>CM057056.1:40565000-42980000 GCA_029948455.1 Solanum rostratum
CCTAACTGTCGAGTTCTCTGTGTACTATATGAAAAATAACCTAAAAAACCTATTTATAATATTTAAAATACAAATCCTAAACAAAATATGATAGCTGGGTCGACACGATTCATGAATAGGTTTACGGGCCGTGTTGCATTCCACGCCCCGTAGTCAGGGTCTCGTAAAGTGTTGCTGAAAAACTGGACTTCAGATCTACGATACCCCTCTACAACCCCTAAAGTGATTTGCGATTCGTAGCGGGGTTTCTTCTGATGAATCTTTAGAAAGTCCTGTATCTCTGATCCTCAGGGCACGAACCATGTTCTATGACTCGTAAATCAATTTCACGACCCATCTGCATGTTCATAGAACAACCTCAAAAAATCAGCTCCTCACTAGAATTGTCCATGAAATCCACTTCACGACCCGTAAATGGTCTCACACTGCATCAAAATCAACAACTTCTACACTTTCTTCCCAAAATCAAGGCCAACCCTCGAATCTTGCAAATAAAACACAAAAACACATAAAACCAAATAACATCACATTGATAACACACAAAATTCCAAGTTTTAAGCATCAAAAGTGCTGTATTTTGACAGCACATCAACACTCTTAACTTAAAATTGTTGCTTGTCCTCAAGCGACGGACTCAATCTATATAAGTAATACAATAACGCATAGACCTCAACCCAATTACATACATCATATCAAACTTAAACTCAGATACCCACACCACTTTTTCAAAATAGAATCAGATAGTCATCTAGCAAACCAATACATACTAGTGCATGTGACAACACAACTATGGCAAGTGAGGTCCTATCAACAATCCACAATCACTGAATAAGTCTAATGCTAGAAATGCAATGCAAGTGCCCTTACAGAAAGAAGTCCCATATCTCACTCTCAATGATGTTTTCATGTATAACCTTGGGACTATGCGAAATCGCCCACCCACACAAAAGATATTCATGCATCATGCCTAATACCATAGGCTTGCCCCTATACTCATGACCAAAGCCTTCGACTACTTGGACTAGAATTACTTTAGGACTCTATAGGCTTGTAACGTAGGCTCAGGGGGCTTTGGTATGGTATTTTGGGAACATAGTGACTAAGGTGTCATGGACTTAGAACTTCCGCTAAGACTCCCATGCGGCACTAGTCGACTTACTCATTACTCTTTCACGATCTTGTAAATACTAGTAATCCTTTTCAACTAAGATCGATAAGGGAACGCTAGATAACAAGACTATAAGAGAGATATTTTGGAAAGGAGGCTTGTATTGGTTGGAAGAATGCTTTACAACTTGCTTTTCTAGATTTCTGGATGGTTTGGTAATGCAAATGACCCCCTCTATTTATGCTACTCCTTAGGGGCCAAAGGGCAAATAATATTTACATGACAAGTCCTCCTATATTAACATATTTGTCCCTTCTCTAGATTATTCCCAGACAATTCTATACAATTCTAGAGAAGACTACATACTACAAGAATAATCTACACGGATCTAGAATCTTCCGTAAACTACCTGAAGGCTCTAGATTCTTCTCTTCCGTGCAAAAATAGTGGCAGGTCTTGACAAAGGGCCCTCCTAGATACTGCATTTTCCTACACTTTTGCCTACCAACACTGTTATTTTTAATTCTCATTCTCCCTTTCTCCTATTTCAAGCTTTTTTGGGTGCTTTTCTCCCTTTCTCCTATTTCAAGCTTTTTTGGGTGCTTTCTTTTCATTTTCAACTTTTTGCCTTGCTTTTACAATTTTCTTTTCTTTTTAACTCACAACTAAGGCATCACTTATTTTTCTTGCACCCAATATATGATTTTTCTCCTTTTCTCTATATCACTAACTTCCCCCCTCATTTTTGTCTTTCACCCTTACACCAGCGACCCTCAACTTAGGATTTTGACCTGAGTTGAGGTGCACATTATCCGTCCTCAAAACCAGGGCCACTTTTGGTAGCCACCCTCAACTTAAGCTTTTTGCCTCAATCAAGGTACACAATGTTCAAGGAAGGACCAGGGCCAATTTCAGGATTTTACAACTAACAAGGCTAGGCTAATTAGGTGTTTGCAAAGAATAGGTACATGTTAGGCTCAAACATTGGGATCAAGGGATATACTACAATTTGGTTGGTTATTTAGGCTAAGTAGACTTTTAAGAACAATTGCCTAAGATCCTTTCCTAATCCAATTAATCTTCACTCTAACTTAGAGTAACAAGGCAAGTTCTGAATTAGCACACAACACATGAATTTAGCAATTTAAGCTCACACTCATATGGCATTGAATACATTATCAAAAAAAGACTCTCAGATCATGCTTTTTATGTCAATTTATCCTCACTTATCAGAACAAGCATTGCCAACATACCTAAACATGCATGGTTGCTATCTAAACTAACAAATCAAAATTTTGGTGGTATCATTTTTCAAACAAAACACAAAATTTGCTATATGCCACAAGTATTGGTACTATATACTACAATACTACCTAAAACATCTTGATATTCTGGTTCAACAGAAAATAAATACCCATAGGGAAAAAGAACACAGGCAAGAAAACCTAGGATAAAAAATTGGGGTAATTATGGACCCAAGCTGCTCAAACTTCACTGAGGTCATAACTATCCACACCCCATCGAAAAAGAGGTGCATTGTCCCAATGCACATAATATAGCAAAACTAAAGTATAAGGGGTCAAAAATTATACCTGGGCGCCTAAGCGCCAGTCTCCACCTTTGGTTCCCTCCCAAGAAGCGCCTGATTTATTATCGCTGCATGACATAGATGGCTTGAGTACTCAGACTTCCTTAAGCTTTTGTGCTCCCTTGTCAGTAGCTATAGAAGGTTCAGAGGTGCTTCCTTTACCGCTAGTCGTCTTTATCTTGTACTATTAAGTATCCTTTAGGTCTTGAGCTATGTTACCGGTCATTATGCTCCTCTACGTCTGATTTAGTTGAGTTGATACTTGTCCAAACGACGGTCGAGCCGTTTGATCACGACAGAATGATTTTTGATTTCTGATTTATACTGACTATGTCAAACTTAATCTCCTTCAAGGTCTCATCCTGTGCGTTAGCCTTTCTCAACAACGGGATAAACATCTTCTCAACTCTAGGATTACTAGTCCACATATCATGAATGTGGGGGGGGGGCACGTAACCGCCGCTCCTACAACCATCCTTGCGGTCCCTTTCGGTGCCTCCTTCTCGTCCCCTCTGCTTGCTGATGTAGCTTTCCTAGATATTTCTAGCCCTAGCTAGTTCTCACGTCTGCTTCGTTAGCATCTTCATATTGGTATTACTTTGAGCAAGCATCTGCATGAACTCCTCATTTATTTTTGCCTGCTCCGAGCTCACGCCAGCCGTACCCAAGTGTTTGTTGGAAAGCTTATCCATGGGACTCCGCACATGATTTAATTTGCCTGCCATATGTAGCTGCTCATCAATTTTTGCGAATGGCTAGTCTAGAAACAACCCTCCCAAGATGATGTCAACATATGTTTGACTATTTGCATCCAAGGCTCGGTAGAAAATCTCCACTAGGACATTGTCAATGATCTTTTGGTCCAGGACACTCCTCAAGCATTTGGTGAACCGCTCCCATATAGTACGGATCGAGTCACCAAGAAGTTGCTCAAAGTTGTTGATCTGATATTTCAACTTGAGCTTCTTTGACCGCGGGAAGTACCTCTCCAAAAAGGCCTTTTGTAGTTTAGCCCAATTGGTGGGAGCTCAGATAGCCATAGTGCTGCATTCCCTGTAAGAGACAATGGGAAGACATGAAGTCCCACAACATCCATAGACAAATTCTGTGTTCCCATCACACTCTTGCAAATAATGCAACGTTGTGTAGATGGCTATGAGGATCCTCCGATGGTGAGCCCGAAAAAACCCACGGTTCTGTAGCATCTGAAGCAACCCACTTGAAACCATCAATTTTGTGTTAGCCGGTCACCTCCATAGCCAAGTATTCAGCCTGAATTGATTCCGCTGGTAAGTGTTGTCATTAATATCTTGTGGCTGTGGAGCAATATCCTCAAAAAGAGGTGAATTCTCATGGTCAACATTCTAATTGTTATTCCTGTTCAGAGCTGCATTAGTCGCATTGTTGACATTATCTTGGGCCATTCTTCTCAACGTTCTATAGATCTCTGGGTGAAACGGAGTCTAGGGTTTACCTCGACTTCATGTGTTGGGCATACACTACACTTACACTTATACCCTGAAAAAAAACAAAAACAACAAAAAACGTAAACTGAGGGAAATAAGGATTAATACTAAAATAACTTGAATTAACGAAGTCTAGCCGTATTCCATGACAATGGCCCCAAAATATTGATATTTTCCAAGTTACACCTCCTTTTTGAGGATAAAACGGTCATTGTCAAGAAATAGAACCTAACCAAGGTTAGGGTCGAACCCAAGGAAAATGTAGACTTAGGAGAATTAAATTAATGCAATTTGAGTGATTAACCAACATACTTACCCGGGAGGGGGTGGGGTTGCAATAATCACTCGAAAAGTAAACCTAACTAACACAAGAGTTAAATCAATTTGGAGAGAAACTAAGGTACTGTGCTCCCCATGAGTCCCTAACTCAGTATCACCGGATAACCTAATCCCTTTTTAGTGTGTAGCATGTAGGACAGTAAGTTAAGTTCACCAAACCCTCTGGTCCAGGCGAGATGCGAATTTTACTACGTGACTTAGCCCATCTCCGTAGTGTGCATTACTAACCCTTTCCTATTAGTCCCAGTACAACCTCCCCTTGGCCCATTTCGGTTAATTAGATGAGAACATATCAATCAAATATTGTTGATGAATACACATCAATCGAATCTTGTTAATTAATCTCTTTTTCCATTCATTACTACCTTGGTCCAATCAGTAACACTAGGCGGGTTCAAATGTTGGACACCATCAGAAAGCATGCAAAACAAAGAGAGTTAATTAATACATGCATGGACACTGTCCAAGAATTATGTTTTGTCCGGTTTTACCTTGTTAGTTCTTCATGGTTCCCACAACTCTAGTTGTGGATTTAGCTACTCATGATTTGATAGATACAAGACTTATGAATTGAATTAACATAATAGAGAACTTACACAATTGAATTGGGAGCAAGAAAATCCAAACTTTAAAGAGAATCACAAGATTAAAGATCAAATCAAAGTACAAGTGTTTCTCAAAACTCTCCAATGTTACCTATACTCAATCTCACTTTTTCCTCCCTAATTGTCTAGCTTTGTACTATATGAAAGATAACCTAAAAAACTAATTTATATAAAATACAAGTTCTAAACAAAATAGGATAGCTGGGTCGGCACGCTTCACAAACAGGTTTACGGGACATATTGCATTCCATGGCCCGTAGTCTGGTTCATGTAAAGTGTTGCTAGAAAATTGGACTTCAGATCTACGATACCCTTCTACGACCCGTAGTGGGGTTTCATCTGATGAATCTTTAGAAAGTTCCTTATCTCTTATCCTCAGGGCACGAACCATGTTCTACGACTCATAAACCTATCCACGACCCATCTACATATTCGTAGAATAACTTTAGAAAATAAGCCCTTCATTGGAATCGTCCATGAAACTCACTTCATGACCCGTAAATGGTGTCGTACTGCATCAAAATCAACAACTTCTGCACTTTCTTCCTAAATTCAAGGCCAACCCTAGAATCTTGCAAATAAGACACAAAAACACATAATATCAACAAACATCGCATTGAGAACACACAAAATTCCAAGTTTTAAGCATCAAAAGTGTTGTCTTTTTACAACACATCACTGACTGGATCAAGGTAGTAATGAATAGGAAAAGAGATTAATTAACGGATTCCATTGATATTTCTTGTCTAATCAACCGAATTGGGCCAAGGGGAGGTTGTACTGAAACAATAGGTTAGAATTAGTAATGTCACACTGTAGGGATGGACCAAATCACGTAGTGAAATTCACCTCTTGCCCGGGCCAAAGGGTTTGGTGAACTTAACTTACCGTTCTGCCTGTTATACACTGGAAAAAAATTTGATTATCTGGCAATATTAAGTTAGGGAATCATAGGGATACAATACCCTAGTTCCTCTTCATACTTGTTTAACACTTGTCTTAGCTTAGAATTACTTTTAATAGTTAATATAAAACCCCCACTTTGGGGAGATAAGTTTGTTAATCAACCCGAATTGCAATTGGATTCTTCTAAGTCTACCATATTTCTTGTGGCTTTGATCCTAATCTTGGTTAGCTTATATATCTTGACAACGACTGCTTTAGCCTAAAAAAGGAATGTAGCTTGGGCGACATCAAGATTTTGGCGCTGTTGTCGGGGAATACGGCTAGACTTGTCTAATTCAAGTAATTTGGGAATTAATCCTTATTTCCCTCGTTTTACATTTTTTGTTGTTTTTTCTTTTAGGGTACATGTGTAGTGTATTCCCAATACGCGAAGTCGAGGAATACCCTTGACTTTGTTTAACCCAGAGACCTAGAGAAGACTTAGAAGGATGGCCAAGATTAACAAACAACATGGCTAATGCATGGCTCAACCAGAATGAGAATGAGAATGCAAATAATGACAACACGCCTCCTCTTGCAGACATCACTCCACAACCATATGACTTCAATGCCGAAGCTTATCAGTGGAACCAATATCGGCTGAACCCTATGGCTATGGAGGTTACCAGAGCTATTGTGTTACCACCACTACCAACTGACACAAAACTCTTGGTTTCGACTCGGTTGCTTTAGATGTTGCAAAACCGTGGATTGTTCGCAGGCCTACCATTAAAAGATCCGCATTGTCATCTACACAATGTTGCATTTGTCTGCAAGAGTGTGATGGGAACACAAAATCTGTCTATGGATGCTGTGGGACTTTATGTCGTCCCATTATCTCTGACAGACAATGCATTGCTATGGCTATCAGAGATCCTACTGAGTTTGATCGCTAGTTGGGCTGAGTTGCAGAAGGCATTTTTGGAGAGGTACCACCTGAGATCGAAAAAGCTCAAGTTGAAAGATCAAATCAACAAATTTGAGCAACAACCTGTTGAATCGATCAATACTACATAGGAGCGATTTCACAAAGTGCTTGAGAAGTGTCCCTAACTACAAAATTGTTGATGATGCCTTGGTGGAGATCTTCTACCGTGCCCTGGTTGAGAATATACTATGTTGACACCATCATGGGGAGAATGTTCTTAGATCAACCATTTGCAAGGATTGCTGAGAGGATGGAAAAGGTGGTCAAGACAAATTGTGCATGGGGCGAAGAGACTGACTCTACCAAAAGTTTGTGCATTGTCAGTATTGGTTAGGAGCAATCTAAAATAAATGAAGAAATAAAGCATGAGCTTGCACGGATCCATACCGGTATGGAGGTGATGATGAAACAAAATCAGGAATGAGTTAATACAGTTGTTCATCTGCCTCCGCGAGCACCCATGTATGATTATTACTAATATTAGGAGGACGCTTGCTTCATTGCTGATCAGACGGGGGGTTTCTAGACCAACGCCCAAGGGTGCAATAGGGACTATTAGAGCTAAGGCTAAGGAAACCAAGGTCAAAACTATAATTGGGATGCTACTTTCAGAGACTACCATAGAGGTTACTATGATAGGAATCAGGGCCAAGAGAGAGATGCAGACTGGGGCCACAAATATGGCTACAAATATGGTCCTTATATGCCACCACACAATCGCGATACCTGTGTTAGTAGTTCTAGAGTTGAGGAGATGTTTGACCGCCTATTAGAAAAAGCTGAGACATAGGATGAGACTCTGAGGGGGATGAAATTTGATATCTCCAGCATAAATCAAAAAATCAAGTCTCATTCTGTTGCTATCAAACAACTTGAGCAACACTTTGATCAAGTGTCAACTCAACTCAACTAACGTTAGAGAGGTACATGACCTAGCAACATAGTTCAGAACCCAAAGAATGAAGAGAAGTGGATGGCAGTCACTACTCGTGGTGGAAAGAGTACCATTGATTCCCATGTCAATACATGAGGATGATGTTTGAGAGGAGACAATTGAGGTTAAGGATGTCGATATCAGAGTTAATCATGTCAAGAATGGGGTGAGTGATGCTGTGGAGGCACCACAGAAGCTGATGCCCATTCCGAGGCCTCCTCATCCCTTTGCATAAAGAGTCAAAAAGAAGGTGGAGGAGAGCAAGTTCAAACACTTTGTCTCCATGTGGAAACAACTCTACATCAATATCCCGCTCATTGAGGCATTGGAGAAGATGCCAGAGTATGCGAAGTTTATAAAGGACAAGGTTACAAAGAAGCCACTATGAGTCAGGAGCTCTCCCAAGAGCTTTAACATTGCAGTGCAATTTCCACGAGGTCCTTGGTGCGAAAGTGAGAAGAACACTTTTACCATACCCTGCACTATTAGAGATGTGGGGTTCACAAGGGCATTGTGTAATCTCAGTGCCAGATAAATCTAATTCCTTTTATGGTCTTCAATAATCTAGGACTGGGAGCCCCTACTTCGGCGAGCATGCGATTGTTGATGGCTGATCGCACGGTGAAGAAGCCTATGGGGGATACTTTATGATGTGGTTTTCAAAGTTGAGAAATTCATATTCCTAGGAGACATTGTGATCCTAGATTGTAAAGTCGACTTTGAAGTCCTAATCATCCTGGGAAGGCCATTCCTAGCAACTGGTCGAGCATTAGTGCATATGGAATCTGACTAACTTCGATTTAGATTGAATGATGAAGAAGTTGTCTTCAATATCTATCAGTAAATGAAGAGGCCTGATGATCCGAAGAAAGATGTTTGGGCACTTGGTGAAGTCTGAGTAACCAAGCCGTCCAAGTCATGCCACGATAATAAATCAACCGCTACTTGATAGGCAACCTAATATATTTGATGTTGTAGTTATAGTTGTATTTTGTGTTTGACTTTTGGACTTATAGGTAGTTTAAATTTTTCACATTTTAATAGTAATTTAGGACATTGGATTGGTTACATATAGGGTAAAAGTGTGTTCTATGAAGAATCTGCAAGTACATGACTAAGTTAGCCATCCTAGGCTAAAAAAGGTATCAAGAAGTGCTTCTACGACTTGTTCTATGGACCGTATGTCAATCCATGACTCGTACACCATCTTGTAGACAATTCCAATGAGCAAAATGTTATGCACTTCAGTTCACAAGCCAACTTACAACCTGTAGATAAAACTACGGGTCATGAATGGGGCTCGTGAACGACATGTATGTTTTCTAAATTTTTTTACTAAGTGTTGAGGTATCTATGACCAAATCTATGAGTCATATCTAAATCTACGACTCGTAGACTGGTCCATGAAACCCATTCCTCAAAACTAGTGTTTAGACCTTCTAGGAAACCATGATTTACAGGCCATAAAACTCTTTACGATCCATAATCGGGGTTTCATAGAGTCTGGGCGCATTAGTTTTGCCCGACCCGATCAACATATAAATAATGGGTCAAAATATTTTGACCCCCTTTTTCACAAAAAGTTCAAACACTTTGTCTCCATGTGGAAACAACTCTACATCAATATCCCGCTCATTGAGGCATTGGAGAAGATGCCAGAGTATGCGAAGTTTATAAAGGACAAGGTTACAAAGAAGCCACTATGAGTCAGGAGCTCTCCCAAGAGCTTTAACATTGCAGTGCAATTTCCACGAGGTCCTTGGTGCGAAAGTGAGAAGAACACTTTTACCATACCCTGCACTATTAGAGATGTGGGGTTCACAAGGGCATTGTGTAATCTCAGTGCCAGATAAATCTAATTCCTTTTGTGGTCTTCAATAATCTAGGACTGGGAGCCCCTACTTCGGCGAGCATGCGATTGTTGATGGCTGATCGCACGGTGAAGAAGCCTATGGGGATACTTTATGATGTGGTTTTCAAAGTTGAGAAATTCATATTCCTAGGAGACATTGTGATCCTAGATTGTAAAGTCGACTTTGAAGTCCTAATCATCCTGGGAAGGCCATTCCTAGCAACTGGTCGAGCATTAGTGCATATGGAATCTGACTAACTTCGATTTAGATTGAATGATGAAGAAGTTGTCTTCAATATCTATCAGTAAATGAAGAGGCCTGATGATCCGAAGAAAGATGTTTGGGCACTTGGTGAAGTCTGAGTAACCAAGCCGTCCAAGTCATGCCACGATAATAAATCAACCGCTACTTGATAGGCAACCTAATATATTTGATGTTGTAGTTATAGTTGTATTTTGTGTTTGACTTTTGGACTTATAGGTAGTTTAAATTTTTCACATTTTAATAGTAATTTAGGACATTGGATTGGTTACATATAGGGTAAAAGTGTGTTCTATGAAGAATCTGCAAGTACATGACTAAGTTAGCCATCCTAGGCTAAAAAAGGTATCAAGAAGTGCTTCTACGACTTGTTCTATGGACCGTATGTCAATCCATGACTCGTACACCATCTTGTAGACAATTCCAATGAGCAAAATGTTATGCACTTCAGTTCACAAGCCAACTTACAACCTGTAGATAAAACTACGGGTCATGAATGGGGCTCGTGAACGACATGTATGTTTTCTAAATTTTTTTACTAAGTGTTGAGGTATCTATGACCAAATCTATGAGTCATATCTAAATCTACGACTCGTAGACTGGTCCATGAAACCCATTCCTCAAAACTAGTGTTTAGACCTTCTAGGAAACCATGATTTACAGGCCATAAAACTCTTTACGATCCATAATCGGGGTTTCATAGAGTCTGGGCGCATTAGTTTTGCCCGACCCGATCAACATATAAATAATGGGTCAAAATATTTTGACCCCCTTTTTCACAAAAATTACATATGAAACTCGACGAACACCCTTCCCTTGCTCCCCCGACCATCGGCGACCAGTCCCTTTCCACTTTCCGACCAACTTTTTGGAAATCTAAGGTTCCATAGCTTTGAGTCCTCCTTCTGTTTATACATCTTGGTCATTCAATTTGGTATGTTTTTGGTCTTAAAAACCTTTTATTTACGAAGAATTATATGATTAGGGTGAAATCAATTGATGGGTATGGTAATCCGATACATGAACCCGTGCATGCCATTTTTGTGTTTGAAAATTGAATTATGAAAATAGTTGCCAATGTGTGAATATGTGTTTAGGCCAGAAATTGGTGTGTTTTCCTTGTCCTTGTGCTTGAATGATAAGTTTGAAATCCATGTGGTCACATACCGTTGAATTGAATTTATTATGTAAACTTGGTGTTTGATGGTATGTGTGAAATTTAAGCCTAAGTCATTCAAACGAGGTCGATAGGTTTAGGAAAGCATATTAAATGATTTTCGATAGGGTATATGTAAGAAGTTTATATGCGGGGTGTTGGGTATTTTTGATATGAGTTGTGTGGGGGTGTGTGCATGTTACTTCGATGCTGAAAAATTGTGTTGAAAATGTCATATGAGGATTTTACGACCCATGGAGATTTTCACGAGCCGTAATTGCCCTTCATATGAAATTCCAAAAACCTGAGTGGAATATCTACAACTCGTATAAAGGTCTCATAGATCCCTACCTGCAAAAGTTTAGACACTGGAATCATCCATTACTCAGTCTACGACTCGTAGATCCTTCTACGAGTCATACCTGGTCTCGTAGATGCTATTCTAGTAAGCTAAAATTGTGGAAACTATTTCTACGAGAGCCTTCTGCGCTCGTAGTTTTCACTATGGCCCGTAGAGGTGCTTTCGTAGACCCCTCTATAACCAAGTCTGATTTGATCTTGCATTTCATTTCTTGACCTGTGGGGCTAATCATGTTATATAGACATCAGAGGAGGCTCAAAGATGAGACCTCGAGGGAGGAGGAGACCCCTGAAGTTAGTGGATTAGTTGAGGAACTTAGCGTCTGACCTGACCCAGATATAGACCACAGACACGGGCTATCACTAGACTTGGGTAGACCCAAACCAAGACCCAGGTTATTATTATTTGAACTCTGTAGTCTGACGAGGGAGGCAACAACAATAACAGCTCCATTCAAATGACTCTGTCTAAAGAGGAGTCAGATTCAGAGTCAGGATCCAGTGAAGAATCGAAGATAGAGTCCTCTGCTGCACCACTGCAGACATCACCATCACCTCCAATTGCTCTCACCAGTCAGTGGTGTGTTGCGAGCATGCGAGATATCTACACAGAGGGCATACAGAGTAATGAGGGGGGAAAACCAACCTGCTCTATTTATGAGGAACCTTAAATCATTTTCTCTAGATTAGATAGTGTCCCTAGTCTCCAGGACACCATCAGTAAATATGGGCTCCAGTGGCTTACCAAAGCACCAGAGAGGAACTTTTCGACCATGGTACGGAAGTTTAATGCATCATACACAACTACAGTTCTCAACACTCTTCCTAAGTCGAAGAAGCCCCTCCCTCAGCCCAGACTGACACATACTAGATGGAGGGGCCAGCAGGTTGACATCTCAGAGACTACCATCCGCTACATGTTGTTCAGGCCTGAGTTCCCAACCCCTAGATCCACAATAGTGTACAACCACATATTAGGGTCGAACATGGACATTGGTCTGATGAGAGACCAGATTCATAGAGCTGGCTTGATAAGATGCGTGGCAGGTTTGATTGCTGAGTAGGGCCTAGACCCTGCATGGATAGCCACTTCCTCAAACCCTATTGTGAAAGCGCCTCTCAGCCTCCCCTTTAAATTTTGGTGGGCAGTTGTGAGGTCACAGATTCGGCCGATGCATGGAGACAACACCTTGATGCTAGACCATGCAGTTCTAGTTGCCAATATCTTGGCTGGCTATGAGATCAACTGGGCTACCCTTACTGGGCTACCCTTACCGCAGACCAGATCATGAGGCAACCTTGAAAAGGTCTACCTCCATCCCCTTTCCTTTCTTGATCTGCAGACTCTTTCTAGAGTCGGAGTGGAGAGTCTATATTAGCTGGACTCACTGATTGAGATCCAACGCACTTTGGATGCCAGCCTGATTAAGGCTGAGGAGAACCTAGTGGCACTTTGGCGAGTATCGCACCAACCAACTCCTATGCCCGAGATATTCACGCCAAAGACACCTGTTGAGGTTCCACCCATAACCATCACCGCCACCACCACCACCACTGCTATAGAGGATAGACCCCCAAAGTCTAAGATAGATGTGGAGAGGGGATCCACTACTACTACTACTCCTGCACCACATGCCACTCATACATAGACAACACCCACCGGCATGGTTTACGTGTCCGCGACATCCAGTCAAGCCATGGTGCAGTGACTAGCCCACACTGAGTCTCAACTGACTTAATTAGTTTAGCAGATCAGGCCATGTCACAATGACTAGCCCACATCGAGGGACACATGTAGGCATTCACGACCGCTACTATTCAGGATCGATTTATTACCGTGGATGCCCACATTGATGCTTTTGAGCTGTTGGTCTAGCAGAGCCTAAGTACAACATGCTAGTAGATATGACAACCCTACAGACAGAGATCCAACAGCTTTGGGCCGACATAACAATAGCTTTGGCCGCACCGGTGGCATTCCCACATACTGCACCCCCGATACCAGTGGTAGATTTGTTTGCTTCTAAGGAGGCTTTACAACATTCCCATAGGAAGGCCCCACGCTGATGATGATCCAGATAAAGTGGGGCTGCATGCGGGGCTAACAGAGGAGCAGGATCTAGAGCTTGTCATAAGACAGTCAAGGTAGGAGGAGGAAATATGATAGGCTCATGAGCTCGAGAGAGTGATGGGTGCTGGCCCCTCCAATTATGGTTCTACCACTAAAGAGGCCACCACGCAAATTGAGGGTGGCCAGACTCAGCCACACATGATGCTTAGGCACCCAGATATATGTGCTTTTGACCCTGGTACTTTATTTTGTATTTTTAGTATGCATTAAGGACAATGCACCTATTTCTCGATAAAGTGTGGGTAGTTATAAGCCTTAGTGAAATCTGAGTAGCCTTGGCCTTTAACTATCCCAAATTTTGAATCCTAGGGGTTTTCTTGCCTGTGTTCTTTTTCCGCATGGATATTTAATTTCTGTTGAACCAACATGTTTAGGATGTGTAGGTAGTATTGGTAGCATATATTATTAATGTCTATGGAACATATGTGTATTTGTGATTTTTTGTGACAAATGATACCCACCAAATTTTTGATTAATTAGTCTAGATAGCAACTATGCATGTTTAATAGTGTAGACAATACTTGTTCTGATAAGTGAGGATAAAATTGAGATAAAAAACATGATATGAAAGTCTGAGTTGATAGTGTAATCAGTGCCATGTGAGCGTGAGCTTACTTTGGTAAATTCATGTATGGTGTTTCAATTCAGAAATTCAGAACTTGTGTTGTTATCTGATTTAGACTATAGGTTAATTGGTTCCGAAAGGATCTTAGTCCGTTGTTCATAACAATCACTTAGCCTAAATAACCAACCAAATGTGTGAAATATCCCTTGATCCTAATGTTTGAGCCTTACATGTACGTTTTCTTTGTAAAAACCTGAGTAACCTAGCCTTGTTAGATGTAAAATCCTGAAATTAGCCCTAGTCCTTCCTTGAACATTGTGCACCTTGACTGAGGCAAAAATCCTAAGTTGAGGGTGGCTACCAAAAATGGCCCTGGTTCCGAGGTTGGATACTATGCACCTTGACTTGGGCCAAAAGCCTAAATTGAGGGTGGCTAGTGTAAGGGTAAACACAAAATGAGGGGAAAAGTTAGTGATACATGGAAAAGGAGAACAAAATGTGTACTGGGTGCAAGAAAAATGAATGATGCCTTAGCAATGAAATAGAAAGAAAAATGCTGGAAAAATACAAGGCAAAAAGCTGAAAAAGAGAATAAAGCACCCAGAAAAGCTTGAAATTGGAGAAAGGAAGAATGAGATGAAAAGTAACAATATTGGTAGGACAAAAGTGTAGAAAACACAGTGTTAAGAAGGTCCTTTAGTCACAATGTTCCCAAAACATCATACCATAGCTCCCTGAGCCTATGTTACAAGCCGGTAAAGTCCTAAAGTGATCCTAGTCCAAGTAGTAAGAGGTCATAGTCATGACTATAGGGCAAGCATATGGTATTGAGCATGATATTTGATTGTCTTATGTGAGAGTGAATGATTTTGTATAGTCCCAAGGTTATACCTGAAAATATCAACATGAGTGAGAAATGAGACTTTTTTCTATGAGGGCACTTGCATTGCATTGTTAACATTGGACTAATTCAGTGATTGTGGTTTGTTGATAATTACCTCACTTGTCATAGTTACATTGTCACATTCATTGATCTGTGTTGGTTTTCTGGATAGCTATTTGATGTGTTTTTAAAAGTGGCATGGGTGTCTGTGCTTAAGATTGAGTCCATCGCTTGAGGACAAACAACATTTTTAAGTTGAGGGTGTTGACATGATGTCAAAATACAACACTTTTGATGCCTAAAACTTGGAATTTTATGTGTTCTCAATGCGATATTAGTAGGTTTGATGTATTTTTATGTTTGATTTTCTAGATTTGGCACTATTTTTTTGGGCAAAGTGTCCAGAAGTTGAAGTTCCACAAGACCCTTTACAGGCCATAGAAGATTCTACAAGCTGTAAAGCTGGTTCTGTGTATAATTCTAGTGAGTGGTGTATTTCTGAAGTTAAATATGCGAACATGCAAACGAGCCGTAGAAAACTTTACGAGCCGTAGACTTGGCATCGTGCCCTGAGGATCAGAAGGTGGGGATTTACTGAAAATCTATCAGACGAAACCCCGTACGGACTGTAGAATCTTATACAGGTTATAGAGGGATATCGTAAAAGACAACCCCAGAATTGAATTAGCAGTCCACAAAAGCCCGATTACAGGCCATAAACTGTTACACAACCCGTAAAGGCCCTCGTAAAGCCTGCCGACCCAGTTATCCGATTTCATTTTGGTTTTGTATTTTAAACACTATAAATAGGTTTTAAGGTTATTATTCAAAGGGAATGAAGAGGGAATAGTAGATAATAATAGAGAAACATGAGAGAGCTTGAGAAACACTTGTAAAACTTGCTTTCATCTTTTAATCTCAATCTTATGATTCTCATTGAAGAGTTTGGATTCCTTGTGCTTAATTCTTTTGTACAAGTGCTCAATTATATTATTCAAATTCATAAATCTTGCATTTACACTTATCATGAGTAGCTAAACCACAACTAGGGTTATGAGAACCATGAATAGTTGGTTACTTCCTGATTCGGGGAGATAAGTTGGTTAATCAACATGAATTGCAATTTAATTCTTCTAAGACTACCTATTCCCTGTGGGTTCGATGCTAGCCGTGGTTAGGTTGTATATCTTGACAATGACCGCTTTAGCCTAAAAAAGAGGTGCAGCTTGGGTGACATCAGTTTGATGAAGGGTTTTAAGGCCTGTAGAAGAGTTTACGGGTCATAGTTTCTCCTCATGAATTGAGATCAGATTCTTGTTTTTAGGTTCCAAAAGAACTGTATAAGTTTACAAGCCATGGTTGGTTCTATGGATCATAGAAGGGGTTCGTAGAACAACAACAACACTTAGAAAATACTTTGGATAAAAGAGTGATGTGCTGCCAATATATAGCACTTTTGATGCTTAAAACTTGAATTTTTGAGTGTTCTTAATGTGATGTTAGTTGGATTTATGTGTTTTTGTGTTTATATTTGCAAAATTATAGGTTTGGCCTTGATGTTGGGAAAAGTGCAGAAGTTGTTGGTGTTTACTGTTATATGAGACCTTTTACAGGCCGTAGATCATTCTATAGGTCGTAGGGTGGTTTCGTGAACAATTCCAATGAGGGGCTATTTTTTGAAGTTAATTCTATGAACATGCAGATGAGCCGTAAAAGGTTGTATGAGTCATAGAAGATGGTTTGTGCCCTATGGATTAGAGATTGAGGCTTTCTAAAGTTAATCAGACGAAACCCCCCTTTAAAGGTCATAAACCATTTTACGAGTCGTAGAGGGGTATTGTAGAGTTGAAATCCAAAATTCCAGCAGCGGAGTACGAGACCCCGATCTTGGGCCCTGAAATGCAATACAACCCGTAAACCCCTTTCGTATAGCGTGCTGATCAGTTCTCTTAAGACTTGTATTTTACTTATTATGAATAGGTTTTTAGGTTAATTTTCAGAAGTTTTCACCTAGTACACATAGAACTCAGTAATTAGAGAGAGAAAATTATGAGATCATATTGGAGAGTCTTTGAGAATACTTGTATTTGAATTTCATTTTTAAATTTGTGATTCTTATTGAAGTTGGATTTGCTTGTTCTTAATTCTATTGTGTAAGTGTTCAATTATGTTTTCTCAGTCTATAATTCTTATATCTACACAAAGCATGAGTATCTAAATCCACAAGTAGGGTTGTGGGAAACATAAAGAACTAACAAAGTAAAATCAAATAATTCATAATTCTTGGAAGGTGTGTATGCATGTATTAATTATCTCTCTTCATTTTGCATATTTTCTGATGGTGGACAACATTAGAACCCGCCTAGTGTTACTGGCTGGACCAAGGTAGTAATGAATAGGAAAAGACATTAATTAATATGATTCAATTGATGTGTTCTCGTCCAATCAACCAAACTGGGCCAATGAGAGGTTATACTGGGACTAATAGGTAAGGGTTAGTAATTCACGCTATGGAAATGGGCCAAGTCGCATGGTGAAATTCACCTCTCACCTTTGACCAAAGGACTTGTTGAACATAACTTATCGTCCTGCATGTTACACACTAGAAAATAATTAGGTTATCTGGTGATACTGAGTTGGAAAATCATGGGGAACAGTATACCCTAGTTTCTCTCTGCATTGATTTCTCTCTTGTGTTAGTTAGTTTAGTTTTATTTTCCATTGATTATTGCAAACCCCCCCTCTTTTGGGGAAGTAAGTTGGTTAACCACTCGAATTGCGATCATTAAGTTCTCTTCAGTTTATGTATTCATTGTGGGTTCAACCCTAACCTTTATTAGGTTCTATTTCTTCACATCGACTGCTTTATCCTCTAAAGATAGGTGTAACTTGGGCTACATCAAGATTTTGGTGCCATTGCTAGGGAATACGACAAGACTTAGTTGATTCATATTAATTCGGGTGTTGATCCTTATTTCCTATATTTTACTTTTGGTTGTTGTTTTGTAAAATTTTTCAGGGTGTAAGTATAGTGTATGCCCAACACTCAGAGTCAAGGCAATCTGTTAACTCTGTTTGATCCAGAGATCCACAGATTGTTGAGGAGAATGACCCAAGACAACGCCAATAATAAGACCAACGAAGATTTGAATAGGAACAATAATGAGGATGCTGAGAATGAGAACTCACATCCTCTGGAGGACATTGCTCTACAGCCTCAGGATTTCAATGCCAATTCTTACCACTGGAATCAATATAGGTTGAATCTTATGGCTATGGAAGTGACTAGAGCTATTGTGTTGCTACCATTACAGACAGACACAAAGTTAACAACCTCGCATGGGTTATTTCAGATGTTGTAGATCCGTGGGCTATTTGAGGGCTTACCATTGGAGGATCCTAATAGCCACCTACATAATGTGGCATTTGTCTGCAGTGTGATGGGGACACATAATTTGTCTATGGATGTTGTGGGACTTTTTGTCTTCCAATTGTCTCTTATAGGCAATGCAACATTATAGCTATCTAAGCTCCCACAGAGTTCGATTACCCATTGGGAAGACTTGCGGAAGGCTTTTTTTGGAGAGGTACTTCCCTATATTGAAGAATCTCAAGTTGAAGGACTAGATTAACAACTTCGAGCAACTTCCTGGTGATTCAATCAATACTACTTGGGAGCGGTTCACCAAATGTGTGAGGAGCATCCCTGACCACAAGATAGTTGATGATGCCTTGGTGGAGATCTTCTACTATGCCCTTGATGAGAACAGTCAGGCTTGTGCTGACACTATCATGGGGGCCATGTTCTTGGATCAACCATTTGCAACGATCACATAGAACATGAAAAGAGTGGTGAAGACTAATCGTGCATGGGGTAGAGAGACAGAGCATCCACCAAAAGTTCATGCACTGTCAGTGTTGGTCCTGAGCAAGAAAAGATCAATGAAGAAATCATGCAACAGCTTGCCCAGATCCACACAGGTATGGATGTGATGATGAAGCTAAACCAAGATTGAGTAAATGTAATGGTCCATAAACCTCATAGTGCACCCATGTATGATGAGCCATAATATGATGAGGACACGTGTTTCATTGCTGATCAGATGAGGGATTTTTGGACCAATGACGAAGGGTCCAATTAGAACTATTGGCGCCAAGGTCAAAGAAACCAAGGTCAAAACTTCAATAGAGATGGAGCTTACAGGGATAACCGTAGAGGTTACTATGACAACAACAGGGGTCCAGAGATTTAATTAGGGTCACAGAGAAGGCTTCAGAAATGGTCCTTACGTGCTACCACATAACCACGACGCAGGTGCAAGCAATTCCAAAATTGAGGAGATGTTTGATCGGCTATTGAAGAAAGTTAAGACATAAAATGAGACTCTAAGGGGCATAAAATCAGAGATCTAGTATAAATCAGAAACTTGAGTCTCACTCTTTGGCTATCAAACAACTTGAGCAATAGTTTGGTCAAGTGTCGACTCAACTTAATCAGTGTCAGAAGGGTACACTACCTAGTAACACAATTTTAGAATCCTAAAAATAAAGAGCAGTGTATGGCGTTTACTACTCGGGGAGGCAAGAGCACCATTGATCCTCCCATGCTCATTGAGGAGGAAGATGTTCAAGAGGAAATGGATGCGAGCAAGGATACGAAGATAGGAGATGATCGTTGCAAGGATGGGGTGAGTGAAACTGCTGATGCACCAAGAAGTTGAAGCCCATTCCTAGGCCTCTTCCTCCCTTCCCTTGAAGAATCAAAAAGAGGAAGGAGGAAGGAAAATTCAAGAACTTATCAGTCCATGCTGAAATAACTCTCCATCAACATCCCTCTCATTAAGGTATCAGAAAAGATGCCAGGGTATGCTAAGTACATGAAGGACTTGGTCACCAAAAAGTGCACCGTGAGTCGGAGCTCTCTCAAGAGCTTCAGCATTGCAGTGCTATTTCTATGAGGTCCTTGGTTCAGACGCGAGAAGATCCGGGTGCTTTCACCATACCCTGCACCATTGGAGATATGGAGTTCACAAGGGCATTATGTGATCTAGGTGCCAACATTAATCTGTTGTCCCCTTGCAGTCTACAAGAAGCTTGGATTGGGAGCTCCTCCTCCAATGAGCATGCACTTATATATGGCAGATCGCACGGTGAAGAAGACTGTGGGGATACTATATGATGTGTCAGTAAAAGTTGAAAAGTTCATATTTCCCCTAGACATTGTGATCCTAGATTGCGAAGTTGACTTTGAAGTCCCTATCATCTTGGGGAGGGCTGTTTTAGCCGTTGGACGCACCTTGGTGGATATGGAGAAAGGCCAACTCAAGTTTAGATTTGGGGAAGATGAGAATGTGTTTAACATTTGTCAGCAAGCAAAGAAAGACAATGATTTGAGAGTGGTTTCTATTATCGAGACGATTGATGATGCTGAACTAGAGGTACATCTTGAGGTAATATTGGGTGTTGACACTTTGGAGGCAGTGCTGATGAACTTCGATAGTAATGGTATTCTAGACTTTGAGGAGTTAGTGAATGCTCTAAGGGTATCTTATGATCCTAGGCACCAAACTAAGCTAGAGCTAGATTAGCAGAATCAGGAGTCACCACCCACAAAGCCCTCCATAGAAGATGCACCGGTGTTAAAGTTGAAAGCTCTTCCCACACATACGAGGTATGCATTTTTGGGAGTTAACAATACCTTGCCAGTTATAGTTTCTACAAATTGAATGAGGAGAAAGTGAGCGCCCTTGTAATAGTGCTTAAATAGTTAAAGAAGGCCATCAGATGGACGATTGAAGATATCATTGGTATCTTTCCCAGGGTATGCATACACAAAATCTAGCTGTTCAAGGATTACAAGCCTAATATTGAGCACCAAAGGATCCTCAACCCTCCTATGCAAGAAGTTGTACCGAAAGAGATGATCAAATAGTTGGACACAAGAGTAATCTACCCAATTGCCAATAGTGAATGGGTGAGTCCGATTCAATGCATTCTATAGAAAGGAGGTATCACAGTGGTACCAAAAAACAACAATGAGTTGATCTTGACACTGTCATAGGATGGAGGGTATGCATGGATTATAGAAAACTTAATGCTTTGACTAAAAAAAGATCACTTCCCTATGCCACATATGGATCAGATGTGGATCGACTAGCTGGAAAGGGTTGGTATTGCTTCCTTGATGGGTATTCAGGCTATAATCAAATCAACATAACTTTAGAGGATCAAGATAAGACGATATTACACCTTTGGATGCAAGAGGATACCATTCGGGTTGTGTAATGCCCCAACAACATTCGAGAGATGGATGATGTCTATCTTCTCATACATGGTGGAAGAAACTATTGAAGTCTTCATGGATGACTTTAGTGTGGTTGGAGACTCATTTGAGGACTGCTTGAAGCACCTACATGCTGTTTTGCAAAGTTGCGAGGAGAGCCATCTATTGCTGAATAGGGAAACGTGTCATTTCATTGTGAAGGAGGGAATTGTGTTGGGGCACAGGATATCTATCAAGGGGATCAAGGTTGACAGATCTTAAAAGAAGGTGATTAAGAAGCTTCCACCACCCATCTCAGTCAAGGGTGTGAGAAGTTTCCTAGGGCATGCAGGATTCTATCGGACGTTCATAAAAGACTTCTCTAAAATTGCACACCTTTTGTGCAAATTATTGGAGGAGGATGCTAAGTTTGTGTTTCACGATGCATACCTTAAAGCCTTTGAAGAGTTGAAGAAAAGGTTAATCTCAATGCTATTCATTGTAGCTTCGTACTGGTCCAAACCCTTAGAAATCATGTGTGATGCAAGTGGGGTTGCCCTAGGAGTACTATTGGGAAAGTGCCAAGAGAAGATGATACATCCCATATACTATGCCAACAAAGCGCTAAATACAACCCAGAAGAATTACACCCTCACTGAGCAAAAGTTACTCGTAGTGGTCATTGTATTAGAAAAGTTAAGGTCATACGTGTTGGGGGCGAAAGTGGTGGTGCATACAGACCACTCAACACTTAGATACTTGATGGTTAAGAAGCAAGCAAAACTAAGGTTGATGAGATGGGTGCTTCTCTTGCAAGAGTTCAACTTCGATATCATCTATAGAAAAGGGACAGAGAATCAGATCGCAGATCACGTTTCCAGATTAGAAGATGGGGAAATGATAAAGTTTGATGACGGATTAGAGATCGATGATGCTTTTCCTGATGAGAGAGTGTTGGCTGCATCTCATGACTTGATACCTTGGTTTGCAGACTATGCAAAGTATTTTGTAAGTGACATTGTGCCACCCGAAACACACATCAATGTCGACAGATTATGTCTGATTTGAGGAAGTTCTTTTAGGATGACCCATACTTGTTTCAAATGTATGCTGAAGGGATTATTCATTGTTGTGTTCTTGAGATTGAGATGATGAGCATACTTGAGGCATGTCACTCGTCATTGGAAGGTACGCATCACAGTAGAGTTCAAATAACACACGAGATCTTACAATGTGGGTATTATTGCCCCACCATCCTCTAAGATACCTACCAGTATGCCAAATCTTGTGATAGGTGCCAAGGAGAAGGTGGTATTTCTGGCAAAATGAGCTTCCTCTAAACCCCATTGGTGAATGAGTTATTTGATGTATGCGGATAGATTTCATGGGGCCTTTTGTTAGCTCACACAGAAATAGGTACATCTTAGTTGCTGTGGATTATGTATCGAAGTGGGTTGAGGCCGTGGCTCTCC
Organism: Solanum rostratum; assembly: GCA_029948455.1. NCBI lineage: Eukaryota > Viridiplantae > Streptophyta > Magnoliopsida > Solanales > Solanaceae > Solanum > Solanum rostratum. The sequence goes on from CM057056.1 coordinate 40,587,857, forward strand.
CCCACAATGAGGGCAAAAATGTCATAATATTTCTGCAAAAGAACATCTTCTCAATGTTTGGCACCCCTCAGCCAATCATCACCGATGGAGGTTCTCACTTTCGTAATAGGTTCTTTAAAGATCTTCTTGAAAAGTATGGAGTGAAACATTGGGTGGCAACAACTTATCATCCTCAGATGAACGGGCAAGTGGAGGTGTCTAATAGGGAAATCAAATAGATTTTATCCAAGACTGTGAATGCAAACTGGAATGGATTGGTCGTGGAAGCTGAATGACGCACTATGGGCATACAGGACAACATTCAAGACCCCTATAGGCATGTCTCCCTACCAACGTGTCTTTGGGGAAACACGCCACTTGCCAGTAGAACTTGAACATAAACTAATATAGGCACTGGAGAAGTTGAACTTGGATTGGAATGATGCAGCAAACTCTAGACTAACCCAACTCAATGAACTTGATGAGTTTCAATTGAAGGCATATGAGAGCTCAACCTTGTACAAACAAAGAATGAAGTTGCAACATGACCGCCGCATAGAGAAGTGCCAATTTGCACCAGGGTACTTGGTGCTGCCCTACAATTCAAGATTGATGTTGTTCCTTGGGAACCTCAAATCCAGATGGATGGGACCTTTCTAGTAGCACGTGTCTTCGATCATGGGGCTATTGAGTTGGAGAGACGGATTTGAGGAACCTTGAAGGTAAATGGACAAAGAGTCAAGCCAAATCTTGGAAATGTGGAAGGGATAAAGATGGTGGAAGAATGGGATCTTGAGGAAGTCTGAGTACTCAAACCATCTATGTCATTCTGCGACAATAAATCAAGCACTTCTTGGAAGGCAATCCTAGGTAGACACTAGCGCTTAGGCGCCAGGCATGTTCTGTGACCCCTTTATATTTTAGTTTGCTCTGATTTTATGCATTGGGGACAATGCACATCGTTTTCGATGGGTTTTAGATAGTTATGGGCCTTAGTGAAGTCTGAGTAGCTTAGGTCCATAACTACCCTAATTTTTGATCCCGAGGTTTTCTTTCTTGTGTTCTTTTTCCTCGTGGACATTTATTTTCTATTAAACTGGCTTGTTTAAGATGTTTAGATAGCATTTGTATCATATAATACTAATACTTGTGGCATACAACATGTCTTTATGTTTTGTTTGCAAAATGACATCCACCAAAATTTTTGATTAGTAGTTAGATAGAAACCATGCATGTTTAGGAGTGTGACAATGTATGTTCTGATAAGTAAGGATAAATTGACATAAAAAGCATGATTTGAGAGTGTTTTGTTGATAATGTATGTGGTGCCATGTGGTGTGAGCTTAGTTTGTTAGATTCATGTGTTTTGCTCTAATTACTCTAAGTTAGATTGTAGATTAATTGGATTGGGAAGGGATCTTAAGCCATTGTTCTTAATAGTGCACTTAGCCTAAAATGACCAACCAAAACTATGATATATCCATTGTTCCTAATGTTTTTTGAGCCTAACATGTACCTATTCTTTTTAAATTCCTAATTAACCTAACCTTGTTAATTATAAAATCCTAAAATTGGCCCTGGTCCTTCCTTGAACATTGTGCACCTTGACTAAGGCAAAAAACCTAAGTTGAGGGGCGCTACCAAAAGTGGCCCTAGTTTTGAGTATGGATATTGTGCAACTCAACACAGGCCAAAAGCCTAAGTTAAGGGAGGCTGGTGTAAGAGTGAAACACAAAAATAAGAGGGTAAGTTAGTGATACAGAGAAAAAGAAAAAAAATCATGTACTGGGTGCAAGAAAAATAAGTGATGCCTTAGTTATGATAAAAAAAAAGAAGAAAATGAAGTGTAAAAGCAAGGAAAAAAGCTGAAATGAAAAGAAAGCACCTAGAAAAGCTTGAAATTAGATAAAGGGATAATGAGGTGAAAATAACAGAGTTGGTACAGTAAAAGTGTAGAAAAATGCAGTATCAAGGAGAACCTTTCGTAACTGTACTCCTAAATGCCATACCAAATCCCCCCGAGCCTACGTTACAAGCCTAGAAAGTGCTAAAGTAATCCCAGTCCAGTTAGTTGAAGGTCTTAATCCTAAGTATAGGGGCAAGCCTATGGTATTAGGCATGATGCATGAATATCTTTTATGAGAGAGAGTGATTTTGCATAGTCCCAAGGTTATACATGAAAACATTATTGAGTGTCAGATATGGGACTTCTTTTTGTGAAGGCACTTGCATTGCATTGTTAGCACTAAACTTGTTTAGTGATTGTGGATTATTGATAGTACCTCGCTTGTCATATTTGTGTTGTCACATGCACTAGTCTGCATTGGTTTGCTAGACGGCTATTTGATCCTATTTTGAAAAGCTGGTGCGGGTATCTGAATTTGAGATTTATGTAATGTATGCCATTGGGCTGGTTTCTGTGTGTTACTATATTATCTATATAGATTGAGTCTATTTCTTGAGGACACATAAAAATTTTAAGTTGAAGGTGTTGATATGCTGCCATAATACAACACTTTTGATGCTTAAAACTTAGAATTTTGTGTGTTCTCAATGCAATGTTAGTTGATTTTATGTGTTTTTGTGTTTATATTTGCAGGATTATAATTTGGCCTTGATGTTGGGAAAAGTGTAGAAGTTGCTAGTTTTTTCTATTATACGAGACCTTTTATAGGCCGTAGATCATTCTACAGGCCGTAGGGTGATCTCGTGAACAGTTCTAGTGAGGGGCTATTTTGCAAAGTTCCTTCTACAAACATTCAGACGAGGCGTAGAAGGTTTTATGACTTACATAAAATGGTTTGTGCCTTGAGGATAAGAGATAGGGATTTTCTAAAGTTCATCAGACGAAACCCCTCTTTATGGGTCAAAACCAGTTTGCGAATTATAGAGGGGTGTTGTAGAGTTGAAGTCCAAAATTCTAGCAGCAGAGTACATGACCCCGATTACAGCCTGTTGAATGCAGTACGACTTGTAAACCCCTTTTGTATGACATGCTGACCAGTTCTCTACGATTGTGATTGTGGATTATTGATAGCACTAGACTTGTTTAGTGATTGTGGATTATTGATAGTACCTTACTTGTCATAGTTGTTTTGTCACATGCACTAGTTTGCATTGGTTTGCTAGACGGCTATGTGATCCTATTTTGAAAAGTTGGTGTGGGTATCTGAGTTTGTGATTTATGTAATGTATGCCATTGGGTTAGGTTCTATGTGTTACTATATTATCTATATAGATTGAGTCCGTTACTTGAGGACACACTAAAATTTTAAGTTGAGGGTGTTGATGTGCTGCCATAATAAAACACTTTTGATGCTTAAAACTTGGAATTTTGTGTGTTCTCAATGCAATGTTAGTTGGTTTTATGTGTTTGTGTTTATATTTGCAGGATTACAATTTGGCATTGACGTTGGGAAAAGTGCAGAAGTTGCTGGTTTTTGCTATTATACGCAGAGTGACTAAGGACTTTTTTCCCGTCTCCTGTCACATGTTAAGATCCTTAGTTAGTTCCATATCCCTTGTTCCTGTAATGAGGGCTATTATGTCTAAGAATCTTCCATTGTCGTATCGTTTACGGGAAGCTGGGTACCGGGTGTATACTCGACGCACGGCGCCTCCTAGGAGACACTGGAATCGGCATTTCCTCATCTTTCACTCACCGAATGGTGTATGTCCTCTCCCCTTTTGGATCTGGTTAAGCGCAACCACTCGAGACCCTTTACGGGCCGTAGATCATTCTACGGGCCATAGGGTGATCTCGTGAACAGTTCCAGTGAGGGGCTATTTTTCAAAGTTAATTCTACAAACATTCAGACGAGCCGTAGAAGGTTTTACGAATCGCAGAAGATAGTTTGTGCCTTGAGGATCAGAGATTGGGACTTTCTAAAGTTCATCAGGCGAAACCCCTCTTTATGGGTCATAAACCATTTTACGAGCTATAGAGGGGTGTCATGGAGTTGAAGTCCAAAATTCTAGCAGTGGAGTACGAGACCCTAATTACAGCCCGTAAACCCCTTTTGTATGACGTGCCGACCAGTTCTCCTATTTTGTTTTGGACTTGTATTTTACTTATTATAAGTAGGTTTTTAGGTTGTTTTTTTTGAAGTTTTTGCCTGGTACTCCATAATTAGAGAGAGAAAATTGTGAGATTACATTGGAGAGTCTTTGAGAATACTTGTGTTTGAATTTCATTTTTAAACTTGTGATTCTTATTGAAGTTGGATTTGCTTGCTCTTAATTCTATTTTCTAAGTGTTCCATTATATTTTTTCAATCCATAATTCTTGCATCTAGACAAAGAATGAGTAGCTAAATCCACAACTAGAGTTGTGGTAACTATGAAGAACTAACAAAGTAAAATCGGATAATTCATAATTCTTGGAAGATGTGTATGCATATATTAATTAACTCTCTTCATTTTGCATGTTTTCAGATGGTGGCCAACATTAGACCCCGCCTAGTGTTACTGACTAGACCAAGGTAGTAATGAAGAAGAAAAGAGATTAATTAACAAGATTCAATTGATGTGTTCTCGTCCAATCAAACAAACTGGGCCAAGGAGAGGTTGTATAGGGACTAATAGGTAAGGGTTAGTAATGCACACTATGGAGATGGGCCGAGTCGTATTGTGAAATTCACCTCTCACCTTTGACCAAAGGGCTTGTTGAACATAACTTAATGTCGTGCATGTTACACACTAAAAACGAATTAGGTTGTCTGGTGATACCGAGTTGGGGAATCATAAGGAACACGATACCCTATTTTCTCTCCACATTGATTTCTCTCTTGTGTTAGTTAGTTTAGTTTTATTTTCCATTGATTATTGCAAACCCCACCTTTTAGGGAAGTAAGTTGGTTAACAACTCGAATTGTGATTATTAATTTCTCTTGAGTCTACGTATTCCCTGTGGGTTCGACCCCAACCTTTGTTAGGTTCTATTTCTTGACAATGATCACTTTATCCTCTAAAAAGAGGTGTAACTTGGGTGATATCAAAGAGAATTTAATGAAATGATCCCACAGTTAGTGTAAGGAACCACAAGTAGAACATGATCGTAGAATGAGGTCCTAAAAATTAAAATTTAGGAGCTGTAGGCCTTTTTCTGCATACCAATAGGACGATCTATATGTAACGATCCGACTTAGGAGCCAGACACCAAAGGGCGATTGAGATACCTAAAGGCACCTCACCCAAGCCATCTTAAATATCTTAAGCTTTTATAGGCAATGACATAAAGGTAAGATAGAAGACTAAGGTGAATGGAGCTAACTGACCACAAGTTTAAACCATAATGAATTAAAGAACGGGATACAACTATACATATGTCCAACAATACCTCAAGCGTAAACTTGGCCAGGATATGACATGTTTAAGCTTACCCTCAAATACAATCTTAGTAAAAAAATATACAACTAGGAACTAAAATATCCAAATACATAGATATGGAAGTAAAACTAGAATGTCGTCCCCAAACTAGAGGATTCACCAACTTCCATTGCGATACTCTGATGCTAGTCACGTGAAGGGTATCGAGAAACACCAGTTCCTGCATTGTTAAATTATGTAGGCATAGAAGTATGCATCAGTACTTTGAATGTACTGGAATATAGGTATGCAATGCATGACATGGAAACAATGATGAAATGATTCATGCTAAGTCTCATATTAAGTTCGTACATTTACAAGGGCATTGGTAGTCACAATCAAGCCAATACTTATTTTAAACTTGGAATGCATCTTTTAGAGAAAACATAGTAGAATGCATATATGGGCATAGTCATGAATAGGGAAATCAAATGTAGTCACGTACATTTAAGATAGTAGTATCCTTAGGTGAACAATGCATCACTTCCATAGAAGACCATTCTATTATAAAAGAAACATTAGTGGTCAAAATGGAGACCGCTTTACATATTTGAATACGTAATCAAATATCTTTGGGAGAAGTACCATTTGAACTTGTAAAGCCATGAGTTATAAGAACTTTAATACACTTTTTCATAGTAGTAAACATCTTTGGACTTAATAAGAGGGAACATGAACATATGCCAGATACGACCCAACGATACATCATAAGCTTCATAAACAAGATGCATAAACATATACAATAGAATATAAGCTCAATATGACATGCATGAGTATGCTTTAATGAAAACTTGCATAATGCATACATATATACAATAGAATATAAGCTCAATATGACATGCATGAGTATGCTTTAATGAAAACTTTCATGAAACATAACTTTTTTATATCATACATATGTAGGAGAGGACTGTAACCGACATAGACCATGTGAGCTACTACAAGGAATCCAATGAACTCCTTCCATTAGTGAAAGTCCAATGCGCTCCTTCTATTGGGAAAAGTCCAACGAACCCCTTCCACTGGGAGAATGGGAATCTACTTGCCAATGTAGATATCCAAAACTTTAGTACTTAACAATTTCATCTTTAAGTAACATTATGGGTTACATGGATCCATTGGCCTAAGCATAACCTACAAGAGATCCTGTGGTGACACTGTCACGACCTGAACATACGGGCCTAGGAGTTACATGGTGAAAAGAAACCTGAGAGTCCCCAATTAAGCCTCATAACATCCACATACACATCATTGGTCTAGAAGCACATATTAAGGCAATAAACATATTGTTCTAAGGCGGGGGAAAATATGACTCATTCTATGGGGATATCATGGGAATAGGGATTTGTATGGATTCATATAGAAAATAGCACATAAGAACTAAGAGGTAGGTAGGTGTGAATCATGCTATAGAGATAGAAGGGATGGATAGGGATTTGCATGGATTCACAAGGCACATAGCATATTAGAACTAAGGGGCGAGTAAGTATGACTCACACTATGGGAATAAAACAGACTAAGGACTTTCCACAATTACATATCTCATCATGAATAAGTCATCATATCACCAACATTCAATAGATATCCATAATCGTGTTCTCCAATAGCAGGTAGCATATCATAAGATAAATCCATACATAGAGTTTATATGTTGTCCAACAATGACTCTAAGTCATAGATAAGGATGGGGCCCAAAACATGTCCTGGGTTCACCCGCAAAGTAAGTACATAAGAGAAATATCATAATAGGTAGATAGATTGTGGCTTGTTCTTGGATGATAGGACTCACCACAACAACTTTCACTATCGGAGCTAACCCTCAAGAGGTGGATGAAAATAGTCTCAAGTCCCTACGTGGTTAGATAGTGTAGGCAAAGAGTATGCATTGGTACATTTGAATGTATGAAGTATGCAGAAATGCAAATGATTATGAACTCATTAAACCTGCATTTCAATGTTAGATGATAAGAGCACATATATATAGAAGGAAGTATATAAGAAAGAATAATATATCAATATGCCATGAATTTATGATGCATGAATGTAAAAATACTCTGTACATAGCGTGGTTGTGACCTTAACAGACATAAGACCAAGTGAGCTATAACTTGCAACTCCATTATGTACCCCACACCGGATAAAGAGGTTATCTACTTGCCAAAGGTATATCCTTGTCATAATCATCCATAAAAAAGGCATAAACATGAACCTATGCTAGGCACATAGTTATGAGAAAGGAGACTTTACATAAAGACCCCTTAGGTCGAGCCCCCACCTCCAATCCCATTCGGTGCTAAGTCAACAATCCACAAGAACACATATACATATACACACCTGAAAAACAGGAATAAGTCTTTTGAATCATTTACATGAATACTTAGGCTTAAGTAAAACATACTTCATAACCATTTTGGGCTAAAAAGCCAAATCATACTTCATGTCATACTTTCATACATAGGAATAGCTCTTTTTTCTTGTACATAGTAGTGAAAACACCCATAATTGCTCATAGAGCCATATCATAGACATTATGTGATCACATTCTTGACATACCCATACTTGCTTGAAAACTTAATCATCGTCATAATTGGGGCTTAGCCCACATCATAAACTTTATGAAGATTAAAGCTTATACATGCATATGCCATAAATAATGAGAGAATGACATGGGCAATAGAGATTCATACTTAAATCAATAATATAATATGAAATCCAAGTAAATCCATGAAGAAATATACATTTAAATCATGCTTGAGATTACCTATACCTAAATCAACATTAAAGGGACATGCATATTCAAACATTCATAATATCAACCCAATTCAACACAATAGGGCATGAATCACTTTAAAAGCATCAATTAAATACAACTCATATCTCAATTTAATAAAATCAACATTATTTTAAAAGACCCATATTCAAAGCAAGCTTGAAATTCATAGATCAAGGAGTAAAAAGTGTTTGGGGTCTTCATAGTTGAAAGAGACGATGAATCAATCTCACATACCTTATATAACTAAGAAGAATCAAGATGAAATTGATTGAAGAAGAAGACCCTTCCTTGAGCTCTAAGCTGAATCTCCAATGGCACACTTGAGAGGAGTTCTTAGATGAGAGAATTTGAATATTCTAACTGTATGAAATGAATTTGAATAAGAATAGAGGAGCATAGGTCTTTTCAGGGGCCTAGGATAGGTTAGAAGTCATAAACGACCCTTAGGAATCCCCCCAATTACTAGAAAGCCATTAATGAAATGATCTTCAAAAGGTTGCAAGGGATCCCGCTAAAGAGCCTCACAACTCGTATGAAGACACAGGGCTAGTGTGAGGGCTTGTGAAAGGGTCCTCATAGAACTTTCCAGGCCAAGGGTGATTCCATTGAAGGAGAAATGGTCCGTGCAAGGGCACATAGGTCGTTTGGGCATCCATATGAAGGCACCAAGTTTCGAGATGGTGATTCTATACTTTAAAACTTATTTTCGGATGAGGTTTTCACAAAACCCCTCAGCACAGCTCGTGGTGAGTTCTATGACCCCACCATATCTTGTTGAGCTTTACACGGCTCGTGCAGGGGCTATGTGGTGGCTGTTTTAGTATAATTCTTTGCTGGAAGGATGGGGCACTTTCCAAGGCCCCTTCCACGGCTTGTGGTGAGGACCATAACTCATGGAGGGTTCCCTGGAGGGCCACCAAGCCTCAAATCCTTTCTTAAGCCAACCAAAGTCATACACAAGCACTCCCCATGGATCACACACCTCCAGAAACGTGAATTTTACACATCAAAAGGTCTTACGAAGTTCGGGTCCTTATATCATCTCCCCCTTAGGAACATTTGTCCTCGAATGAGCTAGAACAAGGTTTTACGGGCTAGACTTGATCATGAAACACTTCAACTAAAAGACACAATACATAATTCATTACTTGAAAAACCATAAAATCATAAAAACTCAAGTCAAAACATCTTTAAATCATTTTCTTGCACATGTATTCATGTCATGTTATGAAACACAAGAGTGAAAGAATTAGGACCATTGAGAGTGGAAGGAAAATACCTTAAGCTTGAGTAGATTAGAAAAGATAGGGATTTCGCTTCATCATGCCCGTATCCGCCTCCCATATAGCACTCTCGAAATGTTGATTTTTCCAAAGCACTTTAACTGAAGCCACATTCTTGTTGCGAAACCACTTTACTTGCCTGTCCATGATCTCAACCGAACTTCTTCATAGGAAAATTTCTCCTCAACTACAACACCTTCCAAAGGCACAATTGAGCTAGATACACCTATCAACTTCCTCAACTTAGACATATGGAAAACCGGGTGACTTGAATCATCTCCAAAGGCGAATCCAATCTATAAGCCACTTTTGCCAATCCGCTTAGCTACCTATAAGGACCTATATACCGGGGGACTTAACTTGCCCTTCTTACCAAAATGCATTACACCTTTCATAGGAGACACCTTTACATACACCCAATAACCGACATAGAACTCAAGTTTCCTCTTTCTAACATCCTTATAAGACTTTAGGCGACTTTATGCTATCTTCAACCCCTCCCTAATCAACTTCACCATTTCCATGGCCTCCAACACCAAATCTTAGCTAATCAATTCCATGTCCACCAACTCAAACCACCCCATCGGAGATCTACACCATCTCCCATACAAAGCCTCAAACGGTGGCATACAAATGCTAGCATGAAAACTATATTGTAGGAAAACTCGATAAGTGATAGATGATCATCCCAATTACCCTTGAATTCCAACACATAAGACCTCCACATGTCTTCCAAAGTTTAAATTGTCCTCTCGGCTTGTCCATCAGTTTGAGGATGGAAATCAGTGCTCAACTTTACCTTAGTTCATAGACCTCTTTGAAACGACTTCCAAAAGTAAGAAGAAAATTGGGTACCACATCCGATATGATAGACATTGACACACCATGCTATCTAACCATTTTTTGGATATATAACTTTGTATAATCTTCGACAGTGAAAGTAATCTTAATTGGGAGGAAATGAGCTGATTTGGTCATCCGATCAATAATATTAGAATCACATTGCTTCTGGGTATGGGGCAAACCAACCACGAAGACCGTGTTCACATCCTCCCACTTCCAAGTAGGAATTACAATGTCTTGATTCAAACCACCGGGCCATTGACGCGCTACCTTCACTTATTGACAATTAGGACACTCGGATACAAACTTGACTATGTCTTTCTTTATACCATGCCACAATTACACTTCCCTTCAATCCCGATACATCTTAATGGATCCTGGATGAATAGAATAAAGTGAGTTATGGGCTTCACGCATGATCACTTCTCTAAGACTATCAACATCTGGAACATACAACCGATCTTGATATAGAAGCACACCATCTCCCCCTTGGGAGAAAACTTCTACCTTCTTTTGCGCGACCAACTTCTTTAACTCAACTAAAGACAGGTCCAATTCATATTTTTCTTTGATATCAAAAACCACAGAAGACCCAGGCCCATTCTGAACATGAATACCATCATTATTAGGGTTCGCCAGCCTATACCCAACCTAGACAAACAATAAACATTTTTTATTAATTTCTTCTTCCCTTCATCAACATGGTCTTACTCCCCATATATAGCTGAATAAGAGCATCGACTACAATATTTGCCTTGTCGGGATGATATTGAACACTTTTGCCGTATTCCATAAGAAGTTCCGACCACCTTTTTTTCCTAAAGTTAAGATCCCTTTGGGTGAACAAATCAACATGAACCCCATTTAGATAGCGTCTCTAAATTTTCAAAGCAAAGACTATAATCGCTAAGTCAAGATCATGAGTCGGATAATTTTATTCATAAACCTTCAATTGCCTTAATGCTTAGGCTATCACCTTACCATGTTTCATGAGCACAAAACCTAATCCAATCCATGAAGCATCACATTACACCCACAAACCTATCTAAGCCATCCAGTAAGGTCAAAACAGAAGCCGATGTAAATCAATCTTTCAAAGTCTAAAAACTCTTCTCACATTCATTCGACCATATAAACTTGGCCTTCTTTTGAGTCAACTTATTCAACAGAGATGAAATGGATGAGAAACCTTCAAAAAATCTCCTATAATAACCAGCCAACCGAAGGAAGCTCTCAATATCAGAAGGAGTCAATGGTCTAGTCCAACCCTTCACGACCTCGATCTTCTTTAGGTCAACCTTAATGCCATCATCAGATACCACATGATCGAGAAAATCTACTTCATCCAAATAAAACTCACATTTACTGAACTTAGCATAGAATTTCCTCTCCCTCAAAATCTGAAGAGCCAACCTCAAGTGATCCATATGCTCTCGCTTATATTGGGAATACATCAGGATATCATCGATGAAGACAATCACAAAACTATAAAGAAATAGCTTGAACACCCGATTCATAAGATCCATAAACACAACTGGAGCATTACTTAAACTAAATGACGTAACCATAAATTCAAAATATTCATATCTAGTTCGAATGCACCATTTTGGGAATATCACACTCTCTGACCCTTAATATATGATAACTAAAACAGAGGTCAATCTTTAAGAAATGGGTGGCCCATTGAAGTTGATCAAACAAGTTGTCGATCCTTGGCGACAAATATTTGTTATTGATGGTTACCTTATTTAGTTGCCTATAATTAATGCAAATCAGAAGAGACCCATTTTTCTTTCTTACAAATAATACTGGAGTACCCCATGATGATACACTTGGTCTAATAAAGACTTTCTCCAATAAGTCTTTCAATTGGTCCTTCAACTCCTTCAACTCAGCCGGTGCCATATGATAAGGAGGAATAGAAATAGGTTGAGTATCCGAGAGAAGGTCTATGCCAAATTCTACTTTGCTATCAAATGCCGGGCAAGTCTTCAGGAAAAACATCCAAAAACGCATTAACCACCATGATCGATTCAAGAGTAGGTGGCTCAGACTCCACATCTTACCTCTCACAATATGATAGATACACCCCTTAGAAATCATCTTTCAGGCCTTGAGATAAGAGAAAAATCAACCCTTAATAACAAAATTACTTCCCTTCCACTCAAGAACAGGTTCATCTGAAAATTGGAATTTGACTTTCTGAGTTCTACAATCGATAGAGGCATATGAAACATGCAACCAATCTATCTTGAGAATAGTATTAAAATCAAACATCTCAAGTTCCACAAGATCACACAGAAGGACTTTATGCAAAATAGAGATAGAAAAACCCCGATAAACTCTTTGGGCTACAATAGACTCACCCACGGGAGTATAAACTGAAAAGGGCTCCCTCAAGATTTTAGGACTCAAACCAAACTTAAAATCCAAAAAAGGAGTCAAAAAAGATAAATTCGCACCTAGGTCGAGCAAAGCATAAGCATCAAAATCAAAGACTTTTAACATATAGTCACTACATTCAGAGTCTCCTCTACTTCCCGTCGAGCATAAAAGAATAGAACCTATTGTTTCTAGGTGCACTACCCTGTGGAACCCTCTGCTGAACCTAGTCACCCTGAGCCATTTGACCCTGACCTTTTTAGGCAGCTTTAGGACAGTTTGCAATCCTGTGGCCAATGTCACCACACCCACAAATAGAACCTGAATCTTTTATACATGCACCACGGTAATTGTTTCCACACTTGTCACATCGAGGATGTGTTGGCCCACCTCCAATAGGTGCCTTAGGAGGAGGCACTCTATTGTTGGCAACCTTTGCTTTGGAACCTTAGCTCTATTGAAAGAGACCATATCCACCACCACTCCTAGAATTGGAGAACCACCATCATAATGGGCTCTCTTGGAATCATTCACCCTCTTCCCATTGAGCTTTTCCCCTTCAATCTGTTCAGCATAAGTCATGAGCCTGGAGATGTCCCTATAGCTCGAATAAGCATAACTGTATGACATTCTTTCACAACCAAATTAGAGATCCTAGAAATAAACTTATGCATTCTTGCACAAGGTTCAGCCACTAGCATAGGAGCATACTTTGAGAGCTTTGCAAATTTTAGGGCATATTCCCTCACACTCATACCACCTTGTTTGAGATTGATAAATTTTATCATTTTGGTCTCTCTGAGCTCAAGAGGAAAGAAACAGTCCAAAAAAGAAAAACTCTTCCCAACTAACCCCATCATCACCAATCCTCTCCATTAACTATTGGGTGTACCACACTTGAGTCATATCCTTCAACTGATAGGCAACCAGTTCATCTTTCTCGTATGAAGTCACCTCCATGATAGTCAACACCTTAGGGAGTTCATCTGTGAAGTCTTAGGCATCCTTATTAGCTTTTGACCCATAAAATTTTGGAGGATTCATTCGGGTGAAATCCCTCACTCTAGCAGCTAGAGTGAGCGCATGAGGAGGAGGATTGGCCTGCCTAGCCTGGTTGGTTATCACTTGGGAAATCATGGCAAAGCCAGTCCGAAATTCATCTTGAGTAACCGGCTCCCTCATAGGATCTTGGGGAACTTGGTCCTCATTAACTGGGGCCTGCCTTGGTAGAGGGGCTCTTCTTGGAGGCATCTTTTGTAAGGCATCAAGGACATCATCAAAGTTAGGAAGTCTTAAGACACAGTTCATAGCACGACATAAGACATAAAAAAGTGAGACAATTCCTAAAACACCATCATAGCCTCCCATTCATAGGTACGGTGCACTTTACACCCATGAATAGGACTCTACTTGACACAGTATGTTGGACTCCGATGATCATTTATAAACCTAGTGCTCTAATATCAAGCTTGTCACGACCCAGACCTAGGGGCTTAACAATGATATGGATATTGGAAAGCCGAGAGTACCCAATCAAGCCTCATAGCATCCACATACACATCATCGATTCAGAAACGCATAATACGGCAATAAACATATAGTTCTAAGGGGAAGGAAAGTATGACTCACGCTATAGGGATATCATAGGGATACATAACATATATCACATAAGAACTACGGGGGGGGGGGGGGGTAAGTATGACTCACACTATGGCGATAGAAGAGATTTAGGACTTTCTACAATTCCACATATCATAACGAATAAGTCATCATGTCATCAACATTCAATAGATACTCACAATTATAACCTCCAATAGTAGGTAGCATATCATAACATAAATATGTACATAGATTTTATATGTTCTCCAACAATGCCTCTAAGTCATAGATTAGGATGGAGGACAAAACATGTTCCAGGCTCACCCTCAAAGTAAAGACGTAAGAGAAATATCATGATAGGTAGATAGATGGTGGCTTTTCCTTGGATGATAGGACTCACCATATCAACTTTCACAATAGGGGCTAATCGTCAAGAGGTGGATGAAGATAGTCTCCGGTCCCTACATGGTTAGATCATGTAGGCAAAGAGTATGCGTTAGTACATTTTTATGTTCTAGGTATGCAGATATGCAAATGTTTATGACTCATTAAACCTGCATTTCGATGTTAGATGATAAGGGCATATATATATATATATATATATATATATATAGAGAGAGAGAGAGAGAGAGAGAGAGAGAGAGAGAGAGAGAAGGAAGTATATAAGAAAGAATAATATATCAATATCCCATGAAGTCATGATGCGTGAATGTAAAAATACTCTGTACATAGTAGGGTTATGACCTCAATCAACATAAGACAAAGTGAGCTATAACTTGGAACTCTATTGTCTACCCCACAACAGAATAAGGAGTGATCTACTTGCCAAAGGTAGATGCTTGTCATAATCACATAAAAGGGGCATAAATATGAACCTATGCTGGGCACATAGTTATGAGAAAGGAGACATTACATAAGGACCCCATGTGTCAAGCCACCTCCAATCCCATTTGGTGCTCAGTCAACAACCCATGAGAATACATATAATATACGTGCTTGAAAAAGAAGCCTACGTCTTTCGAATAATTTACATGCATAGTTAGGCTTAAAAGCCAAATATGTCATAACCATGCATATTTGGGCTAAAAAGACAAATCATACTTCATGTCGTACTTTCATACATAGGAATAGCCCCTTTTCTTGTACATAGTGGTATAAACACCCACAATTTATCAAAGAGACATATCATAGATATTATATGATCATATTCTTGTCATATCCATACTTGCTTGAAAACTTAATGATCATCATGATTAGGAAGTAGCCCACATCATAAACTTCATGGAAATCAATGCTCATATATGCATATGACATGAATGATGAGATAATAGCATAGGTAATAGAGATTCATACTTAAATCAAAAATATAATTTGAAATCTAAGTAAATCCCTGAAAAAAATTCACATTTAAATCATGCTTTGAGATTACTCATGCCTAAATTAACATTTAAAGGAACATGCATACTCGAACCTTGATAATATCAATGCAATTCAACATAATAGGGCTTAAATCACTTTAAAAACATCAATTAAATATAATCCATATCTCAATTGAATGAAATTAACAATAATTATAAAAACCCATTGTAAAAGTAAGCTTGAAACTCATAAATCAAGAAGTAAAACGTGTTTAGGGTCTTCATAGTTGAAAGGGACTATAAATCAATCACACATATCTTAGATAACTAAGAAGAATCAAAAGGAAATTGATTGAAGAAGAAGATTCTTCCTTGAGATCCAAGCTAAATCTCGAGTGGCACACTTAAGACGAGTTTTATATGAGAGAAATTGAATATTCTGAGTGCATGAAATGAATTTGAATAAGAATAGAGGAGTATAGGTATTTTCAGGGGTTTAGGATAGGTTAGAGAGTCATAAATGACCCTTAGGAATCACCGAAATTAGGAGAAAGCCATTAATGAAATGAGCTTTAAAACGTTACCCAGGGTCCTGTCAAATAGCCTCACGGCTTGTGTGAAGCCACAAGGATCATGTGAGGGCTCATGAGAGGGTCCTTAGAGAATTTTCCAGACCAAGGGTGATTCTACTTTAGGTGAAACGGTTTGTACAAGGGCATACGGGCCGTTTGGGTGTTCGTATGATGGCACCATGTTCTTAGATGGTGATTCTATACTTAGAAAATAATTTTAGGATAAGGGCTTCATAAAAACCCTTACTACGGCTCGTGGTGAGTTCCACGACCTCACCATGGCTCATGGAGCCTTGCACGGCCTGTTCAGGGGCCATGTAGTGGTTGCCTTAGCCAAATTCATGGCTAGAACGCTAGGGCACCTTCCAAGGCCCCTTCCACGGCTAGTGGTGAAGACCACGACTTGTGGAGGGTTCCCTGGAGGGCTACCAAGCCTCAAATCCTTTCTTAAGCAACCCATAGTCATACACAAGCATTCCCCAGGGCTCATACACCTCCGAAAACTCAAAACTTACACATCAAAATGTTTCACAAAGTCTGGGTCCTTACATCATATCCCCCATGGGAACATTCATCCTCAAATGAGCTAGAACAAGGCTTAGAGGGCTAGACTTGATCATGAAACACTTCAACATAGAGGCACAATACATAGTTCATTACCTGAAAACCATAAAATCATAAAAATCAAGTCAAAATATCTTTAAATCATTTTTGTGCACATGTATGCATATCATGTCATGAAACATAAGAGTGAAAAAATTAGGACCATTGAGAGTGGAAGGAACCTAATACCTTGAGCTTTAGTAGATTAGAAAAGATAGGGATATCACTTCATCATGTCCGTCTCCGCCTCCCATATAGCACTCTCCAAATGTTGATTTCTCCAAAGCACTTTAAACGAAGCCATATTCTTGTTGCGTAACCGCTTTACTTGTCCATCGAAGATCACAATCGAAAATTCCTCATAAGACAAGTTCTTCTCAATTTCAACATCTTCTAAAGGAAAAATTAAGCTAGGATCACCCATCAATTTCCTCAACAAAGACACATGAAAAATCGGGTGAATAGAAATCATCTAGAAAAGCAAATCCAATCTATAAGTCACTTTGCCAATCCGCTCAACTACCTTAGAGGGGCCTACATACCGGGGACTTAATTTGCCTTCTTACTGAAACACATTACACCCTTCATGGGAGATACCTTTACATACACCCGATCACTTAAGATCCCTCTTTCTAACATCCGAATAATAATTTTGGCGACTTTGAGCTGTATTCAAGCTATCCCTAGTAAACTTCACCTTTCTCAAGGCCTCCAACACCAATACAATCAATGCCATATCTCCCAACTCAAACCACCCCACCGGAGATCTGCACCTTTTCCCATAAAAAACCTGAAATGGTGCCATAGCAATGCTAGCATGAAAACTATTATTGTAGGCAAACTCGATAAGTGGTAGATGATCATCCAAATTACCCTTGAATTCCAACACACAAGCCCTCAATATGCCTTCCAAAGTTTGAATTTTTCTGTCGGCTTGTCCATCAGTTTGAGAATGGAAAACGATGCTCAACTTCACTTTTGTGCCAAGCCCTCTTTGAAATAACTTCCCAAATTGAGTAGTAAATTGGATACCACAATATGATATGATAGACATATATAGGCATACCATGCAATCTTACCAATTCCAGGATATACAACTTTGCACAATATTTGTTAGTGAAAGTAGTCTTAATCATGAGGAAATGACCGATTTGGTCATCCGAACAACAACAACCCAAATAGAATCAAATCGCTTCGCCGTATAGGGAAAACCCTAAGTGAGCCATTGGAGATTAACTCGGATCTTAAGGAAGCGTTTCTTCTTCAATAAAATTCTTCTTAGTTCTTCTTCCTTAGCTAAGCTATGTGGGATTGATTCATGGTCCCTTTCAACCATGAAGATCTCAAACTCTTTTACTCATGATTTTTATGAAATTGAGCTTACTTTTAGCATGAGTCTTTTATAATATTTTTTATTTGATTCAATTGAGATATGGGCCAGGTTTAATTGTTGTTTTTAAAGTGATTTAAGCCTTTTAATGTTTAATTGCATGAACATTATGAAGATTTGAATATGCATTGTCCCTTTAAAGTTTGATTTTAGCATGAGTTGATCTAAATTTATGATTTAAATATGGATTTACTTGAATTTCATATTGTATTGTTGATTAAAGTTTGAATCTTTATTGCCCATGGTATTCTCACATCATTTATTGCATATTCTTACATGAATATTGGATTCATGAAGATTATGAAGTGGGATGTAACGCAACTATGTTTATGAATATGATTTTGATGAGGCTTTGGGTATGACAAGTGTGTGATCACATGAATGTCTATGATATGGCTCTGGGTACTTACACCAACTTTGATATATGTTAATGGGCTATTCCTATGCATGAAGATTCAATTTGAAGTGTGATTTGGCTTTTTAATGCAAGTATGAGTAATTACGAAGAATGTTTGGCTTTTAAAGCCTAAGTATGCATTGAAATGATTTGAAATGACTTGTGCCTCTTTTAAAAGCACATGTTTGTGTATGTATTTTTGTGGGATGATGACTTAACACCGAGCAAAATTGTGGTAGGGGGGCTATCTCCAAGGGTCCAATACCTAAGTCCCATAAGTATGTGCTAGCATAGGTATTTGTTTATGGTAACTCTTATGAAATGAAAGGTCTGTAAGGTATGGTTACAACGTTGATTTGATTTTATATGAAAATCCTATCTGAAATGGGAGACCCGTAAGAAAAGGTTACTTCCCCGAAATGGGAGGCCTGTAAGAAGAAGTATGGTCAACCTTTGGAAAGTAGATCACCTCTTATCCGGTGTGGGGAAGACATCAGAATTCCAAGTAATAGCTCGCTTTGTCTTGTATGTCAGTTGAGGTCTCATCCCCTCTATGTTGAAGTATTATAACATTGCATGCATCACAGAATTCATAGCATATTGATATATTATTCTTCTTTGATTATATACTTCTTTCTATATATGTGCCCTTGCCATCTAACATTGAATGCAGGTTTGATAAGTTCATAAACATTGCATGCCTACATACTTAGTACATTCAAACGTCCTAACACATACTCTTTGCCTATATGATCTAACCATCTATGTGTCGGAGACTATATCTATCCACCTTTTGATGGCTAGTTCGGATTCATGAGAGTTGTTATGGTGAGTCCTATCATCCAAGGACAAGCCACTATCCATCTACCTATTATGTTGCTTCGCTTATGTTATATTTACTTTGAGGGCGAGGCCAGGATATATCTTGGCCCCCGTCCTACTCTATGACTTAGAAGCATTGTTGGACAACATGTAAACTCTCGTACGGTTATATGATATGTTTGCTATTTGGGGATTATTGTTATGGCTATCTATTAGATATGGATATTATGATGATTTGCTATGATATGACGTGGAAATGTGGAAAGTCTGAAGTCCCATTCTATCCTCATAGAGTGAGTCATACTTACCCGCCTCTTAGTTTCTATGTGTTATATATATCCATGCAAATCCCTATCCCTATGATACCCCCATAGGATGAGTCATACTTTCTTGTCCTTAAGAACTATGTGTTTACTTCTTCATGATGCGCTTCCGAACTGATGATGTGAATTTGGATAATTTAAGACTTATTTAGGGACTCTCGGGTTCCCATTTGCCATGCCGCTCCTAGACTCTAGGTCTTGGTCGTGAAACATGCATAGGTAAACATGTACATAATACAGAAATAAAATTGGAAAGGGACTGAGGGAAATCATTTAAGTTTAAAAGGAACAATTCAAAAAAATACATCATGGTCTAAATATACTATCTATACATGACTTAACGGGAATTGGTGCACGATTGTAATTTACCTCAAATAGAAAAGATGTGAAAATAAGATAGAAAGTGAAAGCCTCCTAACATAAAGTTTAAAAATATACATTCGTCCGAAAAGTAAAAAGCATGAAGAAAATGTCACGTCCCAGACGTAGGGTCTAGGAGTGACATGATGAATGGGAACCCGATAGTCCCTAAACAAGCCTCAAAGAATCCATATTCGTATCATCAGTTTGGAAGTGTATATAAATAGTAAACACATAGTTCTAAGGGAAGGGAACGTAGGAATCACGCTATGGGGATAGGGAAAGGTATTAACATGGATTCCAATAACACATAGCACATAAAGACCAAGGGGCGGGTAAGTATGACTCACTCTATGGGCGCAAAATGGGACTTAGGATCTTCAACATTTCAACATCAAACATACATACATATCATAATTCTCATAATAAATCCATAATATCCATATCCAATAGATAACAATCATCATAGACTTCAAATACAACACATAACATATAGATTCAACAAGAGTCTACGAGATGTCCAACAATGCCTCTAGACATAAGAAGGGACGGGGGCCAAGATATGTCCCAGGCTCACCCTTAGAGTAAATAACATAAAAAAGACTTCATAGGTAGAGGAATGGTGGCTTGCCCTTGGAAGATAGGACTTACCACAACAAATGTCTCAAATCCGATCTATCCGTCAAATGGTGGAGGAAGGAAATCTCTGGTCCCTATATGGTTAGATCATGTAGACAAAAGTATGTGTTAGCATGTTTGAAAGTATTAAGTATGTGAGCATGTAATGAATATGACTTATCAAACGGGCATTCAATGTCAGATGAAAAGGGCACATAATATAGAAGGAGATTTATAACAAGAGATATAGGATACTATATGCCAAGAAACCAATGATGCATGAAATGCACAAATGCTTATATATAGTGAGGATGAGACCTCAACCAAAAAGAGTATGACCAACCGAGATATTACTTGGAATCCCAATAAAATCCCCTCACCGGTAAAGAGGTGGTTTACTAGCCAAAGGTAAATCATACTGCACCTCACGGGAAATCCCATTTCGCATGAAGCAACCTTCCTTATGGGCAACTCCATTATGGATAGGATTTTCACAGTATATCATATCACACATCACCTTACGGGCAACCCTATTTTGTATGAAGCAACCTTCCTTATGGCCAGCCCCATTTTCGATAGGATTTTCATATACAATACCTATGATTCGCTCATAGTTCAAGGAAATGGAGAGGGCCCCCAATCCATCGGTGCTAAGTCAAACATCCCACATGAATCCTTATATACATACATATTTTCAAAAGAAGCAATAGTTCTTCCAAATCATTTTGATGCACCTTTAGGTTCAAGAACCAAACATATTTCTCATACCTTCATAATTAAGCTCAAAAAGTCAAATCATATTTCATAGTCATGATGCTCATGCATATGAATTGCTCATCTAAATAGAAAAAGTGCAAGACCTAAAAATGCTCAAAGAGACACAACAATAGATATTTATGTAATCATATTCTTGTCATAACCAATATCTTATCAAAAATCATTTACATAAATATAATTGGGCTTAACCAACTTCATAATTTTCCTAAAATCCAATGTTCATGAATGCATATACTATGAATGAGATGAGAATATCATGGATAATAGAGATTCCAACTTAAATAAAAAATACATTGTAAAATTCAAGTAAAGACATAACTAAAATTCACATTTAAATCATATATGTTACTATTGCATAAATCAAGCTTCAAAGAGGACATGCATATTCATGACTTCATAACAACAATGCAAATAATCATGTTAGTGCTTAAATCAACTTTAAGTCATCAATAAAGCATAATCCATCCATCATTTGAATTTAATAAATTATAATATTGAAAACCCATACTTAAAGTAAGCAAAAATTCATGAAAATTCAAGTAAAAGGGTTTGATGTCTTCTTCATTGAAAGAGACCAAGAATCAAACCCACATACCTTAGCTATTGAAGAAGATTCAAGAAGAAATTGATGGAGAAATGAGTTTTCCCTTGATTCCCAAGCTTTGCCTTCACAAGAATCTTTGAGAGAGTTCTTAAGGAGAGTTGAGAGAATTTTAAATGTGAGGAATGAATTTGAATGAGAGGAATACAATCTAGGTCATTTGGATGCCTTAAGATAGCATAAGAAGTTATAAAAGACTCTTAGGAGAAGCCACAATTACAAAAAAATCATTAATGAAGCAAAATAATATGTCTTGCCTGGGGTCCCGTGAGTAGGTCTCACGGTCCGTACAAGGTTTAACGGACCTTAAAACCCTCCCGTGAGACATCACTTAGAATTTTTTTGAAAAACAATGCACAAACAGTTTGTACATAAATGGCATAACTTTTTATTTCGAATTCGAAATGAGGTGAAACAAGATGCATTGGAAAGATAATTCAAAATAACTTCAATTTAATAGGTCGTCGTCCACCCAATTCATTTTATGCTAAGAGATATTTCCATTTAAAGTTGACCATTCTATCGGTTCTTGTGAAAAGCTTAGCCAATGGAATTCCTTTGAACTTGACTTGATGGAAGAGGACCATGATGACCATAAACCACATAAATAAGCTTTAAGTAAGGGCTTGAAAGTGAATTTTGCTTGAGCTTAAAGATCCCATACTTAGATTTGATTTTCAACAAAATCACCCATACAAAGGGTGGTACGACCCGTACTATACCACACAACTCATGATCCCCCTTCTTCCCACCTTTCTTAGGAAAACTTCTTCCATCACAAGGTTTCGAAGACGGTGATTCCGTACTTAGAAAAATTTACACCCATGAAGGAACACTGGAGAGCCTCACAGTGAGGCTCCACATAGCCCATCAGAGGGGCCGTACCAAATGCCTTTGTTATGAAATTGTGGAACTCCAAGGCTAAGGCCACCATACTGCCCTCCACACGGTCCATGAAGCTTCTCACACCCCGTATGGGGTCAGTGTATGGAATACCTTACTCTAGAACTCCGCGTTAAGGCTCCAACACCCAACACAAGGCCAAGGGTCACTCCAAGGAGGCTCCACACAGTTCATATGACACCACATGGACCGTGAAGGCTTCCATGAAGTGTCACCTGGGACAAACACTTTTGGGAACCAAAATTCCAAGCTCCATTGAGGTCATATAGAGTCCGGATCCTTACATAATCTCCCCCTTGGGAACATTCATCCTCGAATGTACTTAAACCAGGCTTGAAAGGCTTGACTTAGAATATGAAACATTCAATCCTGAGGTTGAAAACCACAGTCATTAAAACTCATATTAAAACATATTCAAATCATTTTAAAATATCGTAAAGATCATTTTTGTCCATGTGTATGCATGCCATGTCATGAGACTCAAGAGTAAAAGAATTAGGAGCATTGAGAGTAGGAAAAGCCTAATACTATAGGCTTGAGTAGATTTTAAAGGACAGAGGTATCATCACATCATATTTGATTCCACTCTTCATGTAGCACTTTCCATATGTTGATTTCTCCAAAGTACCCTAACCGAATCAACACCCTTGTTGCAGAGCGGCTTCACTTGTCTTATCAGAAATCTCAATCGGAATTTCCACATAAGTCAAGCTCTCCTCAACTGCAACCCCTTCCAAAGGCACAATAGCACTAG
The DNA here is from genome assembly GCA_029948455.1 of Solanum rostratum. Taxonomy (NCBI): domain Eukaryota; kingdom Viridiplantae; phylum Streptophyta; class Magnoliopsida; order Solanales; family Solanaceae; genus Solanum; species Solanum rostratum. The sequence goes on from CM057056.1 coordinate 40,611,561, forward strand.
TATCACCAACCAACTTCCTCAACATAGACCTTTGGTAAACTGAGTGACTAGAGCTTAATTTTTGGAGGTAAATCCAACCTATAGGCTACATTCCCATCCACTTCAAAAATCTCATAAGGACCTACAGAAGGCTTAACTTTCCCTTCTTTCCAAAGCACATTACAACCTTCATAGGTGAGACTTTCACATACAACCAATCACTAACATGAAACTCAAGATCCTTCTTCCTAACATCCGAATAGGACTTTTGGCGACTTTGGGACATCTTCAATCTTTCCCTAATCAACTTCACCTTAGTACCAAGTTCTCTTTGAAATAACCTCCAAAAGTGAGAAGTATATTTGGTGCCATGATCCGATTTGAAAGACCTAGGTACACCATGCAACCTCACCAACTCTTGGATGTACAACCTTGCATAACCTTCGATAATAAATGTAGTATTTACTGGTAGGAAATGGGCCGACTTTGTCATCTGGTCAATAATAACCAAATTGAGTCAAATTGCCTTCGGGTCATAGGCAAACAAACCAAAAATCCATGCTCACATCTTCCCACTTCCAAATAGGAATTCTAATATCTTGAGTCAAAATGCCAGGTCTTTGGTCTTTTACCAACACTTGTTGACAATTTGGGCTTTCATATACAAACTTGGCTATACCCTTTTTAATACCATGCCACTAATGCACGTCCCTTGAATCCTGATACATCTTAGTAAATCTTAGGTGAATAGAATAATGAGAGTTATGGGCTTCACTTATGATCATCTCCCTAAGACCATCAACATACATAACACACAATCGATCTTAGTACCAAAATTACACCATCTTCCCCTTGGGAGAAAATCTCTATCTTATTTTCGGCAACCAACATCTTCAACATAACCAATTTATGGGTCTAAGTCTTTCTTAGCCTTAACATAAACCACCACAAAAGATTCAGCCCCATTCTGAACATGAATTCTCCCATCATTTGAGACGGCCAACCTGATACCCAATCTAGCCGAATGGTAAACATCTTTTGCCAACTCTTTCTTCCTTTTATCAACATGAGCCACACTTCCCATAGATATCTTACTAAGCATATCGGCTATAACATTTGCCTTGCCAGGATGATACTATATACTCATGTCATAATCCTTAATGAGTTCCAACCATCTCCCTTTTGTGTTAAGTTAAGATCCCTTTGAGTGAACATACATTGAAAAATCTTGTGGTCGGTGAAAAAATCAACATGCCCCCATACAAATAGTGTCTCTAATTTATCAAGCCAATCACCATCGCTGGTAACTCAGGATCATGATTTAGGTAATTATACTCATGCGCCTTTATCTATCTCGACACATAAGCTATCATCATACTATGTTGCATAAGTACACAACCCAACCCCAACCTAAGAAGCATCACAATACACCACCAACCCATCTAAGCTATCTGGTAAAGTCAAAAACAAGAGCGGATGTAAGCCGATCTTTCAATGTCTGAAAACTCTTCTCACATTCATCCGACCATACACACTTGGCCTTCCTTTGAGTCAACTTGGTCAATGGAGATGCAATAAATAAGAAACCTTCAAAAAAATTTCTATAATAACCAACAAACTCAAGAAAACCTTTAATACCCAAAGGAGCAAGCTCGTCAAACAATGCACGCCCTTCACCAACTCCCTTATGACCTAATCTATAGGATCAGCTACAACATCTTCCTTTCCTGGATTGCATTACAAGTGCATCGTAACTATCCCTATTCGGTAGGGAGGGATGGGGATAGGAAATCTTAAGACATGTTCTATGGCACAATAAGAATCAAGAAAACGTGAAACATTTCCTAAAACACCTTGTAGCCTTCTACCCATAGTTTTGGCGCGCTTCACACCCATAAATAAGACTCTACTTGACGCGGCATGTTGGTCTCCGAGGACCATTTATAAACCTAGAGATCTGATACCATCTCTGTCACGTCTCAGACTTAGGGTCTAGGAGTGACATGGTGAATGGGAACTCGAGAGTCCCCAAACAAGCCTCAAAGTTTCCATATTTACATCATCGGTTCTTAAGCATATACAAATAGTAAACACATAGTTCTAAGGGACGGAAAAGTAGGATTCACGCTATGGGGATATTATAGGAAAATGGACTAACATGGATTCACATAGCACGTAGCGCATAAAGGCTAAGGGGCGGGTAAGTGTGACTCACTTTATGGAGCCAATACGGGACTTAGGATCTTTCACATTTCCACATCAAACGTACCTATATATCATAATTCTCAAAATCAATCCATAATAGCCATGACCAATAGATAACAAGAATCATAGATTTCAAATACAACACATAACAAATAGATTCGACAAGAGTCTACGTGATGTCCAACAATGTCGCTAGACATAAGATTGGACGGGGGCCAAGAAATGTCCCTACATGGTTAGATTATGTAGGCAAAAGTATGCATTAGTACATTTGAATTTACTAAGTATGCAGCCATTCAATGTTAGATGACTAGGGTACATAACATAGAGGAGATATATAACAAAAGGTATAGTATATAATATGCCATGAAACCAATGATGCATGAAATGAAACAATTCTTATATATAGTGGGGATAAGACCTCAACCGACAAGAGTAAGACTAAACAAGCTATTACTTGGGATCCAGATGAAATCCCCTCACCGTTAAAGAGGTGGTCCACTTTCTAAAGGTAAACTATACTTAACCTTATGGGTAAGCCCATTATGTATGAAGCAACCTTCCTTACGGGCAACCCCATTTTGGATAGGATTTTCATAATATATCATATCACACTTCATCTTATAGGCAACCCCATTTCATATGAAGCAACCTTCCTTACGGGCAATACCATTTTGGATAGGATTTTCATATAGATATACCTATGTTTGGCTCATAGTTCAAGGAAAGGGAGATGACCCCTAATCCGTCGGTGCTAAGTAAAACTTCCCATATGAATACTTATATATGTACATTTAAAAGAGGCAATAGGTTTTCCAAATCATTTCGATGCGCCTTTAGGTTCAAAAACCAAATATATTTCTCATACCTTCATAATTAAGCTCAAAAAGTCAAATCAAAGTTCGTAGTCATGATACACATGCATAGGAATAGCTCATTTAAATATACGAAATGGTGCAAGCACCCAAAATGCTCGAAGAGCCATAATAATAGATATTTATGTGATCACATTCTTGTCATAACCAATATCTTATGAAAAATCATTTACATAAACATAATTTGGCTTAACCCACTTCCTAATTCTCATTAAGTCCAGTGTTCATGAATGCATATACTATAAATGAGATAAAAATAACATGGGTAATAGATATTCAAACTTAAATAAATATCACATTGTTAAATTCAAGTAAAGCATAAGTAATATTTACATTTAAATTATAATATAGGTTGCCCATACATAAATCAAACTTTAGAGGGATCATGCATATTCATAACTTCATAACTTCAATGCAAACCATCATGTCAGGGGTTAAATCAACTTTAAATCTTCAATAAAGCATAGTCCATACATCAATTGAATTTAATAAATCATAATTGAAAACCCATATTTAAAGTAAGCTAAATGTCATGAAAATTTAAGTATAAGGGTTTGGAGTTTTCTTGGTTAAAAGGGACCAAGAACCAAAACCACATACCTTAGCTATTGAAAAATATTCAAGAAGAAAATGATGGAGAAATGAGTTTTCCCTTGATTCCCAAGCTTTGCCTTCACAAGAGCCTTCGAAAGAATTCTTAATGAGAGTTGACGGAATTTTAAATGTGAGGAATGAATTTGAATGAGAAGAATAGACTTTAGGTCATATGGAGGCCTTAAGATAGCATATGAAGTCATAAAAGACCCTTAGGAAAAGCCACGAATACAAAAAAATCCATTAATGAAGCAAAATAACATGTCTTGCCAGGGGTCCCGTTAGTAGATTTCAGGTCTATACAAGGTTTCAAGGACCCGGAAACCCTCCCATGAGACCTCACTTAGACAATTTTCAAAAAAACACTACACAGATGGGCTTTACGAAAATGGACATAACTTCTTGATTCGAACTCAAAATGAGGTGAAACCGAATGTGTTGGAGCGCTAATTCAAAGAGATTCAATTTTATAGGTCATGGGCCACCCATTTAATCTTGGTCTAAGAGATATTTTGTTTAACATTGACCCTTCTATCGATTCTTGTGAGAAACTTACCCAATGGAATTCCCTAGAACTTGACTCACTGGAAGAGGCCCATGATGGCCATAAACCACATAAGTAAGCTTGAATTGAGGGCTTGAAAGTGAACTTAATTTGAGCTTGATGATCCCATACTTAGATTTGTTTTCATCAAAATCACCCATACAGAGGGTGGTATGGCCCGTATCATACCACATGGCTCGTGAGCCCCCTTCATCCTACCTTTTGTAGAAACATTCTTCCATGACAAGGTTCTGAGATAGTGATTCTATACTTGGAAAAATTTACTCTGTAGAAGCCACACAGGAGGGCCTCACAGAACGTGAGACTCCACATGGCCCATGAAAGGGGTTGTGCCGAATGCTTGGTTCCAACATTGTGGAACTCCAAGGCTAAGACCACCACACAACCCTCCACAAAGTCCGTGAATTTTCACACGGCCTGTGTGGTTTCCATGTTTGGCGTGCCTTAGTCTAGAACTCCACATTAAGGCTCCAACACCCAACACATGGCCAAGGGTCACTCCAAGGAGGCACCACACGGTCCGTATAACACCACACAGACCGTGAAGGCTTCCATGAAGCGTCCCCTTTGTCCAAACTTTCAAAACCAAAATTTCAAGCTCCATTGAGGTTATACAGAGTCCGGGTCCTTACATTATCTCCCCCTTAGGAACATTCGTCCCTTAATGTTCTAGAACAAGGCTTGACTTAGAATATGAAATATTCAAACATGTGGTACAACGCATTTTTGTTACTTGAAATTCACAAAGTCATTAAAACCCATGTCAAAACGTATTCAAATCATTTAAAATATCATAAAAATTATTTTCATGAACATGTATACATCGTATGTCATGAGACTCAAGAGTGAAAGAATTAAGACCATTGAGAACAGAAAGAACCTAATACCATAGGCTTGAGTAGATAAGAAAGGATAGAGGTATCGTCACATCACTCTTGATTCCACTCTTCATGTAGCACTTTCCACATGTTGATTTCTCCGAAGTGCCTAAAACCGAAGCGACATACTTGTTAGGAAGCCGCTTCACTTGTCTTATCCAAAATCTCAACCAGAACTTACTCATAAGGCAAGTTATCCTCAACCTCAACACCTTCCAAAGACACAATAACACTAGTATCACCAACCAACTTCCTCAACATAGACCCATTGAAAATCGAGTGACTAGAGCTCAATTTTTCGAGGAAAATCAAACCTAAAAGCTACATTTCCAAACCGCTTCAAAAATCTCATAAGGACCTACATACCGGGGGCTTAACTTGCCCCTTCTTTCAAAAAAGCACTACAACCTTCATAGGTGAGACTTTCACATACACCCAATCCCTAACATGAAACTCAAGATCCGTCTTCCTAACATCCGAAAAAGACTTTTGGCGACTTTGGGCCATCTTCAACCTTTCCCTAATCAACTTCACCTTAATACCAAGTTCTCTTTGAATGACCACCAAAAGTGAGAAATAATTAGGTGCCACGATCTGATATGATGGACCTAGGTACATCATGCAACCTCAAAAACTCTTGGATGTACAACCTTGATAACATTCGGCACTATAGTTAATCTTTATTAGTAGGAAATGGGCTGACTTGGCCATCCGGTCAATAATAATCCAAATTGAGTTGAATTGCCTTCGGGTTCGAGGCAAACCAACAACAAAATCTATGTTCACATCTTCCTACTTCCAAGTAGGAATTTTGATATCTTGAGTCAAACCGTCGGGCCTTTGGTGTTCTACCTTCACTTGTAGGCAATTAGGGCATTTAGATACAAAGTTTGCTATACCCTTCTTTATTCTATGCCACCAATACACTTCCCTCAAATCCTGATACATCTTAATAGATCTTGGGTGAATAGAATAATGAGAGTTGTGGGCTTTACTCATAATCATCTCCCTAATGACCATTAACGTCTGAAACACACAATCGATCTTGGTACCTAATTATACCATCTTCCACTTCGGAGAAAACCTCTATATTATTTTAGGCAACAAACCTCTTCAATACAACCAATGATGGGTCTAAGTCTGTCTTAGCCTTAACATAAACAACCACAAATGATTTGGTCCCAATCTGAACATGAATATCCCCCATCATTAGAGCCGGCTAAGCTGACACCCAATCTAGCCGAACGCTAAACATCTGTTTCAAACTCTTTCTTCCCATTATCAACATGAGTCACACTTCACATCGATGGCCTACTAAAAGCATCGGCTATAACATTTGCCTTGCCGGGATAATATTGTGCACTCATGTTATAGTCCTTAAGGAGTTCAAACCATCTCCTTTGTCCCAAGTTAAGATCCCTTTGAGTGAATACACATTGCAAGCTATTGTGTTCGGTCAAACCATCAACATGCCCCCATACAAATATTGTCTCCAAATCATCAAGGCAATCATCACAGTTGGTAACTCAAGATTATCAGTCGGGTAATTATGCTCATGCACCTTTAACTACCTTGACACATAAGCTATAACCTTACTATGTTGCATAAGTACACAACCCAATCCTAATCGAGAAGCATCACAATACACCACAAGTCTGAAAACTCTTCTCACACTTATCCTACCATGACACACTTGACCTTCCTTTGAGTCTACTTTGTTAATAAAGATGTAATAGATGAGAAACCTTCAACAAAACTTCTATAATAACCAGCCTACTCAAGAAAATTTCTAATAACCAAAGGAGCAAGCTTGTCAAACAATGCATATCCTTTACCAAGTACATTCTGATCTCATCTATATGATCATCTACAACATCTTCCTTGCCAGGATTGCATTATGAGCCCATACTAACTATCCCTATTCGATATGGATAGATGGAGATAAGAAATCTTAAGACACATTTCATGGCACGATAAGAATCAAGAAAACGTGAAACATTTCCTAAAACGCCTTGTAGCCTCCTACTCATAGATATGGGTTCACACCCATGAATAAGACTTTACTTAACACGGCTATGTTGGATTCTGAGGACCATTTATAAGCCTAGGGATTTCCTACCATCTCTGTCATGTCCCAAACTTTGGGTCTAGGAGTGACATAGCGAATGGGAAACTGAGTGTCCACAAACAAGCATCAAAGTATCCATATTCATATCATCGGTTTGGAAGCATATACAAGTAGTAAACACATGGTTCTAAGGGACGGAAAAATAGGACTCATGCTATGGGGATATCATAGGGAAGACATTAATATGGATTCACATAATACGTAGCACATAAATACTTAGGGGCGGGTAAGTGTGACTCACTCTATGGGGGCAATATGAGACTTAGGATCTTGCATATTTCCACATCAAACATACATGAATATCATAATTCTCATAATAAATCCATAATAGCCATATCCAATAGATTACCATAATCATAGACTTCAAGTATAACACATAATATATTGATTCAATAAGAGTCTACGAGATGTCCAACAATGTCTCTAGACATAAGATGGGATGGGGGACAAGACATGTCTCGGGCTCACCCTCAAAGTAAATAAAATAAACAAGATTTCATAGGTAGAGGAATGGGTGCTTGGAAGATAGGACTTACACAACAAATGTCTCAAATCCGATCTACTGTCAAACGGTGAAGGAAGGAAATCACTGGTCCACACATGGTTAGATCATATAGGCAAAAGTATGCATTCGTACGTTTGAATGTACTAAGTATGCGAGCATGCAATGCATATGACTTACCAAAGCTGTATTCAATGTTAGATGACAAGTGCACGTAATATATAAGGAGATATAGTATAAAATATTCCATGAAACCAATGATGCATGAAATGCACAAATGCTCATATATAGTAGGGATGAGACCTCAACTAGCAAGAGTAAGACCAAGTGAGCTATTACATGGAATCCCGATGAAATTCCCTCACCAGTGAAGAGGTGGTCTACTTATTAAAGGTAAATCATTCTTCACCTTACGAGCAACCCCATTTTGTATGAAACAACCTTCCTTATGGGGAACCCTATTCGAGATTGGATTTTCATATACATATACCTATGATTGGCTCATAGTTGAAGGAAAGGAAGAGGACTCCCAATCCATCGGAGCTAAGTCAAACATCCCACATGAATACTTATATACATAAATACTATTAAAAGAGGTAATAGTTCTTCCAAATAAATTTGGTGCACCTTTAGGTTCAAAAACCAAATATATTTCTCGTACCATCATAATTAAGCTCAAAACGTCAAATCATAGTTCATAGTAATGATACTTATGCATAAGAATAGCTCATTTAAATATACGAAACAGTGCAAGCACCCAAAATGCTCAAAGAGCCATAACAATAGACATTTATGTGATCACATTCTTGTCATAACCAATATCTTATCAAAATCATTTACAAAAACATAATTGGGCTTAACCCACTTTATAATTTTTACAAAATCCAATGTTCATGAATGCATATACTATGAATGGGATGAGAATAGCTTGGGTAATAGAGATTCAAACTTAAATAAAAAATACTTTGTGAAATTCAAGTAACGACATAAGTAAAATTCATATTTAAATCATAATATAAGTTACCCATGCATATATCAAGCTTTAAAGAGGAGATGCAAATTCAAAACTTCATAACTTCAATGCAAACCATCATGTTAGGGCTTAAATAAATTTTAAATCATAAATAAAGCATAGCTCATATATCTGTTGGATTTAATAAATCATAATATTGAATACCCATAATTAAAGTAAGCTAAAATTCATGAAAATTCAAGTATAAGGGTTTGGGGTCTTCTTGGTTGAAAGGGACCAAGAATAAAGCCCACATTCTTTAGCTATTGCAGAAGATTCAAGATGGAAAAAGAGTTTTCCCTTGATTCCCAAGCTTTGTCTTCACAAGTGCCTTTGAGAGAGTTCTTAAGGAGAGTTGACAGAATTTTAAATGTGAGGAATGAATTTGAATGAGAAAAATAGAGTTAAGGTCATTTGGACGCCTTAAGATAATATAGGAAGTCATAAAAGACCTTAGGAGAAGCCACAATTACAAAAAAAGCATTAATGAAGCAAAATAACATATCTTAATAGGGGTCCCGTGTGTAGGTCACATGGTCTGTACAAGGTTTCATGGACCATGAAACCCTTCCGTGAGACCTCACTTAGCTAATTTTCAGAAAATACTACATAGAGGAGCATTACGAAAATGGGCATACCTTCTTGATCTGACCATGGGATGAGGTGAAACTAAATAAATTGGAAAGATAATTCAAATGACTTCAATTTGATAGGTCGTGGGCCACCCAGGTCTTTTTGTGCTAAGAAATATATCCATTTAAAGTTGACCTTTCTATCGGTTCTTTTGCAAAGCTTAGCGAATGGAATTCCTTTGAACTTGACTTGATGGAAGAGGCCCATGATGACCTTTAACCACATAAATAAGCTTGAATTCAAGACTTGAAAGTGAACTTAGCTTGAGCTTGAAAATCACATACTTAGATTTTTTTTCAACAAAATCACCCATACAGAGGGTGGTATGGCCTGTACCACACTACACGACTTGTGAGCCCCCTTTGTCCCACCTTCCTTAGAAAATTTCTTCTACGACAAGGCTCCAAGACAGTGATTCCATACCCAGGAAAATTTACTTTCTAGAAGCCACACGGGAAGGCCTCACGGACCGTTAGGCTTTAAACGACCCATGAGAGGGGTTGTACCATATGCCTTGGTTCCAAAATTGTGGAACTCCTAGGCTAAGGCTACCATACGGCCATTCACACAATCCGTGAAGCTTCACAAGGATCCTGAGGGGTCCATGTGTGGTGTTCCTTAGTCTAGACCTCCACATTAAGGCTCCAACACCCAACACAAGGCCAAGGGTCACTCCAAGTAGGATCCAAACATCCGTATGACACCACACAGAGCGTGAAGGTTTCCATGAAGCGTCACCTTGATCCAAAACTTTCTGAAACCAAAATTCCAAGCTCCAGTGTGGTCGTATAGAGTCCGGGTACTTTTAGAAAATAGGGAAAAACCCGAACAAAGGGATCACCACTACAATTAGTCTTGAACACCAACAAACTAACCATGCGCCATTGGAGAAAAAGTGCTATCCCCTACAAGGTGACATCATGTAGGCAAAATATAAGTTAGTACATTGGAATGTACTGAGTATGTGAGATGTAATGCAAACATGGAATTGTAATGCTATCATTCATAATTTCAAATATCTCTGTGCATGAAATGGTAAAGTCATCATTTGATAAGCTTAAGCATCCACAAGAAATAAAATGCGATATGAAGTAGAAGTAATGTATCATATGAAAAAATGTGATGGAACGAAGACATAAAATCTCACCCATTGTGAGAATAGACCGTAACTAACATATAAGGCCATGTGAGTATGAATCATTTTCCCCAAAACAAAATATTGAGGCCAAAACTTGAACCTAGGGCGTAGCCATGACTGGAGGATGGGGCACTCAAAGGCATTCCACCAAGCCTCGTGTTCATATCATTAGCATGCATAAGATAAAATAAGAATAACATAAAGGAATAAGCAAGCAAAACATATCCATCTAAAAATCATAGTTTCCCTTGGGGGATCCAAAACATGCCTCTACATCAATTAATCTTGGGGGGGACCAGAACATAGCTTAATAGCTTATCCTAAAGATATACATCAAAAGGGAAGTTGTAAAGTCTCAACATAAGGAAAACAACATCATAGTAAAAGGGCTTGTTCTCGAAGCATAGGAACCCAACAATAAGTCTTCAAGAGTCAACTCCAAAGCTAGCCACAAAATAGAAGAGTAGCCTCGTCGTCCATCCCTACATGGTTGGATCATGTATGCAAAGAATTAGTACATGGAATGTATTAAGTATGTAGGATTCCATCCATCAAGAAACATCATAACATAGTATCAATATGCAAAATCATAATCAATATAATAAGGACACAATATGTATGAGTAGTGCGTATTTGAAAATCATGAATAGGAGTAACATCAAACCTTTCATAATCCTAGCAAACATTTGTGGGAATAAGACCATAACCAACATTAAGTCATGTGGACTATTTCATGGAATCTCGATGTTCCCTCTACATCGAGCGAAAGACTAGTCTACTTTTCCAAGGTAGACTCGATCCACACCCTATAGGCTCTATCCTATCATTGTGAGAACCCATTATTTGACCCCACCCTTTAGGCTCTATCCAAGCATGGTGAGTGTCCATTAAAATCTGTATAGATCCATTAACATACCTTTAAAGAATAAAAGCATGAACATCATTTCTACGATGGTACTTAGTCATGGAATTATGAAATGTCATACTTAACTTCATATTTGTACCAAGTCCTTTTTGGAAAGATTTCCAAAAATTAGAATATATCTATCCAACATAATAGACAATGGTATCCCATGCAAAATTATCAATTCTTGAATGTATACCTTAGCATAGTCTTCAACAATATAAGAAGTCCTTACTAGCAAAAAGTGTTTCATTTTCATCATTCTATCCACAACCACCCATATTGAATCAAATTGCTTCCTAGTCTTTAGCAAACCCATGATGAAATCCATATTCATTTCTGTGAGGCCCCGTGTGTCTCGTCTTTCATTATTTAAATAGTGTGGCATTATATAAGGCGCATGTGATTTTTGCTAGCACCTAAGGATAATAAGGCTGCAAAAAAGTGGTAATATCAAGGACCTAAAGTTTTAAGCCAAAGGAATACCCTAAATGCTCCTTACCAAATCTGGTCATTAATGTTAAATTTTTGACTGTTCATAGGTATCTTTAAGATGCGTATATATAGTCGTTGCGAAGCTTAGGACATAAAGAAAAACTTTCGTGAAGAAACTTTTGGCAATTGGACGTTCGTTGGAAAGGTATGTCAAGGCTAAACTCTGTCCCTCCTTTTAGCGCGAAATCCGGGAATTTTTCCAAAACGTCAAATGTGATATCTTACTATTCTGTTGCTAGAAAGACCTTTTGTGAAAGGCATTGGGATTACAACTGAGTTATATTCATGATGGTATTAGGTTGAAATTCCATTCATTTGCTTAAACTGGACATTCAATTTCTATGTATCATGTTGTCGGTTTCCCGGCTACCTATTCATATGTTCGAGGAGTTTCTCTTCTTGGTGTAGTGCCATTAAAATAAATGTAGAATGCAAAGGGAATGTAGTATTCAAAATCAGTCCTTCTTCCATATAAAAATATAATTGAAGAATTTAACAAGTAACACGTTGGTTCCAATATTCTCAAGTGAAATGCTCCTGTTTAACTGACTAAGGCACTTGATCCTGTTTAAATACATTCTTTTACTATTTAGGATTTTGCTCAGATTACAGAGGACCTTATGTAATGCAACCAAGGGACTATTTTGACACATTCACAGATGAATGTTCTTAAGGGGGGAGACTTGACCTAAACAATCCTAGTTTAGTTTTTTCTAAACAATATGCTACCCAATTTTCTTCTGGTCCCTAGTTTAGTTATCTAGCATGTTTAGTGGCTTACCCGACCAATAATGGTATCGGGTGCCAGTCGCGCCTTCCCTTTCTTTGGGGCGTGATAATTTCCTCTTATTTCCAAGTAGGTATCTCGGGTCAAATTACCTAATCTTTGGTGTTCCAGCTTTATTTGTTGACAATTTGCATACCCCATCACACAATTTGCATTGTCTTTCTTCATGTCGTACCAACAATACACTTCTCTCAAATCTCTACACATTTTTGTGGATTCCGGATGAATAGAATACTTAGAATTATAAGCTTCATCAAGTATCATTTCCTTGAGGCCATCTACATTAGGGACACATAAGCGACCTTGGTAACATAGCACTCCATCTCCCCCTTGTGAGAAGACCTCTACGTTCTTATCATCCACTAATTTCTTCAATTGAACTAAAGTAGGATCTATGTCTTGGTTCACTTTCACCTCCTCTATCAAAGACAATTTTGTTCTATCTTCTACAAATATATTGCCATTATTCAAGCCATTCAACCTCACACCCATATGGTGCACTTCTTTGACTAACTCTCTCTTTCTACTCTCCTCATGTGTAATCTGCCTATTGAATTTCTACTTAATGCATCTGCTACAACATTTACCTTGCTAGTGTGATACATCAAACTCATGTCGTAATCCTTCAAAAGTTTCAATCACCTCCTTTGCCTTAGGTTCAATTCCTTTAGATAAACACATATTGCAAACTCTAACGGTCGGAGAATATATCAACATACTCCATGGAAATAATGTCACCAAATTTTCAATGCAAAGACAACGGAAAACAACTCAAGCTCATGAGCTGGATAATTCCTTTCATGTACCTTCGATTTCCTTGAGGAATAGGTAATGACTTTCTTATGTTGCATCAAAACATAGCCCATGACTATATGCTAGGCATCATAATACACAAAGAAACCATTAGGAACTTTAGGCAATGTAAAAATAGGAACCGACATAAGATGATCCTTAATCATTTGGAAACTCATCTCACACTCATCGGACCATTGAAATTTCACCTTCTTTCAGGTCAACTTAGTCAAAGGAGAGGCAATAGAGGAAAAAACTTTAACAAATCGCCTATAATATTTTGCCAAACCCAAAAAGATCCTAATATAAAATGGAGACAATGGTTTAGACCAATTCTTCACCCCCTTTGTCTTCTTTGGATCCACTCTAATGACTTTACTCAAAATAATGTGGCAAAGAAAAGCCACTTCCCTTAGCAAAAACTCACACTTACTAAACTTAGCAAAGAGTTGACTATCTCTCAATTTTTGTAACACAATCCTCAAAAGAGCTCTTTCTCTTTTGCGTCCCTTGAATAGACCAATATATCTTTTATGCACATAACCACAAACATATCAAAATACAGTTTGAAGATTCTATTTATCGAATCCATGAAAGTGGAAGGAGCATTCATTAGTCCAAGTGACATAACCTGAAATTCAAAGTGACCTTACTGAGTCCTAAATGTTTTATGTGGAATGCCATCTTTATTCACCTTTAGTTGGTGATATCCAGACCAGAGATCAGTCTTGAAAATTAGATTGCACTTTGTAATTGATCAAATAGGTTGTTAATCCTCAAAAGTGGATACTTATTTTTGATAGTCACCTTATTCAATTGTTGATAATCCACACAAATCTGAAGTGAACCATTCTTTTTTCTTACCAACAATATGGGAGCACCGCATAAAGACACACTAGGCCTTATGAATCTTTTATAAAACAAGTCCCTTAATTATTTCTTCAATTCTTTCAGCTCTACTGGAGACATTCAATATGGAGGTATAGAAATAGATTTGGCGTTGAGCAAAAGATCAATACTAAAGTCAATTTCCTTTACAAGAGGAATACCCGCTGAAGTATCAGGGAAGTGTAAGGACCCAGGTTTTCAAACGACTTTATCGGATGTCATAACGTTGGCCCGAGAGAAAATATGATCAAATGACACTTCATGAGAGGCTCACACGGCCCATGTGAAGCGACACAGGCTGTGTGGCCTTCAGTAGAGAGGTGCTTGGCCATGGTTTCGAGTACGGGAAGCCGACCGTGAATTTTGGGCTAAGTGAAGGCACACAGCCACCCACAAGGTATGTGTGGTGTGTCACGGGCCGTGTGGCCCACTATATGGATTGTAATGTGAAATTTTTCTAAGTAAAAAATTACCATCAAATAAATTTTTCGTGCAATAATTTCCTAAGTACTGTCACATAGCTCCTGACAAGACACAAGCCGTGTAGTCGTCCGTATGACACCCCTTTGCTTCAGAAAAATTCTAAGTGTTGGTACCACGAAATCTATCTAATTGCCTCCTCGCAAGCACTGTTCACGGTCCGTGTGACAACTCACTGGCCATGTAAACACCCGAGTAGCCTTGACGGCCCATTTTTCCATCCATTTCATTATGGCGTTTAGGTAATTACGGTTCATTTTAATTGTGATTTAGGACCATTTGCCTACCCTTAACCCCTTAGATCAGCCGATTCCCTTTCTATTCTATTTCATTCTCATTGAAAACACTCTCACACTAAATTAAACTCCAAAATTACTCTCTAAGTCCTTTTCTCAAGGCTCAAGCTAGGGTTCGATTGGGGGATTCAAATTTAAGTTAAATTCTTCTCAAATTCATCTTCATAATCAAGGAATTTTCTTGCTCCGTTTCAACCAAGAAGATCCAAAAAAATCTTTTCCATTGATTTCATGAATTTTAGTTTACTTTAAATATGGATTTTCATTATTTGATTTTATCAAATCCAATTGATGTATGGGGTGTACTTTATCTATGATTTTAATTTACTTTGATAATTATTATGATGATTTATATTGAGTTATGAAGTTATGAACATGCATGTCCCCTTTAAAGTTGATTTATGCATGGGTAATTTACATTATGATGTAGATATTGATTTAATTGCGGATTTACTCAATTTCATATTATGATATTGATTTTAACTTGAATCTTACCTATGCTATTCTCACATCATGCTTTGCACTTGCATTCATGAACATTGATCTTTATGGAAATTATGAAGTGAGTTAAACCTAATTACGTTTTATGAAATGATTTCGACAAGACATTGATTGTGACAAGAATGTGATCACATATATGTCGTATGATTATGGCTCTTTGAGCATCTGGGGTGATTGCACCATCTTCTATATGTGAATGAGCTATTCCTTTCATGAGTATCACGATTATGACTTATGATTTGGCATTTGAGCCTAAATGTGCATTGATTGAATTTGAAATAACTATTACCTTTTTGAAAGTATGTAAATGTATGCTATATGTATTCTCGTGGGATGTTGACTTAGCATCAATGGATTGGGCGTGTCAGGGCTATCCCCAAGGGCCCTCTCCTTTTCCTCGAACTATGTGCCTAACATATGTTATGACAATTCTATCCAAAATGGGATATGTTCCTGTGAGAAGGTTGCTTCATACGAAATGGGATATGTTCCCATAAGGTGAAGTATTATGATATGATGTGATATGAGAAATCCTTTTTGAAATGGGATATGTTCCCATAAGGGGGTTGCTTCATACGAAATGGGATATGTTCCCATAAGGTGAAGTATGGTTTACCTTTGGAAAGTAGAACACCTCTGTACTGGTGAGGGGATTTCATCGAGATTTCATGTTATAGCTCGCTTGGTATTACATATATCGGTTGAGGTCATATCCCCACTAAGTATGAACGTCATTGCATTCATGCATCATGACTTTCATGGCATATTGTATACTATTTCCTTAAATAAATAATTCTTCCTATATTATATGCCCTTGTCATCTAACATTGAGATGCAGGTTTGATAAGCCATATACATTGTGTGCCCGTATACTTAGTATATTCGAACGTACTAGCACATAATCTATGCCTACATGATTTTACCATATAGGGGCTGAGCGGTACGATTATCCACCATTTGACGAGTAGCTCAATTTCCAACGATTGAACTTGTGGTAAGTCCCATCTTCCAAGGATGAGCCACCTTCCTTTGTCAATGTTATCCTATGTCTACTTTCTTGTTTGAGGGTGAGCCCGGGACGTGTCTTGGCTCCCGTTCCATCTTATGACGAGAGGCATTGTTGGACATCTTGTAGACTCTCGTAGATTTTATATTTCTATGTGTTGTATTTGAAGCTTATGTTTTCGGTTACCTATTGGATATGGCTATCATGGATTGATTATGGAAATTATGATATGTATGTATGTTGATGTGGAAATGTGGAAGGTCCTAAGCTCCGTTTGCCCCCATAGCGTGATTCCAACTTACCCACCCCTTAGTTATTGTAGGCTACGTGCTATGTGAATCCCTTTTCTCTCAATGTCCCCATAGTGTGAGTCCTACTTACCCATCCCTTAGTGTATGTGATTACTATTTGATTGCGCTTCCAAACCGATGATGTGGATTTGGATACTTCGAGGTTTGTTTGGGCACTCTTGGGTTCCCATTCGCCACATCACAACTAGACCCTAGTCTCGGGTCGTGACAGGAAGACACCTTTACAGGAGGAATACCTGATGAATCATTAGGAAAGACATTGGGGAACTCATTAACTATAAGAACTGAATTAAGAGTAGAAACATTGGAATCAACATCCATGAGTCAGACAAAATGATATATACATCCTTTAGAAATCATCTTCATAGCCTTCATATAAGAGACAAACATTCCTTTGAACACCGAATCTATTACCCTCTGTTCAAGGATAGGACCATCAGAAACTTGGAATGTGATCTTACGGGTTCCAAAATTAATAGAAGCACAACATGCATACAACCAACCCATACTAAGAATAACATCAAAATCGATCATATCAAGCTCAACAAGATCACATAGAAAGACTTTATGCAAGACTAACACAAGACAATATTTATAATTTTTCTTTGATATGAACTTACCAATTAGAGTATAGACCGAATAAGGCTTTAATAAGACTTCTGGAGACACTTCAAACTTTATGGGAAGGTAAGGAGTAAGAAAAGACATATTAGCACTGGGGTCCAATAAAGCATACACATCCTGATCAAAGACTCTTAGCATATAGGTAACCACTTCGGGAAGCTCCTCAACCTGTTGCCTAGAATGCAAAACATAGAATTGATTACCACATGGACCACCACCTTGAGCTTGGGCATCTTGTTTCACTTGTCCTCTTTGAACTGCTTGACCTTATGGACAACCTTCTTTTGATTTTATTAGAAATATAAGGACACTCGGCGAACTTGTGTCCGATCTTTCCACAATCAAAGAAATCATTGGTATTACTCAAGCATTCACAAACATGGTTCCTCCAACACATAGGACACTTAGGAGGAGTAGCACCAGAATTCACAACCTCACCTTGAGCCTTAGGGTTCGGTACCCTTTCTTTGTCAAAATGACCCGTGGCCTTGTTGGAAACGACCACTACCAAATTTAGAATAAGAAAAGCCATCATACTGAGTCCTTTAGGACTTCCTCATCCTCACCTTTTGTAACACCTACGCGTAAAGACCCAATAGAGTATTTGTTGAATATCTTAAAATTCATGTGTTATTTCACGAATCCGACATCGTATTCTTTTTTATGAGGCAAAATTGTGTGGATAAAGAGTTACCTTTGATTTTTAGGTCAATTGTATCAAAAAATATTTTTTCGCATGAAATTCTCCACAACAAAAAAGTACGCGACGAACACTTGTTCCCACATAGTACAAAAGTGGCTTATACTCATTCCAAGTCGAAAACAGGAGAACAATTGAATTTTCTGCAAAATTACACAATACGGGAATCAGGTGCATTGCGCCCCTCGCCGTTGTGTGTAAATGTTTCCAAGCTTGCTCTTTTATAATTGAAGTTATTTGGGACTTATCCATTAATACTCAAAAGTTCTCTTATTTTTAGACCTAAATCTATCTATAAACCCTCTCAAATCCTCCCATACTTCTCTCTAAAGATCCCCTACGAATTTCTTCCAAATTTCTTGGGGATTAAGTCTCCTCTATTGAAGATAATGCTTTCAAAGCGTTTCTCAAGCTTCTTCAAGTCTCCTCATTGAGGTTTCAAGGTTTAAAGGTATGTAGGTTTCTTCATCCATGGATTCTTCTACCCAGAGAGTCCCAAAACCTAATTAACTAAATCCTCCAATATTGATTTCTCAAGGATTCTTTCTAAATACTATTAAACATGTATCATGTTAAGATTCTTGATCTATTACATACAATTACATGAGTGGATTTCAAGGATTTTATATTATGAAGTTATAGCATGATTATTAAAGCTATGAAAGTTATCATACCATGAGTTAACATGAGATTGATGATTTTATGAGATGAATTACATATTTTTATGTCTAAATTTGAAAGATGATATGCATGATTGTGGTGGGTTGCTTAAGAATGCTTTTAATTAATGATTTAAGTTGATGACTTTCATTATATTGATGCATAGCCCTCTTAAGTTACATGATTTAAAGCTTATATGCATGAGCCCACCCAATTATCATATCGAATTTCCTAAGGGTTTAAGACAAGTTTATGAAATTTCAAGTTAAGATGTTTCAAATCCCTCTTATGAAAGTTAAAGTTAAATATGGTGAAAGGACAATTCTCACCAAAAGATAGATCTCTTATGATAAGGACCATTCTCACATGTTGGATGTCAAGTTAAGATGAGGTACTCTTTATATATGATGATGAAGCTATGTTTTTAAGTTTATGAACATTTACATTTAGGTATATGTTTTCAAATGTATTCCATGGGAATGACTTAGCACCAAATTGCGCATTGAGGTGGAATTCAGTATGGAAATCCTAGTAGCCACCATTTGTCTCATTAACTATGTGCCACCAAAGGAGCCCTTGTAGGCTAGACTAGGATAGTGGATCCACATAAGCCATATTATTCATTAAAGATTCAATTGCAAAGTTTATGTAGTTCTACCTTGGCAAGTCGATTCCCCTTCTCCTAATGGAAGGAGCTTATTTGCCTTTTCCCAATGGAAGAAGTTCATTGGATTCCAAATAGTAGCTCTTTTTATCTTATATGTTAGTTATGGTCTTCTCCCACAATAGTATGATGTAGAGAAGTTATGTTTCACCTTTCATGCAAGTTTTCATTAAAGCATTCATATGCATGTCATGTTGAGCCTATATTCTATTGTATATGATTATGTATCTTGTTTATGGATCTTATTATCTATTGTTGCATTGCATCCCAAATAATTTTACATTCAAAGTACTAACACATATTTTTTGCCTACATGATCTAACCATGTAGGAACCGTCGCTCCTATCCATCCTCTTCCACATGGCTAGCTTGGTTCATGAAGATCACTTGTTGTGATGTATCCTCTATTTGAGGGACAACATTTGATTTCCTATATTGCTTATGATAAGACACTATTAGTTTACTTTCTATTTTATGGGTGAGCCTGGGACATGTCTTGGCCCCCATCCTATTCATAGAGGTGTTGTTGGATACTTATGATGTGTATCTATTATGTCATGTTGAGCTTTTCTAGAGATTTATCCTTTAGTCCCTATACCTTTATATGATATGATTGATGTTGTTGATGTTAATGGAGAGTGATGATCTTCATAAGTCCTTACTATCCCATATCTTGAGTCATACTTACCCTCCCTTAGTCTTGTTTGTTATGTGATCATGCAAATTCCTGTCCCCTATTTATACCCATAGCGTGAGTCCAAAAGCCCAATTACCCATAGATTTAGTTATTACATTTGTTTTATATTCCGCACTAGGGATGTACATAAAATATTCAAAAAGGATTGTTTGGGTTATCCTTAGGTTTACCATTCGCTATGTTGCACCTAGGCCCTAGGCTCAGGTCGTGAAATTGTTTGAAGTTTCTCGCTCTCCACTTGTTCAACATATGTCATGAGTAGTGAAATATCTTTTTCCTTAATCAGCATCATGACCTTACACTCCATCTTTACCAACTTGAAACACCCAATATGAAGTTATTCATGCGGGCCCTAGAGTCAGCCACCAAAGAAGGAGCATACTTGGACAATTTTCTAAATTTAAGGGCATACCCCCTGACACCCATACCATCTTGCCTTGATTTTATAAATTCCATCACTTCGGCTTCTGTCAGTTCAAATGGGAAGAAACGATCAAGGAAAAAAGCCTTAAACATCGCCCAACCAATAACACCTTCTTTAATTCTTTCAAACTTCTATTGAGTAAATCAAACTTGAACAACTCCCTTAAGTCAATAAGATGCAATTAGGCTTTCTCCTTAAAAGACACCTCTATAATCTCCACCACCTTATAGACTTCATCAAATGGACTCTTGTGGATCCTCATCCACCTTGGAACCATGAAAATATGAGGGATTCACCTAGCAAAATCCCTTATCCTTGAAGCTGGGATGGGAGTCTTTGGGGATGTAATAACTTGAACAAACATCATAATAGCGGCTCTAAACTCTTCATTAATAGCTTGATCTACTTGAGGGCCCTGAGGAACTAGAGGAACTTTGACTCTGTAGCATTGTCAATGGAGCATTTCATGGAGGCATCTTCTAAAAATATCAAAGGATAAGTACTGGGGAATAAGAGTCTTAGAAGCACGATATAGATCACAAAAAAGTGGAGATTTCCTAAACGTCTCAGAGACTCTTGCTCATGGATGCCGTGTGCTTCACACCAATTAACAAAACTCTACTAGACTCAGCTTGTTGGACTCCCTAGGATGCTTTCAAACCTTGGGCTTGGATACAACTTTTGTCACGAGCCAAACGTAGAGTCTAGCCATGACATGCCAAATGGGACGCCCAAAGGTATTCCATCCAAGCCTCATGTTCATATCATAAGCATGCATAAAGTAAAATAAGCATAACATAAGAGAATAAGCAAGCGGAACATATCCGTCTAGAAATCATAGTTTCCTTTAGGGGATATTAGATAAATCATAATGTCCAAAACATTCCTCTCTGTCATATGATCTTGGCAGGGACTAGAACATAGCATACTAGCTCACCCTCAAGATATACATCAAAAGGAAAGTCGTAAAGTCCCAGCAGAAGGAAAATATCATCATTAGAAAGGGCTTGTTCCCAAAACATGGGAACACACCAATAAGTCTTCAAGAGAACTCCAAAGCTAGCCACAAAATGGAAGATTAGCCTCGCCGTCCATCCCTACATGGTTGGATCATGTATGCAAAGAATTAGTACGTGGAATGTACCAAGTATTTAGGTATGTCATGCATCAAGGAACATCACAACGTTATATCAATATGCATAATCATAATCAATAGAATAAGGATATAATATGTATAAACAATGCATGTCTAAAAATGATGAATAGGAGTAACATCAAACCTTTCATAATACTAGCAAACATTTATCGGAATAAGACCAAAACTGACAATGAGACCGTGTGGACTATTACATGGAATCTCGATGTTCCCTCTGCACCGAGCAATATAGGAGTATTCTTTGCCAAGGTAGACTCAATCCACATCCATAGGCTCTATCTTCGCATGGTGAGAACCCATCATTTGACCCCACACTTTAGGCTCTTCAAAGCATGGTGATTGTCCATTTTATATAGATCAATTTGCATAGCTTTAAGGCATAAAAGGATGAACATCATTCCTACAATGGTACATAGTTATAGGTTTATTGAATCTACAAAAGCCCTCTTGGTGCTAGGTCATATCCCATGAAATATATAAATCATATATATACATATCTTTCACATAACTCATATTTCATAATATTCATACTTTCATAGATTGTAAAATAGTCATCATAATCTTTCATGATAACATCTTATATCATATGAATAGTTTATCTACTTAGCCTTTCATTAAATATGGTTAAGCTCCCTATCTTATCATTACCATCACGAAACATTAGGGTCTTAATCACCCTCATCATCATAGCATCATTGTCATCATACCATCATCATCATTGTCATTAAGATGTACTTTTTCAAACTTGGGATCATAGTCATCAAAGTCATAGATTTATCATAGGAAACTATGGTCTTGTGTGGGTTCATGAACAATTGAGTTAAAGTCATGCTATTTAATAAAATTCGTAGAGGAAACATACAATTGATATCAATTTGGATCATTAATAAAGGAATCTACATCAATTCAACAAGATCTAATCATCATATACTTGAAATCATATACTTTTACTTGAAAATCATAGAAATCATGTAATTCTTTATAATTCATGTATAAGTAAGCATAATCCATGCCATCAAAATCATAACATAAAAGTCCATAAGATATCATCATGAAACTTTAAAAAAAGAGGTTTTGGATTGGGATCCATGGATGAAACTAATACATGAATGAAGCCCTATATACCTCAAGTTATGAACCTTAAGAATTGGAGCAGAAAAACCTTGAAATCTTTATCAAAGCTTGGAACCGTAGCTTCAAGGAGTCCTTATCTATAGAGAGAAATATTTGGGAAAATTATGAGAGTGAATGAGTTAGAATAAATTAGGAATAGAATTTATAGGAGTTCAGGTCGGTCAAGTTAGTTATAAAGGCCAAAACGACATAGTTTAGGAGTCAAATGAATTAGAATGTCCAAAAAGCCCTTCATTAAAACTAACAGAGCCACTTATGAGACATCATCCATGGGACATCTTACCAACAACGACTCCTGCTTTGGTTCGTAGAACTCGTGTCACAAAAGTTCGGCTACTGGAAATCGTACCTTCCATGCCACGGACAATAATACGATTGATCACACCAAAATTACACCTCCAAATCAAGGTATAAGTAAACGTTGTTCACATATAGAACATAATGATGCTTAGGGTCAATCCCATGAGGAATATGGTCTAGATTTGGATGAATTAATCAAATCACCTCCAAAAAGAGGGGTTTAAACGTAAAAGCAATCATTAAAGCCTAAACTAAGAACAATGGTCGATCCAAGTATTACTAATTAAGTGAGAGAAATAACTGGAGTATTGCATTCCCCATAAATTTCTAACGCAGTATAACTTGATAATTGTAGCCTTTTCTAGTGTGTAGCATGCAGAAATGGTAAGTTACGTTCACCTAATTCCTTGGGCCTAGAAGTAAGAAAATTTCACCATACAACTTGGGCCGTCTACGGGTGTCGCATTACTAAACCTTACCTTGGTCCCTATACAATTATCCCTTGGGCCATTCAGGTTAATTAGATGAGTATGCTCACATCGAATCCTGTTATTTATTCCTTTTCCTATTCACTACCCCCTTAGGCTAGCGAGTAAGAGTAAGGAGAGTTCTAACATTGGCCACAATTAGTAAACATTCAAGACAAAGAAATAAATAATACATGCATCAACACTTTTCAGGGATAGCAAATTATTTGGCTTTTATTTTGTTAGTTCTTCATGGTTCCCACAAACCTAGGTGTAGATTTAGCTACTCTTGTTCATTGTAGATGAAGAAATCATGTTATGTGTTTGCATAATTAAACTCTTACAATGAAGAATTGAAGAACGTAAAATTTGTAATCTCCACATAAATAGCAAAATCAAGATCCAAAGATGAATACAAAAGTTATCCACTCAAAATTCCCAAGAACAAGCTAAAAGAAAGTGACAATATGTGTTCTGTAGTTCTGTACGTCTAAATGTACCTAAAAACCCTATTTATAATAAATGCAAACGAAATCCTAGCTTAATTATGAAAGCTAGATTCAGGGCCTTCTACGAGCCATGTTACGGGTCGTGATTCTGTTTAAGCTCATGGAAGGGTTTCATAGTCTGCATCTTCAAAATCTGCTCTTCAAGTACAAGCTAATTTCTTTGACTCATAGATTTGACTACGGTCCAAAGGTTCCTTCGTCCTGTTTAACTTTCAGAAACTTAGCAAATCTCTGACCCTCTCTTTCACAAACAAGTCTATGAGTCGTGAAATGAACCTTGACCCATCCCATTAAACGTAGATACAATTTTAGAAAATCTACCGATAACTTGTTCAAGACTATGAACCCCTACCTTTGGCTCGTGTATCAAACCACGACCTGCAGGTGGTCTTATACATCACAAAAAGGCTACAAAACTTTGCATTCTTTCCAAAACATCATGAATCCTATAATCCTATAAAATAAACATATGAACACACTAAATCTACTAACATCACTTAGAGAACAGAAAAATTCTAAGTTTAAAGCATTAAAAGTGTTGTATTTTTTAGGATTATCAATGGTCCATGGTTCGATACACAGTTCTTGAATCCCTTCATGCATCCTCCTCAAGCTTAGGAAATTTTCAAGTTCTTCAGGGATCCTTTCACAACCCCTTTTAGACGGGCCGTGGTTCCACCTATTGACTGGTCTATTAATCAAGCATTAATTTCCTGAAACCCTAAAATTTCCTAACTTTTGGACTTAGGTCTATGAGTCCTTCTATGACCCATGCTTTCATCCATGAGGTGTAGTTTGGTTTGTATTACCATGTTAGTTCAATTTTTTTTCTTAGCTTTCAGCTTCCAAGCGTAACAACATGTAGGGTGTTACAGTGAGCTACTACATGGAATCTAATATAACTCCCTATGTTGGCACAGGGAGACCACTTGCCAGGTGGATCTTCGTCACTTAGCATGTATCATCAACTAATATAAATAGCCTACATGGATCCACTAGCCTAGCCTACAAGGGCTCTTCTGGTGGCACATAGTTAATGGGGAAAAGGGTTATTTCTAGGGTTCCCTTACTAAACCCCACCTCAATGCCCCATTCGGTGCTAAGTCATCCCATGGAATACTTTAAAACACGTACTTGGTCAAGTAATGAAACTTAGAATCATAAGCAGCAATTTCATAAGAGTAGCTCAAAACCTTAGGAACTACCATGTGAGAATTGTCCTTTCACTATGGGGACCATCATAAGCATCTTTAAGGGCAACATTAACATGCTTATATCTTTGACTAGCTCATTAACTTAAAACCTTTCTTTTATGCCCTCATCATCATCATCATCATATCATGTAACAATCATATCGAACTTAGTGGGTTTGTACATTAACTTGAAAACTCATGAAACAAGGGAATAAAGCATGAACATGGGAAAATGTGTAACTTTAAATCAAATACCAAGCAACCCACACATCATGAATAAAACTCTAGACATTGGGGTCATAGTCATCAACTCAATACTCAAGGAAAAGACATAGTAAAACATTACGCGATATGGTTGGAGATAAAATACATGATAATGCATCATAAAATCATCATTTAAAATATAGCCACTACTGTAAATTGGGCCTATGGCAATGAAATTTATGGCAATGGTTAAGGAATCTTTGCCATATATATGCTACGACAACAGTTATATGCGTTGCAGAAAATATTTTTATTTTATCAAACAATGCGTTGCAATAGTTGAAATAACCGTTGTCATATGTCTCGTATTACAACGGTTGTGTATAACCATTGGGATAAGGCTTTATGGCAACGGCTCTATTTCCTATTGCTATGGTTGTATAATTCCCTCCATTATTTTTTATTATTCCGCCAATTAATATACACTACTCCCACCATATATTTCTAAAAACAATTCTGCCTCTCAAAAACAGAATTACCGGCCAAAGAGTACTACTCCCTTCAAAAACAGAACTCCCAGCAAAGAGTACTCCTTTCTCAAACACTTTCAGGTTAAAATCAACCCAAAGAGTACTCCCTACCTCAAAAATCAACGGGTTCTTCAAAAATCAACGGGTTAAAATCAACAACTCTCAAACACTTCCTTCAAAATTTCAGTCTACTACCTAAAATCAACGGGTTCTTCTTTTTCCAGGTTAAAATCAACGGGTTCTTCTTTTTCCAGGTTAAAATCAACGGGTTCTTCTTCTGCATGCATAGATCTGCTGAAGTTTTTTCTCCAAATCAGTTGTCTTCTCCAAATCAGTGTTTTCTCTTCTCCAAAATCAGTCTCTTCTTTAAAATCAGTTTCAGTAGAAGCTATTTGTCAGTGTCTTCTCGCTTCACTGTCCGTGAAAAGCCCTAAATTTCGTTTATTCTTTCAATCAGGTAACTTCATCTCAAATCTCCCATTGGGTTATGGCTTTTAGCTGATTTCGGGTTTTGAATGATGTTTTTTTGTATTTTTTTTCCGATTTATTTGGCTCAAATACGGATTATTGAGTGTTGGAATGAAATCTCCAGTTGGGTTTAGCAGATTTTGTTGCTTGAAGCATTTTGGGATTATATGTTATAGGAAGTCAGTATTGGAGCTTTATTTTCTGGTACATTCTAATTGTTAAGCATATGAATAATCTGTTATGTAGTTATGCTGAATTTCTCTGGAGTGGTGGAACAATTCTAGGATGGTGGAATGAATTAAAATGTGGCTTTCTATGAGAACAACCTCCTATCTCTTTGCCTTTCTTGATGTCGTGTTAAAATTATTAGGAATTTCTAATTCTGAATTATGGTCTTTCCAAAAGCCTCTAAGGAGGATGTGTTGTTGAGATAATAGCAAGAGAAAATGGAATTTGGTAATGCTTCACTAATGGACTATGGTTACAATTTTGACAACAATGGCAATGCTTAATCTGATTTGCCTTATCGGGTTAGTGAAAGAAGTGAACGGAACAAGAGAACTGGGATTGAGATATGCATTTGTGACTATGGGTTTGCAAATTTTTCTTTGTGTATTCCTTGTTTTGATTAACAGGCATATATACAATTCTCTCTTTTTAAGGCTAGACAGGGGCAAGATTCCTCGCTCTGTTGCAAGCCAGTTAGTTGTCTTTACTTTTTCTTCTGGCACATGTACTATTAATGAATGGTATTTGGATCTTTTAGCAATACTGTGCGATCTCAAAGTACCTGGTATGAAGAGCCTTTACTCCTATGGAAGATGCTCTTCTAAATATAGATAACAGAGTCACATCTACTTTTAGAGCTTTACTTGTTATTTTCTACTGCAAGGTTTTTATCACAGTTAGTCTTATCTTTGTCTTTTTTATTTGTCTGACAGTAACTACACAGGTTCTTCATCATATATGGTGAACTATTGAATTATTTGATCCCTAATTTCTATTGCATGTCTTCAACAATTTTGATGAAATAATTGCAAAATTTGCTCGATTGACTCCTCAAGAAAGAGCAAAAAGGTACTAAAACAGTCTAAGCTTATTTGGATTAGTCTTAGTCTTATCTAGGAGTAAGATTAAAGGCCAAATGACCAAATTTTGTTTTATCTTGAACTCAAAACAGGAAGATGGAGAGCCTTGAAGTAAGTTTGATATTCATCACCAATCAAAGTTTTCCTCTTTTTATGGCTTGTCGTTATTTCTTAATGATGCTAATGGTTACACTCCAGACACCGAGGAAGACTTTTAAGAAGCATGACAACAATATAGGCGTGCAAGAATTTCTAGATGCTAGGTATGTCTTTTTCTTAATCAAATTGGGATCTTTTCCTTCAAACTTGTAGCTATTGAAAACAATGCTTCTTTTAAACCATTAACCTTGTTTTTTTTTTACCTTTTTTTCTTTTGTTGCATTGATCCATCAGTTGAAGTATGCACTTTCTTACTCTCCCAACACCATTTTGGCTACGCTTGTATAATTTAACTCAATTCTTATGGATAAGTTTCTTGTTTATAATTGGTGCTGACAGGAATTACACAACCAAGTGAAAGTCTTGCAATCTCGGCTTACTGATGTAGAAATGAGACTCAAGTATAGTCCCGCATTCCTTTGTTTATCATCCTTTTCTATTTTTGGTGTTCAAATGTTGCCATAAATCGACTCCTTTATCACCTGCTGCTATAATTTGGTCGTTTAAATTCAATGATATTGGATCAGCAACAATGTTCCCACACACACCATGTGTCTGAACCACATTCAAGAAAAAGAAATAAGATCCAAGGCTTAAAGAGATGAAGCTATGAACAGTGAGGTTAAGGAGCAGTACCACCATTGTCAAACATAGTATTTTCAAAGAGTGCCAAAACCATAAAGGGGGGCTGGCAACAAGTCCAGAAATCCAGGAAACATTTTTTTCAATATACGCTTTAGTGGATGATTGCATCTTGTTTGGTTGGAATTATTGACTTGTGTGTTATGCCTCCTACTGCTGGTTTGTTATGCCTCCTGCTGGATGATTGCATCTTGTTTGGTTTGTTATGCCTCCTGCTGCTGGTTTGTTATGCCTCCTACTGGATGATTGCATCTTGTTTGGTTTGTTATGCCTCCTGCTGGATGATTGCATCTTGTTTGGTTTGTTATGCCTCCTGCTGCTGGTTTGCATCTTGGCTGGTGTTGTTACCTTCAATAGGGATTTCCATGTAAATATTAATATGTTTTAATTTATCTCACTCTCTAATATTTGTATTCATCATCTGCTTGTGGGTTTTTGTTGACTGATCATGAGCATTGAGCTTTTGATTTCATGATTTTTTTGTTTTTATGAGATGATGAATGACATTATTAATTTATTCTTTGTAGGTGTCGAAAATGAAGAAAGGGATGAAAGCAGTGACGATAATGATCTTGATCTTACTTAAGATGATTTTTCACTTTTTGATGAATATTCTAATTTTTTTTCCTATCAAATACTTTGATACTTATTGAAGCATGTAAAACTACTTATCTTTTGGGTTTTATCATTTTTCTATATGTATATATTATAAGTACCAGTGTATATATTATAAGTAGTTAATTGTTAAGCGTATGCATATTGTTGTGTACATGTTGGATATACATACAAATTTGTGTTGTCGTTAATTTTTAGAAGACAAATGGATCAACATTACAAATGTAATTTTCTTTTATAATACAAAGCTAATTGCTGTTAGTTTGGAGTTTAAGACCTATGGCAACGGTTATAAAGCATTGCCATAGACTCTGTGTCTATGGCAACGGCTATGAAGCGTTGCCATAGACTGTGTGTCTATGGCAACGACTATAAAGCGTTGCCATTGCCACCCCATTTACGTCGTTGCCATAGGATGGTCTATTACAATGCTTTGTGACAACCGTTGCACAAAACGTTGCCATAGATCTGTAGCCACGCGACCTGATGCAACGACCGGTAAACTGTTGCCATATGTCTATGGCAACGGTTTTTGGGGCTATTGCAATGGTTTTTTGTCCATTGCCATAGGCCTAATTTCCAGTAGTGAGCCATGCATAATGGCATTCTTAATGAACTTAAAGATAAGATGACAAGGTTTAAGGAAGGATTTTGTGATGAAAGGTACCTACTAATCAACTCACATACCTTGATTAGAGCCTAGGAAAAAGGAACTTGAACTTTAAAGGAGAAGCCTTGAAAACCCTTAGATTATTTGTTCTTCTTTAGAGTGTATTTGCCTTCGAAATATTTTGAGAGTATGGGAGAATGAAGGGAGTGACGGATCCTTCAAGGGTTTTGGGCCTTATAAGGGGCTTAGGTAACCTTGAAAACAACGTAGTTTAAGCCTAAGAATGCAGGATGGAAAACTATGCCCTTGATTAAAACTAGTGGGTCCAAACCACGAACCCTCGATTATGGGTCATGGAATAAACCATGAGACATGGTTTGAGACATGTTGTTCTCCTTTTCCAATATTCAAAGTTTGGTTTCCAACCACCCAGTCTACGAAACCCATCTACAAATTGTGGACTAATCTATGGGTCGTAGATCAAATTGTGGAATCCTCCCCACACATTGACAATTTTTCCATTCTTAATGACCCCATTAATGAAGCTAAACCACAGAAGATAAATAGGGCCACATGTCATCCTATTGGTCATGGTTTCATTTCCTTTCCACGACCCATATTCCTTTCCACAGGTCATGAGTGGACGTTGTAAAACCCCTTGACACAGAAAATTTTCAAATCCTGAATCCCTTATCCATGAGCCTTGCCTACGACTCATGTGTTGAACCACGAGCCGTGAATGATGCTGTTAAATTGCTTTTGAACTTTTCCAATTTCACCTTTTCTACATTTCTTAGCCTCCTAACTTGTAAGTCATTACAAATCTCCCTTTTCGGAATATTCTTCCTTGAATGTACTAAATGTAGGCTCTCAAGAGTTAAAATAGAAGCTAACAGCCCAGGGTGAATGCAAAATGCAATCTAAACATCTTTTCATGAAATTTTCAAAATCCATTCTTAAACATGCCTCGGATGAGTCCATGAACATGTAAACCTGCATATGCTTCATTAGAAAATTGAAATGCAAGAAATTGGAGGTTTTTGAAGGAATAACTTAATACCTTAAGCTTGAGTAGTGTGGAAAAGATAGGGATAACAGTTCACTATATCTACTTCTTCTTCCTATGTTGCACCTTCAACTTGTTGATTCCTCCAAAGCACTTTAACGGTGCAACTTCCTTATTTCTTCACCTCTTAACTTTTTGATCTAGGATCTCAACCAGAGCCTATTCATAAGTCAACTTTTTCTCAATGCTCACATCTTCCAATGGGACTATAGAGTTTGGGTTACCCATGAATTTCCTCAACATTGACACATGAAACACTGGGTGAATCATATCCATCTCCATAGGCAACTCTAGTTCATATGCCACTTTGGGAACTCTTCTCACAACCTTGTAAGGCCCTACATATCTATGGCTTAACTACCACTTTTTGTCAAATTTGATTACCCTTTTCATGGAAGACAACTTCAAATAAACCTAATCACCAACATTGAACTCAAGGTCCCTTATTCTTACATCAGAGTAGGACTTTTGCCGATTTTGAGCTATTTTAAAATTTTCCCTTATGCATCTCATTTTTTCAATAATATCCATGACTAAGTGTTGCCCTAGCAAAGCCATCTCACCAACTTCAAACCACCCAATAGGTGATCTATACCATCTACCATATAGATCCTCAAATGGTAATATCTCAATGCTTCAGTGGAAGATATTTTCATAGGTAAACTCAATGAGAGGAAAGTGATCATCCCAACTCCCCTTGAACTCCACATTAGCACCACGCCCCCTTAGAAATGATTTCCAAAATTGAGAGGTAAATTAGGCTGCACGATCTAATATGATGGACAATAGAACCCTATGCAACCTCACCAACTCCTAGATGTACAATTTAGCATAGTCTTTAGCACTAAATGTTTTCTTAATCTGTAAGAAATGAGCTAACTTTGTCACTCTATCCACTATCACCCATATGGTGTCAAAGTGCTTTTTGGTCTTAGGAAATCCAACCACAAAGTCCATATTTATATCTTCCCACTTCCACATAGGAATTTAAATGTCTAGGGCTAGCCCACCCCACCTTTGATGTTCAACCTTGACTTGTTGGTAATTGGAGCACTCGGACACAAACTTGGCAATGTCCTTCTTCATTCCGTTCTACCAATAAACTTCCCTCAAATCTCTATATGTCTTTGTTGAATCAGGGTGAATGGAATAGGAAGAGTTGTGAGCTTATTGCAATATCAACCTCTTCAATCCACTATCATCCGACACTCATAGTCTCTCTTAGTAATGAAACACCCCATCTCCTCCTAGAGAGAAGATATCTATTTTTCCTTCATTCACCAAGCGTTTCAATTCAACCAAGCCAAGATTAAGATCTTGCATGGACTTAACTTCCTCAATCAATGAAGACTTAAAGCTATGTAGTACCATCACACCACCACTACCGGTATCATTCAACTTTACCCCCAATACAACCAACCTATGAAATTTCTTGGCTAACTCTCTTTTTCCATCATCTTCTAAATGAGACACACTACCCTTGGATACCCTACTAAGTGTGATGACTACCATATTAGCTTTGCTCGAGTGATACTTCACATCATATCATAGTCCTTGAGAAGCTCTAGTCATCTTCATCACCTTAGATTGAGATCCTTTTGCATGCATACATGTTGAAGGATTATGAGATTGGTAAAAACATCCACATGAATGCCATACAAGTAGTGATGCCATATTTTAATGAACACCACGACCGCAAGGTCATGATCACGTGTTCGGTAGTTCATCTTATGCACCTTCAATTGCCTTGAGGCATAGATAATCACCTCACCATGTTTCATAAATACACAACCTAAACCAATTCCTGAGGCATCACAATAAATAACAAATCCATCGGTTCCCTCCGGCAAGGTCAATACTAGAGTCGAAGTCAATCGATCCTTCAAGGTCTGAAAGCTCTTTTCACACTTATCTGTCCACATGAACTTCACCTTCTTTTGGGTCAATTTAGTCAATGGAGATTAAATGGAGGATAAACCTTCAATAAACCTTTTATAATACATGGCTAGGCTCAAGAAACTCCTAATGCATGTAGGAGTCAATGGCCTTGGCCAATATTTTACCACCTCCATCTTCTTAGGATCATCTTTGACCCTATCACCTGATACCACATGTCCAAGAAGGAAACCTCCTACAACTAAAATTCACACTTGTCAAATTTTGCTAATAGCCTTTCATCTCTTAAAGTTCGCAAAACCACCCTCAAATGCTCTATAAGTTTTTCCTCAATTCGAGAATAAATTAGGATATCATCAATGAATATCATAATGAACATATCAATGTAGGGTTTGAAAACCCTGTTCATAAGATCTATGAAGATTGATGGTGCATTAGTTAGGCCGAAAGACATCACCACAAATTCAAAATGCCCATACCTAGTCCAAAAAGTCCTTTTTAGGAATGTCACTCTCCCATACCCGTAGTTAGTGATATTCAAACCGCAAATCGATCATAGAGAAATGCTTAGATCCTTGTAGTTGACCAAATAGGTCATCTACCCATTGGAGGGGGTACTTGTTCTTAATGGTGACCTTGTTGAGTTGCTAGAATCTATGCACTTTTAGAGTGACCAATCCTTCTTCTTCACCAACAATATCTGGGCACCCTATGGAAACCTACTTGGCCTTATAAAACCCTTCTCCCAAAATTCCCTCAATTATTCCTTTAGTATTGGGGCTATTCTATAAGGAAGAATGGAGATAGGTTGAGTGTTGAGCAAGAGGTTTATGCCAAAATCTATTTTCCTTTCAAGAGGGACACCAAGAACTGATTTTTAATAGGAACTGACTCAAGAGAGGGAAATTTATAAGTGACATCTCTGACCCTCACTAAGTGATATATGCACACCTTAGAGAACATTTTTTAGGACTTTATATATGAGGAAAATCGACATCTACATGAGGAACTACTACTCTCACATTCAAAAATGGACACATTGGGAATTGAAACTTGACTATATGAGTTCGACAATCTATAGAAACGTTAGAAGCATGCAACTAATCCATCCCAAGTATGAAATAAAAAACCATAGGGAGTTCTACCAAGTCACAAGAAACAACCTTATGCAAAATGGATACGGGGCAATTTCTATAGATACTTTGTTCAACAATAGACTATCCTACGAGGGTACAAACATCAAAAGGCTCATCTAGGACTTTGGGACATGGATGAAATCTATTACCAAGGAATAGAGTAACAAAACAGAATTTTTCTTTCAGATCTAATAGTGCATATGTATCAAAATCATAAACTTTGAATGTTCCGATAACCATATTCAAAGCCTCTTCTACTTTTTGGCAGCCATGAAGAGCATAAAATTGATTGGTACTTCGGGAACCTTAAGCTTGTTCACCTTGGCCTTGGTTCCTAGTACCACCGTTCCTATAATCTTTTGCAAGGTTTTTGGGCTTGTGACACTTGAAGCAAGCATTAGAGCTGGCCAAGCACTCCCCTTTGTGGGACCTCTCATATTTATGTCAATGGAAGTTTGTGGTTTTTGATTTGCCCCTTTTTCCTTGATTAATCGGGGAGGAAGAGTTTTTTAGATCCTTGGCCTCCTTGATTTTTTCCACCATGACATTTGTTATGGTTGCCGCTCTTTTGGTGAGAATATCCTCTATTATCAACCAATTCCTCTTGGACACTCTACCTCACCCTCGTAGTCTTTCCTCCTTGTTTTCTTCATATAGGTCATCAAATCAGAGACGTCCATCTTCATTACAAGCAATGTGGTTTTACATTTCTTAGACACTAAATCCAGTACACTAAATATAAACTAGCTTATTCTAGCTCTAGGATCTGCTACCGTAAACGGTGAATACTTGGAAAGCTTGGTGAATTTGAGAGAATACTCCCTCACACTCATCTGCCCTTGCTTAAGATTTATGAATTCTTGTAGTTTTTCCTCCCTTAGCGTTTAAGAGAAAAACTAGTCCAAAAAGGCACGCTTGAATTCCTCCCACTCAATTTGACCCGCTCCTAGGCTCCTCTCATCAATCCATTGCTCGTACCATGTCTTCGCCACACCATAGAGTTGGTAGGCCACCAACTCGGCCTTTTACTCCAATGACACCCTTATCACGACAATGATCTGATACGCCTCATCAATGGAATCTATTGGATCTTCATCCACCTTTGAGCCATAGAATTTCGGGGGGCTCATTCTAATAAAATCTTAAACCCTTATGGTTGTTGAGGACACTTGAGAAGGGATTATGATCTCCTTACTTGCGTAATGAACTGACCGAGGGGCCTAGTTATCATATAGAGAATGAGACACCTGAAGGTACCTGACCTAAGCCATCATACATATTATAAGCATTCATAGGCATAAAATAATAAGATGTCATAAAACTAGGGGAAATGGGGCGAAGAGTGACAACTTAAAAGTAAACCATCTAGAGATAAGAATATAATACAACCATGACATATGTGCCCAACAATACCTCTAACATAACTTGGCGGGGGCTATGACATGTTTAATGTCACCCTCAATACAATCGTAGCAAAAGAAATTATACAACTAAAAACTAAATTATCTTAATACATGAAACTAAAAATAACAATAGAAAGTAATCCCGAACTAAAGGACTCACTAACTTCCTTTGTGACATTCTGATGCTAGCCACGTGGAGAATATCGAGGAGAGCCAGTCCCTACATGGTTAAATCATGTAGGATAGAAGCATGCGTCAGTACTTTGAATGTACTGGTATGTAGGTATGCAATGTATTTCATGGAAATAATGATAAGATGATTCATGCTAAATCTCATGTTAATATCATACATTTACCAAAAGCATTAGTAAGTCATAATCAAGACAATATCATTTAAACACATGAGGGTAACTTTAGAAACAACATAGTGTAATACAAGGATGAACATAATCGTGAATAAGGAAATCATATAAACTTGAAACATGCATATGGGTGCTCATTAGGACATTTTACTTTTGCCGTGGAACATGAAATAATGCCTGTGAGAAATAAAGAACTTACCCTTATTTGAAAGCATAATGAGACACATAGACTTAGCTTAGTGAGAAAACAAATGTTGTTATGAATAACTAAAACATAATATCCTTAGGTTTATAATACATCACTTTACATAAAAGACCATTTTATTGTGCAAGGAATATTTGTAATCATAACAGAGACAACCTTACACACTTGAAAACTTAGTCTTAGACCTTAAAGGAGAAATATCATTTGAACTTCTGAAACAATGAGTCATAGAAACATTAAAACACCTTTTGATAAAATATGAAGGAACCAATAATTAATCATCCCAAGAGGACATTTTGGGGTCATAAGGAGAACTTTGAACATATGTGGGACCACCCTTTAACTGACATAAACCATGTGAACTAACCATGCAGTCCCAATGTTTCCCCTACACCGGAAGAAAGGGGAAGACCACTTGCCAGGTGACTCCTAAGATGCCTAAGTGGATCCACTAAAGCCTTGATATTGAGAAACCTCTTCTATCGATTGGTCTAGAAATCAACCTCTACTAGCAGGTGAGTCGTGTTTCCTGTGATAGCACGTAGTTATATAACATTGAGATTCTACTAACGGTATCATGCCTCTTCTAGCAGGGAGCTCTTGCATTCATCCCAAATTCCACTCGGTGCTAAGTAAAGCTCTCACAGAATAATCATAAATTATGAAATCATTAGTGGAGAGGTATTCTACTAACCTGGCCCATAAACATTTAAAACATTAGTCATCGTCATAAGGATTACTATCGGTCAGCATTATTATCATATTCCTTTACTAGTGGGTCATCATTTCATGTCCCTCTAGTAACGGGTCATCATTCCATATCCTTTTACTAATGGGTTATCATTTCATATTCCTCTACTAATGGGTCATCATTTCATATCCCTCTACTAGCGGGTCATCTTAGTCTTATTATCATAAATAGATTGGGACTCACATTCCTTTCATTCATTCATTCTTGACTCCAATGAGTCTAGTCCCAAATAACATATAGAGAAGAGCATATTCATGTCAAGTATAAACTTGTGCATCATAGCATCATAAATAAGACCTTCCAATAATACACATCTTTCATATAACTTTAATATCATTCTAAGAGCATGTCATATCATGGAATATCTTATGACGTAATGCACTAATGCATGTAAAATTAGCCTTATCTTCTTGAAACTTGAAGGAAATATGCATACCATATGTATTCATGATAACCAACCCATACTTGAAGTAACTCATAAACCAATTCACTAACCCATTACATGAAATTAATGAGGTATAAGAGTCAATACACCAATTCATGAAATTCATGTGATTTAGACTTGATTCATATACAATAAAATAAAGGAAGTATGAGTATAAGTGAAATCAAGAAACCCTCCATCAACTTCACAACCCAAAATTTCATAAGGAAAAATCACAATTAGTCATTGAATCATGAAACTACTAGTTGTTCATGTATAAGAGTAGTAGGATTTACCAAATTAAAAGATAATTTAAGGAACCCATGTCATCATCTTCATATCCCCAAATTAGCTTGTATAGAAACCTCAAATAAATTCACGAGTTTCAAATAAGATAGTTTATAGTTTTTCATGCATATAAGTAGTAGGATTCATCAATTTAAAATCAAGTTTAGGAGACCCATCAAATATCTCAAAAATCCTAGATACCATAATATAGGAATTCAAGACATAACATTTTTCTCATCAAATTAAACATTTTTTCATAATAATATAGGCTAACAAACATCAACAAATTCATAATATAAGCATTTGGAGTCAGAATATGAAAACCCATAAAGAATAACATACTTGAAATAAAAGAATTGGGTAGAAAATAATTTGGGCCTCCATGGGTAAAGGGAACCCATGGATAAAACCCACATACCTTAGTAATTTAGCGGAGGAAAATCAGACTTGGAGTGGAGAAATCTAAAACCCCAGTTTTCTTTCTTCTTCTTGAAGCCTTGGAGGACTTGGGAGTGTTTGGGTGAGTTTTAGAGTTAGGTTTTGTTGAGAATGAAGTAGAATGGAAAGTGGGGTTTTAAGGGCCTAAACGACGTAGCATTGGGCTTAGAGTGTGAGGGAAGGACAAAAACACCCTTTTTAAAACTGGCCAGACAATTTCCATGAAATCTCAATCATGGGCCATAAGTCAATTCGCGTCTCGTAGAGTGGGTCTATGAATTGGCACCCTGACATTGCTTCACTAAAATGGGCGTAACCTTTTGGTCCAAACTCCAAATGAGGTAAAACCAATTGCATTGGAAAGATCATTCAAAGAGCTTTTATTTGGAAGGTAGTCCATCATCTACTTCGCTGGGTACTAAGAGATATGATTATTTAAAGTAGACATATATACGAACTCATGCTAGAACTTAGATGATTGGAATCATTTGCACTCGATTTGATGGGAGAGGGGCTTGGAATTCCATGAGAGGTCATGGAGGGTCTAGAAAAGAGTGTTAAGGATTTAAAGGAATAAGAAAGGTTCAAAATACTCTTAATGAATCTAGTATTCCAAACCATGAGAGTCAGTGTACAGGCCATACAAAGAAGCACGACCTATACTGTTGCTCGTAAGCAACGATCTAAAAACCATTATTTTTGGCCTCAAAATCAATAACCATCTTGCAAGCTGTATATGGAATTATGGGTGTTGGTTGGACTCATAAAGTCCTTCCACACTTAGCCATTTTTCTCATCCTCATGGTCCCTATCCACGAAGGGATTCTACGGATTGTATAACGCTTTACATGCCATGTTGTTAGTTTGTAGATCACTTTCTTAAAACTCCAATTCCTTTTTGAGTCAAGGCCCTCAATCTATGGACCTAACTACAGGTCGCAACTCCTTCTGCAGGTGGTAATTTGCCCTCTTCCAATTAATGTGCTGCCAAAATACTATATGTTTGATGCTTCAAAATTGGAATTTTGTGTGTTGTCGATGTGATGTTAGTTCGTTTTATGTGTTTTTGTGTTTTATTGGAAGGTTTCTAGGGTTGGCATTGATTTTAGGAAAAAATGTAGAAGTTGTTGTTTTTGGTGAAGTATAAGGCCCTTTACGGGTCGTAGTGCATTCTACGAGCCATGAAGGAGGTTTCATGGACAATTCCAATAAGAGGCTGATTTTCTAAAGTTCAGTCTATGAACATGCAGATGGGTCGCGGATTAGTTTACGAGTCGTAGACCATGTTTTGTGCACTGAGGATTAGAAAAGGAGGACTTTCTGAATATTCATCAGCTGAAACCACCTATAGGCTATAAAACACTTTACAAGCCATAGAGGGGTGTTGAAGATCATAAGTCCAACATTGCAGCAACAATGTACAAGACCCTGATTACTGGCCGTGGAATGCAATACGACCCATAAGGCTGTTTGTGAGGCATGCAAAACCCGCTACCCTATTTTCTTTAGGACTTGTATTTTAAATATCATAAATAGGTTTTTAGGGTATTTTGCATTGAGTTTGCAGAGAGTTCAACAGTTAGAGAGAAAAAATAGATTGAGTAGAAAGTATCGGAGAGTTTTGAGAAATACTTGTACTTTGATTTGATCTTTTAATCTTGTGATTCTTATTGTAGCTTAGATTTGCTTGTTTTTAATTCAATTATGTAAGTGCTCCATTATGTTATTCCAATTTATAAGTCTTACATCTACACAAATCATGAGTAGCTAAATCCATAGCTAGGATTGTTGGAAACATGAAGAACTAACAAAGTAAAACCGGAAAAATCATAATTTTTGGAAAGTAAGCATGCATGTATTTATAAACTCTCTTCGTTTTACATGTTTTCTGATGGTTAACTACATTAGAACCCGCATAGTGTAACTAACTAGACTAATGTAGGAATAAATAGAAAAAGAGATTAATTAACAGGATTTGATTGATGTGTTCTCATCTAATCAACCGAACTGGGCCAAAGGAAGGTTATATTAGGACTAAAAGGTAAGATTTAGTAATGCACACTACGGAGATAGGCCAAGTAACATAGTGAAATTTGCCTATCGCCTGGACCAAACTTTACTTACCGTCCTACATGCTACAATCTAGAAAATACTTAGGTTATCCCGTGATTCTAAGTTAGGGAATCATGGGGAACATAATAACCTTAGTTTCTCTCCATATTGGTCAAACTCTTGTTTTAGTTAGGTTTAGTTTTCTACTTGTTATTACAAAACCCCCTTTGGGGAGATAAGTTGGTTAATCAATCAAATTACATCAGTTGAATTCTCCTAAGCCTATATATTCTGTGTGGGTTCGACCCTTACCTTGATTTGGTTCTATTTCTTGACAATGACCGGTTTATCCTAAAAAAGGAATTGTAACTTGGGGGACATCATGCTTTTGGCGCCATTGCCAGGGAATAAATCTAGACTTAGTTAGTTATTGTTGTTCTTTTTAGGGTATAAGTGTAGTGTATGCCCAACACGCGAAGTCGAGACAAACCCTTGACTCCATTTTACCTAGTGATTGATAGAATGTTGAGAAGAATGGCCCAAGATAATGCCAATAACGCAGCTAATGAAATACATAACAGAAATAAGAATAAGAATGTTACCATAAGAACCCACCTCCTCTCAAGGATATTGCTCCACAGCCACAAGATTTTAACCCCAACGCTTATCAGCGAAATCAATATAGGCTAAATCCTATGGCTATAGATATGAATGGAGCTATTGTGTTTCCACCACTACTGGCTGTCACAAAGTTCATGGTTTCAAGTTGCTTGCTTCAGATGCTGTAGAAGTGTGGGTTGTTTGTGGGTTTACCATCGGAGGATCTTTATAGCCATCTACGCAACGTTACGTTTGTTTGCAAGAGTGTGATGGGAAGACAGAATCTGTCCATGGATGTTGTGGGAATTCATGTCTTCCTATTGTGTCATAAAGGTAATTGTAGCACTATGGCTATCTAAGCTCCCACAGAGTTCGATCACCAGTTTGACGGAGTTGCTGAAGACCTTTTTGGAGAGGTGCTTCCCTAGATCGAAGATGCTCAAGTTGAAAGATCATATCAGCAAATTTGAGAAACTTCCTCGTGACTCAATCAATATTACATGAGAGTGGCTTACTATACTTGAGGAGTGTCTCGGGCAATGAAATTTCTGACAATTTCTTGGTGGAGATCTTCTTTTAATCCCCGAATGGAGATAGCCAAGGTATGCCGACACTTTCTTGGGAGGCTTATTTGTGGACCGATTATTGTAGAAATCATTGAGCAGCTGGATATCGCAGCCAAACTAAATCATGTGTGGGGGCCCATGACTAATCTCTCTACCACACACTTGGATGTGACCCGTATAAGTCCAGAGCAAGACATAATAAATAAGGAGATAACGCTGATGCTCGCTAAGAGTAATGCCAACATAGAGACACTAATGAAGCAGAAACGAGAACTAGTTAGGTCTAGAAACATCCAGGAAAGCTACCATGCTAGGTAGATGGGATGAGAAGGAGGCACAAAAGGGGACCATGAGCATGGCTGTAGGAGCGGCTATTACGTTCCCCCTAGAATCATGATATGGGTACTAGTAGTTCCAGAGTTAATAAGATACTTAGCTAGTTCTTGAGAAAGTTTGATGCAAAGGATGAGAGCTTAAGGGTGATTAAGTCCGACATTGTCAGTATAAAATCAGAAAATCAAACATCATTCTGTCGCGATCAAACAACTCGACCATAAGTTTTGACAAGTATCAACTTAACTAAATCAGATATAGAGGGGCATAATGTCCGATACCATAGCTTACCTAAATGACACTGAACGATACAAGATGGGTATGATTAGTGGTGAGGAGAGAACCTCTTAACCTTCTACAACAGCTGACAAGAAAGCACAAAACCTTGAGAAAGTCTGAGTACTCAAACCATCTATGTCTTGCTGCAATACTAAATCAGGCGCTGCTTGGAAGGAAACCCGAAGTGGAGACTGGCGCTTAGGCACCCAAGTATGATTTTTGACCCCTAATACTTAATTTTAATTTGATTGTGTGCATTGGGGACAATGCACCTATTTTTTTATGGGGTGTGGGTAGTTATGAGCCTCAGTAAAGTCCGAGTAGTTGGGTCCATACCTACCTCAATTTTTTATCCTGGAGTTTTCTCGCTTGTGTTATTTTATCCCATGGATATTTATTTTCTGCTGAACGTGATATAGTATTAATACCTGTGGCATATAACATGTTTTTGTCTTGTGTGAAAAGTGATACCCATCAAATTTTGATATAAAATTAGCTTAGATAGCAACATGCATGTTTAGTTGTATTGACACTGCTTGTTTTGATATGTGAGGTTAATTTGAGATAAGAAGCATGATCTCAGGATCCTTTTTTGAGATTATGTAACCACTTACTCAAGATCTCACTGTTAACTTCCCCACCCATTCTTGTAACTGTCACCTGTGATCCGCGCTAGTGTGTCCACACAATGTACTCAGTGCAAAGTGAGTGTGAGCTTAAATTGTTATATTCATTTGTCGTGTGCTAATTCAGAATGTGCCCTGTTACTCTAAGTTAGACCGTAGATTAATTGGATTAGGAAGGGATCTTAGTCCATTGTTCTTAAAAAAAGTCCACTTAGCCGAAACAACCAGCCAATGTTGTAGAATACTCCTTGATCCTAATATTTGAGCCTGACATGTACTAATTCTTTGTAAACACCTAATTAACCTAGTCTAATCATTTGAATAATAGTAAAATTGGGCCTAGTCCTTCCTTTAACATTGTGTACCTTGACTGAGGCAAAAAACCTAAGTTGAGGGTGGCTACGAAATGTGGCCCTGGTTTGGAGGATGGATACTGTACACCTCAACTCAAGCCAAAGGCCTAAGTTGAGGGTGGTTGGTGTAAAGGTGAAGCACAAAAATGAGGGGGAAACTTAGTGATATAAGGAAAAGGAGAAAATCATTTACTAGGTGCAAAAAAATAAGTGGTACCTTATTTGTGAGTTAAACAGAAAAATAAAGTGCAAAAGCAAGGCAGAAAGCTAAAAATGAAAATAAAATACCTAGAAAATCTTGAAATAAGAGAAAAGGGAGAATAAAATAAAAGTAACAGTGTTGGTAGGGCAAAAGTATAGAAAAACACAGCGTCAAGGAGGGCCTTTAGTCACTGTGTACCAAAAATATAATATCAAAGGCCCCGAGCCTATGTTACAAGCCTATAAAGTCCCAAAGTGATCCTAGTCAAATTATTTGAAGGTCTTAGTCATGGGTAGAAGGGTAAGTCTATTGTATTAGGCATGATGTAGGAATATCTTTTGTGAGGGTGAGTGATTTTGCATAGTCCCAAAGTTATACATGAAACATTATTGAGAGTAAGATATATGACTTGTTTATGTGAGGCACTTGTATTACATTATTAGTGTTAGACATATTCAGTGATTGTGGATTGTTAACTCACTTTTCATAGTTGTATTGTCATATGCATGAGTCTGTATTGTTTGCTAGATGACCATTTGATTCTATTCTGAAAAGTGGTATGGGTATTTGTGCCTACATTTAGAGAGATGTGTGCCATTATGTTGAGGGCTGTATGTTATTGTACTACTTATATAGATTGAGTCTGTCGCCTGAGGACAAACAATAATTTTTAGTTGAGGGTGTTGAGGTGCTGTAAAAATACAACACTTTTAATGGATATAACTTGGAATTTTGCGTGTTTCTCAATGCGATGTTAGTTGGTTTTATGAGTTTTTGTGTTTTATTTGCTGGATTCTAAGGTTGGCAAGAAGTTACTATTTTTGATGAAGTACGAGACCTTTTACGAGCC
Organism: Solanum rostratum; assembly: GCA_029948455.1. Classification (NCBI taxonomy): domain Eukaryota; kingdom Viridiplantae; phylum Streptophyta; class Magnoliopsida; order Solanales; family Solanaceae; genus Solanum; species Solanum rostratum. The sequence goes on from CM057056.1 coordinate 40,655,204, forward strand.
GTAGTGCATTCTACGGGCCATGAAGGAGGTTTCATAGGAAATTCTAGTAAGGGGCTGACTTTCTGAAGTTTGGTCTATGAACATGCAGATAGGTCATGGATTAGTTTAAGAGTCGTAGATCGTCTTTCATGCCCCGAGGATTAGAAAAGAAGGACTTTCTGAATATTCATCAGATGAAACCCCCTACGGGTCGTAGAACACTTTACGAGCCATAGAGGGGTGTCATAGATCACAAGTACAATTTTGTAGCAAGAATGTACGAGATCCAGATTAGGGGTCATGGAATGCAATACAGCTCGTAAAGCTGTTTGTGAGGCATGTTGACCCAACTATCTTATTTTGTTTAGGACTTGTATTTTAAATATTATAAATAGGCTTTTAGGGTATTTTTATTAAGTTTGCAGAGAGTTCGAAAGTTAGAGAGAAAAAATAGTGAGATTAAGTAGAGAGAAAACATTGAAAAGTTTTGAGAAACACTTGTACTTTGATTTGAACTTTTAATCTTCTAATTCTCATTGAAGCTTGGATTTCCTTGTTTTTAATTCAATTGTGTAAGTGCTCTATTATGTTATTCCAATTCATAAGTCTTGCGTCTACACAAATCATGAGTATCTAAATCCACAACTAGGATTGTGCGAACCATGAATAACTAAGAAATTACAATTGGACAAATCATAATTCTTGGAAAGTGTGCATGTATGTATTAATTAACTCTCTTAATTTTTTCATGTTTTTATGGTGTCCATCATTTGAACCCACCTAATGTTACTGAACGGAACAAGGTAGTAATGAATAGGAAAAGAGATTAATTAATAGGATTAGATTGATGTGTTATCATCTAACCAACCGAACTGGGCCAAGGGGATGTTGTCCTTAGACCAATAAGTAAGGGTTAGTAATGCACACTGCGGAGATGGGCCAAGTCATGTAGTGAAATTCGCCTCTTGCCTGGACCAAATTGTTTGGTGAACTTAACTTGCCATCATGCATGCTACACACAAGAAAAGAATTAGGTTATCCAGTGATACTAAGTTAGGGAATCATGGTAAACACAATACCCTAGTTTCTCTCGAATAGGTTAAACTCTTATCTTAGTTTGGTTTACGTTTTTTTTCTTGTTCTTAAAAAACCCCCCTTTTGGGGAGATAAGTTGGTTAATCACTCAAATTGCATCAGTTGAATTCTCCTATGTCTATGTATTCCCTGTGGGTTCGGCCCTAACCTTGGTTAGGTTCTATTTCTTGGCAATCACCACTTTCTCCTCAAAAAAGGAGGTGTAACTTGGGAGACATCACCAATTACTTTAGGTCACATTTCAAACCAATTTTTCTGTACTTTTAGGATTTTAAACTGGGGGTCGACACAATATCCCCCTTGGGAACATTCGTCCTCAAATGTTTATAAAGCCAGCACGATAAGAGTGAAATGAACATGCATGCATAGCAACTTATCTGAATTCAAGCACACAAGTCCAATATCACTTTCATGCGAGGTTTATAAAGAATCTTTCACATCAAACATTATTTTGAGTACATACATAATATGTTTTCATAAGTGCATATGAGATTCTAATTAAGAAAAAACTTCATAAATATGCGTGTACTAAAATCATTAAGTCATAGGTATCATAAATAATCCATGAGGAGGGCTATGAAAACTATCGTATTACCAATGACATAACGCACCAGTTGCACCAAAACATCAACTATAGCATCATAATTATGAAACCATCTAACATCAATCATTACCACATTTGGGAGGAACACATACTTACTGGATAAACTATTTCGGGTTCTTTCTCTTCCCTTCCTAGAGGTCACGGGGCAATCCCTTCTCTTGTGTCCCAACTTGCCACACTCAAAGCAACCTTCTTGTCCCATCAAGCACTCTCCTAAATGCATTATAACATACTTATCACAAGTAGGATAGGGGATTCTCTCTCTCTCTCTAACTTCTAGGATCCAAAGCCCTAGTAGATGATGATCTACTCTCCTCAAAATGTGCCCTATTTAATTTTGTCGCACTCTTCCATGCCTTTTCCTCCTCAATTTGTTCTATATAATTCATAAGCCTCGAAATATCCATATTCTTTACTAACATGGTGGTCCGATATTCTTGGAGAAACGAATAAGATAATCCCGACATGGACTTGCTCATTCTAGCATGGGGATCAGTAACCCTGACAGGGCATATTTGGATAGTTGAGTCAACTTAAGGGAATACCCCGTCACACTCAGCTTCCCTTACCAATGGATAATAAATTCTTGCATCTTGTCTTTCCTCAACTCTAAGGGAAAGAATTAATCCAGGAATGCATACTTGAACTCTCCCATAGAAATAGGACCCCAATTTTCATTTTGCTCACTTTTTCATTGCGTGTGCCATATCTGAGCCACCCCTTTATGTTAGAAGGCTGCCAACTCTGGCTTTTCCTCCGAATTCACTCCCATAATGGTTAGCACCTGGTGCACTTTATCCATGAACTCTTAGGCATCCTTCTCCACCTTTGATCCAAGAAATTCAGAAGGGTTCATTCTAGAAAAGTCCCTTACCCTCGAGGTAAGAGTGAGGGCATTTGGAACATAGGCTCCCTGGTTGGCTTGGTTGGTCACAATTTATGCCAACATAGTGAGAGTGGCTCAAAATTCTTCATGAGTTATTTCTTCGTCTTGTAGGGCTTGAGCCATCCTTCTTGGAGGCATTATCTAAAAAGCGCAAAGAATGATATGTTAGATAAAACAAGCCTTTAGACAACTCTAAAGCATGACATGGGTCATGAAAGAAGTGAGACAATTCCTAAACGCCTTATAGTCTCCTACTCATAGATGTTACACAACTTCACACCCATGATTAGGACTCTATTTGACGTGGTATGTTGGACTAGGAGGACCATTTCAAAACCTTGTACTCTGAGAGTGGTCAGAATTTGTGGCAACACAGTAAGAGTGGCTCGAAATTCTTCATGAGTTACTCCTTCGCCTTGCGGGGCTTGAGCCATCCTTCTTAGAGGCATTATCTAAAAAGCACAAAGAATGATCTGTTAGATAAAAGAAGCCTTTAGACAAATCTAAAGCATGACATGGATCATGAAAGAAGTGAGACAATTCCTAAACGCCTTATAGTCTCCTACTCATAGATGTTACGCAATTTACACCCATGAATAGGACTCTATTTGACGTGGTATGCTGGACTAGGAGGACCATTTCAAAACCTTGTACTCTGATACAAAGTTTGCAATGACCCGACCAAGAGGGCTAGTCATCACACGGTGAATGAGATACCCGAAGGTACCTTACCCAAGCTATCTTACATATCATAAGCATTCATATGCATAAAATACTAAGATGAAGTAGAAATTTGGGTAACACAGGACTAACAGATATAATTTAAGAGTAAACCATCCAGAGATAAGAATATGATACAACCATAACATATGTGTTCACCAATACCTCTAACACATGTGGCAAGGGCTAAGATATATTCAAGCTCACCATCAAATACAATCGAAGTAAAAGAAATTATACAACTGAAAACTTAATCATCTTAATGCATCAAACTAGAAATAACACTAGGATGTCATCCCCAAACTAGAGGACTCACCAACTTCCGTTCCGATACCCTGATGCTAGCAATGTGGAGGATATCATGGAATGCCGATCCCTACATAATGAAATCGTATAGGCATAGAAGTATGCATCAGTACTTTAAATGTACTGGTATGTAGGTTTGCAATGCATGATATGGAAATAATGATGAGATGATTCATGCTAAATCTCATCTTAATATCATACATTTTCCAAAAGCATAAGTAAGTCATAATTAAGAAAATGTCATTTAAACATATGAGGGTAGCTTTAGAAAAAATTATTGGAATACAAGGATGAATATAGTTGTGAATAAGGAAATCATATAAACTTAAAACATGCGCATGGGTGATCATTTGGACATTTTACTTTTGACATGGAATATGAAAGAATGCATGTGAGAAATAAAGAACTTGTCCTTACTTGAAATCATAATGGGACACAGACTTAGCTTAGTGAGGAAGCACATGTTGTTATGAATAATTAAAAATATTAATATCCTCGGGTGAATAATACATTACTTACATAAAAGACCATTTTATTGTGCAAGGAACATTTGTAATCATAATGGGGACCACCTTACACACTTGAAAATTTAGTGTTATACCTTTAGGAGAAATACCATTTGATCATGTGAAACAATGAGTCACAAGAACTTTAAAACACCTTTGAACATAATATGAAAAAACCAATATTAATGATCATAAGATGATATTTAGGGGTCATAAGGAGAACTTTTAACGTATGTGAGATCACCCTTTAACAGGCATAAATAACGTTAGCTAACCATGGAGTCCCGATGTTTCCCTTATATTGGAAGAAAGGGGGAGACCACTTGCCAAGTGACCTCATAAGATGCCTAAGCGGATCCACTAAAGCCTTGTTGTTGAGGAACTTCTACAATCGGTTGGTCTAGAAATCAGCCTCTACTAGCGGGTGACTCCTATTTCCTATGATGGTACATAGTTATGAGAGAATACGATTCTACTAACGGTCTCGTGCATCTTCTAACCTAGAGCTTACGCATTCATCCTAAAGTCCACTCGGTGCTAAGTAAAACTCTCAAGAAATAATCATAAGCAAGAATCATGAAACCATCGGTAGAGAGGATTACCTCTCCTATAAATCATTAGAACATTGGTCATCATCATAAGGATAACTCATTTGTATTGGCTAAGCCTCTACTATCGGCTAGCATCATTATCATATCCCTTTACTAATGGATCATTATGTCATATCCTCCACTAACTGTCACAACCTAAGTCAAGGGCCAAGGAATGACATGGTGAATGGGAACTCCAGAGTCCCCAAAGAAGCCTCATAACATTCACATACACATCATCAATTTGGAAGTGCATGATTAAAAAACAAACACAAAATTCTAAATGATGGGAATATATGACTCACACTATAGGGATATCACAGGGATAGAGATTTGCATGGATTCACATAGCACATAAGAACTAAGGGGCGGGTGAGTATAACTCACACTATAGGGATAGAAGGGACTTAGGACTTTCCATATTTCCACATCTCATAAAAATCATATCATCATCCAATTAACACCAATAGAGAACCATAATCATAATCTCCATAAGTAAATAGCATAACACCTCACTATCCCATAGAAAGAGTTTACATGATGTCCAACGACACCTCTATGTCATGGAATAGGACTAGAGCCAAGACATGTCCCAAGCTCACCCTCAAAGTAAAGACATAAGAGAATAGCATAATTGGTAGATAGAAGGTGGCTTTTCCTTGAATGATAGGGCTCACCACAAGAAACTCTCACAATCCAAGCTAACAATTATGAGGTGGATGAAGATAGTCTTTGGTCCCTATATAGTTAAATAATATAGGCAAAAAGTATGTGTTAGTATGTTTGAAAGTACTAAGTATGCAGGAATACAATGCATATAAACTCATTAAACTTGCATTCAATTTTAGATGACAATGACACACATATAGAAAGAAGTATATATGCAAAAAAGAGTGAAAAATCAATATGTCATGAAATCTATAATGCATTAAATGCCATAATATATAAACATAGTTGAGAGGGACCTCAACTGACTTGTAAAACTATGCGAGCTATTACATCGAATCCCGATGTTACCCCTACATCGGAGGAAAGAGAGAGTCACTTGCAAAGGTGAATACCCAGAATGCCTAAGGGGATCCACTAAAGCTACATAAATGACCAACCCTCTACTAACTGGTGGTCCATATAGGGAATCAAGTCTCATCTAATGGATGATCCTTCTAAGTAGTCTACGTCACCTAACAAGTAACCATTCTAAGGATTCAACCTCTCCTAACATATGATCTTTTAACCTATGATGGCATGTAGTTATGGGACAGTGAGATTCACCTCTAAGGAGTCAAGCCTCAACTAAGGGGCTGAGCATCAATCTCAAGGTCCTCTCGGTGCTAACTCATTATCCCACTGGAATATATAAATATATACATGCTTAAAATAGGAGCATAAGTCTCTTGAAATCATAATCATGCATACTTAGGCTTATAGGCCAAAACATACTTCATAATCATGAATACTTTTGCTAAAAAGCCAAATCCAATCTTAATAATACATACTTGTGCTAAAGAGCCAAATCATACATCAATTCGTACTCAAAGAGCCATATCAAAGATATTTATGTGATAATATTCTTGTCATAGTCATATTTTTTAAAATCTTGTTCATAAACATACTTGGGTATTAACCCACTTCATAATCCTTAGGAAAATCAATGCTCATGTATGCATATGCCATGAATGATTTGAAAATACCACGGGTAATAGATATTTATACTTAAATCGACAATATGCTAAGAAATTCAAGTAAATCAATAAGTAAATTCATATTAAAATCATACTTTAGATTACCCATTCTTAAATCAAACTTTAAAGGGACAATGCATATTCAAATTTTCAATAGGCATAAATCACTTTAAAATTAACAACAAAACATAGCCCATTATTCAATTGAATCAAATAAACAATAATCTTAAAACCCATCATTATAGTAAGCTTTAATTTCATAAATCAAGTGTAAAGGGACCATGAATCAATCCCACATACCTTGATGGAATTATGAGAATTAAGATGCATTTGACTTGGGTAGAATCCATTGTGTATTCCTTGAGTTGAATCCCCAACACCAGACTTCAAGAGAGAACCTTAGGAATTGAATTCTAGAGCATTAGTGTTTTCTATTGAGGATGAATTGTAATGAAAGAGTGTAAGCTGCTTTAGGGGTCTAGGATAAGTAAGAAGGTCATAAACTACCCTTAGAATAACCCAAAAATATGTATGGACCATTAATAACATGAAATTAATAATCGCATAGACCCCTGCACGGACGAGTTTTATGAAAATGGGCATAACTTGTTGATCCAAACTTGGAATTAGGTGAAATTAGATATGTTAGAAAGTTAAGTCAAAGAGCTTCAATTTGGTAGGTAGTAGGCCACCATGTTATTTTAGTACCAAGATATATGACCATTTAAAGTTGACACTTGAATCAGTAAAGATATATGACCATTCAATTTGGACTTGGCTTGATGTAAGAGCTCTATAATGACCATAAACCATATACATAAGCTTGTATTGAAGGCCTTAAAATGAATTTTTCATGGGCTTGAAGGTTCCATGGAAATCCTTCGACTAGAGCTTGAAAGAAGGATTGAGGAAGCATTTTGAGCGAACAAATATGAGGCCAAATATTGTGGAGTGGTATGAGGTGACATGGAAAGCTTAGAACTAATTTGGGTGGTTAAAGGACTAGCCCTAATTAAATGTACCATGGAAATACCATGTCCAACCTTGTTTCATCCTCAAAAAGCCTGAATACTTGCAAAATTTCTCTCCGAAATGAAATTTCTAGCCTTTATTGGATCTTACAACTTATGGGGTACTACACCCCCCCCATTTAGAATCTTTGTCCTTGAATGATAAACATACTAGCTTGAGTAGATTAAATCAAACATCAACAACCGACATAAGTACATAATGCAATTTTAAATATCAAATTCATGAAGTCTATTTAAACTACATCAAACACATCATTCAGAACAAATTTATGCACATGCATGCATGTTATGACATGAGAACATGAAATGGAAGAATCAGACTAGTTGTGCATAAAGATCCTACTCCCTTAGGCCTGTGTAGAATATAATTTGACTATTACTAGCCCTGCATGAAGTACCAATGCAACCCTAACACCATTCCCATGAAATCCTCTTGCGTAGGCAACAATTGTCATTCCATTCCTGCCCTAATAGTATGAATGCAGTTAAGATGACACAATGGAGCCAGAACATAAAGAGGCCTAAGGATAGGCTTGACAAACCAACACACTAACAACACAAGAACTCACCCAGTAGGCTCCAATATCAATTTGGTACAAAAAGCACAAAATCAATCTCGACCTATCATTACCATAATCTAAGGGATCTAATACATACTAGTGAGTAAAGCCCAAGCTCTTTCCCTTCCACTCCTAGTGGTTACTATACAATTCCTCTTTTTATGCCCAACCTCCCAACACTCAAAGCAACCGTCTCTACCAGCCTTACACTCTCCCATATGTATCTTGTCACACTTTTGACAGGTGGGGTATGGGTGAATTTCCATCTTATTTCGTGGTACGAAAACATTACTCAAATCATCCTCAACTCAAGTCCTCTTAGCCACCTTAGCACCCGACTTAAGATTTTCTCCTTCAATCTATTCAGCATATGTCATAAGTCTGGAAATGTTTATTTTCCCTAATAAGCATGGTCATATGACATTCTTTCACAACCAAGTCAGAGATCCCCAAAATAAATTTTTGCATTCTTGCATAGGGGTCAGCCACTAGTATAGGAGCATACTTTGAGAGCTTTGTAAATTTGAGGTCATACTCCCTTACACTCATTTCACTCTGTTTGAGGTTGATAAATTTTGTTAGCTTGGCCTCCCTCCTGGTCAAATGGAATGAAACAGTCCAGAAAAACAAACTTGAACTCTTCCCATTTTACCCTATCATCACTTGCACGCTCAACCAACCATTAGGTGTACCATACTTATTCCACTTCCTTTAACTGATGAGGAGCTAGCTCAGATTTCTCCTCTGAAGTCACCCCTATAATTGTCAACACCTTAGAGACTTTATCAATGAATTCTTGAGCATCCTCATGGGCCTTTGTTCCATTGAACTACGGAGGATTCATACGGGTAAAACCTCTCACTCAAGCAGCCAGAGTTGGAGCATGAGGAGAAAAGTTAGCCTGCCTAGCCTGGGTGGTCACCACTTGGGCAAGCATGGAAATACAAGTATGGAATTCACCATGAATGACCGGCTCTCCCACAGACTCTTGAGGAACTTAGTCCTTATTCACCGGGGCCTACCTTGGTAGAGGAGCTCTTCGTAGAGGCATATTTTGTAAGGTAGCAACGATATTCTCAAGGTTAGGAAGCCTTAATACACGGTCCAAAGCACGACATAAGACATGAAGAAGTGAGAAAATTCCTAGAACGCCATCATAGCCTCCCACTCATAGGTATGGTACACTTCACACCCATGTATAGGACTCTACTTGACGCGGCATGTTGGACTCCTAGGATCATTTATAAACCTAGTGCTCTAATACCATCTTTGTCATAACCCGAGCCTAGGGCCTAGGAGTGACATGGCGAATAGGAATCCGAGGGTCCCTAAACAAGCCTCATAGCATCCACATACACATCATCAATTTGGAAGCATATAATTAAGCAACAAACACATAATACTAAGGGACAAAATAGTATGACTCATGCTATGGGGATATCATAGGGATAGAGATTTGCATAGCACATAGCACATAAGAACTAAGGGGCGGGTAATTGATTAGTCATGAAAATACTCCTTTTATGATTCCCTAAACATAGGATTATTGTGAGTTCTTAGACATGTTTTTAGTTTGATGTGTGTTTTATGCTTATTTTTAGGAAAATGATGATTTTATGGACTTAACAGATAGTGTACTGATTTCCTCATTTTATGTTGGCACTGAGGTTCAAGTATCTTTTCATGACTAAATTTCAAGAATTCATGAGAGGGCTGCTAATGAGAAAGTTCAGCATGCCAAAGGGTCTTTAGAAACAGCAACATATAAGTTGGACGAGCTCACGAGAGCTAAATGGATTAAACATTCCAGAAGTGTGTGATCATTTTAGTGAGGACTTGATTGGAGTATGCATTATAAAAGGCTTGGTTCATGTATTTAAAGGCTTTACAGGAGCACAGGCTGGAAATGTTTAATAGGGATAAGACATGGATGCAAGCTGCAAATATGAAGCCATTATGGAAGCAATCAAGAAACCTTGGAGTAGAATTCATGGAAGATGTCACGTATGGACTTGGATCTGGCTATGAGGAGGATTGGACAAGCATGAGGGTCATGTGGTACTGTTAGAAGGCTTGAAAATAGCAATAGAGCAGCAACAAAATACTAAAATGCAAATGTCACAAGCTAACTCGGAGAAATAATCTAGACGTGTTGATGTTCTTGCGCTAGGAAGTTTGTACTTCCAATGGCCATTGATGCAGCACATTTGAAGGTGTAAAAATATTGGAAACACAGTAGCTACATGTTCCAGATGAAATAGAACAAAAGGAAGCAAAGAAGCACACTAATAAAGGGTGCACGATCGGTGGTGATCTTTACCAGTCATGAAACGGGTCGTCCAGGTGACTGCGTCCGAGAACTTCATCCAAGGACACTCCACGAGCCGTGAAGTTTCTTGTGGAAAGCACCAAGGTAGCAACAAAGTCCCAAGCGTGAAGGCAAGCACCAAGGCAGCCTTGCACAACACGTGGACAGTTTCATCAGTTGTGAAGGAACTCGTGAAGAGAAGCCAATATTTTACTATTTTCATGCCAAGGAACATACCACGAAGGAGTTTCAAGAAACGTGAAACTGACCACGATCCGTGGTAAGTCCTATCAAGAAAGCGCATCTTGATTTTTAAAGTTTTCCTAGTCTAACTAGGATTAGTTTCCCAATCGTTTTAGGTTAAGTTTGTTTATTAAAAATAAGACTTTTAGTTATTTATTTTACAACTTGGTACCCCATGCTTTGGGGCTGCAGAGACGTGAAAGACACATAAAATTTCCAGATTTTCTCCTAAAGATCATGTTGGACAGTGAGGTGAAAAACTAGAATTCTAGTTGCGCGTGAAATTATTGTTTGAAGTTTTGAATCAAGTTTTCCCCTTCATATTTCTCGTGTGACTTCAACAATTGATTCATTCTTCCTTGTAAGTAATTTAATTATGAATTATAACATGATTCTTGTTTTATATCTTGTAATTTTAATAATCTAGACCAACAACTAGGGTTGTGGGAACCATGACAACTCAATGATATAGAAAACTTTGGGATAAATCTCGGTATTGATTATCGTATACATTATAGTGTTCTTCTCTTTAATTTCTTCATTAATGATTCGATGCATTAGGCAATGCATGTATTCATTACATGCCTAGGAGGGATGTAGTGATTAGGAAAAAAAACACTACAATAGAAATTCGGGGTTACTAACTAGTCTAAGTACTTGAGACTGGAAAGTGAGAGTATTCTAGGATCCATAGAAATGGTTAAGGAGTACACATTCTGAGACCAAAAGGTGATGAATGATATGCATCTAAGGACCAAAAGGTGAATTAGATGTTACCTAACTTGTTTGATCTTGTATACACAATCATGATAGGGGTTACGAAATAAATTTTTGCCTATCGCATTGGGCATCATGGGGACCGCAACCCTAGTCATCATTAAACTTTCTAAGCCTAAGTTTTATTTTTCATTCATACTCATAGTTAGGATTTTATATCAAAACTCCCCCAGTTTTACCTTTCCACACTTGTTTGTTTTCTGGATATAGAACCAACAACTAAAATAGGATAACTAGTAGTGTTGTTTTAACCTATTCCCTATGGCCGACCTCAACTCTTAGTTGGGTAAATATATTGCTAATGATTGTCCATATTTTGGAAAAAGGAGTATGTTTGAACATTATCAAAAATCGCACCATTGCCGGGAATACGTTTTTGAAAGGATCTACTCGTTTTCCATTCAGGTTGTTGATCTATTTTCTAGTTTTACTGTTTGGTTTTGTATTTATTTTGGTTGCTACAGGGTGCAAGTTAGTGCAAAACTAAGATGACATCTAAAGAAGTGTGTGGTGATAGGTGTTCCTCTCATATAAGCTTTGTACTAGTATTAGTTCTTTCTAGGAACTAATAGATCTATTGGGAGGTTTGCATGACACTTTAAACTCTTCGATAATAAGCTTTCTAAAAGCAAGAATTGATCTAATTTATAAGGTTGAGCTATTTGGATCAGCTATTGATGATTTAGTTGTTTCATTAATCGTGATGGCTGATGCTTTTTATGCCCAATAAGCTAGTTACAAATTGTGTGAGGAAGATAAGATGCTTTGGAACCAACTTGAAGAGTTGAAATGGGAGAGAAATCTACTAGATCATATTGTTATGGATGTTGTCCCTATTGGGAAGAGTACACTAGAGTTACGTGAGGGACTGGAGAAGACTTTTAATAACTCTAGTGCGTGTAAAAATGAGGGTATGAATAATGATAATAGAACATTTCATGAGATAGAACTTATTGGACCTTATTCAAATCATTTTTCTATCCTATGTTTACATAATGAGATATTAATCAAACCATCCGAGCATAGGGAAGAATATGAAGAGGAAAAATATGTTTATATTCTTGAATTTGTTGGGCCAAAGTTGAAAAATTACATTTCTTGTTTAAAGGCCAAAAATCAAGGTACAATCTCTTTCATTCGGTCTCTCTATTTTGATACCACCATCCCTGGAGCATAATTGAAAATTAGAGAAGAAGCTAGGGGTGCAGTTCATAAGTTCAAGTGGAGGAAAAAGTGAAAGGTAGCACATGATGATACTTGATGAAGTCTAAGTAACCAGGTACACTACTACTGATTCCTAGGATATCACAGGTATAATCACTTCCCTTGTTTTATACATTGGTATGACATGCATCGGGAACAATGCATACAATTTTGGTGAAGAGTGGGGCATCCCGAACCCTGAGGAGTTTTTCCTGTCATGTTTCTTTTATTTGAAGGTGTATTATCTAGTAAAACTGGCATGTTTAGGTTGTTTGTGTAAATATGAGTATTTATAGGAGTCTACAACAACCCATAATTTGTGTGACAAAAATGCCCCAAATTTAAAAATTTTCAAAAGTCTTGTAGGTGCATGCATCCCATCCTGACTAGCTTGTTTGATCCTTCGAAAGCATTTTATGCATTGTCTAGTTGGCATTTTGATGAATGAAGCATGACTTTGTTTTTTAGTACTGAATACTGTAGGAGATGTGCCATTTGTGCTGAGCATATTTTTTTAAATTCGATTAATGAACTTGTAAGCTAGAACTTGCCCGGTTAGTCCTACTAAAAAATTGAATGATTGGATTAGGATAGGATCTTAGGGCCATTTTTGTTGCAAAGCCACTTAGCCTAAAAGTAAACAACCAAATGAAATTGTTGCCTTTGAACCAAATGTTGAGCTTGAATATAGCTTTTCTTTGTGATCACCAAACTCACCTTCCTTATCTATATGCAGATCTTTACTTCAGCTCTGGTCTATCCATGAACATTGTGAACCTCAACCTAGGCCAAAATCCTAAGTTGATGGTGGCTTATGCTGGCCCTAGTCCTCTATAAGACATTATGCACCTCAACTCAAGCAAAAGCCTCAGTTGAGGGTGGCTACTGTAAAAAACAAATTGTAGAAAAGTTAAGGTATGAAAAGAGTCAAGTGATGAGAGAAAAATAAAAGATTGGGGTGTGGTCATGAGAAATAAAAAAGGAGTGAATAAAGAAAAAAATGAATGAAAATGGAAAACACTCCCAATAGCAAAAAAAGTGAAAATATAGGAGCAAAAAAGAGTTTGGGGGGCTGGAATTATAGGGCTAAGTCAAAGTAGCATCTTGGATATGCAAACAGTCACGTTAATCCTAAGTGTATCCTACCTTAGCTCGAGACAACATTACAAGCTTCAAAAAGTCCAAATGTGATCATGAAAGGATCAGATAAGAGTCAAGGTGGTGAAAATAAAAGCAAGCATATGGTATGCACTTGTGTATTGATCGGATGTCTTTCTAAGCATGAGTATCTACATTACAGTCTCCTTTTTGCACTTATATATTGTGTGCGAGACTTCTTTGTAGTGAGAGCACTATCCTTGCACTGTTTGGCTGCTATTCTGACTAGTCCATCTTTGTTCTTGAGCTTATGTGGGTTAACCATGTAAGTTATAATGCTTAACTTGATCTATGTGGGCCAGTCTAGATGTGAGTGCATTGTAACCTTACTTTTTGGGCATATGTTGATGATGGAGGGCTAACTATATGATTTCTGATAGATACTTGTATTTGTGCATTGTTTAGTTTGTTTTTCGTTATTGCTTGAGGACAAGAAATGATTCTAACTTAAGGGTTTTGGATGAGTCATGAAAATGCACCTTTTATGACGCCTAAAACATAGGATTATTGTGAGTTCTTAAGCATGTTTGTTAGTTTGCTGTGTTTTTTATGCTTTATTTTACGAAAATGATGATTTTATGGACTTATGATTTCATCCAAGTTACAACTCCTTTTTAGAGGATAAAGTGGTCGGTGTCAAGAGATATAACATAACAAAGGTTAGGGTCGAACCCACAAGAAATACGTAGACTCAAGAGAATTCACCAATACGCAATCCGAATAATTAACCAACTTAAATCCCCAAGGGGGTGGGAGGGGGTTTGCAATAATCAACGAGAAAATAAAGCTGACTAACTATCACAAGAGAGAAGTCAATAATGGAGAGAAACTAGGGTATAGTGTTCCCCATGATTCCCCAACTTAGTATCACCAAATAACCTAATTCTTTTCTAGTGTTTAACATGCAGGACAGTAATTTATGTTCACCAAGCCCTTTGTTCAAAGGTGAGAGGTGAATTTCACTATGTGACTTGGCCCATCTCCATAGTGTACCATTACCTATAAGTCCCAGTACAACCTCCACTTGGCCAAGTTTGGTTGATTAGATGAGAACACATCAATCGAAACTTGTTAATTAATCTCTTTTCCTATTCATTATTACGTTGATCTAGTCAGTAATACTAGGGGGGTTCTAATGTTGGCCACAACCAGAAAACATGCGAAACGAAAAGAGTTAGTTAATACATGCATATACACCTTCCAAGAACTATGAATTATCCGGTTTTACTTGTTAGTTCTTCATGGTTCCCGCAACCCTATTTGTGGATTAAGCTAAAAATGTTATTTGTAGATTCAGGAGTTATAAAATGAGAAGACATAATTGAACAATTACACAATAGAATTAAGAACAAGCAATCCAACTTCAATGAAAATCACAAGCTTAAAGATTGAATTAAACAACACATGTTCTCAAATACTCTCCAATATGATCTTACAATTTTCCCTCTCAAAATATTGAGTTCTCAGGTGCTTGGAAAAAACATCTGAAAAATAACCCAAATAACATATTTATAATAACTAAAATTAAACTCCTAAACAAAATTGGACACCTGGTGACATGCCATACAAAAAGGTACTTTACGACCCGTATTTACTTCCACGGCCCGTAATCAGGGTCTTTTACATAGCTGCCAAAATTTTGGACTTCAAATCTACGAATCGTAAAGTGATTGACGACCCGTAAAGGGTGTTTTGTCTGATGATATTCATGAAAGTCCAATTCTCTGATCCTCAGGGTAGGAATTCTCTGATCCTCTACGACTCATTTGCATATTTGTAGAATAAACTTCAGAAAATAGCCCATTACTAGAAATCTTCACGAAACCTCCCTATGGCCTACATAATGATCTACGACCCATAGAGAGTCTCGTATAACAACAAAAACTAGCAATTTGTGCAATTTTCTCCAAAATCATGGCCAACCTGTAATCCAGCAAATATAAATACCAAAACATATAAAGCCCATTAAAATCGCATTGAGAAGACACAAAATCCCACATTTTACGCATCAACAGTGCTAAATTTTGGCAACACATCAACACCCTCAACTTATAATTGTTATTTGTCCCCAAGAGACGAACTCAATCAATATTGACAATATAGTAACACACAAACCTAAACTCAATGTGTATATCACATACATCTCAGAATTAGAAACCCAAACCAACTTTTCAAAATAGGATCAGATAGCTATTTAGCAAACCAATGCAAACTGGTGGATGTGACAACACAACTATGATAAGGAAGGGATTATCAATAGTCCACAACCACTGAACAAGTCTAGTGCTAACAATGCGATACAAGTGCTCTCATAGAAAGAAGTCTCATATTTGACCCCCAATGATGTTTTCATGTTTAAACTTGGGACTGTGAAAAAATTACTCACTGTTACAACAGTTATTCATGCATAATGTCTAATACCATAGGCTTACCCCTATACTCATAACTCAGACCTTCAACCAACTCGACTAGGATCACATTAGACTTTATAGGCTTGTAACATAGGCTCAGGGGGTTTAGGTATTGTATTATGGGAAAATAGTGACTAAAAGCCCTTCTTGACACTGCATTTTGCTACATTTTTTCCCTACCAACTTTGTTATTTTCTCCTTATTCTCTTTTTTACTATTTCAAGCTTTTCTAGGTGTTTCTTTTCATTTTTCAACTTTTTGCGCTATTTCTACACTTCATTTTTCTTTTTAGCTTACAACAAAGGCATCACTTACTTTTCTTGCACCCAATACATGATTGTTTTTCTTTTTCTCTATATCACTAATTCACCCCCTTATTTTTGTTTTCCCCTTATACCAACTATCCTCAACTTAGGCTTTTCGCCTGTGTTGAGGTGCACAATATCCGTCCTCCAAACCAAGGCCACTTTTGGTAGCTACCCTCAACTTAGGCTTTTCGCCTCAATTAAGGTGCACAATGTTCAAGGAAGGACCAGGGCAAATTTTAGGATTTTACAACTAACAAGGCTAGTTTAATTAGGTGTTTTTAAAGAATAGGTACATGTTAGGCTTAAACATTAGGAGAAATGGATTATATCCATTTTTGTTGGTCATTTTAGGGTAAGTGGACTATTAAGAACAATGGCCTAAGAGCCTTTCCAACTCCAATTAAGCTACAATCTAACTTAGAGTTACAGGATAAATTTTGAATTAGAGCAAAACACATGAATTTAGCAAATTATGCATACATCATCAATTAAAGACTCTCAGATAATGCTTTTTATCTCAATATACCCTTACTTATCAGAACAGACATCATCACACACCTAAACATACATAGTTGTTATCTAACTACGAACAGAAATTTTTGGTGGGTATCATTTTTAAAAAAAAAACAAAATATGTTATATGCCACAAGTATTGGTATTATATGGTGCAAATATTATCTAAATATCCTAAGTGTGGTGGTTCAATAGAAAGCAAATATTCACGGGGAAAAAGAACACAGGCAAGAAACCCCCAAGATGAAAAATTGGGGTAGTTATGGACCCAAGCTACTCAGACTTCACTGAGGCACATAACTACCCACACCCCATCGAAAAAGATGTGTATTGTCCCCAATGCACAAAATCAAAGCAAAATAACACATAAGGGGTCAAAAAGCATACTTGGGCGCCAAAGCGCTAGTCTCCACCTTGCGTTGCCTCCCAAGAAGTGCCTTATTTATTGCCACGATACGACATAGATGGCTTGAGAACTCAGACTTCCTCAAGATCCCATTCCTCGACCATCTTTATCTCTTCAACATTTCCAAGGTATAGCTCGATTCTTTGGCCATTTACTTTGAAAGTTCCTCCATTTCATCTCTTCAACTCAATGGCCCTATGATTGAAAGTGCATGCTACCTGAAAGGGTCCCAACTATCTTGATTTGAGTTTCCCAGGGAACAACTTCAGTCTTGAATTGTGGAGTAGCACCAAGTCCCCTGGTGCAATTTATCGATTTCTAATGCGGCGGTCATGTTTTAGCTTCATTCTTTGTTTATAAAAGGCAAAGCTCTCATATGCCTTAAGCCGAAACTCATCAAGCTCCCTAAGTTGGCTCAGCCTAGAGTTTGTTGTATCACTGCAATCCAGATTCAATTTCTTGAGTGCCTATATTGCTTTATACTCCTGTTCCACTGACTAGTGACATACTTTCCAAAAAGCAAATTTGTAGGGAAACATGCCTATTGGGGTCTTGAATGATGTCCGGAATGCACATAATGAGTCATCTAACCTCTGTGACTAATCTGTACGATTCACATCCACAGTCTTGGATAAGATCTGCTTAATTTCCCTATTAGACACCTCCACCCGCAACTTGTCTGAGGATGATAAGGCGTCGTCGCTTGATATTTCACTCCATTCTTTTCAAGAAGAGATTTAAAAAGTCTATTACAGAAGTGAGAACCACCATCACTGATTATTGCCCGAGGGGTGCCAAACCTTGACGCAATGTTTTATTTCAAAATATTGTGACACTATTGCCCTTATGAATATTGGTAGATCCACGACCTCAACCCACTTTGATACATAATCCATAGAAACTAGGATTTACTAGTTTCCATGTGAGCCGACA
The DNA here is from genome assembly GCA_029948455.1 of Solanum rostratum. NCBI lineage: Eukaryota > Viridiplantae > Streptophyta > Magnoliopsida > Solanales > Solanaceae > Solanum > Solanum rostratum. Next base: position 40,673,423 of record CM057056.1, read on the forward strand.
AATGGTCCCACGAAGTATAGCCCCCATACGTCAAATAACTCAATCACCATAATGGGGTTTAGAGGGAGTTCATGTTTGCAGGAAACACCACCCTCTCTTTGGCACCTATCACAAGCTTTCGCTAGTAGTGGGCGTCTTGGTGGATCGTGGGCTACTAATGCCCTCATTGTAAGATCTTATGAGCGGTTAAAATTTTACTATGATGCCTACCCACCAATGAAGAGTGGCATGCCTCAACTATGTTCATCAACTCAAACTTTAGAACACAAAATAATCCCATTAGTACAAACAAAGAACAAGTATGGATCATCCCAAAAGAACTTCCTCACATCAGACATAAACTTTCGACGTTGATGTGTGTTCATGTTAGGCGACACAATGTCACTTACCAAATCTTTTCATAGTCTACAAACTAAAGTATCAAATCATGTGATGACACCAACACATCTGGAAAAGAATCATCAATCTCCAATCCGTCATCAAACTTTATCATTTCCCCATCTTCCAATCTGGAGAGGTGATCTGTAACCTGATTCTCTATCCCTTTTCTATCAATGACACCAAAGTTGAAATCCTGCAAGAGAAGCAACCATCTCATCAACCTTGTCTTTGACTCCTTATTAGCCATCAAGTATCTAAGCGCTTAGTGGTCTCTATGAACCACCACTTTGGCCCCTAACAAATATGACAAGAGCTTTTCAAATGCAAAGACCATTATGGGTAACTCTTGCTTGGTGACGATGTAATTCTTCTAGGATATATTTAGGGCTTTGCTGGCATAGTATATGGGATGTCATATCTTCTCTTGGCACTGTCCCAATACTACACCTAGTGTAATCGCATTTGCATTACACATGATTTCAAAGGGATTGGACTAGTCTGGAGCTACAATGTTTGGCACTGAGATCAATCTCATCTTCAAAGGCTTTAAGACGACGTATCATCAAACACAAACTTAGCATCTTTCTCTAAAAATTTGCACAATGGGTGTACAATTTTAGAGAAAACTTTTATTAACCTCTAATAGAATCTTGCATGCCCCAGGGAACTCCTCACACCTTTTACTGAGATGGGCAGTGGGAGCTTCTCGATCACCTCCACTTTAGCTTTGTCGACCTCCATTCCTTTGCTAGATATCCTGTGGCCCAACACAATGCCCTCTTTATCATGAACTAACACTTTTCCTGATTTGGTACCATGTGACTCTCCTCATATTTTTGTAAAACTACATGTAGGTGTTTCAAGCAATCCTTAAATGAGTCTCAAACCATAGTAAAGTTATCCATGAAGACTTTAATATTTTCTCCCACCATGTCTGAGAATATAGACATCATGCATCTTGGGAATGTTGTTGGGGCGTTACAAAACCCCGAATGGCATGCTCTTGAATGCAAAGGTGCCATAGGGGCATGTGAATGTCATCTTATCTTGATCCTCTGGAGCAATGGTGATCTGATTGCAATCTGAATACCCATCAAGAAAGTAGTACCAACCCTTTCCAGCTAGTCGATCCAACATCTGATCCATAAATGGCATAGGGAAATGATCTTTTTATGTCGATGCATTGAGTTTCCTATAATCCATGGATGATCATCCATGCACATTATCCATCTTGTGACTGGCCCCATCGGGATCAACTGATTGTTAGCATTTGGTACCACTATGATTCCTCCTTTCTTTGGAACACATTGCACCAGACTCACTCATTCACTAGTGACAATATGGCAGATTACTCCTACATTCAACTATTTGATGAACTTTTTACGTACAACTTCATGCATAGGAGGGTTAAGGCATCTTTGGTTCTGAATGCTCAGCTTGTAGTCCTTGACTAGCTAGATTTTGTGTGTACATACCACAGGAGGGATACTAATGATATCTGCAATCGTCTATCTAATGGCCTTTTTGAATTTTATAAGAACCATTACAAGGTCGATCACTTGCTCCTCATTTAAGTCCGCAACAACTATGACTGGCTAAGTGTCGCTGGCTCCCAAATATGCATACCTTAGATTTGCTAGAGGGGCCTTAAATTCTAACATTGGTGGGTCATCTTTGGAGGACTTTGTGGGTGGTGACTCCCAATTCTTCAGGAGCGTACAACACCCCTAGAGCATTCACGGTTTCCTCATAGTCTAGGATACCGTCACTATCGAAGTTTATCAGCTTTGCTTCCAAGGTGTCAACACCTAATTTTACTTCAAGTGGTACCTCTGGTTTAACATTATTAATAGCCTCGATAGCCGAAACCACTCTCATATCACTTTATTTTCTTGCTTGCTGGCAAATGTTGAACGCGACCTCATCTTTCCCAAATTAGAGCTTGAGTTGGCCCATCTCCATATATCCACCAAGGTGCATCCAGTGAACAAGAAGGGCCTTCCCAAGATGATAGGGACCTTAAAATCGACCTCTAAATCAACGATCACAAAACTTGCAGGGAATACAAACTATTCCACTTTGACCGACACATCATATAATATCCCTACAGGCTCCTTCACCGTGCGATCCACCATCAACAACTGCATGCTAGTTGGTGTAGGGGCTCTCGATCCAAGCTTCTTATAGACTGCAAGGGGCATCAGAGTAATGCTGGCACCTAGATCACATAGTGCCCTTGCAAACTCCACAGCTATGATAGTGCATGGTATGGTGAAAGCACCTGAATGTTCTCTCTTTTAAACCAAGGACCTCATAGCAATAGCACTGCAATGTTAAAGCTCTTGGGAGAGAAAGTTCTTGGAGTTGCCTTCCTCCCTCTTTTTGATTATGTAAGTGAAGGGAGGAGAAGGCCTACGAATGGGCTTCAACCTCTATGGCGTGTTAGATGCTTCACTCACCCCATCCTTGCCATGATCATCTCCTTCATCTGCATCCTCGGCTACTATCGTCTCCTCTGGAACATCTTTTGCATCAAGCGGCATAGGAGGATCAATGGTACTCTTGCCAGCCCGAGTAGTAACTACCATATACTGCCCTTTATTTTTAGGATTTTGTACTGTGTTGCTAGGTAGTATACACCATTGATGTTGATTAAGCTGAGTTGACACTTGACCAAACTGTTGCTCCACTTGTTTGATAGCAACATAATGAGACTCTAATTTCTTATTAATACTTGAAATCTCTGATTTCATGACCCTTAAAGTCTCATTCTGTGTCTCAGCCTTCTTCAACAGGCGATCAAACATCTTCTCAATTCTGGAACAGCTTGCACGTGCATCGAGGTTGTGCAGTGGCACATAAGGACCATTTTTTAAGCCTTCTCTGTGATGCCAATTTGCATATAGACCCTTGTTCCTATCATAGTAACCATCGCGATTGTCCTTGTAAGCTCCATGTCTGCTAAACTTCGGAACTTGGTTTTCTTGACCTTGGCACCAATAGTCTTGATTAGACCCTTAGGCCTTGGTTCGGAAACCCCTCGTCTTATTAGCATTAAAACATGCATCCTCATCATAATATGGCTCCTCGTACAAGGGTGCACGTAGAGGTTGATGAACCATTGCATTCACTCTCTCTTGGCTCTACTTCATCATCACCTCCATACCAATGTGAACCTGAGCAAGTTGCTGCATGATCTCTTTATTGATTCTGGCTTTCCCTGGACCCATACTGACAGCACATGAATTGTTAGTGGATGCTCTATCTCGCAGCCTCCATGCACGATTTGTGTTGACCACTCTTTCCATTCGCTCTGCAATCCTTGCAAATGGTTAATCTAATAACATGTGCCCTATGAATTGTCAGCATAGGCCTGATTGTTCTCATCAACCGCGCGGTAGAAGATCTCCACCAAGGCATTATCAACTATTTTATGGTTAGGGACGCTCCTCAATCATTTTGTGAACCACTCCCAAGTAGTGTTTATCGAATCACAGGAAGTTGCTCGATGTTGCTGATCTGGTCCTTCACCTTGAGCTTCTTTGATCTAGGGAACTACCTCTCCAAAAAGGCCTTCTACAAGTCCGTCCAACTGCTGATCAAATTCTATGGGAGCTCAAATAGCCATAATGCAACATTACTTGTAAGAGACAATGGGAAGACATGAAGCCCCATAGCATACATAGATAGATTCAGTGTTCCCATCACACACTTACAGACGAATGCCACATTGTGTAGGTGGCTATGAGGATCCTCCGACGGTAAGCCCGCAAGTAGCCCATGGTTTCATAGCATCTGAAGTAACCCACTCCAGACTGTGAACTTTATGTTTGCTGGTAGTGGTGGCAGCACAATAGCTCCAATCACCTCCATAGCCATAGGATTCAACTTGTAGTGATTACACTAGTAAGCATTGGCGTTGAAATCCTAAGGCGGTGGAGCAATTTCCTCCAAAGGAGGTGGGTTCTTATTCTCAGCATCCTCATTATTATTCCTATTCTGAGCTACATTAGCCACGTTGTTGGCATTATCATGGGCCATTCTTCTTAATGTTCTATGGATCTCTTGATCAATTAGAGTTAAGGGATTGCCTTGACTCCGAGTGTTGGGCATACACTACACCTTCACCCTGAAAAAGAACAAAAACAACAAACAAAAGTAAAATTAGGGAACTAAGGATTAACACTCGAGTTACTAATGAATTCACTAAGTCTTGCCGTATTCCTCGGCAATGGTACCAAAATCTTGACGTCGCCCAAGTTATACCTCTGGATTAACACTCAAATTACTAATGAATTCACTAAGTCTCGTCGTATTCCCTAGAAATGGTGCAAAAATCATGATGTTGCCCAAGTTACACCTCTTTTTAGAGGATTAAGATGTCGTTGCCAAGATATATAACCTAATCAATGTTAGGATCGAACCCAACCTAATCAATGTTAGGATCGAACCCATATAGAATATGGAGACTCAAGAGAATTCACCAATACATAATCTGAATACTTAACAAACTTAATTCTCGAAGGGGGGGGGGTGCAATTATCAATGAGAAAATAAACCTAACTAACTCTCACAAGAGAAAAGTCAATAATGGAGAGAAATTAGGGTATTTTGTTCCCCATGATTCTCCAACCCAGTATCACCGGATAAGCCTAATTTATTTCTAGTGTATAGCATGCAAGATGGTAGTTTATGTTCACCAAGCCCTTTGGTCAAAGGTGAGAGGTGAATTTCACTATGTGCATTGGCACATCTCCATAGTGTGCATTACTAACCATTACCTATTAGTCCTAGTACAACCTCCCCTTGGTCAGGTTTTGTTGATTAGACAAAAACACATCAATCGAATCCTGTTAATTAATCTCTTTTCCTATTCATTACTACCTTGGTCCAATCAATAACACGAGGCGGGTTCTAATGTTGGCCACCACTAGAAAACATACAAAACGAAGAGAGTTAATTAATACATGCATATAAACCTTTCAAGAATTATGAATTATCTGGTTTTACTTTGTTAGTTCTTCTTTGTTCCCATAACCCTAGTTGTAGATTTAGCTACTCATGGTATGTGTAGATTCAGGAATTATGAATTGAGAAGACATAATTGAACGCTTACACAATAGAATTAAGAACAAGCAATCCAACATCAATGAAAATCACAAACTTAAATATTGAACTAGACCACAAGTGTTCTCAAAGACTCTCCAATATGATCTTAGAATTTTCTCTTTCAAAATGTTGGTACTAGGCTAAATGAAAGCTACTTATAACCCGTATTGACTTTTTGGCACGCCAAATGAAAGCTACTTATAACCTGTATTGACTTTTGCGACCTATAATCAGGCTCTTGTACTCAGCTACTGGAATTTCGAACTTCAACTCTACGACATCCATCTACAACTCATAAAGGGGGTTTCATCAAATGATATTCTTGCGAGTCCAATTCTTTGATCCTCAGGGAATGAATCCTCTTTTAAGACTCGTAAGCTCCTCGAGAATTTATCTACATGTTCGTAGAATAAACTTCAGAAAACAACCGCTCACTAGAAATCTTCATGAAACCTCCCTACGGCCTGTAGAATGATTTACGACCTATAGAGGGTCTCGTATAACAGCGAAAAAAGCAACTTCTGCAATTTTTCCCAAAATCATGGCCAACCTGTAATCCTGCAAATGTAAACATAAAAACACAGAAAACCCACTAACATTGCATTGAGAATATGTGAAATTCCATGTTTCAAGTATCAAAAGTGATGTATTTTTGAAGCACATCAACTTAATGGATAGCGGACTGATTTCCTCACATTAGTTTGGCACTGAGATTCAAAGATCTATTTATCAGTAAATTTCAATAATTTGTGAGAGGTCTGATCATGAGAAAGTTCAGCAAGCCAATGGGCCCTTAGAAACAACAACATAAAAGTTGGACGAGCTCACAAGAGCTAAACGGATTAAGCATTCAAGAAGTGTGTGATCATTTGAGTGGGGACTTAATTTCAGTGTGCATTTTACAAGGTGTGTTCATGTATTTAATGGCTGGACAGAAGCGCAGGCCGGAAACATTGAACAGGGATAAGGTATGGATGCAAATTGCAAACATGAAGCCATTGTGGAAGCAATCAAAGAAACCTTGGAGTAGAATTCATGGGAGATGTCGCGTATGGTCTTGCATCTGGCTGTGAGCAGGATTGGGCAAGCATGAGGGTCATGTGGTACTGTTAGAAGGCTGGAAAATAGCAATAGAGCAGCAATAACAGACTAAAATGCAAACGTCAAAAGCTATCTCTGAGAAATAATCAAGACGTGTTGATATTGTTGCGCTGGGAAGTTTCTACCTGCCAATGGCCATCGCTGCAGCACATTTTAAGGTGTTAAAATGTTTGAAACACAGTTGATACATTCCAGAAGAAATAGAATAAAAGGAAGCAAAGATACACACAAAGAAAGGGTGCATGGCCCGTGGTGAGCTTTACCTGTCATGAAATGGGTCGTCCAAGTGATTGTGTGCGAGAACTTCATTGAAGACCATCCCACGAGCCCTTGCACAGATCGTGGTGTGCTCCACAAGCTGTGAAGGTGCTCGTGGAAAGCACCAAGGCAGCAACAATGTCCCAAACGTGAAGACAAGCACCAGGGCAGCCTTATACTACTCGTGGACTGTTTCACGAGTCGTGAAGGCACTCCTAAAGAGAAGCCAATTTTTGACTATTTTCATGCCACGAAGTAGTTTCAAGAAACGTGACACTGACCACGATCGGTGGTCAGTCCTGTGAGGAAAGCACGTAAAGATTTTTAAAGTTTTCCTAGTCTAACTAGGATTAGTTTTCCCAATTGTCTTAGGTTAGGTTTTGTTTATTATAAATAAGACTTTTAGTTGTTTATTTTACAACATGGTACCCCACGTTTTGGGGCTTCTGAGACGTGAAAGGTACATAAAAATTTCCAGATTTTCTCCTAAAAATCACGCTGGACAGTGAGGTGAAAAAGTAGAATTCTAGTTGCATGTTTAATTATTGTTTGAAGTTTTGAATCAAGTTTTCGTCTTCGTATTTCTCGTGTAACTTCAACAATTGGTTCACTCTTCTTTATAAGTAATTTAACTATGAATTATAACATGATTCTTGTTCTAAATGTTGCAAGTTCAATAATATTCACCAACAACTAGGGTAGTGGGAACCATGACAACTCAATGAGATAGACGTATTTGGAGTAAATCTCGAGATTGAATATTGTATACATTATAGTGTTCTTCAATTTAATTTCTTCCTTAATGGGTCAACACATTAGGGTATGCATGTATTCATTACATGCCCGGGAGGGATGTAGTGATTAGGAAAAGAGCGCTACAATAGGAATTTGGAGTTATTAACCTAGTCTAAGTACTTGAGACCGGAAGGTAAGAGTATTTTGGGATCCATAGCAAGGGTAAAAGAGTACACGTTTTGAGACCGGAAGGTGATGAACGAAATGCATCTAAGAAGGACCGGAAGGTAAATTAGATGTTACCTAACTTGTTTGATCTTGTATACACAATCATGAATGGGGTACTACACAAATTTGGCTATCACATTGGGCATCATGGGGACCGCAACCCTAGTCATCATTAAACTATCTAAGCCTTAGTTTATTTTGCATTCATTGTCGTAGTTAGTAGTTTAAATCAAAACCCCCATTCTTACCTTTCCGCACTTGTTTATTTATGGTAATAGAACCAACAACTAAAATAAGATAACTAGTAAAGTTGTTCTAACCTATTCCTTGTGGAATCAACCCCGATCTTAGTTGGATAAATATATTACTAATGATCATCCATATTCTGTAAAAAGGAGTATGTTTGAACATTATTAGTAACAATGACTCACGCTATTGGGATAGAAGGGACTTACGACCTTCACATTTCCACCTCTCATCAATAACATATCATCATTCCATCAACATCGATAGACAACCAGAATCATAATCTCCATAAGCAAAAAGCATAACACATCACTATCCCATACAAAGAGTTTACATGATGTCCAACAATGCCACTAAGTTATGGAATAGGAAAGGAGCCAAGACACCTCCTGGGCTCACCCTCAAAGTAAAGACGTAATGAAATAGCATAATAGATATTAGAAGGTGGCTTGTCCTTGAATGATAGGACTAATCACAAGCAACTCTCACAATTCAAGCTAACTATCCAGAGGTGGATGAAGATAGTCTGTGATCTCTACATGATTAAGTCATGTACGCAAAGAATATGTGTTACAATATTTGAATGTACTAAGTATGCGGGCATGCGATGCATATGAGCTCATAAACCTCCATTCGATGTTAGATGACAAGGCCACAAATATAAAAAGAAGTATATAGAAAGAAGAGTAACATATCAATACTACATGAAATACATGATGCATGAATTTCCACAATACATAAGCGTACCAAGGATGGTACCTAAACCGACATGTAAAACCATGCAAGCTATTACATGGAATCATGATGTTACCCATACACCAGAGGAAAGGGGGAGTCACTTGCGAAGTGAACATCCATAGTGCCTAAGTGGATCCACTAAAGCTACATAACTTGCTAAGCCTCTACTAACGGGTCGTCCATATAGGGAATCAAGCCTAATCTAATGGGTGATCTCTCTAAGGAGTCAATGTCACCTTATAGGTAACCCTTCTAAGGATTCCTCACGGGTGATTCTTTAACCTATAGTGACACGTAATTACGGGACAACGGGTCATGCCTCAACTAAGGGGATGAGCCTCAATCTTAAGGTCCTCTCGGTGCTAAGTCAATATCCGACTGGAATAATATGCTTGAAATAGGAGCATAAGCCTCTTCAAATAATAGTCATGCATACTTAGGCTTAAAAGACAAACATACTTCATAATCACGTATACTTGGGCTAAAAAGCCAAATCCAAGCATAATCATACATGCTTGGGCTAAAGAGCCAAATCATACTTCAATTCATACTTTCATGCATAGGAATAACTCATTTACATATATCATATTGGTGTAAACACCCAAAGTTGCTCAAAGAGCCATATCATAGCCATTTATGAGATCCCATTCTTGTCATAATTATATTTTTATCAAAATCATATTCATAAACATATTTGGGTGTTAACCCACTTTATAATATTCATGAAAACCAATGCTCATGTAAGCATTAGCCAATGAATAATATGAGAATAGCATGGAAAATAGATATTTATACTAAAATCAACAATATGCTAAGACATTCAAGTAAATCCATATGTGAATTCACATTTAGATCATACTTTAGATTACCCATGCATAAATCAAAGTTTAAAGGGACAATGCATATTCAAATCTTCAATATATCCATGAAATTCAACATATTAGGGATTAAATAACTTTAAAAACAACAATAAAACATAGTTCATACTTCAATTGAGTCAAATAAAGAATTGTCTTAAAAACCTATAATTAAAGTAAGCTCAAATTTCATAAATCAACTGTAAAAGAGTTTGGGTCTTCATGGTAGAAAAGGACCATGAATCAATCGCACATACCTTGATGAAATTAGAAGAATTATGATGGATTTGACTTGGGTTGAAGCCCACTTATATTCCTTTAGTTGAATCCCTAACACTAGACTTGAAAGAGAACTTAGAAATTGAATTCTAGAGCATGAGTGTTTTCTAATGAGTATGAATTGTAATGAAAGATTATAAGCTGATTTAGTGGCCTAGGATAAGTGAAAAACCATAAAAGACCCTTAGAATAACCCAAAACTATGTAAGAACCATTAATGACATGGAATTAAAAATCCGCATAGAGCTCCATACGGATGAGTTTTACGAAAACGGACATAACTTCTTGATCCAATCTCAGAGTAAGGTGAAACTAGATGTGTTGGAAAATTAATTCAAGGAGTGTCAATTTGGTAGGTCGTAGGCCATCCAATTATTTTGGTGTAAGTAGATATGACCATTTAAAGTGGACCTTTGAATTGGTTCATGTGAAAAACATAGCCAATGGGATTTCTTTGGACTTGGCGTGATGTAAGACCCCTGTAATGAGAATAACCCATATACACTAGCTTGTATTGAAGGCCTGAAAATGAATTTAGCATGCGCTTGAAGGTTCTATGGAGATCCTTCGAATATATCTTGAGAGGAGGATTCAAAAAGTGTTTTGAGTGAACGAATAAAAGGTCAAATATTGTGAAGTGATATGAGGTGACATGAAAAACTGATAATTGATTTGGGAGGTTAAAATACTAGCCCTAATTAAACATACCTTGGAAAGACTATATCCAACTTTGTTTCATCCTTATAAAGCCTGAATACTAGCAAAATTTCTCTCGAAAACAAAATTTCTTGCCTTTATTCGACCTTACAACTTGTGGGGTATTACACAAACGAGTTATCATTTTACATCCCTCAACTAACACGTCATCATAGTCTCATCATCATAACTAAGTCGGGACTCACATTTCTTTCATTCATTCATTTTTTACTCCAATGATTCTAGTCCAAAATAATATATAGACAAGAGTATAGTCATGAAAAGTATAAATTTGTGCATCATAGCATCATAAAGAACATCTTTCAATAATACATAGTTTTTACATAACTTTAGCATCATTCTAAGAGCATGTCATGTCATGGGATATCTTACGATGCAATGCAATAATGCATGTTAAAATAGCTTTAAGATCTTGAAATTTGCAGGAAATATGCAACCCATAAGTATCCATGACAACCAACCCATACTTGAAGGAACTTATAAGACAACACACAAATCCATTACTTGAAATCAATGAGGAATAGGAGCCAATACACCAATTCATGAAATTCATGTGATTTAGACTTTGTTCATATACAATAATAATAAGGGAAGCATAAATTTAAGTAAAATCAAGTAACCCTCCATCAAATTCACAACCCGAAGTCCCATAAGTAAGAGAAAATCACAATTAGTCATGGAATCATGAAAATTTACTAGCTACTCATGTATAAAAGTAGCAGGATTAACTCATTTAAAAGATAACTTTAGGAACCCATGTCATCATCTTCATATCTCCAAATTAGCTTGTATAGAAACCTCAAATAAATTCATGATTTTCAAGTAATTCCACTTAATTTATAGTTTTTCATGCATAAAAAGTAGGATTCATCAATTCAAAATCAAGTTTAGGAGTCGCATCAAATATCTCCAAAACCCTAGCTTTCATAATAACCGAATTCAAGACATAACATTCTTCTCGTGCAATTAAACATTATTTCATAATAATATGGTTAACAAACATCAATAAATTCATAATACACGCATTTGGAGTCATAATATGAAAACCCATAAAGAATTATACACTTGAAATTAAAAAATGGGGTAGAAAATAATTTGGGTCTCCATGGGTAGAAGGAACCCATGGATGAAACCCACATAACATAGTAATTTAGCGGAGGAAAATCAAACTTGGAGTTCAAAAATCAAAAACCCTAGTTTGCTTTCTTCTTTTGGAAGCCGTGGAGGACTTGGGAGTGTTTGGGAGAGTTTTAGACTTAGGTTTTTTTAAGAACGAATTAGAATGGGAGTGTTGAGGGTGTATGAGGTCAAGTGGGGTTTTAAGGGCCTAAATGACTCAACATTGGGGTTAGGGTGTGAGAAAAACACAAAAAAAAACCTTTTAAATTTGGCCCGACAGTTTTCACGAAAGCTTGTTTACAGGCCGTAAGTCAATCCACGACCTGTAGAATGGGTCATATGAATTTTTAGTCTGACAGTACTTCAGTAAAATAGGCATAACCTTTTGGTCCGAACTCCGAACGAGGTGAAACTAGTTGACTTGGAAAGAAAATTCAGAGAGCTTTTATTTGGTAGGTCATCTAGCATCTAGTTCATTATATGCCAAAACTTAGACCATTGGAATTGTTTGCACTCGACTTGATGAGAGAGGGGCTTGGAATTCCATAATGGGTAATGGAGGAGCTAGATAAGGCTGTTATGGGTTTAAGGGAATAAGAAAGGTTGAAAAAACCATTAATGAATCTAGTTGTCCAAATTACGAGAGCCAGTGTATAGGCTATACAAAGAAGCATGACTTGTACTGTTTCTGGTAAGCAATGATCCCGAAATAATTATTTTTGGCCCCAAAATCATGAAGACGTATATGAACTTACGGGTCGTGGTAAGACTTGTAGAGTACTTTCACACTTAGCCATTTTTCTCGTCCTCTTTGTCCCTATCCACGATAGGATTCTACAGGTTGTATAATGCTTTATAGGACATGTTATAGGTTCGTAGATCTCTTTCCTGAAACTCCAATTCCTTTCAAGTCAAGTACTTTAATCTAGGAACCTAACTACGGGCCATAACTCTTTCTACGCGCTGTAAGTTGCCCTCATCCAATTACTCCAGGTCATTTTCAAGGCCAACGTTTCCACACTCTTAGAATCCTAAACTAGGGGTCGTTACAAATTGCTTGGGTAGCCAAATCTTTGGATAACATGGTGAAGGAGACTTTAAACTCTGCATGTGACAACCCCTGATATTATAGCAAAGGAGGAGCTTGTTTTTTAGACTCATTCGTTGTTTGAGGGGCTCTTCTTGGCAGCATGATGTTGAAATAGAAAAGAGAACGTCATTAGATAATGAAGAACGTTAGACAACTTTAAAAGCACGACATGAGTTACGAAGAAATGAAAATTTTCCTAAATGCCATATAGCCTCTCATTAATGGTTGTGGTGCACTTCAAAACCTTGAATGAGAGCCTACTTGACATGGTATGTTGGACATCCGAGGAACATTTCAAAACCTCATGCTCTAATACAAAGTTTATAACAATCCAAGCCTAGGGCCTAGTCATAACACGGTGAACAAAGGACCCCTAGAAACTTCATCCTAGACATATTAGCATATGATGTCCACCTCAACATACTTAAAAAATATGAAAAAGGTATTGCAGTTGTCCTAGCACATTTTATCAAATAAGGAGTTGGGATCGAATCCACAAGGAATGGTTATTCAAGTTTAGAAGTATTAATTTGAGCTAAAAGAGTGTAGCGTTAATAAGAGTATTTGAAACCAACATATACATAAAGAAATGAGTGCTAAGTTTGAATAAAAGAAATGATTAAGAGAGATGTCGAGGGTTGTTAACGTGGGACAAGAATTAAACAAATAGATCTCACTACTTGAATGAATGTGTTAATTGGAAGCAAGTAGACTAGAATTGTTTATTACCACCAGTTTTGATTAGACAATACAAATGCATCACATGAACTTATTATAGTTTCACATGCAAAATTGCACTTGCACTTGCTTGGCCTAAGTAATTTTATAAGCAAACCTTCTATTACCTTAGCCATTAAACCCAAATCTAGCATTCAACCAAAACTCTAAGAGATTTTAAGCTATCTTACTCATTTCCCACTACAATTATTCACAATTAGTTCAACAATTGAAGATCTAAACATAAACAGGAGTTTTCAACCTCAAGAATTCAGTTAAACATAGCAATACATTCAAAATAGATAAGACCTAACTATAAATCAAGTGCTAGGTCTATTACACACCCCTAAAATTAGGGATTTTAGCTAGATATAATTAAACAAAATAATTCAATACCGATGTCAGCTTCCATATTCGTGGGTAAAGAGAGATTACAGAGATTTAAAATGAATCTCTTCTTTTATTCCTCTAATTCCACTTACTCAAGCTTCAAAACCCAAAAAACCCTTCTTCTTAAAGATATTGTACTTTTTCTTCAAGAAAGGTTCAATGTACTCTCTATAGAATGTTCTAATTGTTCTCTGAAGTGCTCTGAGGTGTTGTACAAAATAGTCCTTTGAAAATATCTTTTGTAACCCATACAATATTTACTCAATTTGTGCATATTTTCACCATTCGATGATCAAGGTAAGTCATTCCTGAGAATTTCAGGATCTATCCAATGTGCACTTGACCGCTTTTTAATGCATCAGCTGAAGGCCCTAGTCTCTGCAACATTAGGCGATGCAACTGTGCATGAACGTTTCTATTCAACAATCTGCTAAACCTCTATAACCTTTGCCTTTTAGCTCTACATCTGAGGGGTTAGACTCTACAACATTAGGCGGTTTGTGTCGGCCTTTGGTGATCCACTGAATGAGTTGATGACACAACTTTTTATCGCCATTTAGGCAGTTTTGCTCCTTTGTCCTACGTTGCTGAGCTTCGCCCTTCCATGCACTATACCTATAATTTTACTATCAAACACAAAGATTAGTAAGCATACGAGTAACAATAGTATATTGAGGACAATATTTTCTGCATATGAGGAACAATAGTATATTGAGGACAATATTTTCTTTCCTTTTAAGCTCTATATGAGTCAAAAAAGGTGCACTCATCAACACCACCAACTATAAATTTAGCTTCACCTCATGCAAATCAAATACCAATCAATCCAGAGCACAATGCTTGGAAGTAGGGCCATAAGGAGCAACACCTACATCCCCCCCCCCTTTTATAGTCAATCTTCCAAGCTTCTACAAACCATTTATGCGATTTTGAAGCCTCAAGAGATGACTAAAGAGTCCTCAAGACAAAGTAACGCTCACTATTGCCAATGCTATTTCTAATCACTAGATAAAAACATCACCATTTGCTCTCGTAAAAAAGAATATCCCTATGCAGACAAGTTGATGACATTAATTTCAAGGATCATTTAACCTTGAACTCTCATGTGAGGAATGATATGAAAATTTCTACCCATAGAGTCACCCTTAAAGATAATCAATGTTCACTCTATTTTATCTGGACTTGGATCAAAAAGGACTTTGTTAGGGATATAATGTAATTTAAAGGACATATATGATAGCATTTGGGTATATATGAGTCGTCCCTCCTTTAATTCTACACGCAACTTTTCATTCTCAAGATTTCATTGATCCCCGTTCTTTTTCTCTTCAACGATATCATTTTGCATTGAATCCTAATCTCAAGTGTCCCCCATGCAAGCATTTTTCAAAAATATTTTGGGAGGGTCCTATTTTCAATCAACTTCATTCTTTCTTCTTGATCAAGCACTTTTCATCTTTTGTTTTCATCACGCATGAACTCCTGTATTTCTTTCTTGTGTCTTTTCCTCAAACTTTTTCTGGAGTGCAATATATGGAACCCTAGGAGCTGATATGCTAGACCATTAGGGTTTTTGTTTTTATTGGCCAGTGCTAACATTATTTGAGTATATATGATGAGATCTGTGCTATGAATGATGAATGTTGTGCTTGATTATTGAGTAAAAGTGAATTTTGCTCAAAATGCAATTGTATGTCCTAATGAGTGGGCTACGAACTTCATTTCTTGAGAATTTGATGTGAAAGCTTGTTTAAGGGTTTGTTTCTTCGTGTGAAAAGGGTGAAGTCTGTATAACCCATGAGTTTGGTCAAGTGACTTGATCTTTCCAGGTGATGGAGAGGGTCACGTCTTTTCAAGGGTAAAGTTGTCATTTGGCCGAAGTGATGTTCACAATCTGAATAATTAGGTAGAAACAAACCTATTGATGTGTGTGATAATGTATGGAAAGGCATGTGTTATGGAAATACCCTTGGCTTGTTCTTGATTATATAAAAATTTGAAATCTTTGGGGATATGAGCTGCAAGTCAAAGTCGGTTATGGTCATTATGACCATTAAAGTCGACTCGGCGATGCGTCAGAAGGCCACCATGTTGCCCTTTTAGCATGATTTTACTATTGTGTTTTATCATATTTGGCAATGGCACTGTTGACCGCTTGATTTGGTGGATTGTTGATTGTTTACACCCGTCACCGAATGCGAAAATGGTCTTGGAATCTATTTGTTGTTGGGATCGGCAACAAATATTTTGACCATCGAATTGGTTCGGAGATCCATTGAACTTGTTTTGTGGGAAAATTGTCCCCCTTTTTCAAACTCTTTGTTGAAGTGTCCTTTCTTTTCCTAGCTTATTATATTTTTTCTAGCTTTGTTTGACTGAGTAGGTTAGGTGGAATATTTCACTAATGAAGGGTGTGCTATGATTTGAGAAGAAAGACAATCTCAACCCTAGGTATATTGGCCCTATTAAGATCCTTGAGCGAGTGAAAGGGGTGGCCTATAGCCTCACAAAGCCACCAGGAAACGTAATCTCCATGGAAAACTCAAGGAAAAACATGTACCCTCACATACATATGAAGGTGAAGGGTAATATTTTCAAGAACAAGTGTATGGCCATGGAGGATGTTCATAAATTAATGGCAGAGACGGCTAAAGAGAAGACGTTGTCTCACCAATTTTAAGCTAGGAGGGCAAAAAGCAAGGCAAGCAGGGAAAGAATGTTTTCTAGAACAGAGGCAACCATCAATGTAGCAGTCACTAGAGAGTCATTCAAGAATAGGTCCATGAGTGGGAAATCAGATTATCCAGTGCAGCTGAGCTTCCTTCAGTCTCAACACTACCACAATGCTGAATGATCTGGGGGATTCTTCACCTTACTCCTTCCATTTGAGCTATATTGTTATTGTTCTTCTATATTGAGGACAATGTTCTTAGGAGGGGGTGAGCATTATTGAGTTGAGATAATGGGTTATGTTTCTTATTGGTTTTTGTTGATGTGTAATTTAGTCAAATCCTTTACTTTTTGTTTGTAAGTATTCTTTTATTATGGGTTGTAATAGTTAGTAACTTATTTTTTATTCTAGTTTTGTTTTGATGGATATTTTTGGAATGATGAGTACATATTATGTCCTTGGATTTATTTTGGCAAATAGTCGTGCATATATAAAAAGCCATTTCAGAAGCATTTTATCATGTGTCAAAGTCCTTAGCAATCTGAGTATTGATCACTAATATCTTTGATTCAGATAGTGCCGTGGATGAGAAGCATGTAATGACACACCAATTAGTCGATCTCATGTGAATATGATCTATGCATGGATTGGAAACATCTTGAGTTGACTAAGTGAGTGTAGAGCTTGGATATGCTATGATAAAAAAAATTGTGAGTGTGTGTTGTCTAGCCATTGTTTGAATTCCTAATCGATTTTGCTATGTGAGGTACGAAAATTGTGGAAAGGCATGCATGTTGGTTACTAGAACTTGCCCGGTTTGTCTTGAAATGTATCTTGGTTGAATGCAGATTAAGAAGATGATCTTAGGCCTTCTTTGGTTTCTTTTAAGTCAACTTTGACCAAATAGTCTCCATTGACATTGATCGTATCCCTAGTGAACCCCATTGAGCCTTAAGCCTCTGTTTAGCCGCCCTGTTACCCTTAACCTGTGATTGGAAAGATAATCCTATTTTTCTCTTCACCATTCCCTCTTTGAGCTTAAATTAGCGAAAGTGGTGGCCAAAGGCTAATGTTGGGATGTTGGTAAGAGAGGGGTGTCTCCATAAGTTTGAGGAAAAGACATAGATACAAATAATACCAAGTTCTATACTAGCGGAAAACAAAGCGGGTAGTAGCAACCTATACCAATATTATTTAGTGATTCGACAAGATTCCCAAAGTCCACACCGTGCTACACATAGATACAAACAATACCAAGTTCCATACTAGCGGAAAACAAAGTGGGTAGTAGGAATACATACCAGAGGAACCATGAATAGACAGTGAGGATGAATAAGAGGATCTTGTTAGTGGGGATGAACTCAATCCCAAAGAAAACAACAAAAGAAGATTCTAGAAGTGTGAAGTGTATTTAAGAAGTGAAGTAGTTAAGGAAGTGAAAAAGGTAAGTAAGAGTGCATTGACAGAAATATGTCGATGAAGAGGTGTAACTTTGCGATACCGAGTTACACCACCGAACACATTTGGTGATCTGTCTTATGTGTTCAAGAGTGCTTTTTATAACAGTATTTAAAGCTCATTAAATTATACCAAAGGGCAGAGAAATCGTGCACCACAAACTAACTTGATGATCTGTCGATCCGCAACATCGACAACTAAAATTTACAGCACTCGAAGGCCATCATCTGACCTAAAGGATGGTAAAAATTGGGGTTTCCATTTTAGCTTGACAATGCACCAAGTTTCAACGTACACCACCTAAATTGATTCCACCTCTATGAACATCAGCTTACCAAAAAAGGCAAGCAAAATGGAGGTTGCCATTTTATTTTGGTGATGTGTCGATTTGTTATTTTGACCACCAAAATTGATAGTATCTTAAGGGCCATCAAATGAACCAAGAGATGGTAAAATTCATGGTTGCCATTTCAAATTGGTGGACCACCAAACAACATTTACTATCACTCTTTGCGTCCACCTTCAAACTTCAATTTGTGCACACTTGAAACAAGCAATATAAATTATTTTAAAAACACTAGTTCCCTCTCAAGAAGTGCCTTATGAAACGTCTTGCATGATAGCATTTAGTAAGACTAACCATTATCCACATACATGACATCAACCACCCGAAAACTAGGTGGTTTACCATAGTACATTTTTAATCTCTGCCCATTTACTTTGAACCTCTCACCCTTTTGATCGTCAACTTCAATGACACCATTTGCAAGCATTTTGGTAACCTTGAATGACCTCCACCGTTTGGACTTTAGTTTATCCAGAAACAACCTCAATCTGGAATTATACAATGCGATCGGGTCTCTGATAGCTTATTCCCTTTTAAAAATCATCAAGTCATGCAATATCTTTATATTTTCTTTGTACAAGGCCAAACTCTCATATGCCTCAGTCTAAACTTATCAAGCAAGTGAAATTAAGTGATCCGGGATTCCAAAGCTTCATCTGGTTTGAAGTTCAACAACTTTGGAGCCCACAATGCTCAATGCTCAAGTTCAATTGGTAAGTGGAAGGCATTATCAAACACCAGCTTGTGTGGAGACATCTCGATTGGAGATTTTTATGCTATGCGGTAAGCCTACAAGGAATCATAAAGCTTACTAGCCTAATCAGTTGGATTCCAATTCAATGTTCATGCAAGAATCAGTTGATCTCCCTATTTGATACTTACATGGCCATTTGCCTGAGGATGATATGAGGTCCTCTCATGATGTTTTACTTCATATTTTCTCGAAAATATCCCAAACATCCGGTTATAATAGTGTGAGCCTCTATCGTAGATAATAGCTCTAGGGGTGCCAAAAAAAGTAAAGATGTTCCTTTTCAAGAAATTCATTACACCTTTACAATGATTAGATGGCATGGCAACTTCTTCCACACATTTTAACACATAGTCCACTACTAGAAAATATATTATTGCCAAACAAGATCACAAAGGGCCCTATAAAATAAATACCCCACACATCAAATATCTCTAACTCAATAATTGAGGTAAGGGTAAATTCATGTTGTCTAGAAATATTACCTTGCAACTGGAACTTTGGACAGGCCCTAGCAAATTCGTGAGAATCCTTGTGAAAAATTGACCAGTAGTAGCCACTTTGAACAACTTTTGAGGTTGTATAGATCCCTTCTTGATGGCCCTCAGCTGGTGACGAGTGGCATTCCTCCAATATTACTTCCATAAAAGACTCCAACACACATATAAAAATCATATTATCTACATATTCTTTGAAGAGGTATAGCTCATCCCAAAAATACCTTTTTACTTTGAACAAGAAATTCCTTTTCTGATGATGATTGGGAAAGTTTGGCGAAATCCTACATACCAAGTAGTTGGCAAAATCTGCATACCAAGGTGAAGTTTTTGTTATCACTTCATCACAGCCTCATCCGAGAAACTATCAAAGATATCCCTCTCCTGAATATATGAGCTATGAGGTTCAAGATTAGAGAGGTGATCATCTACTAGGTTTTCACACCCGTTCGATCTTTAGCTTCAAAATCAAACTCTTGTACCAGCAACACCCACCTAATATGCCTTGACTTGGCATCATTCATAGCCATGAGATATCGAAGGGAAGCATGATTTTTGTGTAAAATAACTTTCATGCCTAAGAGATACGCTTGAAACATCTCAAATACATAAACCACAACCAATAGATCTTGTTTAGTCTCTATGTAATGTTGTTAGGCTGTGTTGAGAGTCTTTCTTGCATAATAGATGGGTGATATAGCTAGCCTCTTCATTGACCCAATACAACCCTATGGCTACTCCATTAGCATCACATATGACTTCAAAAGGTTGAGACCAATTTGGGGACATAATCACCGAGGCCTCAATCAATTTTTCTTTAAGGCCCTCAAAAGCATTCATACATGTTGCATCAATATAAAGGATGAGTCTTTCTCAAGAAAATTGCACAATGGACTAGCAATTTTAGCAAAGTACTTGATGAATCACCGGTAGAACCTTGCATGGACCAAGAAACTTCTCACCCCCCCCCCCAACGGATATAGGAGGTGGGAGGTTAGCATTGACCTCCACTTTGGCTTTGTCTACTTGAAACCCCTTTACTAAGATTTTATGTCCTAACATAATCCCTATTTGAACATAAGCAGATACTTTTTCCAGTTGAGCACCAAGTTGGTCTCAACAAACTACTGAAGCATTTTCTAATGAGCAAGGCACTGCTCGAAAGTATCCCCTCACAAAAAAGAAGTCATCCATAAATACTTCCATCAAACCCTCTACCAAATCAGCAAAAATGGCCAACATGCAGTGTTGGAAGGTTGCTGGTGCATTACAAAGACAAAAAGGCATTCTTTTGAAAGCGAAGGTCCCATATAGGCAAGTGAAAGTGGTCTTTTCTTGATCTTTTAGGGCTATGACTATTTGGTTATACCAGGAACAACCATAAAGGAAGTAATACCATCCTTTACCGATAAGCCAATCTAGTATTTGATCCCTAAACGGTAAAGGAAAGTGATCCTTTTCCATAAAAATATTTAATTTTCTGTAATCTATGCATGTTCTCCATTCCATAATCAGTCTCGTAAAAACCATTTCACCTCTCTTATTTCGCACGAAGGTTATTCCTCCCTTCTTTGGCATGCATTGCACCAGAGTAACTCAATGGTTATCACCAATTGGTTAACTCACACTAGCATCAAGCCACTTGATGATTTCTCTCTTAACAACCTCTTATATAGGAGGTTTGAGCCACCATTAGTTTTCCACACTTGGCTTACAATTTTCTACCAACTTCATCTTGTAGGTTCAAATTCCTGAAGAAATGCCCACAATCTCAGCTATGGTCCATCTGATGACCTCAAGATATGTTTTAAATACTTGTACAAGGGCCTCATTCTGCCATTCTAACAAATCTTCTATAATAATAACCAACAAGACACAAATAGTGCCCAAAAAAGCATATTTAAGGTGAGATGGGAGCTCTTTTAACTCAAGGTAAGGAGGAGTGTCTATGGAAGGCTTCGCCCACTAAGTGTCTCAATTTTTTAACTCAATGTCAAGCTTCGTCAGAGCCCTTGTATAAGAACCAGCCTCATTAAAGCAGCTGCCACTTCTTCATAATCATCAATTTCATCATTGTCCTAATTCAAAAGTATTTCAGCCAAAGACTCATCATTCGAGCAAGCTACCTTACTCGCACTCTCTACGACCTGATCAATCACATCAACAATTGAATTTGCTTGGAACTCATAAAGTCTTATAATTATTTCACATATGTTGAATATTACCTCTTTATTATTCACCCAAAATTTTAAATCACCTCTCTTTATACCAACTAGTGCCCTTCCAGTAGCAAAAAATGGTCTACTAAGTATGATTGGCACTTCTACATCCATTTCATGATTGAGAACCACAAAGTTAGCAGGAAAGATGAACTTGTCTACCTTCAATAAGACATCATACAAAATACTTATTGGTCTTTTAATGGACCGATCCGCCATAAGCAACCTCATTGATGTTGGGGAAAGAGTGTCCAACCCCAATTTCTCAAAATTGTCAAATGCATATGATTGATGTTAACTCCTAGATCACACAAAGCTTCGCCAAATTTGCAAACCCAATAGTACATGGGATAGTAAAAGCACCTAGGTCTTCTTCCTTTGCTACCATGTTATTAGTCACTACCGCATTACAAGTATGCAATATTTTGATGGTTACACATTCACGAGTCATTTTTTATCACAAAATTTTTCATAAATTTGCATAGATGGGCATCTCTACTAGAAATTCAACCAATGGAATATTAGTAGACAGTGAATTGAACATTGAAAGAAACTTTTAGAACTTGGTTTCATCATTCATCTTTTTCAGTTTTTGGGGAAAAGGAGGATGAATCTTTGAAAAATTTTTGGGGACACCATTTTTAATTTTCTTGAATCACCCTCAAATCCAACATTGCTATCACTCTTGGGATTGCCGACAGAGTTGCCTTTCTCATTAACTATCACACCACCTTTCTCTTCTTGTTCATTATTCCCCCCTAATAAAGGGGTCTTGACACCTTTATGTTGTTCAACATCTGGAAGAGATGCACTTCCTTCAATAACCTTGCCACTACACATTGTAATGGCCTCGCAATGTTGGTTATCACCCTTTGGTTGTTAGTTATGATGAGCTGAGATTGTGCCGAATAGTGTTTCCAAATTCTTTATAGAATATGAATGTGAAGCCACAATTTGACTCAATCTGGAAAAGACCAACTTTATCTCTTAAAGCGCGCTTTGTCTGAAGCCTCAACTTTATTTAGGATACCATTGAGCATATCTTCGGTACGAAAGCTTTCTGGATTCACAATAGGCTCCTTAGGATTCATCCTATCATGAAGGGGATGTATTGGTCTTTTCACCTTCTCTTTCTTACCACCCTCATTTACTATCTCTCCGCTCTCTTTCTTGCCAACCATTATTGTCATTCAAACCTTGGTTCCTAGGTGGTCTTTGGAAATGTCGGCTGAGAACCCATCACTTGGTTCCCCATGTAGTATACCTCCTTATTATAAGCAACATCATCTAGAGACACACCACTAGAACAACCGACAAGATTTACACACATAGGACAACCATCCATAACATATTTAGTCAATAGGTCCTGTAGAGTCATCATGCTTACCAGATTCTCATTTTTTTCTTGATCCTTCGTCGTTTGTTCTTTAGATGGACCCCTAGGCATAGATGAGATTACATTTTCATGAGTGCACTATGCTTAATTTTTCTTTATTATTTCATCAAGCAAAGCCAAAGCTGCAACAAAAGATTGCTTTATTATGCCACTTTCACAAATTGATTAGCAATTCCCTTATTCACCGCATCAAGGCTGACATAAAATTATTGAAGTAGAAGATGGTCCGGCATACCATGATTTGAGCATTGGAACAAAAGCTTTTGGAACCTCAACCAAGTTTTGTGCAATGGTTCCCTTGCTATTCTTTTAATGTTCTCAATGCTTCTCCTTAGCTTCACCATTTTAGAGGGAGGAAAAACTATTTTGAGGAGCGCTTCAAGAAAATCCTCCATGTAGTGATAGAATCTCTTGGTAGCTCCGCCAACCACCTAAGAGCTTCTCTAGACAAAGAGAAAGGAAATAATCACAAATATATTACATCCTGAGTAACTCCCTTAAAGATAAATGATGAGCACACATCCATGAAGTTGTGGATGTACTCGTACAGATCCTCATAAGATAGGCCTCCAAATAATCCCTTCAATTGGAGCAATTAGATCATAGTGCTTGTAATGTGGAAAACCATATTACCTGCTAGAGGGGGCAATCGAATGTCACCTGTGCTACCCATTTGTTCCCAGTTCACATCATTTAAGTTCCCAATTGTCACCACTTATGCTACCTTAGGTACTCATAACTTCACCTAAAAAGTAAACCAAACCAACACAAAGGAAAATATAATAGTAAGAAAGTTCAACTACAAAAGATTAGTTCAATCAAACATGTCTAACAAGAACACAACATTGTTCCCCAGCAATGGTGCCATTTTGATGTCCGATTCCAAATACCTCAAAAATAATAAGAAGGTATTGCGGTCGTCATCACATATTTTACTCAACTACGGAATCAAGGTCGAATCTATAAGGAATAGTTGTTCAAGCTTAGAAGTATTAGCTTGAAGTAAAAGATTTTAGCGTTAATAAGAGTATTTGTAACTAACATATACCTAACTAATGAGTGCTAAGTTTGAACTAAAAAAATGATTAAGAGACATGTCAGGGATGTGTTAACATTAAGAATTAAACAAATGGGTCTTACTACTTGAATAAATGGGAGTAGGCTAGAATTGCTTGAGACCACTACTTTCGGTCAGATAATAGTAGTGTATCACATGAATTTATTACACCTTCACATCAAAAATTGAACAAGTCGCTTGGCTCAAGGAATTTATAAGCAAACCTTTTATTACCTTAGCAAATGAACCCAACGCTGGCATTCAACTAAAACACCAAGAGATTTTTACACCTTAATGCAAAAATTGATGATCTAAACATAACTAAGAGTTTTCAACCTCAAAGTTTCAGTTAAACAAGCAATGAATATGAACTCACTCAAATTAAAAATAGTTAATTCAAAATAGATAAGACCCAAACTATAAATCAAGTGTCATGTCAATTACACACCCCCAACATTAGGGGTTTTAGCTAGACATAATTAAAATGAAGAATTAAATACCAATGTTAGTTTCCATATTAGTGGGTAAAAAATAAATACACATAATCAAAATGAATCTATTATTTTCTTCCTTTGATACTACTTGCTCAATCTTGAAATCCCCCCAAACCCTTCTTCTCAAAGATAGTGTACTTTTTCTCTAAGAAAGGTCCAGTGTACTCTCTTTGGAAAGTTCTAATTTTTCTCTGAATTACCCTGAAGTGTTGTACCAAATAGTCCTTTCAATATTTATCTTATAAATCGTACATAATTTACTCAATTTATGCACGTTTTCACCATCCAATGATTAAGGTCAGCCATCATCGAGCATTTTGGTGATCTGCAGAATGTGCACTTGATCGTCTTTTAATGCACTAGTTGAATGGCCTGGTGTCTGCAACATTAGGTTATGCAACTATACGTCACCTTTCCTATATGACAATCGATCCGACCTCTACTAGCATTGCCTTTTAGCTCGACATCCTAGGGTTTGGGCTCTGTAACATTAGGCGGTTCGTGTTGCCCTTCGATGATCTACCTAATGAGTTCGGCGACTCTATGTTGTTGATTTTTGTCCTTCTATGCAGTTTATCCTAAATATTTTGGAGCCAAACACAAAGATTAGTAAGCATATGAGGGATAATAGTTCATTTAGATAACATTTTCTTGCCTTTTAACCCTTATAAGTCAAAAATATGGACTCATCAGCGTACATCAAGCATTCATCGGTAAATATGTATATTATGTAGAAATAAAATGAGAAAGGAACTAAGGGAAATCATTTAAGTTTAAGCAATTAAAAAACATACATTATGGTTCAAACATGCCATTTACACATGACTTAGTAGGAAATGGTGCACGGGTTAAGTTTTCCTCAAATAGAAAAGTCGTGAAAATAATTAGGAAACAAAAGCCTCCAAACATAAATTTAAAGTATACATCCATCCGTAAAGTACAAAGCATGAAGAAAATAGGCGAAGACCTGAACTAAGGGCTCATCATTACAGCTAGTCTTGAATGCCAACGTTCTAGCTACGTGCCGGTGGAGGAGGAGCACCGGTCCCTACATGGTAACATCATGTAGGCAAAATATTCCTTTGTACATTGAAATGTACTAACTATATGAGATGTAATGCAAACATGGAATTATAATACCATCATCCATAAATTCAAAAGTCTCTATGCATAAAATGGTAAAGTCATCATTTTATAAAATTAAACATGCACAAGGAATAAAACTCGATATGAAGTAAAAGCAATGAATCATATAAAACACATGTGATGAAACAAAGATATCAAATCTCAAACTTTGTGGGAATGGATCGTAACCGGCATATAAGATCATGTGAGCTACTACATGAAATCAAACATAACCCCCTACAATGGTATGGGGAGACAACTTGCCGGGTGAAATTGTGTCACTTAGCATGCATCATTAATTAATATAAATGGTGTACATGGATCAACTAGCTTAGCCTACAATGGCTCCTATGTTAGCATATAGCTATAGGGCAAATGGTTGTTTCTAGGGTTTCCTTATCAAACTCCACCTAAATACCTCATTTGGTGTTAAGTCATCCCATGGAATACCTTAAAACATGTACTTAATTAATGAAACTTAGAATCATAAATAATAATTTCATAAGAGTAACTCAAAACTTTAGAAACCACCAAGTGAGAATTGTCCTTTCACAATGGAGACTATTGTAAACATCTTTTAAGGGAAACATTAACATGCTTATATCTCTAAAAAATCGTTAACTTAACACCTTTCTTTTATTCCCTCATCATCATCATCACTATATAATGCAAAATCATTTTAAACTCAATGGACTTGTACATTAACTTGAAAACTCATGAAATGAGGGAACAACACATAGACATGGGAAAATATGTCTCATTAAATCAAACACTAAGCAGCCCACACATCACCCAATTAAACCCTAGATATTAGGGACATAATAATCAACTCAATACTCATAAAAAAACATATTAAAATATTACATGATAAGATCGAAGATAAATTACATGGTAATGCATCATAAAATGATGATTTAACTCATAGGCATGCATAATGGTATTCTCAATGAACTTAAAGAAAGGATTGAAAGGTTTAACAAAGGACTTTTTAGGTTAAAGGACTCACAAATCAACTCACATACCTTGATTAGAGCCTAGGAAAAAAGAACTTGAAGTTTTGATGAGAGGCCTTGAAAAACCCTAGCTTGCTTGTTCTTCTTGAGAGTGTATTTGCCATAGAAATATTTTGAGAGAGTGAGAGAATGAAGGGAGTGAGGGATTTAGGTCTATTAAGGGGCTTAGGGAACATTAAAAATGATGTAGCTTAAGCTTAGGATACACGAAAAGGACAAAAATTCCCTTTATTAAACTGCCAGGTCCAAACCACGAACCCCCAATTATGGGTTGTGGACTCAACTACGAGTCATGGTTTAAGTCATAGGGTTCTTCTTTTCCAATCTCGAGACTTTGGTTTCTGACCACCTAATCCATGAAACCCATCGATAGATCGTGGACTGATCTACAGGTTGTAGATTAACTTTGTGGTATCCTCCCCACACTTAGACAATTTTTCCATTCTTAAGGACATCTATGAAGCAAAGCAACAGATTGTAAATTGGGCCACGTGTTGTCTTGCTAGTCATGGTTTCATTTTCATAAACATTAACTTTCCATCAACTCAGGGCTTTTATATATGACTCCTTTATATGGTCTATATTCCTTTCCACAGGCCAAGAGTGTCTCTCGTAAACCCCCTTGAAACATAGTAATTTTTTAAATCCTAAAGACCCTATCCACAATCCTGTTCTATAACTAATGAATTGAATCATGGGTTGTGAATTCGGCTCGTGAATTTCTTTGAAACTTTTTAGTTTCACTTTTTTGCATTTCTTAGGCTCATAACTTGTAGGTCCTAACACTACCCATGGACACTCTACTAAGTGTGTTAGCTACCATATTACCCTTTCTCGAGTAATACTCCACAAAAATGTCATAGTCTTTGAGAAGCTCTAACAACCTTCTTTGTCTTAGGTTGAGGTCTCTTTGGGTGAAAATATGTTTTAGGTCTTTGTGATCAGTGTAGATATCCACATGAACCCTATACAAATACCGATGCCAAATCTTTTATACAAATACCATGGCTGCAAGTTCAAGATCATGTATTGGGTAGTTCTTTTCATGCAACTTCAATTGGCTTGAAGCATAGGCAATCACCTTTCCATGTTGCATAAAAATACAACCCAAACCAACTCATGAGGTATCACAGTACATAAAAGACTCTTCACACCTTCCGACAAGGTCAAGATTAGAGCTGAAGTTAACCGATCTTTCAAGGCTTGGAAGATCTTCTCACACTTATTTGTCTACACAAAGTTTGTCGTCTTTTGAGTTAGCTTTGTCAATGGTGATGAGATAGAGGATGCCCTTTTAACAAACCTCTTATAATACCCGACTAGACCCAAGAAGCTCCTAGTGTTCCAAGGATTCAATAGACTAGGCCAATTCTTCACCACTTTCATTTTCTAAGGATCGACCTTTATTCCCTCACTGGACAATACACGCCTAATAAAAGCTACCTCTTCCAACAAAAATTTACACTTACTAAACTTTGCAAACAATTTCCTCTCCCTCAAGCTTTGTTGCAAAATTCTCAAGTGATTTATGTGCTCTTTCCTATTTCGAGAATAGACCAAAGTGTCTTATTTGAAGACAACCACAAAAGTATCAAGGTAGGGCTTGAACAACCTATTTATTAGATCCATAAATATTTCTGGTGCATTAGTTAAATTAAACAACATCACCTCAAACTCAAAGTGACCATACCTTGTTAGGAAAGCCATTTTTGGAATATCACACTCCCTCACCCTTAAATGATGATAGCCGGACTGAAGGTCAATCTTGGAGAAGTGTCTACCACATGCAATTGGTCAAACAAGTCATATATTCTTAGTAGGGGATACTTGTTCTTTATAGTTACCTTATTTAATTGTCGGTAATCTATTCACAATCATAGTGGCCCATCATCTTGCTCAAAACCAACACCGGAGCACCCTCTGGAGACCTCTTGGCCTAATAAAATCCTTTTCTTACAAATCCTTCAATTTCTCCTTCGACTCTTTTAGTTCCACCAAGGTCATGCGGTAAGGAGTAATCAAGAGAGGTTGGGTATCGAAAAGGAGATCTATGATGAAATCTATTTCCTTTTTGGGAGGGACATTGGGTAATTCTTCGGCAAGACAATGGGGAATTCATTGATGATGGGAACCAACACAAGAGATGGGACTTCAAAGGTTACATCTCTAACCCTCACTAGGTGATAGACACACCCATTGGAAATCATCTTATGGGCTTTGAGATAAGAAACAAATTGACCCTTACTTACCGAACTACTACCCTTCAACTCAATTATGAGCTTATTTGGGAATTGAAATTTGAATCTGTGAGTTTGACATCCTATAGAAGCATAGGAGTCATACAACTAATACATCCAAGAATGACATCAAAGTCTAACATGGAGAGCTCTTTTAAATCTCAAGGGACAATTTTATGTATGATAGACACGAGAAAATTTCTATTGACTCTTTTTCCAACAACTGACTCGCCTACAAGAGTATAAACTTCAAAGAGGTCAACTAAGACTTTAGGGCACATATTGAATCTATTTGCAAGGAAAGCTATTACAAAAGACAAACTAGCTCCTAGATCTAGAAATGCATAAATATCAAAATTGTAAACTTTCAAGATATCAATAACAACATTTGAAGTCTCTTCCACTTCTTGTCAAGCATGCAAGGCATAGAATTAGTTGCCCCTTGGAGCACCTCCTTGAGCTTGACCACCTTGTCCTTAAGGTTTGGCGCTGCCACTTCTACATTTGCTAGCATGATGACCAAGCTTGCCACACTTGAAGCATGCATTAGAACCGACTAGGCATTCCATTTTGTAGGACCTTCCACACTTACCACAATTTTGTGGAGGCTTGAGTACCCGGACCATTATATGGCTTTGGGTTGAACCTCTTATCTTTGTTGAACCTTGTAGGCAGAGCATTGGTTGAATCTTGGTCTACATTCTTTGGCCACCATGATACTTTCCATGTCCACAAATTCTTTGATGGAAGAATACACCACCTTCAACTCGAGTCCTCTTCCACTCCCTACCATGCTCCCTAAAAATTCTCTCCTCTATTTGCTCTACATATATCATGATGTGAGAAATCTCCATATCCGTCACAAGAATGGTGGTTTTTTATGCCTTGGACAGCAACTCCGGCACCCTCGAAATGAACTTGCTCATCCTTCCACTTGTGTTGGCAACTATAATGGTGCATAATTGTTGAGTTTGTAATTTGAGAAAATACTCCCTCACATTCATGTTTCCTTGCTTTAGGTTGATGAACTATTGTACTTTCTCCTCCCTAAGCTCCAATGGAATTAATCGATCTAAGAAATCAACCATAAACTCTTCCTAGGAAATTAGACCCACTTCATCACCTCTTTCCTCAACCTATTGATTGTACCATACTTTGGCCACGTTTTTGAGTTAATAGGCCACATCTCAGCCTTTTCTTCTTGTGTACCTCCATGATGTCCATAATTTCATAGGCATCATCAATGAACTCTGCTAGATCCTTATCAACCTTAGAACCATAATACTCAAGCAGGTTCATCCTCATGAAATCTTGGATCCTAATTGTTAGGGTAGGTGTGTGAGGAGGAAGGACAACCTCTTAGATGGCTTGGTTGGCGAAGATTGGGCTAAAATAGTGAAGGAAGCACGAAACTCCGCATAAGAGACTTCCACTTCTTAGGGATTTGGAGGGTCTTGATCCTTAATCATGTCCCAAGGTGGAGGCAGTCTTCTTGGCGCTATGATCAAGAAAATCACAAACAGAACATTGTCAAATAGGGGTTTCACTACCCATGCATAGGGCCTGGGCGTGACATGGTGAATGGAGAAATCGAAGGTACCCCAAACAAGTCTCATAACATACATAAGCATAACATTGATAAATAAGTTAAAAGAAAAGAGAAAACGAAGGGATAGGGACTAAGGGACAATCAACATGAACTTAAGAGATAATATCAAATCCATACATATATGATCATAATATCCAGCAATACCTCTAAACATAGATTGAGAGGCTTAGACATGTCCCAAGCTCAACCTCAAATATAAATAAGTAGAAAAAATAGTGTAGTCTAAAAAATGAAGGTTAGATAGATAGGGATATTGTCCTCGAAACTAGAGTACTCACCACAAAGCAAAGCGTTCAAATCCAAATCAACTGTGAGCGTGTGATTGGGAGGAGGATCGTCAGGCCCAACATGGTGACATCATGTAGGCAAAATATGTGTCAGTATTATGGAATGGACTAAGTATGTGGGATGTGATGAGTCCATATGTTGGACTCATATAGAACTTAAAAAGACAAGAAAATGTTGTCCTGAGTGCACTATTATTCCTCATATGCTTACTATATTGTGTGTTTTATGCCAGGATAGAGGATAAAAATGCATGGAAGCGTGACAAAAGCAATATCCAACTCAATCAGTGGATTGTCGAAGGGAGACACTGACTTTCTAATGTTGTACAGAAAAGGCAATGCTGGTAAAGGTCTGATGGATTGAAGAATAGGATTGGTGATGCATAGTCGCATCGCTTAAAGTTACAGAGACCAAGGACATCATTAATTAAATTAATTGGCAGTCATGTACGCATTTGGCCTACCACCAAAGTACTTAATGATGGACGATCTTGACTTCCCATCAGCAAAATGTGCACAAAATCAACAAACTTTGTATGGAGTATAAATAGATTTGGCAAAAGACTAATTTGTATACTACAAAACTACACCACTTCAAAACACTGAAATAGAGAGACCATTCCACAGAGAGTACACTAAACCTTTTCTAAGTGATAAGTTCATTACCTTGAAGAAGTGTTTTGAGAAGTTGAAGCTTGGGTAAGAGCAATTGGAGGAGCAACAAAGTGATTTATTCTGATTCTATGTATTTTCTCTTTACCCACTGATATGGAAGCGGGCACTGGTATTGAATTCTTTCTTTTCATTATGTCTAGCTAAACCCTAATGTTGGGGGTGTGTAACTAACATGGGCACTTGATTTATAGTTAGGATCTTATCTATTTGAATGTTTTTCTGTTAATTTGAGTAAACCCATATCCATTGCTACATATAATTGTAAATCTTGAGGTTGCAATCTATTGATTATTTTTAGATCTTCAATTGTTACATTACTTATGAATGATTGGAGTGAGAAATGCATGTGATAGCTTAAAACCTCTTGGGGTTTTGGTTGAATGCAAGATTTTGGGTTCAATGGCTAAGGTAGTAGAAGGTTTGCTTATAAATTGCTTAGGCCAAGCGTGTCCTATAGTGATTTTGCATGTGAAGCTGTAAAAAGTTCAAGTGATACACCATTATTATGTTATCAAAAGTAGTGGTAACGAGCAATTCTAACTTACTTACTTCATATTAACACATTCATTCAAGTAGTGAGACCCATTTGTTAAACTTTTGTCCCATGTTCACACGCCTCGACATCTATCTTAATTATTTGTTTAATTCAAACTAAGCATTCAATTATTAGTCATGTTATTTGTAAATGCTCTTATTAATGCTACAATCTTTTAGTTCAAATTAATACTTCTAGACTTGAACAACTATTCCCTATGGTTCGACCTCGACTCTTTAGTTGAATAAATTATACAACGACGACTAAAGTACATTCTTAATATTTTTTAGGCAGACATCAAGAGGCAATGCAACAAGAAGATCAAACACAATACTAAGATAAATAATCATAGCGAAGGCAAAAAGATCCATATGTAATTGATGGTCAATGCATTACTGAAACTATACATAGAGGAACATAAACTAGTAACATATTGTGTACATAACTATATGGGAGGAGACTTTGACCAACACTATAACCAGGCAAGCTACTACAAAAAATCCGGATGTTGCCTCAAAAAAACAAAGAAGGAGTAGTCTAGTTGCCATAGTAGACTATACCCTACTTTTTAGGTCGTCATGAATATAGTGCTATATGTTGATCCACTAGATAATACATAATCCTATGGTGAGGCACATAGTTAAGAGAAGTAATTCTTCATTTAAGCACCCTTGGGGATAGTTCCCCACCATAAATCCCACTCGATGCTAAAGATAGTTCAATGGAATATATGAATATAAGAATAATTATCCATGTACAAGCTTGGAAAACGTATCATCATGATTGTAATAGCTCATTAAATATGTAATCCTTTCAAGTGAGAAATTTCCTTTCACAAAAGGGTGTGTCTTAACATCATAAAAAAGGATTCATAATATCATAACTTTCATAGCATTCCAATGGATATAATAACATGATTAATGCCCTTCATCATG
This sequence comes from Solanum rostratum, assembly GCA_029948455.1. Classification (NCBI taxonomy): domain Eukaryota; kingdom Viridiplantae; phylum Streptophyta; class Magnoliopsida; order Solanales; family Solanaceae; genus Solanum; species Solanum rostratum. The sequence continues at coordinate 40,706,693 of CM057056.1, forward strand.
CCATACACAAAATGGATTACAACTAAAAGAAGAGGAGATAAAGTGAAAATCATCTCAACATAACATAATGATCCCAAAATATAGAGTAACAAGTACAATGGGACATAATCGACTGTCTCAAGTGGAATACAAAGCTATCTCATAGTATCTGATACAAGTTTGAGATAGAAAGAAAAAAAGGTAAAACTCAAGATCCACGATGACTTAGAGTCTGAGTCTCAATGTTGTGATCTAGATGGATGAATAATAACTCAGCTAGAGTGATCAACTACACTGTGCTCAATCTTTGGGGAGGAAACAAAGTACGGATAAGTACACTATAATGTACCTAGTAGTTTCACCTAACTAGATAAGAGAAATTGAAACAAGCAAGTACTAACAAACAACCTATCAACGCATCCAAAAAAATTAGTACACAATAAAACATACACAATAATAATAAGCCAAGATATCGTCAAGAACCCATATTGCCGTATAACCATAATGTGAATATAATGCACAACTTATCTGTCAAAATACTAAAGTGTGTCACAACCTTTCCACCAGCCTGTGGTCAAGGGATATCAAAATGCCAGGACCTAGCCACCTGCTCATGGTCAAGGGATATCATGATGCCAAGTCCCAGCCACTTGCCCGTGGTAAAGGTATATAAAGTAGGAGTCTCACTGTTGCCTCCTACATAGATCAAGGGGGTGGTACCAATGTGAAGCATATTTCCCTTGCGTCCTACCTAGGTCAAGGGATGATACAAGCAACAAACAATAGATGTAATAAATGGTGCAATCCTAATATGCGTGTAAATATGCAGAATAACATCAAAACAAGACTACTGATGCATGAAACTTATAATAATCATATGTATTCAAGGAACAATATAATATCGAGTGTCACAACTAATGCCTAAACTGCCATCATATTTAGATCATCATAATTATATCAACAGTCAAGAGTATCAACAAAATCGGACCTTGCTCATCCCAAATATGGAAGAATACCAATAATACCAGAGATTACTCATCCCAATAATGTAAGAATATCAATGATACCAAACCTAACTCGTCCCAAAAATACAAGTATATCAATAATACCAGACCTTAGTTGTCCCAATTAGAATGCACGATCACGGACTTAATGTAACACCCCTATTGTTCTTAGACCTGAAAATTTGGAAAACTAAAATTTTTTTGATGATCATATTCTATGAGAAAGTTTATGGCCTGTATAAGAGCCTACAAGTCATAGGTTCAATCGTGGTAAGGGCCCAGTGAAAATAGAATAGTGAAAGATTTTAAGAAGTTAACTTACGAATTAGTAGATGAGTCGTATGTTCTCCTACAACCCGTAAGCATGTCTCGTAGGTAAGGCCCTGGGAACAAAACTTTGTCTAAGTCTGAGGTCTTCCTAAAAAAGGTTCTACAACCCGCAAGTTTATCTATGAGTCATACAACATGTTCATGGATCAGAAGTTGCAATTAGAATAGCTCAACCTTTTTGACACCCTAACTTACGAGGAAAGTTACGGGCCATATGTTTATCAATGGCCGTAAGTGGGGTTTCATGGATGGATCTGATAGTTCATAATGAAGGGCATTTTTGAATTTTCAATCCATCTATGTTCTAAACTACATCGTTTTGGCTACTCTAACTACCCTTACAAACCTAACTCGCATAAAGACCTATGCTAAAGTCATTCAAAGGTTTTAATTCCCAAAATTCCCTTAAAGGTTTCCAATATCTCTCTGTAAGTCAAGGATTCCATTGAAGCTAAATCTCGAAGTATTACTAAGGATTTCCAAATTTTTCTTCTCGAATTCTATGGACACTCCTTGAGGTATGTAGGGATTCATTCATGGATTAGTTTCATCAGTTACGCTTAATCCAAAACCATCATTTAATCAAAGTTTTATGGTGAATTCTTATGGCCTTTTGATCTATGATTCTTAATGCATGGATATGATTCCTATATAATGATTATGACTAATCATACCTAAATTATGATGAATTTCATGATGTATATGATTTTCGAGCAAAAATATGTGACTTCAAAGTATGCATGATTAGGGCTTGTTTTGAAGTGGGTTCTTGGTTAATGATTTGTGACTCAAATGCTCATGGCCCCGCACTTAGCTGAAGTCTCCTATGATAAGCTATGTATTTCAATGTAGGATCTTAAGTATGAAAAGCATGTTTTAAAATATGATGATGATACTGTGACTATGATGGTGTTATGAAATTTGTGATGATGCTATGTTAAAGAGGGTGATACATATCCTAATGTCATGATGATATAAAGTTGGGAATGTCTACCTATGATGAAAGCAAATTAGATGGACCATTCTTATGACATGATATTTTATGAAGGCCAAATACATAAACAGACACCTAAACTTGTCCTCATTTTTCACTTAGACATCTAAACTAAGACAAGTTCCTAATAGACACCTCAACTTCTCAGATTTGATCCCATTAAACACTTTTATCCTACTTGGCACTCTCCAGTACTTTTTTTTTAATTTTTCAGCCAAAAATAAATAGTTGTGGTCAAAAAAAAAATTTTTTTTTCATAAAAGTAGATTTTCTCAAAATTCTCAGTTAACCATATGCAAAAAAATTTTATTTAAAATTGTAATAATTTTTTTCCGCATATGGTTAACGGAGAATTTTGAGAACCTACTTTTATGGAAAAAATTTTTTTTTGGATAACTGAGAATTTTGAGAACCTACTTTTATGGAAAAAAAATTTTTTTGGACCGCAACTATTATTTTTTGGCTGAAAAATTAAAAAAAAGTACCGGAGAATGCCAAGTAGGATAAAAGTGTTTAATAAGATCAAATCTAAGTAGTTGATGTGTCTATTAGGAACTTGTCTTAGTTTAGGTGTCTAAGTGAAAAATGAGGACAAGTTTAGGTGTCTCTTTATGTATTTGGCCTTTTATGAAAGACCATGATGACTATTTTGAAAGCTATGAAAGTATGGTTTTAATGAAGTATGAACTATGTTAAAATCTATGTATATGCATGTTTTATGTATTCCATGGGATATGACTTAGCACCAAGAGCGCCTTGATAAATGCCATGGTCCCATAACTATGTGCCACCATAGTAATGATATTTATGTTTTATGGCTTAAAGCTGTGCTAATGGATCCAATTAGCTTATATGATGAACACTCACTGTGTTAGGATAGAGCCTAAAGGATGGGGGTGAAATGATGGTTCTCACCATGCTAGGATAGAGCTAATAGGGTGAGGATCAAGTTTACCTTGGCAAAGTAAACTCATCTTAGCTCGAGGTAGAGTGAACATCAGGATTCCATGTAATAGTCTGCATGGTCTTATGAATGTCGGTTATGGTCTTACTCCCACATATGTATACTAAGGTTAAGAATGGATTTATGATGCTTTCATGAATTTCAAATGGCATACTCATGTATATTGTATCCTTATCTTATTACTTACGATCATGTATATTGATATTATTGTGATGTCCTTTTATTCATGCCATACATATATACTTAGTATATTTTATATGTCAACGCATACTTCTTTACCTACATGTCCTAACCATGTAGGGATGGATGATGAGGAGATTATTTCATATTGAGGTGAGCATTTGGATTCCTAATCTTGAAGATCTATTTGTGATTTCCCATGCTTTGGCAACAAGCCCTTACGATGCTTTCCATTTATTTTATATTGAGACTTTATCTTTTACCTTTGATGTATATCTTGATGACGAGCTAGTAAGCTATCTGCTAGAATCCGCCAAGATTGTTGATGTAGAGGCATGAACTGGACTAATGGATATGATGTACTTTCGTACACCTGCTTATATACATTTATTCTTGCTTAAACTTTATGTATGCTTATTTTACCTTATAAATGCTTGCGATATGAACACGAGGCTTTGATGGAATGCCTTCGGGTATCACATTTATTGTGCCGCAGCTAGGCCCTAAGTCCAGGTCGTGACATCACTCATTCCAATTAGTCCCATAGAATGGTGTCAAAATGAGCACAAATGTAGGTAATCGACCCAAACTTTTATGGGTTAGGCTCAAGATAATTTTGGTTGGGTCCAATCCCAATCCATTCAAGTCTTAACCCATATCTAAAGAATCCTCAATTAAGCCCAATTTTATCTCCAATCTCAACCTATTCTAAGATTCTTACATGCATTGATGTAATGTATGTTTTCTATCTATTTTACATTTTCTATCATTTATTTATCAATTTGTAACTTTTAAATTTTATTTTTTGACTTGAAATTCAAATTATGATTATCAAAAATAGATAATAATATGATAGAATTATTGAGATTGAGCAGGTCAAATTAGGTAGGTAATGACCCAACTCGAATTTTATCCCGTTTGAACCTAACCCGTTTGAGCCCAAAGTAAATTTTGGCGGGTCATAACCCAACCCAATTACTATCTCATCTCATTTTAACATTCTCGATTTCAACTCAACTAGCCTGTTTGACATCCCTAGTCTCACAAGTCTCATTTGGTCACAATTGATCTCAAGTCATCATCATTCCATCATATATATTTCATTTCAGCTCATCAATAGGATCAAAATGATATCACAATTCAGCTCAATTGAAATAATGTTTCCATCATTATCCCAACACTTCAAATCAATTAGACAATTAGACATTTAAATCTCATAATTATCACATGAGCATGATTATAACTCAAATCAAGTCTAGAAGGTTAGCTAGACCTACCTCGATGCCGAAACTGCACTCCAACAAGCTTTAGATCAGCTTAATCCACAGACAATCACTCAATTCATTCAAGCACTATCAACAATAGATACTACTCATCAAGAGGAGCATTTCGATACCCATATTTGCATAAGTAAGGCTTAGGAGCAAAATGGTAAAATTTAGGGCTAAAATCCGAAGTTCCAAAATTTGAAAAAATAACTTTACAATCAAGTTCTACACAAAAAATGGAGTTCATGGGTGAAAAATTCATTAAAATAAATCTTAAGTTGAATGAGAAGTTAACATTTAAAGTTTCAAAATCATGGTCTAAGAATCCCCGATTTCGGACATTGAAAATCATGAAATTAAATAAAAAATTCAGAAAAAAACTTATGGGAAATACATAGAATAGTGTTAGAAATACTTACCCAACAAAAATCTTCGAAAACATTTTTTCAAAATCACCTTAAAAGCTTAGAAGTAAAAAAATGTAATAAAATTAGTATTTCCCAGTTTTAATATTGTTCAATTACAAAATGTACTCTGCGAACATTGGTGGGGTCTCACAAACGTGGAGATTGACTGTCAAAAAGACCTTTGTGATCACGAAGCCAACCTATGAACGCAGAGAGGAAATAAGAGGGGGCTACTCACACACAATATACTTCATGAATGTGGTCTAGCCCTATATGAACACGGAGAGTAAGCTCACCAGACCTCTGCAAACGCAGAGGCTTCTCCATGAATGCAAAAAAGGAATTACACTTGCACTAGAAATCAACAAAACCGCCAATGCCAAGTCCAATTTCCTATCAAAATGGTCCATTAGAACTTACCCGGAATCAAAATTTCACAAACCAAATACGTGTTCTTGCCAGAAACAACAATTCAAACTCAACAGAATCATCAGAAATAGGTTTCAAGGCCTCATAGCCACATTTACAAGTGCAATTCCATAAAACTAGTTTAAAACTCAAACTACTAAAATTGTCCTCGTCCACTCCAAAAATTATTCCGAGTTCATTTTTAGTGTTAGATTCACCATCTGGAACTAGTGGAACTGTCAGAATTCTGATCTGAGCTTTCGAACTCCGAATGTTGATCAAAGTCAAACTTTGGTTTTAAAAATGACTAAAATCACAACTTTGGGCCTAAAAACCTCATCATAACCCCAAATTCAGTTATGTAACTTCTCATAGTTCATTTACCACATTCTAGAGCTAATGGAATAGACAAATATCTAATTTGACACTCAGAACCCTGAATGATACAAAAACTCACTTATTCAATAACCTAAGTTTTCAAAAAGGAAAAAACTCATATTTTTAACTTTTAAAACTTAGGGTTTCAAAAAAACTCATATTTTTAACTTTTAAAACTTAGGGTTTCAATTTCAACTATAAAGATAGTTCAAATTCGGCCAAAAGCAACTTACAAAAGGGTAAAATAGAAAAGTTTGACAAAAAGGACCAAAAATGACCAGCCAGGTCATTGCACATCATTTATAATATTCATGAATTAACGTAACATATGGTGAAACATTCATCATTCATAATATATTCATCATATGCCTTTAGTAAAAAACCTGGTGGGTCAATGAGCAAAGGCTTAAAATAATGAAATTGAAGAGTAACATGCATTTATGAGGTAAATAATAATCACTTGAAACTATTCAAAATAATCCACCATAATTGTTGTAACACTCTAGTTAGACCATCATGAAAACCATCTCATAATCATCAATATTCATAGAATTCTATAGTATTATAACACACATAGTTCAAAAACATAAATTAGTTCATAATATCAACATTTGAAAGGAGTTCATGCAATTTCAAATAATATTCATAACTTGAAAAAAATGGAAAAGAAGGATACTTGACTTTATGGAGGAAGGGTATGCACAAATTAAACCCACATATCTTGACTATAATTTGGTGAGAAAAATGTAAAATGGAGATGGGAAATCTAAAACCCTAGCTTGAATCCATTCAATTGACGTCTCGGGAGGAACTTGGGAGTGTTTGGGAGGTTCTATACTTGTGTTATTTTACGAATGAGTTGAAATGAAAGGGATTTGAGGAATTAAGGTTTGAAAGTGGTCATTTATGAACCAAAAAAACATAGTATTAGGCATAGAATATTAGAAAATATAAAAAATGCTCCTCATTAAAACTTGTTGGGCCCAAACCACGACCCCTAATTACAAGTCATAGTTTGGACCACAAGATGTAGAAAGGGGTCTGAGAAATTTCATCCTTAGGGTTCAAACTACGATCCTAGTTTACGACTCGTAAAAAGTTCTGCGACTCAATCTGTTGTTTAGACTTCATGATCCAGAAACTCCAAAATTTTATCAACCTTAGTCACTCTTTCACGAACCCATAGTGCGGTCCATAGTTGTACTTTTGAACGATAAACCCTTCTCTTAAATGTGAAGCCAGAAGTTTGAAGATGAGATTCAAGGGAAAAAAGTGGAATTTAATTAATAGACTGGAACCATGAGTCTTCATGGCCCACAGATAGGCCTTGTGGAATGGGGTTTGACTTACGAAAAATTTGAAGTCAAAAAGAAAAGTTCGAAAAGAGCTCATGGTTCGTGGATAATTTTACGACAAGAAAGGTGTTCGTGCTTTAAGAGTCTAAGTTAATGGGTTTTGGATCATGATTTACAAACGGTAGGATTGATTGAAATTTTAATTACAAAGCATAGAAGGAGATTGTAGAATAAAGATCAAAAGCTAGAAGGATATATATGACCTAGGTTCAACCTGACCCAATGTATGAGTCATACTTTTGTTTAGGCAGGTAAACGAGCATTCATAGTTTGGCCCAACCAATTAAACGAAGGGTTTTTTGGTAAATTTTCATCAATCTTATTCCTACACTATGTTGTTTTAAGCTGACGTGATCCCTAAAATGTTTCTATACTAGCCCTTCACCCTTTATTCCCAAATGATTCCTCAAGTTGAAGAGGAGACCAAACCTAAGGTTTCAAGTTCCTCTTCTAAAAATCAAGGTTCTTCAATAGATTTTCCATCAAGGCATGTGAGGGTCGTCCATGGGTTCGTTTTACCCATGGAGTCCCAATGTATTTTCCACTCAACTCCTTAATTCTAACTATGTGATTCTTCATAGGTTTTCTTATTATGATTCCACATGTTATGTTATTATTATACTGATGTTAACTAGACTATTTTATTATGAAACAATATTTAATTTTCTCGGAAGGATATTATGTCTGGAATTTCTATAATATGGAAGTCAAGGTTTTAGAGATATTTGATGGGTTTTGTAAATTTGGCTCTAGATCGATGGATTTTTTACATATATACATGAAACATTAAATTTGGCTCCAGATCGATGGATTTACTACGTATATACATGAAACATTATTAATTAAGGTGTTTTACTTAAAATTTATGAATTTATTTGAGGTTTCTTTACAAGCTAATTTGAGGGTTCTGAATAATATGATATGTATTTATTAAATTATCTTTCAAATTGATGAATTCTACTACTCGTATACATGAATAGCTAGTTATTTTTATGATTCCATGATTATTTGTGTTTTTTCCTTACTTATAGGATCTTAGGTTATGAAGTTGATAGAGGACTGCTAGGTTTTACTTTAATTCATACTTCTTATATTATTATTGTGTATAAAAAATATATAAATCACATGAATTTCATGAATTAGTGTATTGGTTCATATATCTTATTCATTTAAAATAATGGGTTTGTAAATTGATTTATGGTTTACCTCAAGTATGGGTTGTTTGTCTTGGATACATATGAATATGCATATTTCATTCAATTTTTAAGATCTTTAAGCTAGTTCACATGTGTTATTGTATTGCATCATAAAATATCCCATGATATGACATGCTCCTATAATGGTATTAAAGTGAAAAATGAATGTATGATTGAAATGTGAGTTCTCTCGCCTAACTATGATTATGAGATGGGGAATTCCTATTATTAAGGACATAGACAAAACTTAGGAGATATCCTTAAGATCGTATTAATATTCTAAATGCTTATAGGTTGGGTTAGTAAAACACCTCTCCATATTTAATGACTTTATGATTCATGCATATGATTCTTGTATGAGAGTTTTACTTAGTACAGAGTGGACCTTGGGGTGAATGTGAAAGTTCTCTGTTAAAAGTGGCATGAGACTTGTAGTAGAATCTCATTATCTCATGACTACGAGCCACGGTAGGAAATAGGGGTCACCCGCTAGTAGAGGTTAATTTTTAGATCACCCGTTAGTAGATGCTTTCTCACTAGTTAGGTTTAGTAGATCCACTTAGGCATATGAAGAGGTCACCTATTGAAGTGACCCCCCCCCCCCCAATCTTCCATCACCAGGAAAACATTGGGACTCTATGAGTTAGCTCACATGGTTTATGTCGGTTAAGGTCACCCCCACATATGTTTTATGGTCCCATGTTACTACAGAATGTATCTTATAAAGGTATATGAGTTTATATACAAGTATGCATGGTCTTTTTCATTATGATACTAATGTCTCATTCATAGTAGGATAACCCTTCCCTTAAAGTAGTGCGTTGTTTTCTAAAAGGTATTACTATTTTGCTTAGGCCTCGTAACCTACATTTTTCATTTTTCTAAGTTTAGGTGTTGTATCATGGATTCAAATAAGTGTGTGTTTTTAAATTTCCACATACATTATCTTATGTTTCGTCGCTTAAGTGTAGTCCTAAATTAACATATTTTTTTCTAGCTCTTCACATGTACCACATTGCATTGAATACTCACATACTAGTACATTCAAAGTACTAATGTGTACTTTTGTCTGCATGATTTAACCATGTAGGATACGGTGCTGCTCCTCCAAGTAGCTAGTTTTGGGTTGTTGATAGCGAGAGTTCATGTATACTCTAGTTCGAGGACAATATCCAAGTTTCTTTCACGATTAAGGTATTAAGATATTTAGATTATCTAGTTATATTCCTTTTCCTACATTTTATTTGAGGATGAGCTTGAACATGTCTTAGCCCCCCCCACTCCAAGTCTGTGTTAGAGGTATTGTTAGGCAAAGTATTAAGAATCTATGTTTTAAGTTTTCTTTGTGCATTTTATGTTGATTCTCCCTTGGAACCACTTCCCATTTTAATACTGCCTTTATTTATATTCAATTCCTAAGAAATTCTTGATGTATGCTAAGAGGCTTGGGTAAGATGTCTTTGGGTTGCTCATTTCTCATGTTACGACTACGCCCTCAACTTGATTCTTGACAAACATTGTATAGTAGCACAAAGTTGTAAAATGGTCCTCAAAGTCCAACATATTGTATGAAATAGTCTTATTCATTGGTTTGAAGCGTGCCACATCTTTGAGTAGGAGCGTATAAGACATTTAGGAATTATATCACTTTTTCATGATTTATATCTCGCTTTAGAGTTATCATAAGACATTCTTTATATAATGAATCATTCCTTGCACTTTTCGAGATAATTCCACCAAGAAGAATACATCAAGCCCCTCAAGATGAGGGAGTGACTCATGTGGAGTTTCGAGCAGCTTTCACTATGTTGGCACAATTTATGGCCGATCAAGCAAATCGAGGTTCTAATGTTCTAAATGTTTCTACCCTGGCTTCTAGAGCAAGAAACTTTGCTAGGATAAACCATCTTGAGTTCCATGGTTCAAAGGTGGAGGAAGATGCCTAAGAGTTTGCAGATAATATGCACAAGATGTTAGCCGTTATGAGAGTGACTACGAAAAGGTGGAGTTGGCAGCCTTTCAACCAAAAAGGGTAGCTCAAATATGGCATACTCAATGGAAAAGTTAGAGGAATGAGGCTTTGGGTCCTATTTCATCAGAAAAGTTCAAAGATGCATTCTTACATCTCTTCTTTTCCTTGGAGTCGAGGGAGGCAAGGATACAAGAATTTATCAACCTGAAGCAAGGGAATATGAATGTGACAAAGTATTCCCTCAGGTTTACTTAACTCTCCAAATATGCCCTATCGTTAGTTGCTGATCCCTGTTCTAGAATGAGCAAATTTATGTTGAGATTATCTGACTTGCTTGCCTAAGAGTGTCAAACCACTATGCTTGTAAAAGAATTGGACATTTAAAATATTATGACTTATATAAAACAAATTGAAGATGAGAAGATGAGAAAGAATGCAAGAGAGTCTAAGAGGACCCATTATGGAAAGGGTGAATCATCATTTACTAAGGCTCTAGAGGCTAGGAGTTAGAGGGAAGGAAGCTTCTATCCTACTTGTCACAAGTGGGGTAATATATATTTAAGAGAGTGCTTGGTGCGACGACAAGGTTTTTCTGAGTATAGTCAGTTAGGGCACAAGAGGAGGGATTGACCGGTGGCCGCTAGAAGGGGAAAAGAAAGAACTCTAAATGTTTTGCTTGGTATGTATATGTTTATTTAAATATGGTAATGGCTGTGCTAGATGGTTTTATGGTTTTGGTACTAGAGTGATGTTTGAGTGTAAGTGGTTATGTTGAGGTATTGGTAAAAGAGATAGCTTTTATGTTCATCCTCATGCATAATTTACTTAATATTGCTTATTATGCATACGTATTTCATATACAATTATGGGAATATGTTACTTATCTATTTAAAATAGTGTTCATTGTCAAAGATTTGGATATTTTCATGAAAATAACATTTGGCTTGCATTATTGCATTCTTGATGGGTTTCATTTCACTCTTATCATGCTAGTTTTATTCAAATTCTGGGATTAATGTTCCTGAGGGGGGATATTACAACACTTTAGAAGTTTGAAGATGAGAATAAAAGGCAAAAAGTTGGAATTTAATTACTGGACCACGAGCCAAAAGTACAAGTCATGGCTCATTTCATGAACCAGAGACTAGCCTCGTGTAATGGAGTTTGACTTAGGAAAAATTTTGAAGTTAGAAAGAAAAAAACAAAAGAGGTTTACGGATCATGGACGATATCACGAGCTATATAGGTGTTCGTGGTTTAAGAGGCCGGGTTAATGGGTTATGGATCTTGATTTACGAATAACAGGATAGGTCAAAATTTTAATTGCGGATCGTCGAAAGTGTTCGTAGAATAAAGATCAGAAGGTGGAAAAATCTATATGTCATGGGTTTAACGGGTCCCAATGTATGGTTTGTACTTTTATTTAATGCCTATAAATAGACATTCGTAGTGTGGTCTAGCCAATTTGATGAAGGGATTTTTTGTAAATTTTCATCTATTTTATTCCTAAACTATGTTGTTTAAAGCCTATGTGATCCCTCAAATGTACATGCACTACCCCTTTTCCCTTCATTCGCAAATCATTCATCTCAAAATATTCTAACTATCTCAAGTTCTCTCTTCCTCAAGTTCTAGAGAAGATCAAACCTAGGGTTTCATGTTCCTCTTCTAAAAATCAAGGTTCTTCTATAGAGTTTCCACCAAGTTATGCAGGGTTCATCCATAAGTTCATTTCATCCATGGTGTCCCAATGTATTTTCAACTCAACTCCTTAATTCCAACTATGTAATTTTTCATGGGTTTTTGTATTATGATTCCAAAAGATTATATTACATTTTAATTGAAGTTAATTAGCCCTATGTTATTATGAAATAGTATTTAATTTCATGAGAAGGATGTTATGCCTTGAATCCCTATATTATGGAAGTTAGGGTCTTAGAGACATTTGGCGAGTTTCTGAATATGCATGAAAAACTATAAACTAAGTTGTTTTACTTGGAATTCATGAATTTATTTGAGGTGTCTTTACAAGCTAATTTGGGGGTTATGAATATTATGATATGGGTACCTTGAATTATCTTTAAAATTAATGAATCCTTATAGTCTTATACATGAATAGCCAGTAATTTTCATGAATTCATGATTATTTGTGATTTTTCCTTACTTATAGAATCTTGAGTTATGAATGATGGGGTTTTTAGATTTTACTTAACTTCATACTTTCAATATTATTATTATATATGAATTAAGTCTAAATCATATGAATTTCATAAATTGGTGTATTGGCTCATATATGCTATTGATTTCAAGTAATAGGTTTGTGAATAGGTTCATGGGTTACCTCAAGTATAGGTTTAGTAACACCTCTCATTTTTTGAGGCTTGGAAAACTGAAGGACAAAACATTTGTTGATGGCCAGGATTTACGATCTAGTTTACGGCCCGTATATGGACCGACGAGTCAAAGGTTGTATCATAGAAGTGCCTAGGAAAAATGAAAAATTGAAGGATTTATGAAAGTTGACTTATGGTTTATCAGACGATCTCATATCTTGAACCATGGTCCGTTAATAGGTCTCGTAGGTGGAGGCCCTGAGGAACCAAAAATTTGTCCAAGCCTATGGTTTCACTACAAAGGTTCCTACGACCCATAAGATTATTTATGAACTGTGCAACATGTTTGTGAGTTAGAAGTTGCAATTCTAGTGGCTCTACTTTTGTGACACTCTGACCCACGAGGTAAGATATAAGCCATAAGTTGATTCACAGCTCATAGAAGCGATTTCGTGGATGACTCCGGATGTTTTTAAGGAAGGGTGTTATTGACTTTTTCAATCCATCTAAATCTTAAACTACATTATTTTTGCTACTCTAACTACCCTAACCTCTATAAAATCCTATTACTAATTCATTCAAAGTTTTTTAATTCTTAATTTCTCTCAAAGGTTCTCAATAATTCTATCTCAAAGTCAAGGGTACCACTGAAGCTAAAGCTTGAACATTAACCGAATGTTTTTCAAGATTTTCTTCTCCAACTCTATGGATTCTACTTGAGGTAAGTAGGGCTTCATTCATGGATTAGTTTCATCCATGAAACTTAATCCAAACCCTCCTTTTTATCAAGATTTCATGATAAATGTTTGTGGACTATTAAGCTACGATTAATAAAGAATGGACTAGGATTCTAAAGGATGATTATATCTAATAATGCATGAATTATGATGAATTTTATGATGTTTATGATTTTCAAGAAAAAGCATGTGATTTTGAGGAATGTATGATTAGGGCTTAGTAATTTGATGGGGGTTCCCTTGTTAATGATATAATTAAATTCAACTACATGTTTTCTTTATAAATCCTCCTCAATTGCATGATTTTAACTCAAATGCCCATGGACCCACACTTATACTAGTCTCTTATGAATAAAGTAATTGTATTTCTATTCTTATGATCTTAAATAGGAAAAACGTGTTTTACATGATGATGTTATGACCATGATAATGTTAACAAAGCCATGATGATGCTATGATAAAGAGGATGATGAAAACCCTAATGCTTATGATGTTGTTAAGATGGAAATGTTTACCCACACTGTGATGAAAACACGTTGATGGACTATTCTTATGACTTGATGTTTCATGAAAGACTATGATGATTATTTTGAAAGCGAAGAGAGCATGACTTTAATGAAGTATGAACTATTTTGAAAGATTATATATATATTTATATATATATATATATATATATATATATATATATATATATATATATATATATATATATATATATATACATATATATATATATACATATATATATATATACATATATATATATATACATATATATATATATACATATATGTATGTATGTATGCATGCATGAGATACGTATTTCATAGGATATGACTTAGCATCGAATGAGATTGTGGTGGAGACTCGACGTAAGGGGTCCTTAATGTATAATCTATCTCTTTCATAACTATGTGCCATTGAGGGGATGATGATTATGTGCCTATATTGCATTACGCTACTGGATCCACAATAAGTAAAGTATACATTGAAATGGGAAGGTTCACATAAGTTTCACGTTAAAGCATTTCTGAAATGGGAAGGATCACATAAGGTAAGGTATAGTCTTCCTTTGCAAAGAAGGCTACTCTTTCACTCAGTGTAGAGGAAACATCGGAATTCCATGTAATAATCCACATGGTCTTATAAGTTAGTTATGATCTTATTCCCACATATGTATGTTAAGGATAAGAATAAAATTATGACACTTCTTCTCACAATTTTAAAGTGCATAAATCATACGTATTGTGTCCTTGTCCTATTGATTATGATTATGCATATTGATAGTATTATAATATCCTTTGATTCATGGCATACCTACCTGCATAGTATATTTTATGTCCTAAAGTGTACTTCTTTTCTTGCATGATCTAACCATGTAGGGATGGACGATAAGGAGATGATTCCACCATGTGGGTAGAATTCGAATTTTGAGTTTGAAGACTTTTTGGTGAGTTCCCATTCTTTGGGAACAAACCCTTATAATGCTTCTTTTTCTTTTTGTTCCTGATGAGACTTTAGTCTTTTCTTTCTTATGATGTATATCTTGAGGGTAAGCTAGCTATGTGCTCGACCCCGCCAAGATTTATGAAGTAGAGGAATGAATTGGATCTTAATAGATTGATGTATATTCCATTATGGAACTACGAGAATCTTGCTTATATGCATTTCTTCTTGCTTATTCTCTATGGATACTTATTTTACCTTATAAATGCTTAAGATATGAACACGAGACTTGGATGGGATGCCCTCCGGAGTCACATTCGTCGTGTCACGGCCAGGGCCTCAGTGTAGATTATGACAAAAGTGATATCTGAGAACAAGGTATAAAAGCACACTAGGAGTCCAACATACCACATTGAGTGAAGTCTTACTCATTGGTGTGAAGTGTGCCACATCCATGAATAAGAGGTGGATACATCTTAGGAAAACATCACTTCTTTTGAACTCCATCTCGTGCCTTTGAAGCTTTTGTATCCTAACGTTTCTCCCTTGATGTTTTCAGAAATGGCTCCATAATGTTGCATTGCCAAGGGGAAATGTTGCTAACGCAAACCAAGATCCTCAATCTCCCCAAGTCCCTCAAGAGGACCAAGTATCTAATGATGAGTTCAGGGCCAAGATAACTATGTTGGCTCAAGTTGTTGCTTCTCTAAAGACTCCTACTCTATCCTCGAGGATAAGGGGTTTTGCTAGAAAAATTTTCCAGAGTTTCATGGTTCAAAGGTGGATGAGGATCCACAATAATATATTGACGAGGTGTATAAGGTAGTGGAGATCATGGGGATGTCTTTCGAAGAGAAAGCCGAATTGGCGGCTTATCAACTTAAGGGAGTGGCTCAAGTTTGGTTCACAAATGAAAGTCCAGGAGAGTCGAAGAAGGTGCCATTTATTGGGAGATTTTTAAGACCACTTTTATTGATCATTTCTTCCATCTTAAGCTAACGGAGGCTAAGGTAATGGAATTTATGAGCTTCAAAAAAAGATGGAATGAGTGTTAGATATTATGCCCTTAAGTTTACAAAGTTGCCCAAATTTGCTCCCTCTTTGGTGGCCGACTCTAGGGCCTGTATGAATGAGTTCACTTTGAGGGTGTTTGATTTGGTGAAGATGGAATGCAAGGCCGCCATGCTCATCACTGAAATGGATGTGTCTAGACTCATGACATATTCTGAACAAGTGGAACGTGAAAAGCTGCAAAAAATAAGGTCAAGGGAGTCCAAGAGTGCTCATTACGATGGTAGGTTTTCTTACAGTATGTCCGGTGGTGGCCGATTCCAAAAAGGCCAAGGTACATCAAAGGGTGCTCCTCAAAGGTTTTACGAAAAGAAAGGGGACAATCCTAAGGCTCAAGGTGATATTGGGAAAAGTGATGTTATTCTCCTAAGTTCCCTAGGTGTGGAAACAATCATCTAGGAGAATGTTTGAGAGAAACCAATAGTTGCATTGGTTATTGAAAGATAGGACAAGATTATCGAGTGTCCTAATGTTGCTATTAAAGCTAAGGAAGGGCATCCCAAAGGCCAAGTAGCTCAAAGAGGGAAAGTGCAATAAGGCTCCTAAGCTTAAGGTGGTGGTTCACGTGGTAACAAAATTTTATGCTTTGCATGCTAAGCAAGAAGTTTATGATGCTCCCGATGTAGTTATCGGTATTTTGAAAGTCATTGAAAATGATGTATATGTTATTTTTAATCCAGTGCCAATATTTTCTTTGTTACTCCTTATGTTGCCATAAAGTTTGATGTGGCTTCAGATGTCTTGATAGAGCCTTATTAGGTCTGTACTCCTGTTGGTGAGTCAATCCTAGCCAATAAAGTCTATGAAGGTTGTCCCGCGTCGTTCTTATATAAAGTCTTTGCATGTGATTTAGTTGAGCTTGATATGATCAATTTTAATGTTATTGTTTGTATGGGTTGGTTGCATGCATCCTATACTTCTATTGATTGTACGACCCACAAGGTCACGTTCCCAATTCCTAGTAAGCCAATCCTTGAATTGAAAGGAACCAACGTTTTGTTTAAAGGGAGGTTTGTCTCTTATATATAAGCTATGAAAATGTTTTCCGAAGGTTCTTTATATTATGTTGTCCAGGTCATGGATGACAAGTCTCATGTTTCTACTCTTGATTGGAGCCCCATAATAAATAAGTTCCTCAATGATTTGCCCGAAATACCTCCCGCAAGGGAAATTGATTTTGGTATTGATTTCTTGCCCGACACCTAGCCTATTTCTATCCCTCCATATCGATGGCCCCGACAGAGTTGAAAGAATTGAAGGAACAATTGAAAGACTTCCTTGATAAGGGGTTCATAAGTCCTACTATCTCACATGAGGTGCTCCTGTATTATTTGTAAGAAGGAAATATGGTTCACTTCTGATGTATGTAGATTATAGGTAATTGGATAAAGTAACCATCAAAATTAAGTACCCACCTCCAAGGATCGATGACCTATTTGATCACCTACAAGGTGTGAGCTACTTTTCTAAGATTGATCTCTGGTATGGATATCACCAATTGAGGGTGAAGGAAGATGATATTCCAAATACGGCCTTTAAAACTCGGTATGGACATTTTGAATTTTTGGTTATGCCATTTGGACTAATAAATTCCCTTTACCGCTTTCATGGATTTAATGAACAGGGTCTTCAAACCGTATTTGGATATGTTCGTGATAGTGCTCATAGATGATATATTAGTCTATTCACGGGATGTGAAAGGGAACAAAAATCATTTGAGGATTGTGTTGTAAACATTGAGAGATAGACAACTATTTGCCAAATTTAACAAGTGCAAATTTTAACTAAGAGAGATGGCTTTCCTTTGTCATATTATTTCAGATGATGGTATTAGAGTTGATTCAAAGAACACAGCGCCGGTGAAGAATTGTCCTAGTCCATTGTCTCAATCGGATATTAGAAGCTCTTTATGTTTGGACGGATATTATAGAAGGTTTATTGTGGGATTTTCCTCCATTGCTTTTCCTTTGACAAGGTTGACCAAAAAGAGGGTGAAATTTCAATGGTGTGATGAATGTGAGAGGAGCTTTCAGATGTTAAAGGACCATCATTCTTCGTCTCCTATCTTGATATTGCTCAAAGGTTCGGATAGTTTTGTGGTATATTGTTATGCCTCATATGTAAATTTTGGTTATATGTTGATGCAACATACAAAGTCCATCGCCTGTGCTTCAAGGCAATTGAAAGTGCATGAAAAGAACTATTTGATGTATGATCTTGAGTTGTTGGATGTTGTGTTTGGATTGAAGATTTGGTGACATTACCTTCATGGGTTACATGTTGATGTATTTACCGACCATAAGTGTCACTACCCGAGACTGGGGTCTAGATGTGACACAGCGAATAGGAACTCAAGAGACCCCAAACAAGCCTTGAACTATCAAAATCCACATCAACGGTTCGGAAGCGCAATCAAATAATAATCATATAATGCTAAGGGATGGTTAAGTAGGACTCACGCTATGGGGACAAACAGGACTTGGGAACTTCAATATTTCCACACCGAACATGCAAACATGATATATGACCGTAATCGACCCAAAATAGCCATTTCAAAAAGGTAACCAATATCATAAGCTCCAAGTACATCACATAGCATATACATTAAAAATCTATGGGAGTTTACAAGATGTCCCACAATGCCTCTAGTCATAAGACGGGGCAGAGGCCAAGACATGTCCTGGGCTCACCCTCAAATAAGAAAGTAGACATAGGATAACATAGATAGAGGAAGGTGGCTTGTCCTTAGAAGATGGGACTCACTACAAGTTCAACTTTCGGAATTTGAGCTATTCATCCAACGATGCATAATTGTAGCACTCGGCCCCTACATGGTAAAATCATGTAAGCATTGAGTATGTGTTAGTACGTTTGAATGTACTAAGTATGTGGGCATGCAATGCATATAACTTTTCAACTTGCATTTCAATGTTAGAGGACAAGGGCACATAATATAGGAAGAAGTGTATATCCAAGGAAATAGTATACAATATGCCATGAAATTCAT
Source organism: Solanum rostratum (assembly GCA_029948455.1). Taxonomy (NCBI): domain Eukaryota; kingdom Viridiplantae; phylum Streptophyta; class Magnoliopsida; order Solanales; family Solanaceae; genus Solanum; species Solanum rostratum. The sequence continues at coordinate 40,725,722 of CM057056.1, forward strand.
GATACATGAATGCAATGATGTTCATACTTAGCGGGGATGTGACCTCAACCAACATGAGTAAGACCAAGTGAGCTAGTACTTGGGATCCCGATGAAATCCCCTCACCAGTACAGAGGTGGTCTACTTGCCAAAGGTAAACCATACTTCACCTTACGGGATCATATCCCATTTCATATGAAGAAACCCCCTTACGGGAACATATCACATTTCGAAAAAGATTTTCATATCATATCATAATACTTAACCTTACAGGATCATATCCCATTTCGTATGAAGCAACCTTCCTTACGAGAAAATATCCCATTTCGTATAGGATTCTCATAACATATGCTAGGGACATAGTTTGAGGAAAAGGAGAGGATGCTAGGATAGCCCTGACGCCTCTAATCCAGCGGTGCTAAGTCAACATCCCACGAGAATACATATAGTATATGTATACATACATTCAAAAAGGAAATAATCATTTCAAATCCGATCAATGCACATGTAGGCTCAAATGGCAAATCATTGCTTGTACTTATAATTTTCATGCATAGGACTAGGTTGATTACAAATACGGAATGGTGCAAGCACCCAAAATGCTCAAAAAGTCATAATCATTGACATATATATGTGATCAAATTCTTTTTATAACAAAAATCTATTCAAAAGCCATTTCATAAAACTTAATTCGGCTTAACCCACTTCATAATTATTATAAAGATCAATGTTCATGAATGCAAGTGCAATGCATGATGTGAGAATAGCAGGGGTAACATAGACTTAAGTTAAAATAAACATCATAATATGAAATTGAGTAAATTCATAATTACATCAACATCGAAATTATAATATAAATCACCCTTGCATAAATCAACTTTGAAGGGGACATGCATGTTCATAACTTCATAATTTCAATGTAAATCATCATGATAGGGATTTAAAGTAATTTAAAATCATAGATAAAGTACAGCTCATATATCAATTAGATTAATAAGATCAAATAATGAAATCCATCATTTAAAGTAAACAAAAATTCATGAAATCAATTGAAAATATTTTTTTAGGTCCTCTTGGTTGAAAGGGACCAAGAACCAATCCCACATACCTTGATTTGGAAGATGAATTTGAGAAGAATTTAACTTGAAGTTATGATAAAGCAACCCCCTTACGGGAACATATCCTATTTTGGGATTTTCATATCATATCATAATACTTCGCCTTACGAGAACATATACCATTTCGTATGAAGCAACCTTCCTTACGGGAACATATCCCATTTCGGATAGGATTCTCATAACATATGCTAGGCACATAGTTCGAAGAAAGGGAGAGAACCCTTCGGGATAGACTTGACGCCCCCAATCCATCAGTGTTAAGTCAACATCCCACGAGAATACATATATATATATATATATATATATATATATATATATATATATATATACACACATACTTTCAAATAGGCAATAGCCATTTCAAATCGGATCAATGCACATTTAGGCTCAAATGCCAAATCATAGCTTGTACTTATAATTTTCATGATAGGACTAGCTGGATTACAAATACGGAATGGTGCAAGCACCCATAATTCTCAAAGAGCCATAATCATTGACATATATATGTGATCACATTCTTGTAACAACCACCATCTATTCAAAAAGCCATTTCATAAAACATAATTGGGCTTAACCCACTTCATAATTTCCAAAAAGATCAATGTTCATGAATGCAAGTAAAATGTATGATGTGAGAATAGCATGGATAACATAGATTCAAGTTAAAATCAACATCATAATATGAAATTGAGTGAAATCCATAATTAAATCATCATCTAAATTATAATATAAATCACTCTTGCATAAATCAACTTTAAAGGGGACATGCATGCTCATAACTTCATAAGTCCAATGTAAATCATCATGATAGAGATAAAGTAGAGGCCATACATCAATTAGATTAATAAGATCAAATAATGAAAACCCACACGTAAAGTAAACAAAAATTAATGAAATCAATCGAAAAGATATTTTTTGGGTCTTCTTGGTTGAAAAGGAACAAGAATCAATATCACATACTTTGATTTGGAATATAAATTTGAGAAGAATTTAACTAGAAGTTGAATCCTCTAATTGAATCCTAGCTTGAGTCTTGAGAGTGTGAGAGTGTTTATGATGAGAATGAATTTGAATAGAAGGGTGTCAGCTGATTTAGGGTCTAGGTTAGGCAAAAAGGTCATAAAACACAATTAAAATAAGCCATAATTAGGTAAAAGCTATTAATCAAATAGATGGAAAATGGACTATCATGGCTTTACTAGCACCTAAACGGTTCATGAGTTGCTTCACGGCCCGTGAACAGTGCCCATGAGGGGACACTCAAACAATTTTTGTGATGCTCAACACTTAGTTATTTTTCCGAAGGAAAGGGGTACCATACAAATGGCTACACAACCCATGTAATACTACACGGGTTTGTGTCAAGAGCTGTGTGATGACACTTAGAAAAATCTTGCATGAAAAGATGTGTGATGGTAATCTTGTACTTTGAAATATTTTACGTTGCAAGCCATACGATGGGCCACACAACCCATGACACACCATACAGACTGTGTGGGTGGCTATGTACCCTCACTTAGTCCAAAATTCTCTGTCGCATTCCCATAATTAAAATTTATTGCCAAGTACCTCTTCACTGAAGGCCTGGTCTGTGTGGCTTCACATTGGCCATGTGGACCTCCCATGGAGCGACACTTAGTCAAATTTTCTCCCGGGCCAACGATATGAGATCTGATAAAGTCGTTCAAAAATCCTGGTCCTTACAACAAGAGTTTGCAATATGTGTTTAGCCAAAGGGATTTGAACATAAGAAAAAGGGGATGGCCAGAACTTTTGAAGGATTATGACATGAGTGTGATATATCACCTTGATAAGTCTAATGTTGTGGCCAATGCATTGAGTAGAGTGTTTATAGGCAGCATGACTCTTGTTGATAATAGAAATAAAGAGTTGATCACAGAATTACATCGTTTGGCCTACTTGGGTGTAAGGTTGGCTAGCTTGAGTGATGGTGGTGTGTTAGTACCTAATGGGGTGGAATCATCTTTGATGGAAGAAATTAAGGAAACATATGACATTGATTCTACCTTGGATAAATTGAGGAAGTTGGTGGTTGATAAAAAGGTAGAAGTCATTTCATAAGGGCGAGATGGAGTATTGCGTTACTAGGGATGATTATGTGTGCCTAATATAGATAGGTTAAGGGAGAAATTACTTGATGAAGCCTATAGTTCCAAGTATTTAATTCATCTTGGTTCTACCAAAATGTATAGAGATTTGAGGGAGGTGTTTGGTGGAATGACATGAAGAAATACATAGCAAGGTGTGTGATGGAATGTCTAATTTGTAAACAAGTGAAGGTAAAACATCAAAAGCCCAGTGGTTTGACTCAATTGAAGATACCAACTTGGAAATGGGAGATAGTGAATATGGACTTCATCACGGGTTCACCAAATACTAGAAAGTAATTTGACTCAATAAGGGTGGTTGTGGATAGAATGATGAAAACAACTCATGTTTTGCTAGTGAAGACTTCTTATGGTGCTGAGGATTATGCCAAGGTTTATATCCAAGAATTGGTGAAGTTACATGGGGTACCATTGTCCATTATATCGGATGGAGGTGCCCGATTTACTTCTCATTTTTTAAAATCATTACAAAAAGGCCTTAGCACCTCATTTCATCCTCAAACGAATAGACAAGCCAAGAGGATAATAAAAATGTTGGATGATATGTTGAGAGCTTGTGTGCTTGACTTTAAAGAAAGTTGGGATGATCACTTACCTCTTACCGAATTTGCCTATAACAACAATATTCATTCAATAATTTGTATGGCCCCATTTGAAGCACTATATGGTAGATGGTGTAGATCACCGGTGGGATGGTTTAAAGGTGGAGAAATGTCCATTGGACCAGATTTGGTGCTTAATTCTATGAAAAGGTGAAAGAAATAAGGAAAAGTTTGAAGACTCCCCAAGTCATCAAAAGTCATATGCTAATGTTAGGAGAAGAGAGTTAGAGTTTAGTGAAGGTGATTGGGTGTATTTGAAGGTTTTCCCAATGAAAGGAATGATGCATTTGGCAAGAAATGCAAATTGAGTCCTTGGTGTGTGGAACCTTATGAAATAGTGAAGAAAGTTTGGGAAGGTAGCTTATAAATTGGACTTGCTTATGGAATTAGTTATGGTTCATCCAATATTCATGTTTCCATGCTAAGAAAATGACTGGGTGATCCTAATTCTATTGTTCCATTGAAAGATGTGTCTATTGAAGAAGACTTGACTTATGAAGAAGTACCGGTTGAAATTTTTGATTGGCAAGTGAAAAATTTGAGAAATAAAAAGGTTGCATGCATCAAGGTGTTATGGAGAACTCAACAAGTTGAAAGTCCTACTTGCGAAGCTCAGGTAGATATGATGAAACGATACCCTTACCCCTTTTATTTTATTCAAGCCTAAGGTACTCAATACAATATATTCCTTCAACATCCCCACGAATATGTATCTCTTGTTAAGTTGCACGCATGCATGACAATAAAATTATTTTTTGAATGATATTTGATGCATAAGTATGATGATTTTATGAAAATGATGATTAAGTTGTATTTTTGCATTTATGTCATGATGATGATTGTATTCTTACTTTATTTAAGCATAGTTATGTCTTCTTCGAGGATGAATGATCCCAAAGGGAAGATAATGTTGCACCTCTCAAATTTATGGGCCTAAAAAAACTGAAGGACAGAAAATTTGTTGATGGTCAGGATCTAGAGCTTGTTTATGAACCCATATATGAACCCACGGGTTATAGGTGGTATCGTCGAAAGTGCCCAGGTAAAATAAAAAATTGAAGGATTTCTAGAAGCTGACTTATGAGTTATTAGACGAGCCTGTGTGTTGACCCACATCCCATCAAAAGGTCTTGTAAGTGGAGACCCTAAGCAACCAAAAATTTGTCTAAGTATGGGGTCTTACTAAGGAGGGTCCTACAGCCTGTAAGATTATCTATGAGCCGTATTGCATGTTGGTGAGTCAGAAGCTGCAATTCTAGTAGTTCAACTTTTGTGACACCTTGACCCATGAGGTGAGATATGGCCATAATTTTATTCATAGCCCGTCGAAGAAGTTTCCTGGATGACTCCGGCAATTTATAATAAAGGGTGTTTTTTACTTTTCTAATCCATCTGCATCCTAAACTACGTTGCCTTGGCTACTCCAACTATCCTAATTGACCCAACCTCTATAAAATGTTATTCCTAATTCATTCAAAGTTTTTCAATTCTCAATTTCTATCAAGGGTTCTCAATAAGTCTCTTTCTAAGACAAGGGTTCTATTTAAGCTAAAGCTTGAAGATTAATTAATGTTTTCATAGATTCTTCTCCAATTCTAGGGATTCTACTTGAGGTATGCAGGATTTTATTCATGGATTAGTTTCATCCATAAAGCCCAATCAAAATCCTCTTTTTTATCAAAATTTCATGATGAATTCTTATGGGCTTTAATGTTACGATTCCCAATGGATGGACTAGGATTCCTACATGGTGATTATATCTAATTATGCATGAATCATGATGAATTTTATGATTTTTATGATTTTCAAGCAAAAGTATGTGATTTCGAGGAATGCATGATTAGGTCTAAATGTTTTGATGTGGGTTCCCTGTTAATGATGTGATTAGATTTTAAATGTATGATTTTAACTGAAAATCCCATGGACCCATACTTAGACCTAGTCTCTAACGATAAAGTAATGTATTTTATGCTTATGATCTTAAATATGAAATGCATGTTTTAAATTATGATATTATGACCATGCTGATGTTACGAAAGCTATGATGACGCTATGATAAAGAGGGTGATGAATACTCTAATGTTTATGATGATTTTAGGGTGGAAATGTTTACCCATACTATGATGAAAGCAAGTAGATGGACTATTCTTATGACTTGATGTTTCATGAAAGACTGTGATGATTATTTTGAAAGCTAAGAGAGCATGATTATAATGAAGTATGAACTATGTTGAAAGCTATGTGTATACACACACATATATGAGTTATGTATTTTGTGAGATATGACTAATCACCGAATGAGATTAGGGGTGGGGACTCGACCTAAGGGATTCCTAATGTTAAGCCAACCTCTCTCATAACTATATGCCACAGTGGGGATGATTATTATGTGCCTATATGGTATTATGTTAGTGGATCCACCATAAGTAAAGCATATGCTGAAATGGGAAGGTTCCCGTAAGGTTTCATGTTAAAGCACTTGCTAAAATCGGAAGGTTCCTGCAAGGTATAGTCTACCCTAGCAAAGTAGGCTACTCTACCACTCAGTGTAGAGGCAACATCGAGATTCCATGTAACAATCTACATGGTCTTATATGTCGGCTATGTTCCTAGTCCCGTATATGTACATTAAGTATAAGAATAAATTATGATGCTTCTTCTCACTATTTTAATGTGAATGAATCATACATATTGTGTCCTTATCTTATTGATTATGATCATGCATATTTATGGTATTGTGATGTTTCTTGATACATTGGATACCTAGGTACTTAGTACATTCTATATGTTAATGCATACTTCTTTGACTACATGATCTAACCATGTAGGGACAGATGACGAGGAGATTATTCCATATTATTGCTAGCATTTGGATTCTGAGTTTGAAAACATATTGGTGAGTCCCCATGCTTCGAGAACAAACCCTTATGATGCTTCTTTATCTATTTTTTTCCTGTTGAGATTTTAATATTTTCTTTCTTATGATTTACATCTTAAGGGTGAGCTAGTAAGAGATGTGCTAGACACTACCATGATCTATGATGTAAAGGAATGAATTGGACCTTGATGGATTGATATATATTCCCTTATGGAACTAAAGAACTCTTTCTTATAGACATGTCCGCTTTATTATTCTCTTGTGTATGCTTATTTTACCTTATAAATGCTTATGATATGAATATGAGGCCTGGATGGGATGCATTTAGGTGTCACACTCGTCGTGTCATAGCTAGGCTCTAAGTATGGGTCGTGACAGGTTGTTTGTCTCAGATACATATGTGTATGCATATTTCCTTCAAGTTTCAAGATCTTCAAGCTAATTTACATGTATTATTGCATTATATCATGAAATATCCCATGAGATGACTTGCTCCTAAGAAATTATTGAAGTAAAGAGTGAATGAATGATATAAATATGAGTTCTCTCACCTAAATATGATTATGAGATGATGATAGCCCATTAGTAGAGGCATAGAGATGACTTAAGAGCTATACTTATGATGATGATTATGGTTCTAAATGCCTATGGTATGGGTTGGTATAACAATTCTCCATACTAAATGACTCTATGATTCATGCTTATGATTATTCCGTGAGAGTTTTACTTATCATCGATTGTTGCTTCTAGTGAATGTGGAAACTCCCCATTAGAAGGGGCATGAGACCATTAGTAGAATCTCCCATAACTACATTCCACCATAGGAAATAAGGGTCACCTTCTAGTAGAGGTTGATTTGTAGACCACCCGTTAGTAGAGGCTTATTCGCTAGTTAGCTTTAGTAGATCCACTCAAGCATCTTAGGAGGTCACCTTGGCAAGTGATCTCTCCCTTCTTCTTGTGTAGGGGAAACATTGGGACTCCATAGTATAACTCACATGGTTTATTTTGATTAAAGGTTGCTCTCACTTATTTTTATAGTCCCATTTACTGCAAAAAGTATTTCTTATAAAGGTATATGAATTTCTCTTCAAGTATGCAAGGTGTTTTTCATTATAATTATTAATATCTCATTTATTTTTAGATGGCTCTTCCCTTAAAACAATGCATTGTTTTCCTGAATGTATGACTATTTTGCTTGTCCCTAGATGTAAGGCCCCACATGTTAGATGATATGGAAAGTGCAGGTGAAATAGAGCTTGGAAAATTTCAGAGGCCATGTATGAGCCAAGTTTATGGCTCATGGTTCATTTCACGAGTCATGAACCAGGCTCATGGATTAAGGTACAAGGTTGCGAAATTTACCAAGTGTAAGTCGGTTTTATGTTGGTGATTCATTGATCCATAAAATAACTATAGACCGTGCTAAGTGTTCGTGGTCAAAGGGTGCAACTTTAAGTAGCTCATGTTTGAGGACCCTCAATGTACGAAAGGTTTTCACGAGTCATAGATGATTCTATGAGTCGTATTTTGTTCTTATTGAATGGTAGCCTAACTTGGTGGATAACAAGTATTCTAAAGTTTGAAGTATGAACACCAAGATGGACTATGGACTCTTTTAGGAGTTATAGATAGGCTTGTGGATAGAGTTTTAGAGAAGGCTTCAGAGGTATCAAAAACCAACAAGAACGAGACTCCTTTTCTACGGCCCATGGATTGGATTATGACCTGTTATTGTGTTTCGTGATCTAGGTTGATAGATTTTTTTAAGGGACAGTTTTTACCATTTGTAGAATTTTATGCCTATGCTAAGTCATTTAGGCCCTAAAATTAGCCCTTTCCAGCCTTATACTACCCTAATAAATTCCATTTCAACCAATCCCTAAAGTAACCTAAATATAGGACCATCCAAACACTCTGAAGTCCCTCCAAGGCATTCAAGTGAAGAGTGCGAGCTAGGTTTTCAAATTCCTTGACATACAAACCAGAACTCTTCCACTAAATCACATTGAGGTATGAAGGTTTATTTGTGGGGACCTTCCCGCCATAAAGCTCAAGCATTTCCCTCTCTCTTTAGATTTCAAGTCATGTGGTCCCCACCATAAAGCTCAAGCATTTCCCTTTCTCTCTTGATTTCAAGTCATGCACATGCTATGAAATTTCATGAACTTATCAAATGACATTATTATGTAATATTAATCTTATGCTTTTATGACTATGTATGCTACATTACTATGAAGTCCCATGAAAATGGATGATTTAAGAGATGGTCTCATGATATCGTAACTAGGTTTTTTCCTCATCTCTATGGTGGCTTGTTTAAATGGTTTCAAATTCTCTCAATATATCTTATTTATGCATAATATTCTCCAATTATGTGATTTTAAGTCTTCATGCATGAACCTGCCTTGATTTGAACTAAAGTACATGTGGGAGTTTTGATGAAAGGTTTCAACTTATAAAATACAAATTATGAGTATTTTCAATGTTGAGGACAATAAAGTATGTTACGATTCCATGAAAATATCATGAACATTATGTAAGATTATGAAGCCACTCTTATGATGAATGTAGATTTTAAAGAGCTACTCTTCTCATGGAATTATGAGTAATGAGCTTATGCATGTTAGAACTATGTTTATGTTCATATATTCTGTGGTATAAACTTAGAACCGAGAGGACCTTGGTAGATTTTTGTTGTCCCTTAACTACATGAAACCATTGGATTTATGTACTTGGTAGTGGATCGACTTATAGCTCCATATTTATGATTAACACCGAAATGTATATGGTCCAGTAAGGTTCATGTAAAGCACTCTAGAAAATGGGTAGGATCCCATAAGGTCAGGTATAGTCTACCTTGCCAAGTAGACTGCTCATTTTTCTGTATGGACGGAACATTGAGATTCCATGTAGTAGCTCACATGATCTTACGTATTGACTAAGGTCTCTTTCCACATATGCATTTGCTATGATTATGATGTTATGCTTTCCCTCCCTGCATGTTTTAATAACGCATTGACCATTCATTTCATATTGAGCCTATTGCCTTAGTTTATGATTATACATCTTGTCTAATTTTTCTTATAACTTCTTTTTGCATTGCATCCCGCATACTTAGTATATTCAAAGTACTAAGCATACTTTTGCCTACACAATCTAACCATGTAGGGACTAAAACTCTTTCTCATCCACCTCCATGTGGCTAGTCTATTCTCATAAAGATTTTGCTTGTGTTGAGCCCTTTACTTCGAGAGCAAGATCTATTTTCTATCTAGCTAGTTTATGATTAAGACATTTTTAGTTTTTCTACTTACTTTAAAGGGTGATCCTGAGACTTGTCTTGGACCCCGCCCCATCTATGATTAGAGGTATTATTGGATATCATGCTATGTAAGCATTATGTGATATTCTTGTATTTATGAATATTTTTCCTTAGTCTTTATCCACTGTATGTTGCTTTTGATGGAATTAGTAAAGTGGTGAATTTCTTAAGACCTCACTTCCCATAGAAAGTGTCCCATGTTCCCATCCCTTAGAATTTCTATTGTGTTTGAATTATGGGAATTCCTTATCCTTTGTCCCATAAAGTGCATCTTAAGCCCCTAACCTCCTTAGTACTATTTTTTATGGATGATCCATGCTTCTTAACCAAGGATGTGTGTATGGATGCTATAAGGCTTGTTTAGGATGCCTCCAGGTTCCCTATTTACCATGTCGCACATAGTCCCTAGGCTTGGGTCATGAAAAGCTTGGTATCAGAGCACTAGATTTATAAAGGTCCTCAAAAATCCAACATACCTCGTCAATAGATTCTTGTTCATGGTTATGAAGTGCACCACAACTATGAATAGGAGTCTATAAGGCATTTAGGAAATGATTCACTTCTTTCATATTCTACGTCGTGCCTTAGAACTAGTCCTAAGATTTCAACTACCTAACTACTTGTTCTTTGGATTTATACATAATGCTGACAATGAAAATGCCCCAAGGGACCCTATTCCGAATGAGGATCAAGCCCCTCCAGCCCGTCAAGTTCCCAAAGAAGAGGGGTTCATGTATGCTAAATACCGAAATGTCATTGCATTTTGGCACAAGTAGCGGCCAACCAACTGAATCAAGGAACTCGAGCTCCTCATGCTCCTACTCTATCCTCAAGAATTAGGGGCTTCACTAGGATGAATCCTTCGGAGGTCCAGGGCTATAAATTGGACGAAGATCCCGAAGAAGTCATTGATGAAGTGTACAAGGTATTAGCTACCATAGGGGTGATCTTGGAGGAGAAGGTAGAATTAGTGGCCTACCAACTCAAAGGCCTTGCCAAAATATTGTATGACCAATGAAAGATGGAGAGGGTAGATGATGAGCCCTTTCCTTGGGTGGAATTTAAAGTTGCATTCCTTGACCACTTCTTCCATATTAAGCTAAGGGAAGTGGAAATGGCTGAATTTATGAAGCTCAAGCAAGGTTCCATGAGTGTGAGGGAGTGTTCCATAAAATTCAACAACCTCTCAAAGTATGATCCTCACTTGATTGTCGATCCTTGGGCAAGGATGCACAAGTTCATGTCAGGTGTGTCTATCTTGATCAATGAAGAGTGTCGCATTGCCAAGCTCATAGGGGATATGGATATATCTGTCAGAACCCAAAATTAAATCACAACTATAGAAAATAAAGTAAAGAAGGAACAATCACAACATAACATAAACAATCCAAAACCTGGAGTCATGAGTACAAAAGCATCTAAAATAGTACTAAGAGTAAATACAACTACCTCAAGATGGGATACAAAACTGATAGGACTAATACATAGTCTTAAAGGAAAGAAAATAAAAGAAGTCTTAAAGATCCTCACCAACTCAATGTCTGAGCCTCAACGCTAAGACCTGGATGACTAAAAAAACTCTAGTAGAATAAATCAACTATCCTTTCTAGGTCCATGTGCTCGATGTGCAGGGAGAAAAGAAAGAAGGGATGAGTACACCAAAATGTACCTAGTAGGTTTAACCAACTAAGTAAGAGAAATCGAACATGTATGTAATAATGAAGAATCTTATCACCTATATCAAAAGGGTTAGAACACAATAAAAACATGAATACTAATAAATAAAGATAGTAAATACAGTCAATGGTGCAATGCATGAATACAATTGGGTTGTAGGCCATGAATAAGGTGGAATCGCGACTGTCGCTGGGCCGATGTACACATCTATCCAGCCAAAGCTATAATATAGACTCTAGGGTTGTTACAGGCTATGTACTCAAATATCTTAAGGTGTCGCAGGCCATAATCAAAAGTATCATGAGACGTCGCGAGCCTCATACTAAAGTGTCACAAGGCGTTGCAGGTTATATAATGAAATGTCTCAATATATCATGATGTCTCAAATAGTATAGATGCAATACGATATGTGCATGCTAATGCAACCAGTCAATTATAAGATATGTGAATACTAATGCAACCAATAGCAATAAGATGTGTGCATACCAATACAACTAGTCAAGAATAAGATGTGCATACCAATTCAACCAATCAAGAATAAATATAATAGCAATATGAATGACAATTGATATGTACAATAGAAATAACATCAAACAAGCTATATCGTGTGCATCAGCTAGTATCACAAGGCCATCATTATGTCTCATATCATTATTATCTCATCAATAATCAAGATGTCAATACCCAAGTAGGCTCACAAATCTCAAGTTTATCACAATTATCTCCAATTAATCACAATAGTATCCAACCGCTAACACAAGTCCCATATTAACATAATGAAGTCCAAAATCATCTCAATTCTCATAATTACATGTCAATTTATTAATAGGATAGCCATTTACTCAATTGTTTGCATAATCGATACCGCATTACCATCAATTTCTATCATATCACGCCATTGGTTCATCATTCAATCTAAATCTTACCATCATTGCATGAACATGTCCATTCACTCAAATACAATCCCAAAAAGGTTAGCTTAACCTCCCTAGATACCGAAACTGTACTTGAACAAGCTTTTAATCACTCAAGCCTCCAAATGATCCTCGAATCAATCAATCACTATCAAAAATAGATATTACATGTCAAGATGTGCATTTTGATACCATATTGTCATGAATTAGCTTAGGGCAAAATGATCAAAATTAGGGCTACAATTTAAAGATTTCAAATCTGGAAATTGACTTTAAAATCAGGTTCTACATTAAAAAAATAGAGGTGGTGGATTAAAATCCCACTAAAATTGAGTTCAAATCGCACGAAAAATTGCCATTTAAAGTTTCAAAATCTTAGACCAAAAATCCCTGATTTTGGACATTCAAAATCATGAAATTGAAGACAAAATAAATATTAAAGCCATGGAAATTAATCAAAACGATGTTAGAAACCCTTACCGAAAAGATTTCAAAAAAATCCTCTCCAAAAATCGCCTCTCAAAGCTTAAAGTATTGAAAATAAAACGAAAAAGATGATTTACGTCTTTAAAACTGACTTAAATAAAATGTACTCTGCAAATGCGAATAAATATTCACGAATGCGGAGAAGAATGGATGCATAACTTTGAAAATGTGGAAGCATCTATGTGAATGCAAAGAAGAGAGAAAATTATACCACCATGAATGCAGAAGCTTATCTGCGAATGTGGAGAAAAAAATAGGGTTGCACCAGTTACTTCATACCAGCAATTGCAAAATGGCAAAACGAACCCCTATGGTCCATCTAAAATCCAAATTTCATAGACTAAACATGATATCCACACCAAAAATGATGATCTAGACTCAACGAAATAATCAGAGTTCAATTCCGAGAACTCCACGAGACATTTCTCAATGCAAGTCAAATAAACTAGTTTAAAACTTAAAATCTTAAAACAGCCCTCGGCAACTCCAAAAATTATGTCAAGACCATTTATAGCATTAGTTTCACCATTTTGAACTACTGGAATTGTCAAAATTTTTATCTGAACTTCCGAACTCAAATGTTGACTAAAGTCAAACTTTTGTTCCAGTAATAACTAAAATGCAACTTTGGGTTGTAACTTCTCATAGACCAGTTTTGATGTTCCAGGACTAATGGAATTGACAAATTCTTGATCCGACCCCTGAAACTCAAAATGAAACAAAAACTCACTTTTTCAACTATTTAAGCTACCAAAAATTCCAAAACTCATATTTCTAACTTTTAAAACTTGTGATTTCGATTCCAACAATGTAAATATTTAAAAATAGGGCCAAAGTAACTTAAAAAGGGTAAACAGTAATTTTCACGGATCAACTTAAAAATTACCAACCGGGTCATTACAATATCTCGGCTCATGACATACGCCAAACAACTTGAGGGAGGGTAACCTAAGAAGAGGAAGATGGAAAAGTCCAAAAGGGATCATTTTGAGGGAGGTTTCCAAGGAGCTAAATGTGGCCATTTTCAACAAAGCCACAAATTCCAAGGTCAAGGGTTATCTAACGCTCCAAATCAAAGGTTCTTCAGTGTGGGCTTCCAAACCTTAAAGCACAAGGTGGTAATTGTGGTACAACACATCTTAGGTTCGTAAAGTATAGGAAAAACCATGGTGGTAAATGTTTGGGAGAGTCGGGTGCATGCTTTGGGTATGGCAAGCTAGGACACAAACTTGTCAATTGTCTAAATGCTCTACATAAGGGTAGGGATGGTCACCCTCAAGGAAATGGTGCTTATAGAGGTCATGGGGCACAATGAGGCCAATATAGAGGTGCTCCCTATCACAACTGGTTCTATGCTCTACAAGGGAGGCAAGGGGTGGATGAAATGCCCAATGTCATCACCGATATGTTAAAAGTTTATGATATAATGTGTATGATTTGTTGGATCAGGGTGCCACTTTGTCTTTCATTTCCCAATTCATTGCTAGTAAGTTTGACATGATCCCCAAAATATTAAGTGAACCTTTTGTCGTTTTACCCCATTGGTGAGTCTATTATTGCTAGAAGAGTCTATAGAGGTTTCCCCATGTCCATTTTACATAATGTCTTGCCTTGTGATTTTGTTAAAATTGGCATGGTGGATTTTAACATTATTTTTTAGATGAATTGGTTACATGCATATCATACTTCTATTGATTGTAGAACACATAAAGTTAAGTTTCGATCCACTAATGAACCCTCCTTGAGTGGGGAGGCCACGATTTGATTGCTAAAGGTAAGGTTATCTTTTGTCTTAAGTCTTAAGAGTTGATTGATCATCTTGTGAGGGTTGGAAATGTTGAGTTCAAATTTCTTTCTATTGAGTAGATTCCTATGGTTAATGAGTTCCCCAATTTCTTTTCCAAAAAACTTCTCGGTGTTCCTCCCAGAAGGAAATAGATTTTTGTATAGACATCCTCTTCGATACTCAACATATCTCTGTTCCTCCCTACCATATGACTCCGGTGGAGTTGAAAGATTTAATAGACCGGTTGAAAGACCTATTAGAGAAATGATTCATTGGACCTAGAAAGTCACCTAAGGGTGCACTGGTATTATTTGGAGAAAAGAAAGATAGTTTCCTTCTAATATACGTCAACCACTGTCAACTCAACAAAGTCATCTTAAATAACAAGTATCCTCTATCAAGGATAGATGACCTATTTGATCAATTTCCTTCTAATATACATCAGCCACTGTCAACTCAACAAAGTCATCTTAAATAACAAGTATCCTCTATCAAGGATAGATGACTTATTTGATCAATTACAAGGGGCTAATCACTTCATTAAAATTGACCTTCGGTCTAGTACCATTGAGGGTAATGGAATGTGACATTCCCAAAATGGCCTTTCGAACAAGGTATGAGCATTTTGAATTTGTAATGATATCTTTTGGCCAAACCAATACTCTGGAAACATTTATGGATCTCATGAATAGGATCTTTTAACCCTACCTTGATATATTCGTTGTGGTGTTCATTCATGATATTTTAATCTATTCTCAAAAGGAAACAAGAACACATTAGGCATTCGAGGGTGATTTTGCAAACCTTGAGGGAAGAAACGTTGTTTACAACGTTTGGCAAATGTGAATTTCTGTTGAAAGAGGTTGCCTTTCTTGAGCATGTGCTATCAGATGAAGGGATAAAGGTCGATCCCAAAAAGATGGATCTTGTGAGGAATCGGACTAGGCCCTTGACTTGAATGGATATTAGGAGCTTCTTGGGCTTAGTGGGATACTAACAGAGGTTTTTTGAGGTATTTTCTTAAATTGCATCCCCTTTGACAAAGTTGGCACAAAAGAAGGTGAAGTTCCAACGGAAAAACAAATGTGAGAAGTGTTTTTAAACCTTGAAAAATAAGCTTACATCCGCTTTAGTTTTCACATTATCAGAAGGGCTAGAATGGTTTGTCATCCATTATGATGTTTCAGGAGTCGAGCCAGTATTTGTGTTGATACAAGGTGGCAAGGTGATTACCTATGCTTTTAGGAAACTAAAGGTGCATGAGTGTAATTATCCTACTCATGACTTTGAGTTAGCGGCCACGGTATTTGCTTTAAAAATATGGTGTCATTATTTGTATGAGATTCACATTAATAGATTTCATCGATCACAAGAGTCTTCAATATGTCTTCACCCAAAGAGATCTCAATTCGAGGAAAAGAAGGTGGTTAAAACTCCTCAAAGATTACAATATGATTGAATTATGATCTGGGTAAAGCTAATGATGTGGATAATTCCCTAAGTAGGGTATCCATGGAGAGTGCAGCTCATATTGACAAGGGAAAGAAGGAATTAGCGAAAGAAGTTCATCGATTGGCTATGTTCGGAGTTAGATTGGATGAGGCTAAATATGGAGGTATGATGGTCCTAGATGGTTCTAAATCTTCCTTACTTAAAGAGGTCAAATCTAAGAAAGACCTTGAACCTGACTTGGTTGAGTTAAAGAGCTTGTTGAAATAGGGCAAAAATAGAGGTTTTCTTCCAAGGGGGAGATGGTGTCCTTCAGTGTCAAGGTAGGCTATGTGTACCGGATGCTGATAGGTTGAGGAACTTGATCTTGAAAGAGTCTGACAACTCGTCCTACTCTATTCACCCTGACTCTATAAAGATGTATAGGGATTTGAGAGAAGTATAGTGGGGGGATTGTATGAAGAGGGACATTGCAAAGTTCGTTGTTGGATATCATAGTTGCCAACAAGTCAACACTGAACACCAAAGGCTAGGTTGCCTATCTCAAGACATTGAGAACCTCAATTGGAAGTGAGAGGAAATCAGTATGGATTTTGTGAATGGATTGCCCATGAATAAGAGGCACTTTGGCTCCATTTGGGTCGTGGTTGATAGAATGACCAAGTTGGCACATTTTTTGCCGGTCAAGACCATCTATGGTGCCGAAGACTACGCAAAACATTCATGAGTCAGTTAAGTTTTATGGAATCTCATTATTCATCATCTTGGGTCTTAGTGTTCAATTCACCTCTCATTTTTTAACATCTTTCAAAAGAGGCCTTGGCACTAAAGTTAAGATAAGTGATGCACTTCACCTACAAACATAGGGTCAAGCTAAGAGGACCATTCAAACCCTTGAGGATATGATTAGGGTTTGCGTGTTGCAGTTCAAAGGTAGTTGGGGTGAGCATCTTCCACTCATTGAGTTTGTTTACAACAATAGTTACCACTCTAGCATAGAGTTGTCACCATTTGAAACCTTATTTAGAAGGAGATGTAGATCCCCGATTCGGTGGTTCGAAGTGGGGGAAATGGCTTTGATAGGTCCACACATAGTTATGGAAACTTTGGATAAGGTGAGGTTGATAAGGGAGGAATTGAAGATGGCCAAAAGTCACCAAAAGTCTTATGGCGACACTAGGACAAAAGAGTTGGAATTCAAAGTTGATGATTAGGTGTATTTAATGGTCTTACCCATGAAGGACGTGGTTAATTTTGGAAAGAAAGGAAAGTTAAGCCCAAGGATTGTAGGGCCTTATCAGGTTATGAGATGGGTTGTTAAAGTTGTGTGTGAGTTTGAATTGCCTATGGAAATAGGCATCATTCATTCAGTTTTCCATGTTTCAATGCTAAGTAAGTTGTTGGTGATCCAAGTTCCATTGTGCCCTTAGAAATGGTGAAAGTTAAAGAGAATTTGACTTATGAAAAAGTACCAGTTGAAATTTTAGGGCAAGTAAAGAGGTTGAGAAACAAAGATGTGGCATTCATTAAAGTCCTTTGGAATAATAAACTAGTTGAAAGCGCCACATTGGAAGCGAAAGTGGGATGAAGAAACAATACACTTATCTCTTCCACTCTAATCAAGCTTAAGGTACAATGTTTTCCTACATGAAAACTTCCACTTCCATTCATATCATTTTTCATTCATCCATCATATTTACGTGTTTATGAGGCTACATTATAGATGGTATTTGAAACACAATTTTGAAAATTTTCATGATGTTTAAGTTGCATTCTTGCATGCATAACGAATTGTAAGCTTAAACCTATTCTTTAGAGCTTGCGTTAAGCAAATTCAGGGATGAATGCTCCTAAGGAAGAGATATTGTTAGGCCCCACATGCTAGAGGATATGAAAAGTTCAAGTTAAATCGAGTTAGGAAAATTTTAGAGGCCATGTACGAGCCAAGTTTATGGCTGATAGTTCATTTCACTAGTCGTTAACAAGGCTCGTGGAATAGGTTGCAAGGTTAGGAATTTTACCAAGTGTAAGTGGATTTTACAATTTGGATTTATGGTCCATAAAATGGATTATAAATCGTACTAAGTGTTCATGGTCAAAGGGTGTAATTTCAAGTAGCTCATTTTTAGGGATCCTCAATGTACGAAAGGTTTTCATGAGTCGTAGATGATTCTATGGGTCTTAATTTATGCTCGTGGAATGGTAGCCTACTTAGAGAAAACAAGTTTTCTGAAGTTTGAAGTACGAACAATAGGATGTCCGATAGACTCTTTTACCATTCATAGATGGGCTCGTGGATGGAGTTACAAAGAAGGTTTCAGAAAAGTCAGAAATCAATAGGGCGAGACCCATTTTCTACGGCACATGGACTAGACCACGGCCTATAATCAGGATTTGTTGGTTGGGCCGATGAAATTTTATAACAGTCATTTTTGTCCATTCCAATAATTTTATGTCTATGCTACATTTTTAGTTCCTAACCTATTTCATTTCAACCCATCCCTAAAATAACCTAAGTATAGGACCTCCAAAACACTCTCAAGTCCCTCCAAGGCATTCAAGTAAGAGTGCAAGCTACGGTTTCATATTCCTTCACTTCTAAACCAGATTTCTTACACTAAATCACACCAAGGTATTTGGGTAGATTTTGTGTGGACCTTCCCTCCATAAAGCTCAAGTGTTTCCCTTTCTCTCTTTGGATTTCAACTAATGCACATTTTTTGAAAATTCGTGAACTTCTTAAATAGTAGTATTATTTAATACCTTATGCATTTATTATTGTGCATGCTACATTACTATGAAGTATTATGAAAATGGATGATTCAAGAAATGGTCTCATGACACCTTAACTAGGGTCTTCCCTCAAGTATATGGTGGATTATTTGAATGGTTTCATATGGTCTCAATCTACCTTATTTATGAATGATTTTCTCCAATTATGTGACTTTAAGTCCTCATACATGAACCTATCTTGATTTGAACAAAAGATACATGTAGGAGTTTGCTAAAAGGTTTTACCTTATGAAATACAAGTTATAAGTATTATGAATGTTGAGGGCTATCAAATATGTTACGATTCCATGGAAATTTTAGGAATATTATACAAGATTATGAAGCCCCTCTTAGGATAATTATGGTTTTTAAAGAGCTACTTTTGCCATGGTATTATGATTTATGAGCTTATGCATGTTAGAACTCTGTTTATGTTGAGTATACAGTGGGATAAGACTTAGCACTGAGAGGACCTTTGTAGATTTTCATTGTCACTTAAATACGTGCCACTATAGGATTTATATATAAGCTAGTAGATCAACATATAGCTTCATGTTTTTTATTTATCATACAAATGGGTATAATCCCATAAGGCTTCTCTGAAATGGATAGGATCCTGTAAGGTGAGGTATAGTCTACCTTGGCAAGTAGACTACTCCTTTTACAGTATGGAGGCAACATCGAGATTCTATATAGTAGCTTGAATGCTCTTATGTGTTGGCTAAGGTCTCTTCCCATGTATGTATTTGCTACTATTATGATATTATGCTTTCCCTCCATGCATGTTTTAATTAAGGCATTGACCATTCAAGTCATATTAAGCTTATCGCCATTTTTTACAATTAGACATCTTGTCTAATTTTTCTTATGATTTCCATATTGCATTGCATCCTTCATACTTAGTACATTCAAAGTACCAACACATACTTTTGCCAACATGACCTAATCATGTAAGGACCGAAGCTCTTCCCCATCCACCTCCATGAGGCTAGTCTGTTCTCATGAAGATCTTTCGTTTGGTGAGTCTTCTCCTTTGAGGGAAAGATCCATTTTCTATTAAGCTTGTTTATGATTAAGAAATTGTTACTTTTTTTACATACTTTTTAGAGTGAGCCTAGGACATGTCTTGGCTCCCGTCTCATCTATTATTAAAGGTATTGTTGTTGTCATGACCCAAGCCTAGGGCCTAGGAGCAACACGGCGAATGCGCAACCTTAAGGTAACCCAAACAAGCCTCCTAGTATATCTTGCGCATGTCCTAGGTTGCAAAACATAAAACAAACATTCAAAAAAAAATTTTATAAGGGAATCGAGACTTATGACTCATGCTATGGGGATAAATAGGAGAAATGATTTGCATGACCATATAACAAGCAAGACTAAGGAGAGGGTAAGTTTGACTCAAGCTATGGGGAAGTAGGGATTTAGGACTTTAATCACAATATCATCAATATCATCCATAACACCAATCAACATCATAATAAGGGATAGGGACTAAAGGATAGGTCTCCATAGAAGCTGAACATCTCATAATAGGTACATCGCATAAGTATCCAACAACACCTCTAAAACATGAGTAGATGGGTGCAAAGACATGTCTAGGCCTCAGCCTTAAAGTGTAAAGTAAGTACTAGTGTCTCATTATAAGTAAGATAGGAAATCAAATATCGTCCCTGGAGTGGAGGACTCACCACAACAATGATCTTTGCGAACCAAGTTAGCCATGTTGAAGAGGATGGATAGGGTGCATGTCCCTACATGGTTAGATCATGTAGACAAAAAATATGTGTTAGTACTTGGAATGTACTAGTATGTGGGATGCAATGCAACAATAGATACTAAACATCATAAACAAGATTCATAATCATGTACAATAAATATAATCTCAATATGACATACGTGATAATGCTTGATTAAATTATTCATGAGAGATAAATATAATCTATAATCGTACAAATGTAGGAGGAGACCAAAACCGGTATGTAAGGTCAAGCAAGCTACTACTTGGAATCCAACATAACCCCCAACGTCGAACAGGAAGGCTACTTGCTAAGTATAACTCCATCAACATTCGCATATGCATCTTTAGTAAATAATATGGCTTAGGTGGATCCACTAGCCTAGCCTACAAGGACTCCTATGGTGGCACATAGTTATTGAGACAAAGGGTTGCTAATAGGATTGCCTTACAAAATCCCATCAAACTCAATGACCTATTCGGTGCTAAGTCATTCCCACAGAATACATTTGAAAACATATGCATTACCATATTTATTCATAAGCTCAAAATCATAATATCATCATATATATAGAGTAGCTCATGTATATAAAGATCCAACATGTGAATTGTCCTTATCACAAAGGATCTATCTTTTGGTGAGAATTGTCCTTTTACCATATTTAACATTCATATGAGAGATCCGAACATCATATATTTCATTAACTTTCATAATTGAACCCTCATCACCGGAAATCATTCATCATTAAAAAAACTCGATATGAAGATTGAGTGGGCTTATGCATGTAGACATTAAATCATGTAACTCAAGAAGACTATGCATCAATTCAATGTAAATAATCAATTTAATCATTCTTAGATAATACCACCTCAATCATAGTATCCTCTTTCAACTTTAGACATGGAAACATGGAATCCATCTCATAAAATCATAAATTTCATAATAACTCAAGGTATAATAACTTTCATAGCTTTGACTCTCATAAAACAGGTCAAAATAGAAAACCTTGAAATCAATTCATGCGATGTCATGCAACAGATGAAGAATTTTAACATGATTCATACTTAATAGGAGTAATAAGAAGAAGCCATATGAAATCAATATTTAAATTTGAAGGAATTTGTAAATTAAGTTCTTGGACTCCATGGGTGGAAGAACCCAAGGATGAAAAAAGCCATATACCTTTTAAACATTGAAACATGAAAAAGAAGACTTCAAAAACCTTGAGAGAGATTTTTGGTAACCTTGTCTTCAATGGAGAAGGCTTGATCTTAAAGGAATTTGCTGAAATTGATGAAGCGTTTTTAGAAAGAAATTCGAGAGGATTTGAGGTTGTTTAGAGAGAGGTTTAGGTCTAAGAATATAAGAACTTTTGAGTAATTACATATATAAAGGTGTTAGGATTAGTCCAAACTGCCTTCACTTAGAAATAAGACAGTTCGGAAAAGTGTACACATAGAAGGACCAAGGGTGTGTCACTACTTGGTTCCTAGACTGTATAATTTTGCGCAAACTTCACTTCTTCTCCTATTTTTGCCTAGGAATGAATTTAGGCCACTATTGAACTATGGCGGAACAAGTGGGTGATGCGGACTTGTCGCACACTTTTCTGTTTTGTGCAATTTCATGCAAAAAATCATTTTTTGATACGAGTAGCCTAAAAATCTAAGGGGACCTTTTTCCTACACATTTTTTCCACCTAAAAAAGAGTCCGAAGTCGAATTTTTAAAATAACACACGGATTTTAAGATATTCAAGAAATATATCATAGGGTCTTTTGAAGTCTCCTTAGGAGGTGTTACAAGATCACCCCCTTGGGAACATTCCTCCGTGAATGTTATGAAACTATTCTTGAGAGGAATGACAAGATACTTTTCAGCCTTAACGTAAATGCATCAATGAAACTTAAACATCATTTTTTCATAAAATCTCAAACTTATGCATCAAAATACCATTAAACATGTTACCATGAGTATGAATGCATGCAACTTCACTCTAAGAGCAAAAATACATGACTTTCCACTTTAAAGATGATCAACTTATTACCTTAGGCTTTAGTATAGTTGAAAGAATAGAAATATTGTTTCATCATGCCCACTTCCGCTTCCCAAAATGCATTTTCAACTTGTCTGTTCCTCTAAAGGACCTTAATGGATGCTATATTTTTTTTCCTCAATCTCTTTACCTATCCACCTAGTATTTCCACCAGAATTTCTTCATAAGACAAATTCTCCTCAATACTCACATCTCCCAATGGAACTATGGAACTTGGATCCCCCATTAACTTCCTCAACATTGACATATGAAACACTAGATGAAATGTGTTCATCTCCAATGGCAATTCCAACTCGTATGCCACCTTACCAACCATTCTCACAATCTTATAAGGCCTTACATACCTAGGGCTCAACTTTGTTTTCTTGCCAAATAAAAACACACCCTTCATGAGCGACACCTTCAAGTAAACCTAATCACCAACACTAAATTCAAGATCTCTTCTTCTCACATTGGAATAGGACTTTTGCTGTAATGAACTGTACCTAGGGCCTAGTCGGCACACGACGAATGACATGCTCATAGGCACCTCATCCAAGCCATCTTCCCATATCAAGCATATCATAGGTGATGACATAATGATAAAATAAAAAAATTAAGGGAAACGGGGATAACATAAAACCATAATGAGATAGAAGAACTAGATACAACCATAGCATTTGTCCAACAATACATCTAACATAGACTTGGCGGGGGCTAAGATATGTTCAACCTTACCCTCAAATACAATCATAGCAAAAGAAATTATTAAATTGAAAACTAAAATGTCTTAATACATCAAGCTAGAAAGAAAACTAGGATGTCATTCTCAAACTAGAGGACTCACCAACTTCCATCTTTGACGATCCAAAGCTAGCCAGATGGAGGATATCGAGGAGTGTCCATCTCTTCATGGTTAAACCATGTAGGTATAGAGTATGCATCAGTACCTTGAATGTACTGGTATGTAGGTATGCAATGCATGACATGGAAACAATGATAAGATAGTTCATGCTAAGTCTCATGTAAAATTCATACGTTTGCAAGGGCATTAGTAAGTCATAATCAAGTCAATATCATTTAAACATAAAAAAGCAACTTTAGAAAGAACTTAGTAAGATGCATGGATGAAATAGTCATGAATAAGGAAATAATATAAACTTGCAACATACATGAAATATAGAGATTCAAATCATATACCATAGAAGAAACATATTTGAAGCAGAAGGAGTACATACATACGGGCGATCATTTAACACATCACTTTCCCATAGAACATGAGATAATGCATATGAGAAATGAAGAACCTACCCTTACTTGAATACATGATGAGGCACATAGACTTAGATTAGTGAGAAAACACATGTTGTTATGAACAATTAAAATATTAATACCCTTCTGTAAACAATACATCACTTTACATAAAAGACTATTTTATTATGAAAGAAACATTAGTAATCACAATGGAGACCACCTTTAATATTTGAAGACATAGTCAAATACCATTAGGAGATATACCATTTGAACTTGTGAAACAATGTGTCACGGGAACTTTCAAACATTTTTGGACATAATATGAATGAACCATCATAAATCATCATAGGAGGACACCTTGGAAACACAAAGAGTATGTGAGAGCAACCTTTAACCAACATAAAACATGTGCGCTAAACAATGGAGTCCCGATGTTTCCCCTAAACAGGAAAAAAGGGGGAGATCGTTTGCCAAGGTGACCTCCTAAGATGCCCAAGTGGATCCACTAAAGATAACTATTGAGCAAGCTTATACTTATGGATGGTCTAGAAATCAGCCTTTACTAGCAAATGACTCCTATTCCCTACGGTGGTAGGTAGTTATGGGGAAATGGTATTGTATCATGCTTTTCTAATGGGGAGCTTCCTCATTCATCTCAAGGTCCACTCGGTGCTAAGTAAAACTCTCAAGGAATAATCATATGCATGAATCATAGAGTAGTTTAATATGCAGAGGTATTCAATAACTCATCCCATAAGCATCTAGAAAATAAATCATCAACAAGAGGATAGCTCTTAAATCTTGCCTATGCCTCTACTAACGGGATATCATTATCTGATAATCGTAGTTAGGTGAGAGAACTCACATTTCAATCAGTCATTCATCCTTGACTTCAATGCCATTCTAAGAGCATGTCAAGTCATCGGATATCTCATGATACTATCTACTAATACATGTATATTAGCTTTAAGATCTTGAAACTTGAAGGAAATATGCGTACTCATATGTATACATAACAAACAACACATACTTGAATCACAGTGGTCCTGTACTGCTTTTTATGTTAATAAACACGCAGAGCAGGAAAGAGGAGTACCAAGATTAGTAATAAATTATAAACCCCTAAATAAAGTTTTAAAATGGATTAGATACCCTATTCCTAATAAAAAGGACTTATTAGATAGATTACATGAAGCTATCATATTTTCAAAATTTGATCTAAAATCTGGATACTGGCAGATCCAAATTTATGAAAAAGATAGATATAAAACAGCTTTTAATGTTCCAATGGGACAATATGAATGGAATGTAATGCCATTTGGATTAAAAAATGCTCCATCGGAATTTCAAAAAATTATGAATGATATCTTTAATCCTTTCGATAATTTTATTATTGTCTATATAGATGATATACTAGTATTTTCCAAAACTCTAGAAATGCATTTTAAGCATCTTGATTTATTTAAGAAAATCATTATCCAAAATGGTTTGGTAATATCCAAACAAAAGATGCATATTTTTCAAACAAATGTCAGATTTTTGGGACATAATATAGAAAAAGGAAAAATTACTCCTATTCAGAGAAGTATTGAATTTGCATCAAAATTCCTTGATGAAATCACTGACAAAACCCAGCTTCAAAGATTTTTAGGAAGTTTGAATTATATTTCTCCTTTTATAAAAGATTTATCCAAGGATACAGCGATATTATATGATCGACTGAAGAAAAATCCTAAAGCCTGGATTGTGAATCATACAAACGCAGTCAGAAAAATAAAATCTAAGGTTCATAACCTTCCATGCCTTACTTTGGCAAACCCAAATTGGGAAAAAATTGTAGAAACAGACGCCTCTGATATTGGATATGGGGGAATTTTAAAACAAATCTCGCCAGACATGAAACAAGAATATCTTGTTCAATTTTATTCTGGAAAATGGACTAATAGTCAAAAAATTATGCTACGGTAGCCAAAGAAGTTTTAGCCATAGTCAAATGCGTACTAAAATTCCAAGGAGATTTATACAATCAGAAATTCATCATAAGAACTGACTGCCAAGCAGCAAAATTTATTTTTAATAAAGATGTTAAACATAATGTTTCCAAACAAATGTTTGCAAGATGGCAAGCTTTACTAGCCCCTTTTGATTTTGATATACAATACAAGAAGGGTTCAGATAATAATCTGCCCGATTTTCTTACTAGAGAGTACATTAGCTCTTAACTCTGATCTTATAACAGGAAATGAGACCAAAAGGTGGTTTCCTATCCTCTAATAGAGGAAGGGGAAGAGGAAGAGGAGGAACTCAAACAAGCAGGAACAATATTCTTGCTCAAATCGGAACCCAAAAGCTTATAGCTGCCAACATTACAAATACTGCTACTAGCTCTACAACTGGAATATCAGGGATACATCCAGACAGCCAGTTATATCAAAAGTTTATGGATTTTATACAATCCCAACAGCCACAGGAGAATACTCCGCCTTCATACTCAGCAGTAACAAACGAAGAAATCAATGAAGCTGCAGAAACATATGAAAAAAATGAAAAATCAGAAATAATCTTTCTGATAGAACAAAGGGATTTGCAATGGAAAGATGACCCTTGGCAAATAATGCAGAGGTACTGTGATACAGCATCATATGTTGTTCCTACATACAAATACCGTATGCATTATGAGAATATACTCTCATCTATGGGGTCAGTTGAATTTCAACATTTTTACCCCTCTAATACTAGAAAAGTTTATAACTTTTCAAAATTTATCATAAAGAAAATTGTTACCCCAGAAGAATGGGGAATCACTACCATGAGAGATAGAGAATATACTCACTCTGAACAACAAGTAAAGGTAAAGTTTAACTATTGGGACTACATTGATGGCTTTAATAAAGCTTTGTTATATGAGAATGCTAATAAAAAGCATTCATGGTTTATAAAAATATGCTCTAATAATTTTAAAAACCAGATTCCTAACTGGTTTGGACCGTGGTGGACTTTATATGGTCCCAATATTAATATTTTACCAGAAGAATTCAAGACTATATGCTGAATGGGTGGATATTTCACCTAAATTAATGGAATTACAAAAGGAGAATATATATTTTGAGGGAATATCCTCGATGTATTTCTTTATTGAATTCTCAATTCCATGGATCATGAAATGGACAATTGAAGTCCAACATACAGAGGAAGGATTTCCATGTTTGAAAAGAATATTTTTTACAAAATTTTGGAATAAATTACTCCACCAGGACGCAGAAGGAAAGATTCCTGGACAAGAATTAATAAACTCAATAAAAAATTCTATTGAAGCGGGAAAAAGTCAATCTCAGATCATATCAGAACAAGAAGAGCTGAGCCCGTTTAAACAAATCTCTCGGAAACTGAAAATGAAGAAAGGAGCAATCTCTAAAGCAGAATTAATTGCTTCATATATGCAAGAAGTGAAAAAGGATTTAGCTAAAAATTTAGGAATGGAATTTCCAGATAATATGTCCGTAGCCACTTCGTCAAACGAAGAAGAAGAACACTGTTTAGCAGGAGAATCCCAGAGTGTTCATAGCACCGAAGAAATGGACATAGAACTATTTCTCAAAAAGTTCAAAAATGCGGAAGAATCTTTCACGTCAAAAGAAAGGAATGGATAAGTGAAAGAGGAAGAAGACAATTAACTTTTATAAAGTTAAATAGTCTTTAAAGCTGCAGGACCCTATGTTGGGTAAAAAAAGAAGAAGACAACTAACTTTTATAAAGTTAGATAATCTTTAAATTTGTAGGACCCTATGTCGGTAAATTATGTAAGCAATGATGTATTCTATTTTGTTTTACTTATTTTGATCCGGCTATATAAGGGTCACTTTGTTTAGGAAAGGGCAAGCTTTAGCGAACCCTCTCCATATTTACTATTGAAAATCTTTATATTGCTTAATAAAGAGTTTTTCAAGTTTCCCACTGCTGAGTTCATCTTTTAAGGTATTGTTTTATATTTATTATTCTGAATATTTTATCTGTTAGTATCATATTTGCCTAAATAATAGGCTAAACACCCTGTGTTGGACTAATAACACACTAGACATCTGTACTATGGAAATGCTACCATGATAGGAAAAGATTGTTCCGGTGATGCCTAGGTCGGGTTTTGAGGTAAAATTACTGTAGCTCCGGAACTGACAAAACCTATGCTAAGCACGGTAACCCCTGCTTTGAGCCCGTGTTAGCCAAGTGGAAGGCATGAATAGGGCTGTTCAAGGGGTGAGTTTAGGTTTTTCAGAACTCGGGTAACTGTAGCTTGCCTCCAAACCGTAAAGGCTCCTGAGGTCTCACCGAAGCGGTCCTGCACCCACAATGGTATCAGAGCCATGCTACCAGATAGTCATACGTGATATTAGTCCAACACATATTTGCAATGAACATTATAAAGAAACATTCTACTATTAAAAATAGTAGAAAAGAAGAGTATGATATGCCTCAAAATTTAGATCTCCTTAATAAATGGACGATTCCCAAAGTTCAACCTAAATTAATATATCAAATGGATACTTTTGAAAAACTTGGTTTTAAACAAATTGTTAAAACGACAGAAGAAACAATTACTGTTGATTCTGATCACGGAACTTTCCGTTTATTAAATGAAAGTGATTTTGCCCCTTATAGGGAAAATTATAAGTTTATGCATATTGGTTTAATACAAGTTGCTTTTAAACCCCTTACATTAAGAGGCTTACCGGAGAGTTTTATAGCTGTTCTCAGGGATGGTAGAAATAAAAATTGGAAAAAATCTCTTATAGGGACAGTACAGACCAGTTTAGCTTATGGTCCTGTTTATTTTAATGCTTATCCTAATTTGCAAATTTCATTAAATGATGAAAATTCTTTAGAAACTTTAATATTAAGTATTAAATTACGTGGTTATGATTATATGCCTGGCACAGAGGTTATATGTATTTGCTATCGTATTTATTACAAACCTTTATACACACTAAACCCTATGTGTAAAATAATGGATCTTAAAAACGAAACCATTTTGATTGAAACAAATTTTAGTAGGTCAAAAATTATAACAAGAAGACCTATAAAGTGGGATGAAATTGATTTCCCAAAAGAATGGATAATTGAAGAAGCAGCCCCGCCTACAAATAATATTTCTTCAGATATTTCTGAGATTGAACAAACGTCGGATGGGACAGTTAAAATTCGTTTTCATAATAATGAACTGTTGAATTTTGCCGATGATATGGCAATACCTCCAAGAATGCTCAGATCTACTTCTTATATGCCTAAATGTAACTCTTTTTATACCTCTACAGCTGATTATATTGTAGATCTACCATCTAGAGCATCAACTTCTCAAATTAGAGAGGAAGATACCTCTAGATCTGATAAATCTAGTTTTCAGAAAAATGATCATGTTGATAATATTAAAATTGAAAATCATATTGTAACTCCTGATATGGAGCCTACTCCTTCTGATATGGAATTTCCAACTGGTTTATATGGATCAAAAGACTAAACTTGATTTTTCACCAGGATCTCTAATAAGGAAAAAGATCCAACAAGAATTTTTTCAACCTAAATGGGAACCTTTTCAAAATTGGTTCTTTAAAAGTTTTGACAAAACTCAAAGACAATTTTTTCAAAATGATTTTTATGATGATCTTTCAAGAGTAAATAAAGCGATAGCTTTTGTCCCGTGGTTTATGACTAAATATATTTATAAATATATAGAAATGTTAGAACATGATTATAAGCTTTCAAATGGTACTATTACTAAATCAGTATTAGCACCACAACAATCATTTCAAATTGAAAAAGAAAATAAAGTTGTTAATTTTACAGCTTTTGCAGATTTAATAGATAATGAAACTGCTTTAATTACTGCTAAACATGTTCAAACTTTAATTAGGCAGAATAAATATACAAATGTTTATGTGAGTATTTTAGGAGAACATATTCTTTCTTTACATGAGAAAATTGATAATTTATATACAAATCTCAAAAAAGAAAAAATGGCTGAAGAAAGGGAGGTTATACCCAAAGCTACTCCTAGTATTCAACCCCCTCCAGAAGTAAGGGACTTTAGATTCGGTAATATGGCTGATATAGAAACCTTATTAGAAAGAAAGTTTAAAGGATTAAATCTCCAGCCTTTGGATTTAGAACAAGAACCTTCTAATAACAGAAGGGATGATATTTTAAAGGATGAGATTAATAAAATTTCAGAAAAGCATGCTAGGAAGCCGGTACAAAGAATGTATTATTATCCTAGACCGACCCCTCAGGATGTGTTATTAGAAGAACAAGAAACGTATATCTCTAATAGTTATAGTGGAAATGAGATATATGAATGGAATATTGATGGTTATACCGACAGACAAATTTATACACTAATGCATAGAATCTTGATGTTCAGTACAGTTTGTAAAGCAAATGGTAATACCGAAATTAAGACTGCCAATATGATTATAGCAGGATTTACAGGGCAACTTAAAGGATGGTGGGATAATTACCTCACTGAGAACCAAAGAATAGCAATACTAAATGCTGTAAAAAGAGAAGGAGATACAACAGAACCTAATATAGTGTACTCCTTAATCTTGACAATTATAGAACATTTTTCTGGAAGGTGGTCAGATAATAGTGAGACCATTAGGACTATGCTCCAAAACCTTAGGTGTAAAACCCTGACATCCTTTAGATGGTATAAAGATGTATTCTTGTCAAGAGTAATGGAACTGCCTGAGTGTAATAACCCTCATTGGAAATCCAAATTCATAGACGGACTTCCCATTCTATTTGCAGAAAGGGTTAGAAAAACCCTTAGGGGTGATAAGGTCAGTATAAATTATGAAGATTATACTTATGGAAAATTAATAAGTGTTTGTACACAGGAAGGCCTATCTCTCTGTAATGAGATAAGGTTAAATCAACAGATTAAGAGATACCATCTTAATGAAAAACGTCAATTAGGAGAATTTTGTGAGCAATTTGCAATTGATATGCCAGGAACTTCTAAAAAACATTATAAGAAAAAAGGAAGAAACGAAAAGGAAGAAAAATACAGGAAAAG
The DNA here is from genome assembly GCA_029948455.1 of Solanum rostratum. Taxonomy (NCBI): domain Eukaryota; kingdom Viridiplantae; phylum Streptophyta; class Magnoliopsida; order Solanales; family Solanaceae; genus Solanum; species Solanum rostratum. The sequence continues at coordinate 40,756,933 of CM057056.1, forward strand.
GTCTTATAGACTGGGTAGAAAAGAAAAAAGAATAGAGAAGCGTGAGAAAAGGAAGAAAAATTATATGGAATTAAACTTCTGGAAAGATAAAAAACCAAATGTTTGTTATAAATGTGGAAGAATGGGTCACTATGCAAAAAATTGTAAAGTCAAAGATAAAATTAAGAGTCTTAACTTAGAAGATAATATCAAAGATTCCCTTTGCAAGATTTTATTAAATTCCTCACCAGAAAATTCTGAAGATGAACATTCACATATTGAATCTTCAACAAGTGAGGATTTAAAGGTACTACATGATGAAGATTATATAAGTTCATCAGACGAAGAATGTCTACCATGTCAAATGGGACAACCTTGCGAGAATGAAAGCAAGGAAGATGAATTCTATCAATTGTATTCACAATTCAAAGATTTGAATATAAATGTCCTAACAAGTGATAACTTGGTAGAAATCCTTAAGAAAATTGATGATCCCAATTTAAGATCTCAGATTATTGATAAGATTGGAAATAACCAAGCTTCTATTAGTAATACTAATACTTTCAAAGAAATTACCTCTCAAAATAAAGGATATAGCATGGCAGAGGTAATAAGGCAACTCAAAGGAAGGTCACAAAAGAATAATATGCCTACTACAATTCAAGATTTGGCAGAAGAAATTATAAATCTCAAAAAGGAGATTCATTCTCTTAAAAATCATAATAGAACTCTTGATGAAAGAATCGCTTTAATAGAAGCAAGAGAAGATTATAAACATCCTGGAAAACAAATCTTAGATGAAAGTTATCCTATTATTTCGAATAATTTTAAGAATGATTTCCAAGGAATACCTCCTGAAGAAAAAGATTCCTTTTTAGAAACTATTGAATTAATTACTGCTCATAAGCCCATTGCAAAAGTTACTATTCTTATTGATTATAATCTAAAAAAGGATTTTACTGCTTTAATTGATAGTGGAGCAGACTTAAAAGTAATAATAATAGTAATAGTAGTAATAATAGTAATAGTAGTAGTAACAATAGTAATAATGGTAGTAATAATACTAATAATAATAATAATAATAATAGCAATAATAGTAATAATAGTAATAATAGTAATAATAACAGTAATAATAGTAATAATAGTACAACAACAACAAAAACAACATACCCAGTTGAATCCCACAAGTGGGGTCTGGGGAGGGTAGAATCTACACAGATCTTATCACTACCTCATGCGGTAGAGAGGTTGTTTCCGGGGAACCCTCGTCACAAAAACCCATGAGTAGAATAGCTAGATATGATAAAACAGGAAAGAAAGAGAAAGAAAAAGTGCACAGAAAAAGCAACTGATAACAAAAAACCTATGGTAATAAGTAACTACAGGACAATTATCATATAAAAGGTAGATAAATAACATATATAAAGGCATACAATTAACAATTCCTTCTTATCTAACCTATTAGCCTGCTACTCTAATTCGTGACCTCCACTATTTCCTATCTAAGGTCATGTCCTAGGTGGGATCAAGTCTCACCATATCTTGTCTAATCACCTCCCCCCAATACTTCTTTGGTATACATGTACCCCTCCGAGTAACTCCCAAATCTAGTCTCTCACACCTCCTAACAGGGGCATCAGTACTCCTTCTTTGCACATGTCCGAACCATCGCAGTCTTGCTTCCCTCATCTCGTCAGCTATAGGGGCCACCTCTAGCTTCTCCTGAATAGCCTCGTTCCTAATCTTATCACACCTGGTGTGACCACACATCCATCTTAACATCCTCATTTCTACGACCTGCATCTTCTGAACATGTGCATTTTTTGTTGGCCAACACTCCACCCCATATATCAAAGATGGTCTAACCACCATTCTATAGAACTTACTTTTGAGTTTAAGTGGTATCTTCTTATCACACATTACTCCAGAGGCCAACCTCCATTTAGTCCAAGCCACCCCAATACGGTGTGTGACATCATCGTCGATATCCCCACTACTCTGGATGATGGACCCAGATACTTAAAGCTTTCCCTCTTGGGGATAGGGTGAGTGGCAAGTCTCACATTAATGTCAGCTTCATCCCTCGCAACACTGAATTTGCATTCCAAGTATTCTGTTTTGGTCCTGCTCAGTTTGAATCCTTTGGATTCCAAAGCGTGTCTCCAAACCTCCAACCTATCATTAACTTTGGTTCGGGTCTCATCAATCACTACTATGTCATCTGCAAACAACATACACCATGGAACTTCCTCCTGGATAGATCGCGTCAACTCATCCATCACCAGCGCAAACAGAAAAGGGCTCAACACAGATCCTTGATGAAGTCCCATCTTAACTGGAAAATATTCTGAGTTTCCTCCCACCGTTCTTACACGAGTTTTGGCTCCGTTGTACATGTCCTTTATCACTCTAATATATGCTATTGGGATGCCTTTCACCTCCAAACACCTCCACAAGACATCCCTCGGGACTTTGTCGTAGGCCTTCTCAAGATCAATGAACACCATATGAAGTTCCTTCTTTATTTCCCTGTATTTCTCCACTAATCTCCGAACAAAGTGAATTGCTTCAGTAGTTGTAATGACCCGTTAGGTCATTTTGAGAAGGAATCCTCACTTTTTTCATAAAAGACCCTTTCCGTAAATTTAAATTGAAAATTTTGGACTATTCGATAATTATGATCATTCAGTTGCCGGATAATTTTAGATAATTAATTTAGTTGATGGATTTAAATAATATTTTTAATTAATATCCTGTACTATTTATCTCATATTTATCTAAATATAGGCTAATAGAATTTATTACTTTTAGTATATTAAAAGAAATAAATAAATAAATAAAAGGGAAGGAAAAAAAGAGAAAAGGAGTTAAAGATGAAAAAGGGCTGAAATACAAGAAACAGAAAAGCAAAAAGGGACGATGGCCACACACATGCGGAAGAAAAAAAAGTTATGGGAAGGAAAAAGAAAGTGAAAAAGAAAGAGAAAATTTGTGATTTTCTTCTCGAAACATCAAGGTAATTATTCTCATTCTTTCTATTAAGTTTTTATGTATTAGGAACAAATTCTAGGATAAAAACGTGTATAAATTATGCTTAATTAAGAAAATATAGCCCTAGGGTTCTTAGAATAAACTTTTGATTTGGGGATCGAATAACGATCCGTTTTAGCTGAAAATTGAAATATACATTTAGTTTATTATGGGTAAGCATAATCTGAAAGAAATTTTCATATTCAAATTTAAGGGCTCGGGGTGACCTTTTGACTTGATTTTTGAGCCAAAAATAAATATAGCAATATGGGTGTCATTAGATTCGTATTTTTATGTTGATTATGTATTTGAATAGATGTTGATCATCTGAAAGTGTTACGAAAGACTCAAGATTTGGAGTGTTATTCTATTAATTGAGACAAGTGAACTTTCAAAACTTTGTAATTCTCGTGTAATTCTCAAATTTGCCCTCTCCTATGTGTGATTTATGAGACATTTTAATATTATAAAAATGAGGTGATTAAAGGTAAATGTGAATTGGTGGTGTTGTAACACCTGAATTGAAAATGTGGTTAAGTGGCGTGAATTCTATATTGAGACATGTGGTTGTGGTTGGTGATTATGAGTGAATTTGTTTATGGACTTCATCTTATGTTCATTCATTTTATATCACACATTTTTGCATTGGTTATGGATATTAATATGAGTGAGATGGTAAAAATTGAGGCCGAGGTCTTTACCGGTCGAGATATGATACCGAGGTCTTTGCCGGCGATGATAATATGCCGAGGTCTTTGCCGGCGATGATGTGATGTTGAGGTATTTTTAATGATATTGTGATGCCGAGGTCTTTGCCGACGATGATAATATGTCGAGGTCTTTACCGGCGATGTTTTGATGTTGAGGTATTTTTAGTGATATTGTGATGCCGAGGTCTTTGCCGGCGATGATAATATGCCGAGGTCTTTACCGATGATGTTGTGATGTTGAGGTATTTTTCAATGATATTATGATGCCAAGGTCATTACCGGCGATCATTGCATAAGCATTACATTTCATTCTTGCATATTCTTGTGTGGCATGATGTTATTCCTGCATTGGACTGTGTTATCACTTATGAGTTGTGGTTGGCGATGTTGAATTGTGACATTGTGAAAGCTATCTTTATTATGTATTATGTATCGCTGGGTTGGACTGATTTTCTGTGCAGGTTATAGTTGTGGAGGTCGGTAGGGATGAAAAGAGTTTGTGTATTTTATTGGACTTGCTTTGTGTTGTTAGTTGACTTTCTGGGTACCGTGTGGTTGGTACTCACCTCTTACTTCTACATTTTTGTAGGTTATGCGCTCGGATCTTTGTGATACTCTCTCTTTTTTTTTTATCCGAGGCTTTCTATGGAGATTAGTGAGGTAGCTATTTTTCATCTCAGCGAGCCTCATCCTCTTATTTATAATCTTGTTCTACTTTAGATACACCATCATTTGTGACTTGTATTTTTTTTCAAATCCATTGTAACACCTTAGAGGCTTGTGCACGTGACAACCAGGTTTTGGGGGGAGTTTTTATTTAAGTTGACTTATTACCTTCAGTTAAGTTTTTATTTTATCATCCTTCCGCACTTAATCGTTATAATTGGATTTTAGGCTGACTTGTCTTGGTGGGATAAGAGAAGTGCCATCACGTCCATTTTTGGGTCGTGACAGTAGTCGACCTTCCTTGCATGAATCCAAACTGGTTTTCTGAAATAGACACTACCTTTCTCACCCTCATCTCCACTACTCTCTCACATGCCTTCATAGTATGACTTAACAACTTTTTGAATATCACCCTTGTTCTTATACAGTGGAACCATTGTACTCCCCCTCCATTCATCCGACATCTTGGCAGTCTGCATGATAGTATTGAATAGTCTAGTCAGCCACTCTATATCATCCTTGATCATGTTCTTCCAAAAATCTACCGGAATCTCATCCGGTCCGATTGCCCTTCCTCTCGTTATCCTACTAATAACCCTTCCAACCTCCTCAACTCTGAACCGCCTGCAATAACCAAAATCTCGATGACTTTCGGAATGTGCCAACTCACCTTATTCAATATCTCCATCTCCTTTTTTGTTTAAGAGTTCATGAAAGTAAGCTTACCACTTTTGTTTAATGGAAGCTACATCCACTAACACCTCACCCTCCTTATCCTTGATGCACTTCACTTGGTCCAAGTCATGAGCTTTCCTTTCTCTCTCTTTACCAAGCCTATACATTCTTTTGTCTGGGCCTTTATCACTTAGCTCCTCATATAGACGCTCGAATGTTACTGTCTTAGCACTCGTCACTGCCATCTTTGCTTCTGACTTAGCCATCTTATAAATCCCCTTAAGCCTTTGTTTTTCATCCTCATCCCTACACACCAACCACTTTGTATAGGCCACCTTCTTAGCTTTCACTTTGCCTTGTACCTCTTCATTCCACCACTAATCACCCTGACGTCCTGTAATGACCCTGAACATGGTTTTGACTTTTTGAGCCCAAAACTAGTAATGAGTTTTCTCGGGTTTTGGCCAAGGAGACCATAAATTCAAATTCTGATGATTCCATTGGATCCGGAATATTGATTTTGGTCTAGAAGGACCCTTCGTTAAGTTTTCGAAGCTTCCGGGTGTGTTTTGGTCCTTTCGATTATTTTTTATACTAGAAAATGGGACCCACATTGGAATAAAACGACCTCTGGTGTGAATTTTGACTACACCGTTGAGTTCAAAATATCGTTTTCGATCAGATTTCATATATGGAATGTATTTTTCTGACTCCAGATGAGGACAGAGCATTGAATTTGAGTTTGAGAGTTTGTTGAGAATGCTGAAGCGGGGATGACGTGGCCCAATTAGGCGCTGCCCGCAGTATATAAAAAGAAATCTGCATATTCTTCTTAGATTTTCTAGGTTTTTCACAAATTTCTATTAGTGGTTTCTCCTTCGATTTTGGTCCGATTGGGGCGATTCAAAAGGCTATATGGTGTATTTTTCCTACAGGAACACCATGGGAGTTTCAGAAATTAATTTTGGCGCATTATTCGAGGTAAATTTTTCTATTTTTAGGCTGGTTTGGATGTTTATTTTGGAAACTTTAAATATGAGATTTCTATCTCGTTTTAGCTCCATTTTTTAAACGGTTTTCGCCATTGAATTTCTTATTACTTGGAGAACATTTTTATGTATAAATTTTTAGATTTCCGATATCTTTTTCTGATGACGAAATTTTTGGACCATTTTGTCCTTTTCACCAAATTAATTGATTTTAGTGTCATTAGATTCGTTATGTTTATTATAATGTGATACTTGAATAGATTTTGGTGATTTGGAGTATCGTAGAGAAGGAAAAGCTTCAGAATTGATATGATTCGAGACTTTATATAAGGCAAGTGAGTTTCTAATCTTTTGTTAAATATGTTGAACCTTGTATGCTCTAATGTATATATAGAATTGAGTATTTTGGGATAGAGATGGATTAATGTAGGCTTTGATCAAAATATCTTGAATTGAGTAATTATTCCTATGGTGATATTTGACTTGTGAATTAATTTGGAAGTGTATTTTAGGGTAAATAGTGAATTATTTAATGATGATATCGAATTGGTATTTATTTTGAAATGTGACTGTTATTGAGGTTGTGATGGTATTGAGATATTAAAAATATTGCAACATTTTTGGTGGTGGGTATACCCCATATTCTTGTAATTTCTTCCATGTGTGATTCATGAAATATTTTAATATTATAAAAATAATGAGGCAATTAAATATAAACGTGAGTTGGTGTGGTGTTGTGACACTTGAATTGAAAATGTGGCTAAGTGATGAGATTTCTATTTTTGAGATATATTATTGTGGTTGGTAATTATGAATTGATTTGTTTGTGGACTTATCTCATGTTCATTCATTCTATGTCACACATAATTTGCATTGATTCTGGATATTGACATGATTGAGATGGTAAAAAGAAAAAGAAATTGGGGCCGAGGTCTTTACCGGTCGAGATGTGATGCCGATGTCTTTTTCGGCGATATTGTGTGTAATGACCCGTTAGGGCATTTTAAAAATAAATACTCTCTCTTTCATAAGAGATTCTTTTCGTAAATTTAAGTTAAATATTTTGGACTATTCGATAATTACGATCATTTAGTTGACGGGTAATTTTAGATAATTAATATAATTAGTGGATTAAAAATAATATTTTTATTTAATAGTCTATACTATTTATTCCATATTTATCGAAAATAGGCTAATAAAATTTATCAATTTTCGTATATTAAAATAAATAAATAAAAACAAACAAACAAACAAACAAACAAAGAAAAAGAAAGAAAAGAAAAAAATAAAGAATAAAAGGCTGCGCAGTAGCCCTGGAATGAAAAAAAAGAAGCAGAAAGCAAAACGGATGAGACGCAACATACGGAGAAAACAAGAAACGCGGGAAGAAAAGAAAAGAAAAAGAAGAGATGAAAAATTATGATTTTCATCCCAAAACATCAAGGTAATTATTCTCATCCTTTCTATTAAGTTTTCATGAGATTATGGATAAATTTTTAGGGCAGAAACGTGTATAATTTATGTTAAATTAAGAAAATATAGCCCTAGGGTTCTTAGAATAAAATTTTGATTTGGGGGTCGAATAACGGTCCGCTTTAGCTAAAATTTGACGTATACATTTACTTTATTATGGGTAAACATAATCTGAGAGAAATTTTCAGATTCAAATTTAAGGGCTCGGGTTGACTTTTTGACCCGATTTTTGAGCCAAAAATAAATGTAGCAATATGGGTGTCATTGGATTCGTATTCTTATGTAAATTATTTATTTGAACAGATTTTGATCATCTGAAAGCGTTATGAAAGACTCAAGATTTGGAGTGTTATTCTATTAATTGAGGCAAGTGGATTTCTTAACCTTTGTTAAGTATATAAAATCTCGTGCTTCCTTGTGTGAAGGTTGTGAATGATTTTGACATATTGAGTTAGTGTTGATGTTGTTTAAAACCATGTTGTTGTGAATTGTGCATTGTGTTAAAATTAGTCATTACCCCATTATCATGTAAGCATGCCTATTTGCATTGACATGTGTGACAAGTGTTATGTGAACTAGGACAGAATAAGAATTAAAAAGGATGTACCATTTCGAGGTTCGTGTCGCATGCCGCGACAGATACTATATTATGATTAGAGGGTCGTGTCGCACGCCACGACGGATACTATAATTCGAGGGACGTGTCACACGCCGCAACGGATACTACATATGATTCGAGGGTCGTGTCGCACGCCGCGACGGATGCACGGACTAAAAGTCCCCCATGGGTCCTGGACTGCGAGACAGCAGGTGTGTATCACTAGGTCAGACATGCATCATGATATTTGACATTGCATTGCATTGCATCACACATCATTATTGTCTATGAACTTGCGAGTGTCTTTTATGAAACTTGTGATGGATGAACTTGATCATTATGTTGTTGAACTATAAATATTGCTGTGGGTATTGAACTATAGGCTATGTACATTGTGAACTGTTAGGTTCGGCTGACTTTATGCAAGTGGTAGTTGTGGAGGTTATGTTGGAGTGTCAGGAGTACTTTTATTCTATATTACTTAATTTTGTGTTTCGTAGTTCACTTGCTGGGTACCGTGTGGTTGGTACTCACCCCCTTGCTTCTACATTTTTGTAGGTTAAGCACTCGGATCTTTGTGATACTCTCTTTTCTTTTGTTATCCGGGGCTTTCTTTGGAGATTAGTGAAGTAGATATTTGCCATCTCAGCGAGCCTCATCCTCCTATTTATGATACTTTAGAGACAACATCATTTGTGACTTGTATTTTTTTCAAATCCATTGTAACACATTAGAGGCTTGTGCACGTGACAACCAGGTCTTGGGAGATTTTAATTAAGTTGGCTTATTATCGATGGTAAAAGTTTTCACTTTGTATTATCCTTCTATATTTTATGATTATAATAAAAGTTTTCACTTTGTATTATCCTTCTATATTTTATGATTATAATTGGATTTTAGGCTGACTTGTCTTGGTGGGACAAGACGAGTTCCATCACGTCCATTTTCGGGTTGTGACAAAATGGTATCAGAACCCCAGGTTCATAGGTCTCGCGTGTGTACAAGCCGAGTCTAGTAGTCTCGAGGATCGATATGGAGACGTCTATACTTATCCTCGAGAGGCTATGAAGACTATTAGGAAACGTCCTTTTGTTTATTCTTTCTCTATCGTGCGGCAGTGGTTCGGTGTGATTCTTATCGCTTTATCCCATTTCCTCTCACTTATAGAGATGAATCCTGCGTGATTCATTATATGAGTAGTTAGTAGGTTGTACATAGACTTGAATGTTAGATCTAGTACTAAAGTGTAAGTGACATACTTGTAAAAAGGATGTGTGGTTATATTTAAAAGATTCAATTATTAAAACAGGTTGAGTAAGGTGATGACCTGACGATACACTTTGAGGATGTTGGAGTGATAAGGTCAAACAGTGGATTGGGGGATTTTATGAATGTGTTATCCTTTTTGGGGTTGGTTATCCAGCAACACAAACATTATTAATGTGGTGTATATGATATCGAAAATGGTTCAACAATTTAAGGTGGAATGTTGAAAGGATAGGTAGATCACAAATTTTGTTCGGTAAACTAATATTAGTAAAAAAAATTGTCATAATATGTATGGATTGCTTAGATAATGATAAGAATGATATTGTGTCAATTAAGGTCAGAATCTCTATTATGATTTCATAGATCAAGCGGATATTAAGGAAGGTCATGATACAACTATCACCATGATTCCAATTTACTTGATTAGAGTTATGGAGTATGTTACTTTTGCTAGCGATTGAATTTATGAAAACAATGTTTATTACTTAGGATAGAGTCATGATGGATTGGATAACATTTTGCAACTATTGATAGGTAGAAGCATGCAGGCTAGTTTGGTGCTACTTTCTTGATAGGTATGATGTGTTCTAGTGGTGGATCTAATAGGCTTTCATAATATAGTATTAGTGGTATATGAAAATGGGTATGTCAATTGTTAAGCGTGAATACAAACTATTTTAGAAATTATTAGTGTATCATAGGCTCATTTAATAAGGTTTAACGTTGTATTCATATTCGAGAAATCAACTAGCTTTCTACTTTGGATGCTTGGGTTAAGTATTATATATAAGAAAATTTTTAGTGGTGGATCTTTGGTACAATTAATGTATTTAAGTTGTGAGGTGTATTCGGGGGATTCTAAATGTGGACTGTTACTCCATAATAAGATCCAAGGGAGTTAGTTCTTTATATTTGACCGATATAGTTTTGGTGTCATATCGATGATGAGGGTAACCGTGAGATGATGGTAATGTCGATAGAGCATAATGGTAATAAAAGTTTGTGATGGATTATGATCAAGATGCAATCATATGATGAGAATTTTTTATTGAGTGAATTCAGTATGGTAAACACAATCTACAGGTGTCAAAAGTTACGTTGCTACTATTTGATGAGTAACGTGATCATAAGAAAAATGTAAAATGTGTTGAGATACTACTTCAACAGAATTGAAATAAGCTAGAGTCATAAATAAATAAATTAGTGAGATGTAGGGATATTCACTTTGATGGTAAAGGTAAAAAAATATATCTTTCGAGAGAGTAGGAAATTGAATGTGAAGTCATGTGATTTCATTTGTTTTGCTGGTGATAGTGTTACGTATCATTGGTCTTGGCTAGAAGACTGTTGGATAATATTGGAGAAAAACATCTATGATGTTGGGCTTGAATATGGTGATAATCTCTTTTTGTGATTTTGAGTATGGTAATTAGTACGTTAAAATTTTTATAAAAGATATTGTAGGGTCGATAAAGAGGGGATCAATCATAAGTTAAGATATATGAATTCATAAAGATCTCAAATATGAGCTAATGCCAATAGATAAAGAAATTGGGGTACAAGTTAAAATAAAAATTCGAGTTTTTCATTGTTAGCGTATATTTTTGGTAGTATATATATTTTGCCAAGATATTTATTGATAAGATAAGAAATAATGGATAGCAATGAGTATTCAACATTTGGAAGAACCTGCATATGATTTGGGTCATAAATTTAGTTTTTTTTTTTTAATTGTTGAAGGACCTAAAGAAGTGCTCCACTTAAAGTTTTAGCTTAGAGCATGAGGCGAAATGTCACGTGAATGAGAATCTAATATACTGAAGAGTTCAGGATATCTGAAATTTGTGTCATAGGAAGAATTTAAGAAAGTGAAGGAATAAGACATCCGATATAGATCCTTGGTTAAAATTAAAGATTTTACTTGTTTTCATCTTTGAGCTTAGATATGACCATGCAATGCGTACTTGTTTAGCACAAATTTTCTAGGATTTACTCGTAACTTTTATGAAGACTGGGTTTTGATCCGAGTCACAAATAATGATGTTTAAAATATGCTACATTTTTATATTGGTCTAGATTGTCCAATTATGATAGATGACTTATGAGGGCACTGCGATATAGGTTATAGCTCTACACACTTATTGAGGATATTGAGGGGGTTGTAATTACTTTATTAATGGGACTACATAAATTATTGTGATGCGTTACATAGACACTTGATGATGACTAGAGGTTATGTGCTTGTGGTATGCAAAATGATTAATGTGATTGAATTTCTCTAAGTTTTGGCATGAGGTATATGATGATTTGAATGGTAGTTGAAATTCGGGATGTGAAAGATTGCATGAAATTGACTTTAGAATCAAGTAACCTTACTTCGATGAGAAAAGTATTATCAAGTTTAAAATTTACGCTATCAGCTTTGTGTGTGATTTATGTCTATAAAAAAATAATACTTAAATAAAAAGAGAGGAAACCATAGTTTGAAATATTTAAAGGTGATAATGTGTAGCTAAGAAGAATTTAATACTAATAACAATTTGAGAGAATGGTAAATGACAAGTATGACTATGATATTATGTTAAGTATTAAGAGCGTTGTCTTTAATGCAATACTGTGAAGAATATATGAAGTTTGATAAATTAAGTATGTGTATGATTGTATTGGGACTAGACAGGTTGATTATGTGCAGCTAAAGATGGAATTAAAAAAAAAAGATAGGGTCAGATGAATGAAAATGTTTGATAAGGGCACTATGAAAGTAGTATCTTGTGTTATTCGATCTTCATTCCGTGCATTTTGGTGTGGCTACCTACTTTATTATGGGAATACCTGCCTATTTCCACCGTGTCTTCACTTTGGTAGACGGATCCTTAGTGGTGGATCGGGTGAACCGATCCTGCAATTTTCTCTTAGTAAGATAGGATGCTTGTGCGAACTTGATTATTTCAATTTTGACATATTTAGTATTATTTGGGGCAGTTGAAGTATACAAGTGATTCTACACACACAACTTTGGTTATGTGAATTATAAAAGAGCTACCATTAATATTTATAGTTGTCCAGTAGTTTTAAGGCTCATCTTATCGTTGAGGTTATGTTCTGGCTATGTATGATTGAATATGAGGTCTGTTGGGTCTAGCTCTATCATTCTTAAGGGTTATTTATAGCCACGACTATGATCTAGTATTTTCGATAGTGTTGTTAGAGAATCTGTTTGTTTTGGTGTATTGTTCGCTAAGTGGTTACTTAAACCATTTTCTCCATTAGGTCAGAAAAATTCGATTATCTATGATGAGTATCCAATGTCTAAAGATCGCATTTTATAACTTAAGATCGTGCGAAGATTTGACTGTGAGAATGTAATCTTAACAAAATCTATGAGGGTTTGTGCATTAGAAGTGTGAGATGGTTGATTTAGGTTTGCTTTTGATTATGGCTGGTATTGATTTAGAATTTTATCATGATTATGTGAGAAATATTTATTGAGTTCTGGCTTAGTGTGTTGTAGTTCATATCGAATTCATGAGTTAGCCAGTGGCTTGAAAATCATCATTGACTTGTAAATCTATCAAGGTTTGATTAGGAAAAAAACCAGTTCTTAATAGTGAATTTTGGTGGAATGGTATTAAATAGGAACTTACTTGGAGAAATAAATACTGATTTTGAAGATCATAACTTTGGATTTTGATAATGTCGATTACTCTTCCTTTCTCCTTCTTATGTTCAAGGACGAACATGATTTTTAGTGGTGGATAACGTAATGGCCCGTTATGGCATTTTAAAAATAAATACTCTCTTTCATAAGATATTCTTTTCATAAATATAAGTTGAAAATTTTGGACTATTCGATAATTACGGTCATTTAGTTGACGGATAATTTTAGATAATTAATTTAATTGGTGGATTAAAAATAATATTTTTATTTAATAGCCTATACTATTTATTCCATATTTATTAAAAATAGGCTAATAGAATTTATCACTTTTAGTATATTAAAATAAATAAATAAATAAATAAAAACAAACAAAGAAAGAAAAGAAAAAAAATAAAGAATAGAAGGCTGCGCAGCAGCCCTGGAATGAAAAAAAAATGAAGCAGAAAGCAAAAACGGATGAGAGGCAACATACGGAGAAAACAAGAAACGCGGGAAGGAAAAGAAAGAAAAAGAAGAGATGAAAAATTATGATTTTCATCCCAAAACATCAAGGTAATTATTCTCATACTTTCTATTAAGTTTTCATGAGATTATTGATAATTTTTTAGGGTAGAAACGTGTATAATTTATGTTAAATTAAGAAAATACAGCCCTAGGGTTCTTAGAATAAAATTTTGATTTGGGGGTCGAATAACGGTCCGTTTTAGCTGAAATTTGACATATACGTTTAGTTTATTATTGGTAAACATAATCTGAGAGAAATTTCCAGATTCGAATTTAAGGGCTCGGGTTGACTTTTAGACCCGATTTTTGAGCCAAAAATAAATGTAGCAATATGGGTGGCATTGGATTTGTATTCTTATGTAGATTATGTATTTGAACAGATTTTGATCATCTGAAAGCGTTATGAAAGACTCAAGATTTGGAGTGTTATTCTATTAATTGAGGCAAGTGGATTTCTTAACCTTTGTTAAGTATATAAAATCTCGTGCTTCTTTGTATGAAGGTTGTGAATGATTTTGACATATTGAGTTAGTGTTGATGTTGTTTTAAAACCATGTTGTTGTGAATTGTGCATTGTGTTAAAATTAGTCATTATCCCATTCTCATGTAAGCATGCCTATTTGCATTCACATGTGTGACAAGTGTTATGTGAACTAGGAAAGAATAAAAATTAAAAAGGATGTACCATTTCGAGGTTCGTGTCGCACACCGTGACGGATACTATATTATGATTCGAGGCTTATGTCGCACGACGTGATGGATACTATAATTCGAGGGACGTGTCGCATGCCGCGACGGTTACTACATATGATTCGAGGGTCGTGTCGCACGCCGCGATGAATGCACGGACTAAAAGTCCCCCATGGGTCCTGGACTGCGAGACAGCGGGTGTGTATCACTAGGTCAGACATGCATCATGATATTTGACATTGCATTGCATTGCATCACACATCATTATTGTCTATGAACTTGCGAGTGTCTTTTATGAAACTTGTGATGGATGAACTTGATCATTATGTTGTTGAACTATAAATATTGGTGTGGGTATTGAACTATAGGCTATGTACATTATGAACTGTTAGGTTCGGCTGACTTTATGCAAGTGGTAGTTGTGGAGGTTATGTTGGAGTGTCAGGAGTACTTGTATTCTATATTACTTAATTTTGTGTTTAGTAGTTCACTTGATGGGTACCGTGTGGTTGGTACTCACCTCCTTGCTTCTACATTTTTGTAGGTTAAGCGCTCGGAACTTTGTGATACTCTCTCTTCTTTTGTTATCCGGGGCATTCTTTGGAGATTAGTGAAGTGGCTATTTGTCATCTCAGCGAGCCTCATCCTCCTATTTATGATCTTGTCCTACTTTAGAGACAACATCATTTGTGACTTGTATTTTTTTCAAATCTATTGTAACACATTAGAGGCCTGTGCACGTGACAACCAGGTCTTGGGAGATTTTAATTAAGTTGACTTATTATCGATGGTTAAAATTTTCACTTTGTATTATCCTTCCATATTTTATGATTATAATTGGATTTTAGGCTGACGTGTCTTGGTGGGATAAGATGAGTGCCATCACGTCCATTTTCGGGTCGTGACATTGTGACACTAAGAACTGTGATAGTGAGATTGTGATGCCGAGGTCTTTGCCGGCGATATTGTGATACTAACCAATGATAGTGAGATTGTGATGCCGAGGTCTTTGCCGGCGATATTACTATGCTAAAATTTGTGATAGTGATATTGTGATGTCGAGGTCTTTGCCGGCGATATTGTGATGCCGAGGTCTTTGCCGGTGATATTGTGATGTCGAGGTCTTTACCGGCGATATTGTGATGCCGAGGTCTTTGCCAGCGATATTGTGATACTGAAATCTTTGCTATTGATATTGTGATGCCGAGGTCATTGCCGGCAATTATTGCATAAGCATTGCATCTCATCCTTGCATTTTGATATTGTGATGTCGAGGTCATTGCCGACAGTTTTTGCATAAGCATTGCATCTCATCCTTGCATACTATTATGTGGCATGGTGTTATTCATGTGATTGATTATGTTATCACTTGTGAGTTATGGATTGTGATTTGATAATTGTGATATACTGAAAAACTATCTTTATTGTGTATTATGTGTTGCTGGGCTGGGACTTTTCTGAGTGCAGGTTTGTAGTTCGGTGGTATGTGGTTGGGTGTGAAGGAGTTACTTGGTTCTTCATTGTTTTACTCCAGGTTATTTCCATTTGCTGAGTACCGTGTTGTTTTTTGTACACACCCCCTTGCTACATTTTTGTTGGTTGCGAGCCCGGTCCCTTTAGTTAGAATTTTCTCATTACAGGACCGTGCTTCTGGATTATCCTTAAGGTAGTTGTTTATCTCACCGGTGGACCTTCAAGGAATCCATCATTATGTTATGTTCTATTTGAGGCCTAGACATTTTAGACATTTATTTTATTCGAGTACTATGTATTTAGAGGCTTGTACATATGACACCAGTTCTAGGATGGTTGTAATTCGGTCTTCCTATGATAATTTGTCATATTAGACTATTTTCTCTTCCGCTATTAATGTTATGTTTAGATCAGTAGGTATTGGGCTGACTCGCCTTGGTGGGATAGGTGAGTGTCATCACGTCTATTTTCGGGTCGTGACAATTGGTATCAGAGCCCCAGGTTATAGGTCTCACATGTGTACAAGCTCAATCGACCAGAGCCTTAAGGATCGGTGTAGAGACATCTGTTACTTATCCTTGAGAGGCTACAAAGATTGTTAGGAAATTTCCTCTTATTCTTTCGATTCCCGTCATGCGTGGTTGTTGTAGGTCTGTATACATTGCGTGGTTTGAAATTCGATCCAGCTTAGAGGTAATGGATCTAAGGGATGAATGTGTAGTCAACCTTGGATTGTCCCTTGATTCGAAACGATTTGGGTGTGGATGAGGTCCGATGAGGTATGTCAAAGGTTAGTATCGAACGGAGAAGTTGAATTAAGGAGCAACTTTAAGATCTCTTGAGTTAAGAGTTCATATGCCCTAGTGTGTCTCCATGGGGTGCCCTGTTTTGTTTGTAAAGAAAAATGATGGTTCTATGAGAATGTGTATTGATTACAGATAGTTGAAAAAGTGACCGTTAAGAAGAAGTATCCTCTCCCTATAATTGATAATCTTTTTGACCAGCTTCAGGGTGAAACCATTTTTTCCAAGATTGATTTGAGATCTGAATATCATCAGCTAAGGATCAGGGATTCTAACATACCTAAGCCAGCATTTCGGACAAGGTATGGGCACTATGAGTTCCTTATGATGTCCTTTGGGATAACCAATGCTCTTGCCGCAATTAGAGAGTTGATGAATGATGTATTTCGACTATATTTGGGTTCCTTGTTTTTTTGTTTTCATTAATGATATATTGGACCACTTCAATGCCAAAGAGGATTATGAGCGGCATTTGAGGATTGTACTTCAATAGATTAGAGAAGAGAGGTTATATGGCAAGTTTTCTAAATGTGAGTTCAGCTGAAATCGGTGACATTTATAGGTATGTTGTTGTTATTGTATCTTATATCATCTGGGAAGGCCAATGAAGTGGATAATGCTTTGAGTCGGAAGGCCTCAAGCTTGGGGAGTCTCATAGCTATTCAGGTTAAGGAGTGACCATTAGCTAGATATATTTAGAAATTGGCCATTAGATTGGTAAGAGTGTAGACTTCAGCGTCGAGAGTGGTGCTTTCCTAGTCTACTTGATGTCCGGGTGATTCGTAAACGTGGCATAGCGTCATTAATTTAATGACTATGTTATCGATGTAATAATTATAGGATTCCAGTTGTTAAGTTTTCAAATAAGGGTTGATTGGTATGGACAGAGGATGACATTGTGTTCATTAAAATCAGGACCTCTACTAAGTCTTCTTGGAGTGAATATGTTGCACGAATGACTATGATACAACTGCTATGGTGGTGTCCATGTCTATTTAGATAGGGCTATGGGTTGTGCTGCTTCTACTACCCATCTTGTCTATGGAAGAAGGTATATTGTTTGGTGAGAGATGAATTCAATGAGACAAAAGTGTTGACCATTCGAGCACCAACTTCTCCGAGAATATGGTGCATTCTAGTGGTGAATATGGTGGGACTTTTGATGTGGTACGGATAATATACAAGGACAGAGGCATTAATCATTGAGTGCAGACACTAGTTACTAAGGAGTTATGAATTTTTGCACTTCCTCAAGAAGTGGAGTTTGGCATTACCGTTATATTTGGGGAGAACCATTTGGTTGTTACCATGGATGTTTGGATTTGGAATCAGTTATAAGGAAAATTGTAGTGGTGAATCATAGAATGGGTATTAATATGTTTAAGTGTTATTTTATTCCATAGATCTATATGGGGAATGGTGACCTCATTGTAAGCTAAGAGGAGTGCTTTGATATCGAGATAATAAGCATATGGACTAATAAGGTTTGACAAGTTCACTTGTATAAATGAAAATGGAAATGATAGTGAGAAAGTACATATGGATAATTGGTTGAGTCAGTAAATTTTGTTGGTATGACTTGGGATTGGGCTACTATATCAATCATAACAACAGTTTTATTATATGTCATGACACTAGTTGCCTGCATGAAAAACACTGGTATCAGCAAGGTTAATAGATTGTTTGGTAAGGTATGATAGAGAAGGCTACATGGGTTGGCTCGAGTGTGAGAATGGATTTCTTTATGATATTCAATTTAGTGACAAGTATGACTTGGGTTGCGAGTAACGAGTACGACAATGTATATGAGAAAGCGATTGATGAAAAAGTAGGGTATGCAATCTCTAAAGATCTTCAAGATGTATATTAACCATGATTGAGAAGGAAATCAATTGCATACTGTGAATTGGGATCCACGGTTTCATGGTACATTGCGTTCACGATAATTGATTTTGTCAATGTATGGACTAGTCTAATGAGATAATCAGTTATGTTGATTACTGAGCATTTTTAAGGGTTTTGAGCTTGTCTTCGATTATGGATTCTGTTACTTTTGACGGTGAAGGGACTAAATGAAGTTTCATTTAATCAGTTTGGTGTAAAGTAAAAGACAATCTGTTATGGAAGTTTTTCTAAGAAAGTATAACAATAAATGGGTTAGGAGCGAGCACATAAGCCTTGGGCATCAAAGAGTTTGAGCACCTAGGATTAGGCCATGAGTATGGGTTTAGCA
Organism: Solanum rostratum; assembly: GCA_029948455.1. Taxonomy (NCBI): domain Eukaryota; kingdom Viridiplantae; phylum Streptophyta; class Magnoliopsida; order Solanales; family Solanaceae; genus Solanum; species Solanum rostratum. The sequence continues at coordinate 40,775,683 of CM057056.1, forward strand.
TTCAAACATCCTCGCAACATTTATGACAAATACAAGTAAAGGAAAGTAGACATCATATATGGGTCCATGGTTCATAGTTGTAAATTGTAAGATTTTCGCTTTGAGTTTGTGTGATGATGTGAGAGGGGTTGACTCATCAACAGATTATGAGAGACTATGACCTTTTTTTGAAAGTTTGGTTTGGGTTGGAATGACAAACAGTGATCTATGAGAAATTATGCAGTTCATATTAGGTTGGATGGCTCAATCATAATAGGTGACTCGTGGAAGCAATATAGAAAGGACTCACGATTTCATATGTGTCACTGATGACTTTGGATCAGATGGATACTACTTCATTGATGGAGGTTAACGTAATCTATCATGATGGATTATGTTGGTACTTAGTGGTAAATGGAGGTTATATGCTCATGGTATGCAGAATTCCTAGGGCTATCAAGAATTTCTTAAGTTTGGCATGAGGGAACGATTGTTGGAGTGGACGTTGAGGCTTTTTTCTCTGCGAAGGGTTATATGTGGTTGATGTTGATTTCTAATTAAATAGTTGTAGCTCGTGGAAAGGGAACCATACTTGATTTAGCTATTGCTCCAGCATCCAAGTAGTATTATTTGAGGTTTTATAATCTTGGGAGTGTCATTCACTAGTTGTCAAATTTAATTGGGTTCTCTCTTAGGAATATGTATTGTTGAAGTATTGGAATTGCGCAGCTTAAGTTCAGGGAAGATTATGTTAAGGGAATTGGACTTGGACGAGGTTTGTGATGGTTGGTAGATTGCAATTGACTATTATTAGTTCAGTTTGGTTCATTGGCTAGTCTCCGACTTGTAGCTACTCTTAGAGGGCAGAATTTCATATTGGCTCATAAGTATTATTCTTATTGGTACGTTTTGATGTTATAGCTCTCGAGAATAAGGCCACTTGAAAGCAATTAATGACTTGAGAAGGGTATGTCAGACTCTTGGTTACTTCTAGTGAGGCTCCTCCCTTTGCCTTATGTTTGAGGACGAACATAATTTTTAGTGGTGAATAATGTAATGACCCAAAACATGGTTTTGACTTTTTGAGCCCAAAACTAGTTTAAATGAGTTTTCTCGGGTTTTGGCCAAGGAGACCTCAAATTCAAATTCTGATGATTCCGTTGGATCTGGAATATCGATTTTGGTATAGAAGAACGATTCGTTCAGTTTCCAAAGCTTTCGGGTGTGTTTTGGTCTTTTCGATTGTTTTCGATACTGGGAAATGGAACCCACATTGGAATAAAACGACCTCCGTTGTGAATTTCGACTACACCGTTGAGTCCGAAATATCATTTGTATTTCATATATGAAATGTATTTTTTCGACTCCGGATGAGGTCGGAGCATTGAATTTAAGTTTGAGAGTTTGCTGAAAATGCTGAAGCGGGGATGACGTGGCCCAATTAGGTGCTGCCACGTGGCTAATGTAGTATATAAAAAAAATCTGCAGATTCTTCTCAGATTTTCTAGGTTTTTCACAAACTTCCATCAATAATTTTTCCTTCGATTTTGGTCCAATTTGGGCGATTCAAAATGCTAAATTGTGTATTTTTTAGAGAGGAACACCATGGGAGTTTCAGAAATTAATTTTGGTGCACCATTCAAGGTAAATTTTGCTGTTTTTTGGCTGGTTTGGATGTTTATATTGGAAACTTTAAATATGAGATTTCTATCTTGTGTATTTTTTCGAGAGGAACACCATGGGAGTTTCAGAAATTAATTTTGGTGCACCATTCAAGGTAAATTTTGCTGTTTTTTGGCTGGTTTGGATGTTTATATTGGAAACTTTAAATATGAGATTTCTATCTCGTTTTAGCTCCATTTTTTAAACAGTTTTCGCCATTGAATTTCTTATTACTTGGAGAATATTTTCATGTATAAATTTTCAGATTTCCGATGACTTTTTTTATGATAAAATTTTTGGACCGTTTTACCCTTTTCACCAAATTAATTGATTTTAGTGTCATTAGATTCATTATGTGATTGTGATGTGATACTTGAATAGATTTTGGTGATTTTGAGTATCGTAGAGAGGAAAAAGCTTTACAATTGACATGATTCGAGACTTTATATAAGGCAAGTGGATTTCTAATCTTTGGTAAAATATGTTGAACCTTGTATGCTCTAATGTATATAGAATTGAGTATTTTGGGATAGAGATGGATTAATGTAGGCTTTGATCAAAATATCTTGAATTGAATAATTATTCCTATGGTGATATTTGACTTGTGAATTAATTTGAAAGTGTATTTTAGGGTAAATAGTGAATTATATGATGATGATGATATCGAATTAAGTATTTATTTTGAAATGTGACTGTTATTGAGGTTGTGATGGTATTGAGATATTAAGGATATTGCAATATTTTTTGTGGTGGATATACCTCATATTCTTGTAATTTCTTCCATGTGTGATTCATGAAATATTTTAATATTATAAAAAATAATGAGGCAATTAAATATAAACGTGAGTTGGTGTGGTGTTGTGACACTTGAGTTGAAAATGTGGCTAAGTGATGAGATTTCTATTTTTGAGATATATTATTGTGGTTGGTGATTATGAGTTGATTTGTTTGTGGAGTTCATCTCATGTTCATTCATTCTATGTCACACATAATTTGCATTGATTTTGGATATTGATATGAGTGAGATGGTAAAAAGAAAAAAAAATTGGGGCCGAGGTCTTTGCCGGCGATATTGTGATATTAAGATCTGTGATAGTGAGATTTTGATGCCGAGGTCTTTGCCGGTGATATTGTGATACTAACCTATGATAGTGAGATTGTGATGCCGAGATTTTTGCCGGCGATATTACGATGCTAAAATCTGTGATAGTGATATTGTGATGCCAAGGTCTTTGCCGGCAATATTGTGATGTCGAGGTCTTTGCCGGCGATATTGTGATGCCGAGGTCTTTGCCGGCGATATTGTAATGCCGAGATCTTTGCTGGCGATATTGTGATGCCGAGGTCTTTGCCGGCGATATTGTGATACTGAGATCTTTGCTATTGATATTGTGATACCGAGGTCATTGCCGACAATTATTGCATAAGCATTGCATCTCATCCTTGCATTTTTATATTGTGATGTCGAGGTCATTGCCGACAGTTATTGCATAAGCATTGCATCTCATCCTTGCATACTATTATGTGGCATGGTGTTATTCACGTGATTGATTATGTTATCACTTTTGAGTTATGGCTTGTGATTTGATAATTGTGATATACTGAAAAACTATCTTTATTGTGTATTATGTGTTGCTGGGCTGGGACTTTTCTAAGTGCAGGTTTGTAGTTCGGCGGTATGTGGTTGGGTATGAAGGAGTTACTTGGTTCTTCATTGTTTTACTCTAGATTAGTTCCATTTGCTGAGTACCGTGTTGTTTTTTGTACTCACCCCCTTGCTACATTTTTGTTGGTTGCGAGCCCGATCCCTTTCATTAGAATTTTCCCATTGTAGAACCGAGCTTCTGGATTATCCTTAAGGTAGCTGTTTATCTCACCAGTGGACCTTCAAGGAATCCATTATTATGTTGCGTTCTATTTGAGGACTAGACATTTGAGACATTTATTTTACAAGTACTATATATTTAGAGGCTTGTACATGTGATACCAGTTCTGGGATGGTTGTAGTTTAGTCTTCCTATGATTATTTGTCATATTAGACTATTTTCTCTTCCGCTATTATTGTTATGTTTGGATCAGTAGGTATTGGGCTGACTGGCCTTGGTGGATTAGGTGAGTGCCATCACGTCCATTTTTGGGTCGTGACACGTCCAGCGAAGGTTCCTCTCTAAACCCCTAGTACCTCAGAAGCTACCTTTCTAATGCAACTAGTAGTAATGTCCCACATATTATTCACATCTCCGCCACTACTCCACGCCTCTAAGTTTCTCAGCTTTTCTTCCATCTCATGGGAAAGGGCAGGAGTCAGACCTCCCCATCTAATCTTCAATTGGGCGTAGGCAATCTTCCTCTTCTTTCCTCTCTTAATCTCTAAATCCATCACTAGAAGCCAATGTTGAGTAGATATACATTCACTCGAAATAACTTTGCAATTCTTGCACAAGCTCCTATCACCCTTCCGGAGAAGTAGGTAATCAATTTGAGTTTTAGCTACCGCACTCTGAAAGGTTATCAAGTGATTTTCCCTCTTCTGGAAACATGAGTTAGCAGTAACTAACTCAAAGTCTTTGGCAAAATCCAAGAGAGACGTCCCAGCCCCATTCCTTTCCCCAAAACCAAAGCCTCCATGAACATCTTCAAACCCGCTAATGGTAGCCCCAATATGTCCATTAAAGTCTCCCCCAATAAAAAGTTTTTCCGTCACTGGTATGCCTCTCACCACCTCATCCAAATCTTCCCAAAAGAGCCTCTTGACTTCCTCGTCTAGACCGACTTGAGGCGCATAGGCACTAACTACAGTCATTACGTGCTTACACACCACAAGTTTAATAGACATCATCCTATCGTTAAACATCCTAACCTCCACCACATACCCCCAAGGTCCTCGTCTACTAGTATACCCACACCATTTCTATCCCTAGAACCACCCGAGTACCATAGCTTGAATTAGTACTTGCCTTTGCATTATAAAACGATGCAGTCCAGAGAGGACATCATTACTTGGAATGTACTAGTATGTAAAATAGCTGAGTGAAACAGAAATCGGTAGAATTCAATAATAGTAATAATATTAATAATAGTATCAATAGTAATAATAGTATCAATAGTAATAATAAAAATAGTAATAATAATAGTACAAATAATAATAGTAATAATAATACTAATAGTAATAGTCATAATAATAGTGTAACACCTAGTAAATTACCAAAATACCCCTAGGGAAGAGGTGTGCATAAAATGCGTCTTTCGATGCTTGGATTGAAAATTCAAGAGCGGATTCGTGATCAGCACTGAAAATGGAGTGGGAGTAGGGTCTCGATCGATTTTTAGAGCGATCGAGTCGAAAGATAATTTTTTGTTCCAAAACGAAAAATAGTATGCCTGCGCGATAGAACCGCGTTGCAGACCTGTCGCGGAGCCACACTTATGTTTTTCTGTGATTTTTCGATGGAGTTGAATTTTTCGAAAATACAGTGTCTGCGACAGGTCTGCGTTGCGAACTGTGTTATTTCAGGTCGGGAAAAAAAATTAAATTACGGAGGGCATTTTAGTCATTTCCTATCAATCATAAATGTACCCCTACGACCAATAAAGGTCGGTTTCTAAGAAAAGGGTTTCAAAAACCCAATTCTAAAGCGTTCTTCCTAAAGTTCACCAAGTCAGGGCTTGAAGGAAGTTGAGGTTGAGAAGATCAAGAGAAGGTTGTGCAAATTTGTGTCAGCAAATCATTCCAGGTATGTAAGGCTAACCTAAAGCATGGGAATGTTCTCCCATGTGCCCTCTTGAGTATATTAAATTGTGTATATGAACACAATAAGGTTGATGTGAAGAGTTTTGAGCATGTATTTTGTATTTTACTTTATGCATATGTTTTCTTAAACTGATGATCATCATAAAAACTAAATTTTACATTCATAAATTCATTCCATATGTGTTTTCTTTTAAAACCCTATGACTATTTTATTATAAAGGCGTAAGAATGCACTAAGAGATGAGTCTAGAGCCTATATGAGAATGATGTTATGATGTTGTGACTATGTTTCACATTTGAGGAGAGTCTTGATGATGATGTTGATGAGCATGATATTTTATGATGTTTTAAACTTGAAAGTTTAATTTCTAAAAGAGTATCTTGAGTCTATGATGTTGATGTTGATGTTGATGAGGTGAGGTGATGATGATGTTGAGGTACTATATCCCTACGGGACTGATGTTGATGTTGAGGTATTATATTATGTCCCTACGGGACTGATGTTGATGTTGAGGTATTATGTTATGTCCCTATAAGACTGATGATGAGGTATTATGTCCCTATGGGACTGATGAGGTTGAGGTTTTATGAGCATGTCGAGTTCTGGGAGGAGTATTAAGCACCGAAATGGGTAAGAGTGAGTCCCACTTGAACCCATTAACTACATCGCCCGCGTAGGAAGAGGGGATTGAACCGCAATGCGGATGGCTCCTTTCTTGTCCCAAATAAGGACTGAGGTTTTTCTTGTGGATCCACTGAGGTTGATTTCCTTTAACCCGGGCAGGGTACTAGATGGATGTGGCAACGGCATCGCTTTGTTGTATCATCACTGGCTCATAGGTGATGGTTCTCGGTTAGAGAAACTCCCAAATAGGTTCCTTGTGATAGGACTCTGATGTTGATATTATGTGATGTTCTGAGACGATGTTTCCTGAATTGAGTCGATGTTGATGTTCCCTGAGTTGAGTTGACGTTGAGGTTCCTTGAGTGAGTTGAGTCGAGTTTCCTTGAGATGAGTTTGATGTGATGATGATGTTGAGATGAGAGGTTGATGGGTCATTTGTCTATTCTAATCTCTTGCCTTAGATAGACTCTTGGCATTCTGATGGAGTATGATGTTGAGTTGATGTTTTCTTTATGATGTTGTAATTACGTTGTTATTTAGCTATTTTACATGCCAGTACATTCCACGTGACGTTATTTGGCGCTGCATCATTTCAAGATGCAGATACAGGAGTTAGAGGACTTCAGCAGACGCACCGTTGAGGTCAGAGATCGCGAGTTTCAACATTGGTAAGCCTCCTTGCTATCCGGAGGAAACCCTTTACATGATGCTTCCTTTATTTCATTGAGTCCGGTAGCCATGGCATGTCATGGCACCATTCCTAGATAGTTGAGTCGGGTTAGAGGCTTCATAGATATGATGTCGAGGTTTGAAGTTGATGGATATCTTTTAAGAATTGAGTCACACATTTTCTATTTACTGCTTATGATGAGACCGATGTTGGCCAATTTGGCCCTTTATTTGAGGTAGCTCATTATTCTAATTCCGTCGTGTTGATGTTGAATGACTGTCCTGAGAACAAGTGATTCGCTTCGAGGCTAGCAATAGTCTCTGAGTGCTAGTCATGTCTAGGGTACCCTTGTCACGACCCGAAATTCGGATGTGATGGCACTCACCTAACCCACTAAGGCGAGTCAGCCCAATACCTACTGATTCAATCATAATAATAATAGCGGAAGAGAAAAATAGTCTAATACGACAAATAATCATCCCAGAACTGGTGTCACATGTACAAGCCTCTAAAATACATAGTACTCGAATAAAACAAATGTCTCAAATGTCCAGTCTGCAAATAGGACATAACATTAACGATGGATTCCTTGAAGGTCCACCGATGAGATAAGCAGCTACCTTAAGGATAATCCGGAAGCTCGGTCTTGAAATGATAAAATTCTAACTAAAGGGACCAGGCTCGCAACCTACAAAAATGTAGCAAGGGGTGAGTACCAAAAACAACACGGTACTCAGCAAATGGAACTAACCTAGAGTAAAACAATGAAGAACCAAGTAACTCCTTCACACCTAACCACATACCGCCGAACTACACACCTGCACTCAGAAAGGCCCCAGCCTAGCATCACATAATACACAATAAAGATAGTTTTTCAATATATCACAATTATCAAATCACAAGCCATAACTCCCAAGTGATAACATAATCAATCACATGAATAACACCATGCCACATAATAGTATGCAAGGATGTGATGCAATGCTTATGCAATAATTATCGGCAATGACCTCGGCATCACAATATCAATAGAAAAGATCTCGATATCACAATATCGTCGGCAAAGACCTCGGCATCACAACATCGCCGGCAAAGACCTCGGCATCACAATATCGCCGGCAAAGACCTCGGAATCACAACATCACCAGCAAAGACCTCGGCATCACAATATCGCCGGCAAAGACCTCGGCATCACAACATCGCCGGCAAAGACCTCGGCATCACAACATCGCCGGCAAAGACCTCGGAATCACATCTCAACCAGTAAAGACCTCGGCCCTAATTTCTTTTTCTTTTTTCTTTACCATCTCACTCATATCAATATCCAGAATCAATGCAAATTATGTGTGATATAGAATGAATGAACATGAGATGAATTTCACAAACAAATCAACTCATAATCACCAACTACAACAATATATCTCAAAAATAGAATTCTCATCACTTAGCCACATTTTCAATTCAAGTGTCACAACACCACACCAACTCACATTTATATTTAATTGCCTCATTTTTTTTTGTAATATTAAAATATATATTCCATGAATCACACATAGAAGAAATTACAAGAATATGGGTATTACCCAATACCATAAATGTTGCAATATCCTTAATATCTCAATACCATCACAACCTCAATAACAGTCACATCTCAAAATAAGTACCAATTCAATATCGATATCAAATAATTCATTATTTCTACTAAAATACATTTCCACAATTAATTCACAAGTCAAATATCACCATACGAATAATTACCCAATTCAAAATATTACGATCTAAGCCTACATTAACCCATCTCTATCCCAAAATATTCAATTCTACATGCATTAGAGCATACAAGGTACATATTTAACAAAAGATTAGAAATCCACTTGCCTTATATAAAGTCTCGAATCATGTCAATTCCGAAGCTTTTCCCTCTCTACGATACTCCAAATCAACAAAATCTATTCAAGTATAACATCACAATCACATAACGAATCTAATGACACTAAAATCAATTAATTCGGGGAAAAGGGCAAAATGGTCCAAAAATTTCGTCATCAGAAAAAGTCGTAGGAAATCTGGAAATTTATACATGAAAATGTTCTCCCGGTAATAAAAAATTCAATGGCGAAAACCGTTTCAAAAACGGAGCTAAAACGAGGTAGAAATCTCATATTTAAAGTTTCCAAAAAAAAAATCCGAACCAGCGAAAAACAGCAAACTTTACCTCGAACGACGTGCTAAAATTAATTTCTGAAACCCCCATGGTGTTCCTCTCGGAAAAATACGCAATTTAGCCTTTTGAATCGCCCAAATTGGACCAAAATCGAGGGAGAAATCGTTGATGGAATTTTGTGAGAAACCCAGAAAATTTTGAGAAGAAATCTGCAGATTTTTCTTTTATATATTGCGTCTGCCACATGGCAGCGCCTAATTGGGCCACATCATCCCCGCTTCAGCATTTCAGCAACCTCTCAAACTTAAATTTAATGGCCGGAGTCAGAAAAATACATTCCATATATGAAATCTGATTGGAAACAATGTTTCGGACTCAACGGTGTAGTCGAAATTCCCACAGGAGGTCATTTTATTCTACTATGGGTCCCATTTCCCAATATCAAAAACTATCGAAAGGACTGAAACTAACCCAAAAGCTTCGAAAACTGAGTGAAGGGTCCTTCTAGACCAAAATCGATGTTCTGGATCCAACGGAATCATTAGAATTTGAATTTGAGGTCTCCTTGGCCAAACCCCAAAAAAACTCATTTAAACTAGTTTCGGGCTCAAAAAGTCAAAACTATGTTCAGGGTCATTACATTATTCACCACTAAAAACCATGTTCGTCCTCGAATATAAGGCAAAGGGAGGAGCCTCACTAGAAGTAACCAAGAGTCTGACATATCCTTCTCAAGTCATTAATTGCTTCCAAGTGACCTTATTCTCAAGAGTCATAACATCAAAACGTACCAGCAAGAATAATACTTATGAGCCAACATGAAATTCTGCCCTCTAAGAGTAGCTACCAAGTCAGAGACTAGCTAATGAACCAAACTTGAACCAATAATAGTCAATTGCAATCTACCAACCATCGCAGACCTCGTCCAAGTCCCATTCCCTTAACATAATCTTCCCTGAACTTAAGCTGCGCAATTTCAATACTTCAATAATACATATTCGTAAGAGAGAACCCAATTAAATTTGACAACTAGTGAATAACACTCCCAAGATTATAAAACTTCAAATAACACTGCTCGGATGTTGGAGCAATAGCTGAATCAAGTATGGTTCCCTTTCCACGAACTACAACTATTTAATTAGAAATCAACCTCAACTACATATCACCCTTCGAAGCGAAAAATGCCTCAACGTCTACTCCAACAATCATTCCCTCATGCAAATCTTAAGAAATTCTTGATCACCCTAGAAATTTTACATACCATGAGCATATAACCTCCATTTACCACTAGGTACCAACATAATCTATCATGATAGTTTACGCCAACCTCCATCACTGAAGTAGTATCCATCTGATCCAAAGTCATCAGTGACACATATCAAATCGTGAGTCCTTTCTATATTACTTCCATGAGTCACCTATTATGATTGAGCAATCCAACCTAACATGAACTGCATACTTTCTCACACATCACTGTTTGTCATTCCAACCCAAACCAAACTTTTTAAAAGAAGTTCACAGTCTCTCATAATCCGTTGATGAGTCAACCCCTCTCACATTATCACACGAACTCAAAGCGAAAATCCATACAATTTACAACTCTGATCCATGGACCCATATATAATGTCTACTTTTCTTGACTTGTATCTGTCATAAATGTTGCGAGGATGTTTGAATGCTAAACCCATATTCATGGCCTAATCCTAGGTGCTCAAACTCTTTGATGCCCAAGGCTTATGTACTCGCTCCTAACCCATTTATTGTTATACTTTCTTAGAAAAACTTCCACAATAGATTGTCTTTTACTTTACACCAAACTACTCAAATGAAACTTCATTCAGTCCCTTCACCGTCAAAAGTTACAGAATCTATAATCGAAGACAAGCTCAAAACCCTTCAAAAATGCTTAGTAACCAACATAACCGATTATCTCATTAGACTAAGCCATACATTGACAAAATCAATTATTGTGAACGCAACGTACCATGAAACCCTGGATCCCAATTCACACTATGCAATTGATTTCTTTCTCAATCATGGTTAATATACATCTATCTTTAGAGATTTCATACCCTATCAATCGTTTTCTCATATACCTTGTCGTACTCGTTACTCACAACCCAAGTCATACTAGTCACTGAATTGAATACCATGAAGAAATCCATTCTCACACTCGAGCCAACCCATGCAGACTTCTCTCTCATACCTTACCAAACAATCTCTTAGCCTTGCTGATACCAATGTAACTATCTTACCATAGTCGAATCAGGCAACTAAAGTCATGACATATAATAAAACTGTTGTTATGATTGATATGGTAGCCTAATCCCAAGTCATACCAGCAAAACTTACTGACCCAACCAATTATCCATATGTACTTTCTCACTATCATTTCCATTTCCATTTATACAAGTGAACTTGTCGAAACCTTATTAGTCTATATGCTTGTTATCTCGATATCAAAGCACTCCTCGTAGCTTACAATGAGGTCACCAATCCCCATATAGATCTATGGAACAAAATCACACTTAAACATATTAATACTCATTCTATGATTCGCCACTACAATTTTCCTTATAACTGATTCCAAACCCAAGCATCCATAGTAACAACCAAATGGTTCTCCCAAAACATAACGGTAATGCCAAACTCCACTACCTGAGGAAGTGCAACAATTCATAACTCCTTAGTAACTAGTGTCTGCACTCAATGGTCAATGCCTCTGTCCTTGTATATTATCCGTATCACATCAAAAGTTCCACCATGTTCACCACTAGAATGCACCATATTCTCGGAGAAGTTGGTGCTCGCATGGTCCACACTTTTGTCTCATTGAATTCATCTCTCACCAAACAATATACCTTCTTCCATAGACAAGATGGGTAGCAGAAGCAGTACAAGCCATAGCCCTATCCAAATAGACGTAGACACCACCATAGCAGTTGTATCATAGTCATTCGTGCAACATATCCACTCCAAAAAGACTTAGTAAAGGTCTTGATTTTAATAAACACAATGTCATCCTCTGTCCATACCAATCAACCCTTATTTGAAAACTTAACAACTAAAATCCCATAATTATTACAGCAATAACATAGTCATTACATTAATGACGTTATGCCACGTTTACGAATCACCCAGACATCTAGTAGACTAGGAAAGCACCACCCTCGACGCTGAAGTCTAGACTCTTACCAATCCATTGGCCAATTTCTTAATATATCTAGCTAATGGTCACTCCTTTACCTGAATAACTACAATACCCCCCAAGCTTGAGGCTTTCCTACTCAAAGCATTATCCACCCCATTGGCCTTCCCAGATGATATAAGATACAATAACAACATACCCTGAAATTTCACCGAACTCAGAACTCACATTTAGAAAAACTTGCCATATAACCTCTCCTCTCTAATCTATTGAAGTACAATCCTCAAATGCCGCTCATAATCCTCTTTGGCATTGAAGTGGTCCAATATAACATTAATGAAAAAAAAATAAGGAACCCAAATATAGTCGAAATACATCCTTCATCAACTCTTTAAATGCGACAAAGGGCATTGGTTATCCTAAAGGACATCATAAGGAACTCATAGTGCCTACACCTCGTCCGAAATGCTGGCTTAGGAATTTTAGAATCCCTGATCCTTAGCTGATGATATTCAGATCTCAAATCAATCTTGGAAAATATGGTTTCACCCAGAAGCTGGTAAAAAAGATCATCAATTATACGGAGAGGATACTTCTTATTAATAGACACTTTTTCAACTATCTGTAATCAATACACATTCTCATAGAACCATCATTTTTCTTTACAAACAAAACAGGGCACCCCATGGAGACACACTAGGGCATATGAACTCTTAACTCAGGAGATCTTAAAGTTGCTCCTTCGATTAAACTTCTCTGTTCGATACTAACCTTTAACATATCTCATCGGACCTTATCCACACCCAAATCGTTTCGAATCAAGGGACAATCCAAGGTTGACTACACATTCATCCCTTAAATCCATTACATCTGAGCTGGATTGAATTTCAAACCACCCAATGTACCGAGACCTACAACAACCACGCACGACAGGAATTGAAAGAATAAGAAGAAATTTCCTAACAATCTCTGTAGCCTCTCAAGGATAAGTAACAGACGCCTCCGCACCGATCCTTAAGACTCTACTCGATTGGGCTTGTACACATGTGAGACCTATGAACCTGGGGATCTGATACCAACTGTCACGACCCGAAATTCGGATGTGATGGCACTTACCGAACCCACTAAGGCGAGTCAGCCCAATACCTACTGATTCAATCATAATAATAATAGCGGAAGAGAAAAATAGTCTAATACGACAAATAATCATCCCAGAACTGGTGTCACGTGTACAAGCCTCTAAAATACATAGTACTCGAATAAAACAAATGTCTCAAATGTCTAGTCCTCAAATAGGACATAACATTAATGATGGATTCCTTGAAGGTCCACCGATGAGATAAGCAGCTACCTTAAGGATAATCCAGAAGCTCGGTCTTGAAATGATAAAATTCTAACTAAAGGGACCGGGCTCGCAACCTACAAAAATGTAGCAAGGGGTGAGTACCAAAAACAACACGATACTCAGCAAATGGAACTAACCTAGAGTAAAACAATGAAGAACCAAGTAACTCCTTCACACCCAACCACATACCGCCGAACTACAAACCTGCACTCAGAAAAGTCCCAGCCTAGCAACACATAATACACAATAAAGATAGTTTTTCAGTATATCACAATTATCAAATCACAAGCCATAACTCCCAAGTGATAACATAATCAATCACATGAATAACACCATGCCACATAATAGTATGCAAGGATGTGATGCAATACTTATGCAATAATTGCCGGCAATGACCTCGGCATCACAATATCAATAGCAAAGATCTCAGTATCACAATATCGCCGGCAAAGACCTCGGCATCACAACATCGCCGGCAAAGACCTCGGCATCACAACATCGCCGGCAAAGACCTTGGCATCACAACATCGCCGGCAAAGACCTCGTCATCACAATATCGCCGGCAAAGACCTCGGCATCACAACATCGCCGACAAAGACCTCGGCATCACAATATCGCCGGCAAAGACCTCGGCATCACATCTCGATCGGTAAAGACCTCGGCCCTAATTTCTTTTTCTTTTTTCTTTACCATCTCACTCATATCAATATCCAGAATCAATGCAAATTATGTGTGACATAGAATGAATGAACATGAGATGAAGTTCACAAATAAATCAACTCATAATCACCAACCACAATAATATATCTCACAAGTAGAATTCTCATCACTTAGCCACATTTTCAATTCAAGTGTCACAACACCACACCAACTCACGTTTATATTTAATTGCCTCATTTATTTTTTTATAATATTAAAATATATATTCTATGAATCACACATAGAAGAAATTACAAGAATATGGGTATTACCCAATACCATAAATGTTGTAATATCCTTAATATCTCAATACCATCACAACCTCAATAACAGTCACATCTCAAAATAAGTACCAATTCAATATCGATATCAAATAATTCATTATTTCTCCTAGAATACATTTCCACAATTAATTCACAAGTCAAATATCACCATACGAATAATTACCCAATTCAAAATATTACGATCAAAGCCTACATTAACCCATCTCTATCCCAAAATATTCAATTTTACATACATTAGAGCATACAAGGTTCAATATATTTAACAAAAGTTTAGAAACCCACTTGCCTTATATAAAGTCTCGAATCATGTCAAGTCCGAAGCTTTTCCCTCTCTACGATACTCCAAATCACCAAAATCTATTCAAGTTTAACATCACAATCACATAACGAATCTAATGACACTAAAATCAATTAATTCGGGAAAAGGGGCAAAATGGTCCAAAAATTTCGTCATCGAAAAAAGTCATAGAAAATCTGGAAATTTATACATGAAATTGTTCTCCCAGTAATAAGAAATTGAATGGCAAAAATCGTTTCAAAAACGGAGCTAAAACGAGGTAGAAATCTCATATTTAAAGTTTCCAAAAAAAAATCCGAACCAGCGAAAAACTGCAAATTTTACCTCGAACGACACACCAAAATTAATTTCTGAAACTCCCATGGTGTTCCTCTCGGAAAAATACGCAATTTAGCCTTTTGAATCGCCCAAATTGGACCAAAATCGAGGGAGAAGTCGTTGATGGAAGTTTGTGAGAAACCCAGAAAATTTTGAGAAAAAATCTGCATATTTTTCTTTTATATATTGTGTCTACCACGTGGCAGCGCTTAATGGGGCCACGTCATCCCCGCTTCAGCATTTCAGCAACCTCTCAAACTTAAATTTAATGCTCCGGCCTCATCCGGAGTCGGAAAAATACATTCCATATAAGAAATCTGATCGGAAACAATGTTTCGGACTCAATGGTGTAGTCGAAATTCCCACAGGAGGTCATTTTATTCAACTGTGGGTCCCATTATCCAATATCAAAAACTATCGAAAGGACTGAAACTAACCCGGAAGCTTCGAAACCTGAGCGAAGGGTCCTTCTAGACAAAAATCGATGTTCCGGATCGAACGGAATCATTAGAATTTGAATTTGAGGTCTCCTTGGCCAAACCCCGAAAAAACTCATTTAAACTAGTTTCGGGCTCAAAAAGTCAAAACCATGTTCAGGGTTATTACAACCCTCCCGGGGCGTGACAAATAGTAATAATAATAGTAAAAGTAATAATAATATTAATAGTAATAATAAAAATAGTAATAGTAATAGTCTTAGTAATAGTAATATTAATAGTAATAGTAATAGTAATAGTAATAGTAATAGTAGTAGTAATAGTAATAGTAGTAGTAGTAGTAATAGTAGTAATAATAGTGATAGTAGTAGTAATAGTAATAATAATACTAATAATAATAGTAATAGTAGTAGTAATAGTAAAAGTAGTAGTAGTAGTAATAGTAATAGTAGTAGTAGTTATAGTAATAGTAGTAGTAATATTAGTAGTAATAGTAATAGTAGTAGTAATAGTAATAATAGTAGTAGTAATAATAGTAGTAGTAATAGCAGTAATAATAGTAGTAGTAATAGTAGTAATAATAGTAGTAGTAATAGTAGTAGTAATAGTAATAATAGTAGTAGTAATAGTAGTAATAGTAGTAATAATAGTAGTAATAATAGTAATAATAGTAGTAATAATAGTAATAGTAGTAATAATAGTAATAATAGTAACAACAACAACAACAACAATAACAACAACTACAACAACAACAACAACAACAACAACAACAACAACAACAACAACAACAACAACAACAACAACAACAACAACAACAACAACAACAATAATAATAATAATAATAATAATAATAATAATAATAATAATAATAATAAATCATAATAATAATAATAATAATAATAATAATAATAATAATAATAATAATAATAATAATCATAATAGCAATAATAATAGTAATAGCAATAATAATAATAACAATAGCAATAATAATAATAGCAATAATAATAATAATAATAATAATAATAATAATAATAATAATAATAATAATAATAATAATAATAATAATAATAATAATAATAATAATAATAATAGTAATAGTAATAGTAATAATAGGATCAATAGTAATAATGATAATGATAATAGTAATAATAGTATCAACAGTAATAATAGTAATAATAATAATAGTAATAATTATAGTATTAATGATAATAGTAATAATAGTACTAATAATAATAGTAATAATAATAATAATAGTAATAATAAGAATAATAAGAATAATAGTAATACTAATAATAGTAATAACAATACTAATAGTAATAGTAATAATAATAGTAATAGTAATAGTAATAATAATAGTAATAATAATATTAATAATAATAATAATAGTAATAATAATAGTAATAGTAATAATAATAATAATAATAATAATAGTAATAATAATAATAGTAATATTAATAGTAATACTACTAATAGTAATAGTAATAGTAATAGTAATAGTAATAGTAATAGTAATAGTAATAGTAATAATAATAGTATTAATCATATTAATAATAGTAATAATCATAATAATAATCATAATAATACTAATAGTAATAGTAATAATGATACTAATAATACTAATAATAATAGTGCTAATAATAGTAATAATAATAGTAATTTTAATAGTAATAGTAATACTAATACTAATAGTACTAATATGTAATGACCCGTTAGGTCATTTTAAAAATAAATACTCTCTCTTTCATAAAAGACTCTTTTCGTAAATTTAAATTGAAAATTTTGGACTATTCGATAATTACGGTCATTTAGTTGACGGATAATTTTAGATTGGTGGATTAAAATAATTTTTTTTTAATTAATATTCTATACTATTTCTCCCATATTTATCAAAAATAGGTTAATAGAATTTATTACTTTTAATATATTAAAATAAGTAAATAAGAAAAAAAAAAAGGAGGGGGGGGGGGGGGTTTAAGTTGGAGGGTTGCGCAGCCCTCTGAAATTATAGAAAACTGAGAGGAGCAGCACGCACAGTCGAGAAAAAAAAACCCAGAAATGTGGGAAGAAAAAGAAAGAAAAAGAGGAGAAGAAAAATTAGGATTTTTGTTCTAAATCATCAAGGTAATTATTCTCATCCTTTCTATTAAGTTTTCGTGAGATTATGAATAAATTTTTAGGGTAGATCGTGTATAATTAAGAAAATATAGCCCTAGGGTTCTTAAAATAAAATTTTGATTTGGGGGTCGAATAACGATCCGTTTTAGCTGAAATTTAACATATGAGTTTAGTTTATTATGGGTAAACATAATCTGAAAGAAATTTCTAGATTCGAATTTAAGGGCTCGGGGTGACTTTTTGACCCGATTTTTTAACCAAAAATAAATATAGCAATATGGGTGTCATTGGATTTGTATTCTTATGTAGATTATGTATTTGAACAGATTTTGACCATCTGAAAGCGTTACGAAAGATTCAAGATTTAAAGTGTTATTCTATTATTAAGGCAAGTGGATTTCTAAACTTTTGTTAAATATGTTGAACCTCGTATACTTCCTTATGTTGTAATCTATGGGATGAGATCGTATCATGTGTTGGGTTGATAATTCTTATTGTGATGCCAGTGTGAGGGCTTTAAATTGTCTATGTGTTGTTTCGAGAGCATGTGAATCCTAAACTGAGAATAGTGTGAATATGACGTGTTGAGAAAGGGAGATAATCGTGATATATATTGAGGATCCTGGGTTGTTGAGAAAATAAAGTTATTAAAATGGGGTGAAATATCTTAAAAGAGAATTGTACCCAAATATATACAAAGGAGGGTGAATATTATAATTGCTAAACATTGAGAACTTTGATATTTATTGTACTTATTGAGAGGAATATGCTTCTATAATTGTGTCTTGATTGCATGCATTCTCATACTCATGACATTTTGAGAAGTTGTTAATGGTGATTCGTATCATGAGTCCTTGACCACGAGCACTTAGGTGGCAAGGTAGTTGATACATTGAGATTCGTATCATGAGTACTTGACCACAAGCACTTGGGTGGCAAGGTAGTTGATACACCGTGATTCGTATCATGAGTCCTTGACCACGAGCACCTGGGTGGCAAGGTAGTTGATACATCGAGATTCTTATCATGAGTCCTTGACCACGAGCACTTGGGTGGCAAGGTAGTTGATATATTGTGATTGAAGTATATGTCCTGCGAGGTCCCCATGGGTCATTAGTCTTGGAGCCTTAGCTAGACGGGGGTATATACGACAGGCTGTGCGACGGTCTTGATACCACCTTGCATTGCATGACATTGCATCTCATCTTTGCATATTATTATGTGGCATGATGTTATTCATGTGATTGATTATGTTATCACTTGTGAGTTATGGCTTGTGATTTGATAATTGTGATATACTGAAAAACTATCTTTATTGTGTATTATGTGTTGCTGGGCTGGGACTTTTCTGAGTGCAGGTTTGTAGTTCGGCGGTATGTGGTTGGGTGTGAAGGAGTTACTTGGTTCTTCATTGTTTTACTCTAGGTTAGTTTCATTTGTTGAGTACCGCGTTGTTTTGGTACTCACCCCCTTGCTACATTTTTGTAGGTTGTGAGCCCGGTCCCTCTAGTTAGAATGTTCTCATTGCAAGACCGAGCTTCCGGATTATCCTTAAGGTAGCTGCTTATGTCACCGGTGGACCTTCAAGGAATCCATTATTAAGTTACGTTCTATTTAAGGACTAGACATTTATTTTATTCGAGTACTATGTATTTAGAGGCTTGTACACGTGACACCAGTTCTGGGATGGTTGTAGTTTGGTCTTCCTATGATTATTTGTCATACTAGACTATTTTCTCTTCTGCTATGATCGTTACGTTTGGATCAGTAGGTATTGGGCTGACTCGCCTTGGTGGGTTAGGTGACTGCCATCACGTTCATTTTTGGGTCGTGACATAATAATAGTAATAATAATAGTAGTAATAGAAGTAGTAATAATAATAATAATAATAGTAGTTGTAATAATAGTAGTAGTAGTAGTAGTAGTAGTAGTAGTAGTAGTAGTAGTAGTAGTAATAGTAGTAGTATTAATAGTAGTAGTAGTAGTAGTAGTAGTACTAGTAGTAATAACAGTAATAGTAATAGTAATAGTAATAATAATAGTAATAGTAATAGTAATAATAATAGTAATAGTAATAGAAATAATAATAATAGTAATAATAATAGTAATAGTAATAGTAATAGTAATAGTAATAGTAATAATAATAGTAATAGTAACAGTAATAGTAGTAGTAGTAGTAATAATAATAGTAATAGTAATAGTAATAGTAATAATAATAATAGTAATAGTTATAATAGTAATAGTAATAGTAATAATAGTAATAGTAATAGTAGTAATAGTAATAGTACTAATAGTAAAAGTAATGGTAATAGTAATAATAGTAATAGCAATAGTAATAATAGTAATAGTAATAGTAATAATAATAGTAATAGTAATAGTAATAGTAATAGTAATAGTAATAGTAATAGTAATAGTAATAGTAATAGTAATAGTAACAGTAATAGTAATAGTAATAATAATAATAATAATAATAATAATAATAATAATAATAATAATAATAATAATAATAATAGTAATAATAATAGTAGTAATAGTCATAATCGTAAGAGTAATAGTAGCAATAGTAATAGTAGTAATAGTAGTAATAGTAATAATAGTAATAGTAATAATAATAATAGTAATGGTAATAGTAATAATAGTAATAGTAGTAATAGTAATAATAGTAATAGTAATAATAGTAATAGTAGTAATAGTAGTAATAATAGCAGTAATAGTAATAATAGTAGTAATAATAGTAGTAATAATAATAATAGTAGTAGTAATAGTAGTAATAATAATGATAGTAGTAATAGTAGTAATAATAGTAATAATAGTAATAGTAGTAATAGTAATAATAGTAATAGTAATAGTAATACTAATAATAGTAATAATAGTAGTAATAGTAGTACTAATAGTAATAGTAGTAATAGTAACCTTGAATAGCCCTATTAATGCCTTCCACTTGGCTAACACGGGCTCAAAGCAGGGGTTACCGTGCATAGCACAGGTTTTGTCAGTTCCGGAGCTACAGTAATTTTACCTCAAAACCCGATCTAGGCATCACCGGAACAATCTTTCCCTATCATGGTAGCATTTCCATAGTACAGATGTCTAGTGTGTTATTAGTCCAACACAGGGTGTTTAGCCTATCATTTAGGCAAATATGATACTGACAGATAAAATATTCAGAATAATAAATATAAAACAATACCTTAAAAGATGAACTCAGCAGTGGGAAACTTGAAAAACTCTTTATTAAGCAATATAAAGATTTTCAATAGCAAATATGGAGAGGGTTCGCTAAAGCTTGCCCTTTCCTAAACAAAGTGACCCTTATATAGCCGGATCAAAACAAAACAGAATACATCATTGCTTACATAGTTTTTAATAATTTACCGACATAGGGTCCTACAAATTTAAAGATTATCTAACTTTATAAAAGTTAGTTGTCTTCTTCTTCTTTTACCCAACATAGGGTCCTGCAGCTTTAAAGACTATTTAACTTTATAAAAGTTAATTTTCTTCTTCCTCTTTCATTTATCCATTCCTTTCTTTTGACGTGGAAGATTCTTCCGCATTTTTGAACTGTTTGAGAAATAGTTCTATGTCCATTTCTTCGGTGTTATGAACACTCTGGGATTCTCCTGGTAAACAGTGTTCTTCTTCTTCGTTTGACGAAGTGGCTACGGACATATTATCTGAAAATTCCATTCCTAAATTTTTAGCTAAATCCTTTTTCACTTCTTGCATGTATGAAGCAATTAATTCTGCTTTAGAGATTGCTCCTCTCTTCATTTTCAGTTTCCGAGAGATTTGTTTGAACGGGCTCAGCTCTTCTTGTTCTGATATGATCTGAGATTGCCTTTTTCACGCTTCAATAGAATTTTTTATTGAGTTTATTAATTCTTGTCCAGAAATCTTTCCTTCTGCGTCCTGGTGGAGTAATTTATTCCAAAATTTTGTAAAAAATATTCTTTTCAAACATGGAAATCCTTCCTCTGTATGTTGGACTTCAATTGTCCATTTCATGATCCATGGAATTGAGAATTCAATAAAGAAATACATCGAGGATATTCCCTCAAAATATATATTCTCCTTTTGTAATTGCATTAATTTAGGTGAAATATCCACCCATTCAGCATATAAGTTCTTGAATTCTTCTGGTAAAATATTAATACTGGGACCATATAAAGTCCACCACTGGCCAAACCAGTTAGGAATCTGGTTTTTAAAATTATTAGAGCATATTTTTATAAACCATGAATGCTTTTTATTAGCATTCTCATATAACAAAGCTTTATAAAGCCATCAATGTAGTCCCAATTGTTAAACTTTACCTTGTTGTTCAGAGTGAGTATATTCTCTATCTCTCATGGTACTGATTCCCCATTCTTCTGGGGTAACAATTTTCTCTATGATAAATTTTGAAAAGTTATAAACTTTTCTAATATTAGAAGGGTAAAAATGTTGAAATTCAACTGACCCCATAGATGAGAGTATATTCTCATAATGCATACGGTATTTGTATGTAGGAACAGCATATGATGCTGTATCACAGTACCTCTGCATTATTTGCCAAGGGTCATCTTTCCATTGCAAATCCCTTTGTTCTATCAGAAAGATTATTTCTGATTTTTCATTTTTTTCATATGTTTCTGCAGCTTCGTTGATTTCTTCGTTTGTTACTGCAGAGTATGAAGGCGGAGTATTCTCCTGTGGCTGTTGGGATTGAATAAAATCCATAAACTTTTGATATAACTGGCTGTCTGGATGTATCCCTGATATTCTAGTTGTAGAGCTAGTAGCAGTATTTGTAATGTTGGCAGCTATAAGCTTTTGGGTTCCAATTTGAGCAAGAATATTATTCCTGCTTGTTTGAGTTCCTCCTCTTCCTCTTCCTCTTCCTCTTCCTCTATTAGAGGATAGGAAACCACCTTGTGGTCGCATTTCCTGTTATAAGATCAAAGTTAAGAGTTAATGTACTCTCTAGTAAGAAAATCGGGCAGATTATTATCTGAACCCTTCTTGTATTGTATATCAAAATCAAAAGGGGCTAGTAAAGCTTGCCATCTTGCAAACATTTGTTTGGAAACATTATGTTTAACATCTTTATTAAAAATAAATTTTGCTGCTTGGCAGTCAGTTCTTATGATGAATTTCTGATTGTATAAATCTCCTTGGAATTTTAGTACGCATTTGACTATGGCTAAAACTTCTTTGGCTACCGTAGCATAATTTTTTTGACTATTACTCCATTTTCAAGAATAAAATTAAACAAGATATTCTTGTTTCATGTCTGGCGAGATTTGTTTTATAATTCCCCCATATCCAATATCAGAGGCGTCTGTTTCTACAATTTTTTCCCAATTTGGGTTTGCCAAAGTAAGGCATGGAAGGTTATGAACCTTAGATTTTATTTTTCTGACTGCGTTTGTATGATTCACAGTCCAGGCTTTAGGATTTTTCTTCAGTCGATCATATAATATCGATGTATCCTTGGATAAATCTTTTATAAAAGGAGAAATATAATTCAAACTTCCTAAAAATCTTTGAAGCTGGGTTTTGTCAGTGATTTCATCAGGGAATTTTGATGCAAATTCAATACTTCTCTGAATAGGAGTAATTTTTCCTTTTTCTATATTATGTCCCAAAAATCTGACATTTGTTTGAAAAATATGCATCTTTTGTTTGGATATTACCAAACCATTTTGGATAATGATTTTCTTAAATAAATCAAGATGCTTAAAATGCATTTCTAGAGTTTTGGAAAATACTAGTATATCATCTATATAGACAATAATAAAATTATCGAAAGGATTAAAGATATCATTCATAATTTTTTGAAATTCCGATGGAGCATTTTTTAATCCAAATGGCATTACATTCCATTCATATTGTCCCATTGGAACATTAAAAGCTGTTTTATACCTATCTTTTTCAGAAATTTGGATCTGCCAGTTTCCAGATTTTAGATCAAATTTTGAAAATGTGATAGCTTCATGTAATCTATCTAATAAGTCCTTTTTATTAGGAATAGGGTATCTAATCCATTTTAAAACTTTATTTAGGGGTTTATAATTTATTACTAATCTTGGTACCCCTCTTTCCTGCTCTGCGTGTTTATTAACATAAAAAGCAGTACAGGACCACTGTGATTTTGAGGGTCTTATAAGGCCCTTTTGGAGAAGATTATTAATATCTTGCTTACATAAATTCAAATATTCTGAATTCATCTGACAAGGCCTTGCTTTAGTAGGAATATTATCCTCAGAAAAATTTTCTTCGTAAGGGAGACTTACTACATGTTTCTTCCTTTCCCAAAATATATTTGGGTGATCTCCACAAATTTGGAGGTAAAACTGATTTTTTAAATTATCAATTTTTTCTTTTATTTTAGAGTTTTGTAAAGTCTCTTCGATAGTGATGCTACAAATTTCATTTTTTAAATAATCAATTTGTTTTATTTTTGAGGAAATCATATCTTTGATATTATTGACATATCTAGAAAAAGGTTATGATATAAAATCTATCCTGATTTCTTTTTGTTCAAAAGTACCAGTTATTCCGGTTTCATCCCATCTGGTAATTGGATAAATATGCCAGAAAAAGGGCATACCTAATATTACCTCATTTGAAATGTTTTTAACAAGTACAAAAGACTCTGCTATACAAATATTATTTGTACAAATATAAGCCTTAGGCAATTTATAATTAATACCCATTTTTTGTCCGCTAGCATTTCTAAGACTGTGAGTAGTTTTATGAAAATACCTGGAAGGTATTAATCCTTCCTGTATGCAGTTTAAGTCTGCTCCACTATCAACTAAAGCAGTAAAATCCTTTTTTAGATTATAATCAATAAGAATAGTAACTTTTGCAATGGGTTTATGAGCAGTGATTAATTCAATAGTTTCTAAAAAGGAATCTTTTTCTTCAGAGGGTATTCCTTGAAAATCATTAAAATTATTCGAAATAATAGGATAACTTTCATCTAAGATTTGTTTTCCAGGATGTTTATAATCTTCTCTTGCTTCTATTAAAGCGATTCTTTCATCAAGAGTTCTATTATGATTTTTAAGAGAATGAATCTCCTTTTTGAGATTTATAATTTCTTCTGCCAAATCTTGAATTGTAGTAGGCATATTATTCTTTTGTGACCTTCCTTTGAGTTGCCTTATTACCTCTGCCATACTATACCCTTTATTTTGAGAGGTAATTTCTTTGAAAGTATTAGTATTACTAGTAGAGGCTTGGTTATTTCCAATCGTATCAATAATCTAAGATCTTAAATTGGGATCATCAATTTTCTTAAGGATTTCTACTAAGTTATCACTTGTTAGGACATTTATATTCAAATCTTTGAATTGTGAATACAATTGATAGAATTCATCTTCCTTGCTTTCATTCTCGCAAGGTTGTCCCATTTGACATGGTAGACATTCTTCGTCTGATGAACTTATATAATCTTCATCATGTAGTACCTTTAAATCCTCACTTGTTGAAGATTCAATATATGAATGTTCATCTTCAGAATTTTCTGGTGAAGAATTTAATAAAATCTTGCAAAGCGAATCTTTGATATTATCTTCTAAGTTAAGACTCTTAATTTTATCTTTGACTTTACAATTTTTTGC
Source organism: Solanum rostratum (assembly GCA_029948455.1). Lineage (NCBI taxonomy): Eukaryota > Viridiplantae > Streptophyta > Magnoliopsida > Solanales > Solanaceae > Solanum > Solanum rostratum. Next base: position 40,800,792 of record CM057056.1, read on the forward strand.
ATAGTGACCCATTCTTCCACATTTATAACAAACATTTGGTTTTTTATCTTTCCAGAAGTTTAATTCCTTATAATTTTTCTTCCTTTTCTCACGCTTCTCTATTCTTTTTTCTTTTCTACCCAGTCTATAAGACCTTTTCCTATATTTTTCTTCCTTTTCGTTTCTTCCTTTTTTCTTATAATGTTTTTTAGAAGTTCCTAGCATATCAATTGCAAATTGTTCACAAAATTCTCCTAATTGACGTTTTTCATTAAGATGATATCTCTTAATCTGTTGATTTAACCTTATCTCATTACAGAGAGATAGGCTTTCCTGTGTACAAACACTTATTAATTTTCCATAAGTATAATCTTCATAATTTATACTGACCTTATCACCCCTAAGGGTTTTTCTAACCTTTTCTGCAAATAGAATGGGAAGTCCGTCTATGAATTTGGATTTCCAATGAGGGTTATTACACTCGGCAGTTCCATTACTCTTGACAAGAATACATTTTTATACCATCTAAAGGATGTCAGGGTTTTACACCTAAGGTTTTGGAGCATAGTCCTAATGGTCTCACTATTATCTGACCACCTTCCAGAAAAATGTTCTATAATTGTCAAGATTAAGGAGTACACTATATTAGGTTCTGCTGTATCTCCTTCCCTTTTTACAGCATTTAGTATTGCTATTCTTTGGTTCTCAGTGAGGTAATTATCCCACCATCCTTTAAGTTGCCTTGTAAATCCTGCTATAATCATATTGGCAGTCTTAATTTCGGTATTACCATTTGCTTTACAAACTGTACTGAACATCAAGATTCTATGCATCAGTGTATAAATTTGTCTGTCGGTATAACCATCAATATTCCATTCATATATCTCATTTCCACTATAACTATTAGAGATATACGTTTCTTGTTCTTCTAATAACACATCCTGAGGGGTCGGTCTAGGATAATAATACATTCTTTGTACCGGCTTCCTAGCATGCTTTTCTGAAATTTTATTAATCTCATCCTTTAAAATATCATCCCTTCTGTTATTAGAAGGTTCTTGTTCTAAATCCAAAGGCTGGAGATTTAATCCTTTAAACTTTCTTTCTAATAAGGTTTCTATATCAGCCATATTACCGAATCTAAAGTCCCTTACTTCTGGAGGGGGTTGAATACTAGGAGTAGCTTTGGGTATAACCTCCCTTTCTTCAGCCATTTTTTCTTTCTTGAGATTTGTATATAAATTATCAATTTTCTCATGTAAAGAGAGAATATGTTCTCCTAAAATACTCACATATATATTTGTATAATTATTCTGCCTAATTAAAGTTTGAACATGTTTAGCAGTAATTAAAGCAGTTTCATTATCTATTAAATCTGCAAAAGCTGTAAAATTAACAACTTTATTTTCTTTTTCAATTTGAAAGGATTGTTGTGGTGGTAATACTGATTTAGTAATAGTACCATTTGAAAGCTTATAATCATGTTCTAACATTTCTATATATTTATAAACATATTTAGTCATAAACCACGGGACAAAAGCTATAGCTTTATTTACTCTTGAAAGATCATCATAAAAATCATTTTGAAAAAATTGTCTTTGAGTTTTGTCAAAGCTTTTAAAGAACCAATTTTGAAAAGGTTCCCATTTAGGTTGAAAAAATTCTTGTTGGATCTTTTTCCTTATTAGAGATCCTGGTGAAAAATCAAGTTTAGTCTTTTGATCCATATAAACCAGTTGGAAATTCCATATCAGAAGGAGTAGGCTCCATATCAGGAGTTACAATATGATTTTCAATTTTAATATTATCAACATGATCATTTTTCTGAAAACCAGATTTATCAGATCTAGAGGTATCTTCCTCTCTAATTTGAGAAGTTGATGCTCTAGATGGTAGATCTACAATATAATCAGCTGTAGAGGTATAAAAAGAGTTACATTTAGGCATATAAGAAGTAGACCTAAGCATTCTTGGAGGTATTGCCATATCATCGGCAAAATTCAATAGTTCATTATTATGAAAACGAATTTTAACTGTCCCATCCGACGTTTGTTCAATCTCAGAAATATCTGAAGAAATATTATTTGTAGGCGGGGCTGCTTCTTCAATTATCCATTCTTTTGGGAAATTAATTTCATCCCACTTTATAGGTCTTCTTGTTATAATTTTTGACCTACTACAATTTGTTTCAATCAAAATGGTTTCGTTTTTAAGATCCATTATTTTACACATAGGGTTTAGTGTGTATAAAGGTTTATAATAAATACGATAACAAATACATATAACCTCTGTGCCAGGCATATAATCATAACCATGTAATTTAATACTTAATATTAAAGTTTCTAAAGAATTTTCATCATTTAATGAAATTTGCAAATTAGGATAAGCATTAAAATAAACAGGACCATAAGCTAAACTGGTCTGTACTGTCCCTATAAGAGATATTTTCCAATTTTTATTTCTACCATCCCTGAGAACAGCTATAAAACTCTCCGGTAAGCCTCTTAATGTAAGGGGTTTAAAAGCAACTTGTATTAAACCAATATGCATAAACTTATAATTTTCCCTATAAGGGGCAAAATCACTTTTATTTAATAAACGAAAAGTTCCGTGATCAGAATCAACAGTAATTGTTTCTTCTGTCGTTTTAACAATTTGTTTAAAACCAAATTTTTCAAAAGTACCCATTTGATATATTAATTTAGGTTGAACTTTGGGAATCGTCCATTTATTAAGGAGATATAAATTTTGAGGCATATTATACTCTTCTTTTCTACTATTTTTAATAGTAGAATGTTTCTTTATAATGTTCATTGCAAATATGTGTTGGACTAATATCACCTATGACTATCTGGTAGCATGGCTCTGATACCATTGTGGGTGCAGGATCGCTTCGGTGAGACCTCAGGAGCCTTTACGGTTTGGAGGCAAGCTACTGTTACCCGAGTTCTGAAAAACCTAAACTCACCCCTTGAACAACCCTATTAATGCCTTCCACTTGGCTAACATAGGCTCAAAGCAGGGGTTACCGTGCATAGCACAGGTTTTGTCAGTTCCGGAACTACAGTAATTTTACCTCAAAACCCGACCTAGGCATCACCGGAACAATCTTTTCCTATCATGGTAGCATTTCCATAGTACAGATGTCTAGTGTGTTATTAGTCCAACATAGGGTGTTTAGCCTATCATTTAGGCAAATATGATACTAACAGATAAAATATTCAGAATAATGAATATAAAACAATACCTTAAAAGATGAACTCAGCAGTGGGAAACTTGAAAAACTCTTTATTAAGCAATATAAAGATTTTCAATAGCAAATATGGAGAGAGTTCGCTAAAGCTTGCCCTTTCCTAAACAAAGTGACCCTTATATAGCCGGATCAAAACAAAATAGAATACATCATTACTTACATAGTTTTTAATAATTTACCGACATAGGGTCCTACAAATTTAAAGATTATCTAACTTTATAAAAGTTAGTTGTCTTCTTCTTCTTTTACCCAACATAGGGTCCTGCAGCTTTAAAGACTATTTAACTTTATAAAAGTTAATTGTCTTCTTCCTCTTTCACTTATCCATTCCTTTCTTTTGACGTGGAAGATTCTTCCGCATTTTTGAACTGTTTGAGAAATAGTAATAGTAGTAATAGTAATAGTAGTAGTAATAGTAGTAATAATAATAATAGTAGTAATAATAGTAGTAACAACAGTAATAGTAGTAATAATAGTAATAATAGTAATAGTAATAATAGTAGTAATAGTAATAATAGTAATAATAGTAATAGTAATAATTGTAGTAATAGTAGTAATAGTAGTAATAGTAGTAGTAATAGTAATAGTAGTAGTAATAGTAGTAATAATAATAATAATAGTAATAATAGTAGTAATAACAGTAATAGTAGTAATAATAGTAATAATAGTAATAGTAATAATAGTAGTAATAGCAGTAATAGTAGTAGTAGTAATAGTAGTAATAGTAGTAATAATAGTAATAGTAGTAATAGTAATAGTAATAATAGTAGTAATAATAGTAGTAATAGTAATAGTAATAATACTAATAATAGTACTAGTAATAGTAATAATAGTAATAATAGTAGTAATAGTAATAATAGTGTAATGACCCGTTAGGTCATTTCAAAAATAAATCCTCTCTTTTATAAAAGATCATTCTTGTAAAGTTTTTATGGGAAATTTGGAACTATTCGATAATTATGGTCATTTAGTTGACGGATAATTTTAGATAATTAATGTAGTCGGTGGATTAAAATAATATTTTAATTAATACCTTATACTATTTATCTCATATTTATCAAAAATAGGTTAATAGAATTTATCACTTTTAGTATATTAAAATAAATAAATAAGTAAATAAGAAATAAAAAAGAGAAATAAATAAATAAATAAATAAATAAATAAATAAATAAATAAAGCAAAAGAATTAAAGAGGAAGAGGGTTGTGCAACAATACAGGAACAAAGAAACGAGGAAAAAAAAAGGGACGCAGGAACGCAGTAAAGAAAAAATGCGGGAAGAAAAAGAAAGAAAAAGAAGAGAAGAAAAATTATGATTTTCATCCCAAAACATTAAGGTAATTATTCTCATCCTTTCTATTAAGTTTTCATGAGATTATGAATAAATTTTTAGGGTAGAAACGTGTATAATTTATGTTAAATTAAGAAAATATAGTTCTAGGGTTCTTGGAATAAAATTTTGATTTGGGGGTCGAATAACGATCCATTTTAGCTGAAATTTGACATATACGATTAGTTTATTATGGGTAAACATAATCTGAAAGAAATTTCCAGATTCGAATTTAAGGGCTCGGGGTGACTTTTTGACTCGATTTTTGAGACAAAAATAAATGTAGCAATATGGGTGTCATTGGATTCGTATTCTTATGTAGATTATGTATTTGAACAGATTTTGATCATCTGAAAGCGTTACGAAAGACTCAAGATTTGGAGTGTTATTCTATTAATTGAGGCAAGTGAATTTCTTAACCTTTGTTAAGTATATAGAATCTTGTGCTTCCTTGTGGGAAGGTTTGTGAAGGATTTTGACATATTGAGTTAGTGTTGATGTTGTATTAAGACCATGTTGTTGTGAATTGTGCATTGTGCATTGTGTTAAAGTTAGTCATTTTCTCATTATCATGTAAGCATGCCTATTTGCATTGACCTGTGTAACAAGTGTTATGTGAACTGAGGAAGAATAAGAATTAAAAAGGATGTACCAATTCGAGGGACGTGTCGCACGCCGCGACGGATACTACATATGATTCGAGGGTCGTGTCGCACGCCGCGATGGATACTACATATGATTCGAGGGTCGTGTCGCACGCCGCGACGGATACTACATATGATTCGAGGGTCGTGTCGCACGCCGCGACGGATACTACATATGATTCGAGGGTTGTGTCGCACGCCGCGACGGATACTACATATGATTCGAGGGTCATGTCGCACGTCGCGACGGATACTATATATGATTCGAGGGTCGTGTCGCACGCCGCGACGGATGCACAGGCTAAAAGTCCCCCATGAGTCCCGGACTGCGAGGCAGCGGGTGTGTATCACTAGGTCAGACATGCATCATGATATTTGACATTGCATTGCATTGCATTGCATCACATATTATCATTATCTATGAGCTTGCGAGTATCTTTTATGCAACTTGTGATGGATGCACTTAATCAATTATGTTGTTGAACTATAAATATTGGCGTGGGTATTGCGCTATAGGCTATGTACATTGTGTCCTGTTAGGTTGAGCTGACTTTATGCAGGTGGTAGTTGTGGAGGTTCTGTTGGAGTGTTAGGAGTACTTGTATTCTATATTACTTAATTTTGTGTTTAGTAGTTCACTTGTTGGGTACCGTGTGTTTGGTACTCACCCCTTGCTACTACATTTTTGTAGGTTATGAGCCCGGATTTTTGTGATACCCTCTATATTTTCCTTGTCCGAGGCTTCCTGTGGAGATTGTGCGAGGTAGCTGTTTGCCATCCCAGCTGACTTCTCACTCCTATTTATGATTTTGTTCTACTTTAGAAACAACGTCATTTAAGACTTATACTTTTCTTTCAAATCTGTTGTAATACCTTAGAGGCTTGTGCACGTGACAACCAGGTCTTGGGGGATTTTGATTAAGTTGACTTGTTATCGGTAGTTAAAATTTTCACTTTGTATTACCCTTCCATATTTTATGGCTATAATTGGGTTTTAGGCTGACTTGTCTTGGTGGGATAAGACGAGTGTCATCACGTCCATTTTTGGGTCGTGACAAAATGGTATCAAAGCCCCACGTTCATAGGTCTCACGTGTGTACAAGCCAAGTCTAGTAGAGTCTCGAGGATCGGTATGGAGACGTCTATATTTATCTTCGAGAGGCTATGAAGACTGTTAGAAAACTTCTTTTTGTTTATTCTTTCTCCATCGTGCGTCGCTGATTCAGTGTGATTCTTATCGCTTTATTCCTTTCACTCTCACTTATAGAGATGATTCGTGCTTGATTCTTTATGTGAGTACTTGGTGGGTTGTATATAGACTTAAATGTTAGATCTATTACTAAAGTGTAAGTGGCATAGTTGTAAAAAAAGATGTGTGGAATGATTAGAAGAGGTTGAGTAAGGTGATGACTTGACAATACACTTTGAGGATGTTGGAGTGACAAGGTCAAACAATTGATTGAGGGATTTTATGAACGTGTTGTCCTTTTTGGGGTTAGCTATCCAGCAACACAAACAATATTAATGTGGTGTATATAATATCAAAAATGGTTCAACAATTTAAGGTGGAGGTTAAAAGGATAGGTAGATCACAAATTTTGTTCGGTAAACTAATATTACAAAAAAATTGTCATAATATGTATGGATTGCTTAGACAATGATAAGAATGATGTTGTACTAATTACGGTCAGAATCTCTATTATGATTTCATAGGTCGAGTGGATATTAAGGAAGGTCATGATATGACTATCACAACGAACCGATGCTTACTTGATTAGAGTTATGGAGTATGTTACTTTTGCTAGCAACTGAATTTATGAAAAGAATGTTTATTACTTAGGATAGAGTCATGATGGACTGGATAACGTTTTGCAACTATTGATAGGTAGAAGCATGTGGGCTACTTTGGTGCTACTTTCTTGATAGGTATGATGTGCTCTAGTGGTGGATCTAATGGGCTTTCACAATATGGTATTAGTGGTATATGAAAATGAATATAGTAATTGTCAAGCGTGAATACAAACCATTTTAGAAATTATTAGTGTGTCATGAGCTCATTTAATAAGTTTTAATGTCGTATTCATATTCGAGAAATCAACTAGTTTGCTACTCTGTATGCTTGCGTTAAATATTATTTATAAGAAAAATTTTAGTGGTGGATCATTGGTACAATTAATGTATTTAAGTTGTGAGGAGTATTCGGGGGATTCTAAATGAGGACTATTACTCCATAATAAGATCCAAGAGAGTTAGTTAGTTCTTTATATTTGACCGATATAGTTTTGGTGTCATATCAATGATGAGGATAACCTTGAGAAGATGGCAATGGCTATAGAGCATAATGGTAATAAAAGTTTTTGATGAATTATGATCAAGATGCAATCATATGATGAGAATTTTTGATTGGGTAAATTCAGTATGGTAAACACAATCTACAGGTATCAAAAGTAACGTTTGCTACTATTTGATGAGTAACGTGGTCATAAGAAAGATGTAAAAATGTATTGAGACACTGCTTGAATAGAATTCAAAGGAGTTAGAATCAAAAATAAATAAAATTAATAAGATGTAGGTTTGCTTTTAGAAAGAGACAAGAATAAAGACATCCACTCTGACGGTAAAGATAAAAAATATATCTCTCGAGAGAGTAAAGAATTGAATTTAATGCCACCCAGTTTTATTTATTTTGCTTTGGTTATGGTGATAGTATTAAGTATTATTGGTTTTGGCTAGAAAACTGTTGGGTAATATTTGAGGGAAAAAAAATCTACAATGTTGGGCTTGAATATGGTGATAATCTCTTTTGTGATTTTGAGTATGATACTTAGTATATTGAATTTTTTTTTATAAAGGATATGGTAAAGTCGATAAAGAGGCGATCAATATTAAGTTAAGATATATGAATCTACAAAGATCTTAAGTATGAGCTAATGCCAATTGATAAAGAAATTGGGGTACAAGTTAAAATAAAGATTCAAGTTTTTCGTTGTTAGTTTACATTTTGGGTAGTGTATTTTGTCAAAATATGAATTGGTAAGATAAGAAATAATTGATAGCAATGAGTATTCAACATTTAGAAGAACCTGCATGTGGTTTGAGTCATAAATTTAGTTATTTTTTTTATTTATTTATTGTTGGAGGACCTAAAGAAGTGCTCCACTTAAAGTTTTAGCTTAGAACATGAGGTAAAATGTCATGTGTTGTTGGTCAGAGAATAAAGTTGATAAATGAGTTAGTGAAGGAATGGGAATCTAATATATTGAAGAGTTCAGGGTATCTGAAATTTGTGTCATAGGAAGAATTTAAGAAAGTGAAGGAATAAGACCTCATGTATGGACCCTTGGTTCGAAATTAAAAGTTTTACTTATTTTCCCTTTGAGCTCAAACATGATAATACAATGCGTACTTTTTTAGCACAGATTTTCTAGGATTTACTCGTGACTTTTATGAAGACTGAGTTTGATTCGAGTGACAAATAGTGATGTTTGAAATATGCCACATTTTTATATTGGTCTAGATTGTCCAATAATGATAGATGACTTATGAGGGTGCTGCGATATAGACCTATAGCCCTACACGCTTATTGAGGATATTGAGGGGGTTGCAATTACTTTATTAATGAGACTACATAAATTATTGTGATGTGTTACATAGACACTTGAGGATGACTAGAGGTTATGTGCTTATGGTATGCCGAATGATTAAGGTGATTGAATTTCTCTAAGTTTTGGCATGAGATATATGATGATTTGAATGGTAGTTGAAATTCGGGATGTGAAAGATTGCATGAAATTGACTTTAGAATTAAGTAACCTTACCTCGATGAGAAAAGTACTATCAAATTTAAAATTTACGCTATCAGCTTTGTGTGTGATTTATGTCTATAAAAAAATATTTATATAAAAAGAGAGGAAACCATAATATGAAATATTTGAAGGCGATAATGTGTAGCTAAGAAGACTTTAATACTAGTAACAATTTGAGAGAATGGTAAATGACAAGTATGGCTATGATATTTCTATTAGTATTGAGAGCATTGCTTTTGATGCAGTGTTATGAGGAATATGTGGAGTTTGATAATTAAGTATGTGTACGATTGTATGGGGACCAGACAGGTTGATTATGTGCAGCTAAAAATGAAATTAAAAAAATGGGGTGAGATGAATGAAAATGTTTGACAGGAGCACTGTGAAAGGAGTATCTTGTATCATTCGACCTCGATTCTATGCATTCTTATGTGACTACCTACCTCATTAAGAGCATGTTTTAAAGTATTACTCCTTGCCTATTTTCACTCGTGTCTTCACTTTTGTAGACGGATCCTTAGTGGTGGATCGGGTGAACCGATCCTGCGATTTTCTCTTAGTAAGATAGGACGCTTATGCGGACTTGATTATTTCAATGTTGACATGTTTAGTATTATTTGGGACAGTTGAAGTATACAAGTGGTTCTACACGCACAACTTTATTTATGTGAATTTATAAAAGAGCTACCATAAATATTTATAGTTGTCCAGCAGTTTCAAGGCTCTTCTTGTCGTTGAGGTTATGTTTTGGCTATGTTTGAATGAATCATTCGCTAAGTTGTTACTTGATCCTTTCCTTCGTTGGGTCAGAACAAAATTTGATTCTCTATGATGAGTGTTCAATGTCTAAAGATCGCATTTTTATAACTTAAGATCGTGGAAAGATTTGATTATGAGGATGCAATCTTAACAATATCCATGATGGTTTGTGCATTAGGAGTGCGGGATGATTTCTTTAGGTTTGCTTTTGATTATGGCTGGTATTGATTATCATGATTATGTGAGAAGATTTATTGAGTTATGGACTAGTGTGTTGTTGTTCATATCCAACTCATAAGTTAGCCTGTGGCTTGAAAATCACCATTGAATCGTTGGTTTGATTCGAAAAATTCAGTTCTTGTGAATTTTGGTGGCATGGTCTTAAGGAGGAACTTACTTGGAAAGATGAATATTGATTTTTGGAAGATCATAACTTTGGATTTTGGTAATGTCCATTAGTCTTCCTTCTCCTTTTTATGTTCGAGGACGAACATGATTTTTAGTGGTGGATAATGTAATGACCCGTTAGGTCATTTCAAAAATAAATCCTCTCTTTTATAAAAGATCATTCTTGTAAAATTTTTATGGGAAATTTGGAACTATTCGATAATTATGGTCATTTAGTTGACGGATAATTTTAGATAATTAATGTAGTCGGTGGATTAAAATAATATTTTAATTAATACCTTATACTATTTATCTCATATTTATCAAAAATAGGTTAATAGAATTTATCACTTTTAGTATATTAAAATAAATAAATAAGTAAATAAGAAATAAAAAGGAGAAATAAATAAATAAATAAATAAATAAATAAACAAAGCAAAAGAATTAAAGAGGAAGAGGGCTGTGCAACAATACAGGAACAAAGAAACGAGGAAAAAAAAAGGGACGCAGGAATGCAGTAAAGAAAAAATGCGGGAAGAAAAAGAAAGAAAACGAAGAGAAGAAAAATTATGATTTTCATCCCAAAACATTAAGGTAATTATTCTCATCCTTTCTATTAAGTTTTCATGAGATTATGAATAAATTTTTAGGGTAGAAACGTGTATAATTTATGTTAAATTAAGAAAATATAGTTCTAGGGTTCTTGGAATAAAATTTTGATTTGGGGGTCGAATAACGATCCGTTTTAGCTGAAATTTGACATATACGTTTAGTTTATTATGGATAAACATAATCTGAAAGAAATTTCCAGATTCGAATTTAAGGGCTCGGGGTGACTTTTTGACCCGATTTTGAGACAAAAATAAATGTAGCAATATGGGTGTCATTGGATTCGTATTCTTATGTAGATTATGTATTTGAACAGATTTTGATCATCTGAAAGCGTTACGAAAGACTCAAGATTTGGAGTGTTATTCTATTAATTGAGGCAAGTGAATTTCTTAACCTTTGTTAAGTATATAGAATCTTGTGCTTCCTTGTGGGAAGGTTTGTGAAGGATTTTGACATATTGAGTTAGTGTTGATGTTGTATTAAGACCATGTTGTTGTGAATTGTGCATTGTGCATTGTGTTAAAGTTAGTCATTTTCTCATTATCATGTAAGCATGCCTATTTGCATTGACCTGTGTGACAAGTGTTATGTGAACTGAGGAAGAATAAGAATTAAAAAGGATGTACCAATTCGAGGGACGTGTCGCACGCCACGACGGATACTACATATGATTCGAGGGTCGTGTCGCACGCCGCGATGGATACTACATATGATTCGAGGGTCGTGTCGCACGCCGCGATGGATACTACATATGATTCGAGGGTCGTGTCGCACGCCGCGACGGATACTACATATGATTCGAGGGTCGTGTCGCACGCCGCGACGGATACTACATATGATTCGAGGGTCGTGTCGCACGCCGCGACGGATACTATATATGATTCGAGGGTCGTGTCGCACGCCGCGACGGATGCACAGGCTAAAAGTCCCCCATGGGTCCCGGACTGCGAGGCAGCGGGTGTGTATCACTAGGTCAGACATGCATCATGATATTCGACATTGCATTGCATTGCATCACATATTATCATTATCTATGAGCTTGCGAGTATCTTTTATGCAACTTGTGATGGATGCACTTGATCATTTATGTTGTTGAACTATAAATATTGGCGTGGGTATTGCGCTATAGGCTATGTACATTGTGTCCTGTTAGGTTGAGCTGACTTTATGCAGGTGGTAGTTGTGGAGGTTCTGTTGGAGTGTTAGGAGTACTTGTATTCTATATTACTTAATTTTGTGTTTAGTAGTTCACTTGTTTGGTACCGTGTGTTTGGTACTCACCCCTTGCTACTACATTTTTGTAGGTTATGAGCCCGGATTTTTGTGATACCCTCTATATTTTCCTTGTCCGAGGCTTCCTGTGGAGATTGTGCGAGGTAGCTGTTTGCCATCCCAGCTGACTTCTCACTTCTATTTATGATTTTGTTCTACTTTAGAAACAACATCATTTAAGACTTATACTTTTCTTTCAAATCTGTTGTAATACCTTAGAGGCTTGTGCACGTGACAACCAGGTCCTGGGGGATTTTGATTAAGTTGACTTATTATCGGTAGTTAAAATTTTCACTTTGTATTACCCTTCCATATTTTATGGCTATAATTGGGTTTTAGGCTGACTTATCTTGGTGGGATAAGACGAGTGTCATCATGTCCATTTTTGGGTCGTGACAAATAGTAATAATAGTAGTAATAGTAATAATAGTAGTAATAGTAATAATAGTAGTAATAGTAGTAATAATAGTAGTAATATTAGTAATAATAATAATAATAGTAATAAATAGTAGTAGTAGTAGTAATAATAGTAGTAATAATAGTAGTAATAGTAGTAATAGTAGTAATACTAGTAATAGTAGTAATAATAGCATTAATAGTAGTAATAGTAGTAATAGTAGTAATAATAGTAGTAATAATAATAATAGTAGTAATAGTAGTAATAGTAATAATAGTAGTAGTAATAGTAGTAATAGTAATAGTAGTAATAATAGTAGTAATAATAATAATAGTAGTAATAGTAGTAATAGTAGTAATAATAATAATAATAGTAATAGTAATTATAGTAGTAGTAGTAGTAGTAGTAGTAGTAATAATAATAATAATAATAATAATAATAATTATAATAATAATAATAATAATAATAGTAGTAGTAATAATAGTAGTAATAGTAGTAATAATAATAATAATAATAATAATAATAATAATAATAACAATAATACTAACAATAACAACAACAATAATACTAACAATAACAATAACAATAACAGTAACAACAACAACAACAACAATAACAACAATAACAACAACAATAACAATAATAATAACAACAATAACAACAACAACAATAATAATAATAACAACAATAACAACAATAACAATAATAATAATAATAATAATAATAATAATAATAATAATAATAATAATAATAATAATAATAATAATAATAATAATAATAATAATAATAATAATAATAATAATAATAATAACAATAACAACAATAATAATAATAACAACAACAATAACAACAATAACAATAATAATAATAATAATAATAATAATAATAATAATAATAATAATAATAACAACAATAACAACAATAACAATAATAATAACAATAATAACAATAACAATAATAACAATAACAACAAGAATAACAATAATAACAATAACAACAATAATAATAACAATAATAACAATAATAATAATGTCACGACCCAACATGGGGTCATGACTAAAAGACAACTTAATTCCATTCCCAATTATAAATGTAACCTAGAAGGAGAGAAATCCAATAAACAAATAGGCACCACATAAAAACAATGTCCCAAAACCTGGTGTCACGAGTATAAAGAGCATCTAATAACTAATTAAAGAAATAAATGTATTTCAGTCTTCGAATAGAAATAAAGACTAAACATCTAAGATAGAATCCAATGGAAGCTCGAAGCCCTGAGTCTCACCACTAGATCTGGTATGAACCAAGTGCACGAGCAATTCAACTACTACGTGGATAATCCTGACGAGAATCTGCAGGGGAGAAAGGAGTAGGGGTGAGTATACATAATATGTACCCAGTGGGTTTAACCGACTGGGAATTAGAAATTGAATAAACCATGAAATAATCTAGGAACGCTTCCACCTGCAACAGAAAAACCAGTCCGGCATCGGTGCCGCCAATATATATATGATAGCGCAAGCAAAACAAACATACAATCTGACATAAGCCAACCCAATCAACAAAAAGTAGTAACATAAAATGGTATGCAATGTCGTGCAGTGCAATGCAATGCAAGGTGGTATCAAGAACGTCGCACAGCCTGTCGTGTACACCCCCGTCGAGCTAAGGCTCCCAGACTAAGGGGACCCATGGGGACCTCGCAGGCCATATACCTCAATCACAATATATCAACTACCTTGCCACCCAAGTGCCCGTGGTCAAGGACTCATGATAAAAGTCACCATTCACAACTTCCCAAAATGTCATGACATGTAGTATGAGGATGTATGCAAGCAAGACACAATTATGGAAATAAAATTCCTCTCAATAAGCACAAATTTTCTCCCTTTCTCAACATGTCATATCACAATATTCTCAATTTAGGATTCACATGCTCTCGAAGCAATACAATAATAATTATCAACCCAACACATGATATGATCTCATCCCATAGATTAAAACATAAGGATACTCAATAACTCAATCCCAATCTCAAAGAAGGATAGCCAAACCTACCTCGATGCCGAAACCGCACTCGACCACTTCTACCGAATGGACCAAATCTTGAATTCAACTCCCACAGTGAAAATTCTCTATCAAGAATGGAACATACCCATCACAAGGAGTCCGATGACAACCAAATTACCACATATCTAGCCTAACCCCAAGATTTCATCTAATTCGATAATTTTAATTTCAAGTTTAAAATTTAGTCTTAAATTCTCCAAATAATATGATTCTAATAATATTTATAAAGTAAGATACATTTAATACCTAATATCCTATCATTATTATTATTAATTGATAAAAGATGAGAAAATAATCATATATGTATATATGGGCAAGAAGAGGACGTTGCAGTGTGCAGCGCCTCACTGTTTCCAGTTTGTTGCCCCTAAGTGCCATCTTCCCTAGAATTTAAAGGAATTTCCACTATGATCACATGACAAGCTACACATTTTTATTACTATTTTTATTATCTAAAATTTCCTTGTTGATTTGACCCCTAATAATGGCATATCACATGGATTCCTTTAATACAATTGGTTCTAGTTTCGTTGTAAAAAAGCACACAACACTAATTGGCACCTTAGAATTAAATTATTCCAATCCCAAAATCACAACATTAAGAAATTAAAGTTGCCCGTTCTTTACCTGGAAATTTTTGAATGATTTGCTGCTTCGCCGCCGTCGATAAGGGTTTGTGCTTCTCCTTCTTTTATTTTTTGTCTATTTAATTGTGTAATACACTACTCTTTATATATATTAGTCTAAGTAGTATAGGATATTTAAACAACTTTACTCTTTAGTCCACGACTTAATCTAAATGTCTAAACTTATCCATACACTAAATAACCATAGCTATCAAATAGTCCAAAATTCCCATTTAAAATTTACGAGAAGGATATTTCAAGAAAGTAAGAGGACTAATTTTTAAAATAATCCAACGGGTCATTACATCATCCACCACTAAAAATCATGTTCGTCCTCGAACATAAGATAGAAGGAAGTACCTGAAGCTTCGAAAAGCTGAGGATATCGAGCACGCATATCTGACTCTATCTCCCAAGTAGCCTCCTCAACAGGCCGATGTCGCCACTGAACCTTAACTGAAGCAATCTCTTTAGTCCTAAGCCTACGAACCTGTCTATCTAGAATGGCTACGGGCTCCTCCTCATAAGTCAAATCCGGACCGAACTCTATGGTATCATACGAAATAACGTGAGACTCGTCTGGTATGTATTTTCGGAGCATGGAGACGTGAAATACTGGATGAACAGCTGACCATCTAGGTGGCAAAGCCAACTCATAAGCCACCTCACCTACTCTTCTAAGAATCTCGAACGGGCCAATAAACCTCGGGCTAAGCTTGCCCTTCTTCCCGAACCTCATCACACCCTTCATGGGTGATATCTTCAACCACACATGCTCGCCAACCATAAACTCCAAGGGACGAACTCTCCTATCAGCGTAGCTCTTCTGCCGACTCTAGGCTGTCAATAGTCGACTCTGGATCAAGCGCACCCGCTCCATAGCATCCCTGAGCAAATCAGTGTCTAATGCCTCAGCGGTGACTAAGTCGAACCACCCAATAGGTGATCGACATCTACGCCCATACCATGCCTCAAACGGTGCCATCTGAATACTGGAATGATAATTGTTATTATAAGCAAACTCCGCTAAGGGCAAGTGCTGGTCCCATCGAGAACCAAAGTCAATCACACATGCCCTAAGCATGTCCTCCAACACTTGAATGGTCCGCTCGGACTGACCGTCTGTCTGAGGATGAAATGCCGAACTCATGTCTAATCGTGTACCTAACCCATGCTGCAATGCCTTCCAAAATTGGGAGGTGAACACCGAACCTCGATCTGACACAATAGAGATAGGCACCCTATGCAATCTAACAATCTCACGTATATAGATCCTAGCTAGTTGCTCCGCACTGTGGCTATTCTTTACTGGAATAAAGTGAGATGATTTGGTCAACCTGTCTACAATCACCCAAATAGAGTCAAACTTTCCCAACGTCACGGGTAATCTAGTCACAAAATCCATGGTAATATGCTCCCACTTCCACTCGGGAATGGTCATCCGCTGCATCGGACCTCCTGGCTTTTGATGCTCATACTTAACCTGCTGACAATTCAAACACTTATCCACAAGCTCCACAATGTCCCTCTTCATCCCACACCACCAATAATGTTGCTTCAAATCATGAAACATTTTTGCTACACCAGGGTGAATGGAATACTTAGCACAATGAGACTCCTCCAAAATCAAACGAACCCAATCACCTACCTTGGGCACATAAATGCGCCCATTAATTCTCAGAACTCCCTCAGAATCAAGAAAAGCTGACTTAGCTTCGCCTCTCAACACTTTGTCCTGAATCAAACATAATTTATCATCATCAAATTGGTGAGCACGAATCTGATCCATCAATGTAGATCTAGCCTCGATGAAGGCCAACACACTATGAGATGGGGAGATGTCAAGTCTAACCAATTGTCTAGCCAAAGACTGAACCTCCAAAGCTAAAGGCCTCTCCTCCGTTCTAAGATATGCCAAGCTACCCATACTAGAAGGATTCCAGCTCAAGGCATCCGCCACCACATTAGCTTTGCAAGGGTGATAGAGAATAGAGATATCGTAATCTTTCAACAACTCCAACCACCTGCGCTGCCTCATGTTCAAATTAGGCTGAGAGAAAATATACTTGAGGCTATGATGGTCTGTAAAGATCTCGCAATGCACCCCATAGAGATAATGCCTCCACAACTTCAAAACAAATACCACCGCAGCTAACTCCAAATCATGAGTAGGGTAGTTCCGCTCATGGACCTTCAGTTGTCGCGAAGCATAAGCTATAACTCTTCCCTTCAGCATCAACACTCCACCTAAACCGACACCCGAAGCATCACAATAAACAACAAAGGCTACACCTTCCTCGGGCAATGCTAAAATAGGTGCTGAAGTCAATAACTCCTTGAGCCTCTGGAAGCTCGCCTCACATTCAGCGGTCCATAGAAATGCAACTTCCTTCTGAGTTAGTTTAGTCAAAGGAGCTGCGATAGAAGAGAATCCCTGCACAAATCGACGATAATAACCTGCCAGCGCAATAAAACTTCAAATCTCAGTCACTGAAGTGGGTCTCACCCAATCACGAACTGCTGCAACCTTGGCTGGATCAACCATAATACTATCCTTAGTCACCACATGACCCAAGAAAGTCACAGACTCGAGCCAAAACTCGCATTTGGAGAATTTAGCATACAGTTTTTCCTCACGCAATCTCTGGAGCACGACCCTCAGGTGACGAGCATGGTCTGCCTCACTCTTGGAATACACCAATATGTCGTCAATAAATACAATCACAAAGGAATCCAGGTAAGGTCTGAACACTCGGTTCATCAACTCCATAAAATCGGTAGGGGCATTAGTCAGCCCAAATGACATAACCACAAACTCATAGTGCCCATATCGAGTCCTGAAAGCAGTCTTAGGGATGTCTGACTCCCGAACCTTCAACTGATGATACCCTGACCTCAAATCAATTTTTGAGAACACTGAGGCACCCTGAAGTTGATCAAATAAGTCATCAATACGAGGCAAGGGATACTTGTTCTTGATGGTCACTTTGTTCAACTGACGATAGTCAATGCACATTCTCATAGTACTATCCTTTTTCTTTACGAACAACACTGGTGCACCCCAAGGCGACACACTAGGCCGAATAAACCCCTTCTTCAACAAATCTTCTAATTGCTCCTTCAATTCCTTTAACTCTGCAGGAGCCATTCGATAAGGAGAAATGGATATGGGCTTAGTGCCCGACTCCAAATCAATGGCAAAGTCAATATCACGATCTGGAGGAACACCTGGTAAATCTGTAGGAAACATATCCATGAACTCTCTCACCACCCTCATAGTCTCTAAAGAAGATGACTCCTTAGAAATATCACGTACATGAGCCAAATAAGATAAACACCCATGCTCTATCATATGTGGAGCGCGAAAATAAGAAATAACCCCCTTAGGGTAAGAGCTGGGAGAACCTGCCCACATTAACTAGGGTAAACCCGGACACGCTAGGGTCACAGTCTTAGCATAACAATCAAGGATCGCATGATAAGGGGACAACCAATCCATACCCAAGATAACATCAAAGTCAAGCATGTCTAGAAGAATCAAATCAGCCTGGGTCTCCCTACCTGAGAATATCACAATACAACACCGATAGACCCGATCCACCACTAAGGATTCACCCACGGGTGTAGAAACAGAAATAGGCACATCAAGAGGCGCACACACACCATCAATATCATTAGCAAAATAAGTGGATACATATGAATAGGTGGACCCAGGGTCAAATAATACTGAAGCCGAACGATGGCAAACTGGAATAATACCTGTAATCACAGCGTCAGATGTCTCTGCCTCGGTACGGCCTGGAATGGCGTAACACACTCGGCGCTCTCCACTAACCTGCGATCCACCACGAGCACCAACTCAAGCTCCACCCCTAGCACCTCTAGTGCTGCCCCTCGCACTCTATGAAGCGCCTCTAGCTGCTGGAGCTGGTGTAGACCGTGCCATCTGTATCCCCGATGGAAAAGAAGCAGGGGCACGCTTAGGACAATCCTTGGCATGGTGGACGAACTCATCACACACATAACAACCTCTAGGTCCGGACCAGCCTGTACTACCTGCACTAGGAATGGCAGCATGAACTGGTCTCCCTTGATAACCCTGAGCGCCCTGCCTCTGAGAATCTCTATCTCTTGGTGCATAACTGCCAAACTGACCGTGATAGCGGGACCTCTTACCACCACCATGACGGGCCTGTCTGATGCCCTCTATCATTCTAGCATGGTCAACAATGCTCTGAAAGGAACCACCAGACAACACAAGAGAGGTTGTGGCCTCCTGAAGATAACTTGTGAACCCCTTCACAAATCGGCGGATCCGCTCAAACTCTGTGGGAATACTAGACATGGCATAACGGGATAACTCATGGAATCGTGCCTCGTACTCGGTCACAGTCATGGAACCCCGCTCCAATCTATCGAACTGATCACGACGTCTATCGCGAAGGCTGTATGGTACAAACTTCTCAAGAAAGATCTCAGTAAACTGCCCCCCAATCCATCCCTGGAGCATCAACTGGCCTCCGGGCCATAACCGACCTCCAACACTCTCTGGCCATGCCTGTGAACTGATAAGAGGTGTAAGCTACTCCGTGGGCCTCCAGAATACCCAAATTAAACAATCGATCCTGGCACTCTGTCAGGAAGTCATATGCCCCATCCCCAGCGGTACCATCAAATTTGGGAGGAGTCAATCTCACAAATCTCTCAAAGCTCTTCTGCTCAGACAGGGACATAGCAGCACTAGCAGAAACTGGCGGGGCTGAGAACCTCGGAGGTGCAATAGAAGGCAAGGAAAATGGACTCGGGGTTTGAAATCCCATATTAGGTCCCTGAGCTGGCTGTGAAGGACCAATCGGTATAGCAGAAACTGGGGTACCTAGAACATCACTAGAAGCAGGGGTACCCTCCAACCTTGCCAACAATCGAATCAATAGCTCCTGTAATACTGGTGTACCCTCTAAGGATGCCGGAGGCTGAACTGGATCCTCAGTCTGCTCTTCGTGCTCATAAACTGGGTCAGCATTAGGCTCAGGTGAAGCCCCTCTAGTCTGACCTCGGACTGGTGCTGCTCCTCTAGCTCGACCCCGTCCTCTAGCTCTACCACGAGCTCTGCCTCGCCCTCTAGCGGGGGCTTGGACAGCAGGTACCGACTCATCTTCGGTATTTCTAGCTCTAGTTCTCGCCATCTGTGCAGGAAGAATAGATTAGAAGCATACAAAACTTGAATGAACAAATCGCACGAAATGAATCAATGGAAAGATGATTTTCTCCTAACAAGTATCCTGTAGCCTCTCAAAGATAGATACGGACGTCTACGTACCGATCCGCAAGACTCTACTAGACACCCTGCTCTTTAACTCATGAGACCGGTTAACCTAGAGCTCTGATACCAAACTTGTTACGACCCAACATGGGGTCATGTCTAAAAGAAAACTTAATTCTATTCCCAATAATAAATGTAACCTAGAAGGAGAGAAATCCAATAAACAAATAGGCACCACATAAAAACAATGTCCCAAAACCTGGTGTCACGAGTATAAAGAGCATCTAATAACTAATTAAAGAAATAAATGTATTTCAGTCTTCGAATAGAAATAAAGACTAAACATCTAAGATAGAATCCAATGGAAGCTCGAAGCCCTGAGTCTCACCATTAGATCTGGTATGAACCAAGTGCACGAGCAATTCAACTACCACGTGGATAATCCTGACGAGAATCTGCGGGGGAGAAAGGAGTAGGGGTGAGTACACATAATATGTACCCATAGGTTTAACCGACTGGAATTAGAAATTGAATAAACCATGAAATAATCTAGGAACGCTTCCACCTGCAACAGAAAAACCAGTCCGGCATCGGTGCCGCCAATAGATATATGATAGCGCAAGCAAAACAAACATACAATCTGACATAAGCCAACCCAATCAACAAAAAGTAGTAACATAAAATAGTATGCAATGTCGTGCAGTGCAATGCAATGCAAGGTGGTATCAAGACCGTCGCATAGCCTGTCGTATACACCCCCGTCGAGCTAAGGCTCCCAGACTAAGGGGACCCATGGGGACCTCGCAGGCCATATACCTCAATCACAATATATTTACTACCTTGCCACCCAAGTGCCCGTGGTCAAGGACTCATGATAAAAGTCACCATTCACAACTTCCCAAAATGTCATGACATGTAGTATGAGGATGTATGCAAGCAAGACACAATTATGGAAATAACATTCCTCTCAATAAGCACAAATTTTCTCCCTTTTTCAACATGTCATATTCATAATATTCTCAATTTAGGATTCACATGCTCTCGAAGCAATACAATAATAATTATTAACCCAACACATGATATGATCTCATCCCATAGATTAAAACATAAGGATACTCAATAACTCAATCCCAATCTCAAAGAAGGATAGCTAAACTTACCTCGATGCCGAAACCGCACTCGAGCACTTCTACCGAATGGACCAAATCTTGAATTCAACTCCCACAATGAAAATTCTCTATCAAGAATGGAACATACCCATCACAAGGAGTCCGATGACAACCAAATTACCACATATCTAGCCTAACCCCAAGATTTCATCTAATTCGATAATTTTAATTTCAAGTTTAAAATTTAGTCTTAAATTTTTCAAATAATATGATTCTAATAATATTTATAAAATAAGATACATCTAATACCTAATATCCTATCATTATTATTATTATTAATTGATAAAAGATGAGAAAATAATCATATATATATATATGGGCAAGAAGAGGACGTTGCAGTGTGCAGCGCCTCACTGTTCCCAGTTTGTTGCCCCTAAGTGCCATCTTCCCTAGAATTTAAAGGAATTTCCACTATGATCACATGACTAGCTACACATTTTTATTTCTATTTTTATTATCTTTAATTTCCTTGTTGATTTGAACCCTAATAATGGCATGTCACATGGATTTCTTTAATACAATTGGTTCTAGTTTCATTGTAAAAAGGCACACAACACTAATTGGCACCTTAGAATTAAATTATTCCAATCCCAAAATCACAACATTAAGAAATTAAAGTTGCCCGTTCTTTACTTGGAAATTTTTGAATGATTTGCTGCTTCGTCGCCGTCGATAAGGGTTTGTGCTTCTCCTTCTTTTATTTTTTTCTATTTAATTGTGTAATCCACTACTCTTTATATATATTAGTCTAAGTAGTATAGGATATTTAAACAACTTTACTCTTTAGTCCACGACTTAATCTAAATATCTAAACTTATCCATAAACTAAATAACCATAGCTATCAAATAGTCCAAAATGCCCATTTAAAATTTACGAGAAGGATATTTCAAGAAAGTAAGAGGACTAATTTTTACAATAATCCAACGGGTCATTACAAATAATAACAACAATAATAATAATAACAATAGTAATAATAACAATAAGAATAATAACAATAAGAATAACAATAATAATAACAATAAGAATAACAATAAAAATAATAACAAGAATAATAATAATAATAATAACAATAACAATAATAATAATAACAATAATAATAACAATAAGAATAACAATATAATAATAAGAATAATAATAATAATAACAATAACAATAATAATAATAATAATAATAATAATAATAATAATAATAACAATAACAATAATAATAATAATAATAATAATAATAATAATAATAATAATAATAATAATAATAATAATAATAATAATAATAATAATAATAATAATAATAATAACAACAACAATAACAATAACAATAACAATAACAATAACAATAATAACAACAATAATAACAATAATAATAATAACAATAATAATAACAATAATAACAATAACAATAACAATTATAATAACAATAATAATAAGAATAAGAATAACAATAATAATAATAAGAATAATAATAACAATAATAATAACAATAATAATAATAATAATAATAATAATAATAATAATAATAATAATAATAATAATAATAACAATAATAATAACAACAACAACAACAACAACAACAACAACAATAATAATAATAATAATAATAATAAGGTGGCATGCTTAATTTTCATAAACTCTTAAATGAAAAAAGAGATAGAAATATTGAGTTGGGTGAGTTGGCACTCTCTGAAAGTCATCGTGATTTTGGTTATTGCAAGCAGTTTAGAGTTGAGGAGGTTAAAAGGGATATTAGTAAGATAAAGAGAGGGAGAGTGGTCGAACCTGATGAGATTCTGATAGATTTTTGGAAGAACATGGTCAAGGATGGCATAGAGTGGTTGACTAGACTGGTCAATGTCATTATAAAGATTGTCAAGATGCCTGATGAATAGAAGAGGAGTATAATGGTTCCATCGTACATAAACAAAGGGGATATTCAAAACTATAACAATTACAGGGGTATAAAGTTGTTAAGTCATACCATGAAGGTCTAGGAGAGAGTGGTGGAGATGAGGGTGAGAAGAGTAGTGTCTATTTTAGAAATCAGTTTGGATTCATATCGGGGCGGTCGACTACTAAAACAATTCATTTTGTTTGGAGATTAGTGGAGATATATAGGGAAAGAAAGAAGGACCTTCATATAGTGTTTATTGATCTCAAGAAAGCCTATGACAAAGTTTCAAGGGATGTCCTATAGAGGTGTCTAGAGGTGAAAGGTGTCCCAATGACATATATCAAGGTGATGAAGGACATGTACGACAGAGAAAAAACTTGGGTAAGAACGGTTGAGATGAGACTCTGAGTATTTTCCTAATGAGATGGGACTCCGTCAAGGATCTATGTTGAGCCCTTTCCTATTTGCCTTAGTGATGGATGAGCAGACACGATTGATCCAGGAGAAGGTTCTATGGTGTATGTTATTTGCAGATGAAATAGTACTGATTGATGAGACTCAAATTAAAGTTAATGATAGGTTGGAGGCTTGGAGTCTAAAGGATTAAAACTGAGTAGCACCAAAACAGAATACTTGGAGTACAAATTTAATGTTGTGAGGGATGAAGCAGACATTGATGTGATGCTTTACACTCAACCTATCCCCTAGAGGGAAAACTTTAAGTATCTGGGGTCCATCATCCAGAGTAGTGGCAATATCGACGATGATGTCACACATCGTATTGGGGCAGCATATACTAAATGGAGACTTGTCTCTAGAGTATTGTGTGACAAGAAGATACCACCTAAACTCAAAGGTATGTTTTACAAAATGATGCTTAGACCATCTTTGCTGTATGGGGTATTGTGTTGGCTAATAAAAAATACACATGTTCAGAAGATGTATGTCCTAGAGATGAGGATGTTGAGATGGATGTGTGGTCACACAAGGAGGGATAAGATTAGGAATGAGACCATTCAAGAGAAGCTAGAGGTGGCCCCGGTAGCTGATAAGATGAGGGAAGAGAGACTGTAATGGACATGTGCAGAGACGGAGTACTAATTCTCCTGTTAGGAGGTGCGACAGGTTGATTTTGGCAGTTATACGGAGGGGTAGAAGTAGACCGAAGAAGTATTGGGGGGAGGTGATCAAACAAGATATGGTGAAACTGGATCTCAACGAGGACATGACCTTAGATAGAAAGGAGTGGAGGTCGCGAATTAGAGTAGTAGGCTAATTTGTTGGTAGGGTTAGGTGGATGTCTGGCCTTGAGGTATAGTAAGGTAGTAGGAGTAGGCGTATTTTATATCATGTGTTGTCTTTATCTGACGTATATGTGTTACATATTGACATGTGCTTTTCGTTAATAGTCGCTCTTTATGTTCCCTTTCCTTTCCTTTTTGTCATATCTAGCTTATTCTGCTTATGGGTTTTTTAGACGAGGGTTCCCAGGAAATAGCCTCTCTACTTCTATGAAGTAGTGGTAAGATCTACGTACATTCTACGTTTTTCAGACCCCACTTGTGGGATTTCACTAGGTATGTTGTTGTTGTAGAATTTTTGTGGACCCAGGGAAGGGGGCTAGAAGGGGAGATGGGACAGAGATTGTGTAAAAAAATAAAATTATTAAGAAATAATTTTTTTTGTTTTTTTTTGGAGGGGGGGGGTGCATAGGGGTGGGAGAGGGGGAGGAGCGAGGTGGGGAGTAAGGGTAGGTTAATATTAAAATATTAAGAAATTATATAATGTGAAATACTTTTTAAAAATAAATTTTACCAAAAAAAAAAATTGGTGTGGATGGGTGGCCGCGTAAGGGTAGAGTAAAAAAAATTAAATTTTTTATAAAAAATTTTTTTAGGTATGTTGCATGACTAAATGATTAAGTTGCTTCTTTTCTCATATTGATTTCATGCTTATAACATTACTTTGAAATGGCTCATTCTATCGGGTTTTCTCACTATAGCAAGTTTTCCAACTGGATTTACAACTTGTATGAAAAATTAATTTTTTTTATAAAAAAAAAAGAATTTTTAAGAAATTTTTTTTTTTTTTTGGGGGGGGGGGGGGGGGGGGGGAGGTGGAAGGGTGGAGGGTTTGAGTGGGGTGGGATAGGGGCTTGTGGAGGGATTGGGATATGGGATGGAGTACGAAAAGAATTGCAATTTACGGTTGGAGGAGAGTTTTGACAATTTTTTCTTACTTAGAGGTAAATTATTTTCATAAATGTGAAGAATATAAGTTTATTTTAAAAATATTTAAATAAACAAAACATAAGAAAATTAGAAAACAAAATGGATTTTGAGTGAATAAAAGTTAAAAGGTTTAACCCATTTGATTAATCATAATTGTCCATATTTTACCCACGAATACCCATATTTCTATAGGGTTGAATAGGGGTTTGAACTCATATTTTACGCATGTAAGAAAGTCACTCACCTAAACAATTAAAATATGGGCTGGTTATCAAAATACGAGTTCATTTTGCCGGCACTATCTACAGCCATGTTTTGCTCTGCTCTCTCTCTCTCTCTCTCTCTCTCTCTCTCTCTCTCTATATATATATATATATATATATATATATACAAGCATAACCTATGAAAATTCTTGCAACAATAACATACTCAGTGAAATCCCACAAGTGGGGTCTGGGGAGGGTAAAATGTACGCAGACCTTACCACTACCTCATAGAGATAGAAAAGTTGTTTCCCGAAGACCCTCAACTCAAAAACATCAGGCCCCAAAAGTAGAAGATACTAGATATGAAAGAGAAATGACTAAAGAGGAAAGCAAGTTATAATATATATAAATACAATAAAAAAAATAAATATGAGACATACAATAATCAACATAAAATATAACGACACGAGTACACGACTAATCCTACTAACCTGCTACACCACAAGGCTAGACATCATCATACCCCTACCAGCCTATTAACCTTTCACCCTAATGCGCGAGCTCCACTCTTGTCTATCTAAGGTCATGTCCTCGGGATATGGAGTTGCATCATATCCTGTCTAATCACCTCCCCCCAATATTTTTTTGGTTTTTCTCTACCTCTCCATGTAGCTCCTAAATCTAACCTCTCGCACTTCCTAGTAGGAGCATCGATACTTCTTCTCTACACATGTCCAAACCATCACAGTCTTCCTTCCCTTACTTGTTCTCCATAGAGGCCACCTCTTACTTCCTCTTGAATAATCTTATTCCTAATCTTATCACTCCTGGTATGTCTACACATCCATCTCAACATCCTCATCTCAGCAACTTGCACTTTCTAGATATGTGAATTTTTGACTAGCCAACACTTCACCTCATAAAGAAATGACAGCCTAACCACCATAATGTAAAACTTACCTTTAAGCTTTAGTGGTATCTTCTTATCATACAATACTCTAGAGGCAAGTCTCCACTTCATCCATGTTGTCCCAATACAATGTGTGACATTATCATCGATATCACCACTACCCTAGATGATGGACCCAAGATATTTAAAGCTTTTTTTCTTAGGAATAGGTTGAGTGGCAAGTTTCACTTCAGTGTCTACTTCATCTTTAGCAACACTAAATTTACACTCCAAGTATTCTATTTTGGTTTTGCTCAATTTAAACCCTTTTGATTCCAAGGTATATCTCCAAGCCTCTAATCTATCATTAACTTTAGCCCGAGTCTCATCAATCAGTACTATGTCATCTGCAAATAGCATACACCATGGCACCCCCTCCTATATAGACTGTGTCAGCTCATTCATTACCAAAGCAAAAAGAAAAGGGCTCAACACATATCCTTGATGGAGTCCCATCTCAACAGGAAAATACTCTGAGTCTCCTCCTACCGTTCTTACCCGAGTTTTGGCTCCATCATACATATTCTTTATCACCTTAATATGCACCATAGGAACACCTTTCGCCTCTAGACATCTCCATAAGACATCCCTCGTAACTTTGTCATAACCCTTTTCAAGGTCAATGAACACCATATGAAGGTCCCTCTTTCTCTCCCTATATTTCTCCACTATTCTCCGAACAAGATGGATTGCTTTAGTAGTTGATCATCCCGGCATAAATCCGAACTGGTTCTCAGAAATAGACACTACTTTCCTCACCCTCATCTCCACCACTCTCTCCCAAACCTTCATAGTGTGGCTTAACAACTTAATGTCCCTGTAATTGTTATAGTTTTGAATATCATCCTTGATCTTATACAATGGAACCATTGTATTCCTCTTCCATTCATCAGACATCTTAGCGGTCTTCATAATCGCATTAAACAACCTAGTCAACTACTCAATACCCCCCCCTTGGCCACTCTCTTCTAGTAATCCACTGAATTTCATCGAGTCTGATTGCTCTCCCTCTGATCATCCTACTAATAGCACGTCTAACTTCCTCAACTCTAAAACGCCTGCAATAACCAAAATCTTGATAACTATCAGAGTATGGCAAATCACCAATATCTCTATCCCCTTTTTTGTTTAAGAGTTTATGAAAGTAAGCTCGCCGCCTTATCTTAGTGGAATTCTCTTCCACTAACACCTTACCCTTCTCATCTTTAATGCACTTCACTTGGTCCAAGTCATAAGCATTTCTCTCTCTCACCTTCGCAAGCCTACACAATCTCTTGTCCCTGGCTTTTTCAAATAACTCAACATACAACCACTCAAATGATGTTGTTTTAGCACTCATCACTTCTATCTTCACTTCTGTTTTCGCCGTCTGATAAATACCTTTAAAGCCTTACTTTTTTATCCTCATTCCGACATTCCAACCACTTCGTGTAGGCAATCTTCTTGACTTTCACTTTGCGTTGAACTTCTCTACTCCACTACCAATCTTGACGTACGCCAAAGGTCCCTTTCAAAACCCCTAGCACCTCGGTGGCAACCCTCTTAATGTAACAAGCCATGGTAGCCCACATAGTGTTCACATCTCTGCCACTACTCCAACCCCCCCCCCCCCCTCCCCCCCCAATTACTCAACTTTTCCCCCATCTCCCGAGAAAGATCAGAAGTCAAAGCACCCAATCTAATCTTTGGTTGGGCATAAGTAATTTTCTTCCTCTTAACCCTCTTAATCTCCAAGTCCATTACTAGAAGCCTATGTTGAGTGAAAATATTTTCACTCAGAATTACCTTGAAATTCTCACAAAGGCTTTTATCACCCTTTCAACAGAGTAAATAGTCAATTTGGGTCTTAGCTTCCGTACTACGAAAGGTAACCAAGTGATTTTCTCTCTTTGGAAAACATGAGTTATCAATAAACAACTCAAAGGCTTTAGTAAAGTCCAAGAGAGACGTCCCTCCTCCATTCCTCTCCCCGAAACCAAAGCCTCCATGGACATCGTCAAAACCTTTAGAAGTGGCACCAATATGCCCATTAAAATCTCCCTTGATGAAAATCTTTTTTGTGGCTAGTACTCACAACCTCATCCAAATCTTCCCAAAAGTGTTATTTGCCTTCGTCATCTAGGCCCACTTGGGGTGCATAGGCACTAATTATATTCACAGCATGACTACTAACCACAAGTTTAATAGACATCATCCTATCATTAGTCCTCCTGACCTCCACGACATGCTACCTAAGGTCTTAATCTACTAGGATACCTACTTCGTTCCTATCCTTAGAACCACATGAGTATCATAATTTAAACCCTTCTACCTCTCGCACCTTAGTACCTACCCATCTGGTCTCTTGAACACATGCTATATTCATTTGTCTCTTCTTAAGACTACTCTTCACTAACTCTATGGACTTCCCCGTAAGTGATCCTATGTTCCACATCCCTACTCTCAACCTAAGTAGGTTCATACCCCTCTTATCACTACTACCTCTAGCCTCCGAACCCAAATGACAATATAACCCTAGTCCACCATCAAACCCTAACGCCACTAAACTTCACTAAGAATTACTAATTCAACAAACTAGAATCGCTAGAGAATGAACAATCTCACGAAACAACAACGCAAAAATATAGAACAGTTAAAGCTAAACTATAATTTATAATCCTATAAAATACGAGAGGGTCACAATGAAAAGCAACACTAATAAAACATCAATTTCTAATTTAATAAAGATAGACTATTTATTATTATAATCGAAAAGATGGTTAACAATTGTACAATAAAAAATCTATATTTACTCATAAAAATTTGAAAGTTGTAGTTTTAATATAGTGTTTATATCTTACCAGGTCACTCAACTTTGAGAATATATCTAACATCATTGGACTTTGTTTTGTATCAATAAAATCACTCAACTAAATTAATTATATAAAAAAATTGGCATGAAAAATATTTTGTCTATTATGTAAATATGAAACTACAAATAAATAAAATTGAAAAATTTGACATAGTATGAAAATATGAACTCGCAAATAAATAAAATTTGTAAGTTAATTTATTTAAATAAATTTACTAGTACAAAATCATTAATATAAAACATAAAATCAAGAAAATAAAAAATCTGTAAGAGAATTTTAAGGATATTATTATCTTTGTATATTTAATCTCATGGTATTAAATCCAAGATATTAGTTAATACCATGTACGGGGCATTGACTAATGCATGGAATAGTTATACATGATCCAAAAATCCTACCAAACATAGTATTAACTCCATACGTAATACATAAATTGTTTTATCCTAATACCTCCTACCAAATAACCTTTGAGTATTCTATTTTAGTCCTGCTCAATTTGAACCCTTTGGATTCTAAAGTATGTCTCCAAATATCCAACCTATCATTAACTTTATCTCGAGTCTCATCAATTAGTACTATGTTATCCCCAAATAGCATACACCAAGAAACCTCCTTTTGAATAGATCGTGGCAGCTCATCATCACTAATGCAAAAAGAAAAGGGCTAAGCGCAGATCCTTGATGAAATCCTATCTCGACAAGAAAATACTCAGTCTCCTCCCACCGTTCTTACCCGAGTCTTAACTCTGTCATACATATCCTTTATCGCCATAATATACACCATTGAAACACCTTTCACCTCTAGACACCTCCATAGGACAATCCTCGGAATGAAAATTCTTACAATGAGTAACAATTTCTTCATAGTTAGAAAAATGAGGACTTTTGAATCTGTCATTCAAAACAAATTTTAAACACGTGTTGCCTGTAAATCATTCTCTTTAAGAATAAAATGAGAATCTCAAAATAAAATTATTTCTAAATTAAAAAATAACTTTTTTAACAAATTAAAAAATAAAGTGTGGCGTCAGTGGAAACCAAGGGAAAGCATTTTAGGCATTCACATCAAGGCTCAGAGGAAAGGCTCTTTATATCATTCAAAAGTGAAGGTTGTATACTTCCCTTACCAGAAAAGATACGTCGGTTAAGTGCCATTTTCTACCTCTTCAAACTTGAGAGTATGAAAGTAGAGACTGAGGATAAAACACAATCCGGGAAAGAGAAAGGGGCTAAGCAATTTTAAGACATGGAAAGTAAAAAGTAGAATCTGTCCTAGGCTTATCAATATTTTTATTGCTTTTAGGGCACTGTTGCTTAGCAAGTAAAATATAAAGTATATTTTTGGGCACAATGCAACAATTCTGTTGCTGGGAGACCACAGATACAACTAAATTAAATTAGAATGAAAAAATGAATCAATTCTCTCTGTATATGTAACAATCTACATCAATGTATATCTGCTTTAAAGTTGGAAAACAGAAGCTTTAGCAAGTATTTGGTTAAAGTGAGGGGGAAAAGGGCAGAAAGAATCAACGTGTTGTGGTTAGGAATTATTCAACAAGGCTGTTTGCAAGAGCTTAGGACAGAGTCCTCAAGAAATTGGGTAAGCTGTGAAGTATATAATTCTGGGTCATTTCTGAAATGATCAACGTGAGGTGTAGAAACGAAGTTGCAAGCTCTAACAGTGTGACCAGTTTTTCGTTGCTCTTCTACAAAGGACTCAACCGAAACTGCAGGAATGACTCTGTCTGCACTGCTGTAAATGTATAATTGTGGGCAACTTGGTTGCCGGGATGTCAATAGATCTAGAATGTCAGAAAGCCTCCTGCAATTTCATCAAACCATCATTGTAAGTATGAATACGAAATTATTTTTGGTACTTGCTAATACACACTAATGAGTTGAAAATATACTTAAAATCCATTGGTTAATGGACATGATATCGACAAGGTCTACTTCATAGGTAAGTAGAGTACAAAGATGAAAAGGAGATTTAATATTGGTACTTCGGTTAAAATATGCAGGCTTAAAAACATTCATAGAAAAGGTAGAAGACATCTCCTTACCTATTTACGGTGGGAAGGTTCAAAACCACCTCAAAGAACTTCTCCAGTACTAATAGCAATGCTGCTTCAGTTACTGCAGGCTTAGTTTCCACAGAAGTATTGGCTTCTATTGTCACATCTGTGTCTCTGTTGCTTAAAGTCATGATTTGTTTTGTTGCAACACTATTCTTTTTCAAAAAGGCAGCAGAGAATCCAGAAGCCCAGACCTTGAATACATACAAAGAGGGAAATTTGACAAAATTAGTCTAAACATACAAAGGCAAAGATAACATTTATTATATGCAACTACGCAAGTACTAGCTTCTCCACCACCTCCAAACATCCAGAGCTGATCCCTTCCATCTTCCCTCAAAGACTAAATCGAGAATAAACAGCTTCTACATTATCAAGTATAAGAATATTATTTTTTGATGAAGTCAACTATAGGAATCTTTTTGGAAAAGAAGGCTGCATGGTTAAGGCCAAAGATAGAAGAAAGCAACAAGAGAACCAACAGGACCTGATTACAGTACGAACAACCAAGCAATTCTGAATAGGGTTAAAGCCCTGACTACATATGACACTTGTAATACTCATACTCATCCAATAAAAGCATGACATGGCTGGATTTCAGTAAAAATGTATGGCTCTTAACAATTACTCTGCATTAACCTTTGGAAATAAGACTACTCCTGAAGATAAACTATCTGACACTTGCACATAAAGTAGAAATCATTTTTGCTCAGGTCTAATATCACCTGCAATTCGGATAAAGAGCCGATTAAAGGATTGAGCCAATTAAATTATCTACCGAGAGCCATAGCTCAAAGAGATTATGGCATTTTGAAGAGTTGAAGGAACGGATCTAGAAAGACTGTTTCTTTGAAGATTCAAGACATTTAAACTAGTGATATTTCCCAATTCTGGTGGTATGGCACTTGATAATCTGCAGTAACTGAGAAAGTTTGAGTAATTTTGGAGAGTTTCCAAGTTCTGCTGGAACTGTTCCAGTGAAGTTGCTGAATGAAAGATTAAACTCACCAAGACCTTCCATGCCTCTTAACCATGTGAGAACTTCTCCACAAATTGATTAGATATAAGAAATAAATGGCCAAGATTTTTCAGAAGGGAAAGATATTCAGAAGTGAACCTTCGAAGGAATTGTTGTAAAGGGTAATCAGGTCCAGCTCTGAGAGAAATCTTGAAGCCGGTGGCAATTACCCTGAAAGTTTCTTATCAGCAAAAGCCAGTTTTTCAAGATTTCTGCAGTAGCCTAAATTTGATTTGACTGGACCAGACAACTCATTCTGAGTTAGCTGAAGAATAACAAGAATCTTAAGCCTACTAATGGCATCAATAATACAGCCTGAAAATTGATTACCCAAGAAATCAATGCATACTAAGTTGGAGCAGTTTGTCAATTTTCTTGGGATAGTTATGGACAACTAGTTTTCATAGAGGTTTAAGTTCGCAGCCTCTGAAGCCTTCCTATATCAACTAGAATTCCTCCAGAGAGCATGTTATGGAATAGGTACATATCTTCTGAGTTAGTCAAGTTTCCTATTTTTCTTTCCTTTTTTCTTTGATGATCGTGGTGTCTAGAACAACTTTCGTGCACCTTGACTAAATCATGGGATACTTGTCACCTCCCACCAGCAATAGGTACCAAGTAACTCTGCCTACCAAGGTTAAGACAGATGGGAAAGATCACTTCGTGGTTTTGTCTCCGCAGGAATTCAAACCTGAGATCTCACGACTCTCAACTACTTTGTTTGACCACTAGGCCACACCCTTCGGTGCTAGTCAAATTTCCTATTTCAGGCGGTATATTTCCAGGGAAGTTGTTTCTGTTGAGAAGTCTGTGAGACTTTCTAGCCTGTTGAGGCCTCGTGACATCATTCCACCAAAGCTGTTACTGGGGAGATCCAGTAGAAGCAGGAACGTGTACAGTTATAGTAGCTCCAAAGGAAAATTCCCTAATAGCTTATTATCAGCCAGCATAAGTAGGCTTAGGGGGTGTTTGGATTGGCTTTTAAGAAGTGGCTTATAAGCTAAAAGCCAAAAGCCATAAGTTGGGAACACCCAACTTTTGGCTTTCTTCTTTACTTTTTCAACTTAACAAATGTGCTTTTAAACACTTTCTGTAATTCCCAAACACTTCCAAAACTAAAAAGTAACTTAAAAGCCAAAAACTACTTGCAGTAAGCCAATCCAAACACCCACTTAAGCTTGAACCGCAACACAGAAGTTACTCAGAATGCAACTGTTAAAAAGTTGCCAGAGAGAGCTAACGTCTCAAGATTCTTCCATGTTATCAAGTACATGAATAATTTTCAAAAACCAGGCTGCGTGCTAAGGCCTAAGATAGAAGAAAGCAACAGGATCAAAATAAGAGAACAGCAGGTCCTGATTAGAGTACAAACAACAACTGAGCAATTTTGAATGGCAAAAACCTGACTATATACGACACTTGTAATACTTATCCAATAAAAGCATGGCAAGGTGGATTTCAATAGAAATATATGGCTCTCAACAAGTGCTCTGCATTAACCTTTCAGAAATAAGATTACTCTCCAAGAAACACTCTTCTGAAACTTACATAAAGAAAAGAAATCTTATTATCACAATTTCTGAGGCAGCAATACCTGTGGATCTGGAGCTGCCACAGGGGCAGAATCAACAATACAACCCTTGATCCTTCTCATTAAAGCATGATCTTGTTTCTGAAACTTTTCCAAAATAACACCATAACTGTAGTGCCAAGAATAAAAGAGCTCAATCAGTAATTAGCAGGCTAGTTTTGAGGAAAATGTAAATACTTATGTTTCTGTTCTCTTCTTAGATTCTAGTAAATGCTTGTCATAAAGAACTCACGTTAACCATCCAGTATTACTGAAAGTGTGGAAGACCAAGTTCTTTCCATGCTCTTCTTCCAACCAATCAGCAAGATGATTCACAAGCAGTTGAATATTTTGCTCTGCCTTTCCCCCGACTTGATAGCTTAGAATCTCAGACATTGGGAAAGTAAAGGTAATGACATGATATCCTCTTGATGCATACCACTCTGCATATCTCCTTAGATGCTTTTGCTTTGCACCTAACCATCCCAACAATACTACCACAGTCCTAGACTTTACTGGTGAAGAATCACAATTCCCTGATATATTTACGGCATTTGGTTCGGGTAAGTGCCATCTATACAACACCTCCGAAGGGGAAGAAGGAACTGCATATGTATATGTGGACGGATTAGCAGACTTGGCCAATGCTGCTGATTGATAAGAGTTGACCAACACAGAAGAAGTAGCAAAAGGAAGGCTTGAAATAGAAGCATAACTGGTGCTCGGACTTGGAATATTTACATTAGGCACTGGAAGGCCCATTCTGGTGACATAGGAAAAATCGCCTAGCTTAGAAACAGATATCTGAGACACCCATGATGATTTCTTTTCTGAGGACTTCAATTGTTGTGAAGAACTGTTCTCTAATGACTTAGATGGCCACAATTTTTCATGAAAATCAGTAGATACAGAAGCTATAGCAACTGCAGATGCTGCAACTACAGGTCTTTGGAGGATTCCAGAAAAATAAGCCATGATCCTTCCCAAATTTGCAAACAGCTCTGATACAAAATTAAACCCAAAATAATGGTGTAATATCTAACCCAAAGTTGAAGGACACCCCTTTGTTGATGTTGGTCTTGCAGGAAACTGGGCTGCCAACATAGATGTACTATTTTGACAGCCCCACAAACAAGTCAAATTTTGTGCTGTCACAAAAACCCACGAGATTAATTAGGCACAAAAGAGTATATAATACAGAAAAGGTCAATGAATGACCTGTAGACGCGTAAACGTTCACAAAGCACTCACTATTTGGCAGAACAAATAAACCTTTTTAAGAAAAGCAAACTAGAGGTTAGGAGGCATCACACATGGCTAAACAAGACAGAATAGAATCAAACTCCTGTTTTATTGATTTCCACAAGAATCATCTAATTCAACACTTGTGGTCCAAATATCAAGGCCTCTTTTTCTACAGGGGCAAAAAGGGGAAAGATTGAAACACGGTTTGATTGTAGGAAAAAAGACAGTTTTGACCCATCATCGTCATCAATGAAAGAAGGATCGAGGATGACCGTTCCTCCAACAAATACTGATTTCTCTATAAACATAATAAAATTGTAGGAGGAACACCATACCTGAGAGAGGAATATAAAGCAAATCTCTTTTTCTGATAAGGAAAAGGAAAAAAAGAGATGAAGGAGCGGTCTTATATTTCTCCTTGAGATTTCCCACGAGATTCTTGGAGCCTCACGCCCTTCTTTTTGCGCATGGGCCGCTCTTAAATGCCTTCTTTTTTTTCTTTTCCCAAAATTGGTTGCCAGGGAAAGGGCATTACAAGGTCTTAAATGCTCCTTGCCCCATTAGAAATTAATTTACATTCCCATTCCCCAATTTTACTTTAAAAATTAAATTTTCCCTCAATTTTGAAAAATAATTACTTTTTAAATAAATCTTTTTAAATGTCTATTCTAAAAACTTTTCCTCATTTTTCACTTAGACATTTAAACTAAGACAAGTTCTTAATAGACACATCAACTGCTCAGATTTGATCCCATTAAACACTTTTATCCTACTTGGCACTCTCCGGTACTTTCTTTTTAATTTTTCAGCCAAAAATAAATAGTTGCGATCCAAAATTTTTTTTCATAAAAGTAGATTCTCAAAATTCTCAGTTAACCATGTGCAAAAAAATTTATTTAAAATTGTAATAAATTTTTTTCGCATATGGTTAACGGAGAATTTTGAGAACCTACTTTTATGGAAAAAAAAATTTTTTTTGGATAACTGAGAATTTTAAGAACCTACTTTTATGAAAAAAAAAATATTTGGACCGCAACTATTTATTTTTGGCTGAAAAATTAAAAAAATAGTACCGGAGAGTGCCAAGTAGGATAAAAGTGTTTAATGGGATCAAATCTGAGCAGTTGAGGTGTCTATTAGGAACTTGTCTTAGTTAGGTGTCTAAGTGAAAAATGAGGACAAGTTTAGATGTCTCTTTATGAGTTAAGCCTTATATTTTTAACTTTTTTGCTTTTATACTTTTTTAAAATCATACCTTTTTTATTTTTTAATCTATATAACAAACTTATTATTAAAAAAATATTGATTAAGTATATAATTTAATATCGTTCTATAATAAAACAAATGGTCAAAATAAAAAATATTGTTATTAATTTTCACAAAATCGATAACGTGATAACTTTAAACACATATAAAAAATAATTAATAAAAATGAAGATATTTCATAATAATTTCTTAAGAGATTATCTATTTTTATTGTAATATAAACTTTAAATAATAATTTAGAAAACTATTTAGAGAATAAGAGATAGACATGATCACATAAGCGTAGAACTGTCATCTACGCCTTCCAACTTTTGGTATGCATGAGTAGACATTTAAACTTTTATAAAGTTGAATAAATAAACACGCGTGTTCTACATGATAATATTATCGCATGAGAGATACTTGAACTGATTAATTATTTCATGTAGTAAATATATTATACTGTGTATTGGACATGTATGTCTATTTGTTCAACTTTAAACAAATTTAAATGCTTTATTATACTCACTCATAAGTTGGAGGGAATAGATGTCAACCAATGTCAAGTTAACTGACACATTAATGTATTATTCCTAAGAGATAAATAAAACTTAAAATGCATGAGTTATGATTCTCTTATGAGTTTTGTATTGACCATGTCTTATATCTCATACTATATTTTCAAAGGGTTTTATAATGCTTTTGCTTGGTCTTTGCATTATCATCTTTTATGTCATGCATTGCATTGCTCACATATATACTGCAGTCCATATGCTGATGCATACCTGTTTCCTGGTAAGATTTGATTGCTATCCGTAAGTCTTGTTTTGATCACAGGAAGGTGAAATTTGCAAAAGTGCTTATTTGGTTAGGTTTGCCCACGTTGTTATAATGTTGTAATGTAGGGCAAGATGCTCCATTCCATCCATGTGGCTAGTTCCGACCACATTCGAAGATCACTTGATTGGTGAGCCCTCATACTTTGAGTGCAAACCAATATGGATTTTATGTTATCTTGATGCGACTTTATTTCTTATTTTGGGGTGAGATAGGGCTTGTCCTATACCCTATATAGACAAGTAGAGGGATGTTAGACATTCATGAGATGTATCACCATTATTTGACTGTTGATCTTTGACTTGCTTTTATCTAGATTTCTATTTTAAGACTTACCTTTTGCTTCATGCTTTTGTTAATAGTGTTTTACTTATATTATGTATGCTATGTACATTAAGAGGCTTGGTTGGAGTCCTTTGGAATTCTAATTGTCATGTCACGTCTAGGGCCTAGCTTGGGTCGTGACATTCACTCTTTTTCTTTGTTACAAAATTATATACTTCTTCTCTCCTATAATTCTCTCTCCAGCCCTATTTACTTGTCAAATATTTTTTAATTTGATTTTTACTTATACTTATTATTTTTGATAAATCAAAGAATGACAATTTTTCCTATTATAACCTCAGTTAATATTGAGTGAATGTCTTTTTAAAATGTAGTGAGTGATGTACTGCGCATTTATGTCAGTTTTGATGTTTAAAATTTAAGTTATTTGTACACTCTCTAATGTGTTTTAATATATTTGATGTACTTTTTTTTTGTTATGTAGGAAAAAAGGATTTGGAGGCTAAGTATGAGAAATCCAGATGTCCAAGTAATTTTTGACATTCTACGAGTCAATCTACGGACTGTGATTTGATCCATGAGTCATATATGACAATCGTAGATAAGATCTAGACAATTAGAATATGATCAGATTTTATAAGGAGAAAAAAGATTCATAAATCATTATAGGAGCCACATATTATGGTCGTAGTTAGTTGAGAGAAAGGTTAAAGTGCCTGAATTTCATGAGTCAACAAGACGAGCCGTAAAATATTTCACGAGCAATAAAAATTGGTCATAAATGAAATACTAAAGATGGATTAAGGTGTTTGAGTTCTATGAAGGATATTCACGAATCGTAAAATATTTTATGAATCATAAATTATGTCCGACTGTAAAGTATTTCTGCCGACTGTAAAAATGAGTACGATCCATAAATTGGGTTGTAAAAGTTGTTGAATCCAATTTTTCAATTTCTTTTGGATAGATTTTTTTATGTTTATAAATACCTTTCTAGATTTTATTTTATATTTTATGCTTCGTTTTATTGTGTTTATTTCTGAGAACATGATGAAACAATTATTTTGAGATTGTTCTTTGATATTTGAAGATTAATCGTACACAGATTTTTGTTACGA
Organism: Solanum rostratum; assembly: GCA_029948455.1. Classification (NCBI taxonomy): domain Eukaryota; kingdom Viridiplantae; phylum Streptophyta; class Magnoliopsida; order Solanales; family Solanaceae; genus Solanum; species Solanum rostratum. The sequence goes on from CM057056.1 coordinate 40,839,876, forward strand.
CTTTGAATTTCACTTGAACATAATGGACTTTTACTAGTTATATTATTATCTATTTATCATTGATCATCCTCATATAAGCATGAGTAGCTAAATCTACAACTAGGGTTGTGGGAACTATGAAAATCAATTAAGTAGACCTAATAAATAGTAATCCTGGAATAGGGTGCATGTATGTATTATTTATCCTTTGATTTGATTGCTTTTTAATGTTTGCAAGCATTAGAAATCGCTTTAATCCTACTTGCCTAATCAAAGGAGATAATGATTGAAAAAAGAGATTATATAATGAAGATTTGACAGACTACTCATCATCTAATAACTTGATTCTACCCGAGCATAGCTTATTTAGGATCAAAAATAAGATTTAGTAAAATATAAACCCGTAGACTAACCATGTTGCCAGGTGAAATTCATCTACTTAGTCAATAATTTCACTTAGATGATACCTTACTAATCTTGCAAGCTACATGCTAGAAAAAGTTGCTATTATTTGGTCTTACTAAGTTATGAATTTACGGGATCATGAAACCCTAGTTCTATCTTCTAATAATTCAAAATACTTTGATATTAATACTTAATTACTTGTTACTTGCTAGTATTACAAACTTTACTTTTGCATAAAATTACCCTTATGGTAAAATAATACGACTAAGAGCACAAATCTTCACAACTTAGCTAAGTCTAAACCATATTCCTCATAAGATCAACCCTAACCTTTGTAAGTTTCTATATTTGAACAATGATCATTTAATAATTCTTTAGAGAGGTGTAATTTAAACGTATTAAATTTTGACGTTAGTACCGGAGAACTTGATTTTTGAATTAGATTTGTTATGTTATTTAGCTATTAGTTCATTATTTATTGATTTAAGTTTCTTTTTTTTTTTGTTTTTGCTTTGATTGAACATCGATGTATGCCAAATACATGGAATCAAGGGAATCCCCTAATTCTCTTTATGATAAATAATAATGAAAACTTAGGAGAACGACTGATAGCAATGGTTATGAAATTGAGGAAAAACTTGCAAAGAGATTAAGGATTCAGGAAGAAGGATGAGCATATTAAGATGGGGTAGTCCAGATGAATGAACAAGAATGCAGAGCTACATCCACTTCTGCGGCCCAAGTTAGGAGAAGTGAAGCTCCTTGCAGACTTGCTTCGGATTACCAGCCTAAGAAGAGTGTGCAACGACCACTTCAAGATATCCCCCACTTAGGCATATGGGATAAGAATAATGTTGATCAAAAAGGAAGTACTAGTATTATTGTGTTGCCTCCACTACCTCCTGAAACAAAGTTTGACATAACTAGTGGCATGATTTAGATGTTGAACACTAGAGAATTGTTCACAAAATTAGCAACTGAGGATGCAAATATGTGCCAATCAAATTTTATTAATGTTTATAAAAGTAACAAGAACAAAGCTGGAGTGAGTATTGATGCAATTACACCGTGGTTATTTATTTATAATATCATTGATTTGAGAAGTAACCTTTTGGTCATTTAAACTCCCGAATGGCTCAACAACCATATTAAGAGAACTAAAAGAGGCATTTCTGGAGAAATGCTTTCCTCTATCGAAGAAGATGATGCTGAAAAATGAAATTTACAACTTCATCCAGTTACCCAAAGATGCCATATAGACATATGAGCATTTCACAAAGAAGCTGAAAAGAGTGCTGAATCACATGATTGCTACTATTCTCCTCAAAATCTTCTATATGCTAATGCAAAGGCAGTGATAGGCACTATCCAAATAAGAGCATTCATGAGAAACACTTTTGAGGAAGCAAATGAGACACTTGATAAGGTCACAAAGACAAATAAAATTTGGCACACAAGAGACTCAGAGGTTGCTAATGGTTCTCTGTGATAGGTTTAGTCAAAGACTTATGGAAACAAACTCAAGAAATGGGTTGACATATAGCTCATATGAGAACTAAATTTATTTTTATGGCAAAATAGCTTTTGGGAGTGAGAGTAAACGCGGTGGGTTTACATAGAAAATCACCCATACATGAGGACTATGGGTATAGCATAAATGCTTACTATGTGAATAATCAGATGAGGAGTTTCTGAATCAATGCCCAAGGTTTTAATTTGGATTCTTCTTGATGCCAATATTAAGAAAATCAAGGTCAGAACCTCAATTGTGCGAACAAATTTAATGGTGATAACAACCTCAATCAGTGTGGGTACAAGGATTGCAACAGGGGCCATGATAGCAATGGTAAGTGGATGAAAAAAACAACTATATAAATGAAAGAAACAGTGCATATATCCCACCGGAAATAGTGATGGAGGATCAGGTTTCTCAAGGCTTGAAGACATGATAACTGAAGTGTTAAACAAAGTGGAAGCCTCACATGGAAATATTGGAAAGATATGGAGCGACGTATCGAGTATGAGTTAAAAGATAGAGTCATATGTCATGACTATTAAATCATTTGAGCACCAATTAGGCTAGTTGTACACAACCCCTAACCAATTCTATAATGAAACACTACTACGCAATGTGGTCAAAAATTAAAAAATGATCAATATTACATGACAATGGATACTCGAAGTGGTAAGCAAACTATTGATCCACATAGGAAAATTGTGGTTGAGGATGAACTAGATTTGAGTAGTGATGAGAATGTGATGAAAAGTTAACTGTAGAAGGAGGATGAGATGTATGAAAGGTATACATGATAAGGAGAAGAAAAACACTAAAACTCCAATTAGGTTTGGGACTCGAGAATTTTAGCAGCGTCTTTAGAATGAATTCATAGGGGCTGAAAATAAAGAATCCAAAAATTATCATGATATAAGTAGTGAGTCTGATATCGAGTTTCATGCCACAAGGCAATATACTGGAATTAGTAGTCGATAGTGAACCTTAGAACATAGCCTGTCTTTTACTTAGTATGGCAACTCATACCCTTTCCTAGTTTGAAAAGAGGGAGAGAGAGAGGCGAGCAGTAGAGGGAAACAATAACAATAGAGATTAATTCACATTTGAGTTTTACAATGCACAGTCAGAGATAGTGAAAGTAGAAGCACAACATTTTCATGCTATGAGATGATAGAATACACAATTATGGTGTGTCCCTCTCATGATGGTTACGTATAAAACTCTGGAAAATCAAAGAAAGGGATACTAAAGAAGAGAATATATCAAGAGCCTTAGATCAAACTGGAAGGTTTGACAACCCTTCATGACATTTAGGCAATATGTTATTGGTATATTTTATAAGCAGACATTGATGTGAAGCTTACCACTCAACCTATTCCCAGGAGAGAAAACTTAAAATATCTTAGGTCCATTATCCAGAGTAGAGGCGATATCAACAATGATGTCACACACTGTATTGGGGTAGCATGGACCAAATGGAGGCTTGCCTATGGAGTATCGTGTGATAAGAAGATACCACCTAAACTCAAAAGCTAGTTTTACAGGATAGTGATTAAACCGTCTTTGTTGTATCAGTTGGAGTGTTGGCGTATCAAGAACTCAGATCTTTAGAAGATGCGGGTCACGAAGATGAGGATGTTAAGATGAATGTGTGGGCATAGCAGGAGTGATAAGATTAGGAATGAGACCATTCAATAGAAGCTTGAGGTGGCCCCCGTGGCTGACAAGCCGAGGAAAGTGAGATTGTGATGATTTAAACACGTGCAGAGAAGGAGTACCGATGCTCCTGTTAGGAGGTGCGAGATATTGTATTTAGGAGTTACACGGAGGAGTAGAGGTAGACTGAAGAAGTATTGGGGGAGATGATAAGACAAGATCTGGTAAAACTTGATCTCACCGAGGACATGACCTTAGATTGGAAGGAGTGGAGGTCTCGAATTATACTAAGAGGCTAATAGATTAGTACAGTTAGGTTGACGTGTGGTGGTGGGGTATAGTAGGGTAGTAGAATTTGTCACCTCTTTTTATTTGGTTTTGTCGTTATCTGGCTTATATATATTAATCGTCTTGTATCTTACATACTATCATGTGTTTTTTGTTATTTGTCGCTCTTTCTGTTTCCTTTCTTTTTTCTATATCTAATTTATTCTGCTTATCGGTTTTGTGATGAGGGTTCCCACGAAATAGTCTCTCTACTTCTATGAGATAGTGGAAAGGTCGGCGTACATTCTACCCTCCCCAGACTCTACTTGTGGGATTCTACTGGGTATATTATTATTATTGTTGTTGTTGTTATAAATTTGAGTGGATGGCTACACTACTCGGGAGTTATAGTTTAACATTAGTTTAAGAGTTTTATGCCTTCTATGTGACTACTGTTTTATAAACCAATCTAGAATGAGCTCGAGATATAAATCATCCTTCTCTACTAAGTATATTAGTTCATAGGGGTACCTGTTGGCATCTTTGAATGCAACTTCTAACATTCCTTATACAGTCTTGATTATGAGATAATGACCACAACAACTAAGTTTTATCACCAAATTAAAATGGTGTGTGACAAAATTAAGATGAGGGATTGGGACTAGAAAGCGAATCTCTTTAAATAGGTTGTTAGTTTTACATAGTTGAGCGAGAAGAAGATGTAGATTGGGTGACCAGGTTAGGACTTATAAATAAGGCCTCACTGAGCTTAGCATCAAAATTTTGGTGGGCTATATTACGCTCCTATCTCTTTCCAACTTTGGCAGACGACAGGCTGACTCTAGATAGGGCTATAATAGTAGAGAGCATCATGGCTGGGTACAATGTTAATATCCTATGGTACATTATTACAAACATCCGTGAGCAAGTATTTGAGATAGCACTAGTACTCCATTTCCACGTTTGATTGACCAATTATACAAATACTCCAGGTACGGACTGTGCCTAGTATTAATTAGCCTATAAAGATGAGTTAAACCTAGAATGTTGGGCACATTAAAGATGACACATATCAAATTACCTAGTGACAAGCAGTTTAGTCAGAGATATCAATACCAAATTTATTGGAGCAATTACGAGCTGCTATGACTCATGAGGGTACTAATCTAGAGACTACTATTGCTATTGAGTGGCCCACATGCACTTCCACCTTGTTGACCATACTATTCAAAATGACCCCTCTACGCCCTTAGTCTTCGGGTATGGTTATAATGGTCATTGAGTTCTTTTATGAGCTAGTCCAACATCAGATGTGCATCTGAGACTTAGTTAGCCTAATTGATATAACAGGTCCATCCACAGGTTCAGAAATTTATTTTCATGATCCAATTTCTCAAGTCATGATAGCACTTCATAATAACCCATCAGTAGATAAATCATAGCTTGAAACCAAAGGCAATGGGCTATCACGAGCAGAAGAGAAAGAAGCAGATAATAACAATAACAATAATAGGAGGGAAAGAAGGAGAATAAAAACAATTCAATAAAATAAATCCCAGGATCGTATTAGTCGATAGTAGGACTCCTAAATAACAATAAAGGAGTACAAGGATTTTACAAAACAAAACTAGTATAAACTATTTTCGAATACAATACAAAGATAGTCCAAGCCCAAAATAGAATAGACGGGAAACTCTGAATGCCAAGAGTTCACCAAAATCTCCAAAGCCAAGAACTACTATGCACAAGATCCAAATCAGCGCCGAAAACCCTATACTATAATCTGCATGGTGAAAAAGTTTAGTATGACTCTAAACAATGACACTCAAAAGGCATAGGTTGACTGAGCTAAAAAGATAAAGCAAGCATAAAAAATATGTAAGTAAGGATCATATATCACAAGTAACTTAAAGAAGTAATAGAAAGCTCGTAACAAGAAACAATCTGATATAGACAAAGGGGGTAAAAGGAGTACAAGAAAATGAGGCAAAGGGACATATGTCATGGCCCAAGCTAGGCCCTAGGTATGACACAATGATTGGAATCTAGATGGACCTCAACCAAGCCATCTTAGCATATTATCCAAGCATTTATAGAGTAACAAAATCATCAATCACAAGCTACATGGGAAGAGGGGTATGGGCCTAATATGAACATCACAAGAAAAAGAGGAATTTAGTCCAAAAGAGAGATAGATCATAGACTTTTACACATTATCCAATCATGCCTCTAAACATAGCATAACATAGGTGGGCGTTATGGACTTGTTCCTAGGTCACCCTTAAAAGTTAGAAAGTATCACAATCTCAAAGTACCAATAGAAGCTAAACAACAAGCATAAGTAGCGTGTCATTGGCTTTCCCTTGAAGTGAGAGACTCACTACAAAGTCTTCAATATTATTCTCAAGATTGCCTTAAGAAGGAGGAACACTAGAACCTACATTATTAACAGGTAAAATATGTGTTAGTACGTTGGAATGTACTAAATGGGTGAGAAGTGCATGATATTCTTAGATATAGATGCATATAACATGCTTAGCATAATGCATGAGTCATGGGATGAAAGACCACAATAACATAGGCAAGAAGTAAAACAAAATCATACGTTGTGGTCTAAACAACAAAATCATTAAAGGCTTAAAGTAACATAATCATTTTATGGGAGATTTCCATAACTGACAATAAGACCATGTGATGAACTTTTCCATTTGGAAAAGGAAAATCTACTTGCCAAGGTAGAAATCCAAAACATTATGCCTGAACATCATTACTTTAACTTTGGGGACCTACGTGGATCCATTAGCCAGAGCCTACAAGAGCTTCTATGGTGACACATAGTTAATGATACAAGTAGTTGCTACTACGATTCTCTTACCAATTTCACCTCACGACCTATTCGGTGCTAGGTGAAATCCCATGAAATAGATTAAATATAATCATAGGCATATACATTCATAAGCTTTGAAACATAATTTCATTGTAAAAAGAGTAGTTCATAAAACCTTAAGATCCAATCAAGTGAGAATTGTCCTTTTACAAGAAGGGTCCATTATTATTAGGTGAGAATGTCCTTTCACCAACATCATTCTTCTTTCATTCATTCAAGGGACTTTAAAAAATATCATTGAGTAACTTTACATAACTTTTAAAAGAAGTTCTTATCATTCATTGATCATCGTTCAACATAGACTAGTAACATAGTGTGGGTTAACTTCAGATCAACCTAAGAACATGCAATTTAATGAAATTTATATATAATTATAATATAAATCATTAATTAAAATCATAATTATAATAACCCACATTAGTCATCATGAACCCTATAGAGCCTTTGTAGAGAAATTAATTGAAAATCATCATATTCATGTAATTTGATAATAATTCATGTTTAATTGAGTAAATAGATATAATTGAAGAATAATTCATGCAACTGAATGAGGATTGAAGAAGACTCATTATGGAGTCATGAACCCAAAATAAAATTTGAGAATTCATGAAAAAAAATCACCAATTTCATGTAATTGAAACAAAATTCATATTAGGATAGATCAATAGTCATAATCTAGATCATATGGAAGAAATTGGGTAGAAGTTGAGAAGACACATAAAATTCACATATTTGAAATTAGAAAAAAAATTTAGAATTTAGAAGGAGCTCCATTGCAAAAAGGATCTTATGGATGAAAACTCACATACCTTAAGTGATTGCCTTGGAAAATTGAAGAATACCGGAGGATTCGACTTGAATTCATCTTCATTGGAGTTTTTGCTTGGAGAAGAAGAAAGCCTTGAGAGTAGCTTTAGAAAGATATTTTTTATAATGTGGGAATTGTGGAAGAATGGGGTTAATTTGGGGGTTAAAGGCATTTTATAGAATGAAATTTAGTGCCAAAAATTGCACAAATTCACTTAAATAAGCTTAGGGAAAAGTCTGATGCTTTCTCAATTAGTGCAGAAATTTTAAGGAAAAATTTGAACTGTTATGGAACAAGTCTGCAATGCAGAGATGATTCACCATAGTTCTTTTTGCGTGAAGTTAAATTTTGGCCAAATTTTACGAAGAAAAGAGTTGAAACAAGTCCAAGACCTACCATTGTCACGAACCCTACTGGATAGATAATTTTCTAAAAAATTTATTTTGTGATCCGATTGACTTAAAATCCACTGAGGACATTTTCTTACATTTTACCTCATTATATCATATCCCAACTATCAAAAGGTTTGGGGTATTACAATATCTTCCCCTTGAAACATTCGTCCTCGAATAGGATAACACTAGCTTGAGTAGAATAGAATGTGTAACTAGCATCTTAACATGAATGAGATAATGTAACTTTAAAATATCTTTAAATTCAATTTCATGAGTATCCATATATATAATATGACATAGAGATATTGACACTTAGAAACTTGTAAGGATTAAACTTGAGTTACTAGGTACTTTAGGCTTGAGTGGAAGGAAAGAGGTAAGGATATCGTTTCATCATGTTCACTTCTGCTTCCCATGTTGCACTCTCAACTTGTTGATTTCTCCATAAAACTTTGACGGACACAATCTATTTGTTCCTCAATCTTTTCAATTGACAGTCCAAAATCTCAATCAGAACTTCTTCATAGGTTAAATCTTCCTCAATGCTCATATTATCTAAGGGTACAATAACATTCTCACTAACACATTTCCTCAACATTGATATATGGATACCAGATAGACCATAGCCAATTCCACTGGAAATTCCAACTATAAGCCACTTTATCAATTCTCTCTAAGACATTATAAGGTCCTACATATCTAATGTTCTAAATCCCTTTCTTGTAGAAACTCGTTATACACCTTTCATGGGCTATACCTTTAGATATACCCAATCATCCACATTGAATTCAAAATCCCTTTTTCTGACATTGAAATATGACTTTTGATGACTTTGAATGATCTTCGACTTTTCCCTTATGAGTCTCACTTTCTCCATAGCATCAAGTACCAAATCGAGACCAACTAATGCCATCTCACAAACTTCAAACCATCCCATCAGAGGCCCATACAATCACCTATGCAAAGCCTTAAAATGACACCATCGTAGTGCTTGAATGATAACTACTGTTGTATGCAAATTCAACCAAAGGTAGATGATCATCCGAATTACACTTGATATCGAGTACACATACCCTTAACATGTCTTCCAATGTTTAGATTATTTTCTTGGCTTGCCCATCGGTTTGAGGATGAAATGCGATGCTTAACTTCACTTTGGTTCTGAGACCTTTTTGAAAGAACTTCCAAAAGTGTGAAGTGAATTGAATACCACAATCCAAAATAATGGATAAGGGCACACCATTAATCCTCACCAATTCCCTAAGATATAACTTGGCATAAACCTCAGCACTATGGGATGTCTTAATCAATAGAAAATAGCTAATTTAGCCATTCTATCCACTATCACCAAATTGAATCATGTTGCCTCCATGTATAAGGTAAAACTGTAACAAAATTCATATTCACATCCTCCCACTTCCATGTAAGAATCTTAATATCTTGGGCTAAAACTCTCGATCTTTGATGTTTAACCTTTACTTGTTGGCAAGTTGGACATTCTGCTACAAAATTTGCTATATCTTTCTTCATGTCACTCCACCAATACACTTCCTTTAAATATCTATACATTTTGGTGGATCCTGGGTGAATAGAATACCTTTAGTTATGAGCATCACCTAATATCATCTCCCTAATGATGTCAACATTCGGAACACACAACTGTAGTAACGAAGTACCCCATCTCCCTCTTGGGAGAAAACCGCAACCTTATAATCTACCACCAACTTTATGCTGCAAGCTCTTGTGATCGGTAAATATATCTACATGCACCCTATAAAGGAAGTGATGCCATATTTTCAATGCAAATACAACCGCCATCAATTCAAGATCATTGTTTGGATAATTTCTATCATGATCCAAATTAGGGCCTAGTCGAGAAACAACGAATGTGACACCTGAAGATGCTCCATCCAAGCCTCTTGTCCATATCATAAGCATACATAAGGTAAAATAAGCAATTCTTAAGATAGTAAGCAAGCGGAACATAACAACATAAGAGTCATGGTTTCTCTTTAAGGGGAATTACAACATCTAAGTCCAATTCATGCATCTACATCATAGATCTTAGCGCGGTTTAGAACATGCTACTAGCTTACCCGCAAAATAGAACATAAAAAGAATCATAAAGTCTTAACATAACAAAACATAAGTAAGAAGTAGGGTTTTCCCCGAAGCATAGGAACTCACCAACAATCTTCAGTGATCAAATCAAACTCTAACTATGAAATGGATGAATAGTCTTGTTGTCATCTGTCCCTATATGGTTAGATCATGTAGGCTAAGAGTGTGTGTTAGTACATGGAATATACTAAGTATGTAGATATGCCATGAATCAAGGAAGCATCATAAACATAATAGCAATATGCATAACCATAGTAATAGAATAAGGAGAAGATTTGCATGAACAATGCATGTTTAAAACCATGAATGGAAACATCATAAAATCTTTCACAACTTAACATAGATATGTGGGAATAAGACCATAACTGACAATAGGACAATGCATACTATTATATGAAATCTCGATGTTCCCTCTACATCAAACGAAAAAGGAGTCTACTTTGCCAGGGTAGACTTGACCCTCATTCTATAGGCTCTACCCTAGCTAGTGAGAACCACAAGTGCATAAGACCCCATCCTTTAGGCCCTACCCTAGAATGATGAGTATCATATGCACATAATGTTATATGGATCCATTAGCTAGTCTTATAGACACATAATCATAAACCTATAGTGGTGCGTATTTATAAGTCTTGAGATTTTATGTAAGGACCCTTGGGGATAGTCCTCCTTGCTTAAGCTCATTTAGTGCTAAGTCAAATTTCACATACTATATAATCATGCATATACATAGTCATCATTATAGGTTTAGAGATCATACTTTCATATCTTGTAAAATAGACATTATAACCTTATGAAAACATCTCATATCATAGGAATAGTCCATCTACATAACTTTTCATATAGTGTGGATACACTTTCCATCTTATCATCATTTTATAGTCATAAGGGTCTCAAGTCACCCTCATCATCATCATCAAAGCATACTTTCATACTTAGAATCATATTCATGAAAATCATAACTTAATCATAGGAAATTTGGGCCATACGTGGGTTCATGAGCAATTGAAGTTAAATCACGCAATTAGATGAAAATAATATAGGAAACATGCAATTGAAATCAATTTGAATTATTACTGAAGGAACTCACATCCATTCAACAAGACCCAATTATCATGTAATTGAAATCACTTTCACTTGGAAATCATATAATTCTTCATAATTTATGCATAATTAAGTATAATAATCATAATCCAATCATTTGGGATGCCATCATAAAAACCCATAGAAATCCATACTTGAACTTGAAGAGAGAGGAGATTTTGAGTTGGGCTTCATGGATAAATCTAATGCATGTATGAAGCCCTACATACCTCAAGTGAAGAACATTAGGAATTGGAGTGATTAGACCTTGAAATCCTTGACCAAAGCTAGAACTCTAAGCTTCAATGGAGAGAATCCTTAGCGAGAGAAAATTTTGAAATTTTAGGAGTGATTTGAGAGTGAATGAATTAGAATGGTTTAGGAATAGTCTTTATAGATTTTGAGTTAGTTAAGTCAGTTAGTAGGGTGAAAACAACATAGTTTGGGAGTTAAATAGATTAAAAATGACCAAAATGCCCTTTTTAAAAATTGTTGGACCCACCTAAGAACCCATTTTATGGTCCGTAGATTGATGTAGGACTCGTACATTAGTCCTGCTGAAATTGGATCTTGTAAATAATCTCTGAATCTCATTCCATAAGACGAGGTTTATGACTCATAATCCCTTTTATAGGTCATACGAGGGTGTCGTACTCTGCATGGTCCCAAATGTTTGGATATTAGAATTTACACCTCTAATCTAGAAGATAACAGTATGGTCCATAGTTCCATTTATGGATAGTATATCCTTTTCATAGAAACCTCCCAGACTTAGAAAAAAATTATCCTTAAGGGTCTAGTGTTCGACACCTATCTACGATTCATGGAACAAACTACGAGCCATAAATTAGCTCTTAGAGTCAGTCTAGTTCAAAATTTTTGGCAACTTTTCCAACATGTGGGGTGTTACAATTTTACTCATGTAACTTTAGTTGCCTTGAAGCATATGCTATAATCTTGCTATGTTGTAACAACACACAACCTAGTCCTATACATTATGCATCACAATAAACAACAAATCCATCCGAACCTTCAGTAAAGTCAAAATAGGGGTTGAAGTAAGATGATCTTTCAATGTTTCAAAAATTTCTCACACTCATCTGACCATTGAAACTTTACCTTCTTATGGGTCAACCTAAACAAAGGTGATGCAATAGAGGAGAATCCTTTAACAAACCTCCTATAATATCCGGCTAAACCCCAAAAGCTCCTAATATCCAAAGAAGACAACGATCTAGGCCAATTTCTTACTACCTTCGTCTGCTTTGGATACAGGCTTCCTTCTAGGACAGGCTTTCTTACCAAAAAGATTTCCTTAGAATACCATAATACCATCATCAGACAATTTGGACAAGGAAAGCTACTTCCCTTAACCAAAATTCGCACTTGCTAAATATAACAAATAATTGCTTATCCCTCAAGGTTTGCAACACAATTCTCAAGTGACCCATATGTTCCTCTTTACTTCGAGAATAAACCACTATATCATCAATAAACACCACCACAAACATATTTAAATATGGTTTAAAAATCTGATTTATCAAGTACATAAAGATAGCGGGAGCATTTGTCAATTCAAACGACATGACCAAAAACTCAAAATGGCCAAACATTGTCCAAAATACCATCTTGGGAGTATCACATTCCCTCACCCTTAATTGGTGATAATCGGATTGGAGATTGATTTTTGAAAAGTAGCATGCACCTTGGAGTTAATCAAACAAATAATCTATCATCGGAATTTGATGCTTATTCTTTATAGTCGCCTTATTTAATTGCAGGTAGTCTATACACATTTGGAGTGACTCATCGTTCTTCTAACAAACACAGGTGCACCCCATGGAGACATCTTAGGTCTTATGAAATCTTTATCCAACAAAACGTTCAATTGCTCATTTAAGTCTTTCAGTTCTACCAGGGACATTTAGTAAGGAGGAAAAGAAGTGGGTTAAGTATCGAAGAAGAGATCTCTACTAAAATCGATTTCCCTTTTGGGAAAAACACCCATAAATTATTGAGAAACGCATTAGGAAATTCATTGACGATGGGGACCAACTCAAGAGTAGAAGCTTTTGAATTCATATCCCTAAGACATACTATATGGTAGATGCACCTTTTAGAAATCATCCTACGGGCATTTACATAAGAGATGAATTGATCCTTAACCATAGAATTACACCACTTCTATTCAAGACTAGGTTTATTAGGAAATTGGAACTTGACCCTATGGGTTCCACAATCAATAGATGCATATGAAGCATAGAGCCAATTCATGCCAAGAATAATGTCAAATCAATCATATCAAGCATAATGGGATTACATGGAATTACCTTATAATCGACACTGGGCAACTCCTATAGGCTTTCTCAGCTAAGATTGATCACTAACGGTGGTGTATATCGAAAAAAGCCCTATCAAAATTTCAAGAGCCACATAAAATTTTATAGTAAGATATGGGGTAACAAAAGATACATTGGCACCCAAATCAAGAAAAGCATAAATATCAAAGTCAAATACTCGCAACATACCTATAACCACATCGGCATACACCTCAAAATCTTGCCTAGCTTGGAGTGCCTAAATCCTATTGTGGTGTTGAGCACCACCATGTTGAGTTTACCCACCTTGATTAGTAAGTTGTCCTTGAGGTCTAGTTCTACCAACACCACCCCAACTCTTACAATTCCCACACTTGAAGCATAAATTAGACACAACTAGACACTCCTTGTCACGACATAAGCTTAGGGCCTAAGTGTAACATGGCGAATGGGAACCTAAAAGTCCCCAAACAAGACTCAGAGCATACTTAAGCACATTATTGGTTAGAAACCAAGGAATAAACATCATCAAACTAGAGTAAGGGGTAGGAAAAGTAGGACACACTCTATGCGATAGGGGTATGGAATTACCATAACACAACTTTAATAAGTAAGTCTAAGGGAAGAGAATATGGGATGTACTCTAAGGGAAGTAACAACTTAGGAATTTCATCATCTTATTATACATCACAAGTAATAACAAATCATGGGGAAGGGACTTGAGGATAACCTCCATAGATACATAGCGTAGCATGATTCATATGTAACATAATATCCAATAATGCTCTAATCATAGTGGGAAGGGGATAAGACATGTGCCAGAATCACCCTTAACATAAGCAATATAAAATAGTCATAAAATAGCATAGGTAGATAAAAGGTGGCTATTGTCCTTGAAATAAAAGACTCACCATAAGCAAACTTCCACAATAGAACTTAGCCACGAAGAGGGGGATGAGGAAAGGATCTGGTCCCTATATGGTTATATCATGCAGGCAAAAATATGTTCTAGTACAATTGAATGTACTAAGTATGTAGGCGTGAAATGTATATAAACATGATAACCTACATTTTAATGTTAGATGAAAAGGGCGCACGCGCGCGCGCGCGCGCACACACATATATATGAAGAGAGAGAGAAGTATAAAAGAAAGAATACCATACCAATATACCTTAAAAACATGATGCATGAATGTCATAATACATAAAAATAGTAGCTATGGGACTTGAACTAACATATAAGACAATGCAAACTATTATATGGAATCTCAATGTTGCCTCTACACCGGAAAAAGAGCAGCCTACTCGCAAAAAGTAGACTATACGTCTCCTTATGGAAACACCACCCATTTTGGAGAGTAGGTTACATGTACATAATCATCTATATCAGAAAAAACATGATCCTACAGTGGCACACAATTATGAGAAAAGGTATGCTTTACTTAAGGACCCCTCGGGTCGAGCCCCCACCTCCAATCTTCGAGGATAAGTCATCATCCCATAGGAGTTACATACACATACACATGCTTAATAGGAGAATAAGTCTTTTCAAACCATAATCATGTATACTTGGGCTTAAGAGCCAAATCATACTTCATAATCATGCATACTTAGACTCAAAAGCCAAATCATTCTTCATAATCCATGATTATATACATAGGAATAAGTCATGTATATTTGTACATGATGGTGTATACACACTCGTAAGTACTTAAAGCTATATCATAGACATTATATGATCACGTTCATGTCATAACTATACTCGTCTTGAAATCATAGTCATAATCATAATTGGGTATCAACTCACATCATAAATCTCATGGAAAACCTCGTTCATGCATACTTATGCCATGAGGAATGACAGAGTAATATGGGATCTTGAAATTCATACTTAAAACATTATAATAAGATGAAATCATACTTAATTCATAAATAAATCAACCATGGAAACATACTTGAAATTACCTATATATAAATTCATCATAAAAGGGATATGCATATTCAATTCTTATAAAATCCATGCAAAATGACATATTAAGATTTAATCATGCTAAAATTATCAATTGAATCAACCCATAACATAGTTTCTTCAAATTGAAGTTAAATCACAAGAACCACTTGCAAATCATATTTAGAAATCATGAAATTGAAGAAATAGATTTTGGGGCTTCATGATTGAAAAGAAATCAGGATTGAAACCACATAGATGGCATAGGCATGAACTTGAAATCACACTGGAGATCCTAGCTTGAATCCTTGAAGGTGAGACTTAAAGTGTGTTTCAAGACTTAGATTTTGAGGGAGTAACTGTTAGACTTAAATGGTAGGGTTAGTAACACATAGGAATTGATTTAGGGGAGTATACTAGTCATAAAAGATGCTTAAGAGAGTTCGAAAAAGGGGAAAAAAACCCTCATACCCTTTTTGGGAATGCGCCATAAAAATCATGCAGGTGCTTTTCACCGAACCACCTCCAGGGTCCGTGGTGGCATCATGAGCCGTGGTGGGTTCCATGGTGTGCACACTTAGAAAAATCATGCGGACAGGTTACACTAAAATGGGCATAACATCTTGCTCAAAACTCAGAATTAGGTGAAATTATATGAGTTATAAAACTAATTCAAAGAGCTTTAATTTGGTTGGTCATGGAGACCTAATTATGTTTGTGCAAGGAGATATGACCATTTACCAATTCATGCGAAAAACTTAGCCAATTGAATTTCTGTGGGCTTGGCTTCATGTAAGAGCTCTATAATGACCATAAACCACATACCTACGCTTGTATTAAAGGATTGAAAGTGAATTTAGCTTGAGCTTTAAGGTTCCATGGAGATCCTTTGACTAGAGCTTGAAAGAAGGATTCAGAAAGCATTTGTTTAAGTGAATGAAAGGATAAGTGTAATTGTAACACTTCTTAGCGTAGCTTATAAAGTCCCTATAATGTATTTCTTGAATATCTTAAAATTCATGAGTTATTTTATAAATTCAACTTTAGATTCTTTTTCAGGAGGAAAATTTATGTAAGAAAAGGGTTACGCTCGATTTTTAGGTCATCTGTATTGAAAAATAATTTTTTAATAAAATTGCACGAACAGAAGAGTCTGTGAAAAAGGCGCGTCATGCCCTTGCCCCCTCATAGTATAAAATTTTCTGAGTTTTGTTTCTTCCCTAGAAAGTTAGTTGGGACCTATCCCAACACCTTTATATACATAAATACATGAAAGCTCTCTTATTTTTAGACTTAATCCTCTTTCTAAACATCCTCAAATCCTCTCTAACTTCTCTCTAAGATCCTCCAATAAATTCTCTCTAATTCCTTGGAGATCAAGCTTCATCCATTGAAAACAAATCTCATAAAAAGGATTCTCAATGTTTTTAAGTCTTCTTCTTCAAGTTTCTAGGATCAAAGATATGTGGGTTTCTTCAACCATGGGTTTTTCCACCCATGAAGTCCCAAAACTAAATTTTCAAAATCCTTTAAGACTCACTGTGGATTTCTTAGTGTCTCTTTCTAATTATCCTATTAAGAATGAATTATGTTAGATTTTTCATCTAATTGCATGAAATTGCATGGATTGATTTCAAGGGTTTTCAATTATGACCTATTTCATGATTATCAAGTTATGAAAGTTATGATACTATCCGTTATGAATAAATTAATTATTTTATGAGATAAATTTCATGATTCTATGTCCAAGTATGAAAGATGATACATATGATTGTGGTGGTTAGTCTAAGAATGTTTTAATTGGAAATTTTACTTGATGATTTTCATTATAATGATGCATAGTCCTCTTAAGTTCATGATTTAAAGTTTGTATGCATGAAATCCACCCAATCGTTATATTAAAGTTATAAAGGGGAGTATAATCTCCAAAGATGAGGGTTTCAATTATGAAAGTTTATGAAAGTTATGATGTCCCCCTCAATTGCTATGTTATCCTTTTTAAGAGGGCAAAGCACTACATGTGGATCTTTAGTTTAGTTGATCTACTCTTATATACGTATGATATTAAAGCTACGCTTTAAGTTTATTATGATTATGATTATGCATATGTTTTCAAATGTATTTTATGGGAATAACTTAGCACTGAAAAGGGCATTGGGGGGGGGGGGATTCGACTAGAGAGTCCTAGTAGCAACCCCTTGTCTCTCAAACTATGTGCCACCATAGGAGCCCTTGTAGGTATGCTTAGGCTAGTGGATCTACGTTAGACATTATGTTCATGAAAGATGCAACTGCGAACTTAGTTTGAATGTCTACCTTGGCAAGTAGATTTCCCCTTTTCCCTACGGAAGGAGTTCATTGGCCGTGATGAGTTTTCCATGGGGGGAAAATGCTGAGCTTTGGCTTATCAATTGAAAGGGGTGGCAAAAGTGTGATACAACTAATGGGTTGAGGAAAGAGGTGAGAAAGTAGGTCGAGGTTGATGGGAGGAATTTAAAGTGGCATTATTGGATAGGTTCTTTCCATTGGAGTTGTGGGAGGCTAAAGTTCAAGAGTTTATACACCTTAAGCAAGGGAACATAAGTGTGAGAGAATATTTTCTCAATTTCACTAAGCTCTCTAAGTATGCTCCATTCGTGGCATCAGATCCAAGGGCTATAATAAGTAAATTCATATTTGGTGTTTCAGACATGGTCTCCAAAGAGTGAAAGACAACTATGCTTATCATAGAAATGGAGAACTCCCACTTAATGACCTATGCGGAACAAATTGAAGATGAGAAAATGAGGGGAAAAGTTTCAGGAGTCTAAGTGAGCTAGAATGGATGGTGGTTGATTCTCTCACCAATAAGGTGGTGGCTATGGTATGTTTCAAGGTGGTCACAAGCAAGGAAATCAATGGTCATCTAATGATCTTCCTCCTAAGTTCAACAAATACAAAGGGAAAAACCCATCCACAAGGAGGTGTGGGTGCACAAGCTTATCCAAAGTGTGAAAAGTTTGGGAAGCTCCATTAGGGTGAGTGTCTAGTCGGCCAAAATATTTATTATAATTGTGGTAAGCCTGGACATTTTGAAAGGGATTGTAAGAGTGGAAATGTAAAGCCTCAAGGTCAAGGTAGACAAGCATAAGGAGCCCCAAAAGCTAATAGGTTCTATGCTCTTCATGGTTGTGAAAAGGTGGAAGAAGCCCCGGATGTGGTTATAGGTATGTTAAAAGTTTGTGATTTTGATACCTATGCGCTTCTAGATTTGGGAGAAAATTTGTCTTTTGTCACACCATTTCTTGCGAATATATTTCATACATGCCCCAAAACACTTGTTGAGCCTTTTAAAGTTAGCACTCTCGTTGGTGAGTCCTTTCTTGCACAAAAAGTCTATTAAGACTGTCCTATATCTATCATGCACAAAGTTGTTCCTTGTAATTTTTTTAAAGCTATCTATGGTTGATTTTGATGTTATACTTGGGATGGAGTTGTTTCATGCTTCTTATGGCTCTATAGATTGTTGAACTCATAGTGTCAAATTCCAATTCCTAAATAAGCCTACTCTTGATGGAAGGGTGGTATTTCTTCATGTAAAGGTCGGTTTATTTCCTACCTCAAAGCCCATAAATGTAAGGACCCAAATTTTGGAGCGGCTTTTTTGGACCTCTTAGTATCTTCCCAAGTGAAAAATTTGCCAAGTGTCGCTACATGGAAGGCCCACATGGGCTGTGTGAAGCCACACAGACCGTATGGCCTCCGATGGACGGGTACTTGGCCAAGATTTCGATGGCGTAGACTCGATGGGAAATTTCAGGCCAAGTGTGGGCACACGACTACCCACACAGGACGTGTGGCATGTCACGGGCCGTGTGGCCCACCGTGGGGCTCGCGACTTGAAATTTTTTTCTAAGTATGAAATCACCATCTTGTAACTTTTTGGTGCAGAAATTTTCTAAGTGATGTTTCATGGCTCTTAGCATGACCCATGTAGTGTCACACGGGCCGTGTGGTTTCCCGTATAGAACCCTTTAGCCTAGGATTAATTCTAAGTGTTGGCACTGCATAATTTATCTAAGTGCTAGTTCACAGGCACTGTTCACGGTCCATGTAACGGCTCACGGACCGCATAGGAGGCCGTAGGGACCTGACGGTTTAAATCTTGCCCGTTTCATTAATGGCATTTATGTAATTATGGTTTATTTTTATTATGAATTGTGACCTTTTACCTATCCAAAACCCCTAAACTCAACTAATATCCCTCCCCTTTTAATTCGCTCTCTTTGAACCCTCTTCCCCTCAAAGATCCCTCCCAAAATACTCTCTACTCTCCCCTCTCAAGACTCAAAGCTAGGGTTTAATTGGAGTTCAACTTCAAGCTAGGTTTTCCCCAAAATTCCAACTCCTTAATCAAGGTATGTGGGATTGGTTCTTGGTCCCTTTCAACCAAGAAGACCCAAAACTCCTTTCAATTGATTTCATGAATTTTAGTTTACATTAAATGTGGGTTTTCATTATTTGATCTTATTAATCCAATTGATGTATGGGTTGTACTTTACCTATGATTTCAATTTACTATGATCACTATCATGATGATTTACATTGAGATATGAACACACATATCCTCTTTAAAGTTGAATTATTCATAGGTGATTTAAATTATGATTTAGATGTTGATTTAATTATGGATTTACTCAATTTCACATAATGATATTGGTTCAAACTCGAATCTGTCTTACCCATGCTATTCTCAAATCATGCATTGCATTTGCATTCATGAGCATTTGTTTATATGAAAATTATGAAGTGGGTTAAGCCCAACTATGGTGTATGAAATGGTCATGATAGGATTTTGATAAGATATTGGTTATGACAAGAATGTGATCACAAACATGTCTTATGATTATAGCTCTTTGAGCATCTCGGGTGCTTGCACCATCTTGTATATGTGAATGAGCTATTCCTTGCATGAGTATCATGATTATGACTTATGGTTTGGCATTTGAGCCTAAACCATTGAATGGTTATGAAATGAATTACAGTTTGAAATGAATATTGTATCTTCTGAAAACACGTATATGTATAAGTATTCTCGTGGGATGACAACTTAGCACCGATGGATTGGGGGCGTCAGGGCTATTCCCAAGGGCCCACTCCCTTTCCTCAAACTATGTGCCTAGCATGAGTTATGGGAATCCTATTCGAAATGGGACGGGTTCTCATAAGAAAGGTGGCTTCATACGAAATGGGACGGGTTCCCGTAAGTTGAAGTGTTATGTGATATGATATGCTATATGAGAATTCTTACCAAAATGGGACGATCCCGTAAGGGGGCTGCTTCATACAAAATGGGATGGGATCTCATAAGGTGAAGTATGTTTTCCCTTTGGCAAGTAGACCACCTCTATACCGGTGATGGGTTTTCATCGAGATTCCAAGTAATAGATCGCTTGGTCTTACGTATGTCGGTTGAGGTCACATCCCCATTATATATGAGCATCATTTCATGTATGCATCATGAATTTCATGGCATCTTTTATATATTTCTCCTTTGATTATATGATTCTTTCTATATTATGTGCCCTTGTCATCTAACAATTAGGTGCAGGTTTAACAAGTCATATGCATTGCATGTCCGCATACTTAGTATGTTCAAACGTACTAATACATACTCTATGTCTACATGATTTTACCATGTAAGGGCCGAACACTACGATTATTAGCCGTTTTATGAATAGTCCGATCTAGAAGAGTTCTTGTGGTGAGTCCCATCCTCCGAAGACAGGCCACCTTCCCTCTACTTGTGTTATTCCTGATTTCCTTTTTGTTTGAGGTGAGCCCGAAACATGTCCTAGCCCCCATTCTATCTTGATTAGAGGCATTGTTGGACAACGTGTAGACTCTCTAAAATCTTTATGCTATGCGTGGTATATGGTTTATGTTTTCATATAAATTGATAATGAAATTTCGTACTTATTTATATGCATGTTTGGTGTGGGAACGTGGAAGGTCCTAAGCCCCCAATTATCCCCACAGTGTGAGTTCTACTTTCCCATCCCTTAGAACTATGTGTTTGTTATTGAAATGCGCTTCCAAACCGATGATGTGGATTTGGATACTTGAGGCTTGCTTGGGGATTCTCGAGTTCCCATTCACCGTGTCACTTCTAGGCCCTATACCCGGGTCATGACAAAAGACGGTATCAGAGCACTATGTTTATAAATGGTCCTCGGAGTCCAACATGCCGCGTCAATTAGAGTCCTATTCATGGGTGTGAAGTGCACCAAGCCTATGAGTGGGAGGCTATAGAGACGTTCTAGGAATTGCCTCACTTCTTCATGCCCTATGTCGTGGTAAGACTTGTGTAATTGGCTTTCTTATCTTGAAAGCATCGTTGCTCCATTTTAGAAGATGCCTCAAGGAAAACCCAACCCAAGGCCAGCTTCCGTTGATGAGGATCAAGCACCCCAAGTGCCTATGGATGAACCCATCTCTAATGGTGAATTTCGTACAACTTTTTCCATGCTTGCCCATATGGTGACCTCGCAGACTAAGAAGACTAACCTTCCACGGGATCCTACACCAGCTTCTAGGGTGAGGGATTTCACCCCAATGAAACCTCCAGAGTTCTATAGGTCAAAGGCTGATGAGGATGCTCAGGAGTTCATTGATGAGTTGACCAAGATATTGAACGTCTTGGGTGTCACTTCTGAGGAGAAGACAGAGTTAGCTACCTATCAATTGAAAGATGTGGCTCAGGTGTGGTATACCCAATGGGCTATGGAGAGGGTCTGCGGTGGTGATATCAATTGGGAAGATTTCAAACTTGCTTTCCTGGATCGTTTCTTTCCACTTGAGCTTAGGGACGCCAAGATGACTGAATTTATCAACCTCAATTAGGGGAGTATGGGTGTGAGGGATTATGCCCTCAAATTCACAAAGCTCTCTGGCTGACCCTCGTGCAAGGATGTACAAGTTCATTTCTGGTATCTCTGACTTGCTTGTGAAAGAATGCCGTACTGCTATGCTCATACGGGATATGGATATCTCCAAACTCATGCCGTATGTTGAACAGATCGAAAGGGAGAAACTCAAGGAGAGGAGGATGCACAATCCTAAGAGGGACCGCTTTGATGGTGGATTTTTCGGCTCTCGGGGTGGTGGTTTTGGTCGTCTCTAGCAGGGCCAAGGTTCTGGAACTCGGGTTGCTAATGTTTGGGTACCACTTCCTGGGGCACCGGTTGGTGGTGGCTAAGGGCATCCTCTGTGTGGCAAGTGTAGAAAACCCAACACGGGTGCTTATTAGAAAGATCTGGGTACTTGCTTTGGGTGTGGTGATAGGAAACACAAGGTTGCTGATTGTCCTAAATATGCACATAGAGGTCAAGGACAGGTAGCTCAAGGTGGTCAAGGCCAACAAAGAGC
Organism: Solanum rostratum; assembly: GCA_029948455.1. Classification (NCBI taxonomy): domain Eukaryota; kingdom Viridiplantae; phylum Streptophyta; class Magnoliopsida; order Solanales; family Solanaceae; genus Solanum; species Solanum rostratum. The sequence continues at coordinate 40,862,663 of CM057056.1, forward strand.
TCCCCAAGGTTTTTCCCCAAGGAATAACAGGTTTTGTGCGCTCCATGCCCGTCTAGAGGTTGAGGAAGCTCCAAATGTCATGATCAGTATGTTAAAAGTCTTTGATTTTGATGCTTATGTTTTTCTTGAATCGAGTGCAAATGTGTCTTTTGTGACTCCTCTATTAGTTGTTAAATTTGGTTCGAGTCCAAAGATTTTGAAGGATCCCTTCTAAGTTTATACTCCCATGGGTGAATCTATTGTTGCACAAAGGTCTATCATGGTTATCTTGTTTCTGTGTTGCACAAGGTTTTTCCGTGTGTTCTTGTAGAACTTGAGATATTTGACTTTAATGTGGTTCTAGGAATGGATTGGTTACATGCATCATATGCCTCTATAGATTGTAGAACCCGGAAGGTTAAGTTCCAACCTCCCGATGAGCCCATTCGTGATTGGAAGGGTAGTGACCCCTCTATTAAAGGTTGGTTTATTTCCTACCTCAAGGCCAAGAGAATGATTTCAAATGGGTGCGTTTATCATATTGTGAGGGTTAAGGATATGGAGTCCGAGACGCATACTATTGAGTCGGTTTCGGTGGTAAATGAGTTCTCAAATGTGTTCCCCGAAGACTTGCCTGGTATTTTTCCCGAGTGGGATGTAGATTTTTGCATAAATCTTCTCCCGGATACTTAAAAAATCTCTATTCCTCCTTATCATATGGCGTCGATGTAGTTGAAAGAGTTAAAAGATCAATTAAAAGATTTGTTTGAAAAAGGCTTCATTAGGCAAAGTATATCACCATGGGGTGCTCTAGTGTTGTTTGTGAGGAAGAAGGATAGGTCCCTACGAATGTGTATTGATTATAGGTAATTAAATAAGGTGACAGTCAAAAATAAATATACATTGCCCAGGATCGATGACTTGTTCAACTAACTGCAGTGAGCTACTCACTTCTCCAAGATTGACCTTCATTTTGGGTATCATCAATTGAAGGTTAGGTAGTGTGATATTCCTAAGACGACTTTTTAGGCAAGATATGGGCACTATGAGTTTGTGGTAATATCGTTTGGTTTGACCAATGCTCCGGCCGTGTTCATGTATCTTATGAACTGGGTGTTCAAGCCTTTTCTTGACAGTTTTGTGGTAGTCTTCATCGATGATATCCTTATCTACTTCCCAAGTGAGTAGGAGTATTGGGATCATTTGAGGTTGGTTCCACAAACTTTAAGGGAGAAGAAGTTGTATGCTAAGTTTAGAAAATATGAATTTTGGTTGGGTGAAGTAGCCTTTCTTGGGCATATGGTGTCCGGTGATGGTATTAAGGTGGATCCGAAGAAGACCGGAGCGGTAAAGAATTGGCCCAGACCGTTGACTCCTTCGGATATTCGAAGCTTTCCAGGGTTGGCCGGCTATTATAGGAGGTCCGTTGAAGGGTTCTCATTTATTGCATCTCCATTGACTAAATTTACCCAAAAGAAGGTTTTGTATGGTTTGATAAATGTGAGAAGAGTTTCCAAAGTTTAAAAGATCGGCTTACATCAGTCCCCGTCTTGAACCAATTGGCTTGGAGGGATTTGTGGTGTATTATGATGCCTCACGCATCGTTTTGGGATGTGTGCTTATGCAACACGGTAAGGTAATAGCATATGCATCAAGATAGTTGAAGGTGCATGAGCGTAATTACCCAACACATGATCTTGAGTTGGCGGCGGTAGTTTTTGCCTTGAAAATTTTGAGGCACTATTTGTATGGGATACATGTTAATGTTTTCACCGACCACAAGAGTTTGCAATACGTGTTCACTTAAAGGGACCTCACTTGAGACAAAGGAGATGTTGGAGCTCCTAAAAGACTATGACATAAGTGTTCAATATTATCGCGGCAAGGCCAACGTTGTAGCTAATGCTCTTAGTAGGTTGTCTATGGGTAGTATGACACGTTGAAGAAGAAAAGGAGTTGGTGAATGATGTTCACCGGTTGGCTAGGTTGGGTGTTAGGTTGGCCGACTCGGATAATGGTGGTATCCATATCCAAAGCGGGGCGAAATCTTCCATGGTGATCGATGCGAAAACTATACAAGATTTAGACACCTCGTTAGTTGAATTAAAGAGGTTGGTCGCCAAGAAGGAGATAGAGGTGTTCTCCAAGGGCGAGATAGTGTGCTCCAGTACAAAGACCAATTTTATGTCCGGATGTGGATGATCTTAGAAGGGTGATCATGAGAGAGGCTCACAACTCCCATTACTCTATTCACGGGTCCACTAAGATGTATCAGGATTTGAAGGAGATGTATTGGTGTCATGGTATGAAGAAGGACATAGCTAAGTTCGTGTCTGAATGTCCAAGTTGTCAACAAGTGAAGGTAGAGCACCAAAAGCCCAGTGGCTTGGATTAAGACATTGAGATTCCCACATGGAAATGGGAAGTTGTAAACATGGACTTTGTGGTTTGTTTTCCTTGGACCCAAAGGCAATTTGACTCCATTTAGGTTGTCGTTGATTGGATGACTAAGTCAGCTTACTTCCTACCAGTGAAGACTACTTTTAGCGCTGGGGATGATGCAAGGTTGTACATCCGAGAATTAGTGAGGTTGCATGGTATGCCTAGGTCCATCATATCGGATCATGTCACAATTCACTCCCACTTTTGGAAATCATTTCAGAGGAGACTTGGAACTAAGATTAAGTTGAGCACCACTTTTCATCCTCAAACCGATGGGCAAGCTGAGAGAACTATTCAAATCTTGGTGGATATGTTGAGGGCTTACGTGTTGGAGTTTAAGGGTAATTGGGATGATCACCTTCCACTCATTGAGTTTTCTTATAATAATAGTTTCCATTCTAACATTGGTATGGCACCATTTGAAGCCCTGTATGGGAGAAGGTGTAGGTCACCGGTGGGGTGGTTTGAATTAGGAGAAATGGCATTGATTGGGCTGGATTTGGTGTTGAAGGCCATCGAAAAGGTGAAGGTGATTAGAGAAAGGTTTAAAACGGCCCAAAGTCACCAAAAGTCCTATTCGGATACTGGGGGGAGGGATCTTGAATTTCATGTCGGTGATTGGGTGTATGTGAAGGTTTCACCCATGAAGGGTGTGATGCATTTTAGCAAGAAGGGTAAGCTAAGCCCCCGGTATGTTGGCCCTTTTGATATCGTTGAGCGAATTGGGAGCGTGGGTTAAAGGTTGGAGTTGCCTTCGGACTTGAGTTCCATTCACCCGGTCTTTCATGTGTCTATGTTGAGGAAGCTAGTTGGTGATCCTAGCACCATTGTACCTTTGGAAGAAATTGAGGTTGAAGAAAACTTATCTTATGAGGAAATCCTGGTAGAGATCTTGGATAGGCAAGTGAAGCGGCTTCATAACAAGGAGGTGGCTTCGGTGAAGGTACTTTGGAGGAATCAGCATGTAGAGAGTGCTACATAGGAGGGGGAGCTAGACATGGTGAAGCGATACCCTCATCTTTTCCAGTCTACTCAGGTCTAAGGTACTAGGTTCTCCCTTTTATAAATGGCCCCAATTCTTTCCCTCTTGAGTCTCATGACATGACATGCATACATGTGCACGAAAATTATTTTTTTTTAATGATGAATTGATTTGAATACATTTTAGAATGAGTTTTTAAAGATTTTATGATTTTCGAATGGTGAACTATATATTGTACCTTGTTTTAGGTTGTTTCATGTCCCAAGTCAAGCTTTCAAGCCTTGGTGTTACACATTCGGGGACAAATGTTCCCAAGGGGGAGATAATGTAAGAACCGGGATTTTCGAGCGGCTTTGTCGGACCTCTTAGTATCATCCCAGGAGAAAAATTTGTCAAGTGTCGCTCCATGGAAGGCCCATATGGGCCGTGTGAAGAACATGGACAGTGTGGCCTCCCATGGAGGGGTACTTGGCCAAGATTTTGATGGCATGAACTCGACACAAAATTTTAGGCCACGTGTGGGCACATGACCATCTACAGGGGCTGTGTGGCGCGTCACGGTCCGTGTGGCCCACAATGGGGCTCGTGACTTGAAATTTTTTCTAAGTATTAAATCATCATCTCGTAACTTTTTCGTGTAGGAATTTTCTAAGTGATGTTTCACGGCTCTTGGCACGACCCGTGTAGTGTCACACGGGCCGTGTGGTTGCCCGTATAGAACCCCTTACCATCCGATTAACTCTAAGTGTTGGCACCGCGTAATTTATATAAGTGCCAGTTCACGGTCCGTGTAATGGCTCACAGACTGTGTAGGAGGCCGTAGGGACCTGACAGTTCAAATCTTGCCCGTTTCATTAATGACGTTTATGTAATTATGGTTTATTTTAATTATAAATTGTGACCTTTTATCTATCCAAAACCCCTAAACTCAGCTGATATCCCTTAATTCACTCTCTTTGAACCCTCTTCCCCTTAGAAGATCACTCCTAAATACTCTCTACTCTCCCCTCTCAAGACTCACAGCTAGGGTTTAATTGGAGTTCAACTTCAAGCTAGGTTCTTCCCTAAATTCCAGCTCCTCAATCAAGGTATGCGGGATAGGTTCTTGGTCCCTTTCAACTAAGAAGACCCAAAACACCTTTCAATTGATTTCATGAATTTTAGTTTACATTAAATGTGGGTTTTCATTATTTGGTCTTATTAATCCAATTGATGTATGGGCTGTAATTTACCTATGATTTTAATGTACTTTGATCATTATCATGATGACTTACACTTAGCTATGAAGTTATGAACACCTTTAATGTTGAATTATGCATGGGTGATTTAAATTATAATTTAGATGTCGATTTAATTATGGATTTACTCAATTTTATATTATGATGTTGGTTTTACCTCGAATCTATGTTACCCATGCTATTCTCACATCATGCATTGCATATGCATTCATGAACATTGGTTTATATGGAAATTATGAAGTGAGTTAAGCCCAATTATGGTTTATGAAACAATCATGATAGGATTTTGATAAGATATTGGTTATGACAAGAATGTGATCACAAACATATCTTATGATTATGGCTCGTTGAGTATCTAGGTGCTTGCACCATCTTGTCTATGTGAATAAGCTATTCCTTGTATGAGTATTATGATTATGACTTATGATTTGGCATTTGAGCCTAAATGTGCAGTGAATGGTTATACAATGTATTACAGTTTGAAATGAATATTGTATCTCCTGAAAGCACGTATATGTATAAGTATTCTCGTGGGATGCCGACTTAGCACCGATGGATTGGGGGAGTTAGGGCTATCCCGAAGGGCCCTCTCCCTTTCCTAGAACTATGTGGCTCGCATGAGTTATGAGAATCCTATCCGAAATGGGATGGGTTTCCATAAAGAAGGTGGCTTCATACGAAATAGGATGGGTTCTCGTAAGTTGAAGTGTTATTAATATGATATACTATATGAAAAATTGTTACGGAAATGGGAGGGGTTCCCGTAAGGGGGTTGTTTTGTACGAAATGGTATGGGTTCCCATAAGGTGAAGTATGGTTTACCTTTGGCAAGTAGACCATCTCTGTACCGGTGAGGGATTTTCATCGGGATTCTAAGTAATAGCTCGCTTGGTCTTACGCATGTCGGTTGAGGTCACATCCCCATTTTATATGAGCATCATTTCATGCATGCATCATGAATTTCATGGAATCTTGTATATATTTCTCCCTTGATTATATAATTCTTTCGATATTATGTGCCTTTGTCATCTAACAATTATGTGCAGATTTAACAAGTCAGACGCATTACATGCCCGCATACTTAGTACAATCAAACATACTTGTAACACCTCACATCTTACATGTACTGGTTCTACGCATATGAAACATGATATGGCAGGGTCAAATCAGCACACATTTTAAAAAATGCTGGAATTTCAGATTAGAGGGCTATATGTACGTCTAACGCTCAAGATGATCGAGTGTATATAAGTTTTAATTCAAATTAAGGAGGTCGTGGCCTTAAATGATGTGAAGTAAGTGAGGTGCTTGTGCGACTTAGGAAGCTAGCAGGTGAGTCATCTATGTGCTTAGCTTAAATAGGTTAGGTAGACGGAGACAAGGCCCAACATCGAATTTGTTCAAGTCCGATAAAGAATAAACCCCGAGTTAAAGGTGTAATTTGGGCCCATGGTTTAGCATCATAAATGGACAATATTTGCAGCCCAATATGTCTAAGAAAAGGCCAAATTACATTCACAACCCAATTTACAAATAGGGCCCATACTAAGTGAAAGTAAAAGAGAAATATTTGCAGCAAAGCCTATCCAATTGAAGCCCAATAAGGCCCAAGTGAAAGGGCCAAGTTGCTGCATCACCACCTTAATAAAATAAGGCTTGAAATGAAAAAGAAAGTCGGCCAAAAGTGGCCCTTTAAAAGGGATTACAAACCAGCAATTTTAAGTCATTCATACATAGCCAAAAATCAGATTTTCTTCAAAGTTTCTCCTTGCTCTCTCTTTCCTTTGTAAAACAGCCAAGGCACACTTTTAGGGTTCTTGAAGAGGACCTGATCTTTGAGGGCTAAGGTAAGTAAAAATACCTATGGTTTAGTATAATTTTTTCATGAAAACCATGAAGAGTATGCTGGTTGTACTTGTGCAGGAATTTTAGACAACATGTGTTCCAAAGATTGTTGTATACTTTTCTTGTTTATTAAGAGGCTTTTCTCTTGTTGGTTAGCTGAATTATGAATTAAGGTTTATGTTTTTAACAAGGATTGGTTCTGTATTGATGAAAGAAGGCTGCTGCACCATTTTTATCTTCCGCAAAAATGAGTTCTTGTATGCTATCTTAATGGTACTCTTAGTAGGAACTTGTGGGCGGATAATTGGTGATTGTTGTCTCACATTTTCCATCTACTTGGGAACTGTTTTTGGGATGTTTAAAGACTGTATTTATATGCAAGTAGGTTGAGAACAATTTGGTTGAGGTTGAAACAGATTTGGAATGGTTGACGCCTTAATGTAGTGAAAGGACATAATGTTATGTTGCCTACTTCCGTGTTGTGTAGAGTTGTTCTATGTTGTACTTGATGAGCTGTTGTAGGCCTTTTATGTGACTAAAATAGGCTGGATGTAACATGTATATGAAAATGTCTTCTAATCAAAAATATGATTAGAGGTGGAAAGGTTGAAAGAATACCCGTGGATTGATAGTTAAAAGCTTGCTGCCCGAGTGTTTGTTTTTATGAGATTGGACTACCAAGATGTGTTTATTAGCTTCTAATAATAGTTTTATCACATACTATATTGTAGATAAGTATGTGGAGGAAAAGGATACTACTCCAAGGTAATAATGACATAGTACAACAAGGTATGTAAGGCTGCTCGATTTCCTATTATTTGGCATGAAATCTATGTTCTTCCTTGGCACATTAAGCCACTTACCGACTCCGGCATAACTAATAACTGTGTCTCCACTCCTTACCATGGTCATATGTTCCTATACGTAGCCATTGTCAAATCTACATACACATTTGGATACCAAAGATACATGAGTTCCTTTTTTTCCAAATAGAGTCCACGTGTTGTTTAATCTCCTACACATTTCATTAGTTGTATAAGTCTCTTTTCATTGTGGTATTATCTTGTATAGTTGTTTATATGTCACATGTCATGTCTATGTTCCTACAACTCCAAATGTTATGACGACCAAAAGAATCATCTCAAAAGTAAATAAAATATAATTTAGAGTTGCTTATTAACGGGTGGTATCCGAATCACCTAGCATGGGTCGATCCCATATTACGGGGGTATCCCAGGGGTGAAAGGAAAGCCTAGCATGGGTCGATCCCCATATTGATTCACCAGTGATCAGCTGGTCATTTACATGATATATTGTGCACAGGTTATATTGTAAAGGTAAAGTAATAAAAAGGACATAAAGTACATGATTCTACAATATGAATAAATGTGGCTTTTTATTTTTACACACCAGGGTATGATTTCATTTGAGTTCTTATTTTGTATGTAGTACATTCTGCCTTATATATTCAGTACATTATCTCGTACTAACGTCCCTTATGGGGGACCTGCATTTTATGCTGCAAGTATAGGACCTAGTAAATCTCCCCAATAGAAGTACAGGACATCCAGCTACTGTTACTGAGCTCCAGGTTGCTTCGGAGCTTTGTGTGTCTAGAGCTTATATTTTATATCATATAGTTGTTCATGAGGCGGGGCCTGTCCCGACCCATATAAATATTGCTCCTTACCTAGAGGCTTTGTAGACTATGTAAAGTAAAGTGTGGTTAAGTATCGTACTTTAGACATCGTGGCTCCAACGACCTAGTCTTATGAATTTCCTTTTGGCTTGTTAATACTGTTCATTTTTTTAAAGCATGTTGAGTATGGAAACCTCTTATTGTGTTCATAGCAAGTGCATAGTTATATGTTAGTTCTCTCAGGCTTTGTCGGCAACGGGTGCCAGTCCGCCTTAATGGGACTTTGGGAGTGACAGTGCTAACACATACTCTATGTTTACATGATTTTACCATATAGGGGCCGATCACTACGATTATCAGTCGTTTCATGAATAGTCCGTTCCAAAAGAGTACTTGTGGTGAGTCCCATCCTCCAAGGACTGGCCATCTTCCCTCTACTTATGTTATTCTAGATTTTCTTTTTGTTTTAGGGTGAGCTCGGAACATGTCATGACCCCCGTTCCTTCTTGATTAGAGGCATTGTTGGATAGCATGTAGACTCTCTAAAATCTTTATGCTATGCGTGGTATATAGTTTATGTATTCATATGAATTGATCATGGAATTTTGTACTTGTTTATATGCATGTTTGGTGTGGGAATGTGGAAGGTCCTAAGCCCCGAATTGTCCCCATAGTGTGAGTCCTACTTTTCCATCCCTTAAAACTATGTGTTTGCTATTGGAATGCACTTTTGAACCGATGATGTGGATTTGGATACTTGAGGCTTGTTTGGGGACTCTTGGGTTCCCATTCGCCGTGTCACTTCTAGGCCCTATACCCGAGTCATGATAATAAAACAATCTCTGAGGGGTGTTTCTACCATTTAGTAAGAGTTGGGGATATCATATCCAAATGTCCGTTTCTTGAGTCAACTCCCATGGTCAATGAGTTTCTCGATCTATTTCCTAATGAGTTGCCTGGTATCCCTTCCGAAAGGGAGATAGATTTTGGCATAGATCTTTTGCCCAACATCCAACCTATATTAATTCGTCCTTATAGAATGACCCCAATGGAGTTAAAAGAATTAAAGGAGAAATTGAAGGATTTGCTAGTGAAAGGATTTATTAGGACTAGTAGGTCCACATAGGGTGCTCTGGTATTATTTGTAAGAATGAAGGATGTGTCTCCGAATGTGCATAGATTATCACAAACTCAACAAGGTTACCATCAAGAAAAATATCCCCTACCAAGGATTGCAGACCTATTTAATCAATTACAAAGGGATAAACATGTTTCCAAAATTTATATGAGCTCTGGATATCACCGATTGAGAGTGAGAAAATATGATATCCCCAAGATGACATTTCATAAAAGATATGGTTATTCTGAGCTTGTAGTGATGTCCTTTGGTTTGAGTAATGAACCGGCTCTCTTTTTATGAACCTTATGAATAGGCTATTTAAGCCCTACCTTGACATGTTTATAGTGGTTTCATTGATGATATTTTGGTCTACTGACAAGATAAAGAGGATCACAAAGAGCATTTAAGGAGGATTTACAAATATTGAGGGATGAGAAGTTGTTTGCCAAATTTGATAAGTGTGAGTTTTGGTTGAAAGAGGTTGCATTTCTTGGGCATGTTGTATCAAGTGAAGGGATAAAATTTAACCCCAAAAAGATGAAACGGTGAAAAAAATTGACCAAGGCCATTGACCCCTATGGATATTAGGAGTTTCTTAGGCCCAACTGGTTATAATAGAAGATTTTTTGAAGGGTTCTCCTCCATTTTGTCTGAATTGAATAAGTTGACCCAAAAGAAAGTGAAGTTTGTATGGACGAAGGAATGTAGGAAAAACTTTCAAACTTAAAAAAATAAGTTGACTTTGGCTCCAATCTTGATAATACCGGAGGGTATTGATGGGTTTGTGGTTTATTGTGATGCCTCAAGAATTGATTTAAGTTATGTGCTAATACAAATTGGTAAGGTAATTGGTTATGCTTCAAGCAACTAAAGGTACATGAGAAAAATTATCCATCACATAATCTTGCACTAGCAGCCATGATGTTTGATTGAAGATTTGGTGTCAGTATTGGGTGCATGTCGATGTGTTTACCGATCATAAGAGTCTCCGGCATGTGTTTACACAAAGAAATCTCAATTTAAGCCAAAGGAGATGGTTAGATATTTTTAAGGATTATGATATGAGTTTGCAGTATCACCCAGGTAAGGCTAATAATCTAGGCCTGCACTTTATTATGGGAAAAGAAAAAGTTACCAAAGGAAGTTCATAGGTTGGCTAGATAGGGGGTAAAGTAGAGTAATGCCGAGAATGGTGGTGTCATGGTAGTAAATGGATCCGAATCATCATAGATTGAGGATGTTAAGTTTAAGCAAGACCCTGATCCCTCCTTGGTTGACTTAAAAGGCCTTGGTGAAAGAAGGAAAGATAGTGGTCTTCTCACAAGGGGGAGATGAGATGCTTCGTTATCAAGGGAGATTATGTGTGCCAGATATTGATGGTTTCAGAAAAATTTAATTTCAAGAGGCTCCCAATTCTTCTTATTTTATTCACCCCGATTCTACTAAAATGTATAGAGACTTGAGGGAACTATATTGGTGGAATAGGATGAAGAAAGACATTGCTAAATTCATGGCCGAATGCTCTAATTGTCTCCAAGTTAAAGTTGAACACTAAAGACCAGGTGGTTTGTCTCAAAATATTGAGTTTCATACTCGGAAATGGGAAAACATTAATATAGATTTTGTAGTGTGGCTGCCTAAGACCAAAAGGAACTTTGATTCTATATGGGTGATAGTAGATCAGATGACTAAATTGGCTCATTTCTTTCCAGTTAAGACAACTTTTAGTACAACAACAACAACAACATACCAAGTGCAATCCCACAAGTGGAGTCTAGGGAGGGTAGAATGTACGCAAGCCTTACCACTACCTCATAAAGGTAGAGAGGTTATATCCTGGGAAACCTTTCTCAAAAACCTATAAGCAGAATAAACTAGATATGAAAAAACTAAAAGGAAAGGAAAAGGAAACAAAAAGAATGACTAATAACGGAAAGCACCGTAAATACGATAAAATTAACATATATAAGATGGATAATGACATCATAGGATATAAAGACACGACTGATTCCTACTACCCTACTGTACCCCAAGGATAGACATCAACCTAATCTTACTAACCTATTAGCTTGTTACTCTAATTTGCGACCTCCACTCCTTTCTATCTAATGTCATGTCCTCAGTGAGAGTTTCACCATATCTTGTTTGATCACCTCTTCCCAATACTTCTTTAGTCTACCTCTACTCTTCTGTGTAACTCCTAAATCCAACCTATTGTATCTTCTAATAGGAGCATCGGTACTTCTTCTTTGCACATGTCCTAATCATTGTAGTCTTGCTTCCTACATCTTGTCACCCACAAGGGCCACACCTAGCTTCCCTCGAATAGTCTCATTCCTAATCTTATCACTCTTAGTATGTTTACATATCCATCTCAACATCCACATCTCGGTGACCTGCATCTTCTGAACATGTGAGTTTTTGACTGGCCAGCACTCCACCCCATATAGCAAAGGCGGTCTAACCACCATTCTGTAAAACTTACCTTTGAGTTTACGTGGTACCTTTTTATTGCACAATACTCAAGAGGCAAGCCTTTATTTTGTCCATGCTTCCCCAATACAACGTGTCACATCATCATCGATATCACCACTACTCTAGATGATAGACCCATGATATTTAAAGTTTTCTCTCTTGGGAATAGGTTGAGTAGCAAGCGTCATATCAATGTCTTCTTCATCCCTTGCAACACTGAATTTTCACTTCAAGCTTTGTTTGAACCCTTTGGATTCCAAAGCATGTCTCTAAACCTCCAATCTATCATTAAATTTAGCCCGAGTCTCATCAATAAATACTATGTCATCTTCAAATAGAATACCCCATGAAACCTTCTCCTGAATAGACTGTGTCAGCTCATCCATCACGAAGGCAAACAAAGAAGGGCTTAATACAGAACCTTGGTAAAGTCACATCTCAATAGGAAAATACTCTGAGTCTCTTCCTACCATTCTTACCCAATTTTTGGCTTCATCTTACATATCCTTTATCACCTTAACATATATAATTTGTAAGCCTTTCACCTCTAGACACCTTCATAGGACCTCCCTCAGACCATTGTCATAGGCCTTCTCGAGATCGATGAACTCCGTATAAAGATCCTTCTTTCTTTCCCTATATTTGTCCACTAATCTATGAACAAGATGAATTGCTTCAGCTGACCACCATGGTAAGAATCCAAACTAATTCTCTGAAATAGACACTCCTTTTCTCACCATCATCTCCACCACTCTCTCCTAGACCTTCATAGTAAGGATTAATAACTTTATACCCCTATAATTGTTACGATTTTGAATATCACCCTTGTTCTTATACAATGGAACCATTCTACGCCTCATCCACTCATCAAGCATCTTGGAAGTCTTCATAATAACATTGAATAGTCTAGTAAACCACTCTTTGCCATCCTTGACTATGTTCTTCCAAAAATTTACTGGAACCTTCTAATCCTTTTCCATTGCAAGGCTAGCTAATTGTACGCAGTAGACTTATCGGTTCCAATCTCCCTCCCTCTCTTCATCCTACTAATAACACGTCTAACCTCCTCAACTCTAAACCACCTGCAATAAACAAAATCTTGATGACTTTCAGAGTGTGCCAACTCTCCAAGCTCAATATTTCTGTCTCTTTTTTCATTTAAGAGTTTATGAAAGTAAGCTTGTTATCTTAGCTTAATGGAAGTATCATCCACCAATACCTTACCCTCCTCATCGGTGATGCACTTCACTTGGTCCATGATGCAAGATTTCCTTTCTCTCTCTTTAGCGAGCCTATACAATCTCTTGTCCTCACCTTTATCACTTAGCTCTATATATAGGCGCTCAAATGCTGTTGTCTTAGCCTTCGTCACCACCATCTTTACTCAATTGTTGCTGTCTTATAGGTATCCTCAAGCCTTTGCTTTTTATCCTCATCCCTACACTCTAACCACTTCGTATAAGCAATCTTCTTAGCATTCACTTTGCCTTGGACTTAGCCATTACACAACCAATAACCTTGATGTCCACCAAAGGTCTCTCTCAAAACCCCTAGTACCTTGGTATCTTCTTTTCTAATGCAACCAGCAGTAGTGTCCCACATATTTTTCACATCTCTGCCACTGCTCCAAGCTTCTAAATAACTACTTAACTTTTCTTCCATCTCTCGTGAAAGGGCAGGAGGCAAGCCTCCCCATCTAATCTTTGGTTGGCCATTAATAACCTTCTTCTTCTTTTCTCTCTTAATCTCTAAATCCATCACTAGAAGCCTTTGTTTAGTGGAAATATTTTCATTTGGAATAACCTTGCAATTCTTACAAAGGGTTCTATTGCCCTTCTGGAGAACTAGGTAATCAATCTGAGTCTTAGCTAACATACTACGAAAGGAAATAAAGTGATTTTCTCTCTTTGAGAAACATGATTTAGCAATAACTAACTCAAAGGCTTTGGTAAAATCCAAGAGAGACGTCCCACCTCCATTCCTCTCCCCAAAACCAAAGTATCCATGAACATCTTCAAACCCACTAGTGGATGCCCCGAGATTCACATTAAGGTCTCCCCTAGTTAATATTTTTTCCATCTAGGGTATGTCTTTCACAACCTCATATAAATCATCCCAAAAGAGCGTTTTGACCTCCCCACCTAGACCCACTTGAGGCGCATAGGCACTAACTACATTCACTACATGCCTACCAACCATAAATTTAATAGTCATCATCCTATCATTAAACTTCCCAATCTCTACCACATGTTCCCTAAGATCCTCGTCTACTAGGATACCTACACCATTTCTATTCCTAGAACCACTCGATTACCATAACTTGAACTTGTCTACGTCCTGAGCTTTGGTACCTACCCATCTGATTTTCTACATATATGCTATGTTAATATGTCTTCTCTTAAGACACTTCACTAGCTTTATCGATTTTCTAGTAAGTAATCCTATATTCCATGACCCCACCCTTCACTTTAATAAGCCCGTTCTCCTCTTACCACCCCTACCCTTTACCTCCGACCCCAATTGTTGACATGACCCTAATCCACCATTAGATCTTGACGCCACTAAACTAAGAACCAATAACTCACCAACCTACAAAGATCAAGAAGATACAATCTAGAGGAAACTATACAACCCCACACTATATAACAATGAAATATAAGGTATACTACTAGTCAAACAATCAAGTACAAATCAAGATGGATAGATGGGTAAAGGCAATACAATATGATAAGTATTCTTGCAAAATATATTAAAAAATATAAATTTATGGTAAATCTAAGGATATATAGTAAAAGTCAACACATAACCAAGAAACTACAACATAAATATGGAAAGAGCAAGAAATAGAAGCAAGTAAAAGATTCAATTGATTAAATAAGAGATAACAAGAAATGTGAAGATATCATCTAGAGTTCTAGTTAAAAAATGATGAATGTTTGCTGGAACATATACATTGTTGACGTCGCTAGAAAACTTCACAGGAATATATTTTTTGTCGAAATTTGCTTCTTATCAGAATCTGCTACTTGCTGGAGCTGGAATCTGGAGTAATGTCGTCACCAATAATCTATAGTCTCGAAGTTGAAGAGGACTACACATCATCAGACAATGATTGCAATTCTGACTGGTCGCCAAAACTTACCAAAAACCGTAGATGGTCGCTAAAACATGCTGGAAAATAAAGAAAGAAGGAAGAAATAAAAAACTGGGCTTGTCTAAAATCAAAGAGAATGCAAGAAGAGGGAGAAGATTGGCAGAAACTTTCCTAGATCTCGCCGGAAAGATTTCCAATTTCCTGCTAGAGTTCATCGGTAAACCAACAGGTCAAGGAATTCACATTGCCAGAAAACCAATAGGATGAGGGGTTCATGTCGCTAGGTCAGTGTGACAATTGCACCTTTCTAAGCCACTCGAATAGTTGCGATCAAGAACCCAAAATTTCTGATCACTGGAAACGTAAATCACGTTAAAGAAAAAAAGAAAACCCCTTAAAGAGAAGATCATTTTGAAGTAGAATGATATTCATACTTTCAGATTGTTGTGTAGCAGCAGTGGTTAGATCTTGCCAAAGAAGAATGGGAGATATAGGGGAAGGCCTGAAAATAGAAGGCTACAAAATTTCCTCTAACAAATTTTTAATTTTTTTATCAAATTCAGGAGTTGGTGAGGTTGTATGGAATTCCATTGTCTATTATCTCTGATTGTGGTATTCAATTTCCTCTCACTTTTGGAAGTCATTCCAAAGAGGTATTGGTACTAAGTGAAGCTAAGTACCACATTTCATCTTTAAACCGATTGACAAGCCGAAACAACAATTCAAATATTGGAAGACTTGTTGAGAGCTTGTGTCTTGGAATTTAAGGGAAGTTGGGATGATCATTTACCTCTGATTGAATTTTCCTACAACAATATTTATCACTCAAGCATTGAGATGACACCATTTGAGGCCTTATATGAGAGAAGATATAGCTCATCGGTGGGATGGTTTGAAGTTGGGGGAATTGCTTTGATAGGACCATATTTGGTTGTGGGTTCCATGGAGAAAGTAAGGCTTATAAGGGAAAGATTAAAGACAGCCCAATATAGATAAAAGTCCTACTCCAGTGTGAGAAGAAGGGACCTTAAGTTCGACATTAATGAGTGGGTTTACTTGAAAGTATCACACATGAAGGGTGTGGTTCTATTTGGCAAGAAGGGGAAGTTGAGACCTAGGTATGTAGGGCCTTGTAAGACTGTGAGAAGGGCTGGTAAGGTAGCATACAAGTTGGAATTGCCATGGGAGATGAACACAATTCATTTGGTATTCTATGTGTCATTGTTAAGAAAGTTCACGAGGGATCCAAGTGCCATAGTTCCATTGGAAGATGTGAATATTGAGGAGAATTTTACTTATGAAGAACTTCTGGTGGAAATACTAGATAGATAAGTAAAGAGATTGAGTAACAAACATGGAGCATCTATTAAAGTCCTTTGGAGGAACCAACAAGTTAAAAGTGCGACTTGGGAAGTGAAAACATATATGATAAAATAATATCCCTTCCTTTTCCACTCTACACAAGCCTAAAGTAATAATATGATCATGTTTAATGCAAAAAGTCATATTGTAATGACCCCTAATTTAGGAGCCTTCAGTGTAGGGGAGTTGGTGAAAATGACCAGCGGTCTGGTTCCACGAGATGACTTGTGACCTATAAGTGAATATATGACCCGTAGGTCTCATTTTTAAATGTTGAACATCAAGAAGGGAAAATATTTTCAATTGTGGGATAACCCATGGACCAAGTAACGACCCGTAAGATAGACCATGTCGGTAGGTAAGGTCATGAGTGAGACTATCAGACATGAAGAAAATTTGGAGTTTGCTGAAAGGTGGCCTATGAGTTATCAAACAGCTCGTAAACCACAATACGGTCCGTAGGGTGCTTCGTGTAATGAAACTAAGAAAAAGGTGAAAAATTGGCTAAGTATGGAAGGACTTTACGAGTCCAACCATAACCCGTAAGAGCTTATATGGCCCATAACCAGGCTTTGTGGATTTGGGTCCAGTAAAGTAAGTTTTTAGGAATTTCAAGTGTGTTATAAGATGATAGGGACTTATGACCCATGGATCGACTTACGAACCATAATCGGGGTTTTGTAGATTGGATCCGACAGTTTTAATGAGGGACAATTTTTCCATTTATGTTCTTTCTATTCCTAAGCTATCCTTTTAGGGATAGGAAAGGGACCTATATCAGCATTTAAGCCCTAATTCCTCTATTCAATCTCTCATTCTTCACTCTTTAAATTTCTAAGGCAAGAAAGGCTCCCAAGAACAAGGCAAGGCAAGAACTAGGGTTTCCAAATTCTTCACTAAAGGCTTCAATTTGTTTCTCTCTAGTTTCCCTAAGGTATGTGAGTTGATTTATGAGCATCCTTCCAACCATAAAGTTCCTTACTGAGTATCTTACATTTTCTTTAAGTTCCTTAAGTTAATGTGCATGCTTATGATGATTTCAAGATATTTATGTTTATTAAATGCCATTTATGATATCCTATAACTATTTTACTAAGTATATATGCATGTTTGAACTATTGATGATGACTCCGTGACGGGTCTCAATGTCGATAAAGGTTGGGCATTTTAGATGTTCCTTAAAAAGAGAAATTTCCTTATGTGATTTGTGATTATTCCATTATAAAAGCCTAGCCTACCCAGTTTTCAAGTAAAGCTTTATATGATTTATGATTATGATTAGGGATTTAAAAAAGAACTTTAAAGTTAAGTTTGTCAATGGTATACGTATGATGACATTTGCCCTAAAGATGTTAAGATAGGTCCCCAAGATGAAGGGACAACCCTCACTTGGTGGTTCTTAAGCTTTGAGCTACTCTTATTGATTGCTACCTATGATTCTAAGATATGTTTTAAAGATTCCATGAGATGACTTAGCACCCAGAGGACTTGATATTGGGACTCATTCTATTAGTTGAGGCATGACCCCCTTAAAGCTAAATCTCAATGTCCCTAACTATGTACCACTATACGAGCCCTCGTAGGCTAGACTGGTAGATCCACGTAAGCCAAAATATTATGAAAGATTCAATTGCAAAGTTACTAGATTTTGGATATCTACCCTAGCAAGTAGATTTTCCTTTTTTCCAATGGAAGGAGTTCATAGGATTCCATGTAGTAGCTCACATAATCTTATTATCGGTTATGATCCATTCCCAAATGGTTTATGATATTATTTTATGTTTCCATTACATGTTATTTCTTAAGCATTGATTTATATTCATTATGAGCCATATTCCATGTGTATGCTTTAGCTCATTTTACGTACAATCTTATGTATACTCATAGGTTATGTTTAAGAATGATGGCATTACAATTTCATACATGCATTGCATCTCACATACTTAGTACATCCTAACATACTAACACATATTTCCTAGCATGATTTAAACACGTAGGGGTAGACACTCTTCTATCGGCTCGCGGCTGGTATTCAATGTCTATGACTAGATTTACTGTTCATGGTAAGCCCTTAGTTCGAGACTCTTTCACTATTCATTATCTCATGTATCTTAGTTTTATTTTGAAATGATGTATTTGTAGCCCTTCTGAGGCGTTAGCTTTCTATGTTGCACTGTTTTGGATTTCTTTCTATTTAATGGAGACCGATAACTACTAGTCCCATCTGTCTATGATGTAGTTGGTATGGATATAGACAAAGTGATTGTAATTATTTTCACTGCTTTTAAATGATGCTTCATTGTTAAAATGGTCCATAGCCCCTTCTCCTCAGTTTTTCACAAATTGTTTACATTAAATACCTATGAATGCTTAAGATGCTTGAGATGGATTGGGTGAGGTTCCTTTAGGTATCTCATTTGCTGTGTGATGACTAGGCCCCTAGGTTGGGTCGTTACAAACTTGGTATTAGAGCATGAGATTTTAAAATATTTCTTGAATGTCCATGCATACCTCGTAGCATAGAGTCTCATTCAGGCTTGTGAAGTGCGCCACTATCTTGAGTGAGATGCTATGAGACAATTTAGGAAAGTCGTTCCTTATTTCTTGTTCATGTCGTTCCTTAGAGTTAAATAAGGTTTACTACTAACTAACTATGGAAATTTGCTTGTTTCTAAATCATGCTGCCATGAAGAGGTCCCCATAAATAAGGCACTCCAGAACAACCACTCCCTCCCCTCTAATAGGACGGTGGAGTGTCTCATGTGGAGTTTAGAGCCACATTCATCCTATTAGCCCAAGTATTGGACAATCAGGCCAAAAAGGAGATACTCATATCTCTCTAAGTGCCTACCCCGACTGCCAGAGTACGTGACTTTATGCAGATGAACCTATTAGAATTCCATGGGTTAAAGACGAATAAACACCTTATTGAATTCATAGAGGAGGCCTACCAGGTGGTTGTGGTGACGGGCATTCTGTTGAAAGAGAAAGGCAAGTTGTTGGCTTACCAACTCTAAGGAGTTTCCAAGATTTAGTATGAGCAATGGGCCGATGAGAGAGGTCAAGGAGCGGATCCTATCGGTTAGGAGGAATTCAAATGTGCCGTTTCAGACATGTTCTTCCCAATTTAGCTTAGGGAGGCGAAGTTCCAAGAAATTTTTAACTTGAAGCAAGGAACCATGAGTGTGAGGAAGTATTCCCTCAAATTCACCTAATTGTCAAAGTATGCTCCCTTTATGGTCACTGATCTGAGGGCTCAAATGAGAAAGTTTATTTTAGGTGTTGCTAAGTTGGACTCCAAGGAATGCGAGACAATTATGTTGTTCAAAAAAATGAACATTCCCACTTGATGATGTATGTTGAGCAAATTTAAGAGTAGAAGCTTCATTAAAGGGTAAGGTCGTCCAAGAGGGATCGAGTTTAAGGTGGGAGTTACTCTCACCAAAGGGGTGGTAGCCCCAAATTTCAATGTGGCCAAATGAAAAGTGGGCAAGGATCTTCCAGCACTCCTCCTCCCCAGAAGGACAAAATGCTGGCTCCCAAGCCCCAAAGTCCAAATTGCCCTAAGTGCGGGATACCTCATAAAGGTGAATTCTAGCTAGGTCCAATGCTTGCTTCACTTGTGGGAAACCCAGACACCATAATAAGGATTGTAGAAGCACATACATGTGGCCCCTAGGCGAAATGGGTCAAATCCAAGGCGCCCAAAGGGCCAACGGTTCCATGCTTTTCATGGTTGTAAAAAGAGGTCGAACAAGCTCTGGACGTGGTCCCTTGTATGTTAAGTGTTTTTGAAAATGATACATATGCACTTTTAGATCTAGGAGCAAATTTATGTTTTGTAACCCCATTCCTTGCTTATAAGTTTCATGCATGTCCCAAAGCCCTCCATAAGCCCTATGAGGTGAGCAACCTCGTAGGTGATTCCATCATTGCTTGAAGAGTCTATAGGAGTTGTCCCATTTCTATCTTGGATAAAATGATTCCATGTGACTTAGTTAAACTTTCCGTGGTAGACTTTGATACGATTCTTGGGATGGATTGGTTGCATCCTTATTATGCTTTCATTGACTGTAGAACTTATAGGGTCAAATTCCAAATCCCTAGTGAGCTAATTCATGAATGGGAGGATAGCAACTCTTCATGTAAGGGTCTGTTCATTTCGTTCATAAAGACTCACAAAATAATTTCCAAGGGGTGCACTTACTATTTAGTAAGAGTCAAAGATATCTCAACCAAAGTTCCTTCTCTTGATTTGGTCCCTGTTGTAAATAAATTCCCTGGTGCCTTCTCGATGAGTTATCAGGTATTCCTCTCGAAAGGGAGATAGACTTAGATATAGACCTCTTACTTGATACTCAGCCTATCTCAATCTCTCCTTATATAATGGCCCCACAGAGTTGAAAGAGTTAAAGAAACAACTGAGGGATTTGTCGGAGAAGGATTTCATTAGACCTAGCCAGTCTCCATGGGGTGCCTCGATCTTATTTGTAAGGAAGAAGGATGGGTCGCTCCGCATATGCATTGACTACCGACACCTCAATAAGGTCACCATCAAGAATAAGTATCCCTTTCTGAGGATAGATGATTTGTTTGATCAATTGCAAGGGGCTACTCATTTCTCCAAAGCTGATTGATAATTTGGTTATCACCAATCGAGGGTAAGAGATAATGACATCCCTAAGATGGAATTCTATCTATGATGTAGTTTGTGTGCTTATGGACAAAGTGATTGTAGTTATTTCCACTACTTTTAATGTTGTTTCATTACTAAAATGGCCCATATCCCCTTCTCCTTAGTTTTTCACAAATTGTTTTCATTAGATAGTCGTGAATGCTTAAGATACTTGAGATGGCTTGGGTGAGGTGCCTTTGGGTATCTCATTTGTTATGTGATGACTAGGCCCCTAGGTCTGGTCATTACACATGTATTTCATCCCTTAGAGTCATGTTACATGCATTCATACTCATGGTGTCATGTTTTAATTACATTTTTATGCATAAGTTTGAGCTTTCATGAAAATGTTGTTTATGTTGCATTAGTACATTTATGTTAGGGCTGAAAAGTATCATATAATCCCTCTCAGTCATAATTTCATGACACTCGAGGATGAATGTTCTCAAGAGGGAGATATTGTAACACACGTTAGTGCAACTCAAAAATATCCTATGATGTATTTCTTGAATATCTTAAAATCCATAGGTTATTTTCCAAATCCAACTTCAAATTTAAATTATATAGAAAAAATTCACCTTTGATTTTTAGATCACCCGCATCAAAAAAGATTTAAACGAAAATGCATGAACAAGAAAAGTCTATAACAACGCGTCGTGCCCTTGCCCTTGTGTAATACAAATTTTTTGGAGTTTCATTTCTCACCTAGATAGTTAGTTCGTACCTATCCCAATATCGTTATATACATAAATGTAGAAAAACTCTCTTATTTTAGACCTAATCCTTTCTCTAAACACCCTCAATTCCTCTCTAACTTGTCTCTCGGATCCTTCATCAAATTCTCTCAAATTTCTTGGAGATCAATCTTTCTTCATTGAAGACAAAGCTCATAAAAAGGATTCTCAAAGTTTTCAAGTCTTCTTCTTATAGTTTCTAGGATCAAAGGTATGTGGGTTTCTTCATCCATGGGTTCTTCCACCCATAGAGTCCCAAAACTAAATTCTAAGTTCCTTTAAGATTCAACGTGGATTTCTTATGGGATCTTTCTAATTATCCTATTCAGTAAGAATTATGTTAAAATTTTCATCTAATTTCAGAAATTACATGTATTGATTTTAAGAGTTCTCAGTTATGAGCTATTTATAATCATCAAGTTATGAAAGTTATGATAATATGAGTTATGATTAAATTAGTGATTTTATGAGATGAATTTCATGATTCTATGTTCATGTATAAAAGATGATATATATGATTGTGGTGATTGATCTAAGAACGTTTTAATTGGGAATTTTACTTGATGATTTTCATTATAATGATGCATAGTCCTCTTGAGTTCATGATTTAAAGTTTGTATGCATGAAATCCACCTAATCATCATATCAAAGTTGTGAAAGGGAGTATAATCTCCAAAGATGAGAGTTTAAGTATGAAAGTTTATAAAATTTATGATATTTTGAACCCCTCAATGCTATGTTAAAGATAGATCCTTTTTCAGAGGGGCAAGCCCTACATATGGATCTTTAGTTAAGATGAACTACTCCTATATGTATATGATGTTAAAGTAAGGATTTTTAAATTTATGATGATTATGATTATGCATATGTTTTCAAATGTATTCCATGAGAATGACTTAGCATTGGATGGGGCATTGAGTTGGGATTCAACAAGAAAGACCTAGCAACAATCCCTTGTCTCTCAAACTATGTGCCACTATAGGAGCCGGTGTAGGCGATGCTTAGGCTAGTGTATCAATGTAAGACATCACGTTCATGAAAGATGCAATATCAAACTTAACTTTGGACGTCTATGTTGGCAAGTATATTTTCCCTTTTCCCAATGCAAGAAGTTCATTAGATTTCATGTAGTACCTCATATGGTCTATGCCAGTTACGACTTTCTCCCACATATGTATGATATAAAGAAGTTATGTTTCATGCATGTTTTTATTAGAGCATACTCATGCATGTCATATTAAGCATATATTTTATTGTATACAATTATGCATCTTTTTTGTGAAGCTTATGATCTATTATTGCAGTGCACCTCACACACTAGTACATTCCAAGTACTAATGCATACTTTTTGCCTACATGATCTAACAATGTAGGGATCAAAGCTTCTATTAATCCTCCTCCATGTGGCTAGCTTATATTGTGAAGATTGTTATTGTGGTGAGTCCTCCATTTCAAGGACAATATCCGATTTCATTCTTGCTAATGTGGAGATACTAGTACTTTACTTTCTATTTTGAGGGTGAGCCTTGGGCATATCTTGGCCTATGTCCTATTCATACTTAGAGGTGTTTGTTTGACACTATGCTATGTACTTATGATGAGATTTTGAGCTTTTTTGGAGATTTATCCTTTAGACACTACCCCTTATGTGATGTTATTTTATGCTATTGATGATGATAGAAAGTGATAAAATTCCTAAGTCTCTATTTCCCCATAGCTTGTCATACTTATCCTTCCCTTAGTACTTGCTTGCTATGTGATTTACGCAAATCCTATTACCTTATTCATTCCTATAACGTGAGTGATAAGCTCCTATTCCTTTACAATTATATGCTGAATGCCTATTTTATATTTTGCTACCAAGGATGTGCAAATGATATATAAGAGGCTTGTTTGGGTTGCCTTCAGGTATCTTATTTGTCGTGTCACACCTACATCCTAGGCTCGGGTTGTGTGAGTTATGGAGTGTTTGGAGTGATATGAATAGCTTAGGAAATAACTTGGGAGATCAAAAGAACTAGCCCCATTTAAACGGAAATAGAAACATCACTTGGACACTTTCACGAAGCTCGTGAACTACAGCATGGCTCGTGGTACATTCTATGGAGTTAAATGGCCACTTATTAAACACAAAAAGCTTACCATGGAAACTCTTCATGTGGCGTGGTGTGCACCACAACTAATGAAGTGGCTTATGGTGTGCACCCTCAACTGGACAGTCCCCTTTTCATGCTGAGGCTGCCTCCATGAGCCCTTTCACGACCAGTGATGGCTTCCATGGCTCGTGAAGCGCTCCTTGGAAGGTAAATTTAGCAAAAATCCTTGGAAAAACCATGTGCAACCTTGTTTCACCCTTACAAAGTAAGGATACTTGAAAATTTTCTCCAGAAAATAAAATTTCTATCCTTTATTCGATCATACGACTTGCGCGATATCACACTCCTCCTTATGGGTTCTCCCACACTTCTTACAAGTGAGGGTAATTTGAGCATCCAAACTATCTACTTGGGACTTGGAGTTTTATCCCTTTCCTTTGTTGAACCATTGAGTAGAATTTTAGATGCACCTTGACCGAAATACCTTTGCTCACCTTGGGCTTTCCCAATTCTATCATTGTTTGACCTTTGATGAGACAAACCACCACTATCAACACGTGCCATTTTGTACTCCCTAGACCTATTTCTCATATTCTAATCCTTAATTTGCTTTTCATATGTCATAAGCTTTGAAATGTTCTTCTCTTTAATCACCATAGTCATGTTACACTCTTGGGATACCAAATCAGAGACACCCGTCACAAACATGCTCATACTTGCCCTTGGATTAGAAACCATGAAGTGATCATACGTAGAAAATTTGGTAAACGTGAGGGCATACTTGCTCATACTCATACTCCTTTGATGATGATTGACGAACTCTTGGATCTTACCTTCCCCTAATTCCAGGGAAAAAAATGGTCTAGATAAGCACTTCTGAATTCCTCCCAAGTAATAGGACTCTCATCGTCATCTCTCTCACTTTTCCATTGGCCAAACCTCACCCTAGCAACACTCTGATATTGGTAGTCTACTAACCCAGACTTCTTATCTGCTAACTCAGCTAGATCCCCTTTAGCTAAGTAGAGCATACATGAACAAGTCAGGGCTTCTTGTAATCGTTTCCCTGGAACAGGTGGGCCATCCTGGACTTGAATTAGAGACCTCGCCCGTGAAGTACATTATCGCATCTATAGTCCAACAAATCGGGAGAGAATCAATATATTCCTTTTCAGAGCAATTCATCCTTCCAGAACGTAGTATACAACTCTCCGTTGTACTGTGCTATCCAAGTACCCTTGTTCCCCACTTCTTTCTTACCCTGACAAATCTTTGTAAAGTAACTTCGATGAGAAGGAAAAAGAAGGCGTTGAGAAGGTCCGACCTAACCCTAGACACTCTAAGATTATTTTCTAAGCTGCTCCTATTTCGATTTTGAGTCAAGAAAAAAATGGCTCAAATGGGATGATCCCTCTAGAATGAAAGGGGTGATCTCTGATGTGCTGTAAAAATACAACACTTTTTGATGCTTATAACTTTGAATTTTTTGTGTTCTCAATATGATGTTAGTGAATTTTATGTGTTTTGTGTTTGGTTTGTAGGATTCTAGGGTTGGCATTGATTTTGGGAAGATTATGTAGAAGTTGCTATTTTTGATGATGTACGCGACCCTTTATGGGCCGTGAAAGAGGTTCGATGGACAATTCTAGTGAGGGGCTAATCTTTAGAAGTGTGTTCTATGAACATGCATATAGGTTGTGAACTAATTTGTGAGTCGTAGATCGTATTTCATGCCCTGAGGAATAGAGAAGGACTTTTTGAAATTTCACCAGACAAAGCCCCCTACGGGCGTTAGAACACTTTATGGGCTGTAGAGGGGTATCATAAAGCACAAGTCCAGATTTGCATCAACATATTACAGAAGCCCAATTATGAGTAAGAACATAATATGGCCCGTAAATAAGTTCGTAAATGTGTCGACCAAGTTATCCTATTTTATTTAGGACTTGTATTCAAACATGATAAATAGGTTTTAGGTTATTTTTCTTGGAGAGTTCGAACAGTTAGGAGAAAAATAGTGAGATTGAGTAGAGAAAACATTGGAGTTTTGAGAAACACTTGTACTTTGAGTTGATCTTCTAATTTTGTGATTCTCTTTGAAGTTTGGATTTGCTTGTGCTTAATTCAATTGTGTAAGTGCTCTATTATGTTATTCAAATTCGTAAGTCTTGCACCTACACAAATCATGAGTAGCTTAATCCACAACTACGGTTGCAGGAACAATGAAGAACTGACAAAGTAAAATCAGATCTTTCTTAATTCTTTGAAAATGTGCATACATATATTAATTAACACTCTTCGTTTTGCATGTTTTCTGATGATGGCCAACATTAGAACCCGCCTGGTGTTACTGACTGGACTAAAGTAGTAATGAATAGGAAAATAGATTGATTAAAAGGATTCAATTGATGTGTTGTTGTCTAATCAACCAAACTGGACCAAGGGAAGGTTTTACTGGGACTAATAGGCAAGGGTTAGTAATGTCACACAATGGAGATGGGCCAAGTCACGTAGTGAAATTTTACTCTCGCCTTGGCCAAAGGGTTTGGTGAACACACTAGAAAAGAATTAGGTTATCTTGTGATACTAAGTTAAGGAATCATGGCGAATACAACACCCTACTTTCTCTCCATATTGGTTTCAATACTTGTGTTAGCGAGGATACTCTTTTTACTTTTTACTTGTTATTATCAAACCCCCCTTCGGGGAGATAAGTTGGTTAATAACTCAAAATGCATCAATTGAATTCCTCTAGTCTACAGTATTCCCTAGGGTCCGCCCCTAACTTTGGTTAGGTTTTATTTCTTGACAACGATCTCTTTATCCTCACAAATGAGGTGTGACTTGGGCGACATCAAGAGTTTGGTGACGTTGCTGAGGAATACGGCTAGAGTTGTTTAATTCAAGTGATTTGGGTATTAATCCTTATTTCTTTCATTTTATGTTTATTGTTGTTTTTGTTTCTTTTTTCAGGGTGTAAGTGTAGCCTATGCCCAACACATGAAGTCAACGCAAACCCTTGACTTTGTTTGATCCAGAGACAGAGAGAACATAAAGAAGAATCGCCCAAGATAACACCTACAACACAGAGAATGCAGCTCTGAACAGGAACGAGAATGAAAATACTGACTATGAAAACCCATCTCCTCTTGAGGATATTGCTCCACAACCATGGGACTTTAATGCCAACGCTAATCGGTGGAATCAATACAGGTATGAAGGTCGCTAGAGCTATTATGTTGCCACCACTAATGGCTGGCCCAAAGTTCATGGTTTCGAGTGGGTTGTATCAGATGCTACAGAACTATGCACTGTTTGCGGGCTTACCATCATAGTGTCCTCATATCCATCTACACAACGTTGCATTTGTCTTCAAAAGTGTCATGGGAACACAAAATTTGTCTATGGATATTGTGGGACTTCTTGTCTTCCCATTATCTCTTATAGGCAATGTAGCACTACGACTATCTGAAGTCCCCCAGAGTTTGATCACCAGTTGGGCTGAATTGCAGAAGCCCTTTTTGGAGAGGTACTTCCCAAGATTGAAGAAGCTCAAGTTGAAGGATCAGATCAACAACTTTGAGCAACTTCCTATTGACTCGATCAATACTATATAGGAGTAGTTCACAAAATTCTTGAGGAGTGTCCTAGACCACAAGATTGTTGATGATGGCTTGGTGGAGATCTTCTATCGTGCCTTTGATGGAAATAGTTAAGCCTGTGTTAATACCATTATGGGGGGCATGTTCTTAGATCACACATTCGCAAGGATTGTAGAAAGGGTGGAGAGCGTGGTCAAGACCAATCGTGCATGAAGTAAAAGAGATAAAGCTTCTACTAAAAGTTCGTGTGCTGTCGGTATTAGTTTGGAGCAAGCTAACATAAATAAAGAGAATATGCAAGAGCTTCTCAAAATCCGTATAGGCATGGGGTGATGATGAAGTAGAATTAAGAGCGAGTTAGTGATGTTGTTCATCAGCCTCCACGTGCACCCATGTATGATGATCCCTATTATGAGGAGGACACTTGTTTTATTGATGATCAGACGGGGGGTTTACGGACCAACACCCAAGGGTCCAATCAGGACTATTGGTGTCATAGTTGGAACATTAATACAGATGGAGCGTTCAGAGACAACCGTTGAGGATACTATAACTAGAATCAGGGCCAAGATGGAGAAGTAGATTGAGGTCATAGAGATGGTAACAGAAACGCTCCTTATGTGCAACCACATAACCGCAACACATGTGCTAGTAGCTCAAGAGTTGAGGGATGTTTTATCGTTTGTTGAAGAAACCTGAGGCACAGGATGAGACTCTAAGGGAGATGAAATTTGAGATCTCCAGTATAAATCAAAAGATCGAGTATCATTCTGTTGCCGTTAAACAACTTGAACAACACTTTGGTCAAATATCGACTCAACTTAATCAGCGTCAGAGGGGTACACTACCTTGCAACACAATTCAAAATCTTAAGAATGAAGGGCAGTGCATGTTGGTACTACTTGTGGTGGAAAGAGCACCATTCATCCTCATGTGCCAGTTAATATTGATAATGTTTGAGAAGAGATAGTTGCAGTCAAGGATGCTGTTACCGGAGATGACCATGGCAAGGATGGGGTTAGTGAAGCAACTGATGCGACAGAAGTTGAAGCC
The DNA here is from genome assembly GCA_029948455.1 of Solanum rostratum. Lineage (NCBI taxonomy): Eukaryota > Viridiplantae > Streptophyta > Magnoliopsida > Solanales > Solanaceae > Solanum > Solanum rostratum. Next base: position 40,890,999 of record CM057056.1, read on the forward strand.
CTTTCCTATGCCTCTTCTTACCTTCCCTCAAGGAATTAACAAAATAGAGGAGAAAGACAAGTTCAAGCACTTGCTCTCCATACTGAAACAACTCTCATTCAACATCCCTATCATTGAGGCATTGGAGAATATGCCAAGGTATGCAAAGTACATGAAGGACCTAGTTACAATAAAGTGCACTATGAGTCAGGATCCATCCCAAAATCATCAACATTGTAGTGCAATTGCTACGAGGTCCTTGGTCAAAAAGCGAGAAGCTCCCGATGCTTTTACCATACCCTGAACTATTGGAGATGTGGAGTTTGCGAGGGCATTATGTGATCTAAGTGCCAACATTAATCTAATTCCCCTTGTAGTCTTCAAGAAGCTAGGATTGGGAGCCCCTACACCGATGAGTATGCAGTTGTTGATGGCTGATCATACAATGAAGAAGCCAGTGAGGATATTATATGATGTGCTTGTAAAGGTTGATAAATTCATATTCCCTTCAGACGTTGTGATCCTAGATTGTGAGGTTGATTTTGAAGTCCCTATCATATTAGGAGGCCTTTCTTAGCCACTAGACGCACTTTGGTGGACATGGAGAAGGGCCAACTCAAGTTTGGTTTGGAATAGATGAGGTTGTGTTAAACATCTATCATCAGGCAAAGAAAGAAAAGGATTTGAGAGTGGTCTTTGTTATTGAAAAGGTTTAAGATGCTGAGCCGGAAGTAACACTTGAGGTGAGATTGGGTATCGACACTATAGAAGCTGTGCTGATGAACTTTGATAGTGACGACATCCCAATTTATAAGGAGACACTAAATGTATTGGAGGTGTTCTACGGCCCTAGGCGCCAAACCAAGTTGGAGGTGGACTTTTAGAATCAGGATCGACTGCCCACCAAGCCATCCATAGAAGAACCACCGGTAGTAGAGTTGAAGGCTCTTTTAGCACATCTGAGGAATGCATTTTTTGGTGCCAACAACACCTTGCCAGTCATAGTTGTTGCAGGTGTAACACCCCACATCATACATGTACTAGTCCAACACAGATGAAACATGATATGGCAGGGTCAAATCCGCACATATTTTTAAAAGTGCGTGAATTTTAGATTAAAGGGCTATATATACGTCTAATACTTCAGATGACCGAGCGTATATAATTTTTAAGTCAAGTTAAGGAGAGTGTGACCTTAAATGAAGTAAAATAATTGAGGTGCTTGTGGGACTTAGGAAGCTAGTAGGTGACACCTACGTGCTTAGCTTAAATAAGCTCGGTAAACGGAGACAAGGCCCAACACCGAACTTGTTCAAGTCCGACAAAGAATAAACCCCGTGTTAAGGATGTCATTTGGGCCCATGGTTTAGCATCATAAAAGGACAACATTTGCAGCCCAATATGGATAGGAAAAAGGGCCAAATTACAATTACAATCCAATTCAAAACTAGGGCCCAAACTAAGTGGGCTTAGGGAAGAAATGTTTGCAACAAAGCCCATCCCATTTGAAGCCCAATAAGGCCCAAATGAAAAGGACAAGCTGCTGCCCCATAACCTTATTAAAATAAGGCTAAAACCCCAAAAGAAATTCGGCCAAAAGTGGCCTATAAAAGGGAGCAACAAGCAGCAACTTTTAGCTATTTTTCTTAAGCCGAATTTCAGATTTTCTCTCTAAGTTTCTTCTTGCTTTTTCCTCATTTTCTGAAGCAGCCAAGACACACTTCTAGAGTTCTTGAAGAGAACCTAATCCTTGAGGGTTAAGGTAAGTAAAAATATCCATGGTTTGGTGTAATATTTCCATTAAAAACATGAAGAGTATGTTGGTTGTATTGTGCAGGAATTTTGGGGCAGCATGTGTTCCAAATATTGTGGTTCACTTTTCTTGTTAAATAAGAGACTTTTAACTTGTTGGTTGGCTGAGTTATGAAGTAATATATATGTTTTTAACAAGTCTTGGGTTTGTAATGATGTAAGAAAGCTGCAGGACAACTTTTATCTTCCGCAAAAATAAGTTCTTAATGATGTCTTAATTCCGCTCATTAGTAAGAATTTGTGGACTGTTTTTGGGAATTGTTGTATCATGTTTTCCATCTACTTAGGGACTGTTTTTGGACTGGTTTAGGACTTTAATTGTGTGTAAATATGTTGAGGATAGTTTGGTTGAGGTTGGAACGGATTTGGAATGGTTGACGTCGAAATGTAGCGGAAGGACGCAATGTTGCATTGTCTACTTGCATGTTGTGTAGAGTTGTTGTATGATGTACTGTATGAGTTGTTGTAATGCTGTTATGGGACTAAACATAGCTAGATATGACATGTATATGGGAGTGTGTATTAGAAAATACGATTAGGAGTGGAAATGTTGAAACAATACTCTTTGGGTGCTAATTCCGAGCTTGTTGCCCAGACATTATTTTTGGGTAAAATTGGATTACTAAGATGTGTTATTAGCTGCTAACACAAGTTTTATCACCTAATATATTGTAGATAAGTATTTGGAGGAAAAGGATACTACTCTGAGGTAATAACGACATAGTACAGCGAGGTATGTAAGGCAACTTGATTTCCAATTACTTGGCATGAAATCTATAATCTTCCTTAGCTCATAAAGGCACGTACAAACTCCGACATGGCTACTAACCGTGTCCCAACTCTTTACCATGTTCATATGTCTCCATACATAGCCATTGTCAAACCTGCAAATGTACTTGAATACCGAAGATACATGAATTCCTTTTTACCAAACAAAGTCTATGTGTTGTTTAATCTCCGATACGGTTCATTAGTTGTGTATCTCTCTTTCCATTGTGGTATTACCTTGTATGGTTTTTCATATGTCACGTGTCTATATTCCTATAGTTCTAAAGGTTATGACCACCGAAAGAACCATCTCAAAGTAAATAAAAGATAACTTACAGTTGCTTATAAATGGGTGGTAGCCCCAGGGGTGGAAGAATCACCTAGCCAGGGTCGATCTCATTTACGGGTGGTAGCCCGAGGGGTGAAGGAATCACCTAGCCCGGGTCGATCCCATTACAGATTTACCACTGATCAGCTAGTCATTTAAATGATATATAGTGCACAAATTATACAGTAAAGAAAGATACAGTAATAAAAAAAGACATAAAGTACATGATTCCACAGTATGACTAAAGGTGGTCTTTTCATCCTTACATACCAGCATGTGATTTCATCTGAGTTCTTATTTCATGTACAGTATTTCCTGCCTTACATATTCAGTACATTATTTCGTACTGACGTCCCTTACGGGGGACCTGCATTTCATGCTGCAGGTACAGGAGTTACTAGATCTCCCCAGTAAGAGTACAAGACTTTCAGCTGCTATTACTAAGCTCCAGGTTCTTCGGTGCTTGTGTGTTTAGAACTTGTATTTTGTATTGTATAGTTGGCCATGAGGCGGGGCTCCCGACCCATATGGATATTATTCCTTACTTAGAGGCTTTATAGACTATGTAAATTAAAGTGTGGTCAAATAGTGTATTATATACATCGTGGCTCCAACGGCCTAGTCTTATGCATTTACTATTGGTTTGTTAGTACAGTTTACTTTCTTTTGACAGCATATTGAGTACGGAAACCTCTTAAATGTTCATAACAGGTGTATAGTTATATGTTGGTTATCCCGAGCCTTGTCGGCAACGGGTGCCAGTCCGCCTTAATGGGGCTTAGGGAGTGACATAAGTGGTATCAGAGCAGGTTGTCCTAGGGAGTCTACAAAGCCGTGTTTATGTAGAGTCTTATTTATGGATGTGTTGTGCACCACATTTATAAGCAGGAGGCTACGTGGCATTTAGGAGTTGTCACTTTCTTTTCATTCTTTAGATCGTGCCATAGAGCCAAGTGTTGTAGGTTGATTATTTCTAACCTCTAAATCATTTTGTACAGTAAGCATGCCTGAAACAAGGAAAAGCAGAGGCAAGGGGAAGGAGGTGGAAGTGGTAATTGGTAGGCCCAATCGGGTGAGACGATGAGATGAGGCCCAAGATGAGTCTCTGTCCCAGACATCTCCAACTCCTCCAGCTCCTGATGAACCACGTCATAGTGAAACTCCCTTAGAACCACCTGCCGATGCTGCTGTGCAGGATCTGAGAAATGCGGTCCAATTATTGACCCGCATAGTTGCTAGCCAAAGCCAAAGACAAGAAGGCCCAGTTGTAGGTACAGATGGTGCGAATAGGGCAGCTAGCACGAGGATACGTGACTTCCTTAATTTGGACCCTCCAGCTTTCACCGGGTCAGATCCTAATGAAGATCCACAAGACTTCATCGACCAGATCCAGCGCACTTTAGATGTTATGCATGTAAGTGGTACGGAAGCTGTAGAACTGGCAGCATATAGATTGAAAGGTGTGGCTATATTGTGGTATGAAGCTTGGAAGCAATCTAAGGGTATAGATGCACCTCCAACTACCTGGAAGGAGTTCAAAGAGTCTTTTCTTGACCACTACTTGCCATATGAGATCCGAGAGGCCCGGGCAGATCAGTTTCTGAATCTCCACCAATGGGGTATGAGCGTGAGGGAGTATAGCCTCCAGTTTAACTCCTTGGCCAGGTATGCTCCTAATGTAGTTGCTACTATGGCTGATAGAGTTCATCGGTATGTGGATAGGTTGGCTACGTATCTGGTAAGAGACTGTACTATTGCTTCATTGAATAAAGACATGGATATAGCAAGGATACAAGCATTTGCACAGAAACTAGAGGATCAGAGGCACAAGAGAAGGACGCAAGAGATAGAAAGGGGGCAGTCCAAGAGGGCCAGATCTACAGGGCAGTCTATACCATCCCAAGGTGACTTTAGGCCTCGATTTCCTAGTAAACCACCTAGACCATCATCCTCCTATTCTGCAGTCAGTGCTCCACCGCAATTTCAAAGGCCTAGAGGTAATCAGTTTAATCAAAGAAGTGAGGGACAAGGTGCACGGACTACAGGATATTCGGCCAGCCAGCAGATTCCTCCTAGGCAGCTTTGCAAACAATGTGGGAGGAGTCATTCAGGTATATGTCGTGTTGGGACAAATGCCTGTTATTGGTGTGGTGTACCAGGGCATATGATAAGAGATTGCCCAAGAAGACGTATGGGTGATATAGCACAACCTGCTGGGTCAGCTGTTGCATCATCATCCTCAGTTCCTCCCTTCAGTAGGGGTCAACAAATGCCTACAGGCCGTGGTAGAGGTGGTAGAGGAGCAGCTAGCCCCAGCGGTGCCCAGAATCACACTTATGCTCTGGGGAGTCGGCAGAATTTAGAAGCTTCACCCGATGTGGTCACAGGTACATTTTCCATCTTTTCACCTAATGTGCATGCATTAATTGACCCTGGTTCTACATTATCATATATCACACCACTAGTGGCTGGGAAGCTTAAAAGAACACCTAAATTATTGAATGAGCCATTTGAAGTGTCTACACCAACCGGTGAATCTATTATAGCCAGAAGGGTCTATTATGACTGTGTCGTAACTGTTTGTGACCGTGACACATTGGCGGACCTTGTTGAGTTAGATATGGTGGAATTTGATGTTATAATGGGTATGTATTGGTTAGCTTCTTGCTATGCTACTGTGGATTGCCGAACTAAGAGAATCTATTTCCACTTTCCAAATGAGGCAGTCCTTGAATGGGAAGGTAATATTGGGGCACCAAAGGGGAAGTTTATTTCCTATTTTAAGGCAAGGAAGATGATGTCAAAGGGATATATATGTCATCTAGTTAGAGTAAGGAATATGGAGGCTGAATCACTAACTCTTCAATCTTTTTCGGTAGTGAATGAATTTGCTGATGTGCTTTCCGAAGAGCTTCCAGGTTTGCCTCCAGAACGAGAAATAGATTTTGGCATTGATTTACTTCCAGGTATTTAACCTATTTCTATCCCTCCATATAGAATGGCCCCGGCAGAATTACGTGAATCAAAGGAGCAATTAAAGGATTTGCTAGAGAAGGGTTTTATAAGCCCTAGTGGGTCCCCTTGGGGTGCACCAGTGTTATTTGTACGTAAAAAGGATGGCACCTTGAGAATGTGTATTGACTATAGACAATTGAATAGGGTGACAATTAAAAACAAATACCCCCTCCCCAGGATTGACGATTTGTTTGATCAGTTACAGGGTGCCAAATGTTTTTCAAAAATTGATTTGGGGTCAGGTTATCACCAAGTGAGGGTGAGGGAAAAAGATATACCCAAGATAGCCTTTAGGATACGTTATGGTCACTTTGAATTTCTTGTTATGTCATTTGGGCTGACAAATGTGCCAGCAGTTTTTATGGACTTAATGAACAGGGTATTCAAGCCGTTCTTGGATGTCTTTGTGATAGTATTTATAGATGACATTTTGGTGTATACAAGATCAGAGGAGGACCATGCAAATCACTTACGGCAGGTATTACAAGTTCTTCGTGATCGACAATTGTATGCCAAATTTTCCAAATGTGAATTTTGGTTGAAATCACTGGCATTCTTGGGTCATATTATATCCGATGAAGGGATAAGGGTTGATTCACAAAAGATAGAGGCGGTGAAAGATTGGCCAAGGCCAACAACACCCACAGAAGTTCGAAGCTTCTTAGGGTTGGCAGGTTATTACAGAAGATTCGTTGAAGGTTTTTCTTCTATTTCTGCACCTCTAACAAAGTTGACACATAAGGCGACCAAATTTCAATGGAATGATACATGTGAGAGGAGCTTTCAAGAGTTGAAAAGTAGGCTAACTTCTGCACCTGTATTAGTGCTTCCAGAAGGCACAGAGGGGTATGCGGTGTATTGTGATGCTTCAGGGGTTGGCTTAGGGTGTGTACTGACACAAAATGGTAGGGTAATTGCTTATGCCTCGAGACAATTGCGGCCACATGAGAAAAACTACCCGACACATGACCTTGAACTAGCAGCTGTTGTATTTGCCTTGAAAATATGGCACCATTATTTGTATGGAGTTCATGTCGACATATATACTGATCATAAGAGCTTACAGTACATATTTAAATAGAAAGACCTAAATTTAAGGCAGCGGAGGTGGCTGGAGCTAATAAAATATTACGATGTTGATATACTATACCATCCAGGGAAAGCAAATGTGGTAGCCGATGCTTTGAGCCGCAAGGCAATTGTGAATATTGATGATTAGACCGTGGTAAGTCAAGGAGTCGCTAATGATCTACGTCAACTACCCAATTTGGGAGTTCGCCTGATTGAAACTCCAAAGGAAGGGGTTGTTGTGCATAATGCTGCAGAGTCTTCATTGGTAATAGAGGTAAGAGAAAAACAGTTCAAAGATCCTATTCTACAGCGGCTTAAGGAGAAGGTGAGTCGAGGCACAACGAAGGGCCTTGAACTTACACAAAATGGAGTACTTTATTGCCAAAATAGACTGTGCGTTCCTAACATAAATGGACTAAGAAGGAAGATAATGGAAGAAGCCCATCATTCAAGATATTCTATCCATCCAGGATCAACTAAGATGTATCATGACCTGAATGGAATGTTTTGGTGGGAAGGCATGAAAAAGGACCTTGCAGAATTTGTGGCTCAATGTCCGAATTGCCAACAAGTTAAGGTAGAGCACCAAAAGCCGGAAGGTTATATGCAATGTATAGAGCTTCCAACATGGAAGTGGGATATGATTAATATGGATTTTGTTACTGGGTTGCCTCGCTCATTTCAGAAGTTTGACTCCATATGGGTGATAGTTGATAGACTCACAAAGTTAGCACACTTCTTACCGGTTAGGAGTAATTATACAGCAGAAGAGTATGCAAAGCTATATCTCAAAGAGATAGTTAGGCTACATGGGATCCCAATATCCATTATATCTGATCAGAGAGCTCAATTCAGCGCAAAGTTTTGGAAATCCTTCCAAAGGAGCTTAGGGACACAAGTGAATTTGAGTATAGCTTTCCACCCGCAGACAGATGGGCAAGCAAAACGCACCATTCAAACACTTGAAGATATGTTACGGGATTGTGCATTAGACTTCAAAGGTAGTTGGGTGGACCATTTGCCACTTATTGAATTTGCCTATAATAATAACTACCATTCAAGCATCAAGATGGCACCGTATGAAGCTTTGTATGGAAGGAAATGTAGATCACCGATAGGATGGTTTGAAGTGGGTGAAACCACCTTGCTTGGTCCAGATCTAGTTCAACAAGCCATGGAAAAAGTCAAGGTAATACGACAACAGCTAGAAACATCCCAAAGTCATCACAAATCATATGCAGATGCTAGAAGAAGAGGACTGGAATTCTTAGTAGGAGATTGGGTGTTCTTAAAGGTGTCCCCAATGAAAGGTGTTATGAGATTTGGTAAGAAAGGGAAACTAAGCCCGCGTTACATAGGGCCATATAAGATTATGAAAAGGTTTGGACAGGTTGCATATGAATTGGAGCTACCCCAGGAGCTTTCAATGGTTCATCCAGTTTTTCATGTCTCAATGCTTCGAAAATGCATAGGTGATCCATCTCGTATTACTCCTATTGAAGATATGCAGGTTACGGAAGATCTTACCTATGAAGAGGTACCTATTGCTATTCTAGATCGTCAAGTTAGAAAGCTAAGGAATAAGGAAATACCTTCAGTAAAGGTGCTTTGGTGAAACCAACAGGTAGAAGAGATAACGTGGGAGGCTGAAGAAGCAATGAGGTCTAAATACCCTTATTTATTTGAGGCTAAAGAGGAAGTCCAAGATACAAAGTTGAAGGAGTAGTAGGTACGTGAATATGAATTTTTATTATGTTTTCAAAAGTTTGTTTACACGGAAGTTCGAACTTGTTTAACCTATTTAATGATGCTTACATTCGGGGACGAATGTTCCCAAGGGGGGGAGGATGTAACACCCCACATCATACATGTACTAGTCCAACACAGATGAAACATGATATGGCAGGGTCAAATCCGCACATATTTTTAAAAGTGCGTGAATTTTAGATTAAAGGGCTATATGTACGTCTAACGCTTAAGATGACCGAGCGTATATAATTTTTAAGTCAAGTTAAGGAGAGTGTGACCTTAAATGAAGTAAAATAATTGAGGTGCTTGTGGGACTTAGGAAGCTAGTAGGTGAGTCACCAACGTGCTTAGCTTAAATAAGCTCGGTAAACGGAGACAAGGCCCAACACTGAATTTGTTCAAGTCCGACAAAGAATAAACCCCGAGTTAAGGATGTCATTTGGGCCCATGGTTTAGCATCATAAAAGGACAAAATTTGCAGCCCAATATGGATAGGAAAAAGGGCCAAATTACAATTACAATCCAATTCAAAACTAGGGCCCAAACTAAGTGGGCTTAGGGAAGAAATGTTTGCAACAAAGCCCATCCCATTTGAAGCCCAATAAGGCCCAAATGAAAAGGCCAAGCTGCTGAACCATAACCTTATTAAAATAAGGCTAAAACCCCAAAAGAAAGTCGGCAAAAAGTGGCCTATAAAAGGGAGCAACAGGCAACAACTTTTAGCTATTTTTCATAAGCCAAATTTCAGATTTTCTCTCTAAGTTTCTTCTTGCTTTTTCCTCATTTTCTAAAGCAGCCAAGACACACTTCTAGGGTTCTTGAAGAGAACCTAATCCTTGAGGGTTAAGGTAAGTAAAAATACCCATGGTTTGGTGTAATATTTCTATGAAAAACATGAAGAGTATGTTGGTTGTATTGTGGAGGAATTTTGGGACAGCATGTGTTCCAAATACTGTGGTTCACTTTTCTTGTTAAATAAGAGACTTTTAACTTGTTGGTTGGCTGAGTTATGAATTAATATATATGTTTTTAACAAGTATTGGATTTGTAATGATGTAAGAAAGCTGCTGGACAACTTTTATCTTCCGCAAAAATAAGTTCTTAAATGATGTCTTAATTCCGCTCATTAGTAAGAATTTGTTGACTATTTTTGGGAATTGTTGTCTCATGTTTTCCATCTACTTAGGGACTGTTTTTGGAATGGTTTAGGACTGTAATTGTGTGTAAATATGTTGAGGATAGTTTGGTTGAGGTTGGAACGAATTTGGAATGGTTGACGTCGAAATGTAGCGGAAGGACGCAATGTTGCGTTGTCTACTTGCATGTTGTGTAGGGTTGTTTTATGATTTACTGTATGAGTTGCTGTAATGCTGTTATGGGACTAAACATAGCTAGATATGACATGTATATGGGAGTGTGTATTAGAAAATACGATTAGGAGTGGAAATGTTGAAAGAATACTCTTTGGGTGCTAATTCCGAGCTTGCTGCCCGGACATTATTTTTGGGTGAAATTGGATTACTAAGATGTATTATTAGCTGCTAACACTAGTTTTATCACCTAATATTGTAGATACGTGTATGGAGGAAAAGGATACTACTCCGAGGTAATAACGACATAGTACAGTGAGGTATGTAAGTCAACTTGATTTCCTATTACTTGGCATGAAATCCATAATCTTCCTTAGCACATAAAGGCACGTACAAACTCCGACATGGCTACTAACCGTGTCCCAACTCCTTACCATGTTCATATGTCTCTATACATAGCCATTGTCAAACCTGCATATGTACTTGAATACCGAAGATACATGAATTCCTTTTTACCAAACAAAGTCTACGTGTTTTTTAATCTCCGATACGGTTCATTAGTTGTGTATCTCTCTTTCCATTGTGGTATTACCTTGTATGGTTTTTCATATGTCACGTGTCTATATTCCTATAGTTCTAAAGGTTATGACCACCAAAAGAACCATCTCAAAGTAAATAAAAGATAACTTACAGTTGCTTATAAATGGGTGGTAGCCCAAGGGGTGGAAGAATCACCTAGCCAGGGTCGATCTCATTTACGGGTGGTAGCCCGAGAGGTGAAGGAATCACCTAGCCAGGGTCGATACCATTACAGATTTACCACTAATCAGCTGGTCATTTACATGATATATTGTGCACAGATTATACAGTAAAGAAAGATACAGTAATAAAAAAAGACATAAAGTACATTATTCCACAGTATGACTAAAGGTGGTCTTTTCATCCTTACATACAAGCATGTGATTTCATCTGAGTTCTTATTTCATGTACAGTATTTCCTGCCTTACATATTCAGTACATTATCTCGTACTGACGTCCCTTACGGAGGACCTACATTTCATGCTGCAGGTACAGGAGTTACTAGATCTCCCCAGTAAGAGTACAGGACTTTTAGCTGCTATTACTAAGCTCCAGGTTGCTTTGGGGCTTGTGTGTTTAGAACTTGTATTTTGTATTGTATAGTTGGCCATAAGGCGGGGCCTGTCCCGACCCATATGGATATTATTCCTTACTTAGAGGCTTTGTAGACTATGTAAATGAAAGTGTGGTCAAATAGTGTATTATAGACACCGTGGCTCCAACGGCCTAGTCTTATGCATTTACTTTTGGTTTGTTAGTACAGTTTACTTTCGTTTGACAGCATATTGAGTACGGAAACCTCTTTAATGTTCATAACAGGTGTATAGTTATATGGTGGTTTTCCCGAGCCTTGTCGGCAACGGGTGCCAGTCTGCCTTAATGGGGCTTAGGGCGTGACAGCAGGCCTGAATGATGAGCAGGTGAACGCTCTTGTCATGGTGCTTGAATAGTTTAAGAAAGCTATTGGGTGGACGATTACAGATATTGGTATCCCTCCTGAAATCCATACACAAAAAATCCAATCGGGCAAACCAAACCCCTATGCAAGAGGTGGTACGCAAAGAAATCATCAAGTGGTTGGAAGAAGGAGTGATCTATCTTATTGTTGGCAGTGAATGCGTAAGCTCGTATCAGTGTGTTCTGATAAAAGGGTGTATCACGGTGGTACCGAATTCCAACAATGAGTTGATTTCTATATGGCTAGTCACTCGATGGAGAGTGTGTATGGACAATAGAAAACTCAATGCATTAGCAGAAAAGAATCACTTTCCTATGCAATTCATAGATCAAATGTTAGACTGATTAGCTGGAAAGGGCTGGTATTACTTTCTTGATGGGTATTCAGGCTACAACCAGATCACCATTGTTCTAGAGGATCAGGAGAAGACGACGTTTACATGACCCTATGGCACTTTTGCATTTAAGAGGATGCCATTCGGGTTGTGTAATGCCCCAGCAACATTCCAGAGATCCATGATGTCCATTTCTCAGACATGGTGGAGGACACTATTGAAGTCTACATGGGCAACTTTAGTGTGGTTGGGGGCTCATTTGAGGACTGCTAGAAGCACTTGTATGATGTGTTGTGAAGATGTGAGGAAAGTCATCCGGTTCTGAATTGGGAAAAGTGTGACTTCATGGTGAAGGAGACCATTGTGTTGGGGCACAAAATATCCAGCAAAGGGATCGAGGTTGATATAGATAAAATAGAAGTGATTGAGAAGCTTCCCCCACCCATTTCAGTTAAGCGTATGAGGAGTTTCTTAGGGCATACAGTGTTCTACCAGAAGTTCATAAAAGACTTCTCTAAAATTGCACATTGAACTTCTCTAAAATTGCATATCTATTGTGCAAGTTTCTTGAAAAGGATGCTAAGTTCATGTTTGATGATGCATCCTCAAAGACTTTGAAGGACTGAAACAAAAGCTGATTTCAGCCACAATCATTATCGCTATAGATTGGTCAAAGCCCTTCAAAATCATGTATGATGCAAGTGGGGTTGTGCTAGGTATAGTATTGGGACAGTGCCAAGGAAAGATATTGAATCCCATATACTATGCTAGCAAGGCCCTAAACATAGCCTAGAAGAACTACACTATCACAAAGTAGGAGTTGCTTGCAGTAGTTTTTGTGTTCGAGAAATTTAAGTCATATCTATTGGGAGCCAAAGTGGTGGTGCACACAGACCACTCAACACTGCAGTACTTGATGGAAAAGAAGGATGCAAATCCAAGGTTTACTTCTTCTTTAAGAATTCAATTTCAACGTCATCGACTAAAAAGGGATAGAAAATTAGGTTGCAATCACCTTTCTATGCAAACTACTTGGTAAGTGATATTGTGTCGCCTGATCTGAATACAGACCAACATCGAAAGTTCATGTCTAATGTGAGAAAGTTCTTTTGGGATAACCTATACTTTTTTTGTGTATGTGCAGATGGGATTATTTGTCGCTCTATTCCTGAGATTGAGATGATGAGTATCCTCGAGGCATGTTACTCATCATTGGTAGGTGGGCATCATAGTGGAGTTCAGATAACACACAAGATCTTACAGTGTGGGCATTATTGGCCCACCATCCACTAGGATGCTCACGACTACACCATATCTTGTGATAGGTGCCAAATAGAAGGTGGCATTTCCTGTAAACATGAGCTCTCTCTAAACCCTATTGTGGTGATTGAGTTATTTGATGCGTGGTGGATAGATTTCATGGGTCCTTTTGTTAGTTCACATGGAAACAAATACATCCTAGTCACTGTGGATTATGTATCAAAGTGGATAGAGGTCGTTGCTCTACCCAACAATAAAGGCAAAAGTGTCACAACATTTCTGAAAAGGAACATTTTCTCAAGGTTTGGCACCCCTCAGACGATCATTAGCTATGAAGGTTCTCACTTCTGCAATAGGCTCTTCAAGGCTCTACTTGAAAAATATGTGGTGAAACATTGGTGGCAACTCCTTACCATCCTCTGAAAAGCAGGAAAGTGAAGGTGTCTAATAGGAAAATTAAATAGATTCTATCCAAGACCATGCATGCAAACTGGATAGATTAGTCGTAGAAGCTGGATGACGCATTATGGGCATACCAGAAAACATTAAAGACCCCTATAAGCATGTCTCCCTACCAACCTTTCTTTGGGAAGGCATGTCATTTTCTGGTAGGGCTTGAGCATAAGGCAATATGGGTGCTAAAGACGTTGAATCAGACTGGAATGATGCGGCAAACACTAAGCTGAGCCAACTCAATAAGCTTGATGAGTTTCGCTTGAAGGAGTATGAGAGCTCAGCCTTGTACAAACAAAAAATAAAGCTGCAACATGATCATCACATAGAGAATCATCATTTCGCATCAGAGGACTTGGTGCTACTATACAATTCTAGACTAAATTGTTCCATGGGAAGCTCAAATCCAGATAGTTGGGAGCATTTCGAGTAGCTAATGTAACCAAAGTTACACCTCTTGTTTGAGGATAAACCGGCCGTTGTCAAGAAATAGAGCCTAATCAAGGTTAGGGTCGAACCCAAGGAAATATGTGGACTCAAGAGAATTCAATTACCGCAATTTGAGTAATTAACAGACTTACTTCCCCAAAAGGGGGGGGGGGTTGCAATAATCAATGGAAAAATAACTTAATAACACAAGAGTGAAATCAATATGGAGAGAAACTAGGGTATTGTGTTCCCCATGATTCACTAACTTAGTATCACCGTATAACCGAATTCTTTTCTAGTATGTAACATACAGGATGGTAAGTTAAGTTCACCAAACCCTTTGGTCTAGGCGAGAGGTGAATTTCACTATGTGACATGGCCCATCTCCATAGTGTACATTACTAATCCTTACCTATTAGTCCCAGTACAACCTCCCCTTAATACAGTTCGGTTGATTAGATGAGAACACATCAATTAGATCCTGTAAATTAATCTCTTTTCCTATTCATTACTACCTTGTTCCAGTCAGTAACACTAGGCGGATTCTAATGTTGGCCAGCACTAGAAAACATGCAAAACGAAGAGACTTAATTAATACATGCAAGCATACTTTCTAAGAATTATGAATTATCCGGTTTTATCTTGTTAGTCCTTCATAGTTCCCACAACCCTAATTGTGGATTTAGCTACTCATGTTTTATGTAGATGCAAGACTTATGAATTGGAATAACATAATAGAACATAATTAAATTAAGAACAAGCTAATCCAACTTCAAAGAGAATCACAAGATCAAATATGAAATCAAAGTACAAGTGTTCTCAAAACTCTCCAATGTTAACTCACTATTTTCTCTCTGATATTACTGAGTTTTTTGTGTACTATGTTAAAACCTATGAAAAATAAGCTAAAAACCCTATTTATAATATTTAAATACATGTCCTAAACATAATAGGATAACTGGGTCGGCATATCTCACGAACAGGT
The DNA here is from genome assembly GCA_029948455.1 of Solanum rostratum. Taxonomy (NCBI): domain Eukaryota; kingdom Viridiplantae; phylum Streptophyta; class Magnoliopsida; order Solanales; family Solanaceae; genus Solanum; species Solanum rostratum. The sequence goes on from CM057056.1 coordinate 40,906,029, forward strand.
TTACGGTATTGCATTCCGGGGCCTGTAATCGGGGTCTCATATAGTACTACTGGAAATCTGAACTTCAAGTCTACTGTACCCCCTCTACGACCCGTAAAATGATTTAGAACCCATAGGGGGATTTTGTCTGATGAATCTTAAAATGTCGTAATCTCTGATCCTCAGGGCACGAACCATGTTCTATGACCCATAAATCATTCTACAACCCATCTGTGTGTTCATAGAACCAACTTAAAAAATTTAGCCCCTCACTGGAATTGTCCATGAAACCCACTTCACAACTTGTACAGTGACCTACGGCCCGTAAAGGATCTATACTGCATCAAAAATCAACAACTCCTATATTTCTTCCCAAAATCAAGGCCAAGCCTGGAATCCTGCAAACATAACACAAAAACACATAAAATGAATTAACATCAAATTTTGAACACACAAAATTTCAAGTTTTAAACATCAAAAATATTTTATTTTGACTGTACATCAGTAGCACATTTTATTGATTATGGAGCTATTGAATTGGAGAGAAGAAACAAAGGAATAATCAAGGTAAATGGCTAAAGAGTCAAGCCGTACCTTAGAAACACAGAAGAAATAAAAATTATGGAAAAATGGGACCTTGAGGAAGTCTAAGTACTCAAGATGTCTATGTCGTACCACAACAATAAATCAAGCATTGCTTGGGAGGCAACCCAAGATGAAGATCGGTGCTTAGGTGCCTAGGTATGCTTTTTGGCCCTAATAATTTATATTGCTTTGATTATGTGCATTGAGGACAATGTATCTCTTTTTCGATGGAGTGTGGATAGTTATGGACCTTAGTGAAATCTGAGTAGGTTCGGTCCAAAACTACCCCAATTTTGTAATCCTGAGATTTTCTTGCTTGTGTTCTTTTTCTCCATGGATATTTATTTTCTATTGAACCGGAATAGTTAGAAGGTTTAGGTAGTATTTGTAGCATATAGTACTGATATATGTGGCATATATATGTCTTTCTATTTTTGTTTTACTAAAAAATGATACCCATCAAATGTTTTTAGTTAGTTTAGATAGAAACTATGCATATTTATGTAAGGACCCAGATTTTTCGAGTGGCGTTTCCCAAATTTCTTGGAATTTTCCCAAGTGAACTGCCAGGCATCACTCCAAGCCACACGGCCCATGTGAAGCCACACGGCCCATGTAAAGCCACACGGACCGTGTGGCCTCCCTTGAAAGGACACTTGGTCCAGATCATGGTAGGGGAAACTCTGAGACGGAAGGAGATTTTGACAAAGTGAGGCCACACGAAAACTCACATGGTCTGTGTGGTATGTCACAGACCGTGTGGCTCTCCATGTAACTCACTACGTAAAATTATTCTAAGTATGGAAGTACCGTCTCGTAACTTTGTCATGTGAAAATTATTGTAAGTGCCATCACACGGTCGATGTCACGACCCGTGTGGAGTCACATGGACCGTGTACACGTCCATGTGGTACCCTATAGCTCCATGTGAATTCTCTATGTGAAGTATCTAAGTATTGGATCACGGCCACTGTTCACGGTCCGTGTGACATTTCATGGACCGTGTGGACCTGACAGTTCAAATTTTTGTCCATTTTATTAATGGTGTTTATGTAGTTTTGGTTTTTTTATAATTATGAATTATGACATTTTACCTATCCTAAACCCCTAATTCAACTAATATACCCTCCCCTCTTGATTCATTCTCCTAAAACCTTCTACCCCCCTCACAAGATCATCTCCCTATCCCACTCCACTCACCCCTCTCAAGGATCAAAGCTAGGGTTCTATTGGAGTCCAATTCAAGCTAAGTTCATCCCTCAAACCTAGCTCCTCAATCAAGGTATGTGGAATTGATTCTTGGTCCCTTTTAAACAAGAAGACCAAAAAAAATCTTTCAATTGATTTCATGAATTTAGTCTACTTTAAATATGAATTTTCATTACTTGATTTACTTAAATCCAATTGATGTATGGGCTATATTCTACCTATGATTTCAAATCACTTTAATCACTATTATGATGAATTACATTGAGTTATGGAGTTATGAACATGCATGCCCCCTTTTAAAGTTGATTTATGCAAGGGTGACTTATACTATGCTTTAGATGTTGATTTAAATTATGGATTTACTTAATTTAACATTATGGTATTGATTTTAAACTTGAATCTATCTTATCCAAGCCAACATCTCATCATGCATTACATTGCACTAATGAACGATATATGAAAATTATGAAATGGGTTAAGCCCAATTATGTTTTCTGAAACGATTATAAGATGATTCTGATAAGATATTGGTTATGACAAGAAGGTACTTACATGTCTATGATTCTAGATCTTTGAGAATTCTGGGTGCTTATACCATTCTGTATATGTGAATGAGTTATTCCCCTTTATGAGCATTACAATTATGATCTATGATTTGGCATTTTAGCCTAAATGTGTATTGAACAATTTGAAATGAGCATTTATATCCTGAAAGCACGTATATGTATAAGTATTCAAGTGGGATGTTATTGACTTAGCACCGATGGATTAGGAGTGTTAGGGCTATGTCTAAGGGCCCTCTCCCTTTCCTTGAACTATGTGTCAATATAGGGACGTTAACCATTATCAAAATGTCTGGGTCATAAGGAATGGTTATTTGTTTATGATTATGATATATTATGTATGATTATGAAAAATCCTTCCAAAATTGTGAGTTTCGTAAGGAGGGTGACCATCCACCGAAATGGTGAGTTCTGTAAGGTGTGATGTAGATTACCTTTGGCAAGTAGTCTTCTCCTACCTATGGAAGGTCTTTATCAGACTAATTAATGTAATAGCTCGCATGGATTTGATTTGTCGTTTATAGTCCATCCCCAATATATATATATATATATATATATATATATATATATATATATATATATGAGCATTGTTGCATTTCATGCATCCTAAATTTTACGGCATCTTATATATATATTTCCATTGAATATATGATTCTTTCTATATTATGTCCCCTTGTTATATAACATTGAAATGCAGGTTTGGTAAGTCATATGCATTGCTTTCCCAATATACTTAGTATATCCAAATGTACTAATGCATACTTTATGCCTACATGATTTTACCATGTAGGGGCCGAGCACTTTGAGTACCAATAGGTTGACGAATAGTGCAATCCCAAAGTATGTTGTGGTGAGTCCTGTCTTCCAAGGACGAGCCAACTACCTCTCTTTTATGTCAACTCAAAGCATTCTTCCTTATTTGAGGGTGAGCTCGAAACTTGTCCTTGGCCCTGTTCCTTTGACTATAGGCATTTGTTGGACATTATGTAGACACTTATAAAACTCTTATTTTATGACTGGTATCTTGCTTATGTATTGTGGGAGAAATTTATGAGAAAGTTTCCCATTTGCCTATCTGCATGTTTTGGTGTGGAAATGTAGGAAGGCCCTAACCTCGAGTCATGACAAAAGATGGTATCAGAGCCCTAGGTTTATAAATGGTCCTCAGAGTCCAACATGTCGTGTTAAGTAGAGTCCTACTCATGTGTATGAAGTGCACCATGCCTATGACTGGGAGGCTATGAAAACGTTCTAGGAATTGCCTCACTTCTTCATGTCTTATGTCGTGCTTTGGATAGTCTATTTGGTTCCCTTATCTTGACAGTGTCATTGATCCATTTCAGAAGATGCCACGAGGAAGACCCCTCCCACCAAGGCCGGCTCCGTCCAATAAGGATCAAGGCCCTTACGCGCCTATGGAGGAACCTATCTCAAATTGTGAGTTCCGCAATGCCTTTGCCATACTCGCTCAGGTTGTGACTTCTCAGATAAGGTAAGCTAACTTGCCACGGGATCCTACAGCCTGCTTCTAAGGTGTGTGATTTCACCCCGATGAATCCTCCGTAATTTCATGGGTCAAAGGCCAATGAGGATGCCCAGGAGTTCATTGATGAGCTTACCAAGATTCTGAACATCAGGGGTGTCACTTCTGAAGAGAAGGCTGAATTGGCTGCCTATCAACTGAAAGATGTGGCTCAGGTGTGGTATACTCTATGGTCTTTGGAGAGAGTTTGCAGTGGTGATGTCAATTGGGAAGAGTTCAGGTTTGCTTTCCTTGATCGTTTCTTTCCACATGAGCTCAGGGAGGCCAAAATGACTGAGTTTATCAATCTCAAGCAAGGGGGTATGAGTGTGAGGGACTATGCCCTCAAGTTCACAAAGCTTTCAAAGTATTTCTCCGTTACTTAAGGCTGACCCCTATGCAAGGATGCACAAGTTTATCTCGGGTATCTCTAAGTTACTTCTGGAGGAATATCATATGGCTATGCTTATATAGGATATGGATATTGCCAGACTCATCGTGTATATTGAACAGATCGAAGGGGAGAAACTCAAGGAGAAAAGGGTTTATGATTCCAAGAGGACCCATTTTGATGGTGGATTCTGTGGTTCTCGAAGTGGTGGTTTTGGTCGCTTCCAATAGGGCTAAGGTTTCAGCACTTGAGTTGCTAATGATCGGGTGCCTCCTCCTAGAGCATCGGTTGGTAGAGACCAGGGGTATCCTATGTGCAACAAGTGTGGAAAGCCCCACACGGGAGTCTACTGGATAGATTTGGGTGTTTGCTTCAGATATGGTGATAAAGATCATAAGGTTGTGGATTGTCCTAGGAATGCCCGTAGAGGCCAAGGTCAGGTGGCCCGGGGTGGAAAAGGTCAACAAAGAGCTCCCCAAGGTGTTGCCCCAAGGAAGAATCGATTTTATGCGCTCCATGCCCGCCAGGATGTCGAGTAAGCTCCGGACATTGTGATCGGTATGTTAAAAGTTTTTTATTTTGATGCTTATGTTTTGCTTGATCTAGGTGCAAATTTGTCTTTTGTGACTCCTCTGTTGGCTGTTAAATTTTGGTTGAGTCACATAGTTTTTAGGGACCCTTTATCAGTGTATACTCCTATGGCTAAATCTGTTGTTGCACATAAAATCTATCATGGTTGCCTTGTTTTTGTGTTACACAAAAGTTTTTTGTGTGATCTTGTAGAACTTGAGATGTTCAACTTTGACGTGATTCTTGGGATGGATTGGTTGCATGCATTATATGCCTCTATAGATTGTATAACCCAGAAGGTCAAGTTCCAACCTCCTGATGAGCCCATTCTTGAATGGAAGGGTGGTGACTCCTCTATTAAAGGTCGGTTTATTTCTTACCTCAAGGCACGAAGAATGATTTTCAGGGGGTGCATTTATCATATTATGAGGGTCAAGGATATGGAGCACAAAGTGCCTACTCTTGAGTCGGTCCCTGTGGTGAATGAGTTTTCAAATATGTTCCTCAAAGACTTACCGGGCATCCCTCCTGAGAAAGAGGTAGACTTCGGCATAGATCTTCTTCCGGATACTCAGCCTATCTGTATTCCTCCTTATTGTATGGAGCCGGTGGAGTTGAAAGAATTAAAGTAGCAGTTAAAGGATTTGTTGGAGAAAGGTTTCATTCGGCCTTGTATATCGTCATGGGGTGCTCTAGTGTTGCTTGTAAGAAAGAAGGATAGGTCTCTTCGGATGTGTATTGATTACAAACAACTAAATAAGGTGACCGTTAAGATTAGGTACCCGTTGCCCAGGATTGATGACTTGTTTGACCAGCTTCAAGGGGCTACTCATTTCTCAAAGATTGATCATTGTTTCGGGTATTATCAATTGAAGTTTAGGGAGTGTGATTTTCCCAAGAATGCTTTTCGGACAAGGTATGGGATCTTTGAGTTTGTCGTAATGTCGTTGGCCTAACCAATGGTCCGTCCATGTATATGGATCGAATGAACCAGGTGTTTAATCCATTCCTTGACAGTTTTGTGGTGGTCTTTATTGACGACATTCTCATTTACTCCCGAATGAGCAGGAGCATGGGGATCACTTGAGAATGGTCCTCCAAACTTTGAGAGAGAAGAAATTGTATGCCAAGTTTAGAAAATGTGAATTCTGGATGGGCAAAGTGGCTTTCCTTCGTCATTTCGTGTCAGGTGATAGTATCAACGTGGATACGAAGAAGACTGAGGCCGTAAAGAATTAGCCCAGGCCGTTGACTCCTTCAGATATTCGTAGTTTCCTTGGGTTGGTCGAGAATTATAGGAGGTTTGTCAAAGGGTTCTCAACTATTTCATCCCTATTGACTAAGTTGACTCAGAAGAAGAATAAGTTTGTGTGGTCGGACTAATACAAACGGAGTTTCCAAATTTTAAAGGATCGACATACACGAGTTATGGTGCATTCGTGTTCAAAGCGGGGCGAAATCTTCTGTGGTAAGTGATGTAAAGGCTAAGCAAGATTTAGACCCATTGTTAACTAAATTGAAGAATTCGGTTGCTGAAAAGAAGATCGAGATATTCTCCCAAGGGGGAGATGGTGTACTCCGGTACCAAGACCTAATTTGTGTTCCAAATGTGGATGATCTTAGGAGGGTGATTATGAGTGAGGCTCATAACTCTCATTATTCTATTCACTCGGGGTCTACAAAAATGTATCAGGATTTGAAAAAAGTGTATTAGTGGCATAGTATAAAGAAAGACATCGCTAAGTTTGTATCTAAATGCCCAAGTTGTCAGCAAGTGAAGGTAGAGCACCAAAGGCCCGGTGGCTTGGCCCAAGACATTGAGATTCCCACATGGAAGTGGGAAGATGTAAACATGGATTTTGTGGTTGGGTTGCCTCAGAACCGAAGGCAATTTGATTCCATTTGGGTTGTCGTGGATCGGATGACAAAGATGGATCATTTCCTACTGGTCAAGACTAATTTCATCACCGAGGATTACGCAAGGTTGTATATCAAAGAGTTGGTGAGGTTGCATGGTGTTCCTAGGTCCATTATATCGGATTGTGGTACCTAATTCACTTTCCACTTTTGGAGGTCTTTTCAGAAGGGACTTGGAACTAAGATTAAGTTGAGCGATGCTTTTCATCCTCAAACCGATGGTTAAGCGGAGAGAACTATTCAGACCTTGGAGGATATGTTGAGGGCTTGTGTATTGGAGTTTAAAGGCAATTGGGATGACCATCTTCCACTCATTGAGTTTTCTTATAATAACAGCTTCCATGCTAGCATTGGTATGGCGCTGTTTGAGGCTTTATCTGGGAGATGGTGTAGATCACCGGTGGGGTGGTTCAAGTTGGAAGAGATGGCATTAGTTGGTTCAGATTTGGTGATGGAAGCCACAGATAAGGTAAAGGTGATTAGGGAGAGGTTCAAAATGGCCCAAAGTCGTCGAAAGTCTTATTCGGATGTTAGGAGAAGGGATCTTGAGTTTCATGCTGGTGATTGGGTGTATGTGAAGGTTTCGCCTATGAAGGGTGTGATGCATTTTTGTAAGAAGGGAAAGCTAAGCCCCCGGTATGTTGGTCCTTATAAGATTGTTGTGCGAGTTGGAGGTATGGCTTATAGGTTGGAGTTGCCTCTAGATTTGAGTTCCATTCACCTGGTCTTCCATGTGTCTATGTTGAGAAAGCTAGTTGGTGATCCTAGCACCATTGTCCTAGGATTGAGGTTGAAGTAAACTTGTTTTATTAGGAAATTCTGGTGGAGATCTTGGATTGACAAGTAAAGTGGCTTCGCAACAAGGAAGTGGCTTCGGTGAAGGTGCTTTGGAGAAATCAACATGTGGAGAGTGATACTTGGGAGGCGGAGCTGGATGTGGTGAAGCGATACCCTTATCTTTTCCAATCTACTCAAGCCTAAGGTATTAGGATTCTCCTTTTCTAATGGTGCCATTTCTTGCCTTCTTGAGTTTCATGACATGACATGCATACATATGCATGAAAAAGGATTTTTATTAATGTTTTGAGTGACTTGCATACAATTTTGATATAAATTTAAAGGCTTTGGGATTTCTCAATAATGAACTATGCATTGTATCTTATGTTGGGTGTTTCATGCTCCAAGTCAAGCCTTTCAAGCCTTGTTCTTGCATATTCAGGGACGAATGTTCCCAAGGGAGAGATGATATAAGGACCCAGATTTTTCGAGTGGCGTTTCCTAAATCTCTTGGAATTTCCCTAAGTGAACTGCCAGGCATTACTCCACGAAAGGCCCACACGGGCCGTGTGAATCCACACAGACCATGTGGCCTCCCTTGAAGGGACACTTGGTCTAGTTCACGATAGGAAAACTCTAAGACGGAACGGGTTTTTTACCAAGTGAGGGCACACGACCACTCACACGGTCCATGTGGTCTGTCATGAACCTTGTGGCTCTCCATGTAACTTACTACGTAAAATTATTCTAAGTATGGAAGTACCATCTCGTAACTTTGTCGAGCGAAAATTATTTCAAGTGCCATCACACGGTCGATGTCACGTCCCCTGTGGAGTCACATAGACCGTTTAGTCGTCCGTGTGGTACCCCTTAGCTCCATGTGAATTCCCTCTGCTAAGTATCTAAGTATTGGATCACGACCACTGTTCACGGTCCGTGTGACATTTCACGGACCGTATAGGGGACCATGTGGACCTGATGGTTCCAATTTCTATCCATTTTATTAATGGCGTATATGTAATTTTGATTTATCTTAATAATGAATTATGACCCTTTAACTATCCTAAACCCCTAAATCAGCTGATATCCCTCCCCTCTTATTCATTCCTAAAACCTTCCACCCCCCTCACAAGATCACCTCCCTATTCCTCTCTATTCTCCCCTCTCATGGATCAAAGCTAGGGTCCTATTGGAGTCCAATTCAAGCTAAGTTGATCCCTCAAACTCAGCTCCGCAATCAAGGTATGTGGGATTGATTATTGGTCCCTTTCAACCAAGAAGACCCCAAAAAAATATTTGAATTGATTTCATGTTTAGTCTACTTTAAATATGAATTTTCATTACTTGATTTACTTAAATCCAATTGATGTATGGGTTGTATTCTACTTATGATTTCAAATCACTTTGATCACTCTTATGATGAATTACATTGAGTTATGGAGTTATGAACATGCATGTCTCATTTTAAAGTTGATTTATGCATGGGTGACTTATCCTATGTTTTAGATGTTGATTTAAATTATGGATTTACTTAATTTAATATTATGGTATTTATTTTAAACTTGAATCTATGTTACCCATGCAAACCTCTCATCATGCGTTGTATTGCACTCATGAACATTGATATATGAAAATTATAAAGTGGGTTAAGCCCAAATATGTTTCTGAAATGATTATGAGATGATTCTGATAAGATATTGGTTATGACAAGAAGGTTATCACCTACATGTCTATGATTCTGGCTTTTTGCGCATTCTGAGTGCGTGTACCATTCTGTATATGTGAATGAGCTATTTCCTGCATGAGCATTACAGTTATGATCTATGATTTGGCATTTGAGCCTAAATGTGTATTGAACGGTTTGAAATGAGCATTGTATATCCTGAAAGCACGTATATGTATAAGTATTCAAGTGGGATGTTATTGACTTAGCACCGATGGATTAAGGGTGTTAGGACTATCTCCAAGGGCCCTCTCCCTTTCCTTGAACTATGTGCCAACATAGGGACGTTAGCCATTATCGAAATGACCGGGTCATAAGGAATGATTACTCGTTTATGATTATTATATTTTATGTATGATTCTGAAAAATCTTTCTGAAATGGTGAGTTCCGTAAGAAAGGTGACCATCCACCGAAATGGTGAGTTTCGTAAGGTGTGATGTAGATTACCTTTGGCAAGTAGTCTTCTGCTACCGATGGGAGGTCTTTATCAGAATAATTCATGTAATAGCTCACATGGATTTAATTTGTCGGTTATAGTCCATCCCCAATGTGTGTATATATATATATATATGAGCATTGTTGCATTTCATGCATCTTAAATTGTACGGCATCTTGTATATATATTTCCATTGAATTTATGATTCTCTCTATATTATGTGCCCTTGTTATCTAATATTGATATGCAGATTTGGTAAGTCATATGCATTGCATGCCCAAATACTTAGTATATTGAAACGTACTAACACATACTCTATGCCTACATGATTTTACCATGTAGGGGTCGAACACTTTGAGTACCAACAGGTTGACGAATAGTCCAATCTCGGAGTATACTGTGGTGAGTCCCATCTTCCGAGGATGAGCCAACTACCTTTCTTTTATGTCAATTCAGAGCATTCTTCCTTAGTTTAGGTGTGCCCGAAACTTTTCTTAACCCTGTTCCTTTGACTAGAGGCATTTGTTGGACATTATGTAGACTCTTATAAAACTCTTTTGTTATGACTGACATCTTGCTTATGTACCGTGGGAGCAATTTATGAAAAGGTTTCCTATTTGACTATCTGCATGTTTTGGTGTTGAAATATGGGAAAGACCTAACCCCGAGTCATGACAGTTTAAGTGTGATAGCAATGCTTGTTCTGATAAGTGAAGTTATATTGAGATAAAAAGCATGATTTGAGAACCTTTTGTTAATAATGTAATCAGTGCCATGTGAGTGTGAGCCTAACTTGCTAAATTCATGTGTCATATGCTGATTCAGAACTTGCTTGTACTCTAAGTTAGACTGTAGATTAATTGGATTAGGAAAATATCTTAGCCCATTGTTCTTAGAAGCCCACTTAGCCTAAATAACCAACCAAATTTGCAGAATATCCCCTGATCCTAACGTTTGAGCCTGACATGTGCCTATTCTTTGTAAATACCTAAGTAACCTAGCCTTATTAGCTGTAAAATCCTAAAATTGGCCCTGGTCCTTCCTTGAACATTGTGTACCTTGACTGAGGCAAAAAGCCTAAGCTGAGAGTAGCTACCAAAAGTGGCCCTGGTTTTGAGGATGGATAATGTGCACCTCAACTCAGGCAAAAAGCCTAAGTTGAGGGTGGCTGGTGTAAGCATGAAGCACAAAATGAGGGGAAAGTTAGTGATACAGGGAAAAGGAGAAATTTTTTTTTACTAGGTGTAAGAAAAATAAGTAAAGCCTTTGTTATGATCTAAAAAGAGAGTAATGAAGAGTAAAAGCAAGGCAAAAATCTAAAAAATGAAAAGTAAACACCCAAAAAAGCTTAAAATAGGAGAAGAAGGGAGAATGGAATAAAAATCACAATGTTGGTGGGGAAAAGGTGTAGAAAAAGATAGTGTCAAGGAGGGACTTTAGCCACTATATTCCTAAAATATCACACTAAAGCCTCATGAGCCTATATTACAAGCCTATTAAGTCCTAAAGTGATCCTAGCCCGAGTAGTCGAAGGTCTTAGTCATGAGTAAAGGGGCAAGCCTATGGTATTGAGCATGATACATGAATATTATTTATGAGGGTGAGAGATTTTACACAATCCTGAGATTATAAATGAAAATATCATTGAGAGTGAGATATGGGACTTCTTTTTGTGAGGGCACTTGCATTCCATTGTTAGTATTAGACTTATTCAATGATTGTGGCTTATTGATAGTACCTCAGTTGTCATAGTTGTGTTATCGTATGCATTAGTCTATATTGGTTTGCTGGATGGTTATCTGATTCTGTTTTGAAAAGTGGTGTGGGCATTTGTGCTTATGTATGATGTGATGCATACCATTTAGTTGATATCTGTGTGTTAATATATTACATATATAGATTGAGTCTGTCGCTTGAGGACTTCAAACAATTTTAAGTTGAGGGTGTCAATGTGCTATCAAAATACAACGCTTTTGATGCTTAAAACATAGAATTTTGTGTGTTCTCAATGCGATGTTACTAGTTTTATATGTTTTTGTGTTTGGTTTGCAAGATTCCAGGGTTGGCATTAATTTTGGGAAGTTTATGTAGAAGTTGCTATTTTTGATGATGTACCAGACCCTTTAGGGATGGTAGAGCATTCTACCTGCTATGAAGGAGGTTTCATGGACAATTCCAGTAAGGGGTTGATCTTCTGAAATTTGTTTTATGAATATATAAACGTGTCATCAACTAATTTGCGAATCATAGATCATGTTTCGTGCCCTGAGGATCAGAGGACTTTTTGAAGTTTCATCAGTCGAATCCCTTTATGGGCCATAAAACACTTTATTGGCCGTAGAGGGGTATCGTAAAGCACAAGTCTAGATTAAAGCCCGATTACGAGTGATAGAACACAAGCAGTTCGTGAAGCATGCCGACACAGTTGTCCTATTTTCTTTACGACTTGTATTTTAAACTTTATAAATAGGTTTTAGGTTATTTTCCTTGGAGAGTTCGAACAGTTAGGAGAAAAATATTGAGATTGAGTAGAGAAAACATTGGAGAGTTTTGAGAAACACTTGTACTTTGATTTGGTCTTCTAATCTTGTGATTCTCATTGAAGCTTGGATTTACTTGTTCTTAATTCAATTGTGTAAGTGCTCTATTATTTTATTCAATTTAATAAGTCTTGTATCTACACAAATCATGAGTAGCTAAATCCACAACTAGGGTTGTGGGAACAATGAAGAACTAACAAAGTAAAATAGGATAATTCGTAATTCTTTGAAAGTGTGAATGCATCTATTAATTAACTCTCTTCGTTTTGCATGTTTTCTAATGGTGTCCATCATTAGAACCCGCCTAGTGCTACTGACTGGACCAAGGTGGTAATGAATGGGAAAAATGATTAATTAACAGGACTCGATTAGTATGTTCTCGTCTAATCCACCAAACTGGACAAAGGGGAGGTTGTACTGGGACTAATAAGTAAGGGTTAATATTGTCACATTGCAGAGATGGGCCACGTTACATAGTGAAATTCGTCTTTCGCCTGGGCTAAATGGTTTTGTAAACTTAACTTACCGTCTTGCATGCTACACACTAGAAAAGGATTAGGTTATCCGGTGATACTAAGTTAAGGAATCATGGGGAACACAATGTCATAGTTTCTCTCCATATTGCTTTCAATACTTGTGTTAGTTAGGATTACTCTTTTTACTTGTTATTATCAAAAAACAAAAACCCTTCGGGGAGATAAGTTGGTTAATAACTCAAATTCCATCAATTGAATTCTTCTAATTCTACATAATTCCCTTGGATAATGTTGGTTAGGTATTATTTCTTGACAATAACCATTTTATCCTCACAAAAGTGGTGTAACTTGGGCGAGAACAATCTTGTAGTTCTTGGTCTATGAAGATGTGTTGTTAGGTCCTCCATTTTATTTTTCCATTGAGCTTTAACCTAAATCTTTGCTCGAGAGATAGTTGTCCCATGGTAGTGACAATTTGATACACCTCATCAGTAAACTCTTGTTGATCTTCATTCATCTTAGAACTAGAGGAGCTTGTCCCTCTTCAACATCATTTCCCTATTGAAAGAGTGCTCTTTGAGGAGGCATATTTTGAAAATCGCTAGGAAATTCATTAGAGAGGAGAAATCTTAAGGTACACTACGTAACATGACATTAAACAAGAAGGAAGCTGATACTAAAACATATTGTAGCCTCCTACTCATAGATATGACACGCTTCACACTGATGAATAAGAGCCTACTTGATGTAGCATGTTGCACTCCCTAGGACACTTCAAAACCTTGTGATCTGAAAGCATGTTTTTCATGAACCAAGCTAGGCTGTAAGAGTCTAACAACGATTTGAACTCCAAAGGACCCCAACCAATCAATCTTAGAAAATCATCAAGCATTCATAAGGTAATAAATGCATTAATCACAAGCTATATGGGAGAGGGATATGGGCCTCATATGAAGATCACAAGAGAGAGAGAAATTTAGTCCATAAGAGAGATAGATCATAGAATTTTACACATCATCCAATCATGCCTCTAAACATAACATAGCCAAGGCGAGGGCTATAAACATGTTCCGAGCTCACCCTCAAAAGTAAGAAAGTATCATAGTCTCAAAGTATCAATAGAAGCTTAACAACAAACATAGGTCTAGTGTCATTGACTTGACCTCAAAGTATGATGACTCACCACAAATATGTGGTCACTTGCTCTCTCTCTTGACCCAAGCCCCACTTCATAACCCATTTAATGCTAGGTAAAATCCCACGGAATAGCTTAAACATAATGAAAGGCATATATATTCATATGATTTGAAACATGAATTTATAGTAATAAGAGTAGCTCATCAAAAACTTAGGATCCAGTCAAGTGATAATTGTCCCTTTCATAAGATGGACCTATCATTAGTAGGTGAGAATTGTTCTTTCACCAACATCATTCATCACTCTTTTATTTAAGAGAATTCATAAAACATCACTAAGTAATTTTATATAACTTTGAAAAGAATCCGTTATTTTCATGATCATCATTCAACATAGACTACATGGTTTGGGTTAACTTCAAATCAACCTTAAAAAAGCAATTTAATGGAATTCATACATAATTATAACAAAAATCATCAATTAAAATCATAATTATAATATCCCACATTAGTCATCATAAATCCTAGAAAGCTTTTGTAGAAAAATTACATGAAAATCATCATAATCATGTAATTTGATAATAATTCAGCCTTAGTTGAGTAAATATATCATAAATAAAGAGTAATTCATGCAATTAGACGAGGATTGAACGACACAAATTATGGACTCATGAACTCTGAATAAAATTTAAAGAGATTTCATGAAAATATCATCAATTTTGTTTTATTGAAAAGAATTCATATTAGGATCGATCACTAGTCATAATTTAGACCATAATCGAAGAAATTGTGTAGATGTTGAGATGACCCATAAAATCAACATATTTGAAATTACATAAAGAATTGAGAATTCTTAAGGAGCTTCATAGAAGAAAGAAATCTATGGATGAAAACTCACATGCTTTAAGTGATCGCCTTTGAAAACTGAAGAATACTGGAGGATTTGGCTTGACTTGATCTTCAATGAAGTTTTTTCTTGGAGGAGGAGAAATCTTTGAGAGTAGATTTAGAAAGGAAATTTTAGTAATGCGTGAATTGTGAAAAAATAATGTTAACTTAGGGGTTAAAGCCAATTTATAGAATAGCATTTAGTGCCAAAAATCACTGAAACTCACTTAAATAAGCTTAGGAAAAAGTCTAATGCTTTCTCACTTAGGGCAGGTATTTTAAGAAAATATTTGAACTTTCATGGATCAAGTCTGTGACGTGGAGTTGTTTCACCATAGTTTATTTTTGCATAAAATTTTTGTATTGGCCAGATCTAACCAGGAAAAAAGTTGCACCAAGTTGAAACAATTCTACAATATGCCCCTATTAGTGACCCTACTAGATAAGCAATTTTTTTAAAATATTATTTTGTGATCTGGTTGACCTAAAAATCTATCAAGGCCATTTTCAACATTTTACCTCATTATATCATACCCCAACCATCAAAATTATTGAGATATTACAATACCTCCCTCTTGGAAACATTCGTCCTCTAAGAGGATAGGACTTGCTTGAATAGAATAGAATGTGTAACTAGCAACTTAGAATGAATACAATAATGCAACTTTGAAACATCTCTAAATTCATTTTTCATAAGTATGCATGAATGTAATATGACATAGAGAGATTGACACATAAAAACTTGTAAGGATTAAACTTGAATAACTAGGTACCTTCAGCTTGAATGGAAGGAAAGGGGTAAGGATATCATTTCGTCATGTCTGCTTCAGCTTCCCATGTTGCATTCTCAATTTGTTGATTTCTCCACAAAACTTTGACAGACACAATTTCTTTGTTCCTCAATCCATTGACTTGAAGGTCCAAAATCTCAATCGGAACTTCTTTATAGGTCAAAATTTCCTCAATGCTCATATTATCCAATCGTACAATAATATTTGGATCACCAACACATTTTCTCTACATTGATACATGAAATATCGGATGGCCCGTAGTCAATTCCATTGGCAATTCCAATTTATAAGCCAATTTATAAATTCACTCCAAGACTATATAAGGTCTTACATATCTAGGGTTCAATTTTTATTTCACGCCAAAAAGCGTTACACCTTTCATGGGGTATACCTTTAGATAAACCCTATCATCCACATTGAATTTAAGATCCCTTTTCCTAATATTAAAATATGACTTTTGATGATTTTGGGTGGTATTCAAACTTTCCTTTATGAGTATCACTTCCTCTATATCCTTAAGTACAAAACATGACCAACTAATGTCATCTTACCAACTTCAAACCATTCCCACTGGAGACGCACTCCGTTGCCCATAAAAAGCTTCAAAAGGCTCCATATCAATGCGTAAGTGATAAATATTGTTGTACGCAAATTTAACCAAAGGTAGGTGATCATCCCAATTACTCTTAATGTCAGGTATGCATGCTCTCAACATGTCTTCCAATGTTTGGATTACTTTCTCGGCTTGCTCATCGGTTAGAGGATGAAATGCGGTGCTTAACTTCACTTTGGTCCCGAGACATTTTTGAAAGGACTTCCAAAAGTGTGAAGTGAATTAAGTACTACGAACCAAAATGATGGACAATTACACACCATGAAACCTCACCAATTCCCTAATATGTAACTGGGCATAATCCTCAACAATATGCGATGTCTTAACTGGTAGAAAATGGGCTGATTTAGTCATTCTATCCACTATCACCAAATTGAATCATGTGGCCTCCATGTACAAGGTAAACCCATAATAAAATCCATATTTACATCCTCCTAGTTCCATGTAGGAATCTTATTATCTTAGGCTAAACATCCCAGTCTTTGATGTTTAACCTTTACTTGTTGGAAATTTGGACATTCTGCTACAAACTTTGCCATATCTTTCTTCATGACGTTCCACCAATACGCTTCCTTTAAATCTCTATACATTTTTTTGGATCCAGGGTGAATAGAATACCTTGAGTTATGAGCTTCAACTAATATCATCTCCCTAAGGCCGTCAACATTTGGAACACATAATTGATCTTGGTAACAAAGTACCCCATCTCCCCCTTGGGAGAAACCTCAACCTTATTATCTACCACTAACTTATTTAACTCCACCAAAGTTGGATTTATGTCTTGTCTCGCCTTCATCTTCTCCACTAATGATGACTCCATCCCACTGAGCACAAGAATACCACCCAAATGTGAATCATTCAACCTTACACCCAACCGGGCTAAATCGGTGATCCTTAACCAACTCTTTCTTTTCATTCTCAATATGGGTGGTACTGCCTATAGACACTCTACTGAGTGCATCTTCCACAATATTTGCCTTGTCTGGATGATACAATACGCTTAGGTCATAGTCCTTAAGCAATTCTACCCACTTGCTTTGCCTAAGGTTCAAGTTCTTTTTACTAAACACATATTTCAAGATCTTGTGGTCGGTAAATATATCTACATACACCCTACAAAAATAGCTTTGCTACATTTTCTATGCAAATAACACTATAGCCCTTCAAGATCATTCTTTGGATAATTTTTCTCATGCATCTTTAGTATCCTTGAAGTATATGCTATAACCTTGCTATGTTGCATCAACATAAAACCTAGTCCCACATGTGACGAATCACAATGAATAAGAAATCCATCTGAACCTTCAAGTAATATCAAAATAAGGGTTGCAGTAAGACAATCTTTCATTATTTGAAAACGTTTCTCACACTCATATGATTATTGAAACTTTACCTTCTTTTGGGTCAACCTAGTCAAAGGTGATGCAATAAAGGTGAATCCTTCAACAAACTTCTTGTAGTATCCAACTAAACTTATCAAAAGGTTCCTAATATTTGAAGGAGATAATGGTCTAGGAAGATTTCTTACACCCCTTTTTTTCTTTCAACCATAATACCATCACTAGACACAATATGGCTAAGGAAAGCCACCTCCCTCAACCAAAATTCATACTTGCTAAATTTGGTAATAATTGCTTATACCTCAAGGTTCGGAACATAATTTTCAAGTGACCCATACGTTCCTCCTTACCTCGAGAAGAAACAAATATATCATTAGTTAACACCACAACAAAAATATCCAAATATTACTTGAAAATTTGTTTTATCAAGTACATAAAGAGAGCGAGAGTATTTGTCAATCCAAACGTCATGACTAAAAACTCAATATGGCCATATTTCATTCAAAATACCATCTTGGAAGTATCACACTCCCTTACCCTCATTTGGTGATAACCAAATCAAAGATTAATTTTTAAAAGTAGCTTGCACCTTGGAGTGGATCAAACGAATTATCTCTCATCGAAATTGGGTACTTGTTCTTTATGGTCACCTTTTTTAGTTGTCGATAGTCTATCATATTCAGAGTGACCTTCTTCCTAACAAACAACACGGGTGCACCCCATGGAGACATACTAGGCCTTATAAAACCCTTATCCAACAAATCTTTCAATTGCTCCTTTAACTCTTTCAATTCCATCGGGGTGATTCAATAAGGTGAATTGAAATGGGTTAAAGCATCGAGGAAGAGATCTATGCCAAAATCAATGTTCTTTTTGAGAGGAACATCAGGTATATCATTGGGAAACACATTGGGGAATTTATTAATGATGGTGGCCGACCAAGAGTGGAAGCTTCAGAATTCACATCCCTAACTTGAATTATATGGTAGATTCTCCCTTTAGAAATCATCTTATGGGATTTTACATAAAGGATGAATCGACCCTTAGCCAAAGAGTCACACCCCTTACATTCAAGAATAGATTCATTAGGAAATTGCAACTTGACTCCATCAGTTCAACAATCAATAGGTGCATATAAAGGATAGAGGCAATCTATACAAAGAATAACATCAAAATTGATCATATCAAGATCAATGAGATCACGTGGAATTACTTTATGGAAAACCTATATAGGGAAACTCCTATAAAACTTTTTAGCTAGAACCGAATCAGCGGGGGGGGGGGGGGGTGGTATACATATAAGAAGGCTCTATGAAAATGTCAGGAGTCACATCAAATTTTATATCAAGATTTGGGGTAACAAAAGATAAATTGGTACCCAGATCAAGAAAAACATAAACATTAAAGTCAAAGACCACCAACATACCCATAACCACATCGGGAGACTCCTCAACATCTTGCCTAGATTGGAGTGCATAAAATATATTATCGCATTGAGCACCACCATGTTGAGCCTGCCCACCTTGATAAGAAACTTAGCCTTAAGTTCTACTTCAACCAACACTACCCCCACTCTTATAATCCTTAACATGATGACCAGGTGTCATGACCCAAGCCTAAGGCCTAGGTGTAACACGGCGAATGGGGGACCTGAACAAACCCAAACAAGCCTCTTAAGAATACATGGCACATCCTTGGTTGCAAAAGCATAATTAAGCAACAAACACATAAGTTCTAGGGGAAGCAAGACTTTGCACTTAAGCTATGGGGATGTTATAGGGAAGAGGATTAGCATGAGCACATAACATATAAGATCTAAGGGGGCAGGTATGTATGACTAACGCTATGGGGGTATTGGGGCCTTAGGACTTCCATCTCATCAACAATATACAACAAGCACAATAAGGGGATAAGGACTAAGAGAATCTTCCATAATACATAAATATAATATGAGTCGAGCTCATAACATACAAATCCACATATCCAACAACATCTCTAATACGAATGGAACGGGGGACAAGACATCTTCTGGGATCACCCTCAAAATGTAAATATCCATAAATAGAAAAGTCTTAAATAAACATGAAAGTAAATGGATATTGTTCCCCAAATGGAGGACTCACCAAGAAATCTTCAATCAGTTCGCTTAGCCATAAGGAGGAGGAGGATGAATAAGAGCTCCAGTCCTTACATGGTTAGATTATGTAGGCAAAAAATATATGTTAGTACTTGGAATGTGCTAAGTATGCGGGGTGCAATGCAATAAGGAACATAAGTCATAATTAAACAATATGCTTAATTGTAAACAATGAATATTAGCTTAATATGTCATGAATGCTCAATGTCTTAGTTAAATATGCATGAGGAGTCATCAAGTAAGATAACATATCATGCATAGATGGGATGGGACCATAACTGAGATGTGAGACCAAGTGAGTTGCTACTCGAAATCCCGATGCTCACTCAACACCGGACTAGGAGTGGTCTAATTTGCCAAGGTAAACCAAACACTCACCTTACGGGGACTCTCCCATTTTGGAAAGTTCTTTATAAACACTTTGTGGGAATACCATATTTTTGGTCAACAAATGATAAGAATGTCATGACCCAAGGATAAGGCCTAGACATGACACGACAAATGGAGAACCCAAAGGAACCCTAAACAAGCCTTAAGTATGCATAGCATATTCTTAGTTGTGGAAGCAAAACTAAAGAAAATAACACATAATTTCTAGGAGAAACAAGACTTTGGATTCATGCTACGGAGGACATTAGGGACTCAGGACTTTTATCTCATCCATAAGACAAGTATCAACACATAAGAGGGTATAAGGGCGTCTTTCATACTACATAGCATCATAAGAGTCGAGCTCAATACATACATATCCAAATATCGAACAAACAGCTCTAACACAAATGGAACGGGGACCAAGACATCTCCCGTGCTCACCCTCAATAGATAGTATCCAAAAATATACACGTCTAAATAAGACCGGAAGGAAAATGGCTATTGTCCTCGAAGTGGAGGATTCACTAAAAGTGATCTTCAACCAAGTCGTCTAGCCATGTTGAGGAGGAGGATGGATAGGAGCTCTAGTCCCTACATAGTTAGACCATGTAGGCAAAAGTATGTGTTAGTACTTGGAATGCACTAAGTATGCGGGGTGCAATACAACAAGGAACGTAATCCATACTGAAATAATATGTAGAATCATAATAAATAGATATAAGCTCAATATGTCATGAATGTTCAATGCCTTAATCGAAATATGCATGAGGATTCATAAATTGATATAAAATAGATGGGAAGGTCACCATCATCGGCGTATAAGAACAAGCGTGCTACTGCATGAAATCTTGATGTTCACTCCACACAAAACTAGGAGTGGTCAACTTTGCCAAGGTAAACCAAACACTCACCTTACGAAAACTCTCCTATTTTGGAAAGTACTTCATAAACACCTTATGGGAACACTATCCTTTTTGGTTAACTTATGATAACAACCTTACAGGAACACCACCCATTTTAGTATATAACTAACATGTGTCATACGGGAACACAACCCTTTTTGGTCAATCATATAACATGAGCTATATGGATCCATTAGCTAGTTCACAAACCTATGGTGGCGACATAGATATGGGACAATGGTTATTTACCAAGGTACTCTTGGTGTTTCGTCACAATTCCAAAGAATATTCAAATCATACTTATAGCCATAATTTGTAAAGAATAATATCATAATATTTTTATAGAGTAGATCATTAAATCCAAAGCTTCATAAAATCAAAATAGGGCTTCATAATTTTCATCACCTATTACAACATTCTCATATCTCATAGTAGGCATAATAGGCCCTTTAAAAATTTATATCATTCATAGTTACTTGCCATAAGGCCCTCAACATCATAGAAGTTTGACATAAATCATTAATCAAATCATGGTGGGTATAATGTACATAGGTTTAAACTATGCAATTCAAAAGTATATGACTTGAGAAGAGTAAAATGGAACTACTTGAATATTATTTAAATTAACTTACCATATAGCATGACAAGACTTAGCTAGGGTATCATCAACCCCATAAAATCCATATATTTGACATAGCTTTTCAATGCATAATCATATACATAAGTAGAATACCATACATATCTTTATAATATTATCATATACGAGAGTTCACCAAGAACATCCATAAATCTCATGTAGTTGACAAGGGATAATTGTTGGACTTGTGGAGGAAAGGTCTCCACAATAAAACCCACATACCTTGGCTGTTTCGATATGGAAAATCTTGCTAGAAAATAGAGGAATTCTAAAACCCTAGTTGGAACCCTTTGCTTGAATGTTGTAGTAGCTTGAGAGAGCTTGTGAGAGAATAGACTTAGGATATTTTGAGAATGGGTTAGGGTTGAAGAAGGCTAATAAAGGGTCTTTTGAAGGATCAAACAATGTAGTATAACATAAGGCTGATAGGAAATGTCAAAATTACCCTTTTTATAATCCTGTCGACATGACCACGAGGTCCCTTTTACGGGCCGTAAGAGAGGGGTTTCGTCTTCGAATATTTTGGATCCTCAGAAACTTTCCTTGAAACTCATTCAACAGCTGGACTTATGGCATATAAGTCATTATATGGGCCGTTTGATAAATCATACATTGAAACCCTAAAAATCACAAATTTCATCAAGTCGGCCATTTTTCCAAGAAAAGGAGTTACGTCTCATGGAAAAACTTATGGCTCATAAAAACCTTTGTAGGAACCACAGATACTCAGAAAATTTTTATTTCTAGATGCTTTTATACCCTCCAACATGTGGCGCCTTACAGTATCTCCCCCATGAAAACATTCGTTCCCTTATATGCTAAAGGAAAGCTCTACGAAATGGAATACATGCATCATACACAAGAATGCAACATATCATTATGAATATTTTTTTTAAAATCAAGCTTAAAAAACATTTATAATGCAACTTCAACACCACATAATCATGCATAGATGACATGTAAGAAACATGCAAGAATTGATTGGTTCATATGTGGAAAATATATCCTAGTACCTCAGGCTTGATTAGAATGGAAGAGATAGGGGTATCACTTCTTCATATCGCTTCAGCTTCTCGGGTGGCGCTTTCGAGTTGTTGGTTCATTCTAACGGAATTTGATAGATATATTATGGGCCTAAGGTAACTCTCCCTATTCGGTAGGGAGGGATGGAGACAGAAAATCTTAACACACGCTCTATGGCACGATATGAATCATGAAAAAGTGAAACATTTCCTAAAATGCCTTGTAGCCTCTTCCCCATAGATGTAGTGCACTTCGCACCAAGGAATAAAACTCTACTTGACGTGGCATATTGGACTTTGAGCACCCATTTTATAAACCTAGTACTCTAGTACCATCTCTATCATGACCCGGACCTAGGGTCTAGGAGTGACAAAGCGAATCACAATCCGAGAGTCCCTAAACAAGCCTCAAAGTATCCATATTCATATCATCTGTTAGGGAATGTGTTAAAGATAGTAAACACATAGTTCTAAGGGATGGAAAAGTAGGACTCACGCTATGGAGATATTATAGGGATAGGGACTAACATAGATTCACATAACACATAGCACATAAAGACTAAGGGTAGGTAAGTATGACTCACGCTATAGGGGCCAAACGAGACTTAAGATCTTCCACATCATAACATAAATCTATATCATAATACTCATAATCAATCCATAGTAACCATATCCAATAGGTAGCCATAATCATAATCATAATCTCTAAATACAACACATAGAATATATCCTTACAAGAGTCTACAAGATGTCTAATAATACCTCTAGTCATAAGATAGGGCGGTGGCCAAGACATGTCCCGAGCTCACCCTCAAAGTAAGTAACATAAATGGAAGCAACATACTTAGAGAGAATGTTTGCTTTTCCTTGGAAGATAGGACTCACCACAACAAATGTCTCAAATATGATCTAGTCGTCAAATGGTGGATGCAGGTATTCTCCAGTTCCTACATTGTTAGATCATGTAGGCAAAAAGTATGTGTTAGTATGTTTGAATGTACTAAGTATGCGGCATGCAATGCATATGACTTATCAAACCTGCATTCAATATGA
The DNA here is from genome assembly GCA_029948455.1 of Solanum rostratum. Lineage (NCBI taxonomy): Eukaryota > Viridiplantae > Streptophyta > Magnoliopsida > Solanales > Solanaceae > Solanum > Solanum rostratum. The sequence continues at coordinate 40,929,609 of CM057056.1, forward strand.
GATGACAAAGACACATAATATAGAAAGAGTTATATATATCAAAGAGAAGTAGTATAACAATATGCCATGAAATCCATGATGCGTGAAATGCCATAATGCTTATATATAGAAGGGATGTGACCATGAACATCATCTAAAGCTCATGCGAGCTATTACATGAATTCATCTGATGTAGACCTCCCATTTATAAGGGAAGATTACTTGCCAAGAGTAATCTACATCACACCTTACGACCCCGTCTTTTCGGCGTCTTCCTTATGACCTCATCTTTTTAGAAGGATTTCTACATCAAATCATATAAAAAATGTGTAACCATTCCTTATAACCTTATCTTTTCGGTAATGGATACCATATACCTATGATAGCGCATAATTCAAGGAAAAGGAGAGGAACCTTGAGGATAGCCCTAATGCCCCTAATCCATTCCCTGTTAAGTCAACATTCCATAAGAATATTTATACATATACATGCTTTCAAAAGAGGGACAAGTCATTTCAAATCATTTCAATGCATACTTGGGCTCAAAAGCCAAATCATACTACAAATCATACTTTTCATGCAAAAGAATAGCTCATTCACATATATCGGAATGGCATAAATACCCAAATGCTCAAAGAGTCATATCATAGACACTTATGTGATCACATTCTTGTCATAACCATAATCTTATCAAAATCATATACATAAACTTAATTGGGCTCAACGCACTTCATAAACTTCACAAAATCCCATGCTCATGAATGTATATGCTATAAATGTTGTGAGATTAGCATGGACAATACAGATTGAAACTTAAATCAAAAATACAATATGAAGTTGAAGTAAATCCACACATAAATGACCCTTAATTAAATCAAACTTTAAAGGGACAATACATATTCAAGTCTTCATAATAATCATGTAATTCAACATATTAGAGCTTAAATCAATTTAAAATTAGTAATAAAGCATAGCCCATGCTTCAATTGAATTTAATAAACAATAATCTTCAAAGCCCAAAATTAAAGTAAGCTTAAATTCTTGAAATCAAGTGTAAAATAGTTTTGGTCTTCTTGGTTGAAAGGGACTAAGAATCAATCTCACATACCTAAGTACACCTAGAAGAAACAAGAAGAATTTGATGAAGATTGGAGCCCTTCCTTGAATCCCAAGCTAATTCTCCACTAGAACCTTTGAGAGGAATTTTGAAGAGAGTTCAATAAAATTCTAGGTCTGAGAATAAATTTGAATAAGACGAGAAGAGTTTAGGTCATTGAATATCTTAGGATAACATAGGAAGTCACAAAAGCCCCTTAGGAATACCCATAATTACAAAAAAAAATCATTCATGGAGAGGAATAAAATTTGTTGACCGGGGTCCCGTGAGAAGGTTTCACGGACCATACAAGGTCACACGGACCATGAACCCTCCCTTGAAGCTTCACTTAGCCAAATCATAGGAAACATAGCATGACAGGTTTTCTAAAACGGGCATAACTTCTTGCTCTGAAGTCGGAATTAGGTGAAATTAGATGTTTTGGAAAGCTAATTCAAAGAGCTTCAAGTTGATAGGTAGTAGGCCTCCCAATTCATTATTTTCTAAGATATATGACCATTTAAGGTGACCCTATTTTCATTTCTTGTGAAAATCTTAGCCAATGGATTTCATACTTAAAATATTGCATGCCAAAACCCATATGGAGGGCTTCATGACCGGTGAGAGGTCACACAGATCGTGTGGCCTCTCATGAAGCCTTACTTAGAAAATTTCTCCATTGACAAAGTTCCAAGATGGTGATCCAATACTTAGAAAATTTTCACTCTAGCATACATATGGAAGGCCTCACGGACCGTGAAAGGATATACGGTCCATGAGAGGTCCATGTGTGAAGTGCCTTGGACAAAATATGAATTTTCAAGGCAAAGGCCCTCCACACGATCTACCACATAGACCGTACGGGATTCATGTGAGGTAAACCTTGGACTTAAACTCTACGTAAATGCCAACGCTCTACACAAAAGGCCAAGGGCCACATCAAGGCACCTCTACATGGTCCATATACCATCATATGGCTAGTAGAGGCTTCCCTGAAGTGTCACCTTGTTCCAAAACATTCCGCAATTGAATTTCTAAGCTCCATTAAGGTCATACAAAGTTTGAATCCTTACATCATCTCTCCCTTGGGAACATTCATCTTCGAATATGCTAGAACAAGGCTTGAAGGGCTTGACTTAGAAGATGAAACATCCAAACATAAGATAAAATGCATATTTCATCACTTGAAAATCATAAAGTCATTAAGACTCATATCAAAAGATCTTTAAAACATTCAAAACATCTTTAAATTATTTTCGTGCACATGTATGCATGTCATGTAATGAAACTCAAGAGTGAAAGTATTAGGACCGTTGAGAATAGGAAGAACCTAAGACCATAGGCTTGAGTAGATTGGAAATAATAAAGGTATCAATGCATCATACTTGATTCCAAGATTGGAAATAATAAAGGTATCAACGCATCATACTTGATTCCACTTCCCACGTACCACTTTCAACATGTTGATTTCTCCAAAGCACCTTAACCAAAGCCACATCCTTGTTGCGAAGCCGCTTCACTTGCCTATCCAAGATCTCAATAGGGACTTACTCATAAGACAAGTTATGCTCCACCACAACACCCTCCATATGCATAATTATACTAGGATCATCAATCAATTTCCACAATATAAACACATGGAAAACCGGGTGAATAGAACTCAAATCTGGAGGCGAATCCAATCTATAGGCTACATTCCCAGTCCACTCAACAACCTTATAAGGACTTACATACCCGGGAGTTAACTTGCTCTTCTTGCCAAAATGCAATACACCCTCCATAGGAGATATCTTCATATACGTCCTATCACTGACAATAAACTCGAGATCCCTCTTTCTAACATCCAAATAAGACTTTTGATGACTTTGAACCCTCTTCAACCTTTCCCTCATAAAGTTCACTTTTTCCGTAGCCTCCAACACAATAGAATTCATTTTATCTAACTCAAAACATCCCACCATAGGTCTACTCCTTCTACCATAAAAAGCCTCAAATGGTGTTATTCCAATGCTAGCATGAAAGCTATTGTTGTAAGCCAACTCAATAAGCGGTAGATGATCACTCAAATTTCCTTTGAATCCTAATACATAAGTCACCAACATGTTCTCCAAGGTTTGAATCATCCTTTCGGCATGTCCATTGGATTGAGGAAGAAAATGGTACTTAACTTTAGCTTAGTGCCAAGCCCCTTTTTGAAATGATTTTCAAAAGTGAGAAGTAAATTGGGCACTACAATCTTATATAATAAGGAGTAGGCACACCATCCAATCTAACCAACTCTCAAATATATTACTTGACATTGTCCTCAACATTGAAAGTAGTCCCAACCGATAAGAAGTGAGTCGATTTAGTCATTCATTAAACAATTACCCACATGGAGTCTAGCTACTTCCGTTACGGGGAAACCCAATCACAAAGTCCACATTCCCATTCTCTCGTTTCAAGTAGGGATTTCAATATTTTGGGCCAAACAATCAGGCCTTTGATGTTCCACCTCCACTTGTTGGCGATTAGAGTGGTCAGATACAAATTTAGTTATATCCTTCTTAATACCATGACACCAATACATTTTCATCACATTGAAACACATTATGGTAGATCCCGGATGTATGGAATAATGAGAGTTATGGGCTTCACTCATGATCATCTCTCTAAGATCATCAATGTTTGGAACACCCAATCGATCTTGAAACTGAGTTACTCCATCTCCCCCTTGAGAGAAAACCTCTATCTTGTTTTTGGCAACCAACCTTTTAAACACAACCAATGATGGGTCTAAGTCTTGCTTTTCTTGGCATAAACAACCACAAAAGATTCAGCCCTATTCTAAAGATGAACGAGATCATCATTAGATGCACTCAACCTAATTCCCCAATCATGATGCATATCCTTCACCAAATCCCTTTTAACCTCATCGATAAGATCAACTACAACATTTTCCTTGTTTGGATTGCATTATGGGCCCAAAGTAACTCTCTCTATTTGATAGGATAGGATGGATATAGGAAATATTAAGGCACGCTCCATGGCATGATACGAATCATGAAAAAGTTAAACATTTTCGAAAACAACTTATAGCCTCTTACCCATAGATGTGGCATGATTCACACCCATAAATAAGACTCTACTTGACATGGCATGTTGGACTCCGAGGATCATTTATAAACCTAGTGCTCCGATACGATCTCTTTCACGACCTGAACCTAGGGTCTAAGAGTGACATGGCGAATGGGAACACGAGAGTCCCCAAAAAAAGTCTCAAAGTATCCATATTCACATCATCGGTTTGGAAGCATATTAGAGATAGTAAACACATAGTTTCATGGGATGGGAAAGTAGGATTCACGCTATAGGGATGTCATAGGGATAGGAACTAACATGGATTCACATAACACGTAGCACATAAAGACTAAGGGGTAGGTAAGTATGACTCACTCTATGGGGGCAAAACGAGACTTAGGATCTTCTACATCGTAACATAAGTCCATATCATAATACTCATAATCAATCCATAATAACCATATCCGATAAGTACCATAATAATAATCTCCAAATACAACACATAGCATATATCCGTACAAGAGTCAACAAGATGTCCAACAATGCCTCTAGTCATAAGATAAGGCGGGGGCCAAGACATGTCCCAGGCTCATCGTCAAAGTAAATAACATAAATGAAAGGAACATACGTAGAGGAATGGTGTCTTGTCCTTGGAAGATAGGACTCACCACAATAAATGTCTCAAATTTGATCTGTAATCAAATAGCGGATGAAGGTAGTCTCCGATTCCTCCATGGTTAGATCATGTAGGCAAAAAGTATGTGTTAGTATGTTTAAATATACTAAGTATATGGGTATGCAATACATATGACTTATCAAACCTGTATCCAATATTAGATGACAAAGACACATAATATAGAAAGCGTTATATATATAGAGAAGTAGTTTAACAATATGCCATGAAATTCATGATGCATGAAATGCCATAATGCTCATATATATTGGGGATGAGACCATGACCATTATCTCAAACTCATGCGAGCTATTACATGAATTCATCCGATATAGACCTCCCATCGGTGAGAGAAGATTACTTGCCAAGAGTAATCTAGATCATACCTTACGACCCCATCTTCTCGGTATGATGGATACATTACTTATGACCTCATCTTTTCAAATGGATTTCCATATCAGATCATATCATATCATATGAAAAATGTGAAACCATTTTTATCACCCCATCTTTTTAGTGATGGCTACCATTTACCTACGCTAGCACATAATTCAAGGAAAGGGGGAAGACCTTTAGGGATAACACTAAGGCTCCAAATCCATGTGGTGCTAAGTCAACACTCCACAAGAATATTTATACATATACATGCTTTCAAAAGAGGCACAAGTTGTTTCAAATCATTTCAATGTATACTTAAGCTCAAAAGACAAATCATACTTCGAATCATACTTTTCATGTGTAGGAATGTCTCATTCACATATATAAAAATATTGTAAACACCTCAAATGCTCAAAGAGACATATCATAGACATTAATGTAATCAGATACTTGTCATCACCATAATCATGACAAAATCATATACATAAATATAATTAGGCTTAACCCACTTCATAAACTTTATAAAATCCCATGTTCATGATACATATGTCATGAATGATGTGACATTAGCATGGGAAATATATACTCAATCTTTAATTAGCAATACAATATGAAATTAAAGTAAATCCATAAGTAAAATCCACATTCAAATCACAATTTAAATTACTCATGCTTAAATCAAACTTTAAAGGGACAATGTATATTCAAATCTTCATAATAGTCATGTAAATTCAACATATTAGGGCTTAAATCAATTTAAAATCAACAATAAAGCATATCTCATACTTCAGTTGAATTTAATAAACAATAATCTTCAAAATGCACAATCAAAGTAAGCTTAAATTCCATAAATCAAGTGTAGAAGAGTTTGGGCCTTCTTGGTTGAAAGGGACCAAGAATCAATCCCACATCCCTAAGTTCACCTAGAAGAATAAAGAAGCATTTGATGAAGATTGGAGCCTTTCCTCAAATCCTAAGCTAATTTTGTACTAGAGTCTTTGAGAGGAGCTCTTAAGAGAGTTGAATATGATTCTAAGTGTGAGAATGAATTTGAATGAGAGGAGAAGAGTTTAGGTCATTTGAATGTCTTAGGATATCATAGGAGTTCAAAAACTCCCCTTAGGAGTAGCCATAATTACAACAAAAATATTAATGAAGAAGAATAAATTTGTTTCCAAGGTTCCTATGAGAAGTTCTCATAGTACGTACAAGGTCACACAGAGTGTGAACCCTCCCGTGAAGCTTCAATTAACCGAATAATAGGAAATACAGCACAGACAGGCTTTACAAAAATGGGCATACCTTCTTGCTCCAAAGTCAGAATTAGATTAAGCCAGATGCGTTGGAAAGCTAATCCAAAAGCTTCAATTTGATAGGTCGTAGGCCACCCAATTCTTTTTTTCTAAGAGTTATGATCATTTAAAGTTGAACTTTCTATAAGTTCTTGTGAAAAGCTTAGCCAATGGAATTCCATACTTAGAAATTACATGCCAACACCCATACATAAGGCATCATGGCCCGTGAGATGTCACACAGTACCATGTGGCCTCCGTTGGAACTTTACTTAGAAAATTTCTTCAGTAAGAAAGTTTCGAGATGGTAATCTGATACTTAGAAAATTTTCACTTCGACGCCCATACAAAATGCCTCATGGACCATGAAAGGCTATATGGTCTATCAGAGGTCTATGTGTGAAGTGCCTTGGCCAAAATGTGGATTTTCGAGGCCAAGGCTCTCCACACGGCCCGTGAAGCCTCACATGGACAGTGTGGTGTTTATGTGAGGTTAAACTTGATCTTAAACTCTACATAAATGCCAACACTCTACACACAAGGCTAAGGTCTACCTCGAGGAACCTCTACACGGTCTATACACATTCACACAACCTGTGAAGGCTTCCCTGAAGTTTTATCTTGGTCTAAAACTTTTCGAAACCAAATTTTCAAGATCCATTAAGATGATACAAAGTCTAGATCCTTACACTTGACGATTAGTTTGACGATGAAAAGTGGTACTCAACCTCACCTTTGTACCAAGTACCTTTTGAAATGACCTCCAAAAGTGAAAAGTGAATTGGGTACCACGATCCAATATAATAGACAAAATTATACCATGAAATCTAACAAACTCCTAGATATATAACTTAACATAATCCTCAGTATTGAAAGTAGTCTTCACTAGTAGGAAATGAGACAAGTTAGTCATCCTATCTACAATTACCTAAATAGATTTCTATTGTTTTTGGGTATGGGGAAAACCTGTCACAAAATTCATATTCACATCTTTCCACTTCCAAGTAGGAATATTAATATCTTGGGTAAAACTATTGGGCCTTTGGTGTTCCAACTTTACTTGTTGCTAATTAGGACATTCGGATATGAACTTTTTAATGTATCTCTTTATGTCATTCTACCAATATACCTCTTTCAAGTCCCAATTCATCTTTGTGTATCTCGGATCTATAGCATAGAGAGAGTTATGAGCTTCACTCAAAATCACCTCTCTCAGACCATCAACATTAGGAACACATAATCGATCTTGATATCAAAGTACACCATCTCCACCTTGGAAGAAAATCTCTACCTTCTTCTCGGCAACCAACTTCTTCAATTCAACCAATGACAGGTTGAGATCTAATTTTGCTTTGACATCAAACACCATAGAAGATTTGGCCCCAGTTTGAACATGAACACCACCATCATTAGAATTAGCCCACCTCACACCCAATCTAGCCAAACGGTGAACATCCTTCATCAATTCCTTCTTAGACTCATCCACATAACCAAACTACCCATCGATAGTTGTAACACCTCTCATAGAAACTCAGAAATACCCTGTGAAGTATTTCTTGAATATCGTAAAATTCATATGTTATTTTGCAAATTTGACTGCGTATTCTTTTTAGGAGGCAAAATGTGTAGGAAAAGGTCCACCTTCGATTTTTAGATAACCCATATCAAATAATAATTTATCGATAGAATTGAGCAAAACAAAAAAGTATGTGGCAAAGGCGCGGTGCGTCCTTGCTCCCCCAGTGTTCAAAAATTTTTTAACTTCATTTTAGTAAAGAAAGTTGGATGGGACTTATCTCAAAACCTCCACATACATAAATACTCAAAATTCTCTTATTTTTAGACCTTTATAACCCCTAAAACCTCTAAATCTTCTCTTTAAAAACCCTCCATCATGTCCCTTCAATTTCGTGGAGATCAAGTCTTCTCTATTAAAGACAAAGCTTTCAAAGGGTTTCTCAAGGTTCTTCAAGTCCTCTTCTCCAAGTTTCAAGGTTTAAAGGTACGTGGGCTTCTTTATTAATGGGATCTTCCACCCATGGAGTCCCAAGAACATATTTTTCTAAAATTCTCAAGTTTTAAGTGATTAATTCCCTAAGGGTGCACTCTATAACTTCTATTAAACAAGAATTATGTTGAGATTATTCATCTATTGCATGAAATTTTGTGAACTGATTTCAAGTGTTTTCTCATATGACCAATCTTATGGATTTGAAGCTATGAAAAGCTATGATACGATGAGTTATTATAAAATTAAATAATTTATGAGATAAATTCCATGATTCTATGGCTAAGATTGAAAGATGATATCTATAATTGTGGTGGGTTGTCTAAGAATGATTTGAATTGATTTTTTTCATTTCATTGATTCATAGTCCTCTTGACTTACATGATTTAAAGTCTATATGCATGAAATCCACCCAATTATCATATCAAAGTTCTAAGGGAGTATGATCTCCACAGATGAGGGTCTAATTACAAGTTTATGAAAAGCTAAAGTTAAAGTTATGATGTTTTGAATCCCTCTTATGAAGTTAAAAATGGTGAAAGGAAAATACTCAGGAAAAGTTACATCCTTGTGATAGGGGAAATCCTTATATAATGGATCTCGAGTTAAGATGAGCTACTCTTTATATGTATGATGATGAAGCTATGATTTTAAAGTTTATGAATGATTATGATCATGCGTATATTTTCAAATGTATTCCATGGGAATGACTTAGCACCGAGTGGGGCATTGTGGTGGGGTTCTATAAGGGAACCCTAGAAGCCACCTTTTGTCTCCTTAACTATGTGCCACCACAGGAGCCCTTGTAGGCTAAACTAAAGCTAGGATAATGGATCCATATAAGCCATAATGTTCATTAAAGATGTGATTGCAAAGTTAACAAAGTCTATAGAGGTCTACCTTCGCAAGTACATTCCCCTTCTCCCATTGAAAGGAGTTCATTGGCCCTTCCAAATGGAAGGAGTTCATTAGATTCCAAGTAGTAGCTTCTTGGTCTCATATATTAGTTATGGTCTTCTCCCACATATGTATGATATAAAGAAGTTATGTTTTATGCACGTTTTCATTTAAGAATCCTCATGCATGTCCCATTGAGCTTATTTCTATTGTACATCATTATGCATCATGTTTATGAAACTTATTATCTATTATTGCATGCAGCCCACATATGAGAACATTCCAAGTACTAACATATACTTTTGGCCTACATGATCTAACCATGTAGGGACCAGAGCACTTCCTTATCCTTCTCCATATTGCTAGCTTGGTTCATGAAGCTCACTTGTTGTAGTGAATCGTCCATTTCAGGGACAAGATCCAATTTAGCATCTTGCTTATTTTGGGACATTAGTACTTTACTTTCTATTTGAAGGTGAGCTCGGGAGATGTCTTGGCCCCCGTCCTTCTTATGTTTTACAGGTGTTGTTGGATACTTATGCTATGTAAGTACTATGCAAAGTTGAGCTTTTATGGGGACTTATCGTTTAGTCCCTTTCCCCTAGGTGATGCTATTTGATGCTATTGATGATGATGGAAAGTGACGAAAGTCCTCAGTCCCTACTTCGCCATAGCTGGAGTCATACTTACCCTCCCCTTAGTACCTTGTTTGCTATGTGATCATGTAAATTTCTTTCCCCTATCTATCCCCATAGCATGAGTCCGTAGCGCCAATTTCCATTCGAATTATTTGTTGAATGCCTTTTATTATATTTTGCAACTAAGGATGTGCACGAGATATGTTAAGAGGCTTGTTTGGGTTGCCTTCAGGTTTCCCATTCATCATGTCGTTACTATGCCCTAGGCTTGGGTCATGATAAGCTTGGTATCAGAGCACTAGGTTTGTAAATGGTCCTCAAAAATGCAATACACCGTGTCGAATAGAGTCTTATTCATCAGTATGAATCACATCATATGAGTACTAACAATGCTCTCTTTGCTATTTCTTGAAAATTCCACAAAGAAGAGCACCATTGCTAAGGGATGTGGCTAAGGAGCAAGCCAATCTCTTGCAAAGAGAGGAGAATGTTTCTCATGCAGAGTTTAGAATTGCCTTCACTATGTTAGCCCAAGCTTTGTCCAACCAAGCTAATAGAGAGATTGTCATTCCTCCAAAAGCACTGCTCAAGTTTGTGATTTTATGAGGATGAACCTAGCAGAGTTTCATGGATCAAAAGTAAATGAAGACCCAGTTGAGTTTCTTGAGGAGGCTTATAGAATTGGAGCTATAATGGGTGTTCCATTAGAGGAGGAGGTTGAGCTTGTGGCCTATCAAGTGATAAGGGTGGCAAAGATTTGGTACGACCAAGTGGTTGAAGAAATAGCTATTGAAGCGGGCTGAGTTGGATGGGAGTAGTTTAAATTGGAATTTTTGGATAGATTCTTTCCATTGGAGTTGAGGGAGGCCAAAGTGCAAGAGTTCATAAACCTAATGAAAGTGCACATGAGTGTGAGAGAGTATTCTCTCAAGTTCACAAAACTCTCCAAGTATGCTCCATTTATTTTATTGGATCCAAGGGCTAGGATAAGTAAATCTATATCCGGTGTTTCGAACATGATCTCCAAGGAATGAAAGATGACTATACTTATTAAAGAAATAGATAACTCCCACTTAATGACCTACGCAGAAAAAATTGAGGATAAGAAAATGAGGGAAAGGTTTAGGGAGTCTAAGAAAGTTAGGGAGGATGGAGGTGGATTCTTCCATAAAGGGAGTGGTGGCTATGGCAAGTTTCCAAGGTGGTCACGAGAAAAGAAATCAAGAATCATCCAACACTCCTCCACCTAAGTTCAAGAACTATAAGGTGACCAACTCAAAGCCCCAAGAAGATATAGGTTCACAAGCTTCGCCAAAGTGTTCAAAACGGGGGAAGCTCCATAAGGGTGAATGTCTTGCCTGGTTGGATGTTTTTTACAAATTTGGTAAGCCCTACAATTTTTCAAGGGATTGTAGGAGTGGGAATGTAAGTCCCTAAGGCCAAGGTGGGCAAGCACAAGGAGCCCAAAAATCTAATAGGTTTTGTGCTCTTCATGATCATCAAGTGGTGAAGGAAGCCCTGGATGTTGTTACCAATATGTTGAAAGTTTGTGGTTTTGTTGTTTATGAACTTTTAGATCCGGGGGGAAATTTAATTTTTGTACACCATTTCTTGCTAATAGATTTCATGCATGTCTGAAACACTTGTTGAGCCTTTTAAAGTTAGTACTCTCGTTGGTGAGTCCATTGTTGCACAAAAAGTCTATAGAGGTCGTCCAGTGTCCATCATGCATAAAGTTGTTCCTTGTTATTTTGTAGAGCTCTCCATAATTAATTTTGATGTATACTTGGGATGGATTGGTTACACGCCTCTTATGCTTCCATAGAGTGTCGAACCCATAGTGTCAAATTTCAATTTCCAAATGAGCCTACACTTGTGTGGAAGGGTGATAGTCTTTCAAGTAAATGTCAATTTATTTCCTACCTCAAAGATTGCAAAATGATTTCTAAGACATGTATCTACCATTTTTTGAGAGTTTGGGATGTCACATCTAAAATTCCATCTCTTGAGTCGGTTCCTTTAGTCAATGAGTATCCTGATGTGTTTAAGAGTTGCTCGGTGTCCCTCATGAAAGAGAGTGAGATTTTTGCGTAGATCTTTTGTCTGACACCTGACGTATATCAATTCCTCCATATAGAATGGACTTGGCGGAGTTAAAGGAACTAAAAAAACAATTGAAGGATTTGAGAAGGGATGTATTAGACCTAGTAGGTACCCATGGGGTTCCCTGGTGTTATTTGTAAGGAAGAACGATGGGTCACTCTGAATGTGCATAGACTATTTCAAAGTCAACAAGATTACCATCAAGTACAAATATCCCCTCCCAAGAATTGATGACCTATTTGATCAATTACAAGGGTCCAAGAACTTTTCCAAAATTGATTTGAAGTCCAAATATCATCAATTGAGTGTGAGGGAATGAGACATTCCCAAGACAGTGTTTCAAACATAATATGGGCATTTGGATTTTGCAGTACTATCCTTTGGTTTTACAATGCACCAACTATCTTTTTTGACCTAAAAAATAGGGTGTTCAAGCCCTACCTTGACATGTTCGTGGTGGTATTCATTCATGACATTTTGGTCTACTCACAGGATGAAGAAGATCACAAATAGTATTTAGGAGTAGTTTTACAAACTTTGAGGGATGAAAAGTTGTTTGCTAAGTTTGCCAAATGTGAGTTTTATTTGAAAGAGGTTGCATTTCTCAGACATGTTGTGTCGAGGAAAGGAATAAAAGTTACCCCCAAATGGACTGAAGCAGTGAGAAATTAGCGAAGGCCATTGACCCCTATGAACATTAGGAGTTTCTTGGGTCTAGTGGGGTATTATAGAAGAAAGGTAGAAGGTTTTATCTCTATTTCGTCTTCATTGGCTAAGTTGACCCAAAATAAAGTAAAGTTTGCGTGGACGGATGAATGTGAGAAGAGCTTAAAGATAGGTTGACTTCGGCTCCAATCTTAACTTTGTTGGAGGGTAGCTATGGTTTTGTTATTTCTTGTAACGTCTCAAATTATTTGAGTTGTGTGTTGATGCAAAATGGTAAGGTGATTACCTATGCTTCAAGGCAACTAAAGGCGCATGAGAAGAACTATCTAACATATGATCTTGAATTAGCAGTCATTGTGTTTGCATTGAAAATTTAGTTTCATTATTTGTATTGGGTCTATGTTGATGCGTTTATCGACCATAAGAGTCTCCACATGTGTTTACATAAAGAGATCTCAATCTAAGGCAAAGGAGATGGTTGGAACATCTCAAGGACTATGATACTAGAGTGAAGTATCACCCAGGTGAGGCTAATGTTTTAGCTGATGCACTTAGTAAAATGTCCATGGTTAGTGAGTCAAACCTTGAAGATGTTGGGAAGAGGAAATTGGAAAAAGAGGTACATAGATAGTCTGGATGGGAGATAAGGTTGAATGATACCATAAATGGTAGTGTGATGGTATTGGATGACTTTGAGTTATCATTGATTGAGGATGTCAAATAAAAGCAAGATCTTTATCCCATCTTGGTTGAATTGAAAGCCTTGGTGAATGAAGGAAACATAGAGGTATTCTCACAATGGGGAGATAGGGTGCTTCATTACAAGGGGAGATTATGTGTGCCGGATATTGATGGTTTGAGAAACTTGATATTACAAGAGGCTCACGATTCTTCCTATTCTATTCACCCTGGTTCCACAAAAATGTATAGAGACTTGAGGAAAGTGTATTGGTAGGATGGAATAAGAAGGACATTTTTAAACTTGTGGCCTGATTCTCTAATTGTCAATAAGTTAAAGTAGAACACCAAAGACGGGGTGGTTTGGCTCAAAATATTAAGATTCCCACTTAGAAGTAAGAAGAGATTAATATGGACTTTGTAGTTAGGTTTCTGATGAATCCATATTTTGGACTCATTCTGGGGTTAAACTTTAAAGAAATGTTTCCCTTAGTGTGCTAATGATTCCAATTTCTAACAAATATGCACGTGATATGACAGGAAATGGAGTTAATAGTGCACAAAAAGGCGAGACTTGATGGAATCTTGGAAAATGAGCAAAAGTGTTAAAAGGCGATGAAAAGTGGTGCCGCTGGCATCCTCAAGATCCTCCAAATTCTCATGGAAATTGCCTAACTTTGTAGCAGCCAAGGTTCCAGGTTAAGCCCAGAGTCGGTCAGGATCTATGTCGTAAAGCATACTCGATGATACGCCGAGCGCACAAGTGATCACCTAAAGTTGCAACACCCAAATCCCCAAAACACTAACATAAGGGTGATATGAGGGATATTTCGGCACATCACCGAGTTGAAAAGGCAGAGCAAAGAGTCATAGCCAAATGTTGCAGTGGAAGAAGACTCGTGAAGATACATAAAAAACCAGTTAAGTGCACATTCGGCGCATCGTCGGAGTGCTCATGATGGTTGGCCTTGACAGCCAAATGGAATTTTGTAGCACAAACTTTCACATTTTTTGCACGAAGTATGTAAGCAATTTTAGAAAGGACATTGTACATCATCCATTCATTCCATATCAAAAGAATTACACTATAATAGTAGTAAATAGAACCTTCTTCTTCGAGTACAAGGGAGGCTAGGGTTTTGGGCATCAAATTGGAGAGGATAAGCTTAATCTTGTTACCTATGACTTTTGCTACTATGTATGGTAATCAATCTCTAATTTCTAGCATGTGTGGCTAAAACCCCCCAAGTTGGGGGTGTGATTTTGATATGGGTCTTTAATTTACTTGTTGGATTTGTGATGTCTTGACTTATCTAGTGTTTATCTAGTGTTTATTTGGTGAATTTATGTCTATTCCTATGTTTAATATGTTAATCTCAAGGTTGTAAACATGGAGTTTTGTTTTTAGATCTCTGGTTGTTCAATAGCTAGGATTATTAGAGCGTGGAATGCATATAATGGCTGGAAACCTTATGGGAGCAGTTGATATCCACATCTATGGATTCAATGGCCAAGATAGTAGGTGTTTTGCTCGACTTCTTAGGCCAAGCGTCTGCTCGGCAGTCCGCGTTTAATATCTTAACTGATTCATGCGAAACACCCATATATCATAGGTGATTTGGGTTATAATTGACCTAGCCTATTCACTCAACATCAACTCATGTAGAGCATCTAGACCCATTTGTTAGATTTTTGCCCATATTTGCACATCCCCAATATCTTCTCTTGATTGTTGTTTAATTCATTAATCAAAACTTGTTAGCTGAAATTTTATATTAACTATTGCAGTCCACTAGATCCAGAATTACATGGTCCAACAAGTTACTTCTGCCTTGAACAACAATTCCCTGTGGGATCTACCCCAACCTCTAAAGTTGGGGTATTATGCCGATGGCGACTACTCCTTCTGCCTTTGAGTAGTGGGGTTGAGCGACATCAAAAATGACGCCATTGTTGGGGAACCACTGTGTCCATATTGGAAGCGTTTGTTGAGCGTTGTTCTTGTAGTTAGAATTGTTTTTACTATTTTCTTGTTGTTTTTTATTGAACACTAGATATAACAATGGAGGATGATAGAGGCATTCATGGTGAGAATGTCAGGTACATGAATGGGGGATGTAAAATGTTAATCAGGATTAAGTTGGAAGCACCGGTGTTATCTGACTACCCCCATTGGTTGGAGGTGTTAACTTCCGTATAACAAGAACTATGTTGCAACTCCTCTAACTGAAGGGATTGTTCAAAGGGATCGACCACGATGATCCTTGTAAATACTTGAGGAACTTTGTTGATGTGTATCCCTCATTCAACTTCAGGGGAGTAAGCTAAGAGGCTATCTGACTAGGACTATTTCCTTTCTCTATCATTGGAGAAACATTGAGGTGGCTAGCAGAGTTGCCTCGTGATTTTATTACCTCAAGGGAGGAACTACAAACTGCATTTCTAGAGAAAACTTTCCCTCCCTCAAATATGATTAAACTGAGAAAGAGTATTGAGAACTTTAAGCAACTAGAAGGTGAGCCATTGCATGAAACATGGCTCCGGCTTCAGAGACTTTTACTTCAGTGTCCTAACCATGGAGTTTCGGACCACATATTTTTACAATACTTTTATGTGAGCTTTGATGTTGCAAACAAAGGAGTGGTTGATCAACTAGTAAGAGGAGATTTAATGACAAAATCATTCACTGAAGCTTGCAACCTTTAATATGGCATGACAAAAATTAATAGAGCATGGTACACAAGAGATGATGCAGTCCCTTCAAGCCACAGAGGCCCTACGGAGGAGCAAGTTGCCAAAGACCAAGAAAGGGATGAGAACATGGCTAAGATGTTAACTCAGCTAGACCTTTTGGCTAAGCATGTCATGGGAGGAAATCACAATATTATAAATGTAGTGGGAGCTATTGGAGAGGAGATGTTTGAAGGTGAACCATTTGAAGGTGGTTATAACGAAGAATGTGGGTTCTCGGCCGGCTTTTGCCGCGTTGTCCCACTTTTCTCTTGCTTATCATTCTCAGGATTGCTGAGATCGTCATCACCTATAACTTGAGCCTCCTGCTTAGTGTGAGGCCAAAGTCTAGTTGTGAAGCCAAAGGCACCTCATGTGAAAGTGAATCCTATATTTAATTCTTTGTCAATAAATGTTCCCCTTGTGGAAGCATTAATTGAAATGTCTGGATATGCCAAGTTCATGAAGGAATTGGTGACAATGAATAGGACTCTTGAATATAAGATAATTGAAGTGTCTCACAACTGCAGGGCAACCCTGACATAAAAGCTGGTGACTAAGAAAGTAGACCCAGGGTGTTTGCCATTCTATCCACAATAGGAGCCTTAAAGTTCAGTAAATCTCTTTGTGATTTATGGGCAAGCATAAATCTCATGCCCTTAGCTATTTTTGAAGAACTGGTTTTGGAAACCCCTTCACAACGATAATGCAGCTGCTCAAGGCTGATTGGTCTATCAAAAGACCAGTGGGAATTCTACATAATGTGTTGGTAAAGGGACATAAATTTATACTTCCTACAGATTTTGTGATCTTGGATTGCTAGGTGGATACAAATGTGCCTATCATTTTAGGGAGGCCATTCTTAGCCACTGGGTGAGTTGTGGTTGATGCGGCAAGTGGAGACTTGAAATTTAAAGTGAATGACAAGAAGGTTGTTTACAATATTTGCAAAGCTTTGAAACCAAGAGGTGATCCGAGGTATTGTCAATTATGGGTCAATCAGCGGTAACTTGAGATGAAGAGGAACAACGTCCTACCATGATGTTAACTTAGGTGCTGATTGGAAGTAACCCAAGGTGAGTATTTTACTGCTTTATTGTTTGAATAATGGGTGTTGAATTGTGCAGGGTTAACAAGAAAAATAGGAGTGACAAGTTGATAAAGGAGACTAAGAAAGGCCACTCTGTGTATCATCGAGTTATATTAGCGTGGTCAATTTGACAGCATTTTTTGGTTGAGAGGTGACCCTGGAAGTGCTGTAAATTTTGGCGAATCAAAAGTCCAAATGCCGAATCACCGATTCTAGTTGGCAATGGTCAGTTTCAATGCACTTCTGCGTGGAAGACAAGGTAAACTCACTGTGAAAAAGGGTGGTCCCTAGCACGTTAAGCATAGAGCCAAGTATGCTAGGCGGCGTGGTTCAGCGTTTTGCAACATGCATGCTCACCAACATACTTAAGGCTTTTCAAATACCTTGGCCCTTTCACTTTCCACCTTCCTTCCTTTTCCCTTCCCTCACACGCTAATACCCATTTCTTTTGCTTTTCTTTGAAAAGTTTTTCTAAGAAGTTGAGATTAATCATCAAAGAGCATCACCAAAGGTTTCATTATGCCTCATTGTTGAATAGGTATGATTTTCCCACCTGATTCTAGTTCTTTGAAGAAGTCATTGTTTGTGAGATTGATCAGAGTTTTGATGTGGAAATCTTGCTTTATACTTTGAAATTTTTTGAGAGATTCATTTAATAGGAGTTTAGAGTTTCCTTTGAACCCTGTATTGCATGTTTGTGTGATTTATTTTGGATTTTTATATCTCTTCATGAAGGTCAAAATTGGGGTAATGAATGAGTGGGGTTAGAGTTAAGAATGAAGGTTCTGGTTTACTAATTGTTGATTAGTTTGTGGGTTTGACCCTAATCTTGTGCATGTTATGATGCTTGATTGAGCTCACTTGAAAATAGGCCATAATCATATGAATATGTTCTTGAAATGTGCTTGCGTGTTAGATTGATTGCTTCTCTAGGCTATGGGTAAAGTCTGAGTAACCCTTGATATCTTTAAGCAATTGAACTTGCCCTATTGGGTGACATCATTCTTAAGCGTAGGTCATCATTTGATCGAGTGCATAGCCATTGAAATCATTCAATAGTGATAGCCAGTATTTAAGCTTGTATTGATTTGTTGTGCTGGGTTGGTATGTGTGATTCATCCACCTGGTCTATGAACATTATTAAAGTTTTGGGTAAATAGATGAAGCACCTTATCAGCCACAACAGGCGATAGTCATTTTGACCACCTAAGTGCACTTAGCTATGCACCCAACTGGCACTTACACCACCTTATTCGGTTGTTTTCCCTGAGGGGCTGCTGCAACTTTCAGCGATGAACTTTCTTTATCGCCGAACTAAATGGGCAGAATGTATATTAAGCATGAGTATTGCTGAATGTAGTAGCCCTAAGCCTGAAATCTGTGTGGAAATGCGATGGTCGTTTGACTGCTGAATCAGCTTGGCGATTCATTGAGTATGATACGCGGTTTAAATGACCAACTTATTTTGAATATATTTCATATAATTGAATGTTGTGCCTAATTGTTTATCAATGCTTCTCACAAGAATGTTGATGTTGATGTGCAGAATGACCAAGCGAAAGCACGTCCTAGCCTAATCGACAAAGCCTTCACCCTTACCAAGGGAGTCCAACCCAAAGAGGCATAAAAGTGAGTCTAGAACCAAGGCCCTAAATGATGCTATCTCACAAGCCTCTTAGAAAACTCAAGAAGCCACAGCCCCAAAGTTCTTAAACAGGCTCAAGGCTTAAGGGCACAGGATATTCTTGTTGGAAAAACAACTATCAACATAAAGTACTGACTAATCGGTACCCAGAGGTATGGGAAGTACTTAAATTCCATCACTTTTAGAGCTTTTCATCGTCTCGGGACCACATTTGCCTAGTCTTGTGTGTGAAATCTATGAAGCCTATGGAAAGGTTGTTCCAAAAAGTAGAAGCAGGGTACCAACTTCATCAAAATCCCTAGATGTTGTAGAGGTTCGGAGTGTGCAAATACCATGTGGAGATATGGAAATTAATGATGCTTTGGGTTGCACATTCCAGAATCGAAGCTTCTTGAAAGACCTATTGCAGGTTCAAACCTTTGAAGACATCAAACCGTGGTTGTCTCCACTGATTAGGATTTCATCCCGCTAATGGCTTAAGGAGGAGGCAGTCATTGAAAGGAAGGAGCTCAATATACCTGAGCATTATTGGTTGGAGTTTATTAGTAGTAATTTGATGCCTTCTCAGAATGAGTCTATATTATGTCATGCTAAAGCCGCATTAGTAGGTTGTATCATGGATAGAAACAAGCTGAATTTTGGATCAATCATCTCCTTAAAGACCCTTTCCAGAGCAAAATAGGAGCAAACTTCTTTGTCATTCCCGAGTTTCATTAGTGCCATCTACAAGCAAGTTGGGGACCCAAAGAACAAATAGATTGATACAGAAGTGACTCGATCAACGACCACTGATATTTGTCATATTGAGGCTAAGTACTTGCGAGATGAGGAGGATAGGTCTAGGAAGAAGATGGTTGATGAAATTCCAGTTGTTGATGTTGAGGCTCTCGAGCCTAGCGTTGCTGAGCTAGGCACTGAGATAGGTATACCTTCTTCCTCCCCTATTGTACATTCCTCCGCTGCCCCATTCCTTCTACATAGGCAGAGGCAACGGATGAGCAACCTCCACTCACTAGGCCTACTACCATTTTCGTAGTTTCCTATCTGGACAAAGTTGTTGATTCTCGGTCCACAAAGGTTGAGTCATCTATTCCCAAATTGGTTGAGGTAGCCATAGCCAAGGCCCTAAGGGCATATGCTGAGGTGGAAGAAAAGATGAGTAAGCTAAATTAATCTCACATGTTGAGGATACATATGATGAAATCAATGATTGATGACGACGGTGGGGAGCTGGCTAGCCTAAGGGACAGAGTGGTAGTTGTCGAGAAAGCAAGTGGTGGTAGTACAGAAACATCAGCCTTGAAAGACGATATTGATGAGTTAAAGAAGGATGTGACATCCCTCCAGTCTATAGACTTGAGCACATTCTTTGATAGCCTAGAGGATCCACCACTCAGGGTGGATGTGGCAACGGTCCAGATAAGAGGCCAAATGCAGAGGTTTCGGGTGTTGTCAGTTAAGATAATCAGAAGGCAAGTACTCCAAAGACTGTCGAGGAGATATTAGGAGCAGTGCAGAGCCAAGAGGACTGGGAGGTGCTAGATGGAGTGGAGAAAGAGATGGTAGATGCAGCACTTCCAGCTTCTGTATCAGACCATTCCACGATTGGCACATCTGGTGTGAGTGCATCTAAGCTTTCTAGGCCCGAAATTGACCTTGAGAGCATACAATTAGAAGAGGGAATGGATTCCATCATCACATCTTCTTCCACTCCACCACCACCGCCACCACCACCACCACTACAACATAGTTGACTTGATAGGGGGATTCTCATACTCACTACTTTCTCTTATGCTTACTTTTTATTGTCCCTTGCATATTGAGGGCAATGTTTATTTTTTTAGGAGGGGATGAGCTTGAAGAATTCCCTATCTTCTGGATTTTTGTTTTTATGAGACAATGGTAGTATTTCATTTTGTCAAACGATGCTATTGGTAAAGATTTAGACAATTTTTAATCTTTTTGGGTTGTAAATATATTTTAAATTGGGTTGTAATAGAGTAGTGTTTATTTTGGTAATTTCATTTGTTATTCTTGGTTTTTTATTCTTGATTGAATGAAAGAATGGTTACAAATTTTTTGCAGACCCTGTGTATAGAAAATAAGCGTGTGAATATGATATCGTGTCTCTAGTCTTAGCAATCCGAGCATTGATGATCTATATCTTTGATTTGGATAGTGGCATGGATGAGGAGCATGTACTCACTAATTAGTCGCTTCTTGATAAATCAATGCCAAATGGATTTTAGAAATCTTCAGTTGACTGTGTGAGCAACTGAGCTTGGATATGTGATGATCAAAAAATTGCAGATGTGTTGCCATTGTTTGAATGCAAAGCCATCTTGCCAATGTGTGGTTAGTGTTCTTGTTGAAATTCCTGTATTGCATCATCTAGAAATTATCCAGTTTTTCGTTAGAAGTTACTTGGTTGATTA
Source organism: Solanum rostratum (assembly GCA_029948455.1). Taxonomy (NCBI): domain Eukaryota; kingdom Viridiplantae; phylum Streptophyta; class Magnoliopsida; order Solanales; family Solanaceae; genus Solanum; species Solanum rostratum. The sequence continues at coordinate 40,950,977 of CM057056.1, forward strand.
TGGATTTGCAGAGGATCTTAGGTCTTCTTTGGTTTCATTAGCCCAATTTGACTATAGTGACATCTCTTAGAAGTGAATTGAATCTTTAGTGAACCTTTTTTAGCCTTAGTCCTTTCTTTGGAAACCTTGTAAACTTGACTCACTTTTATGAAAGACAAGTCCTTTTTGTTCCTCACCAATCCCTCCTTGATATTGAAGGTAAAGCAGTGCCCAAAGGCTAAGTTGGGGTGGCGAATAGAAAGAAGGAAGTGTCTCCCATGAAAGAGTCAGGAAAAAAAGGGTGAGAATGAAAGAAAGACATCGAGGAGTCCTAGAAGAAGAAGAAAAAGTGAAAAGCAAAAAGTTTGAAAATTAAGGAGCCTCCAAAATAAAAAAGAGAAAGAAAATCTTGATATAAAAAAAAAAAGACAAAAGGGAGACACTTAGGGTGAATGAATCAAAAGCAAAAGAGATGTCAAGAATGGGATGAATGAAAAGGGACCAAAAGAATCTTTGCTCTTAAAAAGAACATGTAGAGTTTAAGGAGGGATGAGTCACTACTGACCACATGCTATCATACCCAACCTTTACCCTAAATTATAGCCCTAGCAAAGTCCTTTGGGATCCTAGTCTGGAAGAAAGTCAGGTGAACTCCAATTGAGAATAAGGGAAAGCTTATGGGTTGAAGCTTACATGTTATTTCTCCTTTGGGAGAGTGAGATTTTAAGAGATCCTCTATAAATCAATGGCATAATCTTGAGTGTTCAAGATCTGCTTTGATGTGAGGGAAAATGGTGATGCTTTTGGGTCGTAATTAGCAGCTACATAAGCAATTGTGAATATAGCCATGTTTTGATTACTCCTTAGTCATCTTTCAAGGCTTTAGAGTCATGTAAGTGATTCGTGGAAGTTCGAGAAAGGATGAAAAAGGTGAATATATATGTTGCTCCGTGTGGTCCTATTTTCAAGCTCTAATTTGGATAGATTGATTTGCTTGAGGGCAAGCGAAGGCTTAAGTTGGAGGTGTTGACGAGTCCATATTTCGGACTCATTCTAGGTTAAACTGCAAAGAAATATTGCCCTTAGTTTGCTAATAATTCCAATTGCTAACAAATATACATGTGATATGATAGGAAATGGAGTTAACAATCTCTAAAAGGGCAAGACTTGGTGGAATCTTGGAAAATGAGCAAAAGTGTTAAAAGGCAATGAAAAGAGATATCGTTGACATCCTAAATTATCCACCGAATGATAACGGAGATCACCTAACTGTACAGCAACCAAGGTTCCATGTCAAGTCTAGAGTGCAGTCAGGATCGATGTTGCAAAGCATACTAGACTATACACCAAAGTGCACAAGTGATTGCCTAAAGTTGCACCACCCAAGGCCCTAAAATACTGACATAAGCTCGAGATAAGGGATATTTCGACACATCGCTAAGTTGGAAAGGTAGATCAAAGAGTTATCGCCTAATGTTGCAATGAAAAAGCCTCATGAAGATACACAGAATAGCGATCAAATGCACATTTGGTGCACTGCCGAAGTGCTCAGCGATGGTCGGCCTTGACCGCCAAATGATATTTCGCAACACAAACTTTAACACTTTTTGGATGGAGCATATAAGAACTTTTAGAAAGGACATTGTACATCGTCTGTTCATTCCATATCAGAACAATTACACTATAGTAGTAGTACATAAAACCTTCTTCTTAGAATACAAGGGGGGCTAGGGTTTTGGAAACTTTTAGGCATCAAATTAGAGAAGATTAGCTTGTGATAACCACTGATTTGTACTCAATCTTGTTACCTTTGATTCTACTACTATGTATGGCAATCAATCTTTAATTTCTAGTATGTGCAGCTAAAACTCTTATGTAGGGTTGTGTTTATTATATGGGTCTTTAATTTACTAGTTGGATTTCTGATGTCTTGACTTATCTATAGTGGGTGAATTTATATTTGTTCTTAGGTTTAATGTATGAATCTAAAGGTTGCAAACTTGAGGTCTTATTTTTAGATCTCTTATTGTTCCATAAGTGAGATTATTAAACTGTGGAATGGATATAATGGCTAGAAACCTTATGGGGTTTTAGTTGATATCCACATCTATGGATTCAATGGACAAGGTAGTAGGTGTTTTCTCGACTTCTTAGGCCAAGCGTGTCCTCGGGGGTCCATTGTGATATCTTAGCTAATTCGTGTGAAACACCCATATATCATAGGTGATTTGTGTTACAAGCACCCTAACCTATTGATTCAACATCAACTCAAATAGTCTAGCATCTAGACCCATTTGTTAGATTTTTACCCATATTTGCACATCCCCAATATTTGCCTTGATAGTTGTTTAATTCGTTAATTACAACTTGTTAGCTGAAATTTTAACTTAATTATTGCAACCCCCTATATGCTAGAATTACTTGGTCAAACGAGTCATATCTTCCTTGAACAACGGTTCCCTATGGGATCGGCCCCAACCTTTAAAGTTGGGTTATTTGCTGATGACGACCACCTTTTCTGCCATTGAGTAGTCGGGTTGAGCGACATCAGTTTCCTTATGCCAAGAGGCACTTTGATTATATATGGGTTATAGGGGATTGAATAACTAAATTGGCTCATTTCTTGCCGGTCAAGACAACTTTTAGTGCTGAAGATTTGCCAAATTGAATATCTGGGAGTTGGTAAGGTTGTATGGATTCTATTATCCATTATTTTAGATCATGATACTCAATTTTCCTCCCACTTTTTGAACTCTTTTCAAAGAGATCTTGGTACTATAGTAAAGTTAAGTACCGCATTCCTTCCTCAAATCGATGGGCAAGCCAAAAAGACAATTGAAACATTAAAAGGCATGTTGAGGGCTTATGCCTTGGAATTAAAAGGAAAATGAGATCATCATCCACCTCTCATCGAGTTTGCCTATAACAATAGTTATCATTCAAGCATCGAGCATCGAGATGGCGCCATTTGAGGCCCTATATGAAAGATGATGTAGATCGCCGGTGGGATGGTTTGAAGTTAGGAAATTGTCTTGATTGGATCGGATTGGGTTATGGATGCCATGGAAAAAGTGACGCTCATAAGAGAAAGAGTAAAGACCATACAAAGTAGACGAAAGTCCTACTCCGATGTAAGAAGAAGGGATCTTGAGTTTAATATGGACGATCGAGTTTACTTAAAGGTGTCTGCCATGAAGGGTATGGTCGGATTTGGCAAGAAAGGAAGTTGAGAGCTAGACATATAGGGCCTTAGAAGATTGTGTGAAGAGTTGGTAAGGTGTGATACTAGTTAGAGTTTCCATTGTAAATGAACACAATTCATTCGGTATTCCATGTGTCAATGTTGAGAAAGTTCATGGGAAATCCAAATTCCATTATTCCATTAGAAGATATGATGGTTGAGGATAATTTGACATATGAAGAAGTTCTAGTGGATATATCAGATCGGCAAGTAAAAAGATTGAGGAACAAAGATGTAACGTCTGTTAAAGTCCTTTGGAGGAACCAACAAGTTGAGAGTGCGACTTGGAAAGTATGGGCAGACATAATGAAACATTATCCCAATCTTTTCCACTCTACTCAATCCTAAGCTAATAAGATGATCATGTTTGAGATTTCAAGTTATGAGTTTCAGCCCTAAGAGTCAAGCTACATGTAGTCATACTCATGGTATCATGTTTAATGGCATTTTGATGCATGAGTTTGAGATTTTATGAAAATGATATTTAAGTGGAATTGATGCATCATGTTAGGGATGAAAAGTATCTTGCCATTCTCTTGAGTGTAGTTTCATAACATTTGGGGATGAATATCCCCAAGGGGGATATATTGTAACACCTCCCAAAGGGACTCAAAAAGACCCTATGAAGTATCTCATGAATATCATAAAATTCATGTGTTACTTTGTGAATCTAACTTTGTATTCTTTTTTAGGAGGCAAAATTATATAGGAAAAGGGTAACCTTCAATTTTTAGGTCACCCATATGGAAAAATAATTTTTTGATGAAATTGAGCAAAATTGAAAAGTTTGTGGCAAAGGCATGGCACACCCTTGCTCCCCCACTGTTCAAAAATTTTCAAACATCATTTTAAGTCAAGAAAGTTAGTTGGGAATTATGAACATCTTCATATACATAAATACTCGAAAATTCCCTTATTTTTAGCCATGAATCTCTCTTTAAAAACTCCGAAATCCGCTCAAACTTCTCTTAAAAAGCCTCCATCAAGTCCCTTCAATTTCTTGGAGACCAAGTCTTCTTCATTGAACGCAAAGCTTCCAAAGGGTTTCTCAAGGTTCTACAAGTCTTCTTCACCAAGTTTCAAGGTTTAAAGGTATGTGGGTTTCTTCATTCATGGTTTCTTCCACCCATGGAGTCCCCAAACCTATTTTTCTAAATTCTCAAGTTTTAGTGTTTGATTCCCTATGGGTAAACTCATCACTTCTAGTAAACATGAATTAAGTTGAAATTATTTATCTATTACATGAAATCGCATGAATTGATTTCAAGAGCTTCTCCTAAGACCTATTTTATAAAATTCAAAGCTATGAAAAGTTATGATACCATGAGTTATTATGAATTTAATGATTTTAAGAGATGAATTCCATAATTCTATGTCCATGTTTGAAAGATGATATGTATGATTAAGGTGAGTTTCCTGAGAATGATTTAAATTAATGATTTTCATTACATTGATGCATAGTCCTTTTGAGTTACATGATTTAAATCCTATATGAATGAAATCCACCCAATCATTGTGTCAAAGGTCTAAGGGAGTATGATCTCTAAAGATGAGGGTTCAATTACAAGTTCATGAAAATTTTAAGTTAAAGTTATGATGTTTTGAATCCCTCTTGTGAAGTTAAAGATGGTGAGGGACAATTTCCTCACCAAAAGATAGATCCCCTGTGAAAGGGAAAAGCCCCTACATAATAGATCTCAAGTTAAGATGAGCTACTCTTTATATGTAAGATGATAACGCTTTGCTTTTAAAGTTTATAAATGATTATGATTATGCATAAGTTTTCACATATCTTTCTTAGGAATGATTTAGCACTGAGTGGGGCATTATGGTGGGGTTCGATAAGGGAACCTAGAAGCCACCCATTATTTCTTTATCTATGTGCCATCATAGAATCCCTTGTAGTCTAAGCTAAAGCTAGGCTAGTAAATCCACGTAAGCCATAATATTCATTGAAGATGCAATTGCAAAGTTAACAAAGTTTATGGAATTCTACCTTGGCAAGTATATTTCCCTTCTTCCAATGAAAGGAGTTCATTGGCATTTTCCCAATTGAAGTAGTTCATTGGATTCAGAGTAGTAGCTTGCTTCTCTTATATGTCAGGGTCTTCTCCCAAATATGTATGATGTAAAGAAGCTATGTTTTTTGCAAGTTTACATTTAAACATCCTCATACATTTCATCCTGAGCTTATTTCTATTGTACATGATTATGTATCTCTTTTATGAAGCTTATTATCTATTGTTGCTTTGCATCCCACATACAAATACATTCCAAGTACTAACCAATATTTTTTGCCTACATGATCCAACAATACAGGGACCAAAGAACTTTCTCATCCTCCTCCACATGGTTGGCTTTATTCGTGATGATCGCTTATTATGACGATTCCTTCATTTCGGGGACAAGATCTGATTCCTATCTTGCTTATGTTATGATACTAGTACTTTACTTTCTATTTTGAGGGTGAGCCCGAAACATATCTTGCCCCCATCTGACTCATGTTTTAAAGGTGTTGTTTGATACTTATGCTATGTACCTACAATGAGATATTGAGATTTTATGGAGACTTATCCATAAGTACCTTATCCCCTATGTGATGCTATTTTGATGATGATGGGAAGTGATGAAACTTCTAAGTCACTATTTCCCCATAGCTTGAGCCATACTTACCCTCCCCTTACTACCTTGCTTGCTATGTGATCATGTAAATCCCTTTCCCCTATCTATCCCCATAGCATGAGTCCTAAGCCCCGATTCCCTTAAAATTATTTACTAATTGCTTGTTTTATATTCCATAACCAAATATGTGCACAAGATATGCTAAGAGGCTTGTTTGGGCTGTCTACTAAGTGCATCAATTACAACATTTGCCTTGACTAGATGACAATGCACACTCATGTCATAGTCCTTGAGAAGATCCAACCATCTTCTTTGCCTTAAGTTCAAGCCTCTTAAGTGAACACTTATTGCAAACTCTTATAATTGATGAATATATCAACATGAACCCCATAAAGATAATTTCACCAAACCCTCAAAGAAAATATTACGGGCCCCAATGCATGACCATGAGTTAGATAATTTTGTTCATGCACCTTTAATTGTCTAGACGCATAAATATGACCTTGCCATATTGCATAATCACACTACCTAAACGAAAATGAGAGGCATCATAATACACCACAAACCCATCTAAACCATCCTGTACTATCAAAACAGGAACAGATATAAGTCGGTCCTTGAAAGTCTGAAAGCTTTTGTCACACTGATTTATCAATAGGAATTATCCTTCTTTTGAGTCAACTTAGTAAATGGTAAAGCAATAAAGAAAAACTCTCAACAAACCTTCAATAATAACCAGCTAACCCAAGAAAACCTTAAATATCTAAAGGAGACAACAGTCTAGATCAACTCTTTACCACCTCGATCTTCTTTAGATCAACCTTAATACCATCACTGAACTCCACAAGACAAAGGAAGGCCAGCTCATGTAACCAAAACTCACATTTACTAAATTTGGCAAATAACTATTTATATCTCAGTGTTTGAAAAAACAACCTCAAATAATCCCTATGCTCTTGTTCACTCCTAGAATAAATTACAATGTTATCAATTAAGGGAACCGCAAAAGTATCAAGGAATTGCTAGCACTCGATTCATGAGATCCATAAAGACCGCTAAAGCATTAGTCAAACTAAAAGACATTACCACGAACTCAAAGTACCATATCTTGTTTGAAAAGATTCCTTTTGAATATCACATTCTCTTACCCATAATTGGTGATAACCAGAACGAAGATCAATCTTGGAGAAGTTAGTACCACCCTATAACTAATTCAACAAGTCATCAATCCTCGATAATGGATATGTATTCAGTATAGTCACCTTGTTCAATTATCGATAATCAATACATATCCAAAAAGACCATTCCTTCTTCCTCAAAAATAAAAAAGGACCACTCCATGGTGATATATTTAGCCTAATAAAGCCCTTCTCTAACAAATCTGTCCACTGACCCTTCAACTTTTTCAATTCTTTCGGTGCCATATTATAAGGAGGAAAGGAAATATGTTGAGTATCAAGAAGAAGATTTATGCCAAAGTTTACTTCCCTTTTGGGAGGAATACCCGGGAAAATCCTCGGGGAAAGACATCTGAAAACTCATTAACCACCAGAATCGACTCACATCTCTAACCCTTATTATATTATAGGTGCACCCATTAGAGATTATTTTTTTATCCTTGAGATAAACCGACCTTTAAAAGCGGAGCCACTATCCACCCGCTCAAGAATAGGCTCATTCAGAAATTGAAACTTGACTATTCGGGTCCGACAATCTATGGAGGCATAAGAATCATATAACTAATTCATCCATAGAATGACATTAAAATTAATCATCTCAAGTTCAAAAATACCACAAGGAAGGAATTTTAGCAAAATTGAAATAGGACAACCTCTATCTATGGGATATAATGAACTCACTTATGGGAGTATAGACTGAGAATGGCTCCCTTAAGATTTCAGGATTCATACCAAACTTAATAGCCAATAAAGGAGTGACAAAAGATAAATTTACACCTGGGAGTAAGCAAATCAAACATATTAAAATCAAAGACTTTCATCATACAAGTCACCACATCCGGAGTCTCCTTTACCTCCCGATGAGAGTGTAAAGCATAGAACCTATTGTTTCGAAGAGCATTACCTTATTAGGCCGTTGATTGGCCTTGACCACTCAAAGCCATTTGACCTTGAGGATGGCTATCTTGACCTTTCTTTTGAGCATCAAAACAATCAACGAGTCTATGGCCCATCTTGCGACACCCAAAAAAAGCACCTTATCTTGCCAAACACCTACACCTATGATTCATTCCACACCCATTAAACTTAGGATGAGCCTTTCTTTCCATGTTATTCCCTTGATAGGCCCTGTTGAAAATGCCTACCACTGATAAAGCTCAAGCATACTCCTCTGTGGAAATAGGGACGATCGTTAGCAGGATATTTTTACCAACTTAGGAGTCAGGGTTGAACCTCAGGGAATAATTGTTAAAGATGGGAAGTGAGAAATTGAACTAGAAAATTATAGTGTAAAATGGGGGGTTTCTAATTAACATTAACTAGCAAACAATTATATAATTAGATTTATGCAATCAAATAGGAGAGTTGTCAGGAGTGTGTCAACATGGGATGATATCTAAACACATGGGTCTCACTAATTGAATGAATAAGTTAATTAGATGTGATTAAGCTAGAATTTCTTGTAACCACTACTTTGGATTAGATGATAGAAGTGTATCACGTGAGCTAATTATAGCCTCACATGTGAAATCACTATTGGACATGTTTCGTCTAAGTAATTTATCAGCAAAACATTTAACACTTGAGTCATTGAACCCAAATTAAAGGCATTCAACCAAAACACTAAAAGATGTTAGGCTATCACACTCAGTGCCTACTCCAATCACACAAACTAATGTAATAATTGAAGATCTAAAGCTAACCCATAGTTTGCAAACTCAAGATTATAAGTTAAACATGGAAAAGAGCATGAACTCACTCAAATTAATAGCAAAACATTCAAACTAGAATAGACGCTTAATGTAAATAATAGCCCATGTCCAGAACACACCCCAAACAATTGGTGTTTTAGCTACATACAATTAGAAGTAAGAAAATAATACCAATATTGATAGCCATAGATGTGGGTATGAGAAATTACAAGGAAATAAGCAATAATTTATTCTCCTAGAATCCTCTTCACAAGCTTCTAAATCAAAACCCTTCTTCCTAATGATGAATGCAATTATTCACTAATGTGTTTCCAAAATACAGCACATTTGATGCTTACAAACATAGAATTTTATGTGATCTCAAAGGGATGTTAGTAGGTTTGATGTGGTTTTATGTTTGTTTTGCAGGATTAAAGGGTTGGCACTATTTTTTTTGCTAAGTGTGCAGATTTCACTGAAGTCGAGGTTTCACAAGACCATTTCTGGGCTATAGATCAGGTTTCATACAAAGTTCCCGTGAATGGTGATTTTCAAAAGTTAAGTCTACGAATATGCAGATGAGCCATAGACTTGGTGTCATGCCTTGAGGATTAGAAAGTGGGGAGTTGTAGATAAAGTCATTAGACAAAACCCTCTATGGGCGATAAAACTTTATACAGGTCGTAGAAGGGTGTCCTAGAAGTCAACCCTAGAATAGAAGATGCAATCCATAAAAGCCTGACTACGGGCCGTAAAACATTATGCAGCCCGTAGAAGTGACCGTAGAGTCTGCCGACCCAATTCTCCTCATCCATTTTGGTTTTATATTTTAATAACTATAAATAGGTCTTTTAGGTTATTTTTCATAGGGGAACGTTACAGAAAAGTAGAGAATAGTAGAGCGCATGAGAGAAACGCATGTAAATACTTTATTTTGGTCTTTAATTCAATCTGTGATTCTTGGGGAAGAGACTGGATTTAATGGACTTAATTCTCTTGTGTAAGTTCTTAATTATTCTATTCAAATTCATGATTCTTGCATCTACACTAATCATGAGTAGGTAAATTCACAAAGGGTTGTTGGAACCATGAAGAACTAACAAAGTAAAACTAGATAATTTGTAATTCTTGAAAAGTGTGCATGCATGTATTAATTAATTATCTTTGGTTTGAATGCTTTTTAATGGTGGCCAACGTTAGAACTCGATTAGTATCACTGACTAGATCAAGGTAGTAATAAATAAGAAAAGAGATTAATTAACAAGATTCTATTGATATTTCTCATCTAAGCAATCAAACTTGGCCAGGGGAGGTTATTCTGGAAAGTAGTGCCACACTGCGGGGATAGATCAAATCACATAGTGAAATTTACCTTTCACCTTGATCGATGGGTTTGGTATACTTAACTTACCATTTTGCATGCTACACACTGGAAAAGAATTTGATTATCTAGTGATACTGAGTTAAGGAATCTTAGGGAACACAATACCCTAGTTACTTTTCATACTTATTTAACACTTCTCTTAATTTAGGATTACTTTTTATTGTTGTTACAAATTCCATTCGCTTTCTGGGGAGATAAGTAGGTTAATCCACCCGAACTACTTTAAATTCTTCTAAGTCTACCATATTCCCTGTGGGATAGACCCTAACCTCAGTTAGGTTATATATCTTGACAACGACTGCTTTAACCTCAAAAAAGAGGTGTAGCTTGGAAGACATCAAGATTTTTACGTTGTTGTCAGGGCGGTTGAGCATTAGGCTATGTGGGCACTGAAATAGTTGAATATAGACTGGAATGATATAGCAAATGCTAGGCTGAGCCAACTTAATGATGTTGACGAGTTCCATTGAGGTCATATGAGACCTCCGATTTATACAAATAATGGATGAAGTTGCAACATGACCGTCATATAGAGAATCGCCAATTCACACCAGGGAACTTAGTGCTACTATACAACTCCAAGTTAAAGTTGTTCCTTGGGAAACTCAAGTCCAGATAGTTGGGACTGTTTACGGTATCACATGTCTTCAACCATGGGACCATTGGGTTGAATAAGAGAAATGGTGGAAAAATCCACAGTGAGTGGCCAAGAGTCAAACCGTACCTTGGCAATGTTGAGGAAATAAAAATAGTGAAAGCAATGAAACTTGGTGAAGTCTAAGTACCTAAATTGTCTATGTCATGCTGCAAAAATAAATCAGGCGCTGCTTGGAGGCAACCCAAGGTAGATATTGGCGCTTAGGCGCCCAAGTATGTTCATTTTTTACCTTTGTACTATATTTTCCATTTTTATATAATAAGGGCAATGAAACTCTTTTTCGATGGGGTGTGGGTAGTTACAGGCCTCAGTGAAGTTTGAGTAACCTTGGCCTATAACTATTTCAAATTCTGAATCCTGGGGGTTTTCATAAAATCATGTAGGCAAAAGTATGTGTTAGTACGTTTGAAAGTACTAAGTATGCGGGCATGCAATGCATATGACTTATTAAACCAGCAATTTGAATGTTAGATGATAGGGGCACATAATATAGAAAATTATATATCCAAAGGAGAATAGTATACTATATGCCATGAAAGTCGTGATGCATGAAATGCAATAATAGGGATGTGACCTCAACCGACAAGAGTAAGACTAAGCAAGCTATTACTTAGAATTCCGATGAAATCCCCTCACCGGTACTGAGGTGGTCTACTTTCCAAAGGTAAACCATACTTCACCTTACGGGAACATCACCCATTTCATATGAAGTAACCCCCTTCCGGGAAAATCACCATTTCGGAAAGGCTTTTCATATCATATAGCATAATACTTCACCTTACGGGAACATCACCCATTTCATATGAAGAAATCTTCCTTACGGGAACATCACCCATTTCGGATAGAATTTCCTCATAACTTATGTTAGGCACATACTTCGAGGAAAGGGAGAGGACCCTAGGGAGATAGCCCTGATGCCCCCAATCCATCGGTACTAAGTCAACATCACACGAGAATACTTATTCATATACGTGCTTTCAAGAGATACAATATTCATTTCAAAACTATTCAATGCACATTTTTGCTCCAATGCCATACCATAAATCATGCTCATAATACTCATGCAAGGAATAGCTCATTTACATATACGAGATGGTGCAAGCACCCAAAAAGCTCAAAAAGCCATAATCATAAGAGATGTATGTGATCACATTCTTGTCATAACCTATAATCTTGTCAAAATTATATCATAAAACATAATTGGGCTTAACTCACATCATAATTTACATAAAAACTAATGTTCATGAATGAACATGCCATGGATGATATGAGAATAGCATGGGTAATTGAGATTCAATCTAAAATCAATAATATAATATGAAATTGAAGTAAATCCATAATCAAATCCACATTTAAAAATAATATGAATCACCCAAGTATAAATCAAGCTTTAAAGGGGACATGCATGGTCATAACTTTATAACTTCAATGTAAATCAACATAATAGGGCTCAAAGTAACTTAAAATCATGAATAAAGTACAACCCATACTTCAATTGAATTTATTAAACAATAATTCTCAAAACACATGTTTAAAGTAAGCAAAATTCCATGAAAAATCAATTGAAAAGAGTTTGGGTCTTCTTGGTTGAAAGGGACCAAGAATCAATCCCACATACCTTGATTAGGAAGGTGAATTTGAGAAGAATTTCGCTTAAAGTTGACACCCCAATTGAATCCTAACTTGAGTCTTGAGAGAAGAACTTAGAGAGTATTTTGGGAATTGATTTTAGAGTATGAGGGTTTCTAATGAGAATGAATTAAAATAAAAGGAAATCAGCTGATTTAGGGGTCTAGAATAGGTAAAAAGGTCATAAAACACATTTAAACTGAAATCCTATTTACGTAAAAGCCATTAATAAAACAGTTGGAAATTGGGTCATCATGGCTTCATGGCACTGACACGGTCTGTGAGGCACTTCATGGGCCGTGAACAGTGCACGTGAGATGACACTTCGACAAATTTTTGCTATGTTCAACACATAGAATTTTTTTAAATGAAGGGGTTCCATACGGACGGTCACACGACCTGTGTGACGCTACACGGGATGTGTCAAGGACCGTGAAACGACACTTGGAAAAATTCTGCACAAAATAATTATAAGATGGTGATTTTGTACTTAGAAATATTTCACGTCGAGAGTCACACGAGGAGCCACATGGCCCATGACACACCACACAGATCGTGTGGGTGGACGTGTGCCCATATTTAGCCTGAAACTCCCTGTAGAGTCCCCGTAATCAAAAGTATTGCCATGTAACCCTTCAGTGGAGGCCACACAGTCTGTGTGGCCTCACACGAGCTGTGTAGGCCTCCCATGAAGTCACACTTGGTCAATATTTCCTCATGGGGCGACATTATAAAGCCTAATAAATTCGTTCAAAAATCTGGGTCCTTACATCATCTCCCCCTTGGGAACATTCATCCCCGAATGTGCAATGACAAGGTTTGAAAAGCTTGACTTAGAACATGAAACATCTGAACTCAAGGTATAATGCATAGTTCATCATTTGAAGATCATAAATTCTTTAAAATCCATATCACAATGTAATCAAATCATTCAAAACATTATAAAAATAATTTTTATGCGCATTTATGCATGTCATGTCATGAGACTCAAGAGTGAAAGAATTAGGACTATTTAGAAGGGGAAGAACCTAGTACCTTAGGCTTGAGTAGATTGGAAAAGATGGGGATATCACTTCATCATGTCTTACCCCGCCTCCCATGTATCACTGTCCACGTGTTGATTCCTCCAAAGTACCTTCACCAAAGCTACATCCTTTTTACGAAGCCACTTCACTTGTCTATCCAAAATCTCTATCGGGATTTCCTCATAAGATAAGTTCTCCTCAACCTTTATTCCCTCAAAAGGCACAATAGTTCTAGGATCACTGACTAACTTCCTCAACATAGGCATATAGAAGACAGGGTGAATGGAACTCAAGTATGGAGGCAACTCCAACCTATAAGCCACGTTTCCAATCTGCTCAATAATCTTAGAAGGGCCAATATACTGGGGCTTAACTTGCCCTTCCAACCAAAAAGCATCACACCCTTCATAGGCGAAACCTTCACAAACACCCAATCACCAACATGAAATTCAAGATCCCTCCTCTTGAATATCTGAATAGGACTTTTGGCGACTTTGGGCTGCCTTCAACCTTTTTTTAATCAACCTCAACTTCTCTATATCTTCCAATACCGAATCTGTGCCAATCGACGCCATTTCTCCCAATTCAAACCATTCCACCGGTGACCTACGGATCCTCCCACACAAGGCTTCAAATGGTGTCATATCAATGCTGGCATAGAAGCTATTATTGTAAGCAAACTCAATGAGTGGAAGGTGGTCATCCTAATTACCCTTGAACTCCAACACACAAGCCCTCAACATATCCTCCAAGATTTGAATCTTCCTCTCAGCCTGCCCATCAGTTTATGGGTGAAAAGTGTTGCTCAATTTAATCTTAGTACCAAGTCCCTTGTGAAATGACCTCCAAAAGTGAGAAGTTAATTGGGTTCCACGATCCGATATGATAGACCTAGGCACACCATGCAATCTCACCAATTCTTGGATGTACAACCTTGCATAATCCTCAGCACTAAAGGTAGTCTTGACCGGTAGAAAGTAAGCTGACTTAGTCATCCGATCAATGATAACATAAATAGAGTCAAAGTGCCTTCGGGTCCGAGGCAAACCAACCATAAAGTCCATGTTCACATCTTCCCACTTCCAACTGGGAATCTCAAAATCCTGGGTTAAGCCACCGGGCCTTTGGTGCTCCACCTTCACTTATTGACAACTTGGACATTTGGATGCGAACTTGGCTATGTCCTTCTTTATACCATTCCACCAATAAACCTCCTTCAAATCCCGATACATCTTAGTAGATCCCGGATGTATTGAGTAATAAGAGGTGCGATCTTCTCTCATGATCACCCTTCGAAGGCCATCCACATTCAAAACACATAATCGGTCCTAGTATTGAAGCACACCATCTCTCCCTTGGAGAATACCTCAATCTCTTTTTCGGCAACCAACTTCTTTAGTTCAACCAACGATGGATCTAAATCTTGCTTAGCTTTCACATCAACCACTATGTAAGATTTTTCCCAATTTTGAACATGGATACCACCATCATTCGAGTCGGACAACATAACACCCAACCTAGCTAACTGGTGAACATCCTTTGCTAACTCCCTCTTCTCTCCCTAACATGAGCCATACTACTCATGGATGGCTTACTAAGAGCATCAGCTACGACATTAGCCTTGCTGGATGATATTGAACACTCATGTCGTGGTCTTTTAGGAGTTCCAACCATCTTCTTTGCCTCAAGTTTAGATCCCTTTGAGTAAACACATATTGCAAACTCTTGTGATCGGTGAAAACATAACATGCACCCCATACAAATAGTGTCTCCAAATTTTCAAGGCGAAAACCATTGCCGCCAACTCAAGATCATACGTTGAGTAATTACGCTCATGTACCTTCAACTGCCTTGATGCATACGCTAGTACCTTGCCATGTTGCATAAGTACATGACCCAACTCGATCCGTGAGGCATCACAATACACAAGAAATCCCTCCAAGCCATTTGGTAAGGTTAAGACAGGAGTCGATGTAAGTCGATCCTTCAAAGTTTAGAAACTCTTCTCGCATTTATTTGACCATACGAACTTAACCTTTTTTGGGTCAATTTAGACAACCGGAATGCAATAGATAAGAACCCTTCAACGAACCTCCTAAAATAGTCGCCAATCCCAGAAAACTTTAAATGTCCGAAGGGGTCAACGGTCTAGGTCAATTCTTCACGGCCTCAGTCTTTTTCGGGTCCATCTTAATACCGCCACCAGAGACCACATGACCAAGGAAGGCTACTTCACCCAACCAAAATTCACATTTGCTAAACTTGGCATACAACTTCTTCTCCTCAAGGTTTGTAGAACCATTCTCAAGTGATCCCCGTGTTCTTGCTCACTTTGGGAGTAAATGAGAATGTCATCAATGAAGACAACGACAAAACTGTCAAGGAATGGCTTGAACACCTAATTCATAAGATCCATGAACACGGCCAGAGCATTGGTTAAGATGAACGACATCACCATGAACTCAAAGTGCCCATACCTTGTCTGAAAAGCCATCTTAGAAATATTACACTCTCAAACCTTCAACTGATGATACCCAGAACAAAGGTCAATCTTTGAGTAATGAGTAGACCCTTGAAGTTGATCGAACAAGTCATCAATCCTGGGCAACAGATACGTATTTTTAATGGTCACCTTATTCAGTTGCCTATAATCAATACATATTTGAAGAGACCCATCCTTTTTCCTTACAAATAACACTGGAGCACCCCACGATAAAGTGCTTGGCCTTATGAAACCTTTCTCCAACAAGTCCTTCAATTGATCCTTTAATTCTTTCAACTCTTCCGGTGCCATACGATAGGGAGGAATATATATAGGTTGAGTATCCAATAGTAGATCTATGCCAAACTTTACTTCTCTTTCGGGAGGAATACTAGGCAAGTCCTCGGGAAATACATCCGGAAACTCATTCACCACTGGAACCAATTCAAGAGTAGGTGATTCGATCTCCATATCTTTGACTCTCACAATATGATAAATGCACCCCTTGGAGATCATCTTTCAGGCCTTGAGGTAGGAAATAAACCGACCCTTAATAACGGAGTCACTACCCTTCCATTCAAGGATGGGATCAATGGGAGGTTAGAACTTGACCTTTCGAGTTCTACAATCTATAGAGGCATAAGATGCATGCAACCAATCCATCCCAAGAATCACGTCAAAATCAAACATCTCAAGTTCCACAAGATCACACGGGAAGACTTTGTGTAACACAGAAATTAGACAACCACGGTAGACCTTATGTGCAACAACAGATTCACCCACGAGAGTATAAACTGACAAAGGATCCTTCAAAATTTTGGGACTCAAACCAAACTTATTAGCCAACAGAGGAGTCAGAAAAGATAAATTTGCACCCGGGTCAAGAAAAATTTAAGCATCAAAATCAAAGACTTTTAATATACCAGTCACGACATCTAAAGCTTCTTGAACCTCTTGACGAGCATGAAGTGCATAGAACCTATTGTTCCTTAGGGCGACACCTTGGGGAGATCTTTTTTGGCCTTGACCACCTTGAGCCGCCTGACCTTGATTTCTAAGAACATTCTTAGGACAATCAGCAACCTTGTGGTTTTTATCACCACACCCATAGCAAGCACCCAAATCCCTCCAACAAGTACCTGTGTAGGGCTTCCCATACTTTTCACACAGAGGATACCCTGGTCTAGCACCAATCGGTGGCCTAGTAGGAGGTACCCTAGCATTTGTGACCCAAGCACCCAAACCTTGGCCCTACTGGAAGCGAGAAAAACCACCACTTAGAGAACCAGAGAATCCACCATCAGAACGAGCACTCTTAGGATCGTGCACTCTCTTCTCCTTGAGTTTCTCCCTTTCAATATGTTTGGCATATACCATGAGTCTAGAAATATCCATATCTCATATGAGCATGGCAGTATGGTATTCTTTCATAAGTGAGTCAGAGATATCCAAAATGAATTTGTGCATTCTTGCACGAGGATCAGCCACAAGTGTCGGTGCATACTTGGAGAGCTTAGTGAACTTGAGGGCATAGTGTCTCACACTCATGCCCCCTTGCTTGGAGGTTGATAAATTTAGTCATCTTGGCCTCCCTAAGCTCAAGTGGAAAGAAATGATCCAGGAATGAAAACTTGAACTCTTCCTAATTGACATCATCACCGCAAACCCTCTCTATTAGGTCATTGGGTATATCACACTTGAACCACATCCTTCAGTTTGTAGGCAGCCAATTTAGCCTTCTCCTCAGAAGTGACACCCATAATGTTCAACTTGGTGAGCTCATCAATGAACTCCTAGCATCCTCATTAGCCTTCGACCCATGAAACTCGAGAGGATTCATCCAGGTGAAATCCTTTACCCTAGAAACTGTTGTAGGATTCCATGAAAGATTAGCCTGCCTAGTCTGAGATGTTACCACCTGTGAAAGTATAGCAAAGGTCGTACAGAATTCACCGTTAGAGATGTGCTCATCCATAGGCCCTTGAGGTGCCTGATCCTCATCAGCTGGAGCCAGCCTTGGTAGGTGGGGTCATCCTTATGGTGAAAGCATCGGGATCTTTTTGCTTTTGGACCAAGGTCCTCGTAGCAATCGCACTGCAATGCTGAAGCTCTTGGGAGAGCTCTTGACTCACAGTGTGTTTTTATTAACCAGGTCCTTTATGTACTTTGCATACCCTGGTATCTTCTCCAACACCGCAATGAGAGAGACGTTGAATGAGAGTTGTTTCAGCATGGAGAGAAAGTGCTTGAACTTACTTTCATCCTTCCTCTTTTTGATTCATTGAGGAAAGGGAAGAGGAGGCCTAGGAATAGGCTTCAACTTCTGTGGCACATCAGTAGCTTCACCCATCCCATCCTTGCCACGATCATCTCATGTATCCGCATCCTTGGCCATAATTGTCTCCTCTCAAACATCATTCTCATCAACTGGCATGGGAGGATTAATGGTGCCCTTGCCGAAATAATTAGTAACCACCGTGCACTGCCTCCAGTCTTATGGTTTTAAACTATGTTGCTAGATAGTGTACCCCTCTGCCGTTGATTGAGTTGAATCAACACTTAACCAAAATGTTGCTCAAGTTGTTTGATAGCAATAGAATGAGACTCAATTTTTAGGTTAATACTGGAAATTTCAGATTTTATCCCCCTCGGAATCTTGTCATGTGTCTCAGCTTTCTTCATTAGGCAATTAGACATCTCTTAATGTTTGAGCTACTTGCACCTGCATCACGGTTATGTGGTGGCACATAGGGACCATTTCCATGACAATCTCTGCGACCCCAATCTGTATGTCTCAAGGGGGCCTGTTTCGGTCATAGTATCATCCGCAGTTGTCCTTGGAAGTTCCATTTTTGTTGAAGTTCGTACCTTGGTTTCCTTGACTTTAGCGCCAATAGTCCTGATTAGATCCTTGGGCATTGGTTCGGGAACCTCCCGTCTGATTTGAAATGAAACAAATGTCCTTCTCATAGTAAGGCTCATCATACATGGGTGCACGTGGAGGTTGATGAACCACTGCATTAACTCACTCCTGGTTCTACTTCATCATTAGCTCCATGCTTGTGTAGATTCAAGTAAGCTCTCGCATCATTTCTTCATTTATCTTAGCTTGCTCCGAACCGACACTGATAGCGCATGAACTTTTAGTAGATGTTTTGTCTCTTTGCCCCCATGCACAATTAGTCTTGACCACACTCTCCATCCTTTATGCGATCCTTGTGAATGGCTAATCAAAGAGCATGCCCCCTATAATAGTATCAACACAAGCCTAACTATTCTTATCAAGGGCATGGTAGAAGATCTCCACCAAGGCATCATCAACGATCTTATGGTCCGGGATCTCCTCAAGCACTTAGTAAATCGCTCCCATGTACTATTGATCGAGCCACCAGCAAGTTTCTCAAAGTTGTTGATCTGGTCTTTCAACTTGAGCTTCTTCGACCTTAAGAAGTACCTCCCAAAAAAGGCCTTCTGCAAGTCAAACCAACTGGTGATCGAACTCTGCGGGAGTTCAAATAGCCATAGTGATGCATTGCTTGTAAGAAACAATAGGAAGACACGAGGTCCCACAACATCCATAGAAAGATTTTGTGATCCCATCACACTCTTGCAGACAAATGCAACGTTGTGTAGATGGCTATGAGGATCCTCTGTTGGTAAGCCTGCAAATAGCACATGGTTTCGCAGTATCAGTAGCAACCTACTCGAGGCTATGAACTTTGTGCTAGCAGGTAGTGGTGGCAACATAATAGCTCCAGTCACTTCTATAGCTATAGTATTTAGCCTGTATTGATTCCATCAAATAAAAATATGCATTAAAATCTTGTGGCAGTGGAGCAATGTTCTCAAGAGGAGGTGGCTCTCATGATCAGCGTTCTTGTTCTTGTTCCTATTCAAAGCTGCATTATCTGCATTGTTGGCATTATCTTGGGCCATTCTCCTCAATGTTCTATGGATCTCTGGGTCAAACAGAGTTAAGAGTCTGCCTCAACTTTGTGTGTTGGGCATACACTACACTTACACCCTGCAAAGAAACAGAAGCAACAAAAAAAGGAAAATGTGGAAAATAAAGATTAATACACAAATAACTACGAATTGACCAAGTCTAGCCATATTCCTAGGAAAAGGCGCCAAAATATTCATGTCACCCAAGTTACACCTCCTTTTTTAGGATAAAACGATCATTGCCAAGAAATACAACATAACCAAGGTTAGGGTTAGACCAAAGCCAGTACATAGACTTAAGAGAATTCAATTAATGCAATTGAGTGATTAACCAACTTACTTCCCCAAAAGGGGGGGTTTGGAATAATCAGTAGAAAAGTAAACCTAACTAACACAGGAGTTTATTCAATATGAAGAGAAACTAGGGTATTGTGTTCCCCATGATTCCCTAACTTAGTATCATCAGATAGTCTAATTCTTTTCTAGTGTGTAGTATGCATAACGATAAGTTAAGTTCACCAAACCCTTTGGTCCATGCGAGAGGCAAATTTCATTACGTGACTTGGCCCATCTCTGTAGTGTGCATTACTATGCCTAACCTATTAGTCCCAGTACAACCACCCCTTAGCCCAGTTCAGTTGATTAGACGAGAACACATCAATCGAATCATGTTGATTAATCTTTTTCCTATTTATTACTACCTTGGTCCAATCAGTAACACTAGGAGAGTTTTAATGTTGGCCACCACTAGAAAACATGCAAAACAAAGAGAATTCATTAATGTGTGCATCTAGACTTTCCAAAAATTATGAATTATCCAGTTTTACCTTGTTAGTTCTTCAAGCTCCCACAACCCTATACTGTGAATTTAGCTACTCATGATCTGTGTAAATGCAAGACTTATGAATTGGAATAACATAATAGAGCACTTACACAATTGAATTAAGAACAAGAAAATCCAATTTCAAAGAGAATCATAAGAAGAAAGATCAAATCAACATACAAGTGTTTCTCAAAGCTCTCCAATGTTATCCCTACTTAATCTCGTTATTTTTCTCTCTAATTATCAAGTTCTATGTGTACTATATGTAAAATAACCTAAAAACCTATTTATAATATTCACAATACATTTTCTAAACACAATAGGATAGCTAGGTCGGCACGCCTCACGAATAGGTTTACGGGCCGTATTGCATTCCACGGCCCATAATTGGGGTCTCGTATAGTGTTGCTGGAAAACTAGACTTCAAGTCTATGACATCCCTCTACAACCCGTAAAGTGCTTTACAACCCATAGGAGGGTTTCATCTGATGAATCTTCAGGAAGTCCCTCATCTCTAATCCTCATAGCACGAACCATGTTTTACGACTCATAAACCAATCCACTACCCATCTGTGTATTCATAGAATCAACTTCAGAAAATTTTCCCTTCACTAGAATTGTCCATGAAATCCACTTCATGGCCTATAGAGTGAACTACAGCTCGTAAAGGGTCTCAATTGCATCAAAATCAGCAACTTCTGTACTTTTTACCCAAAATCAAGGCCAACCCTAGAATCTTGCAAATATAACACAAAAATACATAAAACCAACTAATATTGCATTGAGAACACACACAATTTCAAGTTTTAAACATCAAAATTCTTTTATTTTGACAGCATATTAGAGCCTAAGAGAGAAGAAAAGTTGGATAGAAAATGACCTGAAGTCAAGTTCATGAGGGCGACTTATGGCCCATAAGAGGAGTTACCACCCATACTTTTGGACTTTAGATTTGAACTTTAGGAAACAAAAAAAGTTTCCAAGTGTGGGGTAACCCACGGACCTAGTGACGGTCTGTAGATAGGGTTGTGGGTGGGACTATCAGACATGAAGTGAATTTAGAGTTTGCTGGAAGTAATCTATGAGTTACCAGCATAGCTCGTGAACCATATACGACCCGTAAAATACCTTTAGGGATAGGGTCCAAGAAAGGAGAAAAGCGGATAAGTGTGGAAGAACTCTACGATTCGAACCATGAGCCATAGATCAAACAAAGGTCCATAAGATGTTTCATAGTTTTGAGTTCAAGAAAAAATCAGTTTCAGTGATTTTGGAAAACTTAACACGACAAGCAGGACCTATGATCTGTGGTTCATTCCACGGCCCATAAACGGGCTTTCATAGGATCAATGCGACAGTTTTAATGAGGGGCAGCTTTTTCAGTTTTGCAATTTCTATTCCTAAACTATGTTATGTTTGGGATTAGAAGGGATGTAAACCAGCCCTTAAGTCCCTAAGACCTTAGTATTTCTTTCAATTCAAAAATTTCCCTAAGGAAATACTCTCTCTAGAAAAGGGCAAGGCTAGGGTTTCAAAGTTCTTCACAAAGGTTCTTAGTTTGTTCTTCCCGAGTCTTTTACGATATGTGAGTTTGATTTATGGGTATCCTTCCGCACATAAAGTCATCCTCTTTAAAGTATTTTACCTTTTCCTTAAGTTCCTTCAAATTAATATGCATGTTTATGATCATGCTATATTACATTATTAAGTGTTTTTAATGATACGTTATAATATTTTACCAAGTATATGCAAGTATTTGATTTATTGATAATGACCCCAATGATGAGTTTTGTTGTTCATAAGATGTGGGATGTTTTACATGTTTCCAAAAAAGTATATTTCCATGATTTATGTAATTTATGATTGTTCCATTATAAAAGCCTATCCCGCCTAATTTTCAAGTCTTGCATAATTTATGATGATGATTAGGGCATCAAAGTTAAGTTTTAATGTATGATGTGTCAATAAGAACGTTAAGAATTGCCCTAAAGATATTTAAGAAAGGTCCCTAAGATGAAAGGACAATACTCACTTGGTAGTTCCTAAGTTCAAGCTACTCCTATGATTGCTAATTATGGTTCTAAGTTATGTTTTCAAAGATTTCGTGGGATGACTTAGCACCAAGTGTTCTTGATTATCCTAGTTATAGCGTTTTATATAATAAATATAATAAAAATAATAATTAAAAAAACTTTCTAGAAAGAGTTAATATATGAAACTTATGTAGGATATTTAACTACGTAGGGTGAATTTAGAGGACAAGCATAATGCAAAATATATAATATTTTAATAAATTAGGATAAAATGAAAGATATATCCTTAATTCTTTATGCTTCATACTTTTATTTAAAGATACCTTTAGAATTATTATTTTTTTCTTATCTTTCTTGGTAGATTTTCGTTAGCATGTGAAATTACTTTTTTATCTTTAGTTATCATTGATATTATATCTATTTATGTTATAAAATGAGACATGGAAGGACAACCATGGCAACATTGGCCAACCAAGCCTATGGGAGATACTTGTTCCTTCCCAAGTGCCTACTCCGGCCACCACAGTGCGTGACTTCATGCGGATGACCCTTTTGGAGTTCCATGGTTCCAAGACAAACGAGGACCACACTAATTTCATTGAGGAATCCAATCGAGTAGTTGTGGTGAGGGGTATCCCTTCAAAGGAGAAAGTTGAGTTGGTGGCCTACCAACTCAAAGGGGTGGATAAGATTCAGTATGAGCAATGGGGGGATGAGAGGGTCCAAGAAGCGGGTCTTTCTTTGATCGGTTCTTTCTAATTGAGCTAAGGGAGGCAGGGTCCAAGAGTTTATCAACCTCAGGTAAGAGAGAATGAGTGTGGCGGAGTATGTCATCAAATTCACCAAGCTTTCCAAGTATGCTCCCTTCATGGTTGCGGATCCAAGGGCCTGCATGAGCAAATTCATCTCCAGCATCTCAAATTTAGCCTCCAAGGAATGTAAGATGTCCATGCCAGTCAAGGAGATGGACATCTCCCACTTGATGACTTATGCGGAACAAATAGAAGAGGAGAAGCTATGAGAGAGGGAAAAGGAGTCCAAAAGGGCTCGAGTAGATGGTGGGGGCTATTCTCACCAAAGGAGTGGTGGTCACAAGTTCTAAGGTGGACAAGGGTCAATCAATACTCTTCCTCCCTGTACCACTAAGGATAAGGGGGTTGCTCCTAAGCCATATATTCCAAGTTACCCCAAGTGTGGAAGCCTCCATAAGGGAGAATGCCTACCCGGGTCCAATGCTTTTTTCATATATGGGAAGGTCGGCCATTATGCAAAATATTGTAGAAGTAGCAATTCGAAGTACCAAGGCCGAGGTGGGAAAGTTCAAGGTGCCCAAAGGACCAACCTATTTTATGCTCTCCACGATCGCCATGACATTGAAGAGGCTCGGATGTTGTCACCAGTGTGTTGAAAGTTTCTTATTATGATGCATATGGGAACAAATTTGTCATTTGTAACCCCATTTCTTGTGAATAAATTTCATGTATGTCCCCAAGTCCTCCATGAGCCCCATGAAGTAAGTAACCCCGTGTAAGAGTCCATTGTTGCCCAAAAAGTCTATAGAAATTGTCCATCTCTATTTTGCATAAAATGGTCTCTTGTAACTTAATTAAGCTTTTCATGGTAGACTTCAATGTACTTCTTAGGATGGATTGGTTACATGCCTCCTGTGCTTCCATTGATCATAAAACTTTTAGAGTCAAGTTATGATTCCAAAATGAGCCAATTCTTGAGTGGGAGGGTAGTAAACTCTTTATGTAAGGGTCGGTTCATTTCCTCTTAAAAGGCCATAAAATGATTTCAAAGGGGTGCATCTATCATCTAGTAAGAGTCAAAGATTTCACTTCTAAAGTTCCTTCCCTAGAGTAGGTCCCCTTTATGAATGAGTTTCCCGATGTCTTTTCAGATGAGTTACCGGGTGTCCCTCCCACAATGGAAATAGACTTTGGTATAGATCTTCTACCGACACTCATCATATCTCAATCCCTCCATATAGAATGGCTCCCACGGAGTTGAAGGAGCTCAAGGAGCAATTAAAGGGTTTTTGGAGAAGGGTTTCATTAGACT
Organism: Solanum rostratum; assembly: GCA_029948455.1. NCBI lineage: Eukaryota > Viridiplantae > Streptophyta > Magnoliopsida > Solanales > Solanaceae > Solanum > Solanum rostratum. Next base: position 40,975,731 of record CM057056.1, read on the forward strand.
ATCCAATCTCCATAGGGTGCTCCGATTTATTTGTACGGAATAAAGATGGGTCGCTCTGTATGTGTATTGACTATAAAAAACTTAATAAGGTCACCATCAAGAACAAGTATCCCTTTCCAAGAATAGATGATTTGTTTGACCAATTTCAACGGTTACACACTTCTCCAAGGTTGACTTGAGATCTGAGAATCACCAACTAAGGGTGAGGGAAATTGGCATTCCTAAGATGGCCTTGTGGACTAGGTATAGTCATTTCAAGTTTGTGGTAATGTCATTTGGCCTCACTAATGCACCAGTGATATTTATGGGACTCATAAATAGTATGTTCAATTCCCTACCTAGGCATGTTCATCGTGGTATTCATTTATGACATTCTAATCTAATCCTGAAGTGAGCAGGAGCATATAGATCATTTGAGGGTGGTATTGCAAACCCTAAAGGAGCAAAAGCTTTATATAAAGTTTGACAAGTGTGAGTTTTGCCTAGATGAGGTTGTGTTCCTTGGGCATATGGTTTCACGTGATGGTATTGAAGTTGATTCTAAGAGACTGAAGGGTGAGAAATTGTCCAAGGCCATTGACTCCTACCGATAGAAGGAGTTTCTTGTCCCTAGTTGGTTACTACAGAAGGTTTGTATAAGATTTCTCTTCCATTTCGTCCCTACTAACCAAATTAACTCAAAAGAAAGCTAAGGTTATGTGGACGGATGAGTGTGAGAAAAGCATCCAAACTTAGAAGGATAGACTAACTTTGGCCCCAATATTGACATTGTCAGAAGGAAATGATGGTGGTTTGTTGTTTATTGTGATGCATCAAGGATTGGTTTGGGATGTGAACTAATGCAAACTAGTAAGGTGATTGCTTATGCCTCAAGACAATTAGAAGTGCATGAGAAGAATTAACCAACTTATGACCTTGAGCTTGTGGCGGTGGTGTTTGCCTTGAAAATTTGGGAACCTTACTTGTATGGGGTTCATATGGATGTCTTCACCAACCACAAGAGCTTCAAACATGTATTTACCCAAAAGGATCTTAATTCGAGGCAACGAAGGCGGTTAGAGCTACTCAAAAGATTGACATGAGTGTGAAGTATCACTTGAGAAAGGCCAATGTGGTAGCCGACGCCCTTAGTAGAGTTTGCATGGTAGTGTGTCTCACATTGAAGATTATGCAGAAAGGGATTTGGCCAAAGATGTTCATAGGTTGGCTAGATTGAAAGTAAAATTGAATGAGTCTGGAAATAGTGGTGAGATGGTTCTTCATGGGTCTGCATCTTCTTTGATTGAGGATGTTATGGCTAAGAAAGACCCTAATCCCACCTAAGTTGAGTAGAAATCCTTAGTGAAGGAAGCAAATATAGAGGTTTGTTCACAAGGGCTATGATATACTTTGATATCAAGGCAGGTATTGTATGCCTAATGACAGTGAGTTGAGGAAGCTGATAATGAAGAAGCTCATAACTTTTCATATTCATTCATCTCGACACTACCAAAATGTATAGAGACTTGAGGGAGATCTGTTAGTGGAATGGAATGAAGAAGGACATTGCCCAATTATTGTTCGAGTGTGCTAATTGCCAACAAGTCAAGGTTGAACACCAAAGGTCGGGTGGCCTAGCACAAGACATTGATATTCCTACTTGGAAGTGGGAAGAGATCAACATGGACTTTGTAGTGGGTTTGTCAAAGACCAAAAAGCATTTTGACGTATGACGATAGTTGACCGTATGACAAAATTGGCTCACTTATTACAGGTTAAGACTACATTTAATGTCGAACATTATTCCCTCTTGTATATTTGAGAGTTTGTGAGGTTGCATGAGATTCTATTATCCATCATATTGGATCGTGGAGTTCATTTCAACTCTCATTTTTTGAAGTTATTTCAAAAGGGACTTGGTACTAAGGTGAAGTTAAGTATGGATTTTCATTCCCAAACAGACAGCCAAGCCAAAAGGAATATTCAAACATTAAAAGACATATTGAGAGCTTTGTGTTGGAATTTAAGGAAAGTTAATATTAGCATTTGACACTTATCGAGTTTGCCTATAACAATAGCTTCGATGCAAATGGCACCATTTAAGGTGTTTGTATGGTAGACGATGTAAATCGCCCATCAGGTGGTTTGAAGTCAGTGAGGTAGCATTAATAGGACCAGACTTAGTGATGAATGCTATAGAGAAAATTCAAAGAATAAGGGAAAAATTGCAAATGGCCAAAGCCAATAAAAATCCTACTCCAATGTGAGGAGAAGGTAACTTAAGTTACAAGTTGGTGATTAGGTCTACTTGAAGGTGCCTCTAATGAAAGGTGTGATCCAATTTGGTAACATAGGAAATTGAGCCCTAGGTATGTAAGTCCCTATAAGGTTGTGAGAAGAGTGGAAAAGGTAGTGTATGAGTTAGATCTACCCAATGAGATGCATTTGATTTATCCAGTTGTCCACATATCGATGTTGAGAAAGTTCATAGGTAATCCAATCTCCAAAGTTCCTTTGCATGATGTGAACATTGAAGAGGATTTGATTATGAATAGGTACTGGTTGAGATACTAGACCGACAAATAAAAAAGCTAAGGAACAAGGAAGTGGTATCTATCAAAGTGCTTTGGAGAAATCAACAAGTAGATGCTGCTACATGAGAAGCGAAAGTGGACATGATGAAGCGTTATCAGTATAAGTTCCATTATACTCAAGCCTAAGGTATTAATAAATTCTTCCTAAAATCTCTAATTTCGTGCATTATGCATGTATTTATTTCTATGTTTATGGACTGTTTTGAGACCTATTTTAAGTGTGGATGAAATGATGTTTAAGTTGCATTTTTGCATGCATACTGGGTTATTAGCGGATAATTTACTCATTATAGCCGGCTTTTAAGTACATTCAGGGATGAATGTTCTCAAGGGGGAGATATTGTAACGACCCTCAGTTTAGGAGCCTAAGAGAGCAGAAAAGTTGAATAGAAAATGACCTGAAGTCAAGTTCACGAGGATGGCTTACGGGCCCATAGGTTATGTCCTTAAACATGAACATTAGGAAAGGAAAAAAAATTACAAGTGTGGGGTTACCCACGGATACAATGATGGCCCGTAGGAAGGACAATGGTCTACAAATAGGGTCGTAGGTGGGACTATCAGACATGAAGAAAATTTGAAGTTCGCTAGAAGAGATCTATGAGTTACTAGCATGGCCTGTGAAACCATATACGGCTCGTAGAATACCTTCATGGATAGGGTCCAAGAAAAGGAGAAAAATGGCTAAGTGTGGAAGGACTCTATGAGTCCAACCACGAGCCGTAGATCAAAGGACGGCCCGTAAGTTAGTTTCGTAGTTATGAGTTCAACAAACTAGTTTCAGGGATTTTAGAAAAGTTAACAGGACAAGAAGGACCTTCGGTCCATAGTTTGTTCCACGGCCCATAAACGGGCTTTTGTATGATCAATACGACAGTTTTAATAAGGGGCAGTTTTGACAATTTTGTAATTTTAATTCCTAAACCATGTCATTTTTTGGGATCAAAGGGCCCTAAACTAGCCCTTAAAGCCCTAAGACCTTAGTCTTTCTTTCATTCTTTCAATTCAAAATTTCCCTAAGGTAATACTCTCTCAAGAAAAGGCAAGGCAAGGCTAAGGTTTCAAAGTTCTTCACAAAGGTTCTAAGTTTGTTCTTCCCAACTCTTCTATTGTATGTGAGTTTGATCTATGGGTTTCCTTGCACCCATAAACTCCTCTTTAAAGTGTTTTACCTTTTTCTTAAGTTTCTTCAAATTGATATGCATGCTTATGATGATTTCATATTATATTTTATTGTTTATTGCTTTTAATGATGCCTTTTGATATTTTACCAAGTATATGCATATATTTAAGTTATTGATGATGACCCCAATGATGAGTTTAGTTCTTGATAATATGTGACTTGTTTTACATATTTCCAAAAGTGTATATTTTCATGATTAATGTCACTTATGATTGTTCCATTATGAAAGCCTAACCCAGCTAGCTTTCAAGTTAAGTCCCCCATGATTTATGATGATGATTAGGACATTACAGTTAAGTTTTAAATTATGAATTTTCAAAGATATAAGCATGATGAGAATTTTCCTAAAGATGTTTAAGAAAGGTCCCCAAGATGAAAGGCCAATACTCGCTTGGTGGTTCCTATGTTCGAGCTACTCCTATGATTGCTATTAATGATTCTAAGTAATGTTATAAAAGATTTTGTAGGATGACTTAGCACTAAGCAGACTTGAGATTGGGATTCATTCCATTAGTGGATGCATGACCCATTAAAGATAAATCTCAATGTCCTTAACTATATGCTACCAAGGATCCCTTGTAGGCTAGGCTAGGCTAGGCTAGTGGATCCACATAGGCCATTTATATAATAAAGATGCATGCAAAATTGATAGAGTTCCACCAAGAAAGTGGTCTTCATGTGCCAACGTGGGAGATTATGTTGGATTCTATGTAGTAGCTCACATGGTCTTGTATGTCAGTTAAGGTCTTCTCCCACAAGTACATGACTATAATATTATTTCTCATGCAATCACTCTCATTCATATTGAGCTAAGTCCCTCGTTCTGACATTGAGTAATTTTACTCTTATATATATATATATATATATACATGTTTTCTTTACGAGTGATGGTATTATAATTTTATGCATTCATTACATCTCAGATACTTGGTACATTCTAACGTACTAACGCATATTTTACCTAAATGATTTAACCATGAAGGTACAAGTACTCCTCCATCGGCTCTTGGCTAGTATTTGGCATTCAAGACTAGCACTTTTATTTGTGGTGAGCCCTTAGTTCGAGACTCTACCATTATCATCTCTATCTTGTATTTTATTTTGAGATAATGTATTTATGGCCTTTGAGGCTTTTACTTTCTATATTGTTAAACATTGGAGTTTTTTTCTATTTGATGAAAATCGATCATTGCCGGTTCCATCTGTCGATATGTTAATTGGTATGCTTTATGGACAAAATATGTTAGTTATTAATGCTTTTTAATGTTGCTTCATTGTCTTAAAAAGTCTAAAAGACCCTTCTCTACTTTATTTCCGCATTTCTTTATGTTTAATACTTATGAATGATCAAGATATTTAAGATAGCCTGGGTGAGGTGCCCTCAGGTATCTCATTCATTTTTTGATGACTAGGCCCCTAGGCCAGGTCGTTATAGCCCATCCTCATCTATGTATTGTGTAAAAAGAGGTTGTGACCTACCTCATTAATACACAAAATTCGTATATGATGTGTGACGAGAAGGTTGTGCCTTACCTCATCATCACACCCTGATTTAGACATGATAGCTGTAACACCCCACATCATACATGTACTAGTCCAACATAGATGAAACATGTTATGGCAGGGTCAAATCCGCACATATTTTTAAAAGTGCGTGAATGTTAGATTAAAGGGCTATATGCACGTCTAACGCTTAAGATGACCGAGCGTATATAATTTTTAAGTCAAATTAAGGAGAGTGTGACCTTAAATGAAGTAAAATAATAGAGGTTCTTGTAGGACTTAGGAAGCTAGTAGGTGAGTCACCTACGTGCTTAATAAGCTCGGTAAACAGAGACAAGGCCCAACACCGAATTTGTTCAAGTCCGATAAAGAATAAACCCCGAGTTAAGGATGTCATTTGGGCCTATGGTTTAACATCATTAAAGGACAATATTTGCAGCCCAAGATGGATAGGAAAAGGGCCAAATTACAACTACAATGCAATTCAAAACTAAAGCCCAAACTAAGTGGGCTTAGGGAGTAAATGTTTGCAACAAAGCCCATCTCATTTGAAGCCCAATAAGGCCCAAATTAAAGGGCCAAGCTGCTGCCCCATAACCTTATTAAAATAAGGCTAAAATCCCAAAAGAAAGTCAGCCAAAAGAGGCCTATAAAAGGGAGCAACCAGCAGCAACTTTCAGCCATTTTCTTAAGCAACATTTTCAGATTTCTCTCAAGTTTCTTTTTGCTCTCTCTCCATTTTCTAAAGCAGCCAAGATATACTTCTAGGGTTCTTGAAGAGAACCTAATACTTGAGGGTTAAGGTAAGTAAGAATATCCATGGTTTGGTGTAATTTTTCCATGAAAAACATGAAGAATATGTTGGTTGTATTGTGCAGAAATTTTGGGACAGCATGTGTTCCAATTTTGTGGTTCACTTTTCTTGTTAAATATGAGACTTTTATCTTGTTGGTTGGCTGATTTATGAAGTAATATGTATGTTTTAAGAAGTCTTGGGTCCTTAATGATGTAAGAAGGCTGCTGGACCACTTGTACCTTCCGCAAAACACAAGTTCTTAAATGATGTCTTAATTCCGGTCATTAGTAAGAATTTGTGGACTGTTTTTGGGAATTGTTGTCTCATGTTTTTCATCTACTTAGGGACTGTTTTTGGACTGGTTTAGGACTGTAATTATGTGTAAATATGTTGAGGACAGTTTGGTTAAGGTTGGAACGGATTTGGAATGGTTGACGTCGAAATGTAGCGGAAAGACGCAATGTTGCGTTGTCTACTTACGTGTTGTGTAAAGTTGTTGTATGTTGTATTGTATGAGTTGTTGTAATGCTGTTATGGGACTAAGCATAGCTGGATATGACATGTATATGGGAATGTGTGTTAGAAAATACGATTAGGAGCGGAAATGTTGAAAGAATACTATTTGGGTGCTAATTCCAAGCTTGCTGCCCGGATGTTGTTTTCTGGGTGAAATTGGATTACTAAGACGTGTTTATTAGCTACTAACACTAGTTTTATCACCTAATATGTTGTAGATAAGTGTTTGGAGGAAAAGTATACTACTCCGAGGTAATAACGACATAGCACAGCGAGGTATGTAAGGCAACTTGATTTCCTATTACTTGGCATGAAATCTATAATCTTCCTTAGCACATAAAGGCACGTACAAACTCCGACATGGCTAATAACCGTGTCCCCACTCTTTATCATGTCCATATGTCTCCATACATGGTCATTGTCAAACCTGCATATGTACTTGAATACCAAAGACACATGAATTCCTTTTTACTGAACAAGGTCTATGTGTTGTTTAATCTTCGATACGATTCATTAGTGTGTATCTCTCTTTTCATTGTAGTATTATCTTGTATGGTTGTTCATATGTCATATGTCTATACTCCCACAGTTCTAAAGGTTATGACCACCAAAAGAACCATCTCAAAGTAAACAAAAGATGACTTACAGTTGCTTATAAATGAGTGGTAACCCGAGGGGTGGAAGAATCACCTAGCCAGGGTCGATCTCATTTGGGTGGTAGCCCGAGGGGTGAAGGAATCACCTAGCCAGGGTCGATCCCATTATTATAAATGAGTGGTAGCCCGAGGGGTGGAAGAATCACCTAGCCAGGGTCGATCTCATTTGGGTGGTAGCCCGAGGGGTGAAGGAAGCACCTAGCCAGGGTCGATCCCATTACAGATTTACCACTGATCAGCTGGTCATTTACATGATATTGTGCACAGATTATACAGTAAAGATATAGTAATAAAAAAAATACATAAAGTACATGATTCCACAGTATGACTAAAGGTGGTCTTATCATACTTATACACCAGCATGTGATTTCATTTGAGTTCATATTGCATATACAGTATTTCCTGCCTTACATATTCAGTACATTATCTCGTACTGACGTCCCTTATGGGGGACCTGCATTTCATGCTGCAGGTACAGGAGTTACTAGATCTCCCCAGTAAGAGTATAGGACTTCCAGCTGTTATACAAAGCTCCAGGTTGCTTCGAGGCTTATGTGTTTAGAACTTGCATTTTGTATTGTATAGTTGGCCATGAGGTGGGGCCTGTCCCGACCCATATGGATATTGTTCCTTATTTAGAGGCTTTGTAGACTATGTAAATTAAAGTATGGTCATATAGTGTATTATAGACATCGTGGCTCCAACGGCCTAGTCTTATGCATTTACTTTTGGTTTGTTAGTATAGTTTACTTTCTTTTGACATCATATTGAGTATGGAGACTTCATAAATGTTCATAGCAGGTGTATAGTTATATGTTGGTTCTCCCGAGCCTTGTCGGCAACGGGTGCCAGTCCGCCTTAATGGGGCTTAGGGCGTGACAGAAGTGGTATCAGAGCGGGTCGTCCTAGGGAGTCTACAAAGCCGTGTCTATGTAGAGTCTTGTTTATGGATGTGTTGTGCACCACATTTATAAGCAGGAGGCTACGTGGCATTTAGGAGTGTTCACTTTTTTTCCATTCTTTAGATCGTGCCATAGAGCCAAGTGTTGTAGGTTGATTATTTCTGACCTCTAAATTATTTTGTACAGTAAGCATGCCTGAAACAAGGAAAAGCAAAGGTAAGGGGAAGGAGGTGGAAGTGGTAATGGGTTTGCCCAGTCGGGTGAGACGACGAGATGAGGCCCAAGATGAGTCTCTATCCCAAACATCTCCAACTCCTCCAGCTCCTGATGAACCAGGTCGTAGTGAAACTCCCTCAGAACCACCTGCCGATGCTGCTGTGCAGGATCTGGGAAATGCGGTCCAATTATTGACCCGCATAGTTGCTAGCCAAAGCCAAGGACAAGAGGGCCCAGTTGTAGGTGCACGTGGTGTGGATAGGGCAGCCAGCACGAGGATACGTGACTTCCTTAATTTAGACCCTTTAGCTTTCACCGGGTCAGATTCTAATGAGGATCCGCAAGACTTCATCGACCAGATCCAGCGCACTTTAGATGTTATGCATGTGAGTGGTACAGAAGTTGTAGAACTGGCAGCATATAGATTAAAAGGTGTGGCTATATTGTGGTATGAATCTTGGAAGCAATCCAAGGGTATAGATGCACCTCCAACTACCTGGAATGAGTTTAAAGAGGCCTTTCTTAACCACTACTTGCCATATGAGATCCGAGAGGCCCGGGCAGATCAATTTCTGAATCTCCACCAAGGGGGTATGAGCGTGAGGGAGTATAGCCTCCAGTTTAACTCCTTGGCCAGGTATGCTCCTAATGTAGTTGCTACTATGGCAGATAGAGTTCATCGGTATGTGGATAGGTTAGATACATATCTGGTAAGAGACTGTACTATTGCTTCATTGAATAAAGACATGGATATAGCAAGGATGCAAGCCTTTGCGCAGAAATTAGAGGATCAGAGGAAAAGGAGAAGGACACAAGAGATAGAAAGGGGCCAGTCCAAGAGGGCCAGATCTACAGGGCCATTTGTACAATCCCAAGGTGATGTTAGGCCCCGATTTCCTAGTAAACCACCTAGACCATCATCCTCCTACTCTGCAGTCAGTGCTCCACCGCAACTTCAAGGGCCTAGAGGTAGCCAGTTTAATCAAAGAAGTGAGGGACAAGGTGCACGGACTACAGGATATTCGGCCAGCCAACAGATTCCTCCTAGGCAGTCTTGCAAACAATGTGGGAGGAGTCATTCAGGTATATGCCGTGTTGGGACAGATGTCTGTTATTGGTGTGGTGTACCAGGGCATGTGATAAGAGACTGCCCAAGAAGACGTATGGGTGATATAGCACAACCTGCTGGGTCAGCTGTTGCATCATCATCGTCAGTTCCTCCCTTCAGTAGGGGTCATCAAATGCCTACAGGCCGTGGTAGAGGTGGTAGAGGAGCAGCTAGCCCCAGCGGAGCCCAGAATCGCACTTATGCTTTGGGAAGTCGGCAAAATTTAGAAGCTTCACCCGATGTGGTCACAGGTACATTGTCCATCTTTTCACATAATGTGTATGCATTAATTGACCCTGGTTCTACATTATCATATATTACACCGCTAGTGGCTGGGAAGCTTAAAAGAACACCTAAACTATTGAATGAGCCATTTGAAGTATCTACGCCTACCGGTGAATCTATTATAGCTAGAAGGGTCTATTATGACTGTGTTGTAACTGTTTGCGACCGTGATACGTGGGCGGACCTTGTTGAGTTAGATATGGTGGAATTCGATGTTATAATGGGCATGGATTGGTTAGCTTCTTGTTATGCTACTGTGGATTGCTGAACTAAGAGAGTGTATTTTCACTTTCCAAATGAAGCAGTCCTTGAATGGGAAGGTAATGTTGGGGCACCAAAGGGGAAGTTTATTTCCTATTTTAAGGCAAGGAAGATGATGTCAAAGGGGTATATGTGTCATCTAGTTAGAGTAAGGGATATGGAGGCTGAATCACCAACTCTTCAATCTGTTCCGGTAGTGAATGAATTTGCTGATGTGTTTCCCGAAGAGCTTCCAGGTTTGCCTCCAGAACGAGAAATAGATTTTGGCATTGACTTACTTCCACGCACTCAACCCATTTCTATCCCTCCATATAGAATGGCCCCGGCAGAGTTACGTGAGTTAAAGGAGCAATTAAAAGATTTGTTAGAGAAGGGCTTTATAAGACCTAGTGTGTCCCCTTGGGGTGCACCAGTGTTATTTGTACGTAAAAATGATGGCACCTTGAGAATGTGTATTGATTACCGGCAATTGAATAGGGTGACAATTAAAAACAAATACCCCCTCCCCAGGATTGATGATTTATTTGATCAGTTACAGGGTGCCAAATGTTTTTCAAAAATTGATTTGAGGTCAGGGTATCACCAAGTGAGGGTGAGGGAAAAAGATATACCCAAGACAGCCTTTAGGACACGCTATGGCCACTTTGAATTTCTTGTTATGTGATTTGGGCTGACAAATGCACCAGCAGTTTTTATGGACTTAATGAACAGGGTATTCAAGCCATTCTTGGATGTCTTTGTGATAGTATTTATAGATGACATTCTGGTATATTCAAGATCAAAAGAGGACCATGCCAATCACTTACGGCAGGTATTGCAAGTTCTTCGTGATCGGCAATTGTATGCCAAGTTTTCCAAATGTGAATTTTGGTTGAAATCAGTGGCATTCTTGGGTCATATTGTATCTGATAAAGGAATAATGGTTGATTCACAAAAGATAGAGGCGGTGAAAGATTGGCCAAGGCCAACAACACCCACTGAAGTTCGAAGCTTCTTAGGGTTGGCAGGTTATTACAGGAGATTTGTTGAAGGTTTTTCTTCTATTTCTGCACCTCTAACAAAGTTGACACATAAGGGGACCAACTTTCAATGGAATGATGCATGTGAAAGGAGCTTTCAAGAGTTGAAACGCAGGCTAACTTCTGCACCCGTATTAGTGCTTCCAGAAGGCACAGAGGGGTATGCGGTGTATTGTGACGCTTCGGGGGTCGGCTTAGGGTGTGTACTGACACAACATGGTAGGGTAATTGCTTATGCCTCGAGACAACTGCGGCCACATGAGAAAAACTACCCGACACATGATCTTGAATTAGCAGCTGTTGTATTCGCCTTGAAAATATGGCGCCATTATTTGTATGGAATTCATGTCGACATATATACTGATCATAAGAGCTTACAGTATATATTTAAACAGAAAGACCTAAATTGAAGGCAGCGGAGGTGGCTGGAGCTAATAAAAGATTACGATGTTGATATACTATACCATCCAGGGAAAGCAAATGTGGTAGCTGATGCTTTGAGCCGCAAGGCAATTGTGAATATTGATGATCAGACTGCGGTAAGTCAAGGAGTCGCTAAGGATCTACGTCAACTAGCCCATTTGGGAGTTCGCCTTATTGAAACTCCAAAGAAAGGGGTTGTTGTGCATAATGCTGCAGAGTCTTCATTGATAACAGAGGTAAGAGAAAAACAGTTCAAAGATCCTATTCTACAGCGACTTAAGGAAAAGGTGAGTCAAGGCATAATGAAGGGCTTTGAACTTACCCAAAATGGAGTACTTTACTGCCAAAATAGACTGTGCGTTCCTAATATAAATGAACTAAGAAGGAGGATAATGGAAGAAGCCCATCATTCAAGATATTCTATCCATCCAGGATCAACTAAGATATATCATGACCTGAAGGGAATGTTTTGGTGGGAAGGCATGAAAAAGGACCTTGCAGAATTTGTGGCTCAATGTCCAAATTGCCAACAAGTTAAGGTAGAGCACCAAAAGCCAGGAGGTTATATGCAATGCATAGAGCTTCCAACATGGAAGTGGGATATGATTAACATGGATTTTGTTACTGGGTTGCCTCGCTCATTTCAGAAGTTTGACTCCATATGGGTAATCGTCGATAGACTTACAAAGTCAGCACACTTCTTACCAGTTAGGAGTGATTATACGGCTGAAGAGTATGCAAAGCTATACCTCAAAGAGATAGTTAGACTACATGGGGTCCCAATATCCATTATATCTGATCGGGGAGCTTAGTTCACCGCAAAGTTTTGGAAATCCTTCCAGAGGAGCTTAGGGACACAAGTGAATTTAAGTACAGCTTTCCACCCGCAGACAGATGGTCAAGCAGAACGCACCATTCAAACACTTGAAGATATGTTACGGGCTTGTGCATTAGACTTCAAATGTAGTTGGGTGGACCATTTGCCGCTTATTGAATTTGCCTATAATAATAGCTACCATTCAAGCATCAAGATGGCACCATATGAAGCTTTGTATGGAAGGAAATGTAGATCACCAATAGGATGGTTTGAAGTGGGTGAAACCACCTTGCTTGGTCCAGATCTAGTCCAACAAGCCATGGAAAAAGTCAAGGTAATACGACAACGGCTAGAAACAGCCCAAAGTCGTCACAAATCATATGCAGATGCTAGAAGAAGAGGACTAGAATTCTCAGTAGGAGATTGGGTGTTCTTAAAGGTATCCCCAATGAAAGGTGTTATGAGATTTGGTAAGAAAGGGAAACTAAGCCCACGTTACATAGGGCCATATAAGATTATTAGAAGGTTTGGACAGGTTGCATATGAATTGGAACTACCCCAGGAGCTTTCAATGGTTCATCCAGTTTTTCATGTCTCAATGCTTCGAAAATGTATAGGTGATCCATCTCGTATTACTCCTATTGAAGATATGCAGGTTACGAAAGATCTCACCTATGAAGAGGTACCTATTGCTATCCTAGATCGCCAAGTTAGAAAGCTAAGGAATAAAGAAATACCTTCAGTAAAAGTGCTTTGGAGGAACCAACAGGTAGAAGAGATAACATGGGAGGCTGAGGAAGCAATGAGGTCTAAATACCCTTATTTATTTGATGCTAAAGAGGAAGTCCAAGATACAGAGTTGAAGGAGTAGTAGGTACGTGAATATAAATTCTTATTATGTTTTCAAAAGTCTGTTTACACGGAAGTTCGAACTTGTTTAACCTATTCAATTATGCTTACATTCGAGGACGAATGATCCTAAGGGGGGGAGGATGTAACACCCCACATCATACATGTACTAGTCCAACATAGATGAAACATGTTATGGCAGGGTCAAATCCGCACATATTTTTAAAAGTGCGTGAATGTTAGATTAAAGGGCTATATGCACGTCTAACGCTTAAGATGACCGAGCGTATATAATTTTTAAGTCAAATTAAGGAGAGTGTGACCTTAAATGAAGTAAAATAATTGAGGTTCTTGTAGGACTTAGGAAGCTAGTAGGTGAGTCACCTACGTGCTTAATAAGCTCGGTAAACAGAGACAAGGCCCAACACCGAATTTGTTCAAGTCCGATAAAGAATAAACCCCGAGTTAAGGATGTCATTTGGGCCTATGGTTTAACATCATTAAAGGACAATATTTGCAGCCCAAGATGGATAGGAAAAGGGCCAAATTACAACTACAATGCAATTCAAAACTAAAGCCCAAACTAAGCGGGCTTAGGGAGTAAATGGTTGCAACAAAGCCCATCCCATGTGAAGCCCAATAAGGCCCAAATGAAAGGGCCAAGCTGCTGCCCCATAACCTTATTAAAATAAGGCTAAAATCCCAAAAGAAAGTCGGCCAAAAGAGGCCTATAAAAGGGAGCAACCAGCAGCAACTATCAGCCATTTTCTTAAGCCAAATTTTCAAATTTCTCTCAAGTTTCTTTTTGCTCTCTCTCCATTTTCTAAAGCAGCCAAGATATACTTCTAGGGTTCTTGAAGAGAACCTAATACTTGAGGGTTAAGGTAAGTAAGAATATCCATGGTTTGGTGTAATTTTTCCATGAAAAACATGAAGAATATGTTGGTTGTATTGTGCAGAAATTTTGGGACAGCATGTGTTCCAATTTTGTGGTTCACTTTTCTTGTTAAATATGAGACTTTTATCTTGTTGGTTGGCTGATTTATGAAGTAATATGTATGTTTTAAGAAGTCTTGGGTCCTTAATGATGTAAGAAGGCTGCTGGACCACTTGTACCTTCCGCAAAAAACAAGTTCTTAAATGATGTCTTAATTCCGGTCATTAGTAAGAATTTGTGGACTGTTTTTGGGAATTGTTGTCTCATGTTTTTCATCTACTTAGGGACTGTTTTTGGACTGGTTTAGGACTGTAATTATGTGTAAATATGTTGAGGACAGTTTGGTTAAGGTTGGAACGGATTTGGAATGGTTGACGTCGAAATGTAGCGGAAAGACGCAATGTTGTGTTGTCTACTTACGTGTTGTGTAAAGTTATTGTATGTTGTATTGTATGAGTTGTTGTAATGCTGTTATGGGACTAAGCATAGCTGGATATGACATATATATGAGAATGTGTGTTAGAAAATACGATTAGGAGCGGAAATGTTGAAAGAATACTATTTGGGTGCTAATTCCAAGCTTGCTGCCCGGATGTTGTTTTTTAGGTGAAATTGGATTACTAAGACGTGTTTATTAGCTACTAACACTAGTTTTATCACATAATATGTTGTAGATAAGTGTTTGGAGGAAAAGTATACTACTCCGAGGTAATAACGACATAGCACAGCGAGGTATGTAAGGCAACTTGATTTCCTATTACTTGGCATGAAATCTATAATCTTCCTTAGCACATAAAGGCACGTACAAACTCCGACATGGCTACTAACCGTGTCCCCACTCTTTATCATGTCCATATGTCTCCATACATGGTCATTGTCAAACCTGCATATGTACTTGAATACCAAAGACACATGAATTCCTTTTTACTGAACAAGGTCTATGTGTTGTTTAATCTTCGATACGATTCATTAGTGTGTATCTCTCTTTTCATTGTAGTATTATCTTGTATGGTTGTTCATATGTCATATGTCTATACTCCCACAGTTCTAAAGGTTATGACCACCAAAAGAACCATCTCAAAGTAAACAAAAGATGACTTACAGTTGCTTATAAATGAGTGGTAACCCGAGGGGTGGAAGAATCACCTAGCCAGGGTCGATCTCATTTGGGTGGTAGCCCGAGGGGTGAAGGAATCACCTAGCAAGGGTCGATCCCATTATTATAAATGAGTGGTAGCCCGAGGGGTGGAAGAATCACCTAGCCAGGGTCGATCTCATTTGGGTGGTAGCCCGAGGGGTGAAGGAAGCACCTAGCCAGGGTCGATCCCATTACAGATTTACCACTGACCAGCTGGTCATTTACATGATATTGTGCACAGATTATACAGTAAAGATACATTAATAAAAAAAAGACATAAAGTACATGATTCCACAGTATGACTAAAGGTGGTCTTATCATACTTATACACCAGCATGTGATTTCATTTGAGTTCATATTGCATATACAGTATTTCCTGCCTTACATATTCAGTACATTATCTCGTACTGACATCCCTTACGGGGGACCTGCATTTCATGCTGCAGGTACAGGAGTTACTAGATCTCCCCAGTAAGAGTACAGGACTTCCAGCTGTTATACAAAGCTCCAGGTTGCTTCGGGGCTTATGTGTTTAGAACTTGCATTTTGTATTGTATAGTTGGCCATGAGGCGGGGCCTGTCCCGACACATATGGATATTATTCCTTATTTAGAGGCTTTGTAGACTATGTAAATTAAAGTATGGTCATATAATGTATTATAGACATCGTGGCTCCAACGGCCTAGTCTTATGCATTTACTTTTGGTTTGTTAGTATAGTTTACTTTCTTTTGACATCATATTGAGTATGGAGACTTCATAAATGTTCATAGCAGGTGTATAGTTATATGTTGGTTCTCCCGAGCCTTGTCGGCAACGGGTGCCAGTCCGCCTTAATGGGGCTTAGGGCGTGACAATAGCATAGCATACTCATACTTGAAGTCATAACATAATCACATTCATGTAATTCATGTTCATGTAGAAATCATATGCATACCACTATCAAATTATGCCATAATAGTATTCAACTCATATCATGCTCATATTCATAGATTCATACTCAATTCATGTGTGTATTCATCAATTCAAGACTAATCCAAGCTCATAATCATAGACCCATACTCAATTCATGCTCACATTACAAATATATTCATGTTCATAGTGAAATTCTCATGTAGAAGCCTAGTTCATGCATGATCATGACATGGGAAGTGAGAGTAAAGTATGCATACATGAAATTCAATCTTAAAACATGATTATAATATGAAAACATGCATAATTCATGACGAAATAAAAATTTGTATCATATTCAAGATTACCCATGTATGAATTTATAGTTTAAAGGGACATGCAAGTTCATAATTCAAGGAAACCATGTAAACCGTTGAAATAAGACTTAATCCATGCTTACATCAATATTTGAATCTAACCCATACATAATTCAATCAATTTGAAGTCAAAACATGAAAATCATACTTAAAGTTTATGAATTTAGATGAAAAGAATTTGGGCTCCAAGGTTGGAGTGTAACCAAGGATCAATCCCACATACCTAATGCATGAGATGAATTAAGATGAAATCAACTTGAAATTGAATCCCTAATTCAAACTTTAGCATAAATCCTTGAGTTTTAGCTTGAGAATGTTTTTAGGAGCTTGATTGTAGAAACTAAGTGTTAGGATTGAATGAAGTAATAGGAATAATAGGGGGTGATTTAGGAGTTAAAGGAATGCATAAGTCCCAAAAAGCCTTGGGGTCTGGCCAAATTACCAAAAAGCCCATTAATTAAAACAAGCTCATTGAACTGGGCATCACCACAGAAGGCTTCGTGGTCCGTGAAGATCTTCATGGTCTGTGGTGGTCCCTCATGAACCTATGCCATGGTCGAGACGGGGCTTTTCAAGGTGAGGTGACCCTTTACGAGGAACACCACAACCCATGGTGCTCATCACGAGCCGTGGAGTGCTCTACGGTGGGCATATCTCACTTGGCAGCCTCCTCCAAAGCCAAGGTAGCCCTAAAAATTGCCAAGGGTCTCTCCATGGGCCCTTTCATGGCTCGTGAAAGGTCCCCTAAAAGGGCACCTTGGCCAAAAACTATAGGAAAGCCATTTTTAATCACCGGTAAGGCCTTACAAAGTCCGGATCCTTACAGTAGTGTAATTTATGGGATCTGGATTATTTAAATCTTTACTCAAATTGATGCTCAATACTGCTTCCAAATTATGTAATAGTGCTCAACAACTGAATATAGTTCCATTTTAGAAAAAAGAGTCCCACTTTTGGGGAAAACTAATAATCTTGTCTTGGCTTACTGCTCAACATACTTTTTTATAGATATACTGAACTCACTTTATTGTCTAACTAAGAACCTTCCACTTAGACTAATTATGCTTTCTTCAAAACTAGCCATGCTTTCCTTTATTAAAATAGTGCACTTGTGATAATTCAAGTTCCCTTTAAAACTTTTTTGAATTATAGTTTTGATACTTGAAATTTACTTTGATTTTGAGAAATAATATACTATGATCAATTCAAAGATTTCATACCACTCTTAACTAAATAGGATTTGTGTGATATGACACGCTTGAATAATAATCAAAAACTCAAAAAATATAGAATACTGAAATATCCATAATGAAATCAAGAATTAGCAATGAGAGCATGTGGAATTTCAAATAACAGAAATTCGGGGTAATAACCCTTGCTTTAATCGTAAAAGTTGAAAACTAATTTAGGGCATGAGGAAGAACTTGATTCCTCACTATGATAGCATTAAATATCTGGGAGAACAATAGTTTTTGAAGGATCATTTTATGGGGATGCTTGAATATAATTACCCGGATGTTGTATGACCTCGTTGAAGTACAAAAATTTTAATATCGGGAAGTTTTGGACCAAGGTGATGCTTCATGGGAGCCCTCACAGTCTGTGTGACATCACACGGCCCGTGTAGGGCATCCTTGGGGCGACCCTTCGCCTCAAAATTGGTTGTTGGCCCTTGGTGTGGAGTTTCAAGCTAAAGCACGCCACACTTGGACCCCAAACGAACTGTGTGACATTTCACAAACTGTGTGGAGGGCCTCATGGTTTTCTAAGTGTTTAATCACTGTCTCGTAACTTTGTCGTAGAAAATTTTTATTTTTCCAAGTGTGGAGGTACGGGTAGTCACACAGACCTTGTGACCTCACACGGCCATGGAAGCCCTCCGTGTGATTGATTTCTCCAAATTTTTCTAAGTATGGGACTTTCGTTCCAGATCTTCGTTGAGCAAAATTTTGGTAAATATGGGTTCATGGGAAAATACACGGTCTGTGTAGTGCCACAAGGACCGTATAACCTCCCTTGAATTGGTGACGTCCAATTTTTCAACTCGTTTCATTAATGGCATTTTCGTAAATATGATTTATTCTAATTGTCATTTGGGACTTTCTATGCTACCTAAAGACTTCCTAATGATCTAAACTCTATTCATAACACTAAAAATTCATTTTCACATTTAAAAACTCTCACAAGCTTCTCTCAAAGAACTTTTGTGGATTGCAAACTATGGAATCAAGGAAAACTCATTTCTTCTTCAAATTTTTCTTGAAACTTCTTCATTTTGTCAAGGTATGTGGGTTTTGATCCTTGGTTCCTTCTAATTAAGGAGATCCAAACTCTTTTCAAGTAATTTTCATGAATTTAAGCTCACTTTAAATATTGGTTTTCATTATTATGATTCATTAAATTCAATTGATGTGTGGATTGTACTTTATTTATGATTTTAAGTTACTTTAAGCCCTATTATGATTATTTACATTGAAGTTATGAAGATATGATTGTGCATGTCCCCTTAAAAGCTTGATTTATGCATGGGTAATCTATATTATGTTTTAAATGTGAATTTTACTTATGTTTTACTTGAATCTTATAATGTATTGTTGAATTTAGGTTGAATTTATATTACCCATACCATTCTCATCTCATCCATAGAATATGCATTCATGAACAATGAATTTTATGAAATTATGAAGTAGGTTAAGCCTTATTATGTTTATGTATATGATTTTGGATAAGATATTGGTTATGACAAGAATGTGATCGCATATGTCTATGATTATGGCTCTTTGAGCATTTTTTGTGCTTGCACCATTTTGTATATATGAAGAGATATTCCTATGCATGAGTATTAAGAAAATGAACTGCGATTTGGCTTTTGAGCATAAATGTGCATTGAAAGAATTGGAAATGACTATTATCTCTTTGAAAGCATGTGTATATACGTATATGTATTCTTGTGGGATGAAGAGTTAGTACCGATGGATTGAGGGCTCCCTCTCTTTCCTTGAACTATGTGCCTAGCATAGATTATGTGAAAATCCTATCCAAAATGGGGATACCCATAAGGAATGTTGACTCTTAAATGGGGATGCCCGTAAGGAGGGAAATGATATGATATGTTATATGTGAAAATCCTATCTGAAAATGCAAATGCCCGTAAGGAAGGTTGCTTCATACAAAATGGAGATGCTCGTAAGGTAAAGTATGATTTACCTTTAGCAAGTAAACCATCTATTTACCAATGAGGTGATTTCATCGAGTTTTCAAGTAGTAGCTCTCTTGGTCTTACTCTTGTCGGTTGAGGTCACATCCCCACTATATATGAGTGTTACGCATTTCATGCATCATTGATTTCATGGCATATTGTATGTTGTATCTCTTGCCATAAGTCACTTTCAATCTTTGTGCCCTTTTCATCTAACATTGAATGCAGATTTGGTAAGTCATATGCATTGCACCCCACATACTTAGTACATTCAAAGGTACTAACGCATAATTTTGCCTACATGATCTCACCATGTAGGGACCCAGGAGTACATTCATCCACCATATGACGTCTAGTTTGGTACTCAAGTTTTGCTTGTTGTGGTGAGTCCTATCCTCCAAGGACAACCCACTATCCCTCTACCTATGGTGCTTTACTTATTTTATTCACTTAGAGGGTAAGCTCGGAATATGTCTTTGCCCCCACCTATCTTATGATTAGTGGCATTATTGGACATCTTGTAAACCCCTTTACGATTATATGCTACGTGTTGTGGCTGGAGGTGTGATTATTTTCTTGGCTATCTAATAGTTGTCGTCATGTGATTTTGGGTTCTGAGCTTATGAAATGTTTATATGTTATGTTGCGAAAGATCCTAAGTCTCGAATTGCTCCCATAGAGTGAGTCATACTTACCCGTCCCTAAGTCTTTATGTGCTACGTGTTATATGAATCCATGTTAATCTCTTTCCCTATGTTTTGCTCATCGTGTAAGTCCTATTTTCTTGTCCCTTAGAACTATGTGATTTCTAATTGTATATGCTTCTGAATCGATGATGTGAACGTGGATACTTTGAGGATTATTTGGGAACTCTCGGGCTCTCATTCGCTATTTCACTCTTAGACCCTAGGTCAGGGTCATGATAAGCTTGGTATCGGAGAACTAGGTTTATAAATGGTCCTCATAGTCCAGCATGTCGCATCAGGTAGAGTCTTATTCATGGGTGTGAAGTGCACCATGCTTATGAGTGGGAGGCTATGATGACATTCTAGGAATTGTCTCACTTCTTCATGCCTTGTGTCATGCTATGGTTCGTATATTTTGTTTCCTTATCTTGATGGTGTCATTGCTCTATTTAAGAAGATGCCTCTAGGAAGACCCCACCTACCAAGACCGGCCTTGGCTATGAGGGTCAAGCACCTTAAGGGCATATAGATGAGCCTACCTCTAATGGTGAATTCCTTACAACCTTTGTTATGCTTGCCCAGGTGGTGACTTCTCGGACTAGGATGGCTATTCATTACAGCCTTTGCTATGCTTGCCCAGGTGGTGACTTCTCATACTAGGATGGCTAATCTTCCTTAAGATCCCATTCTGGCTTCTAGGGTGAGAGATTTCACTCGGATGAATCCTTCAGAGTTCTACGAATCAAAAGCTGATAAGGATGCTCAAGAGTTCATTGATGGGATCACCAAAGTGTTGAATGATACGGGTGTCACTTCTGAGGAAAAGGCTGAGTTGGCTGCTTATCAGTTGAAAGATGTGGCCCAAGTATGGTACACCCAATTGTCTATGGAGAGGATTTGTGGTAATGTTGTCAATTGGAAGGAGTTCAAGTTTGCATTTCTGGGTCATTTTTTTCCACTTGAGCTTAAAGAATCCAAGATGACTAAGTTCATTAACCTTAAGCAAGGGGGTATGAGTGTGAGGGACTATGCCCTCGGGTTCACCAAACTCTCCAAGTATGATCTGACATTTGTGGCTGGCCCTCATGCAAGGATGCACAAGTTCATTTCTGGTATCTCTGACTTACTTATGAAAGAATGTCGTACAGCGATGCTCATTCGAGATGTGCATATATCCATACTGACAATATATGGGGAGCAAATTGAAGGGGAGAAACTCAAGGAGAGGAGAGTTCATAATCCTAAGAGGGGCTCATTTTGATGGTGGGTTCTCCATCCCTCAGGGTGGTGGTTTTGGTCACTTCCAACATTGCTAAGATTCTGGTGCTCGGATCGCTAATGCTAAAATGCCTCCTCCTAAGGCATCAGTTGGTGGTGGACCATGGTATCCTCCATGTGACAAGTGCGGGAAGCCCCACACAGGTGCTTATTGGAGGAAACTGGGTGCCTGCTTTAGGTATGGTGATAAGAACCACAAGGTTACTAATTTTCCTAACAATTTTCATAGAGGCCAAAGTCAAGTGGCTCAAGGTGGTCAAGGTCAACAAAGAGCTCCCCCAAGGTGTTGTCCTAATAAACAACAGATTTTATGCTCTCTATGCTCGTCAGGAAGTTAAGGAAGCTCTGGATGTTGTGACTGGTGTGTTAAAAGTCTTTGATTTTGATGCTTATGCTTTGCTTGACCCGGGTGAAAATTTGTCTTTTGTGACTCCTCTATTGGTTGTTAAGTTTGGTTTGATCATCGAAATCTTAAGAGACCCCTTTTCAGTTTATACTCCCGTGGGTGAATCTATTGTTGCTCATAGAGTTTACCATGGTTGTCCTATTCCTGTATTGCATAAAGTCTTTCTGTGTGATCATGTAGAACTTGAGATGTTTGATTTTGATGTGATTCTCTGGATGGATTGGTTGCATGCATTGTATGCCTCTATATATTGTAGGATTCAGAAGGTCAAGTTCCAACCTTCGGGTGAGCCTGTTCTTGAATGGAAGGGTAGTGACTTCGCTATTAAAGGTCGATTTTATATCATATATTAAGGCCCGAAAGATGATCTCCAAGGGATGTATTTATCATATTGTGAAGGTTAAGGATGTAGAGTCCGAGTCACCTACTCTTGAGTCGGTTCCAGTGATGAATGAGTTTCCAGATGTATTCCCCCAAGACTTGCCGAGAATTCCTCCGGAAAGGAAAGTAGACTTTGGAATAGACTTTCTCTCATATACTCAATCTATCTTTATCCCTCCTTATCGTATGGCTCCAACTGAGTTGAAAGAGTTGAAGGGTCAGTTGAAAGATTTGTTAGAGAAAGGTTTCATTAGGCCAAGTATATCTCCATGGGGTTCTCTATTGTTATTTGTAAGAAAGAAAGATGGATCTCTTCGGATGTGTATTGACTATAGGCAATTGAATAAGGTGACCA
This sequence comes from Solanum rostratum, assembly GCA_029948455.1. Lineage (NCBI taxonomy): Eukaryota > Viridiplantae > Streptophyta > Magnoliopsida > Solanales > Solanaceae > Solanum > Solanum rostratum. Next base: position 40,998,485 of record CM057056.1, read on the forward strand.
TTAAAAATAAGTGTCCATTGTGTAGGATCAATGACTTGATTGACCAACTTCAAGGGGATACCCATTTCTCGAAGATTGACCTCCATTTCGAGTATCATCAGTTGAAAGTTAGAGAGTGTGGTATTCCTAAGATGAGTTTTCAAAGTAGGTATGGGCACTTTGAATTTGTGATGATGTCGTTTGGCCTAACTAATTATCTGTCCGTGTTTATGGATCTTATGAATAGGGTGTTCAAGACATTTCTTGATAGTTTTGTGTTTGTCTTCGTTGATGATATTCTTATTTATTCCCAAAAGCGAGCAGGAGCATATGGATCATTTGAGGTTGGTTCTTCAAACCTTGAGGGAGAAGAAGTTATATGCCAAATTTAGCAAATGTGAGTTTTGGTTGGGTGAAGTAGCTTTTCTTGTTCATGTGGTGTCCGGTGATGGTAGTAAGGTTGACCCGAAGAAGACTGAGGTCGTGAAGAATTGGCCTAGACCATTGACTCCTTCGTATATCTGGAGTTTTCTTGGGTTGGTTAGCTATTACAAGAGAATCGTTGAAGGGTTCTCATCTATTGCATCTCCGTTGACTAAGTTGACATAGAAGAAAACTAAGTTTGTGTGGTCGAATAAATGCGAGAAGAGTTTTCAAAATTTGAAGGATCGGCTTACATCGGCTCCTATTTTGACTTTAGAAAGTATCTTGGATGGGTTTGTGGTGTATTGTGATGCTTCACGGATTGGTTTGCGTTGTGTACTCATGCAACATGGTAAGGTGATAGCTTATGCATCAAGGCAATTGAAGGTGCATGAGTGTAATTAACTGACTCATGACCTTGAATTGCTGGAGTGGTATTTTCTTCGAAAATTTGGAGACCCTATTTGTATAGTGTGCATGTTGATGTTTTCACCAATCACAAGAGCTTGTAATATGTGTTCACTCAAAGGGATCTTAACTTGAGGCAAAGGAGATAGTTGGAACTGCTTAAGCACTATGACATAAGTGTACAATATCGTCCCGGCAAGGCGAATATAGTAGCTGACGCTCTTAGTAGGCTTTCTATGGGGAGTGTGGCTCATGTTTAGGAGGAGAAGAAAGAGTTGGCGAGGGATGTTCACCAGCTAGCTAGGTTGGGTTTTAGGTTGGCCGACTCTAATGATAGTAGTATTCACATTAAAAATGGGGCTAAATCTTCATTAGTTGTGGATGTGAAGACTAAACAAGACCTAAATCCATCGTTGGTTGAGCTGAAGAAGTTGGTGGCCAAAATGAAAATAGAGGTGTTCTCCCAAGGGGGAGATGGTATGCTTATGTATCAAGACTAGTTATGTGTTTCAGATGTGGATGATGTTAGGAAGGTGATCAAGAGTAAAGCCTATAACTTTCATTTTTTCATTCATTTAGGGTCTACTAAGATGTATCGGGATTTGAGAGAGGTGCATGGGTGGCACAATATGAAGAAGGATATAGCCAAATTCATGTCTGAATGCCCTAATTGTCAACAAGTGAAGGTAGAGCACCAAAGGCCTGGCGGGTTGACTAAAGACATTGAGATTCCCACTTGGAAGTGAAAGGATATGAATATGGATTTTGTGGTTGGTTTGCCCCGAACTCGAAGGCAATTTGACTCCATTTGAGTTATCATTGACTGGATGACTAAGTCTCCTTACTTCTTACCAGTCAAAACTACTTTTGGTGCTGAAGATTATGAAAGGTTGTACATGCAAGAGTTGGTGAGGTTGTACGGTGTGCCTAGGTCTATCATATCTGATCGTGGTACCCGATTTACTTCTCACTTTTAGAGGTGGTTTCAAAGGGGACTTGGTACTAAGGTTAAGTTGAGCACCGCCTTTCATTATTAAACTGATGGACAAGCCGAGAGGACAATTCAAACCTTAGAGGACATGTTAAGGGCTTGTATATTAGAGTTCAAGGGTAATTGGGATAACCATCTTCTACTCATTGAGTTTTCTTATAATAATAGCTTTCATGCTAGCATCGGTATGGCTCCATTTGAGGCCTTGTATGGTAGGAGGTGTAGGTCTCCAGTGGGATGGTTTGAGTTAGGAGAAATGGCTTTGATTGGCCCGGATTCGCTGTTGGAGGCTATAGAGAAAGTGAAGTTGATTGGGGAGAGGTTGAAGACAGCCCAAAGTCACCAAAAGTCCTATTCGAATGTTAGGAAGAGGGACCTTGAGTTTCATGTTGGTGATTAGGTGTATGCAAATGTTTCACCTATGAAGGGGAGATGCGTTTTGGTAAGAAGGGCAAGCTAAGTTCCAAGTACGTAGGCTCTTTTGAGGTTGTAGACTGAATTGGGAATATGGCTTATAGGTTGGAGTTGCCTCCGGATTTGAGCTCTATTCACCCGGTCTTCCGTGTGTCTATGTTGAGGAAGTTGGTTGGTAATCATAGTACCATTGTGCCTTTGGGAGGTGTGGAGGTCGAGGAGAACTTATCCTATGTGGAGGTTCTGGTGGAGATTTTGGATAGGCAAGTGAAGTAGCTTCGTAACAAGGATGTGGCTTCGGTTAAGGTGCTTTGGAGAAACCAACATGGGAGAGTGCTATATCGGAGGCGGAGTTGTACATGATGAAATGATACCCTCATCTTTTTCAATCTACTCAAGCCTAAGGTATTAGATTCTTCCTTTTCCAAGTAGTCCTAACTCTTTCACTCTTGAGTTTCATAACATGACATGCATCCATGCGCACGAAAATAATTTTTATGATGTTTTGAATGATTTGAATATGTTTCGGCATGAGTTTTGATGATTTTATGATTTTCAAATGGCGAACTATGCATGGTACCTTGCGTTTAGATGTTTTATGTTATAAGTAAAGCCTTTCAATCCTTGTTTTAGAACATTCGGGGACAAATGTTCCCAAGGGTAAGATCATGTAATGACATTGTATGACCTCATTTGGACCAAGGTGACGGTCCATGGGAGCCCTTACAGTCCGTGTGAGGACACATGGGGGGCCCTGTAGGGCCTCCTTGGGGTGACCCTTGGCCTCAAAATTGGTTGTTGGCCCTTGATGTGGAGTTTCAAGCTAAGGCACGCTACACTTGGACCCCACACGGGCCGTGTGACATTTCATGGACCATTTGGAGGGCCGTGAGGCCCTCCGTATAGCTTCTGGAGTGAAAATTTTTCTAATTATTTAATCACCATTGTAACTTTGTCGTAGAAAATTTTTATTTTTCTAAGTGTGGGGTAGTCACACAAACCGTATGACCTCACACGGCCCGTGAAGTCCTTCGTGTGATTAATTTCGCCAAATTTTTCTATGTATGGGACTTCCATTTCAGACCTTCGTTAAGCAAATTTTTGCTAAGTGTGGGTTCACATGGAAATACACGAACTGTGTAGTGCCACATGGACAATATACCCTCCGTTGAAGTGGTGATGTCCAATTTTTCAACTCGTTTCATTACTGGTGTTTTCGTAAATACAATTTATTCCAATGTTCTTTTGGGACTTCCTATGCTACCTAGAGACTTCCTAATGACCTAAACTAAAATTCATAACATTCAAAATTCATTCCTCACATTTGAAAACTCTCTCAAGCTTCTCTCATAGAACTCTTGTGGATTACAAACTTGGGAATCAAGGAAAACTCATTTATCCTTCAAATTTCTCTTGAAACTTCTTCATTTTGTCAAGGTATGTGGGTTTTGATCCTTAGTTCCTTCCACTCAAGGAGACCCAAACTCTTTCCAAGTAATTTTCGTGAATTTAAACTCACTTTAAATAAGGGTTTTCATTATTATGATATATTAAATTCAATTGATGTGTGGGTTGTACTTTATATGATTTTAAGTTACTTTAAGCCCTATTATGATCGTTTACATTGAAGTTATGAAGATATGAATGTGCATGTCCCCTTCAAAGCTTGATTTATACATGGGTTGTCTATATTATATTTTAAATGTGAATTTTACTTATATCTTACTTGAATCTTATAATGTATTGTTGAATTTAGGTTGAATTTATATTACCCATGTCATTCTCATCTCATCCATAGCATATGCATTCATGAACAATGAATTTTAGGAAATTATGAAGTAGTTTAAGCCCAATTATGTTTATGTATATGATTTTGGATAAGATATTGGTTATGACAAGAATGTGATCACATATATGTCTATGATTATGGCTCTTTGAGTATTTTTTGGGTGTTTGCACCATGTTGTATATATGAATGAGCTATTCCTATGCATGAGTATTAAGAATATGAACTACAATTTGGCTTTTGAGCCAAAATGTGCATTGAAAGAATTGGAAATGACTATTATCTCTTTTAAAGCATGTATATATACTTATATGTATTCTTATGGGATGACGACTTAGTACCAATGGATTGAAGGCTCCCTCTCTTTCCTTGAACTATGTATCTAGCATAGGTTATGTGAAAATACTATCCAAAATTGGGATGTCCGTAAGGAGGAAAAATGATATGATATGTTATATGTGAAAATTCTATCCGAAATGGGGATGCCCATAAGGAAGGTTACTTCATACGAAATGGGAATGCCTGTAAGGTGAAGTATGGTTTATCTTTGGCAAGTAGACCACCTCTTTAACTGTGAAGGGATTTCATCGGGATTCCAAGTAATAGCTTGCTTGCTCTTACTCTTGTTGGTTGAGGTCACATCCCCACTATATATGAACATTACGCATGTCATGCATCATCAATTTCATGGCATATTGTATACTATATCTCTTGCTATATGTCTCTTTCTATATTATGTGCCCTTGTCCTCTAATATTGAATGCAGAGGTTTGATAAGTCATATGCATTGCGCCTCACCTACTTACTACATTCAAATATACTAACGCATACCTTTACTTGCATGATCTCACCATGTAGGGATCGAGTACATTCATCCACCGTACGACGTCTACCTCGGGACTCAAGTTTTGCTTGTTGTGGTGAGTCCTATCCTCCCAAGACAACCCACTATCCCTCTACCTATGGTACTTATTTCATTCACTTTGAGGGTAAGCCCGGGATATGTCTTGGCCCCCGACCTATCTTCTTATTAGAGACATTGTTAAACATCTAGTAAACTCCTTTATGCACATATGCTAAGTATTGTGGCTGGAGGTTTGATTATTGTCTTGGCTATCTAATGGTTATCGTCATGTGATTTTGGGTTATGAGCTTATGAAATGTTTCTATGTTATGTTGTGAAAGATCCTAAGTCCAGAATTTCTTCCATAGAGTGAGTCATACTTACCCGCCCCTTAGTCTTTACGTGCTACATGTTATGTGAATCCATGTTAATCCTTTTTCCCATAGCATGAGTCCTACTTTCCAGTCCCTTAGAACTATGTGATTTCTAATTGTATACGCTTCAGATTCGATGATGTGAACGTGGATACTTTGAGTCTTGTTTGGGAACTCTCGGGTTCTCTTTCTCCATGTCACTCCTAGATCCTAGGTCTGGGTCGTGACATTGAAGATCTAAGTTTGCTCTTATTATTTCTTACTTTATATCTTAAAAATAATTATGAGAATAATAGGGGTATTATTGAGATATAACCCCCATTAGGTACTAACATTGGGGTTAAAGTTTAGAAGGGGTGGAAAAATTAAAATAACTTGAGTTATAAAACTGTTGAATGCTATCTACGGGACTATCTATGGTCCATAGTTCCTTTTACGGACCAGAGATACCTCTTGTAAATAGCATGTAGGATTTTTGGGTTCTCTGAAGTTTTGATTTACAAACCAATTTATGGCTCAAAATTCCTTTCACGGCAAGTCCTGCATGTTCGTAAAACCTAGGAAAAATTGTGAAGTCTTAATACTTGATCTATGAATAAATTTATGGCTTGTAGATGAAACTACGATTCATGAACTGCACTCGTAAAAGTCAGACTGATACACGTGTCATGATACTTGATCTACAAATATCATCCATGACTATTAAAAGATTTTATGACTTATAAACTCAATTTGTAGGTCTTTGGAAAAATATGTTGCTGCTAAACTTATTTTTTTGAACTTCATTTATGATCTATGATTCATTCCATGACTCATAAATTCATTCTTGAACATAAAAAGAATAATCTTTTAATCTGATTTATTAGTTCCGTCTAGGGTCCATAGATACTACTCTTAAATCTCACTAAACTACAGAATTTCTACACTATGTTTGGACTCGAACTTTTTGAGGTACTGTAGATGTTTTTAAAAGATAGGACTTACCAAAAGAACTATTAGGTTGATCTGAAGGAGTACTACCCGTGGCCTAAGTGTTGAACATCTGAACCTATATTATTTAATAATATTAGCAGGAAGTGTGTCATTTGTACTTTGGATGTACTGAGGATGCAGGACATGCATAATAAAATTGATAACTGAATATGTTGAATGCTGAAATACTGAATTAAAATAACATTAACTTATGCAATGGCTGAGTAATCAAACATGTAACTGATAACTAAAATAACTAAATTAAAATGTCGATGCAAATAACTTGAAAGCTGATTGTGAGAGATATTAAAATAGACATATAACCATGTGAGCTACTATGTGAAATTTGATGTATAACTCCCATTAAAAAAGTTCTATATGCTTTTCTGGAGTATAAGGTTGTTCTAAGCTAATGTGGATCGACTAAGCTAATGTCTATAAAATACTAAGGAGTCAAGCCTCAACTAATAGGAGAACCGTATAATCCTACAGTGGTATAATTCTTGGACTTAGAGATTGCTAGCTAAAGGTCTCAATCCTCAATTAACGGATGAGGCTTCATCCGTAAGTTTGCTTGGTGCTAAGTCAAACTCCCAATAGAAACATGAAAATAAACTCAAGACAATAATATCCTGATAATATTATATCATGCAGATAATTGATAATAATTGAGTAGCTCATGAATCATGATAAAATTGATAAATTTCTTATAATATCTAAGACAAGCTTTATTTGAAAGCGTCTTAAATTGTGAAATTTGATAATCCGAAACATGCATCTAAAAGAGCATAAATTTGATACATAAAAATATTTATACTGTGAGGGTTTATAAAAGTACATTTAGGGGTCGTTTGGTATAAAAAAAATAACGCAGGGATTGGTAATGCAGGAATTAGTAATGCATGGATTAGTAACGCAGAGAATAGTAATGCATGGATTATTTCTTATCAAGTGTTTGGTTCAATGCTTCTCATCTAACTGAGCTTGGTTTAAATATCTACAAAAAGCTTATTTTCAATTATACCCTTGAATTACTATGGAATTTTCTCTTTCATGTAATTTGATAAAAGTAGATTATATTTTTGTGGCTTCTAACTAGTTAGGAGAACAATACTATTTTCTCACTTGAACTATTTGAGAATAAATAATTGTGGTCTTAATAAATTCATCACTAATAAAATGTCAATTTTTAATTTAATAAAGATAGATTATCTATTATTAGAATCGAAAAGATGGTAAGCAATTGTAAAATAAACAATCTATATTTACATATAACAATTTAGAAGTTGTAGTTTTAATATAGTATTTATATCTTACAAGGTCACTTAACTTTGAGAGTATATCTAACATCGTTGGACTTAGTTTTGTATCAATAAAATCATTTAACTTAATTAATTATTTAAAAAAATAAAATTGGCATGGCAAAATATTTTTTGTCTATTATGTAAATATGAAATCACAAATAAATGAAATTTAAAATTTTGATATGGTAAATTTATTTGTTTTTATATTGTGAAAATATGAACCCGCAAATAAATAAATTTTGTAAGATAATTTCTTTAAATAAATTTAGTAGTACAAGACTACAAATATAAAACATAAAAGCAACAAAATAAAAAAGTGTAAAAGAATTTGAGGGATATTTTTGTCTTTATATATAATCTCATGGTATTAAATCCAAAGTATTAATTAATACCACCAAATGGGAGATATTAATTAATACCATATATGAGGTATTTACTAATACATGGATTAATTATACATGGGTCCAAATTTCTACCAAATATTATATTAATTAATACCACAGATAATCCATTGATTATTTCCCTAATGCTTCCTACCAAACAGTTCCTTAATATATGAAACTATAAGTTAAATCATGCAAGTAAAGGCTATCATGAAAAAGAATCAAACCGCTTGAAAATTACATACTAACGATAGAACCCTAGTTTTTTCTTAGAAATCATAAACTGAAGAACTGAAGTTTCTTTAGGACTCAATAGGTGAAATGATACCCATTGATGAAATTCCATATATATGGAGTAAAAACACTGGCTTAAATTATTGAACTGGAGCTTTGAAATGAGGAACTCTAGTTCTTACGTAAGAGAAACCTTAAATGAAAAGAAATTTGATTTGGAGTGTTACATGTGAGTGTGGAGGTTTGGGTCACTAATTTTTGGCATAGTATAGGCACTAAAAGAGTGAAATAAAGATCAAAATGATCCTGATGGCAGATATCGATAACTTTTACGAGGGCATCTAAAGTTTGTAGTCCCGAGTGTAAATACATGTCCATAGAAATTAGAGTGAATTATTGTGTTTTTGTAGTTTATTTGCAAGAACCATTTGCGGCCCATAGATTCATCTATGGACATAAAAGTGCTTCATACAAATAAAGTTGGCATTTGAGTTTCAAGAACTTAATTTATGAGTCCATTCACGACTCGTGAAACGGCTTATGATCCGCAATTCTAGTTTGTGAAACTCATATAAAATTTACAATCTCTGAAGTTGTTATAAGATTTTGATCTATGGTTCATGAATTTTTCTATGAATTGTAGATGACATCCATAAAATTTAATTTTTCTACCGACTTTAAATTTTTAAATTTTCATAATCTAATGTTGTACTTTTGACTTATAAGGTATTATAGTATTTTAAGATACGGTAAAATTGATGATTGTAGTTTGAATAACCTCAACTTGTATATTCTCATATAATGAATATTTATGACTTTGACTTCTTATAAAATATCTCAATTTTTTTTACTTTTTAGAAAATATCTCAATTTATTCTAATAAAAAAAACAATTGCATTTTGTTTTGCTCACCCTCCCCTCCCCCTCCCCCTCCTTTCCTATTGGTTGGGATGATTCTCGAAATATATGTCTCCACGTATTTGCTTTCGTCATGAATCATGTGGATACGTACGTTGCAGGTCATGCACTTAGAGAAATTCAAAGTATATAAAAGAAAATTCCTCATTAGTTTAGGGCAAAATTTTGTAGGTAAGTTTGGTTTCCATGTTCTCGTTCTCTGATGATTGATAGGATAATCCACCACAAAATAGATAGAATTTTAAGTGTTGTCTGGTTATTGTATTTGAATTAGGGGTGTGAAAAAATCAAATAGATCAATAAAAATGTTATTGAGTTATTGGATTATTAGATTATTAGGTTTTTAATGGTTTTGAAAAAAAATATTATTGCGTTATTGGTTCGATGTTGATTTTTAATAGGAAAAATTGCAAGAAAAAAATCATTTAAGAGCATTTATTCCATTTTTGTGATGTGTCATATTATATTTTTTTTTTTTTGACTTGCACCGGGTGTCCGAGTCTCTTTGAGCTCGACTAATCCCGGGGGTGCAAACTTTTTATTTACTGTGCATGTCAACAATATCACCAATAAATATCACAAAAAATCACCAATATTACCAACATAACCAAAAAAACACCAACAATATCACCAATAATGTTTCCATCTTATTTTGATATGTAATTTTTTTTATTTAGGAATTGAGTCACAGATGCACACTTTTGTAAAAAAAACTATAGACATTTGGTGGTAAATATTTTATGTTGATACATTCATGTAATATAGACTCTTAAAATGCATAGGGATGTAAACATCTCTTTTTAATATTGTGTTATTGGGTAAACCGATAACCAAATAAGATTATAATAATTCACTATACCCTTCGTAAATATTAAATATTAGTAATTTCATAGTAATAGGATACTATAGTAGTGTTTTACCTATTTTAATCTTTATCATACTTAAATGATTAGTTAACCGCTCTAGTATTTAATCTTTAATCTTTACTCTTTTGTACTCCATCTGTTTTTATAAATGCAAATTTTCATTATCATCCTTATCGGGTAAACCAAAAATCGAACCGTTAAGGACTCAAAATCGATAAACCGAAATCCAATAAAAAATATTTTATTAGGTTATTATTGGTTTAGCATATTTAAAAATCAAAAATTGATAAATCGAACCGATAATGTATAAAATCAAATCAGACCGACTGATGCACACCCTTAATTTGAACTTACCCAATAAATTTGTCTAAGTCATAATACAATAACTAATACTCTTAGGGGATCTTTAGTGTGAAGAATAACATCAAATAATTTTGAGACTAAGTTATAATGGCACTTAATTTGTTGTTTGATTGACACGAGTGAAATAACTTATCCCGGGATTTATAATTAATTCCAGGATAAGTTATCCCTCCTCTTGAATAGTATACTAATTATGAGATAACTTATTTTAAGATAAAAAGAGTAACGGGTAAATATATTCTTTTAAACCCTTTTTATACCTCACTTTATATATTCATATATATTTTACAGTATTTTCAATACAATATATAGTAACATTCACAACATTCACTCCTTATTTTTTTAATAATTATTCATATTTTTCTATTAAAAAATTATACAATATAATACAATTTTTATTAACTAATTCTTATGTTTTTTGTATTTTGATTTTTCATAAATCCTTTTTTACATTAACAAACTTAAAAAGGGATATTCTATTTTTAAATTAAATAAAAAGAAAGTTTTATTTTAAATACATACAAAGGATATTCTATTTTTAAATTAAATGAGAAGAAAATTTTATTTTAAATACATACACTATTATCATGGAAATGCAAACATAAAATATTTAAGTTAAATAAGATAAAAAATTTATTTTTAAAATGAATATATTGAATAGCTAAAACTTGCAAAGAAAATATATAAAAAGAAAAACTAATAAAATAAAAGATATTTTTATTGAAAAACAACATATTACACATAATAAAAAATATTTTCAATAAAATTTATCTCACCATAATTAATCCTAACATGTATCTGCCATTATTCAAACCAAACCACCCATTAATTAGCACAAACAAGTTGAAGGTATCCGAATATTTGAGGGGTATTCATTTCCTACACAAGTTGAAGTTGCAAGCATTTATCCTTTCACTCTAACACGTGTCGCAAGCTTCAACCATTTGCCCCCCGCATATTCTTCCGCTACTAACATATATTCCTTCCTATTCATATTAAATGAATTGTTGAAACAAATATTTTAAATTAAAATAAATAAATTATTCAAATTTAAGAAAATTGTTAAGTTTTATGTACCCTTTTTTGAAGAGATCTGAAGTATGTTACATTTTCGGAAGAATAGCCTAAAAGTAATCAAAAAGATTAGTGTTTAATATTTATCATTAAATATTTTTTTAAAGAGCGTAGCATATTGCAATAATTCACTTAATATGGATTGAAGGATACTTTCTTCGTTCATATTTATGTGATACTATTGAAATTTCAAGATTTAAGTTTTTAAATTTTGACGATGAATTTAGACTTAATTTTTTATATAAAATTAACATATTTGAAAACTAAATAAAAAATTATAAATCAAAATAAAAAACATTATAAAATATTTTTAAAAAAATATATAAGAAATTGATTTAAAATAAATTTGATTAACTTATAAAATTTTAAGTGTGTCAGATAAATTAAGATGGGGATAATATTTATTTGATTGAAAATTACGTTTTGCCTAGAGACACATTTGCCCCGTTAATATTCAAATAATTTTTTGCTCTTGTCATTATAAAAGCGGCACTTATTTGTTAAGAATTTTAAAAGTTAAACCAATAAAACAGAAAATTGGATTCACCTTTCTTCACGGGAAGTAATTATTTGAACTAGAGAGAAAAGAATGTCAGAAGGGAAACAATGATAATTGACTCAGCAGCAGACCAATCACTAAAATAATACATTAATTAATTAAACATCGAACAAAGTAATACAATATTTTGATTTTTTTTTAAAAATAGAATAAAGCATTTTTCAGTAATGTTTTAGTTGTTATTTATTTCAAATTTAACTAGTAAAGTAACGAAGAATGGAGGGAATGAAAGTTTAAAATGTTATTCACATTAAGGGGTCGTTTGGTACAAATATTAATAACAGAAAAATTAGTAATGCATAGATTATTAATGCAGGGATTAATAATACAGGAATTAGTAATATCGGGATTATTTTTTATCAAGTGTTTGGTTCATTACTTCTCACCTAATCTTATGGTTGGTTTAAAATTTTACATAAACCTTCTTTTCCAATTATATTCTTGAATTATTATGGGATATTATATTTCATGTAATTGGGTCAAGTAGATAATTGCCGGAGTTTTTTTTTTTAGCCTTCTAACTAGCTAGAAGAAAAACAAAGTTGTTATCACGTTTTCTACTTAATTTCTCACTTGAGTTATTTGTAGATAAATAATTGTCATCTTAATAAATTGATTATTCACAGACATCAATTTTTAATTTAATAAAGATAGAACATCTACTTTTAAAATCGAAAAGACCATAAATAATAATAAGATCGAATAAACCATCTACGTTTACACATAAAAATTAAAAGTTGTAGTTTTAAATGAAGTTAATATCTTAAATCACTGAGCTTTGAGAATTATCTATTGAGCTTTGTTTTGTGTAGTTAAATCACTCAATAAGGCATTTGTATCAATAAAATAACTCAACTAAATTAATTATCGAAATAATTTTTTGACATGCCAACTTTATTTTTTATAATATGTAAATATGAACCCATAAATAGATAAAATTTAAAAATTTGATATGACAAAAAAATTATTTTATATTATGTAATTATGAACCAAAAAATGAAAAAGAAAATTGTAAGTTAATTTATTTAAATAAAGTTTTTAGTACAAAACTATAAATATAAAACATAACATCAAGAAAATTTAAATAAAGAATGATTAAAAGAATTTGAGGGGATTGAGGGATAGTTTGGTCATTCAGGGGGCTTATCCAAGGATTGTTAAACCTTGGATTAGCTATCCCTCCATTTCCTAGGGATAAAATAATATCATAAATGAGGTATAACTAATCCATGGGCTAAATCAAATAAATTAACCAAATAATGGATTAGTTAAATTATCCAAGGATTATTTGTAATCCATGGACTATTTTTATATAGGAAAAATTATGTGGATAAGCAAATATATACTAGTTAATTAGCTAACATAGTTATAGTTTGAATTAATTACGACTCGCGATGAACATCTAAATGTAATTACAGTTTGAGTATTGTATAAATCGTGTGATTTATACAACCATTTGTCAAATATGAAATTATTTACCCTTAAAATTATCCACATTTATTTAAAGACAACTACACAAACTACAGTTAATGTGAAATTATTTATTCTTAATGGACCCAACCCAAATTATTTAATCTTAATGAACCGATGACCGAAAGATTTACCCTCTTACCCCACTTTCTCTTTTTTATTTCACCTATGATGTCATGTTGTGTGATACTCTCGAAGTATATTGATACCTTATTGATATTACATAGTATTATGTTTTTTTCCTAAGAAATAAATAAGAAATATTTAAGAAAAAGATTATTAAACTCTAAATTAATAGAAAATATATTCGCTGTGATACTCTGTTCGATATATTGGTAACGTATAGGACTAGAGCTTAATTTTTTGTGATATTTCGTCGGTATCATATAGTTTTGAGCTCTTTTTTTTTTAAAAAAAAAACAGAATGATTCAAAGAAAATTATTAAAGTCATAAAATTTACTAAATTCTGAATTAGTAGAAAATATATTAGTGTGATACTTCGTCTATATATTATTACTCTATTGGTATCATATAATTTTAAACTCTTTTTTTAGTAAAAAACAATTAAGAGAAAATTGTTAAAGTCACTACTTATTTATTAAATACTAAATTAGTAGAAATATATTCCTTGTGATACTTTATCGGTATATTGATACCGTATATAGAAATGGGCTTAATCCGTTGTGATACCCTTATTGATACTCCATTGGTATATCATATAAGGTAGACGCTGGCGTCAGGATAACGTCATCGTGCGAATTTTAATGGTAAGAGGAAACAAATGTAAGAGGGTGGATGTAAATAATTTGTTTCAAAGGGGCACATAAACATAGTTTTTTCCTTTATCTATTTGGCTAAAAGTACCCCTGTATCCATCTTTTGGGCTCATTTCTACCCTTAAACTAACAACTCACTTTTAAATTATTATTTTTATTTACTAGTACACGTACTTGTACGATAATCAGAGATTATTGCTAGTCCCCTAGCGAGCTACTTAGCCTCATTAAATCATTCAATAAAATAAACTCTACTGAACAGCAGAAAATATAAGTAAGTAAGAGACTCATCTCATCTAAAGTCTCAAAAGAATATAGAAAATAATGAAGGCTAGTAGAAAGAACTAGCTCACAATTGCAACATCAATATTCAACCATCATCTATGAAGCCTCTATCACTAATCATGTGGTGTCAATGACAGATCCATGGCTACCCAAATCAAAATAAAAGAAATTTTCCAATATAACTCTAAAGCATGATGAATAAAAGTAGTGGATTCTCCGGAGTAGGGGAGGCTCACCAGTTAACTGTGAATCTCGGATCTTCAATAGAGTGCCTGTTGATGATCTCTAGTACCTGCCTCTGCATCATAAAACAATGCAGTCCGAAAGGGACATCAGTACGTGAAATGTACTGGTATGTAAAATAGTTGAGTAAAACATGTAGAATAATATGGAAACAACATCAACTCAAAGTAATCATCAAATAACATCAACTCGTCAAATGTCTATCTATGCAACAAGTGACCCATCAACAACTCAAACTCATCAATCATCTCAGAGGAGCTCACCTCCTCTCATCTCATCTCATCTCAACTCAAAGTACTCAAAGTAGGAAATTTATGGGAGTTTCTCTTACCCGACAACAATCACTTATGAGCCAGTGAATCTACAACAATCTTGTTGATGTTTCCACAACCATTCCAAACTTGCTTGATAGGGAATGCTCCAAAATCATATCAGCTCACTCAATATGGAGTCAATATTCAACATGTCCGCTATTGCTTTCATGGACTGTTACTCGTAAGGGAACAATAATATATGTGATGGTTTTATACCTCACATATGTTTGGCGACATAGTTAATGAGTTTGAGTGGGACTCATTCTCACCCATTTCGGTGCTCGATACTCCTCCCATGACTCAATGCTCATAAAACCTCCATCTCAATCAATCCCATAGGGACTCGAACCCCGTCATCGACCGGTATCTCATAGGGACTCGAACCCCATCATCATTCAACTCATAGGGACTTTAAACCTCTCATTAATCAATCTTATTAATGACTCGAGATTTAGAACGATCATTAGGAATCAATTGAATAGACACATTGGTAGAGTTCAAGACTTATAAGACAATAAAATTCTATCAACTTATCATCATTCTCTCATCATAATCAACAATCTCAACTCAAGGCTGTACACTCAATTCTCAAGTTCATTATGCATACTTTTCAAATTAATCATGTAGGGTTATGCAAATTCTCATGAAAATGTTCAATTCAAGAAAATAAATAGTATGATGATCATCAACATAGAAAAACATGTAATTTTCAAATAAAATTTTAAGAAAAAACAACAAGGGTTCATGCATGTAGTCTCTTGAGCCATCAACTCATCTATGACCATCTATGGGGCACATGAGAGAATAATCCCATGCTTTTGGTTTGGCCTTACATACCTGGAAAGTTGATATTACAATAGAAATTTGATGAATACTAGCCTTCTTGGAGAAATTTGATGAATACTAGCCTTCTTGGAGAAAATCCTTGATCTCAGTATTTCTTTTAGAGTGGAAGAACTTGGAAAAACGTTGCTTGAAGGGCTTATATGTGATTCTTGACTTAGAATCTTTAGAGTTATTGATGAAGAACCCTAATTCTTAAAAAAGAAGAATCAAGGAATCCTTTCTTAGAATCCTTGAATTCATTTTCTTGAAACCCTAGGTTATGATTTAAGACTCTATTAGAGATTCATGAATAGATGAAGAAATTTGGGTTGCGTAGATTGAAATTTATGAAGAATAACTTACCTTGATGAGAATCTTAAAAGTTATCCCTAACTTGATGATTTTCTTGATGGTTCTTGAGCGTTTATGTTTAGGAGTGAAGGAGAGAGTTTCAATTATGAAAACTCATGTTTTATGCATTTTCGGACCTTAAATAGACCCCCAAAAGTTTTAGGATAAAAGTACTCTTAAAATAAAATAAAAGAACGTCATTTAGCTTATCCAGAAAGGCTCTGCAGTCTTCAGTAAAATGGACATAACTTTCTACTCCAAACTCTGATTAAGGCGAAATAAGATGTGTTGAAAAGCTAATTCAAAGATCTTTAAGTTGATATATTATGAGTCACCTAACTCATTATACTTTAGGAGATATGGTCATTTGAAGTAGGCCCTTCTATCAACTCATACGAAAACTTAGTTGGTAGAAATTCTTTAGACTTGACTTGATGTAAAAGATCCCTTATGATTCTAAATCACATTTAATATACTTTAAATACTTAGTAATTGATCCTAGCATGTATATACAACCTAAAAGTCATTGGTCCATATAACTTTTATAAAATCATACATTAGAACTGTGACCATTTATCATCTCCAATTCTATTCCCACACTGTGGAATTGTCTTTAACATTTGTGCTCAATTAAGAATCATCAATTAAAATTCTATATCATATGAATGATGACTCAGTTTTAGCTTAGAAAAAATTGGGATGTTATATCCACCCCCACTCGTTCCCCCACCCTATTACCGTACTATGAAAAAATATTTATGTTATTGTAAAAAAAAAGATTTTTATTCTTCATACTTCTTTTAATTATATTATTCACAATCTAAAGATATTAAATTATTAATATTTGTCTCCCCATCCCTTTTTCCTTAAATAATTATGTAATTTAAAAAATAATATAAAATTTGCATTTAATGTTTTTTTACTATATTGTTTACAGTATAATTTATAAAGATTTCTAACTGTCCTCTAACCCTTTCACTTAATAACATGACACATTAGAACAATTGTTAAAGCTTCATATAATTTTTCATCATTATAGTAAACAACTATTACGTATTATAAGAGATCGATTTATATCAAATACATCAGTCTCCTAGACATATTAAAAAAAGTCATTTATTGATTATTCTAACATTGATGAATAAAAACTAAAGTTTTCATATTTATTAACATAACCCGTCATTCAAATAAAAAAAATATAATGTTAAATTCCAATACCATGCACAGAATTACTAGAATTCGCAATCAAATAAACGAAGTGTCTTGATTGTAATTGTAGACGATAAAATTCGTATCGCGAAAATATTAATCAAGAACGAAAATATCACAACAATCGTAGTATTTGATTTCAATATGTGAGTGTTACAATCTCTATGAATCCTCTGATTCGCCTTTTCAAGTATAAATTCAAGGGCTCTTGAGCTTGTTCTTGAATTTGAAATTTGTTCTTGAACTTTGAATTTATTCTTGATCTTGATCTTGAAATTTGGATGTGTTCTTGATCTTGATCTTGAATCTTGACTTTGTTCTTGTTCTTGATCTTGAGCTTGTTCTTGAGTTCAAGAGATCTTAAGCTTGTTCTTGAACTTGGATATTTGAATTCTCGAATTTGTAGATAAATTTATGGCTTTTGATCCACGAGCTCTCTCTAGCTTTTTGTTAGAATTCTCTTCCTCTTTTTCTTGAATTATGAAGACCTCTATTTATAACTGTAAAATAGAGGAATTATAATAGGAAATACTTCCCTTCAGCCAATCAAATTTAAGTGACATGACATATTGGGCTTTAATGAAATGGGCTTGTCATTTTGACACATGTCATGATCTCATTGGATTCTTTGTTTGACTTGGCGTGCCACATCATTTGACACATGGCGCCAAGATGGGTGCTTCTTTGTTTGACTTGGCGTGCCACGTCATTTGACATGTGGCACCAGGATGGGCCTCTTGGATGAGAGGATATTGAGCCTAATAAAGTGAGTCATCTTTTGTAGTCCAAATAATTGGATTTGGGCTTTTAATTAAATCCATACTTTATCAGACTTAATTAATTAACCCAATTATATTAATTCATAATATTTGTTTGGACTAATATATTTTTGGGTTATCTTTTGTAGCCCAAATTATTGAATTTGGTCTTTTAATTAAATCCACACTTTATTGAACTTAATTAATTAACTCGATTATATTAATACATAATATTTGTTTGGACTAATATATTTTGAATTTAATATAATTTGAATCATTTTATAAAATTTATATTTCGATAAATTTTATATGATTACAAATGCCCCCTACTTCAAGTCTTGTCGGAATATTTTATTATTTGAAGACTAGACTTGAAGTATTGATTTAACATTATAATAATAATTATTATAATATTATAAAAGACTATTGACATAATATTACAACTTCATTATTAAAATTTTATGTTGAAAAGAAAATTATTCTCAACTTTACCTTATTTGAAAAAGAAGGAAATTTGACCCTTTTTTCTTTTCTTTCTTTCCTTCTTTCTTCTTTTCCTTTTTTTTCTTCTTTCTTTCCTTTTTCTTTTTTTTTTCTTCTCTCCTTTTTTCCCTTTTCCATTCTTTCCTTCTTCTTTTTTTTCCTTTTTTCTACTTGGACAAACACCCTATAAATAGGGATGTGCTTCTTCATATTTTTTCAATCAAAACTGAAGTCTAATCCCAGCTGTGTCTGTTGAGGTATGACTCTCTCTTTTCTTTCACTTTTTCTTTGTTTTTTTTCCGTCCCCCTTTTTGTAGGTCAAATGGAGCAACATTCGTGCTTTGCGGATTCTACAACGCATGAATTTGATCTGAAGGTGTGAAGCGACGTATTCCCTGTCCTCGCCTTGAGATCACTAATTCGAGGCTTTTCGCTGTTCTAAATGTTTAAACATAGGGGACCAACACCACGAGGTTTTACGCTGTTCTAAATGTTTAAACATAGGGGACCAACATTACGAGGTTGTACGCTGTTCCAATGTATAAACATAGGGGACCAACAACACGAGGCTTTACGCTGTTCTAAATGTTTAAACATAGGGGACCAACAATGCGAGGCTTTACGTTGTTCCAATAGTTAAACATAGGGGACTAACAACATGAGGCTTTACACTGTTCTAAATGTTTAAACATAGGGGACAACCAATGCGAGGCTTTACGCTGTTACAATGTTTACACATAGAGGACCAACAACACGAAGCTTTACACTATTCTAAATGTTTAAACATAGGGAACCAACAACATGAGGCTTTACGTTGTTCCAATGTTAAACATGGGGGACCAGCAACGCGAGGCTTTACGCTGTTCTAAATGTTTAAACATAGGGGACCAACAACGCGAGGCTTTACGTTGTTCTAAATGTTTAAACATAGGGGACCAACAACGCGAGACTTTACGCTGTTCTAAATGTTTAAACATAGAGGACCAACAACGCGAGACTTTATAGTATTCCTAACGTTTAAACATAAGGGACCCTCAATTCAAGGCTTTACAATGTTCCTAATGCCTAATCATAAGTTGTGAAGAAGCCATCTTAAGGTGAAAAGGGATAATTTTTTGTCCACCTTAAGGCATGAAAATTTGGAGATCCTTTTAAGGATAAGACTACGAAAAGGCCAGCTTAAGGTGCAAAAGGACAATTTTTGTCCACCTTAAGGCATGAAAATTTAGTGATCCTTTTAAGGATAAGCCCGCGAAAAGGTCAGCTTAAGGTGCAAAGGGACAATTATTTTGTCCACCTTAAGGCATGAAAATTCAGAGAGATTCTTGTGGAATAAAGGGATGAATACTCATCTTTATCCCAAGAAAGACAATTTGAGAGAATTCTTACGATCCAAAGTGATAATTACTCATTTTCGCCTTAAGAAAGGTGAATTTAAAGGTTAAGGCTTTGAAGGCTTCAACTTTCAGGCTCAACAGCTTTAAAGAATTCCACTTATAAATATGGTGGATTTGAAACTTCAGCTTTAAGAAGGAGAAAATTTGAAGACTTCAAATTGCAGAGTTTGAGAAGTTAAAGTCTTTAATATGCATACTTGATTGATTTAAAACCTCAAATCATGCACTTGAAGAATTTGCATACTTTAACTTACAAACTTGAAAATTATAAATGCTTCGACATGCATACATGCAAGATTTAAACACTTCAACTTACAAACTCAAAGAATTCGAAGACTTCAACTTGTATACTTGAAGAATTTGAACACTTTGATTTGCATACTTAGAGAATCGAAGACTTCAGCTTGCATACTTGGTTAAATTCGAAACTTCAACTTATATACTTGAAGAGTTTGAAAACTTCAACTTGCATACTTGAAGGAACCGAAGACTTTGGTTTGCATACTTGGAGAATTAAAGACTTCAATTTGCAAACTCGGAGAATTCAAAACAAAACTTCAACTTGTATACTTGAAGAATTCGAAGACTTTGATTTGCATACTTGGCCAAATATGAAAGTCTCAAGCATATTATTGAAGGAGCTCACATTCCATAGGGCTTTGCTCCCATAAGGAATCAAATATGGATATATGATTTTTTTTTAACACTCATGCAACTAAACTTGGAATGTAATTCCAAGCGCCTATATACTTCAATGAAGAGGATCAAGTCACAACGTAGTCTTGGGGGAGTGTTTTTTTTTAAGGTGCCGTACACAGTTTATACTCTTGCGGGCCAGGAGTATAATGCATTTTTATGCCCAAATTTCAAGGAGCATAATTTTCCTCAAGGATAGTACCTCTTAAGGAATTTTGCATTTATAAAACCGATCCTTATGCCATCTGCATCGACAAGCTTGTAAGCACCATTTGAGTATACTTCTTGTACTACATATGGTCCATCCCACTTTGAGGTGAACTTTCCCCCAGACTTACGTGAAGTGATAATGGGCCTTCTTACTACGAGAACTTGGTCTCCAACTTGAAAATACCTCAAGCGAACCTTTTTATTGAAAGCACGAGACAAACGAGCTCGATAACATTCAAGATTCTGTTGGGCTTCTAACCTTTTTTCATCAAGTGCTTCTAATTCGGCAAGACGTAGTCGAGCATTTTCTTCCTCAGTGAGCCCTTCTTGGATAGCAAGTCTCAAGGACGGTATTTGACGTTCAAGTGGCAGGACCACTTCAACTCCAAAAGCAAGTGAATATGGGGTTGCTTGAGTCGGTGTGCGATATGTCGTCCTATATGCCCACAAGGCTTCTTCCATTCTTTCATGCTAGTCTCGTTTGGACTTGGAGACCATTTTCGTCAAAAGATTACACAGAGTCTTATTGAACGCTTTAGCTTGACCATTGGCAGCGGCATGATACGCAAAAGATTTTCGTTGCTTGAAGCCAAAGAGATCGCATATTTTATTCATCAACTTGTTATCAAACGGCTTGCCATTATCCGTTATTATGTATCATGGAATGCCAAATCGCTAGACAATATTTACTCGAATAAAATTGGCAACATTCTCCTTCTTGACTTCCTTAAGGGCTACAGCTTCGGCCCATTTTGAGAAGTAATCTGTTGCAGCCAAGATGTACAAGTGTCCACCGAAAGATTTTGGCAATGGTTCAACGACATCTAGTCCCCAAGCATCAAATGGCCAAGATGAAATAGTAGGGTGTAAAACTTTAGGCGGTTGATGTATGAAGTTTGCATGGTACTGACAAGCTTTGCACCTTCGAGCATAATCCAAGCAATCTTTTACCACGGTCGGCAAATAATACCCCATCCTTTTTATATGAAAGTGGAGTTATGACCCATGCTGATGTGATCCACACACTCCTGAATGTGCCTCTTGCAAGGATTGAGTCGCTTCTTCCTCCCCCAAATACCACAAAGCATTCCCTCAAATGATCTCCTATACAATGTGTCCTTGTATTAGAGAAAACGAGGTGCCCGACGACGAATGTCAGATCTTCTTTTAGCATCTTCCGGAAGTATCCCATAGCATAAGTAGTCAATGATAGCTTGTCGCCAGTCCTCTTTATTGGCTTCAGAAACTGCGACAACATGCTCAAGCTTATTCTCCATTTGCTCGTCTTCATCCAACGATGGTACTACCCATTTTTGGTAGATAGTAACTTGCATCTGATCAGGAAGAGTTAGAGTTGAGGCTAGAGCAGCCAAGGCATCAGCTATTTTATTTTCTTTCCTTGGCACATGTTGGAGGGTCACATCTCCATTCCGTCCTATCAACTTTTGGGCATAACAGTGATATGAGCATAACTCAGGTTTCCTGACCTCATATGTTCCCAAGAGTTGTTTAATCGCCAATTGAGAATCACCAAAAACTTGCAACTGCAATTGCTTCATGTCAATGGCCATTTCGAGTCCAAGTATTAGCACTTGATATTCTGCAACATTGTTGGAGCAACGTTGTTTTAATGTGAAGGAGAATGGTAAGAGGATCCTATGCCTGCTTCTAGGGTGAGGGATTTCACCCGGATGAATCCTCTGGAGTTCCATGGGTCAAAGGCTGATGAGGATGCTCAGGAGTTTATTGATGAGCTTACCAAGATACTGAATATCATGGGTGTCACTTCTGAAGAGAAGGCTGAATTGGCTACCTACCAACTGAAAGATATTGCTCAGGTGTGGTATACTCAATGGTCTATGGAGAGGGTTTAGGGTGGTGATGTTGATTGGGAAGAGTTCAGATTTGCATTCCTTGATCGCTTCTTACCCCTTGAGCTGAGGGAAGCCAGGATGAATGAGTTTATCAACCTCAAGCAAGGAGGTATGAGTGTGAGGGACTATTCCCTCAAATTCACAAAGCTTTCCAAGTATTCTCCATCACCTGTGGCTAACCCTCGTGCAAGGATGCACAAGTTTATTTCGAGTATCTCTGATTTGCTTGTATAGGAATGACATATTGCTATGCTCATACGGGATATGGATATTGCTTGAACCATGGTATATGCAGATCGAGGGAGAGAAACTCAAGGAGATAAGAGTTCACGATCCCTAGAGGACCCATTTTGATAGTGGATTATCTGGTTCTCAGAGTGGTAGTTTCGATCGCTTTCAACAGGGCCAAGGTTCTGGTACTCAAGTCGCTAATACTCGGGTACCTCCTCCCAGGGCACTGGTTTGTGGCGGTCAGGGGTATCCATTGTGTGACAAGTGCGGAAGGCCTCACACAAGAGTGTATTAAAGGGAATTGGGTATTTGCTATGGGTGTGGTGATAAAAATCACAAGGTTGCTGATTGTTTGAGGAATGCCCATAGGGGTCAAGGTCAGGTAGCCCAAGGAGGGAAAAGTCAACAAAGAACTCCCTAAGGTGTTTCCCCAAAGAATAATAGGTTCTATGCACTTCATGCCCGCCAGGATGTCGAGGAAGCTCCGGATGTCATGACGGGTATGTTAAAAGTCTTTGATTTTGATGCTTATGTTTTTCTTGATCGGGGTGCAAATTTGTGTTTTGTGACCTCTATTGGCTGTTAAATTTGGTTTGAGTTCCAAGGTTTTGAGGGACCCTTTCTCAGTTTATACTCCCATGGGTGAATCTGTTGTTGCACATAGAGTCTATCATGGTTGCCCTGTTTCTGTGTTGCACAAAATTTTTCCATGTGATTTTGTGGAACTTGAGATGTTCGATTTTGACGTGATTCTTGGGATGGATTGGTTGCATGCATAATATGCCTCTTTAGATTGTAGAACTCGGAAGGTCAAGTTCCAACCTCCCGGTGAGCCCGTTCTTGGATGGAAGGGTGGTGACTCCTCTGTTAAGGGTTAGTTTATTTCTTACCTCAAGGCGCGGAGAATGATTTCTAAGGGGTGCATTTATCATATTGTGAGGGTCAAGGATATGGAGTCTAAAGTGCCTACTCTTGAGTCGGTCCCTGTGTTGAGTGAGTTTTTGGATGTGTTCCCTAAAGACGTGCCTGGTATCCTTCCTTAAAGGGAGGTTGTCTTCAGTGTAGATCTTCATCTAGATACTCAACCTATCTCTATTCCTCCTTATCGTATGGCACCGACGGAGTTGAAAGAGTTAAAAGAACAACTAAAAGATTTTTTGGAGAAGGGTTTCATTCGGCCCAGTATATCGTTGTGGGGTGCTCCAGTGTTGTTTGTAAGAAAGGATGGATCTCTTCAGATGTGTACTGATTATAGGCAATTGAATAAGGTGACCATTAAAAATATATACCCATTGCCCAGGATTGATGACTTGTTCGACCAGCTTCAAGGGGCTACTCATTTCTCAATGATTGATCTTCGTTCAGGGTATCAGTAGTTGAAGGTTAGGGAGTGTGACATTTCCAAAACAGCCTTTAGGATAAGGTATAGGCACTTTGATTTTATGGCAATGTCGTTTGGCCTAACCAATGCTCCGACCGTGTTCATGGATCTAATGAATCAGTTGTTTAAGCCATTCCTTGATAGTTTTGTGGTGGTCTTCATTGACGACATTCTCATCTACTTCCGAAGTGAGCAAGAGCACGGGGAGCACTTGAGGATGGTCCTCCAAACTTAGAGAGAGAAGAAGTTGTATGCCATGTTTAGCAAATGTGAATTTTGGTTGGGAGAAATGGCTTTCCTTGGTCATGTAGTGTCCGGTGATGGTATCAAGGTGGATCCAAAGAAGACTGAGGCCATGAAGAATTGGCCCAGACCATTGACTCCTTCAGATATTTGAAGTTTTCTTGGGTTGGCTGGGTATTATAAAAGGTATGTTGAGGGGTTCTCATCTATTGCATCTCCATTGACTAAGCTGACCCAAAAAAGGCTAAGTATGTGTGGCCGGACGAATGCGAGCGGAGTTTCCAAACATTCAAGTATCAGCTTCCATCGACTCCCGTCTTGACCTTACCGAATGGCTTGGAGGGATTCATTGTATATTGTGATGCCTCTCAAATTGGGTTGGGTTGTGCGCTTATGCAACATGTTAAGGTAGTAGCATATGCATCAAGGCAGTTGAAGGTGCATGAGCGTAATTACCCAACACACGACCTTGAGTTGGCGGTGGTAGTGTTCGCCTTGAAGATTTGGAGACATTATTTGTATGAGGTTCACGTTGATATGTTCACCGATCACAAGAGTTTGCAATATGTGTTCACTCAAAGGGATATCAATTTAAGGCAAAGGAGGTGGTTGGAACTCCTAAAGGATTACGACATGAGTGTTCTGTATCATCCCGGCAAGGCCAATGTTGTGACCGATGCTCTCAGTAGGCTATCTATGGGAAGTGTGGCCCATGTTGGGGAGGAAAGGAAGGAGTTAGCAAGGGATATTCACCGATTGTCTAGGTTGGGTGTCAGGTTGGCCGATTCGAGCGATGGTGGTATCCATGTTCAGAGCGGGGCAAAATCTTCCGTGGTGATTGATGTAAAAGCCAAGCAAGATTTAGACCCATCGTTACTGGAACTGAAGATGTTGGTTGCCGAAAAGGAGATCGAGGTGTTCTTTCAAGGGGGAGATGGTGTGCTCCAGTACCAAGACCGACTTTGTGTTTCGGATATGGATAATCTTAGGAGGGTGATTATGAGTGAGGCTCACAACTCTCATTATTCTATTCACCCGAGGTTTACCAAAATGTATCAGGATTTGAAAGGAGTGTATTGGTGGCATGGTATTAAGAAGGACATCGCTAAGTTCATATCCGAATGCCCGAGTTGTCAACAAGTGAAGGCAGAGCACCAAAGGCCCGGTGGCTTGACCCTAGACATTGAGATTCCCACATGGAAATGGGAAGATTTAACCATTGATTTTGAGGTTAGCTTGCCTCGGACCCGAAGGCAATTTGATTCCATTTGGGTTGTCATTGATCGGATGACGGCTCATTTCCTACTGGTCAAGACTACCTTCGGTGCCGAGGATTATTCAAGGTTGTATCTCCAAGAGTGTGTGGGGTTGCATGGTGTGCCTAGGTCCATTATATCGGATCGTGGTGTCCAATTCACTTCCCTTTTTTGGTGATCATTTCAGAAGGGACTTGGAACTAAGATTAAGTTGAGCACCGCTTTTCATCCTCAAACCGATGGGCAAGCTGAGAGGACTATTCAAACCTTGGAGGATATGTTGAGGGCTTATGTGTTGGAGTTTAAGGGCAACAGGGATGACCACCTTCCACTCATTGAGTTTGCTTATAATAATAGCTTCCATGCTAGCATTGGTATGGCGCTGTTTGAGGCCTTATATGGGAGAAGGTGTAAGTCACAGGTGGGGTGGTTTGAGTTGGGAGAGATGGCACTAGATGGCTTGGATCTAGTGATGGAGGCCATATAAAAGGTGAAAGTGATTAGGGGAAGGTTGAAAACGTCTCAAAGTCGTCAAAAGTCTTATTCGGATGTTAGGAGGAGGGATCTTGAGTTTCATGTCGGTGATTGGATATATGCGAAGGTTTCGCCTATGAAGGGCATGATGCATTTTGGTAAGAAGGGCAAGCTTAGACCCCAGTATGTTGGCCCTTATGATATCGTTGAGCGGGTTAGAGTTGTGTCTTATAGGTTGGAGTTTCCTCCAGACTTGAGTTCCATTCACCCAGTCTTCTATGTGTCTATGTTGAGGAAGCTATTGGTAATCCTAGTTGTGCCCTTGGAAGGAATTGAGGTTGAGGAAAACTTGTCTTATGAGGAAATCCCAGTGGAGATCTCGGATAGTCAAGTAAAACGGCTTCGTAACAAGGACCATGGCTTCGGTGAAGGTGCTTAGGAGAAATCATCATGTGGAGAGTGCTACTTGGGAGGCGGAGCTGGACACGATGAAGCAGTACCCTCATCTTTTCCATTCTACTCAAGCCTAAGGTTCTAAGTTCTCCCTTTTCTAATGGTCCCATTTCTTGCCCTCTTGAGTCTCATGACATGACATGCATGCATGTGCACGAAAAGAATTTTTTTACAATGTTTTGAATGACTTGAATATGAGTTTAATATGAGTTTAAAGGCCGTATGATTTTTCAAATAATGAACCATGCATTGTACCTTATGTTCGGATATTCCATGTTCTAAGTCAAGCCTTTCAATCCTTGTTCTTGCACATTAAGGGATGAATGTTCCCAAGGGGGAGATGATGTAAGGACCCAAATTTTTCGAGCGACTATACTGGACCTCTTGGTACCCTCCCAAGAAAAATTGCCAGGCATCGCTCCACGGAAGGCCCACACGGGCCGTGTGAAGCCACACAGACCATGTGGCCTCCCATGGAGGGACACTTGGTCCAACTTACAACAGGGTGGAAAAGCAGACAGGGGAATGAGGGCACACGGCCACTCACCCAGTCCGTGTGATGTTTCAGGGGTTGTGTGGCCCTCCGTATGGCTCACTATGTGGAATTTTTCCAAGTATGAAAGTACCATCTCGTAACTTTGTTGTGCAGAGATTTTCTAAGTGCTATAACATGGTCCATGCCACGACCTGTATAGCATCACACGGGCTGTGTAGTCGTCCGTGTGGTACCTCTTAGCCTCGATTAAATTCCAAGCATTGGCACTGCAAAATTATCTAAGTGATGGTTCACAGTCACTGTTCATGGTCCGTGTGATGACTCACAGACCGTGTAGGGGACTGTATAGACCTGACGATTCCAAATTTTGCCCGTTCTATTAATAATGTTTATGTAATTTTGGTTTGTTTTAATTATGAATTATGACCTTTTACCTATCTTAAACCCCTAATTCAGTTGATATCCCTCCCCTCTTAATTCATTTTCCTAAAATCTTCTACCCCTCATAAGATCACCTCATAAATGCTCCCTACTCTTCCCTCTTAAGATTCAACGTTAGGTTTTAATTGAAGTTCAAATTCAAGCTAAGTCCTTTCCCAAATTCAGCTCCTCAATCAAGGTATGTGGGATCGATTCTTGGTCCCTTTCAACCAAGAAGATCCAAAAATCCTTTCAATTGATTTCATGATTTTTAGTTTACTTAAAATTTGGGTTTTCATTATTTTATTTTATTAAATCCAATTTATGTATGGGCTGCACTCTACCTATGATTTCAAATTACTTTGAACGCTATTGTGATGATTTACACTGAGTTATGAAGTCATGAACATGTATGTCCCTTTTAAAATTGATCTATACATGGGTGACTTATACTATGATTTAGATGTTGATTTAATTATGAATTTATTCAATTTCGTATTATGATGTTGATTTTACTTAAATCTATGTTATCCATGCTACCCTCACATCATGCATTGCATTTGCATTCATAAACATTGGTATATGGAAATTATGAAGTGATTTAAGTCCAGTTATATTTTATGAAATGATTTTGATATGATGTTTGTAAGGAAATGGTTATGACAAGAATGTGATCACATACATGTCTTACGGTTATGGCTTTTTGAGCATCTCGGGTGCTTGCACCATCTTGTATATGTGCATGAGTTATTCTTTGCATGAGTATTATGATTATGATTTAGGATTTGGCATTTGAGCCTAAATGTGCATTGAACAGTTTGAAATGAGCATTTATCTCTTGAAAGCACTATATGTATAAGTATTCTTGTGGGATATTGTTGACTTAGCACCGATGGGTTGGGGGTGTAAGGGCTATCCCCAAGGGCACTCTCCCTTTCCTTGAACTATGTGCCAACATACGAACGTTAGCCATTACCTAAAAGACCGGGTCGTAAATGGTTATTCATTTATTTTACTTATGATATGATTATGGAAAATCCTTTTGAAAAGTATGGTCGTAAGGAAGGTAACCGTCCACCGAAAAGCATGGTCGTAAGGTGTGATGTAGATTACCTTTGGCAAGTAATCTTATCTTACAGATGGGAGGTCTTTATCAGACTAATTCATATAATAGCTCGCATGGGTTTGATTTGTCAGTTATAGTCCATGCCCACTCTATATGAGCATTGTTGCATTTCATGCATCATAAATTTCATGGAATCTTGTATATTTTTCCATTGGATTTATGATTCTTTCTATATTATGTGCCCTTGTCATCTAACGTTGAAATGTAGGTTTGGTAAGTCATATGCATTGCATGCCCGCATACTTAGTACATTCAAATGTTCTAACGCATACTCTATGCCTACATAATTTTACCATGTAGGGGCTGAGTACTTTGTGTATCAACCATTTAACGAGTAGTCCGATTTAGAAGAGTATTTGTGGTGAGCCCTATTCTCCAAGCAAAAGCCACCTTCCTTTACCTTTACTATCTTCGAGTTCCTTTTTATTTAAGGGTGAGCCCGAAACATGTCCTGGCCCCCCGTTCCATCTTGATTAGAGGCGTTCGTTGGATAATATGTAGACTCTTTTGAAATCCATATGTTATGCGTGGTATCTGGCTTATGCATTCGTTGGATTGATTTATGGGAAATTCATACTTAGATTCATGCATATTTTGGTGTAGAAATGTGGAAAGTCCCTAGCCCCATGTTGTCCCATAGCATGAGTCACCCCTTAGAACTATGCGTTACTATTTGTATGTCCTTCCTGAACCGATGATGTGGATTTAGATACTTGAGGCTTGTTTTGGGACTCTGGGGTTCCCATTCACTGTGTCACATCTAGGCCCTAGTCCTGGGTCGTGGCATAGACCTCAGATTAGGCTATCACCAATTGAAAATGAGAGAGTATGACATCCCAAAGATGGATTTTCAAACCCGATATGGTCACTTCAAATTCTTGGTAACGTCCTTTGGGTTGACAAATGCACCTGCAACCTTCATGGACCTGATGAACAGAGTATTCAAATAGTATTTTGACATGTTCGTGATCATATTTATTGATGATATTTTGGTGTATTCCAGAGATGAGGAGGGGCATGCTAATCACATCAGAATTGCTTTGTAGACGCCTAAGGATAATGAGTTATATGCGAAGTTTTCAATGTGTGAGTTTTGACTCAAATCTGTGGCGTTCCTAGGCCATGTAGTTTCAGTCGATGGTATACGAGTGGACACTCAAAAGATTTAGATGGTCAAGAATTGGCCTAGACCAACCTCTCCCATGGATATAAGAAGCTTTTTGGGTTTGGCTGGCTACTACCACAGATTTGTTGAAGGATTTTCTTCTATATCCGCACTGACTGGACTTACTTAGAAGGTCAAGTTCAATTGTCTGATAAGTGTGAGAAGATCTTCCAAGATTTGAAAAGAAGATTGACTAATACCATAGTTTTGACCTCGCCCAAAGGAGTTGATGGATTTGTTATTCATTGTGATACCTCAAGAGTGGTATTGGGATGCGTATTGATGCCGAAGGGTAAAGTTGTTGCTTATGCTCCTAGGAAACTTAAGGTGCACGAGAGGAATTATCCCGTCCATGACATAGAATTGGTAGCAGAGGTGTTTTCTCTCAAACTATTGTGCCACTATCTATATGGAGCACATGTCGATGTATACACAGACCATAAGAGCTTGCAATATGTTTTCACCCAAAAGGAGCTTTCGAGGCAGAGGAGATGGCTTGAGTTACTCAAGGACTATGACATGAGTATTCTCTACCATATAAGTAAAGCTACTGTAGTTGTTGATTCTCTTAGGAGGTTGCCTATGGAAAGCACTGCTCATATGGAAGAAGAGAAGAAGGAGTTGGCTAAAGAGGTGCACAGACTGGCGCGATCGGGAGTACAACTCGATGAATCTTGTGAAAGTAGGATACTTGTGCATAATACGTCTACATCATCCCTTGTAGTATAGGTAAAGGAGAAGCAAGACCAAGATCCATTTTACTCCAATTGAAGAAAGATGCACATACACAGAAAGTAGGGTTTTGGCCAAAGGGAAGAGGGAGTATTGAGGTACCAAGGTAGATTGTGTGTTCCAGATGTTGATGATGGTCAAAAGAGGATCATGGCGGAGTCCCATAATTCTTGATATTCCATTTACCCAAGGTCAACTAAGATGTACCATGATTGGAGGGATGTTTATTGGTGGAGTGGAATGAAAAGAGATATTGCTGAGTTTGTCTCCAAGTGCCTAAATTGCCAACAAGTGAAACTTAAGCATCAAAGGCCATGTGGAGTAGCTTAAAACTTTGAGATTCTAGAGTGGAAGTAGGAGATGGTCAACATCGACTTCATCATAGGTCTATCGAGGTCTCGTATACATCACAATTCGAGTTGGATGATAGTTGACAGAATGACAAAATCTGCACACTTCTTCACGGTAAAGATGACAGACACTGTAGAGGATTATGCCTAGTTATACATAAGGTATATTGTTAGATTGCATGGAGTCCCCTTATCTATTATCTCAGACAGAGGAGCCCAATTTACTGCTTGGTTTTGGAGATTTTTCCAGAAAGGCTTGGGTTCAAAGGTGAACCTTAGCATTGATTTCCACCCACAGACTGATGGCTAGGCAGAACACATAATTTATACCTTGGAGGATATATTGAGAGCCTGTTTTATTGACTTCAAAGGTGATTGGGATGACCACTTGCCTCTAATTGAGTTTTATTACTACAACTTTCATTCGAGAATCCAAATGGCTCCTTATGAGGCCCTCTATAGTAGAAGATGTACATCACCGATTAGAAGGTTTGAGGTAGGTAAAGCAAGGTTGATTGGGCCAGATTTGGTACATCAGGCTACGGAGAAGGTAAAGATTATTCAAGAGAGATTAAGAACCGCATGGAGTTGCCAGAAGTCCTACACTGATTTTAGGAGAAGGGACCTAAAGTCTGAGTGAACAATTGGGTATACTTGAAAGTGTCAACCATGAAGGGTGTAATGATATTCGGGAAGAAGGGAAAGTTGAGTCCTCGATACATTAGCCCCTACCAAATTATGAAAAAAGTGGGAGGCTTATGAGTTGGAGCTACTACCAGAGCTGGAGGCCATCCATTTGGCCTTTCACATTTCTATGCTTAAGAAGTGTTTGGGAGATCCGTCCTTGGTTTTGCCTATTGAAAACATTGATTGAAGGATAGTTTGAGTTATGAAGAGGTCCTAGTTCGAATCCTTGATCAAGTTCGTAATTTGAGAACTAAAGAGGTTGCTTCTATAAAGGTGTTTTGGAGAAGTAAATCTATTGAAAAGGATACATAGGAAGCTGAAGAGGATATCAAGGCTAGATACCCTCACCTATTCGTGCCTTCCAATGACGAATTTGATGGCAACAATTCATTTATACTCTCGGAGTTACTTTCCCATTATTGAGTTGTTATCTCTGAGTTGATGCTCTTCATGATATATATTTGAGTACGCATGTCTTTAACTGTATTCATTCCTAATGATGATGTTAGAAGTACTCTTTCAATTCTGAATACTGAGTTGAGGTTGTTTCTGGGAGTATTGAGTATTCGAGTATCCGAGTAATGAGTTCCTTCTTTATAGGTCTCCTAGTTGCTCATCATTCGAGGACACATGTTCCGAAGGGGGAGATATTGTGACACCCCACAACTCTATCTTCACGTGTACCTATGTTTCAAGCCTCATTCTTATATGTGGGAAATGTATTAGGGTCTTAAGAGACCTCTAGTACTTAGCTGAGTTAAAAACCTTTCTATAAATTGAGTTTCTAATGTTGGATTATACAAAGGTTAACTTTAAATAACCATAACTCTTGGAATACAATGAATTAGGTGTTCCATGACCTACCATGTGATAGGTCTTTGAATTACCTTTCCAACATAACTGATCTTTACCTCATTTGGAGTTCAGAGTCAAAAGTTATGACCGTTTTACTAGAGACAGCCAGATGTAGAGTTGTTATGCGAAACCCAATAAAGGTCGTGAAAATAAAGTACGGCCCATCTGCTAACTCATGGAAAAAGTCCGGAAAATCCATATTTTTGGTCCCAAACTTTTTGGACCAATCTACGGGTCATAGAAACTTCTACAGGCCATAGATTGGGCTCGTGAAATTGATCTAGAGACCTTGAAATTGGCTCAAAAGTTTACGGAAGTGTCCTTATGGGCCGTTGAAGTTTCTACGGGACGTAGATGGGCCCGTAGACGACTTTTGATAGCTTTTTAAAAAAGGTTATTTTGGTCATTTCCCACCCTTGCAAACCCTAAACCTGACTTTTTACATCTAGATAAAGCCCTAAACATGTTAGTTCAACCCTTTTTATGCTAAAACACTCTCTCAAACTTAGTGTGAAATTCCAAGGGAGAAAAAGGCAAGGGTTTCAAGATAACCCTGTGAGTTTTTCCAAGCTGGTTTAAGATTCGAAACTACCAGGTGTGTTAGGCTAACTAAAACATGAATTTATGTTCTTTCATGTGCCCCATAACCCAAATTGATGGAGTGTTTAGTGAATTGATTTTCCATGGATGTTTAGTTAAGGTTTTATTAAATTCTAATGTATTTCTACGTAATCTTGTATAAATTACTATTTTTATTAATTAAATACTTGAAATAGATGATTTTACCATACTATATGAACCTTAGCATGAATTCTTATTATTTTTACATATTTCATTTAAATGAGCATGCATGAGTATAATTTGAACCTAAAGAGCCTATGGAATTCCTAAATGCTTTAACTTTACTTTTGTTTACCAAATAATATGAGTTGGAATGATGCATGATAAAGAGTCTTGATGAGTCATGAGCTAATCCTAGAAGAATCTTCCTAATCAAAGAGTCTATAATTGATGTGATAAATTGAGTTGACAAATGTCCAATAAGATTAGTTGATTGAGAGTGATTTTATTATGAGCATTGAGTCTTGGGAGGAGTATTGAGCATTGAATTGAATAAGAATAAGTCTAACTAGAACTCAATAACTATGTCGCCAAATGTAGGAGAGGGGTGAAACTGTTAAGTACGGTGTTCGTCTTGATAGGTCCCTGAAATAATAGAGGATTGGTTGATTGGATCCATTATGGATCGATTCATTCATTACCCTAATAAGTACCGAATGGTTGTGGCAACATCAATGAGGTTATTGTACGACCACTGGCTCATAAGTGATTGTTGTCGTATAAGAGAAACTCCTAGATAGGTTCCATACTCATAGTACTCTGACTTGATTTATCGAATTGATTTGGATTGTATTGATTGGTCATTTTTTATTCTTTATTCTTGCTTTAGATGGACATCTAACATCTTGATTGAGCATTTTGAGTTATTGTTATTCTACTTTTATCTAATTCACTCAGATATTTTACATACTCGTACATTTCACGTACTGATATTAATTTGGGCCTGCATCTATTCATGATGCAAAGATAGGTACCGGAGATCATCAATAGGCACTTCGTTGAAGATCTTCCTCTTATTCCAGCTGATTGGTGAGTCTTCCTCAAGTTCGGAGGATGCATACTATTTTATCTAGCTTTAGAGTTGGACTTAAACTTGTTTATTTGGTTTAAGGTAGCCATGGGTCTGTCATGGCACCATATAGACAACTTAGATAGACGCTTCATAGACTAGATTTGGGATTGATGACTTGCATATTATCTGACTAGTTTCTTTCATACTAGTCTCTTTGATTTATTTTGATTACTTTTAATTGAGATTTTTCACATTTATTTATCTTTACTCTTCCGCTAATATGATAACTATTGATTGAATGAATGTGATGAGGCCAAGTGGTTCGCTTGGGGACTAGCAACAGTTTTTGAGTGTTGGCCACGTTAGAGAAAATCATGACCACTAACAACACAAGTTCTAGTCAAGAAGTTATGAATTAGGGGTTGATCCTATCTTAGGGGAATACCTTTTTGAATGTGAATACATGATTTAAATAATAAGGGGGTTACAAATAGTTTGTACTTAGAATGAACAATTTCCATATTAAAGATGAACAAAAAAAATTCAAAGTCAAGATGGCAAAAGATCCAAATTAAGAGGCATGTCAATAGTGACAATGTCACAGCACGGAAAGAACAAAGTACATAAGAATGTCAAGTGATCAAGCAATCTGTACAAGTGGGCAAATTAAGCAAGTATCTTGTAAGTCACTAATACTAATGCAACAATATAAAATGACAAGAAGGTGACCAAGGTACTACGACAACTATCAAATGTACCAACTAATAACAAGAGTACAAATACAAGTCTTTACACAAACCTTAGCTCTGTAGTACATAATCAGCCCTACCAAGTTCAAGTCGTGCTTCAACAAGGCGTCACTTTCTTCAAACAATTCCTTTAAACTTCTAAAAGGGTATAAATACCTTAATCACACAATCAAGTACTCATTTAAAATTTTGCACATTCAACAAGGGAAAATTGACAAAATAGATATCAAACATCACCTGGTTTGTGCCATTCACACAAATCTAGATAACTTAGTTGCATTGTGTTGTAACTAGATTTTGAATTGGTAAACAACAAAACTATTATTTTCGGTCTTCATAAAAGTTATAGATATATGTATTAGGGTTTTAAATAATCAAGAATCACCATAAAATATATTTCACAAAAAAGTTTTAATGAAAACACTGAGAATTGAACACAAGGGATTCCTAAGTCAAAAATCTAGACAGAACTTTTCTTAAATTGCATTTACTATTTTGAATATGTAACTACCAAATTAGGTCCTAACATAGACATTAATGTTTATGATGTATGTCTTGGGGTTGAAAGGAACAAAGAACCATCACAAAATAAAGGTCATACATCAAAATATTCTTAAAGTACTAACAGTAGTACATAGAGTGTTTCTCAGATAGAAAAACTGGCCAGAACTTTCACTGTGTTTTTTTCCTTTTTAAGTCCAATACAACTAATTCAGATTTTTCCATATGCATAAAAGTTGTAGGTATATGTGGTAGCTTTCCAAAATATACTTACACACTAAAATAAAAGCTATACACAATGAGATATTCTAAAATTACTAACCATTACACACTTTCAAAACAAAATTTAGTTACTTACCAACAGGTAGGAGGTTTCTTGAGTTTTGCTCAAAGGAACCATTCTTTTCATGATTTTTGGGAAATATAATATTACGAGGGATTTTATAAGGTTCCTTCTACTCTAGGAACCGACTTACCTATAGAGGGAAAGGTACATAATACTAAAAAGTAACTAAGATGGTTCCCAAAAAAAGGTGGCTGCCAAAATTTCTCTTTTCATTATTTTTTTTTATCTCACATTGATTACTATTACTAAGACTCATAAATATATAAAATTTCATAAAATGAAACCAAAATAACCCTAAGACAACCCTCCCCTTTTTTCCTTCTCTATGAATAAAGAAAATCAAGTCCTCTAATGACACAAGTTCAAGTCAAGGAGTTGTGAAGTAGGGGTTGATCCTATCTCAAGGAAATACGTTTTTGTCATGCCTTCACACCGACAAAATCAAGTATCCTAAAACACCGAAGCCCTATACCAAGAAGGGTGAAAACTCAACAATCAAGAGGACCAAGAGCCATATTGAAAATGGCATTCTAGTTCGTACTTAAATTGAACAATTTCCTTGCTTAAGATGGAAAAAATCTAAAGTCGAGACAACAAGAGATTTAAATCAAGAGGCATTCCAATAGTAACAACATCATTAACACCCCTCAGTGTAGCTCCGAAAAACCCTATAATGTATTTTTTGAATATATTAACATCCATCTGTTATTTTGCAAATCCAACTTCGTATTTTTGTTCAAGAGATAAAATTATGTAGAAAAAGAGTCACTTTTGATTTTTAGGTCACCCGTATCAAAAAATAAAGTTTTAGGTGAAATACGCAAACTAGTAGGGTGCACGACAAGTCCACGTCGCTCCTCTGGTCCTGCATAGGTCAAAATATTTTGAGTTTCATTTCTTTTCTAGAAAGTTAGTTGGAACATATTTCAATACCTATATTAACATAAATGCACATAATCTCTCTTATTTAGACCTAACCCTCTCTCTAAACACCCCTAAATTCTTTCAAACCACTCTCTAGAAATCCTCCATCAAAGCTCTTAAATTCCTTGAAGATCAAGTATTCTCCATTGAAGAAAAAGTTCATAAAAAGGGATTCTCAAAGTATCTGAGTCTTCTTCTTAATGTTTCAAGGTCTAAAAGATATGTGGGGTTCTTTATCAATGAGATCTTACTCCCATGGAGTCTCAAACCTAATTTTCTAAATCCTTCAAGTTTCAATGGTGATTTCTTGTGGGATCTTTCTAATTACCCTACCAAGCATGAATTTGTAAGGATCTAAATTTTATAAGACTTTATTGGTACTTAAAAATAAAGTTTCCAGAGGTGTGTGAGACATGAAAAATGCTTGTGTATGACTTTGGATGGATCAAGAAAGGATTCGAAGCTTGGTGGCCCTTGGAAAGTACCCCAGCCTTTTAACTAAGAAATTGGCTAAGGCTAGCATCACATGGCCACTACATAGGACGTGTGGGGTCTCATGTGACATCACACGAGCCATAAAGAGGTTTTATCATGAAGGTCTTATCCTAAAATAATTTTAAAGTATGAAATCACTGTCTCGGATTTTGTATCGCTTGCACGGATGACCATACGGTCTGTGTGCTCTTGCATGAGCCATGTGCCCTTCAGTAGAGATGAACTTGTCTGGAACTTTGTCCAAGGTGAGTTCCATGGACCGCTGCATGGTCCGTGTTCCTTCACATGTGTTGTATGGCTCTTTGATGGGAATTCTAACAACTTTTTGAGGCTCACTTCATTAATTGCTTTCTTATAATTTTAGTTATTCCTAAGGGTCATTATGACTTTCTAACCTATCCTAAACCTTTTAAATGACCTATATCCTCTATTCTTATTCAAATTCATTCCTCACACTTCGAATATTCAAATTCTCTCATCTAAAGACTCCTCTTATGTAAGCCATTGAAGATTAGCTTGGAGCTTAAGGAAGGGACTTCTTCTACAATCAGTTTTCTTTTGATTTATCTTAAATTAGCTAAGGTATGTGAGATTGATTCATGGTCCCTTTCAACCATGAAGACCCCAAGCTCTTTTACTCTTTGATTTATGAAATTTAAGCTTACTTTGAATATGGGTCTTTTAAATTATTGATTATTTGATTCAATTGAGATATGGTTTATATTCATAGATGTTTTCAAAGTGATTTAAGCCCTAATATGTTGAATGGCATTGATATTGTGGGGATTTGAATATGTATTATCCCCTTAAAAGGTTGATTTAAGAATAGGTTATCTAAAGTATGATTTAAATGTGAATTTACTTACAGGTTTTCTTGAATTTCTCATTATATTGTTGATTTAAGAAAGAATCTCTATTGTTCATACTATTGTCATATCATTCATGACCTTTGCATACATGAGCATTGGTTTTTATGAAGTTTATGAAGTGGATTATGACTCAAGTATGTTTATGAATATGATTTTGATGAAAGTATGATTATGATATGACAATTGATCACATGATGTCTATGATATGGCTCTTTGAGCATACTTTAGGTTTTTACACCACTTTGATATATGTGAATGAGCTATTTCTATGCATGCAAGTATGATAGGAATTATGATTTGGCTTTTAAGTCCAAGTATGCATGATTATGAAAAATAGTTGGCTTTTAAGCCTAAGTATGTATTGAAGGATTTGAAATATGTACTTTTATGTGATGATTACCTAGAACTGAGAGGACTTATGGGAGGGGGGCTATCTCCAAGGGTCCTGTACTCAAGTCCCATAACTACGTGCGGCATAGGTATATGTTTATTCCTCTTTATGAGATGATTATGAAATCCTTCTAAAATAACTAGGTCGTAAGAAAGATGGCCAACACACAAAAATGACTGGGTCGTGAGGTATGGTGTAGATTACCTTTGGCAAGTAATCTTCTCTCACTTGATGGGACGCTTTCATCGGGCAAATATCGTGTAATAGCTAGCATGAGTTTGGGATGTCAGTTATTATCTCATCCCCTTTATTTTGAAGTATTATGACATTGCATGCATCATGGATTTTATGGCATATTGATATATTAATCTTCCTTGCTAATAAACTTCTTTCTATATATGTGCCCTTATCATCAAACATTAAATGCAAATTTAATGAGTTCATATGCATTATATGCCGCATACATAGTACATTCAAACATATTAATGTATACTCTTTGCCTACATGATCTAACCATGTAGGGACTGAAGACCATCTTCATCCACCTTTTGACGGCTAGTTCAGACTGTGAAAGTTGTTGTGGTGAGTCCTGTCCTTCAAGGATAAGCCACCATTTATCTATCTGTTATGTTGCTTCAGTTTATGTTTTGTTACTTTGTGGGTGAGCCCAGGACATGTCTCGGCCCCTGTCCTATTTTATGACTTAGAGCTATTGTTGGACAACATGTAGACTCTTGTAAAAATTTGTGCTATGTCTTGTTATTTGTTTATAGAGACTATTATTATGGATATTTATTGAATGTCAATGATATGACGATATGTTGTGATGAGATGAGAATTTGTGGAAAGTCCTAAGTCCCCTTCTATCCCCATAGTGTGAGTCATACTTACCCACCCTTTGGTTCTTATGTGTTATGTACTATGTTGATCATGCTAAGACCTATTCCTATGGAATCTGAATAGCATGAGTCCTAGTTTCCCATCCCATAGAACTATATATTTACTACTTCACTATACGCTCCCGAACTGATGATGTGAATGTGGATACTTTTAGGCTTGTTTGGGGACTCTCGGGTTCTTATTTGCCATGTCACTCCTGGACCTTAGGTCTGGGTCATGAAAAGCTTGGTAGCACACTAGATTTATAAATGATTCTCAGAGTCCAATATTCAATGTCGAGTAGAGTCCTCTCCATGGGTATGAAGAGCACCATACTTATGTGTAGGAGGCTATGATGGCGTTGTAAGAATTGTCTCACTTCTTCATGTATTATGTCGTTATTAAATAATGTCTTAAGACTTCCTAAATTGATGATGTCCTTGATGCCTTACAGAAGATGCCTCCACGAAGAGCCCCCCTAGAAAGAAAAGCCTCGTTTAATGAGGACCAAGTCCCTCAAGAGCCTATAGGAGAGCCGGTTACTTAAGATCAATTCTGGACTTCCTTTTCCATGTTTGCCCAAGTAGTAACCAACCAGGCTAAGCAGGTTAATCCTCCTCCTCGTGCTCCCACTCCAACTGCTAGAGTGAGGGATTTTACCAAGATGAATCCTCCGAAGTTTTATGAGTAAAAAGTCGATGAGGATGTTCAAGACTTCATTGATGAACTCTCTAAAGTGTTGAACATCATGGGGTGACATCAGAGGAGAAAGCTGAGTTAGTTGCTTATTAGTTGAAGGATGTGGCTTAAATGTGGTACACCCAATGGTTGATGGAGAGGATCTATGGTGATGGGGTTAATTGGGAAGAGTTCAAATTTATCTTTCTGGATCTTTTCTTTCCTCTTGAGCTTAGATAGACCAAAATGATAGAATTTATCAACCTCAAACATGGTGGTATGAGTGTGAAGACTATGCCCGCAACTCCACAAATCTCTCAAAGTATGCTCCTATGCTAGTGCCTGACCCCTGTGCAAGAATGCGCAAGTTTATCTCTGGGATCCTGACTTGGTTGTGAAAAAATGTCGTACAACTATGCTTATTCAGTATATGGACATATTCAGAATCATGACTTATGCTGAGTAGATTGATGTGGAGAAACTCAAGGAAAAGAAGGTGAATGGCTCCAAAGTGCCCATTACGGTGGTGGGTGCTCCAACTCCAAGAATGGTGGTGGTTATGGTCGCTCCCCACAAGGTCAAGGTTCTAATGCAAGGTTCACCAATGCTAGGGTGGCCCCTTCGAAGGCACAAGTTGGAGGTGGGCCATTACTTCTCCATTGTGACAAGTGTGGAAAGAATCACTCGGGTGCATGTTGGAAAGATTAGGTGCTTGCTATGTATGTGGTGATATGAGCCACAAGATTGCTAATTGTCCTAAAGCTGCCAAGAAGAGACAGGGTCAGCTGGCTCAGGGTTTATCAAGTCCAACCTAGGGTTCCTAAAGGATGCCCCCCCAGAAATAATAGATTTTATGCTTTGTATGCTCGAAAGGAAGTACAGGAGACTCCAAATGTTGTGACTGGTACATTAAAAGTCTTTGATTTTGATTTTGATGCTTATTCTTTGCTCGACCTGATTGCAAATTTATATTTTGTGACTCCTCTTTTGGTTATTAAGTTTAGGTTGAGTCCTGAAATTCTAAGGGAGCCCTTTTTAGTTTATACTCTCGTGGGTGAGTCTATAGTTTCCCAAAGAGTTTATCAGGTTTGCCCTATCTCTTTTTTGCATAAAGTATTTCCGTGTGATCTTGTCGAACTTGAGATTTTTGACTTTCATATTATTCTCGGGATGGATTGGTTGCATGCATCATATGCCTCTATAGATTGTAGAACTCAGAGAGTCAAATTCCAATTTCCAGATGAACTTGTTCTTGAATGGACGGGTAGTGACTCCTCTCTTAAAGGCTGGTTTATTTATTGTCCAAAGGCTCGAAAGATCATTTCAAAGATGTGTATCTATCATATTGTAAGGGTTAGAGATATGAAGTCTGAGTCACCTACTCTTGAATTGGTTCTAGTGGTTAGTGAGTTTCTGGATGTCTTTCCTGAAGATTTGCCTGGTATTCCACCCGAAAAGGGAGTAGACTTTGCCATAGATCTCCTTTTGGATACTCAACATATTTCTATTCCTCCTTATCGTATGGCACTGGATGAGTTTAAGGACCAATTGAAAGACTTGTTGGAGAAAGGCTTTATTAGACCAAGTATATTGTCATGAGGTGTTCTGGTATTATTTGTAAGAAAGAAAGATGGGTTTCTTCGGATGTGTATTGACTATAGGAAACTGAATAAGGTGACCTTCAAGAATAAATATATGTTGCCAAGGATCGATGACTTATTTTATCAGCTTCAACAGTCCAACCATTTCTCAAATATTGACCTCCATTTTGGCTATCATCAATTGAGGGTCAGGGATTGTGATGTCCCCAGAACAGTTCCGACTAGATATGAGTACTTTGAATTCATGGTGATGTCATTTAGTTTAACTAATGCTCCAACTGTGTTTATAGATCTTATGAATCAGGTGTTCAAGTAGTTTCTTGATAGTTTTGTGGTTGTTATCATCAATGACATTCTTATTTATCCCAAAAGTGAGTGCGAGCATATGGATCACTTGAAGTTGGTTCTTCGCACTTTGAGGAAGAAGCAATTGTATGCCAAGTTCAACAAATATAAATTTTGGTTTGGTGAAGTAGCCTTTCTTAGTCATATGGTATCTGGTGATGGTATTAAGGTTGATCTAAAGAACACTGAGGTCATGAAGAATTGTCTTAGACCATTGACCCCTTCGAATATTCAGAGTTTTCTTGGGTTGTCTGGTTACCAAAGGAGATCTGTTGATGGTTTCTTATATATTGAGTTTCCATTGACTAACTTGGCTGAAAAGAAGGTCAAGTTTGTATGGTTGGATGAATATGAGAAGAGTT
Source organism: Solanum rostratum (assembly GCA_029948455.1). Lineage (NCBI taxonomy): Eukaryota > Viridiplantae > Streptophyta > Magnoliopsida > Solanales > Solanaceae > Solanum > Solanum rostratum. Next base: position 41,040,911 of record CM057056.1, read on the forward strand.
TTCAGACTTTGAAGGATCGGTTCATCACCTCCTGTTTTAACCCTACCAGATGGCTTAGATGAGTTTGTGGTGTATTGTGATGCTTCTCGCATTAGGTTGGGTTGTGTGATTATGCAACATGGTAAGATGATAGCTTATACATAGAGACAATTGAAGGTGCATGAGCGTAGTTACCTGACTCATGATCTTGAGCTAGCGGTTGTGGTGTTTTCTTTGAAGTTTTTGAGACATTATTTGTATGGGGCTCATGTTGATGTGTTCACCGACAACAAAAGTTTGCAATATGTGCTCATCGAAAGAGATCTTAACTTGAGGCAAAGAAGGTGGTTGGAACTTCTTAAGGATTACAACATGAGTGTTTAATATCATCCCAACAAGGCAAATGTTATAGCCGACACTCTTAGTATACTATCTATGGGAGTGTGGCTCATGTGGATGAAGGGAAGAAGGAGCTAGTAAAAGATGTCCACCGTTTGGCTAGGTTGGGTGTTAGATTCGTTGACTCTAATAATAGTGATATTCATGTTCATAATAGGGCTGAGTTTTCTATGGTTGTTGATTTCAAGACTAAACAAGATTTAGACCCATCTTTGGTTAAGTGAAGGAGTTGGTTGTTGAAAAGAAGATAGAGGTTTTCTCCTAAGGGGGAGATGTTGTGTATTTGTATCAAGATCTGTTATGTGTTCCAGATATGGATGGACTTAGAAAGGTGATCATGAGTGAAGCCTATAACTCTTATTATGCTATTCATCCGAGAACTGCCAAAATTAATCGGGATTTGAAAGAAGTGTATTAGTGGCATGGTACGAAGAAAGACATAACCAATTTTGTATTTGAGTATCCTAATTGTCAACAACCGAAGATAAAGCATTAAAGGTGTGGTGGTTTTGCTCAAGATATTGCAATTCCCACTTGGAAGTGGAAAGATGTGAACATGGATTTTTTTATTGGGCTACCGTGGACCCAAAGATAATTTGACTCGATTTGGGTTATCATAGATAGGGTGACTAAATTGGCTCATTTCCTTCTTGTCAAGACTACCTTCAGTTACAAAGATTATGCAAGGTTATATATCCAAGAGTTAGTGAGGTTCCATGGTGTGCCTAGGTCTATCATATTGGATTGTGGTACCCAATTCACTTCTCACTTTTGGAAATTGTTTTAAAGAAGGCTTGGTACTATGGTGAAGTTAAGTACCACTTTTCATCCTCAAGCCAATGGATATGCCAAAAGGATCAAAATTTGGAGGATATGTTGAGAGTTTGTGTATTGGAATTTAAAGGAAATTGGGATGATCGTGCAGCACTTATCGAGTTTGGTTACAACAATAGCTTTTATGCTAGGATTGGTATGACACTGTTTGAGGCTTTATTTGGTAAAAGGTGTAGATCTCCAGTGGGGTAGTTTGAGTTGAGAGAGATGGCTTTGATGTTCCCAAATTCGGTGTAGGAGGCCATGGAAAAGGTGAAGTTGATTAGGGAGAGGTTGAAGACGACTCAAAGTCAGCAAAAGTCTTATTCGGATATTAGAAAGAGAGATCTTAAGTTTCTTATTGGTGATTGGGTGTATATAAAAGTTTCACCTATGAATGGTGTAATGCGTTTTTTGTAAGAAGAGCAGATTAAGCCCCCGTACATAGGCCCTTATAAGATAGTTGAGCGGATTAGCAATGTTTATTATTGATTGGATTTGCCTTTGAAGATGAGTTTTATTCACCTGGTTTTCCATGTGTCTATGTTGAGAAAATTGATTGGTGATCCTAGTTTAATTGTGCCATTGGAAGGTGTTAAAGTTTAGGAGAACTTGTCCTATGAGGAAGTTCCGGTTGAGATTTTGGATAGATAAGTTAAGCTGCTTCACAACAAGGATGTGGCTTCGGCTAAAGTGCTTTGGAGAAATCAACATGTGGAGGTGCTATATGGGAGGCGGAGTCATATTTGATGAGGTGATATCCTTACCTTTTCCATTCTACTCGAGCCTAAGGTATTAGGTTCTTCCTATTCTCAATGGTCCTAATCCATTCACTCATGTGTTTTTTGTGACATGACATGCATACATGTGCATGAAAATGATTTAAAGAATATTTTGACATGAGTTTTAATGGCATTATTATTTTCAAGTAATGAATTATGCATTGTGTTTCCATGTCAAGATGTTTCATGTTTAAGTCAAGCTTTTCAAGCCTTCTTCTAGCATATTCGAGGACGAATGTTCCCAAGGGAGAGATGATATAAGGACTCAAATTTTGTGAGACTTTATTGGTACTTAAAAATCAAGTCTCTAGAGGTGTGTGAGCCATGGAAAATGCTTGTGTATGACTTTGGGTGGTTTAAGAAAGGATTCGAAGCTTGGTGGCCTTTGGAAAGTGCCCTAGCCTTTAAGACAAGAAATCGGCCAAGGCTGCCATCACCCATGGCCACTTCATGGTCCATGTGACGTCTCATGAGTCATGTGAGGCCTCATGTGACCTCACACAAGCCGTGGAGAGGTGTTCTCATGAAGGTCTTATCTGAAAATCATTTCTTAGTATGAAATCACTGTCTCAAATCTTGCATCGCTTGTACGGATGACCAAATGGTATGTCTGCTCTTGCACGAGCCGTGTGGCATTAAGTGGAGATGAACTTGTCTGGAATTTTTGCCAAGGTGAGCTCCACGAACCACAGTCTTTGTACCGTCACACGAGTCGTATGGCTCTTTAACGGGACCCCTGACAACTTTTTGAAGCTCATTTCATTAATGATTTTCTTGTAATTTTGATTATTCTAAGGGTCTTTTATGACTTTCTAACCTATCCTAAACCCCTGAAAAGATCTACACTTCTCTATTCTCATTCAAACACATTCCTCACAAATTCTCTCATCTAAAGATTCCTCTCAAGTAAACCGTTGGAGATTAGCTTGGAGCTTAAGGAAGAGTCTTCTTCTTCAATCAATTTTCTTTTTATTCTTCTTAAATTAGCTAAGGTATGTGGGATTGATTCATGGTCCCTTTCAACCATGAAGACCCCAAACTCTTCTACTCTTTGATATATGGAATTTAAGTTTACTTTGAATATGGGTCTTTTAAATTATTGATCATTTTATTCCATTGAGATATGGGCTATGTTTATTTAATGTTTTCAAAGTGATTTAAGCCCTAATATATTGAATTTCATTGATATTATGAGTTGAATTTGCATTGTCCCCTTTAAAGGTAGATTTAAGCATGGGTAATCTAAAGTATGATTTAAATGTGTATGTACTTATGCATTTTCCTGAATTTCTCATTATAGTGTTGATTAAGTGTGAATCTCTATTTCCAATAGTATTCTCATATCATTCATGACATTTGCATACATGAGAATTTGTTTTTATGAAGATTATGAAGCGGTTATGAACTTAGTACGTTTATGAATATGATTTTGATGAAATTATGATTAAGATATGATAAGTGATCACATAATGTCTATGATATGGCTCTTTGAGCAAACTTTAGGTGTTTACACAATTCTGATATACCTGAATAAGCTATTCATATGCATTTAAGTATGATATGAATTATGATTTGGCTTTTAAGCCCAAGTATGCATGGCTATGATAAATGTTTGGCTTTTACGCCTACGTATGAATTTAAGGATCTGAAATGACTTATGGGTCTTTTGAAAGCATGTATATGTGTTTGTATTCTTGTGGGATGATGACCTATAACTGAGAGTACTTATGGGCGGAGGGATATCTCCAAGGCTCTAGTACCCAAGTCCCATAGTTACGTGCCAACTTAGGTATATGTGTATGCCTCTTAATGAGATAATTATGAGATCCTTTTGAAATTACCGGGTTGTAAGAAAGGTAGTCGTCACACCAAAATGACCGAGTCGTAAGGTGTAGTATAGATTACCATTGGCAAGTCTCTCTCTCCCAATGGGAGGATTTCATCAGGCAAATTTCATGTAATAGCTCGCATGAGTTTGAGATGTCAATCATGGTCTCATGTCATCTATGTTGAAGTATTATGACATTACATGCATCATGAATATCATGGCATATTGATATATTACCCTTCCTATGTGTATACGTCTTTCTATATATTTTCCCTTGCCATCTAACATTGCATGGATGTTTAATGAGTTCATATTCTTTGCATGCCTGCATACTAAGTACATTCAATCATACTAACGCATACTTTTAGCCTACATAATCTAACCATGTAGGGACCAGAAACCATCTTTATCCACCTCTTAACGGCTAGTTTGGATTCTGAGAGTTGTTGTGGTGAAACTTATCTTTCAAGGACAAGCAACCATTCATCTACCTATGATGTTGCTTCCGTTTATGTTTTATTTACTTTGAGGGTGTGTCGGTAACATGTATTGGCCCCTGTCATATTCTATGACTTAGAGGAATTGTTGGACAACATGTAGATTCTTGTATGGATTTATGCTATATCTTGTTATTTGTTTATGGAGATTATGATTATGTCTATCTATTGAATGTCAACGATATGATGAAATGTTATGATGAGATGAGAATTTGTAGAAAGTCCTAAGCCCCATTCTACCCCCATAATGTTAGTTATACTTACCCGCCCCTTAGTTCTTTTGTGTTTTGTGCTATATGGATCATGCTAAAGCCTATTCCTATGACATCCCCATAGTGTAAGTCCTACTTTCCTATCCCTTAGAACTATGTGTTTATTATTTAATTATGCTCTCCTGAATTGATGATTTGAATATGGATACTTTAAGGGTGTTTTGAGGACTCTCAGATTTCCATTCGCCATGTCACTCGTAGACCCTAGGTCTAGGTCCTGATAGAATTATGTTAGATTCTTCATCTCATTGCATGAATTGATTTAAAGGGCTTTCAATTATAACTTATTTTATGATTATCGAGCCGTGAAAGCTATGTTATCATGAGTTATGATAAATTGATGATTTTATGAGATGAATTTTATGATTCTATGTCCAATTATGAAAGAAGATATGTATGATTGTGTTGGGTTATCTGAGCATGATTTAAATTGATAATTTTCATTACCATCATGCATAGTCCTCTTGAGTTTTATGATTTAATGCTTGTATGTATGAAATCCACCTAATCATCATGTCAAAGTTATGAAAGGGAGTATAATCTCCAATGATGAGGGTTCAATTCAAATTATAAAAGCTTATAAACGTCAAAATTATGATGTTTTAAATTCGTCAAAGCTATGTTAAGATAGATCCTTTTTTAAAGGGGCAAGCCCTACATTTGGGTGTTAAGTTAAGATAAGCTACTAAATAATGTTAAAGCTATGCTTTCAATTTTATTATGAATATGATTATGCATATATTTTAAAATGTATTTCCTGGGAATGATTTAGCATTGAATCAGACATTGACGTAGGATTCGAACAGAGAGTCCTAGTAGCATCCCTTTGTCTCTTAAACTATATGTCACCATAGCCCTGGTAGTCTATGCTCAGGCTAGTGGATCCACTTAAGACATTATGTTCATGAAAGATGCAGTTGCAAACTTAGCTTTGGACATCTACCTAGGCAAGTAGATTTCCCCTTTTCCCAATAGAAAGAGTTTATTGGATTCCACGTAGTAGCTCAAACGGTCTATGTCAATTATGGTCTTCTCCCACATATGTATGATATTATGAAGTTATGCTTTATGCAAGTTTTCTTCAAAGCATACTCATGCATTTCATATTAAGCTTATACTCAATTTCATATGATTATACATCTTGTTTATGAAGCTTATAAGCTATTGTTGCTTTGCATCCCATATACTAATATATTTCAAGTACTAATGCATAATTTTTGTTTATATGATGTAACCATGTAGGGACTGGAGCTCCAATTCATCCTCCTCCACGTGGCTAGCTTGAATTCGTGAAGATTGCTATTTTTGTGAGTCCTCTAGTTTGGGGACAAATCCTGCATTCAATCTTTCTTAAGTTGAGACACTAGTACTTTACTTTCTATGTTAAGGGTGAGCGTTGGACATGTCTTCACCCCAACTTTACCTTTAGTAAATCTTGTGCGCCTTCAGCCCAAGTCTCTTTCCACGGCCCATGGTGTGTTCCACAACTCATGGAGGGTCCAGTGAACTTTCAATTGCATCTTTTCGGCAATTTGTGATGGTGAATCAAAGTTATGTAAATTCCCCATGAGCACTTCTATGGTTTGTAAATGGTTCCACATCCTATGAAAAAGGTCCGTGGAACCTCTTTTTGCCTTTTCTCTTGTAGAATCTCTAGGTCAGGACCAAAATAGCCTTCCACAATTCTTGATGGGTTCCACAGCCCGTGAAAGGGTCTGTGAACCCTACCTTCAACTTTTTGTCACTTTAATCTCCAAGGATAGGTTCACGATGGACTTCCACAATCTATGATGTAGTGCATAGCCCATGGAAGCTTTTGTATAACTGCACTTTGATGCTTTTTGGCTCATTTTTCAACACTTTGCCAAAAGTTCCTTTCTCTTACTTGTTTCCTATAAAACACCATAAAACACACATCAAACCAACAAATTTTCTTGAGAACTTGCAAAAATCCCCTGTTTCAAGCATAATAAAAGTCATAATTTCATGTCTTATCAACACTCTTAACTTAGATTTTTTGCTTTTCCTCAAGCAATGACAAAAACAAACTTAAAAACTTGCAAACACAAGCATATACCAACCCTATTAATCATCAACCTCATGCCCAAAAAGGGAACTTTGGAATATTCTTGCACCCTGACTAACTCACATAACTTAAATTCAACATAACAACATAGACAATTGACCTAATGTACTTAAGAACAAAGATGAACCATTTTGATTCACAACCAAGCAGTGTAAGAATAGTGTCCTCACCTCAGTGGAGTCTCACACCCAATATATGAATGAAAACAAAGACTGGAATATATCTCACACGCACAACAGAGGTTCAATCAACACATAATTATAAACCATATGCTTGCCCTTATTTTCACCACTTTGACTCTCGAATAACTATTTTAGTATCACTTTATGACTTTTGTGGCTTGTAATATTGGCTCAGGATGAGGTAGGGTGCATTTTAGAATTGAAGTGACTATGTTTGTCCATCCAAGAAACTATTATGGCTTAGCCCTCTACAATTTAACCCCCAAACACTTATTGTCCCTTTGTTCCCAATTACATTGATTTTGGGGTGATGTATATTTTTATTTATTCTTTTTCTTTTCTTTGTTCACTCTTTTCTTCTCTCTCTCTTTTTTTTCAGTCACACCCCAATATTTTCTCTCTTGCATTACTTAATTATTCTGAGACCCTTACAATTTCTATTTCCTATAATAGCCGCCCTCAACTTAGACTTTTGGCCTGAGTTGAGTTGTACAGTATTTTTGACAGGACCAGGGCTGGTATAAGCTACCCTCAACCTACGCTTTTGGCCTAAATTGATGTTGAAAATGTCCTTGGAGACACCAGGGCCAAAGTAGGGATCTACAAATAGATGAGGAAGGTGAATTGAATAATGAAAAAGAAAAAGACTATGAAGGCTCAACTTTTGGTTCAAATGGGAACCATTTCATTTGGTGTATTTAGGCTTAGTGACTTGTCAACAAAGACCACCTAAGATCCTGTCCTAGTCCAATCATCGATGTCTCAATGTAACTAACCAGACAAATTCCAGTGTACAAGTGCATTTATTAAACTCAACAAATATGCTCACACACACGGCATATATCCTACACTATTTAGTTCTAACCAACATAGTCATGCTTCATTCAAATAGTATGTGCACATGTAAATGTATACCATGCTTCATGCATAACCAAACCATTCAGTCAAATCAGGATGCCTAGCACCTAAAAGATCTTTCCCAAAAAGTTTTGAGTTAAGCCATTTTTAGAATGATAAAGCATTTTCACAAACATAACATCATGGGTCACTATAAACTCCTACTAACACTTATATTCACATATATGACATAAGATAAACATATTAGTTCTTCTAGATAATACACTTGAGATAAAATAAGCATGACATTAAAAACTCTCATGCGGCAGAAGCCCCACCCCTTACAAAAATATTGTACAATTCCCTCACTGCACTTAAGGCACAAAATATAGCAAACATAGAGGGTAAGAACATACCTGAGACACCCTAGGTGTCATTCTAACCATCCACGTTTGACCCTACCGTAGGGTCCTCTCCACCAAGTGTCGGCCCAGCTCCAAAACCACTACTAGAGGCCTCAATAAAAGTTGCCTCTTGCAATAGCCTCTCTCTTTCCTCTCTCTCTCTAACCTACTTTTGTTGGACCTTTAAGGCCTTCCTTAATCACCTTTTCTCATCTACTTTGGCGTCGAACTTGGGCTTACTTGCTGTAAACACCACTTGCCTTTGTCCTTTTGTAGCTCAACAGCAGGTGGTACCTCCTATGCATTACCTAAAGGAGGTGCAATAGTAGGAGCTCTGAATAGTTGCATCAAAGAAATCTATAGATATAGACGGGGTTGTGTAGGTAAACTGAGCATGTAGCAGCGCTATTTGCTCCTTCATTACAGTAATTCGACGCAGGATAGAATTTGTCTCCAAGCCCGTCAAACTCTCAAATTGAGTGTTAAAAGAGACCACTAAGTTGTCAACTCAATTCTAGAGAGTGGTGATTTGTTCTCAAAGATCTACTCGAATGCACTCCTCAGTATGCTAGACATGAGACTGGACCACCTATGGTATCCGCTTAACTACTTGGTCCAAAATGGCTCTTGTCTACTGATGTCACACAAGTTACACCTCTATTTTATGGATAAAGTGGTCGTTGCCAAGAAATACAACCTAAAAAAGTTTAGGTCGAACACAAGGGAATACATAGACTTCAAAGAACTCAATCACTGCAACTTTAGTGATTAACCAACTTACTTCCCCAAAAAAGGGTGGGGGTTTAAAAAAACTTAGCTAACACAGGAGTTAAATCAATATGGAGAGAAACTAGGGTATTGTGTTCCTTATGATTCCCTAACTTAGTATCACCGAATAACCTAATTCTTTTCTAGTGTATCATGTAGAATGGTACATTAAGTTCACCAAACCCTTTGGTCCAGGAGAGAGGCAAATTGCACTACGTGACTTGGCCCACCTCCATAGTGTGCATTACTATCCCTTACCTATTAGTCCTAGTACAACCTCCCCTAGGCCCAGTTTGGTTGATTAGACGATACCACATCAATCGAATCCTGCTAATTAATCTCTTTTCCTATTCGTTACTACCTTGGTCTACTCAGTAACACTAGACAGGTTCTAATGTTGTCCACTATCAAAAAACATGCAAAGCGAAGAGAGTTAATCAATACATGCATGCACACTTTTCAAGAATTATGAATTATTCGGTGTTATCTTATTAATTCTTAATGGTTCCCACAACCCTAGTTGTGGATCTAGATACTCATGACTTGTGTAGATACAAGAATTATGAATCGGAGTAGCATTATAGAGCACTTACACAATTGAATTAAGAACAAGCAAACACAATTTCAAAGAGAATCACAAGGTTAAAGATCAAATCAAAGTACAAGTGTTTCTCAAAACTCTCTAATGTTATCTCACTATTTCCCTCTCTAATTGTTGAGTTCTCTATGTACTATGTGTATCCTTTATGAAAAATAACCTAAAAACCTATTATAATATTTAAAATATAAGTCCTCAAAATGCAATAGGATAGTTGAGTCGGCACGCCTCACGAACAGGTTTATGAGTCGTATTGCATTCCACGACCCGTAATCAGGGTCTTATACTGGACTTCAAGTCTACGATATCCCATTATGACCCGTAATGTGGTTTACCTGTAAGGGGTTTCGTCTGATGAATCTTTAGAAAGTCCCTCATCTTTGATCTTCAGGGCACGAACCATATTCTACGACTCGTAAATTAATCCATGACTCGTCTGAATGTTCGTAGAATTAACTTCAAAAAATCAACCCCTCACTGGTATAGCCCATAGACCCACTCCATGGTCCATAAAGGGTCTACTACTCCGTCAAAATTAGCACATCTTGTACTTTTTCCCCAAAATCAAGACCAACCCTGGAATCCTGCAAATATAACATAAAAACACATAAAACCAACTAACATCACATTGAGAACATACAAAACTTCAATATTTAAGCATCAAAAGTGTTGTCTTTTGACAGCACCTCAATACCCTCAACTTAAAATTGTTGCTTCTCCTCAAGCGATGGACTCAATCTATATAAGTAATATAGTGACACACAAACCTCGACCCAATGGCATACATTACATCAATCTTAAACTTGGATACCCACACCACTTTTTCAAAAAAGAATCAGATAGCCATGTAGCAAACCAATACAGACTAGTGCATGTGACAACACAACTATGACAAGTGTGGTACTATCAACAATCCACAATCACTGAATAAATCTAATGCTAACAATGCAATGCAAGTGCCCCCACAGAAAGAAGTCCCATATTTGACTCTCAATAATGCTTTTATATATAACCTTGGGACTATGCAAGATCATTCACTCTTACAAAAGATATTCATGCATCAGGCCCAATACCATAGGCTTTCCCCTATACTCATGACTAAGACCTACAACTACTTGGACTAGGATGTTCTAGGATTTTAACGTAGCAAGGGGGCTTTGGTATGGTATTTTTGGAACATAGTGACTAAAGGCCCTCCTTGACACTGCATTTTCCTACACTTTTGCCCTACCAACTCTTTTATTTTCCATCTCATTCTCCCTTTCTCCAATTTCAAACTTTTCTGGGTGCTTTCTTTTCATTTTTTAGCTTTTTTCCATTGCTTTTACACTTCATCTTTCTTTTTAACTCACAATTAAGGCATCATTTATTTTTCTTCCACACAGTACATGATTTTTCTCCTTTTCTCGATATTACTAACTTCCCTCTTATTTTTGTGTTTTACCCTTACACCAACCACCCTCAACTTAGGCTTTTTGCTAAGTTGAGGTGCACAATATCCATCCTCAAAACCAGGGCCACTTTTGGTAACCACCCTTAACTTAGTCTTTTTGCCTCAGTCAAGGTGCACACTGTTCAAAGAAGGACCGAGGGAAATTTCAGGATTTTACAACTAACAAGGCTAGGTTGATTAGGTGTTTGCAACGAATAGGTACATATTAGGCTCAAACATTAGGAACAAGGGACATATTACAATTTTGGTTAGTCTTTTAGACTAAGTGGACTTTTAAGAACTATGGCCTAAGATCCTTTCCTAATCTAATTAATCTATTGTCTAACTCAGATTAACAGGGAAAGTTCTGAATTAGCACACAACACTTGAATTTAGCAATTTAAGCTCACACTCACATGGCACTAACTACATTATAAACAAAAGGCTCTTAGACCATGCTTTTTATATTAAATCACCCTCACTTATTAGAACAAACATTGTTAACACATCTAAACATGCATGGTTTCTATCTAAACTACTAATCAAAATTTTGGTGAATATCATTTTTCAAACAAAACACAAAACTTGCTATATGCCACGAGTATTAGTACTATATGCTCCAAAATACTACCTAAAACATCCTAAATGTGCCGGTTCAATAGAAAGTAAATATCCATGGGAAAAAGAACATAGGTAGGAAAACCCCAAGATAAAAATCGGGGTAGTTATGGACCCAAGCTACTGAGACTTCACTGAGGCCCATAACTACCCACACCCCATCAAAAAAGAGGTGCATTGTCCCCAATGCACTCCATCATAGCAAAACAAATAAGGGGTCAAAAATCATACCTGGGCACCTAAATACTAGTGTGTGGCTGAGTCTGACCACCCTCGACCTACGTGGTAGTCTCCTCAGCAGTAGCACTCTATCCGGAGGGGCCAACACCCCTCAAGCTCTCAAGCTCTCGAGTTTGTCGTCTCTCCTCCTCCTATCCCAACTTTTTCAAGTCAAGCTTGAGCTCCTCCTATTCTATAAGCCCCGTATGTGAGCTTATGATATCTGGATCATTATCCTCTGTGCAAGATCTCTTCCCATGGAAAGACTGGATAGGCGTCTCAGGAGCAAAAGGATCCACTACTGGCACAAGGAATATGGTCTCTGGTAGTGTCACCGGTGCTGCCAGTGTTGCTGTCATATCGGCCCGGAGCTACTAGATCTCCATCTGGATGGCTATCAATTCTGCTGGCCAGGCTGTGCTCAGGTTCTGCTATACACTCACCTCGAAGGCGTCAATGCGAGCATCCATAGTGGAGAGATGGTCTTGAATAGTAGCAACCATGCATGCCTGCATGCGACCAACCAAGTCTAAAATTGATTGGCGGACCCATTGTCTAATCTACTAAACAAGTTGAGTCAACTGTGACTAAGCATAAGATAACCTCTGCGCCATTGCTTATATAGATATGGCAGACACGTAAACCATGCCTGTGGGAGCAGCCAGTGATGACGTGGCCTATAGTGTAGGAATAGAAATAATGGGCCCCCTCTCCTCATCTACCTCGGGCTGCGGGGCCCTATCCTCAATAACAGCAGCAGTGGTGGTTATGGATATTGGAACATCAGGCGGTGCTGCTGGGGTGAACATCGATGGCATAGGAGTAGGTTGGTGTTGTGCTTGCTAGAGTGCCACCTGGCTCTCCTCAGCCTTGACTAGGCTGGCATCCAAAGTGTGCTAGGCCTCGATCATGGAGTGTAGCTGGTGTAGACTCTTCACCCGCAACTCTAGACAAAGCCTATATATCAAGAAAGGAAAAGAGATGGAGGTGGACCTCTTCAGGGTGGCCTCATGAATGTGCTCAGCAATAAGGCAGGACCAATCAATCTCATAACCAGCTAAGATGCTAGCAACTAGTGTTGCACGATTCGGTGTCAAGGTATTTTTAGTAAGAGTCAACTATATGCGTGATCTGACAACTACCCACTAAAATTAGTGGGGAAACTAAGCGAAGCCTTGACAATAGGATCCGAGTGAGTGGTGACCCATGTAGGTTTCAGACCCTGCTCAACAACATAACCAGCCACCCATCTTATCAAGCTGGCTCTGCACTCTGGATCTCTCATCACCAGCATATCCCTCATCTACTCCATCTGTAGTTGAACTCAGCTTTAGATTGGGGGCATGGAATTTGGCCCAAATAGCATAGGACGAACGGTTGGCTCCAAAATATGCATCCGCCAGCCCTTCACTCTGGCCGCGTTTAGTCTGGGCTGAGCGAGGGGCTTCTTTCCCTTGGGAAGAGTGTTGTAAATCATGGATATATATGATTTACAGAACTCCCTCACCATGGTTGGGGAGTATCGCCCGAGTGATTTGGTCAACCACTAAAGCCCGTATCTAATCATTGTGTCCTGGAGACCAGGGGCTCTGTCTGGGATGAATCAAGGCTTCTCATAAATGGAATGGGCTAGCTTGCCCCATTATGTCTCTACATATCCTCCACATATATATCCCACATACCCTCAATACACCGCCGACTAGTAAGAGCGTCTGATGGAGAAGGTGATAATCAAAGATGTTATTTTCAATTCTCGATTCTAGTATTAAGCAAAAGGTTACGCCTAGAAGTTCTTTTTTATGGGTCAATCCTACTCTACTAGCGCTAATAGGCTACATAGGGGAAGAAGCGCTACACCTAAAAAGCAACAACACAAAAACTTTGTTCAAAGTCAGCATTTTTTTGTTTTTGACTCCACAAGGATTTTTTTGATATTTCTGATTAAATCTTCATGTTACTAGATTTTCGATAGGAAAAATTATAGAAATAATTTGTTATTCCTTTCCTGTACAGAGAAACCTTTCTTCCAAAGCACACCATAAGAGCCATTTATTATTTTTCTTTCAATCTTGATCAAACATTAATTTTCTTTATATATATATATATATTAAGTAGATTGTAGATTTTGATGTATATCTATCAGATCATGGCTTTATGTACCAAATATGTCAATATTGTTGCATCCGGTAGTTTTGTTTTGTCCCACCAATGTGATGAATAATAGATATGAGAAAGAGACTTTCATTTCCAGTCTCCTATTTATTTATTTTATTTATTGAATTTCAGATTCTATAAAAGGAAAAATAGTAGATTATCTCTTTTTCTAACAGATAAAAGAATCTAAAAATAAATTTTTGATCGAACTGTCTTTTTTTCTTCGATCTGTGGAAAGATATATTTTGGTGTTTTAGATTTATTTGTATGAAGTGTGAAGGAAATGGACTGTTTGGTCTTTAAAGAGTTTTTACAAAATAAGGGATTGATTGAATTATCTTGTTAAGACAATTCATGGTTCATATGCTTAGTCAGAAGGAATAATCCAATGGAGTTCATGGATTTACCTAGGTCGATTTATAGGCTAATAAATAAAGGATTTTTATCTTTGAAACCCATTAGAAAGGGCAGTGTAGGAGAAATCATACAAAAATGATCAGATCTTGGGACGCCCCAAAAAAGATATGAGGTGCTTGAAAATGGTCGAAGTAGTTGAATAGGAGCATCACTATGAATATAGCCATCGGTAAGTTTACCAAAGAGGAAAATGATTTATTTGATATTAAGGATGATTGGTTATGGAGGGACCATTTTATTTTTGTAGGATGGTCTGGTCTATCGCTCTTTCCTTGTGCCTAGTTCGCTGTAAGGGGTTGGTTCACAGGTACAACCTTTTTAACTTCACGGTATACCCATGGATTGGCCAGTTCTTATTTGGAAGGATGCAAATTCTTAACTGCCGCGGTTTCTACTCCTGCCAATAGTTTAGCACATTCGTTGTTGTTACTTTGGGGTCCTAAAGAACAAGGACTCGTTGGTGTCGATTGGGGGGTCTGTGGATTTTTGTTTCTGTCCATGGAGCTTTTGGCCTAATAGGTTTCCTGTTACATCACTTCGAGCTTGCTCGATCTGTTCAATTGAGACCTTATAATGCAATCCCATTCTCTGGTCCAATTGTTGTTTTTGTTTCTGTATTTTTTATTTATCAACTAGGCCAGTCTGGTTGGTTCTTTGCAGCTAGTTTTGGTGTAGCATCTATATTTCAATTTATCCTATTTTTCAAGGGTTTCATAATTGGACCTTAAACTCCTTTCATATGATGGGAGTTGTCGGTGTATTTGGCACTACTTTGCTATGCGTCATTCATGTTTCTATCATAGAAAATACTTTATTTGAAGATGGTGATGATGCAAATACATTCCATTCTTTTAAACTAACTCAAGCCGAAGAAACCTATTCAATGGTCACTGCTAATCGCTTTTGGTCCCAAATCTTTTTCTAATAAACATTGGTTACATTTATTTATGTTATTTGTACCAGTAACCAGTTTATGGATGAGTGCTCTTAAAGTAGTCGGTCTAGTTCTAAACCTATGTGATTATGACTTCGTTTCTCAGGAAATTCGTATAGTGGAAGATCCTGAATTTGAAACTTTCTACACAAAAAATATTCTCTTAAACGAAGGTATTCATTCTTGGATAGCGGCTCAAGATCCGCCTCATGAAAACTTTATACTCCCCGAGGAGTAACTACCACATGGAAACGCTCTTTAATGGAACTTTAGCCTTAGCTGGTCATGACCAAGAAACCACTAATTTCAGTTGGTGGGCTTGGAATGCCCAACTTATCAATCTATTCTGTAAAATACTAGGGGTTCATGTAGCCGATGCTGGATTAGTCGTATTTTGGGCCGGAGCAATGAACCTATTTGAAGTGGCCCATTTCATACTTGAGAAGCCTATGTATGAACAAGGATTGATTTTACTTCCCCACCTAGCTATTCTAGGTTAGGTGGTATGCCCTGGGGGAGAAGTTATAGACACCTTTCCATACTTTTTATCTGGAGTACTTCATTTAATTTCTTTTGCAATTGGGCTTTGGCAGCATTTATCATGCACTTCTAGGACCTGAGAAACTTGACGAATCTTTTCCCTTCTTTGGTTATGTCTGGAAAGATTGAAATTTTAGGTATTCACTTAATCTTGTTAGGTATAGGTGCTTTTTTTCTAGTATCCAAGGCTCTTTATTTTGGGGGCGTATATGATACTTGGGCTCCGGGAGGGGGAGATGTAAGAAAAATTACCAACTTGGCCCTTAGCCCGAGTACCATATTTGGTTCTTTTTACTAAAATCACCTTTTGGAGGGAAGGGTAGATTGTTAGTATGGACGATTTAGAAGATATAATCAGCGGACATGTATGGTTAGGTTCCATTTGTATACTTGGTGGAATCTGGCATATCTTAACCAAACTTTTCGCATGGGCTCGACGTGCACTTGTATGGTTTGGAGAGGTTTACTTATCTTATAGTTTAGGGTCTTTAGTCGTCTTTGGTTTCATTGCTTGTTGTTTGGCCTGGTTCAATAGTACTACTTATCCTAGTGAATTTTACGGGCCTACTGGACCAGAAGATTCTCAAGCTCTAGCATTTACTTTTCTAGTTGGAGCCCAATGTCTTGGGGCTACCATGGGATCCGCTCAAGGACCTGCTAGTTTAGGTAAATATCTAATGGTTTCCCCAATTGGAAAAGTCATTTTTGGAGGAGAAACTATGTGTTTTTGGGATCCGCGTTCTCCATAGTTAGAGCCTCTAAGGGGTCCAAATGGGTTAGACTTGAGTAGGTTGAAAAAAGACATACAGCCTTGGCAGGAACGACATTCTGTGGAATATATGACTCATGCTCCTTTAGGTTCTTTAAATTCTATGGGTGGTGTAGCTACCGAGGTCAATGCAGTCAATTAGGTCTCTCCTAGAAGTTGGTTAGCTACCTCTCATTTTGTTCTAGGATTCTTCTTCTTTGTCGGTCATTTGTGGCACGCAGGAAGGGCTCATGCAGCTACAACAAGATTTGAAAAAGGAATTGATCGTGACTTTGAACCTGTTCTTTCCATGACTCCTCTTAATCGATATGTGACAGGAGATCCAATGCTTGAATGAAGTACAAATTACTTTGAATCAATCATACATGTTGGAATCAGCTTAAGTATTCCTTTTTCCTTTTTTTTTTCAACTCATTTATTTTATCTAATTTATATCTAACATATTTTTCTGTCTTGGCTAGGTGGAATAGCCGAGCCATTCCCTTTTCTTTTGGATAGCTGATTGGGCAAAATCACTAAAGAAAAAAATCTATTCAATTAGAAAAAAAGGAGAGAGGGGGACTCGAACCCTCGATAGTTCTTTGTTAAAAACTATATTAGTTTTCAAGACCGAGGCTATCAACCACTCAGCCATCTCTCCGAAAGACTATTTTTATTTTATTCCTCCGAATAAAACATAGCTATAGGGGTGGATATCCCCACTATCTGTAGAAAGATTTCAGGTGCAAATCCACCGATCGATCTATCTATCTGTATATTCATATATGATCTAGCATGTTCATTTGTGAAATAAAAAAGAAAATTCCATTCCCCCCGCCCCACTCCATGTACAAATAAAGTGTGAAAGAGGGAGTAGTAATGAATCATATAGAATTAATGAATTTATGATAAAGTAAAATCCCTCGATGACATATGTTATCACAATTAATATTTTTTGGTTGATAGAGGGATCAAATGGTGTATAGTTTTGTTGTTGGTAGCTTAGAGGATTAAAAGCATGACTCTTCCTTTCCAATTGGTTGTTTTTGCATTAATTGCTACTTCATTAATCTTATTGATTAGCATACCTATTGTATTTGCTTCTCTTGATGGCTAGTCAAATAACAAAAATGTTGTAGTTTTTGGTACATCCTTATGGATTGGATTAGTCTTTCGGGTGGATATCCTTAATTCTCTTATCTCCTGAACCTATTCGTCGCAAGCCCAAAACCAAAATGATCCCCCTAATTTTTCTATGTTATGAGACACATTAAATTTAAATCTAAGTTCCCAAAGAAAATGCAAATCAAATAAAGAAAACAAAAAAAAATTAGAGGGGGGTCAAACTTCTTGAATTAAAAGAATACAATTAACAAAATAATTAGAACCTTTCCAAAGAGAATATGTGTTTTGGCACTGCACAAATAAGATCCAGTTATATATCATATATGTGGGTACATATTGTGTACCAAGAACAAAAAAATGTGGATATGGTCGAATGGTAAAATTTCTCTTTGCCAAGGAGAAGATGTGGGTTCGATTCCCGCTATCTGCCCAAAATCCAAGATAAAGTGTTTTTTTACTATTTATTTTATTATTGAATTCATAAATAGCATTAAATATATCCTTCAATTAAGGAAATTAAGGAGTTGGTATAGTTGGCCATGATACTGTAGTGATTCTATCCCTCTGCTACGTTTTCTTTTGCCTTTCACCCCCAAAAAGCAAAAGGCATGAATTAATCACGAGTTACCAGAACAAGATGTTGTGGAGCCAGGATTTGAACCTGTGACCTCAAGGTTATGAGCCTTGCAAACTACCATTCTGCTCTACCTCGCGCCAAAGATAAGGTCTAAAAACTAATAGATAAACAAGGATTAAATGTGCCCCTCTATCCTATTTGTACAAATAGAATAGCCCATTTATACAGAATGGTAAAGGGGCTTATATGATCATCGACCATAGAAATAGAAATGAAGCATTAATCCTTACTAACTTGATCTTGTTGCTCATGGCAATAAACATGCATGAACCATTTCACGAAGTATGTGTCTAGATAGGAGAAAGTCGTGATAGTTAGCTCTTAGCCTTCCGGACAAAAACCAATGTCGATAAAGGCGTGTAGGTGCACTATTCCGTGGTAGGGATTATAACATTCCATAAATTTTCCATTTGTCACTCAATGACGAAACCTTGCTTATTTCTTTTTTTTAGGATCGACGAATCGAATGATATTTCTGTTCCAATTTTCACCTCTTTTCCTCCCTCTGAATCAAACTTTTCCTTTCCATAATGGTTGAATACCTATTAGTATTTATGATACACGTCAAATCCCAGATGTAGAAATAGAAGAAGGTGGAACCCCTTCTCTATCGAAAGAAATGAGATTATCGTGAATACACACATTAATTTACCAAATTTGTCCGACGTAGAGGCAATCAAGAAAGCTGCATAAGTGAATATATAACCTATAGAAAAGTGAGATAATCCAACCAATCTTGCTTGTACAATAAAGAGAGCCACTGGGTTATCTCTCTAGCGAATCAAATTGGCCAATGGTGTGTGTTCGTGAGCCCATGCTAAAGATTCAATCATTCCTGCCAATATCCACGCCAAAAAATTAAGAACATAAATCTAGTAGCCCAAACAAGATGTCCAAATAAGAACATCCATGCCCAAACTAATAAACTATTCATGCCAAAAGGGTTATATCCATTGATCAGTTGTGAAGAGTTTAACCATAAATAATCCCTTAACCAGCCCATCAAATAAGTGGAAGATTCATTAAACTGTGAAACGTTACCCTGCCATAATGTGATGTGCTTCCAATGCTAATAAAAGTAACCCATCCAATAGTATTTAACATCCAAAAACCTGACAAATAAAATGCATTCCATGCCGAAATATCACAAGTACCGCCTCGTCCTTGCCATCGCACGGAAAACTATAACCAAAATCCTTTTTATCTGGCATTAACTTGGAACCGTGTGCATCTAAAGAACCTTTTACTAAGATCAATGTAGTTGTATGTAAACCAAGGGCAATATCATTATGAACCACAAAGTCTCTAGGACCTATTGTTAAGAATAATGAATTACTATTTTTATTAATAACTTTTAACTAACCCGGCAACCAGATGCTTCGACCCGCATTGAATGTTGGGCCACTCATTGAAGATAAAGGTATATCAAACCCATATGAGGTTTTACCATGAGCAGATTGTATCCATTGAGAAAGTATAGGTTCAATCAAGATTTACTTCTCTGGAGTGCCAAAGGCAAGCATGACATCATTGTGAACATAAAGTCCCAGGGTTTGGAATCCCAGAAAAAGGCTGGCCCAACTTAGCTGAGATATGATAGTTTTTTTGTGATCTAACATTCTTGCCAATACATTATCTCCATTTTTCTCCATATTGTAATCTCTAATGAAAACTATAGCTCCATGACCAAAAGCTCCTGTCATGATGAATCCTGCAATATATTGGTGGTGGGTATATAATGCAGTTTGAGTAGTAAAGTCTTGTGCTATGAATACATAAGCAGGTAAACAAAACATGTGTTGAGCTACCAAATAAGTAATAACCCCTAAAGAAGCTAGAGCAAGGCCTAATTAAAAATGAAGCAAATTGTTGATTGTGTCCTAAAGACCCTTATGTCCACACCCTAATCATCCCCCCGAAGTAATATGTGCATCTAAAGGACCTTTCATACTATTCCAAATCCCGAAATTGGTTCTATACATATGACTAGCAACAAGAAAAATAAATGCAATAGCTAAATGGTGATGGGCAATATCAATCAGCCATAAAATTTGCGTTTGTAGGTGGAATCCCCCGAGAAGAGTTGGAATGGATGTTCCCGCCCCTTGGACGGTACCAAATAAATGACTTCTTGAATTGGGGTTTTGAGCATAAAGATTCGATTGACCTGTAAAAAAAGTGGGCCAACCCTTTGGAGTGCGATATTACATCTAAGAAATTATTCCACTAAACGTACTCCCCTCTGGATGCAGGAATAGCAACATGGACTAAATTCCATGTCCAAACCAATGAACTTACACTAAAAAGTCCTTGAAAATGATGATTCAGATGGGATTCGGCACTTTTGAACCATGAAATGCTCGGTTTCCATTTTGGTTGTTGGTATAACCAACCCCTTAGTAAGGATATGACCGAAAGAAATAATGGAAAAAGAGCGTCAGTATAAAGATCTTCATTAATGCGTTAACCAATTGTATACCACCATTGATAAACACCAGAATAAGTGATATTCACTGGGCCAAGAGCACCCCCTCGAGTAAAAGATTCCACGATCGGTTGATCAAAATGAGGATCCCAAATTGCATGAGAAATAGGTCTTACATGTAAAGGGTCTTGTACCCACGACTCAAAATTTCCTTGCCAAGCTATATGAAACAGATTTTCGAAAGTCCATAGAAATATTATTGCTAATTAACTGAAATGAGAAGCAAAAATATTCTGATAAAAACGTTCCTTAGTAATATCATCATGACTCTTGAAGTCATGTGCGGGAGCAATACTAAACCAAATACGACGAGTAGTAGGGTCCTGAGCTAAGCCTTAGCTAGACCTTGGAAATCGTAATGCCATAATGCTTTTCAAATCTACCTAGACATTATCCTACTGCAATAATTCTTGCTAAGAAGAATGCCCATGTTGTGGAAATTCCACCAAGAAGGTAATAGGTTACTCCTACAACACATCCTTGTATAATGCTCAAGGCTCTCGGCTGAATAGCTGGAGAAACTTTTAATTTATTACGAGCCCAAACAATGGATTAAATAAGTTCTTGCCAATAACTGCGTCCACTAAATAGAAACATTAAACTAAAAGCCCGGACAAAATGAGTACCAAGGAAAAAAAAGGCCACAAGAAGATAATGAAGAACCATATTACTGAATTACGTGGGGTGCCTGTGCCTATAAGAAATCACGGAGCCACCCATTAATAGTAATAGAATTCTGCGCAAAGTTTTCTCCCGTGATATGAGTTACTACCACTAAATCACCCCCTCCCCCAAGTTAAATTGGTTCTTGTTATTGCAATAGGAGTCGTTGCACCAGGCGCTAAAGCATGGGTGTTTTGTATCCATTGAGCAAAAACTCTCAACCTATCTACTTGCCTATCAAGTGTTTCCACTGGGACTTCCTCATAGGCCAGGTTATCTTCTACAACACCCACAACATCCAAGCGCACTATAGAACTTGGGTCACCTATACACTTAGTCAATATGGACACATGGAAGACTGGGTGAACTATACTCATCTCCGTGGGAAACTCTAATTCGTAGGCAACCTTAATAATTTTCTTCATAATTCTATAAGGCCCTACAAACCTTGGACTCAACTTCCCCTTCATGCAAAATCGGACCACACTCTTCATGGGTGAGACCTTCAAGTACACTCAATCATCAACACCGAACTCAAGATCAATCTTTCTTGTGTTGGAGTAGGACTTTTGCCTACATTGAGCCATCTTCAATCTCTCCCTTATCATCCTTACCTTTTCCAAAGACTCCCTTACCGATCCGATCCCAATAAAGCATTTCCCCACGTGAAACCACCCAATCGGGGACGTACATCGTGTACCATGTAGGGCTTAAAAGGGAGCCATTCCAATGCTGGACTAATAGCTATTGTTGTAAGTAAACTTAATGAGTGGAAGATATTCATTCTGAATACCTTTGAACTCCAAAACACAAACCCTAAGCATATCCTCAAGAGTTTGAATTGTCCTTTCAGCTTGGCGGTCCATTTGAGGATGAAACGCCATGCCAAGGTTGACTATGGTACCAAGATCCTTTTGGAAGGACATCCAAAAGTGAGAAATGAATTGAGAATGTTGATCCAAAATAATAGACAATGGTACCCCATGCAACTTGACCAACTCATGAATATATATCTTGGCATAATCTTCGGCACCATATGTTGTTTTAATCGGTAGAAAGTGAGCCGATTTTGTCATTCTATTAACAACAACATAAACAGAATCAAAGTGCTTCCTAGTCTTTGGCAACCCAATCACAAAATTCTTGATTTGTGCCAGGCGACTCGGCCTTTGATGTTCAGCTTTAACTTGTTAACAATTATGACAACCGGCTACAAGCCTAGCAATATCTCTTTTCATACCACCCTACCAATAAACCTCCCTCAAGTCTCTATAAGTCTTTGCAGAACCAGGATGAATAGAGTAAGACGAATTATGTGCCTTTTGAAAGATCAAATCCCATATCCCATCAACATTTGGCACACATAACCTACCTTGGTATCGAAGGATGCCATCTCTACCTTGGCAAAAAACCTCACTTTACCATCCTTCACCAAAGCTTTCCATTTTCAACTTCATTTATCCTAACTCCCAACCTATCTAATCAGTGAACTTCTCTAGCCATTTCCTTATTGTCATCACCAATATGAGCTACACTTTCCATGGACACTTTACTTAGACCATCAGCCACAACATTAGCTTTTCCAGGATGATAGTGCACACTCATGTCATAATCTTTGAGGAGCTCTAACCACCTTCTTTGCCTCAAATTGAGATTCTTTCGCGTGAACACATATTGGAGACTTTTGTGGTCGGTAAATAGACATGAACCCTATACAAATAATGATGTCATATTTTCAAAGTAAATACCACGGTCGCAAACTTAAGATCATGGGTGGAATAATTATGCTCATACACCTATAATTTTCGAGAAACATATGCTATGACTTTGTCACTTTGCATAATACACACCCTAAACCAACCCTTGATGCATCATAATAAATCACAAACCCTTTTAACCCTTCCTGTAGAGCCAAAATATGAGCAGATGTAAGCTTGTCTTTCAAGGTTTGAAAACTCCTTTCACATTCGTCAGTCCAAACAAACTTTTCCTTCTTCTGAGTCAATTTTGTCAAAGGGGAAGCAATTGAGGAGAAACCATTCACAAACCTCTGATTATACCCCCACTAAGCCCAAGCAACTCCTAATATCCACTGGATTCAAGGTCCCATGCCAATTTCTTATCACTTCATTTTCTTAGGGTCCACTTTAATCCATCACCCAACACCAAATGTCCTAGGAACGCAGCTTCCTTCAACCAAAATTCAAATTTATCAAATTTAGAATACAATTTCTCATCCCTTAACATTTGCAACACTACTATCAAATACTTCACATTCTTTTCTTAACTCCAGGAGTGAATCAATATGTCATCTATGAAGACCACCACGAACATGTCAAGGTAGGGTTAAATAACCCTATTGATGAGATCCATAAATATCACCGGTGCATTATTTAAGCGATATCACTACAAATTGAAAATGCCCATACCTAGTTCGAAAAGCCATCTTAGGAATATCATACTCCCTCACCCTCATTTGGTGGTACCCAGACCGAAAATCAATCATGGAAAAATGACTTGCCCCTTGTAGTTGATCAAATAGGTCATTTATTCTTGGCAAGGGATACTTGTTTTTTATTGTAACCTTATTGAGTTGTAGGTTGTCGATGCACATTCTAAATAATCCATCTTTCTTCCTTACAAACAACATCGGTGCACCCCAAGGTGACTTACTCGGCCTTATAAAACCCTTTTCAAACAAATTCTTCAATTGGTCCTATAAATCCTTTAACTTCACCGGGGCCATACGATAAGGAGGAATTGAAATGAGTTGAGTATCCAGGAGGAAATCTATACCAAAATTTATCTCCCTTCCGAGAAGGATAACAAGAAGTTCAATGGGAAAGACATCAAGAAACTCATTGACAATCGAAACTGACTCGATAGGATGGACTTTAGACTCAATATCTTAAACCCTTATAAGATGGTAAATGCAACCTTTAGAAATCAATTCCTGGACCTTAAGACAAGAAATGAACCTACCGTTGACCGCCGAATTATGACCTTCCCACTCAAAGATGGGCACATTATGAAATTGAAACTTAACCTTATGAGTTCTACAATCAATGGAAGCACGATATGCATATAACCAATCCATACCAAGAATAACTTCAAAATCCACCATGTCAAGCTCGACGAAATCACAAGGCAACACTTCATGCAATATAGACATGGGACAACCCCTATAGACTCTTCTAGAAATAATGGACTCAACAATGGGGGTAGACACCTCAAAGGATTCACACAATAATTTGGGACACATATGAAGCTTGTTAGTAATAAAAGGAGTAATGAAAGAGAGAATAGCACCCAGATCCAATAAATCATATGCATCATAATCGTAAATCTTTAACATACTGATAACAACATCGAGTACCTCCTCCACTCCTTGCCTCTCTTGAAAGGCATAGAACTAATTGTGACGTGGAGCACCCCCTTGTGGGCCTCTTTGTGCCCCTTGACCAATATTAGCACCTTGTCCTTGAGGACGACTATCTTTACCCTTGTTTTGAGCGTAGGGACAATCAAAAACCTTGTGGCTTACCTTTTCATACCCATAGCAAGCATTTGAATCCCTCAAGGATTTGCCACCGTGATTTCTTCCATATTTTGGGCACCTGGGAAGAGTCATCCCACCATTGCCACCTTGAACTTAGGTTTAGACACCCTATCATTGGATAATCTTTTGTTTTGAGAACTGGAGGGTCCTTGGCCTTCGAATTTGTGACCTTATTAGAAATGACCACCCTTAGCACCTTGAAAACCACCATTATACTAAGCCCTCGTGGAGTCCCTATTCCTTCTCTTCCTAAGCTTCTCCCTTTCAAGTTGCTCGGCATAAGTCATGAGCCAAGACAAGTCCATATCACCCATGAACATAATGGTGCAAAATTCTTCATTCACCAAGTCAAATACCACTGACACAAACTTTTCATCCTTGCCCTAGAGTTGGCAAACAAGTGAGGAGCATGTTTAGAGAGCTTCTTAAACTTAAGGGAATACTCTTTCATGCTCATGGAGCCTTGCTTGAGATATATGAACTCCATCATCTTTGCCTCTGTCAATTCAATAGGGAAGAATTGGTTAAGGAAAGGCAACTTTAAATTTCTCCCATGGGATGGGATCATCATTCTCCGTCTCAAGTTTTCACTAAGTAAACCAAACTTGTGAAACACCCTTGAGTTAATAGGCCACAAGTTCCACCTTGTCCTCTAAACTCACCCCCAATAGCAAGCACTTTGTATATATCATCAATGAATTCTTGGGGGTCCTCTTCTATTTAGAGCCATGGAACTCCGTAGGGTTCATCCTTGTGAAATCTCTAACTCTTGAAACGGGGGTGAGACAATGAATAGCTTGGGATCCTTGGTTCAATTGGTTGGTCACGGCTTGTGCCAACATGGAAATGATGTTTCAATATTCGGTATGTGTAACCCCTTCTCTTTGGGGAGCTTGAGGAGCCGGATGGGTCGAACCCTCCTCAGGTGTGGGAGCTCTTTGGGTCATTCTACTTGGTTGTGGCATGATCTATAATAGCAAAGGACTACCTTCTAGGGAAGGAAATATTATTTTAAATATAAGGCATTACATAGATCACGAAGAAGTGAACAATTTCCTAAAATGGCTCATAGCCTCCTATTCATAGTTGTGACGCATTTCACAACCATGAACAAGACTATTTGACACGGTGTGTTGGATTTTTGAGGACCATATACAAACCTAGTGCTTTTATACCAAGCTTGTGAGGACCCAATCCTAGGGCCTAGATGTGACATGGTGAATGGGAACCCAAAAGGATCCCAAACAAGCCACTTAGGCATGCATGGTAGATCCTTGGTTTCACGGAAGTATGAAAGAGCAATGAGCTATAGCATATAATTTCTAAGGGAAGCGGGGCTTTGGGCTCATGCTATGGGGATGTTATAGGGAAGAGGATAAACATGGATTACATAGCAAATAAGTCTAAGGGACGGGTAAGTATGACTTACACTAAAGGGGCATTTAGGGACTTGGGACTTCCATCATATCCATCCACATACAATAAGCATAAAAGGGAAAATGGACTAACAGAAGTCATCATAATTACATAAAGATAATAGGAGTCAAGCTCAATACATAAACTTCCATATCAAAAAAAACCTCTAAAACTAGTGAGACGGGGCCAAGACATCTCCCGGACTCACCCTCAAAAGATAAAAGTCTAAAATAGGAAAATCTTAACAAGCATAAAAGTAAGTTGGATGTTGTCCCCAAAATAGAGGACTCACCAATAGCAGTCTTCAACGGATTTGGCTAGCCATGATGAGGAAGAGGATGACAAGAGGTCCAATCCCTACATGGTTAGATCATGTAGGCAAAAGTATGCATTAGTACTTGGAATGTAGTAAGTATACATGGTGCCATCCAACAAGGAACATAATCCATAATAACCAATATGTGTAATCATTATCAAGGGACATGAGCTCAATATGACATGTATGATCGATGCTTAATTTAAAGCATGTATGAAGTTAGTCCATCTTGCATAATATATCATACGTATGTGGGAGGAGAACCTAACAGGCATATAAGACCAAGAGAGCGACTACTTGGAAAACACCTAATAAAGGAGTGATCTACTTGCCAAGGTAGACCAAGCATGACCCCGCAAAGTGGGTAACCTGTCCTAGTTGGATCCACTAGTAAAGCCCATTTAGAAAAAAATATAAACCTATGGTAGCACATAGTTAAGAGACAAAGACTTTATATAATGATTCCTTGGGACGAGCTCCCACCTTAAGCCTCTTTCGGTACTAAGTCTAGTCCCACGGAATACTTGAAATAATCATAAGTTGCATAAGTTGTAAAAGCATGATAACAAAGCATGAGTAGTTCATTCATATACATGACCCCTACACGTGGCATATACCTTGTACTAGCAGGTAAAAACACAACATAGACTTGACCCCTTCTATTAGGCATTGCATTGCACATAAGGGTGGAGATTGTAGTATGCTTGACCCCTTCTAGTGAGTTGTAGTTAGTACATGAGGGTAAAATAGTTATCATGCTTGCCCTCTTACTGTAAACAATATATACTCACAAGATGATAGAATATAATATAAGGCATCCATATTTTACTTATAAATTATAGTAACTTTTCATGAGTTCAATACATGCTTGGGAGCCGATGAATAATCATAACATACTTGTCTTGCAATTTATGCAATAATCATACATACACATAAAATCTTGTCATGTAAACTTAGTCAAACATGATGGGTATATGCACATGTACTTAAAATCATGCACTTCAAGAGTATGAGACAGGAGAGAAGTAAAACCAACTCATTTTAGAGTTATTTAAATCAACTTGCCATCATTGTAGTAAAACCCTTATTTTTGTTATCATCAAACCCAATTAAACCCATAAGTTCTTGCGTAACTTTCATAGAATCATAGTGTACATAACTTTAATATCATAACCTCCATCACAATGCCAAACCCCAATAATATTTAAGCATAATAAAATCATTACTTGAAGAACTCAAATAGAAATCATGTGTTCAATGCATAGAAATATCACTACATGCAAGAGTTCCAAAATACCCTTAAAATAACCAATAAGTCTCATGTAGTTTGAGAAGAAGATTGGTTGTACTTGTGAGAAATAAGGTTCCCACAATGAAACCCACATACTTTGGTGTAGTTAAGGCGAAGGAAACTGATTTGGAGGTGGAATATCTGAAACCCTAGATTGCACCCTTTTATTGGAAGTCTTGAAGGGCTTTAGAGAGTTTTGAAACTTAGAGGGTTTTTGGAATAAGGAGGAACGAGAGGAATTAGGGTTGTATATGCTGATAGGGGACATAAATGGGGTCAAAATGGAATAGGTTGGACTTAGACAAAGAGGAAATGTCAAATTTTCCCCTATTAAAATCCTGGTCGAACAGGTCTATGAGACCTTATTTACGGGCCATAGATGGGATATCGCCAGATGACCTTTTCCAAACTTCAGAGACTTATTCTCTTTGATTCCCATTTTATAAGACAAATTATGACTCGTATTGAACTTTACAAGTTGTCTGATAAGTCATAGATTGAACTTCAGAAAGATCCTAAATTTCATCAAATCTGCGAGGTTCTATGAATTCACTTTACGGGTCGTACTTCATCTTATGAATCGTAAACCCCCTTTGTAAACATCAACATTTCAATTTTTTCAAAGCTTACTTTTTGCATCTCTCCAACCCCCATAAGTGGGGGCTTTCAATTAGGTAGACTTGACTTTAAACAATCTTGATAGGCTCCCCATCCACCATGGTTTATTATTTGAACCATCACTGCATGGTTTAACACAACTGATAATGTATTCTACCATATCTGCGGATATGCATTATGCAATCTAGTTTTCTTTCCAACTGATGTTCTCAATAAATTCTTTCACTTCTGCATTAGATTCCTCTACTTCACCTTCAGTATAGTATGGAGCCCCAATGGTAGTCCAATTATCATACCAAAAATATGAATTACCTACTTTTAACTGCCGTCACATATAAGGTTCCACTTTCTCCCTTATTACAATCATTTTTCTCAAGACTTGTGATGCTCCTGTGTTTATGACAAATAAGGGTTTTTATTTCTTGCAATATTTGTTCCATAAATAGTTGCACCATAGAGACCCTATAAATGTCCTGAAATTCCACCGGAGTTTAGCAAACAGGGCCCTATTATTGTCAAATAGGGACCTGAATCCTAAACCACCCTCTTCAATAGGAAAACAAATCTCATCCCAAGCTATCTAGTGCTTTCTTTTTTCTGTTGGATAATCCATCAGAAGTACTTAACAAATATCTAATGGAGTATTATAATGACACCTTTGGGAGGAGTCATAGCTGACAACATATGAATTGGCATGGATCGCAGAATATAGTTAATCAGTACATACCTCCCACCAAATGAACAAAACTTGTTTTGCCATGCTAATATTCTCCTTGAAACCTTCCTAATGAGTTCCTCAAGATACAGCTTTCTGGATCTACCATAATAAATAGGACAGCCAAGATACATGAATGGAAATTCCCCTTGTCTTATCCCTATTAATTTCCTCAATCTAATTGAAATAATCAATGGAGTTTTTTTTATGTAAGTAGAAAAAGCTCTTTGATTTATTAATCAATTGGCTTGAAACCTCTTCATACCTCCTTAGGATATTTTTCTTCTTGATAATGAAAGCCCTCTCACCTAAGCAGAAAAGGATAGTATTATCAGCATAGGCCAGGTGATTAATTTGGGGACTTCACTTAGGCAATCCATCTCCTATGAAATCCATATCTCCAGTTAAACTATTCAATCCTCGAGATAATACCTCAGCAGCTATTATGAATAAGGTATGAGAAAGAGGATCTCCTTGTTTTAGACCCCTGGTAGACTAAAATAGACCATGAGATTGCCCATTTACTAAAATAGAATACCACTTATTAGATAGTAATATCCAGATCATATCAATGATAACCTCTGAGAAACCAAACTGTCTTCCTACTATTGTCAGAAAAGTCCACGAAACTCTATCATAGGCCTTTGTCATATCCATCTTAAGTATAACATTGGTGAATTTATTTCTCCTGTTGATGTCCCTTATTATTTCCTATGCGAGTAGAACATTCTCAATGACACTCCTTCCTTTAACAAAAACTAATTAGTTTTGAGAAATGATTTTAGGTAACACAGTAACCATTCTATCGTGTACCACCCTTGATATCACTTTATTGATAAAACAACTCAGGCTTATGGTTCTCAGATCCGAAAAGCCTTTGGGAAAGTCCTTTTTGGAGAGTAAAATTAGATTAGTATGCGTGACATAACTAGGTAATTCATGTCAACAAAAGAAAACCCTCACTATATTACTGATGTCACTAGCTACAACATCCAAGAATTTTTGGAAAACATAGCCTGAGAATCCATTTAGGCCAGCTGCACTATTACCATTGAGTTCAAACATAGCAGTTTGTACTGCCTTCTCATCTGAGAGTCTAGTAGCTCATTGTTTCCCCCCCCCCCTCTTTGATTAGATTTGGAATGTGATCTAACATTGAGAAGTCTTGGCAAAAATTGTCTTCTTGAAATTGATGTAGAAAGAACTTTACTGCTTTCCCGCCTGTTTCAGCAATTGTCTTTAATACATCTCCCTATTCATCCCTGATTTCATTTAGCTGAAGCCTTTTCCTTCTTCTTTGAACAAATGAGTGAAAGAACTTAGTGTTCTTATACCCATGCACAAACCAATTGATCCCTGATTTTTGCGTCCAAAATCCCTCCTCCAATTTAAATATCTTTTGAGTTCAGCCTCTACTCTACTCAATTCAACTCTGTCTTTTATTAAGGGGTCCACTTCTAGTGGAGCTTCTTTGACCTAGAAAATATCCTCCAATGTTGCCTTCTCTAAGAAAATGTTTCCAAATTCCTTTTTACTCTATACTACTAAATCCCTTTTCACCCTTCATTTTAGCAGGCAACCCCATTAATGGACTGCCTGTAAAATCAGTGAGCCAATTCCGTTCAACAATGTTTCCGAAATCTTTATGCTTGCTTCAGAAATTCAGAAACCTAAATGGCTTTGTGATGTTATCTTCCCTATTTGGCATATGACATGCAAGAGCATGATCAGAGCCTTGTTTGAAGAGGTGCTGAACCTCACAATTTGGAAAAAATTTAATGAACTTAGCATTCACTAAAATTCTATCCAATCTCGTGAAAATACATGCATTATTTATCCTCCCATTCCACTAAGTGTAACTGCTTCCAGTGTATTTTATTTTTGATAGGGCACAATAACTGATATATTGGACAAAATCAATTGTCTCTTGCTATGTAAAATCCAAACCGCCCAGCTTTTACTCCTCATTTATAATGACATTAAAATCCCCTCCTACCATCCAAGGGAAATTTTGAATGTCTAACCTACCAGATCCTCCCAAAGTTCAAATATTTCTTGGGAATTACACCTAGCGTAAACTGATGTAACATAGAAAAGCTTATCGCATTTACAAAACTTCATCGTAATATGTTGAGGTGAGTCAATGATAATATTCCCACACCAATCATTGTTCAAAAATATCTAGATTTTACCCATATAATTTACCATAGCATTGTCAAAACCTAACTTCCTTTTGAATTGATCTAACTTAACAAGGTCTTGAAATGGCTCGATTAAAGCTATAAAAGTAATGGTATTTTTTGTTTAGGTCCATTGAACTCCCAAAAGCATTTTGGAGTATTGACAGACCTAATATTGTAAAAAAAACTCCTTTGTCAATAATTGATCACAACTTATAGCTCTGCATTTATTACTCCTTGTTCTTACCTGCAAAGGTATCATTGATCTACCTCTCTTAGATTTGAGGCTATTAGTATGCCTAGGGGATAGGTCACTGGCCTTACTGACATGTAGAATGTTGTATTCCAGTCCTTCACTATCATCTATCTCAGCAACAATGTCAAATTCTACAATTCCTTCCCATTGTTTCAATGCCTCACTTAATGAATCTTCAATTACTTCAATGCGTCCCCTTATAGGGTTGATAGTTGAATCATTCTTCTCGACCATATTTTGAGCACTCTGACTTTTAACAAGATTTTTTTTGTCCTTGTTTGTTGAATTTTTCCCTTGCTCACTCGTCTCCAGCTTATCATTATTTCTATGAGGAGTGTTTTCACCTCTCTTCTCATTCTCTCCTTGGTGATCTTGTACCTTGTCCTTGTCATAAACCTCAGTAACCCATTCTTTGGCTGTTTGATTGACCATCTCATTCCCTTTATTTACTAGTTGGTTATTCTCACCTTCTTAAGTTCCAAGAGAATCAAACTTGTTCTTTGTTTGAAGAGCCGACCCTTTAGATTGTCATTTCTTCATTGGTTGATTTTTCCTTCCACGAGTCTTTTTGTTTTACTCAATAAATCCCGCCTCTACCTTATTCTCCCCCAAATTAGTGGTGTCATCTTGTGGTTTCCCTTCCTTTGTGTTTGTGTTGTTAGCCTTGTTCTGCTGATCTACACCTTTTTTCCTTTTTCCCCTTGTATAGCTTAGGATGATTCATATAGCATTGATCCTCATCATGTCCTTGAATTAGACATGTTAATCAATATTTGGGGAGATAGTCGTATTTGATCTGAATTTGTTTCTCTATGACTTTTTCATTCCCTTTTTTTTTACATAGTATCTTAATTCTCTTAGGGAATTCTCCAAGTAAGTCTACCTCCACTTTAACTCTTGCGCAGCTTGGTCTGGTCTGGTTCTTGGTGGCTTGATCTACTTGCAATGGCTTATCAACTGTGGCTGCAAGAGAGAAAATAGACTTTTCTCCGGAAAAAAATTGGAGGGAGAGACGGGAATGAAATCTATGTTATGGTCGTAGTAGTCTCCTCCTCCGGGTTAAACATGAGGCCCCATTTGTGTGTTGTCATAGGGTACGAATTGCGTGATGTAAAATGCAGGCTTCGACAAAAGATGGACATAGTCCTCAAGCAGTGATGCTCTAATCAGAATGTGTCTATTGCTAAGCAACCTAATTTTACATTCCCCCTTTAATTCACATTGCTTAGGAATGAGCTTCCTCGAATCATGGATCTTCGGCCACCCATATGACAATTTCCCTATTACTGCATATTGAAGGTTTTCATTAATCACCATTTGTTCTACTTCTGAATAATCCCGTTGAACAATAGGTTCCCCATGAAGATAGGTAATAGATTTTTGTGGGATAGATTTTGGTTTCACAACAGGGGGTTTGAATAAACTCGTATATGATCATAAGGTAGCAAGTTGACCTGTCCCATCAGGAGGCTGGCCACTGGCCGGCGTGGCCATCGTTCTCGAATCAAAATTGTCGGCGGCAATATTAGTGTTTCCTAGTAGAGAGCTTTTTTAAAAAAAAAAAAGTATATTCCACATAATGTTATATAAGTATCATTGATGATTAATATATTTAAAAATAAATAAATCACTCAACTTTACCTAAAGATCATAGAAAATATTTGAGAAAATTTATCATATTCCAATAATCAAGTTTCTCTCGATAATAGGTAGACATTAAATTGTTGTTGAATGATCTTTTTGTTGAAGAAAACCATCAGACAAATAATATATTGACTATTTAACTTCTTAATTCTCTTTGCTTTACTCGGTTCATTCACAATTCAAAATGATCCTTATTCATGCTTAGGTGAAGTAATTCTTTTTTCTTAAGTAATTCTTTTTTCTTACTCTTTTCTTCTCTTCCTTTTATTTTTGTTTTAAATTTTTAATTTGAATTTATATGTTACACCTCACCCTAATTGTCATCTTTTTTTTTTTACAGAAGTGTGAGCAACTCATAATTATTAACGAAAATGAAGCATGAATAAAATTTTATTCTCTATAGTGCATTTTAAATTTTTCTAGACACTGATTAGTGTTTTGATTTACTTTTTTTCTTAAATAATTCTCAATGAACTGCACGAATTGGGTTGGATCAAACCGTGAACTTTTTCGAATTCTTAGTCTCACTTAAATTATTTTGAGGTACGATTATTTGAAGTCATGAGAAATACATTACTGTTATTATACATAAAGTTTAGAATTTAAGGACATGTAAATTGATCTCTTATCTTATGCATATCTTGAAATTATATAATGAAGTTTAATATTTAGGATCTTTAAAAGTTTCTAATAAGTTTTATCAAAATTCTTATTCGTGTACGCATCATCAATATATATTTTTAAAATTACCTCTACAATTTTTATTTTAGTTTTTGTTTATTTATTTATTAAAGTCAGCATAGGCCTCCCAACAAAGAAATCATTTAAATTGGATGACTGACCATCAATTTTAGCTTGTACTTTTTTTTTTAATTCGTTATACTCTATTTTTAATATAACTCACATTGTATGTATTATCTACTAGAAATACACGTGCACGTGTCTAAATGATAACTAGGGAGCCTCTTGATGTACTCTCCGATATAACAGATGGTTAGGCTGCAGTTCCCTGCTACTTCTTAATCTTAACGTTTTGTTCACTTGCCCGTGCTTCAAGATTGAAATTTCACCAGAAATGTCTGCATAAAAAAGAATCTTGTAAATGAGATTGCTTCATATACATACCACATATCAAGCAGATGCCCCCTAACAATTTTAGTTTATTTTTGTTAAACTCTGAGTTTTATTTAACCAACTATAGCAATGTACACCACTAACTCATTGGACTCTAGAGTTGGTTTGTACAAAATTAACCAATTAACTAGAGCTGTAATCAAAGGACTACTATAGGAAGGATCTGAATCATTGTGCAAAAAAAAAAACTTGGACTCTTTAAACAGGGAAAGCTATTATGATTTTCTACTATAACTATCCACTTGTCTCTGTCCCACAATATGCAGCTGCAATAAGATCTCTTTGACTCTATTTGTGCTCTCCCTTGACACTTGATTATACCTTCAAATGTTTCTTTCAAATCCAGAAATGGTACATCACTGCAGCAAAGATATGCACCAATTGCATCTTGGCACATTTTGGATGATACTTGAAGGCCACCTAAGTTGCTTCAATGATCTGTTCAAATATTCCATAGCCAAAGCAAAGAGGTGAGCAGACATAGGATCTCCTTGCCTTACCTTTCTTGGCTTGGCATCTGGTAGTTAGGATCAATTTTATTTTATTCCACCTTACTGTCCAAATACACTTGTGGATCTCCTAGCGCAGTTCTTAGGTGCCAACTGTGAATGAGATGTTGAGAAACTTGCACATTGTTTTACCCTTGCCACCTTCATGGAGCCTCCAAGTAGAAGCGCCGACACATATCCCTGCTGTTAATAGTATCATTCCAGTCTAACCTCTTAGAGCTGAACCTTGCAAACAAGGCATCCTACCTGAGATAAAGAATGTCAAACTTATAGCACACAATGCTGAAATTTTCAACTAAGACAACAAGTTCTCACTTAGCAAAACTCAACATTTCTGTTGAAGATATATAATATACAACCCTAGCTAAGGCATATTTCTTATCCTTTTCGATCACTAAATTTCTCAACACATGCAGACTCTGCATGAGCTACAGCAAATTGTGTTAATTACATCTTTTTGCTACAAGGCTAATAGACCAAGTAGGGACGGTAGACAAAACCTGTTCAACTCATGTGAAAAGTGATGTCTCTCACGAGTCCAACCAATGCAATTATAGGATGGTAACAATATTAGCACTTAGTATTCTTACTGTCACGTATAAGTAAAGCTAAAAAATGTACCAGTCTTACCTTAAATATGTCAAAATTGTCAATTTGATTGTGAAGGATCTTGCTCTTATCCACTATGAGGTGAATTTCCAGAAGAGACCAAACAATGTCTTCCTAATCAGTGGGTCAGTGAATGGCAGAATTATGATTGTCTGTTTTTGGGAAAACAAAGTTATGTCTATGAGCAAGGAGATTGATGTGGTCAAGTGGCTCGCTTTGAGAAGTATTCATCTCCGTTGCTATCAATGCTTAAGCAATCATAGGTTTCCATGTCATTATTTATTAAAGATAGACATTGATAAACATTGTCTACTAGTGGGAATGATTTATCATCAGCCAGGAATGTCTGAATCCTCTTGTCTACTTCTATCCAACTACATCCAGGTTTCTTCTTTAACCCCAGCTTCTTCATCTTCAGTCTCAACTTGCGTACCTCATTCCATTTGTTCTGTGAAGCATATATTTTTGCCAAAACAATGTAAGTGGATGGATCATCTTCGTTCTTTTGAGTAAGAATCTTTGCAATTTCTTCTCCAACCTCTAACTCCCCATGCAAATGGCATGCAGAAACTAATGTGCTTAACAATTCTACATCCTCCCTGATGTTTGGGTTGCTCTGCAGAATTGCATAGGCTTCACGCAATCTTCCAGCACGTCCAAGAAGGTCAATTAGACATGAGTACTCTTCAGCTGACGGTTGAATACCACAGCCACTGACCATCACATTAAAATAGTGGTAACCTTCATCCACTAATCCTGCATGAGCACATGCAGAAATTACTGCAAGGAATGCAACTCTATCGGGTTTTACATTAGAATGCAGCATTTCATTAAAGAGTTTTAGCGCTTCAAAAGCTTGGCCATGAGATCCATATGCTGCAATCATTGTAGTCCATGATACCAGATCTCTCTTGGGCAACTCATCAAAGACTTTAAAAGCTTCACTTAATGCACCACATTTAGCATACATATCTAGCAGCGATCCCATAACAATTTCATTCCTTTCCAAGTTATTATCAATGATACACTTGTGGATCTCCTTGCCCTGTTCTAAGGCTGACAACTGCGAACAAGAAGACAAGGCACTAGTCAGAGTGATTGCATCAGGCTTTATCCCTGCCAGCTTCATGTCATTATAGATGTCAAGAGCCTCCAAGTAGTACCCAGCTGACACATATCCAGAGATCATTACATTCCATGCTTCCACATTATTCTTTTCAATCTTACTGAAAATATTTTGGGCAGTCTCCACTCTGCCACATTTGAAATATAAGTCGACAAGTGAAGCATTAAGAAAGGCATCAAATTGTACGTTATTTCGAATTATATATGCATGAAGAAACTTCCCGTGCTGCAGTTGAGCAGATTTAGAGCACGCCATTAATAAGCTGGTTAAAGTCACAGAAGACGGTTTCGTGTTTAGTTTATTCATCCTTTGTAAAAGCTGAATGCACGATTTGCTATCACCTCTTAAGCTGTAACCAGATATCATGGAATTCCAAGAAACCAAACTCTTGGCAGGGATTTGCTCAAAAATCTTTTTAGCCTTCTCTAAGAGCCCACCTTTCCCATACATGTCCACAAGAGCAGCACTTACAAAACCATCCAACAGAAACTTGTTATTCACTAATTCCTGATGAATTTTCTCCCCTCTTTCCATATCCAAAAGCCTCGCACATGATGAGATTGCAGCTGTGTAGGTAACCGAATTAGGCGTATATCTCAAATCCTTCATCTTCTCAAAGCATTGAAGGGCTTTGTCAAATTGTCCACTCTGATAGTAGCACGAAATGACAGTATTCCAACATGCAATGTCCCTTTCAGGCATTTCATCGAACAGTAGTATAGCAGAACCGAACAAGTCACAT
Organism: Solanum rostratum; assembly: GCA_029948455.1. Lineage (NCBI taxonomy): Eukaryota > Viridiplantae > Streptophyta > Magnoliopsida > Solanales > Solanaceae > Solanum > Solanum rostratum. The sequence goes on from CM057056.1 coordinate 41,078,443, forward strand.
TTGGCATACACCCCAATCACTGAACTTGTCACAACAACATCTGATAAAAGCCCAGTTTTAATCAAATGAACATGTATCATTTGACCATATTGGACTTTTCCCAAACCACTACAAGCCTTGAGAACACTAGGATAGGTGTAACGATCAGCTTTAAGATATGGGAATTGCAACAGCTTGTCAAAGAGGTGAAGAGCTTCACTGAAAAGTTGGTTCTTAGTATAAGAAGCAATGAGACCATTCCACAATGTGATATCAAGAGGGTTTTCAAGATTTTGAAAAACAAGTTTAGCGGAATGGAAATCATGGCAAGACACGTATAAGTTAATCAGATTCTTGGATAAGTTAATGTTGCTTTGTAAGCCTAAAGTTACGATCTGTTGGTGCAATTGCTTGCCTCGTTTCAGTGATGTTGAAGATGATTTCAAGAGAGACAAAATTTTGATCGAATCCATAGATATTGGATAGCAATCCGAAACAACTACCACTCCATAAATCCCTCTTAAAAGACATGTGTTAAGAGACTAATTTTATGCCGGATTACTATAAAGGCAGGTTGAGTTGAAATTGAAAATAAAAAATGAAAAATAAAAAAATGGATTGAAATAAAAATTAGATTGAGTCATGATCCTGTCAAAAATTCGAGGTGGATCATGATCAATCTAATTTGATTATCTCAATCTTAATAATTTTAATATATTATTATTTATTTATAACTACAATTTGAATTTCAACTCAAGAAAATAAAGTTACAAATAGAGGGATAAACCATATAAAATACAAAATAAGATAACATATATTACATTAATGCAAGTAAAATGCGTTAGAATGGGTTGAAATTGGATATTAATTGGATTCAATTGAATATTCTTTCAAAATGGGTTAAGACTTGAATGGGTTTAGATTAAACTCAATTCAAATTGACTTGAGTCCAACCCATAAATTTTTTGATGTGTTGGGCAGATTATCAATATTTGGGCTCATTTTGACACTCTTAATTATTATACTCCGTACTTGTTTCACTTTTTTTTTTCAATTTTGTCTCAAAATAAGTGGCGATAAACTCTACGAGTTTTACTTGTTTTGAAATAAGTGATATATTATAATTTTACGAAGGATCTGATTTTGTTCTTCTAAAATTATATCCTAAGAGACTTTTCCCCAAAACAGTTGGTACTTTCTTTTTCAAGGCATTTAATTAGGAGTAAGTAAGTAAAAATATTCCTTATTTTCTAGGATTGATCTAAAAGTGATTAAAAAAAATCTTAATACTAATAAAAAGTGATACAAATATTGATTATTAAGTAGAGGTAATAATTTCTTTTAAATTCTCAAGATTTATCGTTTATACAAAGGCTCTATCTTCCCCTTCTCACCCCCTCTCTCTAAACCCATCCCCACCATTTTTTCACCATCATCATCTCCACCCTTTTTATTGTTATCGTTGTCATCATCCTTTCTCCTATGCTACTACATCAACCCCTTTTTCCTCCACTAGGCAACCACCATTTTCTTCTCTTTCTTCTCCACCATAATTATCACCAATTTCACCTTTTTTTTCTCCTTCTTTATTACCACTATTGCAATAGTTTTCACGTCTTCCACCACAACGATTACTATCAGTTATTGCTAAAAAATTTAAATTGTGGAAAATCAAATTATCAAAATTGAGAAACCTAATGGAGTACCAAGACATCAAGCATAAGATAAGCTACAAATCAACGGAGTTAAATATTGAATCAAGATCTCAATAATAAATTAATAATATCAATCACCCTCTTTTTGGGGATCAGGGATGAAAACAAAATCAATTATTGAAGAATATCAATCACCCTCTATGAAAGACTCATGGATTAAAATAGAATTAATTAAGCTACAAAAGCTCAAGAATAAAAAGTGTTTGAGAAATCTCAGCAGTAACAAAAGATTAAAAAGACATAACAGTGGCTAAGGGAAGTCATTTGACAAATTAATTCAAAGAAGAAGATTTCGGAATATAAGATTAGGTTTTCTATTTATTCTTGAAAATAAAATCTGTCACTGCCTATTTACAAGGATCAAATCTTTTGGATTGCCATCTATTCTGTAGACATATCAACCTTATGTCTCTTATAAAAAATAAGCCTAACGAAAAATGAGATATACAAAGTGTATGAATCATCTCACTTTGTCTATTCTACTTTTATCAAGCTTTGTACTACTTGGTGTTGGGTAAGGCATTATCTCTCTGTGTGTACATACATACATACATATACATACATATATATATGTAGTATGTATGTATGTATGTATGTATGTATGTATGTATATACATACATATATAAGAGAGAGAAAGAGAAAGTAGAGTGTAGATTGATGAGCTATACTTACCTTGTACTCAAATCAAAACTTCAAAGGTTAGAAGAGAAAACCCTTGCAACTCAGGGTGATTGGTGTAAGATCCATTCTAGATCCAAACTAATAAAATAACATTTTGTGTCAATCTTACATTCCGTACTTTCTTTATCGTCTTTCAATTTATTATCGTAAATAATTGATTGGTGAACTCCATTAGTTAAATATCAAAGAAGAAAATCGAAAAAGAAGCAATTCACTCTCCTTTTACACTTTCAACTGGTATCAAAGTGGAGTCTCATAAATTATCTGTCTAACGATAGGTGAGAAAAGATTATAACTCAACAAATCATTGGCCATTGTTTAAATAAGGTACCTCTCATTTAGGCCTCCCTAATTTAGCGGTTAAAATTTTTCTCGTTGGAAAGTAAGGATGAAAACCTTTATCAAATCATACGATGTGAAAGCTTGAAGAGTTAATAAGTTGGGATATATTCTTGTTCCAACCTAGAAGAAAGCAAATGATAGTCAAATATCAATAATTTCAACTTTAGAGAACTACACTAATGAGGAAATGTATATGCTTTAGGTCAACTCTAAAGCAAAAAATATGCTATATAATAATGCTATTAATAAGAGAAGAATGTAAAAAGATATTTAATTGTGAAACGACTAAGGAAATGTGTGATAAGTTAGAAGTTACATATGAAGGAATGGACAAAATCTAATAAACAATCATCAAATTATTAATATATGAATATGAATTATTTCTTATGAAGGAAGAATCGGTTGAAAGCATGTTTTCACGTCTCAACAAAATCATTGGAGAATTAAAAGCTTCAAGATAAATTTATCCTCCAATTGAGCACATAAGAAGAATTCTGAGAAGTCTGCCACCTCCATGCACGCTAAAGTTATAGATCTTGAAAGCATGAATCTAAACAATCATGCATATGATAAAGTTAGAGGAGATTCCATTACTTTTGAGAAAACTCATCAGAAAAAGCAACCATAAGAAGACAACAAAAAGAAATTTGTGGTGTTTAAAGCTACTGAAGAATATAAAGTAGAAGAAAAAATTAGAGAGAATGATGTTATTCTGATCAATAGATCAATCATGGAATTCTTCAGGAGCTCCAAAAACATCAGAAGAGGAAGGAACTTCACAAAAAGTAAGTATATCACATATCAAAATTAAAATGATGGCAAATGCTATGGGTATGAAAAGTGTGGGCACATAGTAAGTGAATGTTCGTAAGCAAAAATAAATCACTCTATAGGAAACAAAAAGAATAAATCAGTTAGAAATTGGAGTGATAAAGATATTAACATGCTCAACTACACTACCGATATCGAAATGTAAACGAGTTCGAAATATAATACCCAACGTATGAGGTCGGAATGATATCCTACAAGAAACAATTTTAAATAAGATTGAAAAAAAAGAATTACAAGGCACAAATTTAGTTTGAAATAATGATACGAGTATTTTCTAGAGGATTTTTGATAATGAGACAAACACGAAAGCTAAAGATAACTAGACAAACACAACATAGTTTAATGCATAAAATTTGTAGGTACAAATTTATTTGTTTCTTTGATTCTTCGTTTTGAATTTTCTCTGTGATTTGAGGATTGTTAATAACATATTTCTCAAAGTAGAAATATTTGGATCTCCTTGAGATTTATTTCATCTCCATGAAAGGATTTATGAATTTTCTTAAAGTATTTAATTATTAGGGAGATTTTGGCAAATCTTGATCTTTTTATGAATATCCCCATGAGTTTATAAAATATTTGAGATACCTTTTCAAGAAAATATATTACTCTTTATATAGGCATGAGCTAGGTTTTAGGGTGGAGTACCCTCCAAGAACCTAACTAGAAGTTAACACATCTTGTAGTGTCACAACTTAAATTGAACATATCTTGTAGAGTCCTATGAAATTTTAATTACTGACTCAATTTCTTTATTGCCATTGCATTATTCTCAATCTTCATAAATGTAAAGGTCAATATTCTTTTTTTTTCCTCTATAAATTATTTAATTTTTTTAAATATGAATATATAGGTCTTATTCCTTATTATTTTGGTGTTAAACTTAACTAAATCCTGATAAGATATAGTTTTTTTAAAGTAGTAGATCACTTCCTTAAATGTAAAGTAGCTATCAATCACATTCTACAAGTGCATGACCATTCAAACATTTTAGTGAAAAAGTTGATGATAAACTTATTTTTTATATTTCATTAAAAAGAAACTACTTTTCAAGTCAAAATTCACGATCAATAGTAATAATATAATGATTATTTTCTTTTTGCAATAAATAAAAATAGGCGGAATGGCCTAATAGGCCCCTGTACTTGGTCCCGCTTGTCACCTAGGGCCTTATACTTAGAACTTTGCCAACTAAACCCTTGTACCTACTCAAAACCTACATTTTAAACCCTTTTTTCTGACCTGGCATCCTACGTGGCATACCAGGCCTAGTGCGTGAGTTTCACTCCATTTTGGAGCGTGAAAGGTTTGTAAAAACCCCTTTAACAATCATCTTCTTCCCCAAATACCCAAATATATAAATCTCCATTTTTTCTTCTCAAAATTCTTCAATTTTCTTCTTGTTTTTGTCTCTCCAAACGAAATTTCTTCTTGTTAGCCATAATTTCTTCTTGGAAAATTATTTTTCTACTAAAGTGGGTTTTGCTCTTGCTCTTGTTTTGATTCTTATTTTCTTCAAAGAACCCATACCATATATTAGTAGTCACTCCATTTATAGTCCCTTTTTCCCTATTTTTCTTCTCATCCTCTTGATTTCAAGTTTAATTTCTCTTTTTCTCTCTTATCCATATCAAAAAAATTTCATCCATTTTTTTCTCAAAAAAAATTCATCCATTTTTTTCTCAAAAAAAATTCATCCATTCTACTTTAGCTCATTCCTATAGAATTTACATAAATGATCTTCTTTTTCTTGATTTGGGTTTAATCTAACTGGAAAAGACAATTTTTTTTGGTAATTTGGAGTTGGATTTTTGGTGGGTTTTGTTTCTTGAGTTGAATTGGAGGTGGGGTTGAAGAAGAAAGGGGAAAATATTGAAAATTATGAGGATTTTGACTTTTTGACAAAAAAATATAGGTTTTGAGTGGGTACAAGGGTTTAGTTGGCAAAGTTCTAAGTATAAGATCCTAGGTGACAAACGGGACCAAGTACAGGGGCCTATTAGGTCATTTCGTCATAAAAATAAAATAAAATTGACTTATAATTAAAACTCACAATTATGCTCGATGAATATGTTTAGGATGACCAATGATAGCATCGTTGGTTATAGTTTCGGATACCTTACTTTCACATAATAAACTAGCAAGAAAAAATTTAAAAATATTAATTGAAACTATTTTATGATGCATAACAATAACCATTATAAAAACTCAACAATAAAATTTTCACAAATTTTGAAATTGTTGATAGGATATTGTATGTTATATTTATATCTAAAATCTCTAGCTTTAATCAAAATACTAATCTTATTACTTTATTTCTTATATTTTGGTCTTGGCATTTTTGGGGGGACAATTAAGCTTGCTAATTGTTGTATAGCCTTGCTCCTTTTCATTTTTTAAAAACTTTTTCTACGACCAAGAAAGAGAAGGCAGGAGGATTTCTTTGCCTTTTTTATAAAAAAACATTTTGGAAGCTTACTAATATTTTATAGTTTCACTAGAGGATGAAATATAGGAAAAGTAGAAAAACATAAAGATTAAAAAGTTCTAGTTAAAAACAAAAAGAATTGCTGCATTAGAGATCCGAAACCCACTCAACTGGTGTGGGCTGCTTAAAATTCAACCTCGGAACTAAAGCACCCATCAAACTATTTCTCTAATTGATGAGTGCTTGCAAATACATTATGACCACTTTATCATATATTCTATATAGGTACGCAAAGTATTCATCGGGTTAATGGGTGCTTTAGCATTCAACACACCATATGTGGGTCTTCCCTTGGTTATCAATCTGTCCATGTGTAATTGATGGATTCATGAGTCTCAAATCTTTTTCATTTTTAAGAACAAAAAAAAAACCACTAATATGTGTGTAGATTTTTGTGTTTCTAATAAAATTGTGCAATGTGGTAGTAACACATGTTTTTTCCATGGGTTTAGTTTAATATAACACACCTTCAGAGGTGGATCCGCAATTTGGAGGTTACGAGTGTCATACCATTATGTTAATTAAATTGACCAAATATTTAACATATTTTAGTCAATGATCTTCATGTTCAGAAAATGAATGTAGCTAAGGACCCTCAAGTTAGGAATATAGAAAGTGCAGAAAAAGTTGGGTTGTAAGATTCATGATTCAATTCATGAGCCCAGTCCACAACCTGTAGTTTAATCCACGAGGCATACACCAGGAACACAAATAAGAGACTTCAGAAGGTGAAATTTTGCTAAGTGTAAAATGATCCACGAGGATCATCTACGACCCATGGAAGGAAACACGGACCGTAAAATGAGTCGTAGAGTAATATCCAGACATAAAGGAAATTTAGAGTTTTTGAAGGGTAACCCATGACCAATAAGATGGCCATGGTCTTGTTCATGGTCCGTGGTTTGTGCTCGTGAGTGAGACCTTGAGAACTGGAAAACTTACTAAGTATAGAAGGTTTCCACGAGGTGATCCATGATTGGTGGATAAGTTTAGGATCCGTGGAGTTTGTTTCGTGGTTTGGTGGGCTGGTAACCAGATATTGAAGATTAAAAAAGAAGAAAAGGATGGCATGAACCATGACTCGTGATTTAGTCCATGACCCCTAATCGAGGTCTGTGGTTCGCGTTTGGTAGTTTTAATGAAGGACAATTTCGTCCTTTCTGCCAGTCATAGGCTTTAAGTACGTCATTTTTATGATTCTTTAGGATCCTAATCAAACCTAAAACCCCTAAGGATTCGCATTCTTTTCATTCTCCCATATTCTAAAAAATCCTAAGGTATTATTCTCTCTAGAAGGCAAAGGAAAAGGCTACTCCTTCTTAGAATCTAACTAAGGTATGTGAGTTGGTTTGTGGGTTCCTTTCACCTACGAAGTCCTTCATTAAATTTTTACCTTTTCTTTAAGCTCCTCTAAATACTACCATACATGCTAATGATGATTTTATGATGTATTTTTCCTTTAATGTTATCATACCATATCTTGTTAAGTATTTCCATGAGTTTTGAGTTGATGGTAATGATCCCAATCAGTAGGGTCTTAAATGATGATGTGAAGGTTGTTAATTTATGTTTTAAATAAGCATATTTTTCCATGATCATGCATGACCCTCTTGATTCATGAGTTTTCTAGTGAATGATTAAGCCCACAAAATTTAAGTCAATTTTTGCATGATATGTTCAGGATTTATAGGGTATATAAGAAAAACTTTTAAGTTAATATTTGTCAAAGATATAAGCATGTCAATGATGCCCTAAATGATTTTTGTGATGGTCCCTAAGATGAAAGGACAATTCTCACATGGATGTTCCTATGTTTTGAGATACTCTTTAAAATTGCTATTAGGATTCTAAGTTTCATTACTTGACTAAGTAAAAATTTTAGAGCATGTCGTGGGATGGCTTAGCACCGAATGAGGCATTGAGGTGGAGTTCGGTATGGGAACCCTAGAAGCAACCCCTTGCCTCATTAACTATGAACCACTATAGGAGACCTTGTAGGCTAGGCTAGTGGATCCACGCAGATCATTTATGTTATTGATGATACATGCTAAGTGATGGAGTTCCCCTCGACAAGTGGTCTTCTTGTGCCAACGTAGGTGGTTATGTTGGATTTCATATAGTAGCTCACATGGTCTTACATACTAGTTACGATACATTCCCATAAAGTATGATATTAATGTCTTCATTCCATCACATATATTTTATTTATGCATTACTTTTTCTTCATATTGAACATTATTTCTTGTGCATGCTTAAGCTCATATAAATGTTGTCTTTAGCATGTCATGCATTGAAGCCTTTGGAATTATGTATAATGGCATTACAATTTCATACTTGTATTGCACCTCACATACTTAGTATATTCCAAAGTTCTAACACATATTTGCTTATATAATGTCACCATTTGGGAACCAATTCTCCTCCTCCTCCAGCTCATGGCTAGTTTTATCGATGTTCAAGACTAGAGTTAGTGGTGAGCCCTTAGTTCAGGCTGTTCACCTATTCATCTTCATGCTTTGTATAATTCAGAAGGATCTATATTTGTTACTTTTTAAAATGAAGGGTTTTACTTTCTAACTTATTTGAGCATCTTTTTTATTTGAGGAAAACCGACCACACACCGGTTTCTATTGACTCATGTTTAGATGGTATATTATGGATGTTGGTGTATGTTTTTGAGATGCTTCCTTTTTACTTAAATGATATCCCTCAAACCCTACCCCATTTTATTTCCACAAAATGTATGAGTTTATATCTTTGAATTCTTAATATGCTAAGATGGCTTGGATGAGGTGCTTATGGCTGTCTCATTTGCCATGTTACGACTAGGCCCTAGGCTTGAGTCATGACAAACTGTGTATCAGAACACGAGGTTCTAAAATGTTCCTTGGATTTCAAAACATATCGCATCAAGTAGAATCTTGTTCAAGGTTGTGAAGCGCGCCACAACCATGAATGATAGGCTATGAGGCGTTAGGAAAAATTTCCCTTCTTCATTATTTATGTCGTGCCTCTAGAGTTGTCTAAGGTTCTCCTATAATTAACGATGTTCTCTTTGCTATTTCTAGATTATGCTGCCAAGAAGAGCCGTACAACTAAGGAACATACCCGAGCAACAAGCCCCTCCATTGCAATAAGCAAATAGAGTGTGTCATGCGGAGTGTAGAGCTGCATTCACTAAGTTAGCCCAAGCTTTAGCTAATGAAGCCAATAAGGAGATTGATATCCTTCCTTAGATGCCCACACCGACTATAAGGGTGCGAGATTTCATGAGGACCAGTCCACCGGAGTTCCACGACTCTATGGTAAAGAGGATCCCATTGACTTCATTAATGAGGCTTACCAAATTATTTCTATAACGGGAGTTCGTTCAGAAAAGAAGGCCGAGTTGGTGGCCTATCAACTTAAGGGAGTGACGAAAATATGGTATGAACAATGGGTGGAGGAAAAGGGCCAAGGAGTGAGCCAAATCGAATGGGAGGAGTTCAAGGATGCCTTCTTAGACTGCTTTTTCCACTAGAGTTGAGGCATGCTAAAGTACAAGCATTCATTAATCTCAAGCAAGGCACATGAGCGTGAGAGAGAATTATCTCAAGTTCACCAAACTCTCCAAATATGCCCTGTTCATGGTAGCAGATCCAAGGGAGAGAATGAGAGAGTTCATATCTGTCGTATCAGATATGGTATGAACGAGTGCAAGATCACCTTACTTATGACTGAGATGGACATTTCCTGGTTGATGACCTACATCGAACAAATTGAGGAGGAGAAGTTGAGGGAGAGAGCTAGAGGGTCTAAGAGGACTCGGGTGGATAGTCGGGGATGTTCTCACCAAAGGAGTGAAGGCCATAACAAATTCCATGGTGGCCAAAAGCAAGGAGGCCGAGGGTCTACCAACACTCTTTCTCCTTGATTCATCAAGGACAATGGAGTATCCCAATGCCACAAACTCCTAATTTCCCCAAGTGTGGGAGGCCCCACAAAGGGGAGTGCTTGGCCAATTCAAACCCATGTTTCAAGTTTGGAAAGCTCAGGCACCATGTAAAGGATTTTAGGAGTGGAGGTACAAGGCCCTAAGGCCAAGGTAAAAAAGCTCAAGGTGCTCCAAGGACCAATTGGTTCTATGCTCTTCATGGCCACTTCTGCAATCTGATCCACTATAATCTGTCCCATATTAACTTGTAGACCATCCAAGATAGCGGCTATGACAAGTGCACAGTCTAAAGTCACCCCCACATCAGGTGTAGAGGGAATGACCCAAGTAAAATGATGGAAAGATAACATCTAGCTTCCACTGTGAACTCATAAGAGTCAATACCTCTATGCGAGGTGAACCACTCTGGAGGAACTCCGTCATGCAATTGTCTACCAACTACTTAGCACCTAACTCTCAGTATCTCTCTTTGTACACCCAATTGTTAGCATCCGATAGCCCATAGATAGCATTGGTAATCGCCAGACTGAAATCAACTCTCACTCTTGTAATCATGGTAGCCGACTCCTCCCCAAAGTTTGTTTCCAAAGCATTAGCATAGAACTCGGCTACTATGGTGTGGTTGACTTTGATAGGTTCATTAGCAAAGCATAGCCAACCTAAAGTCTAAAGCTGACCAAAGAAATCTGACATCTTTTCCTCCACCTTGTCCAAACAAATCTCTCTCTCTTTTCACGGGTTGGCCTAAATACTCATCATAGTTTTGGGCACATTTGATTGAGGAATCTGCTTTGACTAAAGTAAGTTTCCTGTTCCACCTTTGGAAAGATTTTTTACTCATGAAGTGCTTGCTCGGGATCCATTTTAAACCAATAAGACCTACAATCAAGACTAACACAACAATAACATCTTATAGACATTTAAATCGTGTGTTAGAAACAAAGTTATTTGGAAGTAATCTCTATTAAACAGTGAAACATTGCTATGTTAGAGGTTCGGGTCGAATCCCACAGGGAATCATGGTTCACAAATTTAAGTGTATCATTCGTCTAAGCAATTGCAGGTTTCAGGGGGTTACAATAATTAAAATCAAGATTCAACTACATAAGCTCTAATTAGCAAATTGATCAACAAATTAAAAGAGATGTTGGGAATGTGCAAATATGGGAATCGATCAACTAGTTGGGTTTAAATATTTGACTAATTGAGTTAATAATGAGTGAATTGACTTGGTTGCTTGTAACCCATTTTTAGTTATGACACACAAATATTTCATATGATTTAATTATGATATCATATGCGGTCGCCGAGGACATACTTGGACTAAGAAGTCTCATACCCTAAAACCTTAGCCATTGAATACATAGTTATATACTTCAACTAAAACCCTAGAAGATTTTAGCTATTACATTTATTCCACACTCTAATCACTTCGATTAAAGCAATAATTAGAGATCTGAATTAAACCCCACGTGTGCAAACTCGAAATTATAGATTAAAAATATGAATGGATGTAAATTCTCTCAAATCAACAACAATAAAGTCAAAATATCAAAGACCCAACAGATAAATCAAGAACCCATATTATTAGCACACCCCTAACATGGGGGTTTTAGCCACTCATGCTAGAAATTAGAAATTCAATACCAAAAATAAAAGCTGAAGCCATGGGTAACAAGATTGAATAGAGTATAATTGATTAACACTAGCAGATCTCCTCAAGTTTTGCTTTCCAAGAGCTTAAAACCCCTATCACCCTTTTGTACTCTAAAGTAAGTAATATTCTATGTACTGCTACTCTCTCTGTAAAACTAAGAAGAATGATATGTATTCCTTTCTAAATTGCTTAAACAGTCTGTGTAAAAGTTTAAGAGTTTGTGCTCTGAGTTGCCATTTGGTGGTCAAGGCCGACCATCGTTGACCACTCCAAAAATGTGCCGAATATGCACTTAACTACTTTCCTATGCTTTCTCTTAAAGCTTGTTTCTCTGTATCATTGGGCGATGGTTTTTCACTCCGCAGATACAGTTCGGCAATTCGCTGAAGTTTCTATCTCATCGCCTACCTGTCATGATTTTTAGTCTTTTAGTTCTGCCACTCTAGGCGGTCTCTTGAGCCATTCGGCGGTACGCTGAATATGTTTTGCAACGTCAATATTGATCCCCTTCCTAAATCAGGCTTGAACCTTTGTTGCTGGAATGCGAGGTGGTCTCTCTAAATGTTCGGTGGATCGCCGAATATGTAAGCGATGCCGCTTTTCTCCAACTTTTTGCTCCTTTTTCAAGATTTGTCAAGTATTGTCCATTTGTACACTTTTAGTTCCATTTCATGACACAACACATACATATTAGTTAGAGATTAGAAATAATAGCACACTGAGAATAATATTTCTTTGCAAACTAGCCCCAAAATGAGTTTGAAATATGGACTCATCAATACCCCCAACTTAATCCTTTGCTTGCCCTCAAGAAAATTAAACATCAATCAATCCAATTCCAAAGCTTGCAAATAGGGACACAGAGAGAAACACATATATTTCCACTTTTTTCATCCCCTCTCGAACATCCATAAACCACCTATGTGATTTTGAATCCTCAAGAGATGACTAAGGAGTAATAAAAATGTGGCTATGCCCTCAATTGCTCATATAGCTTCTTATTACTGCCTAAAAGCATCACCATTTGCGCTCATGCCAAAGAAGATCCTGAACACACAAGATTATGATATTATTTTTAAAGGATCTCTTCATCACTCACTCTCCCAATTGAGAAATAGCATGTAAGCTTCAACCCATAGGCTTGCCCTTATTCTGAATCAACTTCACTTAACTTTCTTCTAGACTAAGATTCCATAGGATTTTGTTATGACTATGATATAGGGTTAAGGTTGGGTATGATAGTATACGAATAGTAGTGGCTCATCCCTCCTTAAACTCTATACATTATTTTCATGCTCAAGGATCCTTTTGGTCCTCTTCTTTTCTTCTCCTTTTGGCACCTATTTTTCTTTCGATCTTTAATCCTAAGTGTCTCCCCATTTTGCATAATCTTTCACAAATTTAGAGGGTCCTTTTTTCCGCGCAATTCTTTTTAGTGAACTTTTTTCAGCTTTCTCAACATTCTTCTTGCTTATATCTATTTCTAGGACTCCCCACCCTTCTTTTTTTTTTCTCTTTCCTTGACTCTTTTATGGGAGACACTCTTTGCTTTGTACTAACACCCCCAACTTTGTCCTTTGGCCATCACTTTGCTTATTTCAAGCTCAAGGAAGGATTGGTAAGGAATGAGAAGGAATTGTCTTTCACGAATACAAGTCAAGGCTACATGGTTTCCAAAGAAAGAATCAAGGCTCAAAGGGCTTCACTATGGACTAATTCATTATTAATGGATGTCAATATGGTCAAAGTGGACAAAATGGACCCAAAAAAGGCCTAAGGTCAATCAATAATCAACCAAGTCACTCCTCAAAACAAACCAGGCAAGGTTTAGATGTTGCAAAACATACCTTTCAACAAAATTCTTAATCTCACAATCGAAAAATGGATTTGCGTTTAAACAATGGCAACACAATCGCAACTTTCGATCATTGCATATCCAAGCTCAATCACTTATATAGTCAACTCAAGATGTATCAAATCCATACATGAACAAATTTATCATGAGAAGGACTAATTAGTGAGTGAGTAAATGCTCCTCATCCATGGCACCATCCAAATCAAAGACATGGATCATCAATGCTCGAATTTCTAAGGACTAGAGACACGATATTTGCAATAGAATGACTTTTCATATATGTACGAGGTTTCCCAAAATTTAAGGATATCATTTGCAATCATTCATATATTTAACTCAAAATGAAAAAGGTAAAATAGCAAAACAAATACTACTCTGTTACAACCGAAAGTAAAATTAAAACTATTTAAAAACTAAAAAGTAGTGGATTAATTACACTTCAACCAACAAAACTACCGATTCCCAACTCAATATGCAACACAAATGAAAAATAACTCACCCCTATACATAAGAAACATTGCCCTCAATGTTGAATATTTAAAATCAAATATCAAAAAGTGGAGGAGTGAGTTATTGAATCCCCTTGATACACTTCGTGATGCGCTAAAGTTGGGACTTAAGGGATCTTAGTTGTTCCGGGTTACCCTGAATCTTCTGAAATTGCCGTAGGGATGACTCCTTGTGACCTAGCAAACATTCTTTCCCCGTTTTCTTTGTTCTTTGCCCTCCTAGCCTCAAATTAGTCAGGCAAAGTCTTCTCTCTAGTCTTCTCAACTGCTGTTGTGTTAGGATCCTCCATAGCCTCACGTTTGTTCTTGAAAAACACTACCCTTAACCTTCATATGTAGGTAAGGCCATATGTTTTGCCTTGAGTTATCCATGGAGATTTCATTTCCTAGTGACAATTTAAGGTGTGAACTCCTTTTCTGAACTTAAGGGACCTAAAAGGAACAAAAATTTTAGGGCAAAGATTGTCTATTTTCTTCCCAAATTACATCACATCCTTTATCATTGAAGTCGTTACCTGTATATGTCCTGTCAAGAACAATTAAACACCAGGATTAAACATCTATGTAATTCCTGGGATTCAAGAAATTAGTCGACAATTAGGGTTCTTTAGCCCTCCAAATAAGATCGACGTATCACCAAGCTTAGTGGGCGGTCAAAAGCAACCATCACTAAATTTAACAATAAGCCAATAGGAAAAAGTTGTGACCTTCGCCCGATGCCTAAGATAAATTGGCGAACAACAAAATGAATTAGATGGTCAAGGATCTCATCGCTGAGTCATCCTCGGTGGTCAAGTCGACCCTCTCTAACTCATATCGTTGACCCAAAGATCCCAGACTCATCAGGCATGTTTTAGCATTAAAACAACTAGTTAGACAAGGATTTAAAACTTAATCCTCTTTTCAGATCCTCAACTATTTCATTAGCATGATTTTGGTCGAGCGACAACATACTGTTAGGAATGATATCACCAAATCAATCATCGGGGCAAGTTAAAGTCACACAATCACTGTTATGGGTTACTCAAACTTCATCCAGAAATACACAGAGCAAGTTATTTTAATTAATGACCACAAAAATTTTCAGTTCAAACAGATCACAGTTCAAAGCTCTAGGAGCTTAACTTTCCTACATTCAAGAAGTTCGAAGATTTTTCCAAACATATCAACAAGATTTAAGAACACATTGTCACCCTTCGAGTCTAATTTCATGATAGCACCTAACTCAAATGAAATCAAGTTATATAGCTGAGTTTTCATATATGGATAATGGAAGTAACAAACATGGTGAGGCATGAACTTGCATTAATCCCAAAGAAAATGAAAAAGGTCAAAGAAAAGCCTATGATAGTGTGCGGATGGTTCTCAAGAAGAGAGGGATGGGAAAGTGGAGAGGGAAAGGTACTTTAATAGGCATTAATTGTGAAAGGTGAGATGGTTCAACTTATGCATCACTATTCATTTCTACAGAGCACATTTGGCGGTTTACAGATTGTACCCAAGGCCGCCCTTTATTAACTTATTTAGAACATTTTCCATGGATTAGTACATGGTGAACTTGGATATCACTAAAGATAAGGCACTGCAAATTTGAGCGATCAGGTGGTTACTCAGCGCATCATTGAGCATGTTTGGCGGTAAACAAGTTCACCATGTACTGATCCATGGAAAGTGTGGTAAATAAGTTAATAAAGGGCGGCCTTAGGTACAATCTGTAAACTGCCATATGTGCTCTGCAGAAATGAATAGTGATGTAAAAGTCGAAGTGTCTCACCCTTCACAATTAATGCCTATTAAAGTACCTTTCCCTCACCACTCTCCCATCCCTCTTTTCTTCAGAACCATCCGCACACTATCATTGGCATTTGTTCTTAAAGAGCGGTCGAATTCGAGACCGCTGTTTTCACTTGGAGTCACACTGAATTCCATGGATATCAATAAATTTTGCAACAACCTAAGGTCCTTCAAGCATCCAAAAGTACATTCTCAGTGACAATCATCATTTTAATTCAGCATTTTGCCGAATTCCTATGGAGATCGCCTAAATTGACAGCAACTTAGGGTGCGAATTGATGCACCCAAAGGCATGCAAACATGATATCTCCCTTTGTGCTAGGTGGTACGCCGATTTGCACATGGGAACACTGAATTTAATAACGACCCACATATCATTAGATGATTCAAGGGGCGGTCAAAATCAAGTTTGTGAAGCACAATCGGTGGTTCGCTGACCTTTGACATACTATTGTTCTTCCTCCTCTTGCTTCAAATCTTAATTCCACCACCTGCAACCATCAACACGTGTTATTATAATTCACTAACACTTGGGTTTACTCTCAAGAAGCTCTTGAGTTTACGTCATGGCATGATGATGTCCGTAACAAGTTCAAGCATTATTCACGTACATGACACTAGCCACCCAAACATTAGGTGGTTTGCCATAGTACTTTTTAAGCCTCTGCCCATTTACTTTGAATGTCATCCCCCTTGCAATTTTCATCTTTTACTACCCCATTCACAAGTACTTCAGTGACCTTAAAAGGTCTAGACCATTTCGATTTGAGCTTCCCGAGGAACAATCACATCCTAGATATGTAGAGCATCACTAGACCCCCCTCGCAATTTCTCTCTTGAAGATCTTTAGGTCATGCCACCTTTTTATCTTTTCTTTATACAATGTTGAGCTTTCAACCTGATTTCATCAGGCAGATGGAGTTGGGTGAGCCAGGCTCCTAGAGCCTTATCAGATTTAAAGTTGAGTTTCTTTCGAGCCCATAAGGATCAATGCTCTAATTCGACAAGCATGTGGCAAGCTTTCCAGAGCAAAAGTTAATAAGGGGACATTCCAATAGGAACCTTGTAAGCTGTACGGTAGGCCAATAATGCATCATCAAGCTTGGCTACCCAGTCGCTTCGACTTCCATTCACTTTCTTTGATAAAATCATTTTTATCTCTTTATTAGATACCTTCACTTGCCTGTTTGCCTAAGGATGATATGGGTTGTTACCCTGTGCTTTACCTCATACTTACTCAATAACGACCCGAACATCCGGTTGTAGAAATGGGATCCACTGCCCGTAACGATGGCTCAAGGAGTACCAAAATAAGTAAGGACATTGTTTTTCAAAAACTGCACTACTCCCTTGCCATCATTAGTTGGTAAGGCCACTGTTTCAATCCACTTTGAGACATAGTCAATAGCTAACAAGATATATTTGTTACCAAAGAGCTTGTGAATGGCCTCATCAAATCCATCCCTACACATCAAATACTTCAAATTCTAAAATTGGGGTTAGTGGGAAATTCACGCCTTCTTGAGATATTCACTTGCAGCTAGCACTTTGGGCATGCCTTTGCAAATTTGTGAGCATCTTATGTAAGGTCGTTCAATAATAGCCACTTTGAAGAACCTTATATACATTCCTTATTCTCCCATGATGGCCTCCAATAGTTGACGAATGTCATTCTTCCTGAATTGCCTCCATGGTCGGCTTCGGGACACATCTTTGGATTATGTTATCCATGCACTCTTTAAATAGATAGGGCTCGTCCCATTAGTAGTTCTTTGTATCATGGAAAAACATCCTCTGGTGGGGATTGGGAAAATTTGGAATGATTCCACAAAACAAATAATTTGCAAATTCAGCATACCAAGGCGTAGCAACCGTGGCTCATCTCATCACTACTTCAGCAGGAAATTGTTGGAGATGTCCTCCTCCTTGGCATTGAACTTGGTGATTCAAGTCTTGAAAAATGATCAACCACTTGATTCTCACAGCCTTTCCTATCTCTCACCTTAAAATCAAACCCCTGCAATAAAAATACCCATCGAATAAGCCTTGG
Organism: Solanum rostratum; assembly: GCA_029948455.1. Lineage (NCBI taxonomy): Eukaryota > Viridiplantae > Streptophyta > Magnoliopsida > Solanales > Solanaceae > Solanum > Solanum rostratum. Next base: position 41,096,279 of record CM057056.1, read on the forward strand.
TTTAGCATCCTTCTTCCCATAAGATAGCAAAGTGCCGCATGATCAGTGTGGACTACAAACCTGTGACTAGGAGATACATACAAAACTTTTCAAGTGCATACACTACAACTAATAACTCTTGCTCTGTCACTATGTAATTTTATGGGACTGCATTCAACATCTTGCTAGCATTATAGATTCAGTGAAAAAGTTTCCCAACTCGTTGGCCTAGCATTGCCCCAAGGGCCACACCACTTGCATCACACATTACCTCGAATAGTTTAGACCAATCTGAGGAGATTATCAGTTGAGCTTCAATTAATTTCAGTTTGAGAGTTTCAAATGATTTCAAGTATGCATTGTCAAAAGCAAAAGGTGATTATTTTTCTAATAACCTACATACGGGGCTGGTGATTTTTGCAAAATCTTTTATGAACCTACGATAAAATCCGGCATGGCTCAAGAAACTTCACATGCCCTTGACCAAAATCGAGGGGGAAATTTTTGCAATGACCTCAACTTTGGCTTGGTCAACTTGTAATCCTTTCCGTGAAATCTTGTGTCCTAACACAATCCCTCTTTAACCATGAACTGACACTTCTCCTAGTTGAGCGAGCACCAAGTTTTTTTCAATATTTCTCTATAACACTTTTTCCAAATGTCCCAAAAATTTATCAACTACCACTAAGAAGTTGTCCATAAATACTTACATGGAATCTTCAACCATGTCGGCAAAGATGGAAAACATAAACCTGTAAATGTAGGTGGCTTATTACACAACCCAAATGGCATCTTTTTGAAGGTGAATATACCATAAGGGCAAGTAAAAGTGGTTTTATATTGATCTTCAGGGTTGATAGATATCTGATTATATCTAGAATACCCATCAATAAAATAGTACCACCTCCTCCAAACTAACCCCTATCCAACATTTGATCCATAAAGGGTAACGAAAAGTGATCTTTTTTCGTAGAGACATTAAATTTTCTATAGTACATGTAAATTCACCATCAGGTAACTGGACTTATCGAAATAAGCTGCCCCTTTTTGTTTGATACCACAATCCGACCTCCCTTTTTAGGCACACATTAAACTAGACTTACCCAATTTCTAACGGGTATATCACGCTGGCATCTAACCATTTTATCATTTCCTTCTCGACCACCTCTTGCATAGGTGGATTGAGCTACTGTTGATGCTCAACACTAGGTTTACAGTCCTCAATCAACTTAATTTTGTGGGTGCAGATTCCTGAAGGAATGCTCACAATGTTAGCGATTATCCAACCAATAGCTTTCACGTGTTTCTTAGGCACCTTAACAATAGCTTTAGTTTGCTTTTTGTGTATCCCTGCTGCTACAATTACTGGAAATGTGTCATTCTCACCTAAAAGGGCATATTTCAAATAGCTTGGTAACTCTTTCAGCTCGAGTTTTGGTGGTGCTTCGTAGATGGCCTCGTTGGCTGCGTCTCATGTTTGTTCAAATATATGTCAAGTTTGACTGGGTTTCTTGAGCGACTCCCAACCCCCATCAAGGCATCCACTAATTTCTCGTAATCATTCATACCAGCCTTGTCTTAACACAACATAATTTCTACCATTGAGTCAATTCTTGAGTATGCTAACTCACCAAAATCTAGCACAACCTCATTCACCATATCAATGATGGAATTTACCTTAAAATCATCATGTATTCATAGTGCTTCACCTATAATGGAATTTGCCTCTTATTCATTCACCCTAAATTTTAGGTCCCCATTTTCCACATCCACCAAGGCCTGCCTATGGCCAAGAATGGTCGACCCAAAATAATCGGTACATCAATATCCATGTCACAATCAAGAACTATAAAATCAACTGGACCTATGAACTTATTTACTCTCACCAAGACATCATACAATATTTCGACCGTCCTTTTAATTGACCGATGGCCATAAGCAACTTCATAGTCGTTGGGGCTAGAGTGTTCACACCAAGTTGTTCAAACACTATTAATGACATTAAATTTACACTAGCCCCCAAATCACATAGGGCTCTACCAAACACACACGTTCTGATAGTGCATGGTATTGTGAATGCACCTAAATAATATCTTTTAGCAACCATATGTCTTGCTAAAATAACACTATAGTTGTGTCAAATTTCGATCATTTCACACTCTAGAATTCTATTTTTAGTCACCAACTTCTTCATGAATTATGTATATGCTGGCATTTTGGTGAGAGCCTCGACTAATGGAATACTAAATGTCAAAGAGTTTAAGATAGACAAAAATTTATAAAACTTAGCTTCATTACCACTCTTCTCCTACTATTGAGGAAAGGTTGTAGCTCTCTTGGACAGCTTTTGAAGAGTATCCACTTTTTAAACCAATTCTTCTTCAGCCTCTATTAATCCATCTTCATCTTTTGTATTACATGCATCCTCAAATTTATTAACAGTGATGTTGTGTTCATTCATTTTTTTCCTCATCTTTTCTTCCACACTCTTTGCTTTCCCCACATAAAGGGATTTTGGATCCGATGCTAGATTCAAGAGTTTGCCACTTCCAGTTCTGATAGCCATGCATAGCTGATCATTGGTTCTTGTTTGGCTGTGCAATTGGGCCAAGAGAAATTCTAAATGAGCCTCCAAACTTTTGATTGAAAGTCTCATGAAATGACACTATTTGGTTTAGTTGGGAGAACCCTAATTTCATCTCATTTAACAAATTATATGGAGTTTCCACCTTGTTTAAAATCCTAGTAAGCATTTCCTTAATCCGTGGCTTATCCGACTTGGCACACTATTGGGGTGAAGTAAGACAATCTCCCTCTTGTCTTTCACCACAAAAGCTCAAAAATTAGTTCATCCACCTACCATTTGCCCCAACCACTTTATGTTTCGACCTTGATTCCCGGGTGACCGTTGAAAGGCCAACCGAGAATCCAATACTTGATTTCCAATGAATCATACTTCTTCTTCATGAACATTCTCACTTGGCTCACATTCATAAGGCAAGATAACTGCAGCTTGTACAACATTAAATCATTCTGCCTTAGCTACATGTTATGTTATAAGATTCAGCTGCTTTATCATTCTTTCCATGACCTCATCTCGCTCCTTTTGTTTGGCCAACTGTTCTCTAGATACTCCCCTTTTTGTAGAAGAAGCATAATCTCTTGGGTTAACTATGCCTTGCTTATTTTGCTTACTTCATCTAGCAACTCTGTGGCTATTACAAATGTTTTCTTCATAAGCCCTCCTTATGCTAACTGATTAGCCACACTCTATTTTACAATACATAAAATCACATAAAAGTATTGCAACACCAAATGATCAGGGATCCCAAGAGTTGTGCACAGAAGTAAAATTTTCTGAAATCGATGTCAAGCTTCATGTAATGGTTCATCATCTACCCTTCTAAAATTTTATATACTCCTACGTAGCTTCATCATTCGTGAAGGAGGGAACAATCTCTCAAGGAATTCTTCCTGCAATTCTTCTCATAATGCAGTTGAACTCCGGAAAAGCTCAGCTAACCACATCATAGCTTCTCCAATTATATAAAGGGGAAAAGCCTCAGTCTAATGGCCTCTTGCGTGACACCCCAATACTTGAATGGTGAGCATACAATAATGAAGTTCTAAAGGTGTTGTGGGGATCCTTATAAGCTTGCCCTCCAAATAACCCCCTAAGCTAGAGTAATTGTAACATTGTATCAGTGATTTTGAATTCAACATTTGCAGCAATTGAAGGGAACGAGAATGCCCCTGCCTAGCTTACTTGGTCCCATTTGATGTTTTGGATGCCATTTCCCATGATATCACCCTTAACACTCCTTCATTTTCCATTTTAACACCTAATTTTTGAAAAGAAAAAGTAATAAGAAAGCAGTAAAATAATTCTAACTACAGGAACAAAGTTCAACAAACACTTCAGTCATGAACTCAATGTTTCCTTGGGAACGACACCAGTTTTGGTGTCGCTTAACCCAACTACTCAAAGGAAGTAGAGGCGGTCCTTATTAGTATAATAACCTAACTTTAGAGGTTGGGGTCGAATCCCACAGAGATTCGTGGTTACAAATTGAAGTGGGTCATTGGACTAAGCAATTGTAGATTCTTGGGGTTTACAATAATTAAAATCAAGATTCAACTACATAATCTCTAATAAGCAAATTGATCAACAAATTAAAGGAGATGTTGAAGATGGGAAAATATGGGAATTGATTAACTAGATGGGTCTAAATATTTGACTAAGTGAGTTAATAATTATTGAATAGGCTAGCTTGCTTGCAACCCATGTTCACTTATGGCAGATGAGTACTTAATATAATTCAATTATGATATCATACTTGTATGCTGAGAACATGATTTGCCTAATAAGTCTTAGCAAATCCCCTAAAAACTTAGTCATTGAATCCATAGTTATGGACTTCAACCGAAACTCCAGAAACTTTCCAGTTATTACATCCATTCAACACTCTAATCACTTCGATTAAAGCAATAATTGGAGATCTAAATTAAATCCCAAGTTTGCAACCTTGAAATTATAGGTTAAACATAGGAATGGATGTAAAATTCAGTAAAATTAACAACAATAAAGTCAAAATATCAAAGAACACATAGATAAATCAAGAACCCATATCATTAACACACTCCAAACATGGGGGTTTTAGCCACTCTTGATAGAAATCAGAAATTCAATACCAAAAATAGCAGATGAAGCCATGGGTAACAAGATTGAATAGAGAATAGTTGATTAATACCAGCCGATCTCCTCAAGTTTTGCTTCCTAAGAGCTTGAAAAACCTAAGACCCCTTTGTACTCTAAAGCAAGGAATGTTCTATGTACTGCTACCCTCTCTATAAAACTAAGAAGAATGACATGTACAATATCCTTTCTAAATTGCCTAAATAGTATGTGCAAGTATAAGAATTTGTGCTTTGAGTTGCCATTCGGCAATCAAGGCCGGCATCGCCTAGCACTCAGGTGATGCGCTGAATGTGGACTTGACCACTTTCCTCTGCATCCTCTTATCTCTATAACATTGGATGATGGTTCTTCTCTCCTCCAATATAGTTCGGCCATTCATCAAAGTTTTTCTCTCATCGCCTTCCTGTTATGATTTTTGAGTTTCGGTCTCTTGAGACATTCACTGGTACGCTAAATATGTTTGGCAACATTGATTCTTACCGCCTTCCTGACATAGGCTTGAACCTTGGTTGCTACAGTGCTAGGCAGTTTCTCTGAATGTTTAGCGGATCGCCGAATATGTAGGCAATGCTGCTTTTCTCTACCTTTTTGACACTTTTGCTCCTTTTTCAAGATTTGGCAAGTGTTGTTCATTTGTGCACTTTTAGTTCCATTTCATGACACATCATATGCACATTAGTTAGAGATTGACAATAATAGCACACTAAGGAAAATATTTATTTGGAATGTAGCCCCAAAATGAGTCTGAAATATGGACTCATGACATTACTATACTTTTTGTTCCAGTATAACTGCCTCTTGATCAAGTTAGATTGATTAGATGATAGAGATCACATTAAATCCTGTTAATTATCCCTTATCCCATTAATTACCCTACTTGAGCTATTAAGTAAGAATTAAGCAAGTTCTAACATTGGCCACCATTAAAAAACATTCTAACAAAGAGATTAATTAATATACACATGCACACTTTGCAAGAATTGCAGATTATTTGATTTTACTTTGTTAGTTTTTCATGGTTCCCACAACCCTTGTTGTGGATTTAGCTATGGATGATCATTGTAGATGAAAGAATCATGTTATGGAACAACATAATCAAACACTTATAATGATGTATTGAAGAACAAGAAATCCTAAATTCTCCATAAGAAATCACAGTGTAATAATCCCAATGTAACATCAAAGTAATCACAAAATATGAGTTTTCAAGTCTCTCTACTCATTCCTAGACGTTTCTGTTCTTCTCTCCTATGAAAACCCTAACGAACCTACTTATAATAAGTAAAATACAAATTCAAAACGTAATAGGAAAACTAAATTTGGAAACTCAAACGGATAGGGTTACAGGCCATAGATGAAACCATGACCCATACTTGGGCTTCGTAATCTACACTTTCTAAAAACAGTCTTCAACCTATGAACTCACATAGGGGCTGTGAAGCATTCTATGGCTCGCCTGATAGCTCATACTTTTCTATATCTGAAAATTGGTCTTTTCCTAGACCTAACCCACAAATCATCCTACGACTCCTGGAATACTCCACGACCCGTAGAGTGCTCCAGAAATCACCAAAATCTTGAATTCTGTAGACTCTTGCCCAAAATCATCCCGAATCCTATAATCCTACACAATCGATATAAAAACATGTCAAACCTACTAACATCGCTTTGAGAACACATAAAATTTCAAGTTGTAAGCATTAAAAGTATTGTATTTTAGTAGGACATCAACACTCTCAACTTAAAATTGTTGCTCGTCCTCAAGCGGCGGACTCAATCTATATAGGTTGTATAGCAACACACAATCCTCAATCCAATGGCATACATCATCTCTAAATCAATCATGGAGACCTAATCTAACACATCAGTGCATATAAGATAATTACCAAACAAACTTATACAGATCAATATGTGATACTGCAACTATGACAAGTAAGGTAATCACAAATAAGACACAATCACTGAAATAACCTAGAACCAATAGTGTAACTCAAGTTCCCTTACAAAAAGAAGTCCCATACCTCACTCATGATAATATAGATAAATTCAATAATTGGGACTCACAAAATCACTCACACTCATAACAAATATTCAAACACTTCGCACTATACCATCTGATTTCCTCTATACTCATGACCATGACCTTCAACGACTTGGACTACGATCACTATAGGACTTTCTTGTCTTATAACGTAGGCTTAGGGGGCTTTGTATGATGTTTCTGGAACATAGTAACAAATGGCACTCCTCGACACTGCATTATTTTACACTTTTGCGCTACTAATACTGATATTTACAACTCATTCTTTACTTCTCCTATTTCAAACTTTTTGGGGGTCCTTATTCATGTTTTTCAGCTCATTGCTTTTTATTTCTCACATTCTTTTGCTTTTTATCTCACAATTTAGGCATCTACTCATTTTTTTTGCACCCACTTCAAGTTTTTCCCTTTTTTATGCATCACTAGCTTCCATCCCCATTTAGTGTGAATTTCCTTATACCAACCATCCTTAACTTAGGCTTTTGGCTTGAGTTGAGGTGCACAATATCGAACCTATGAACCAGGGCCACTTTTGGTAGCCACCTTCAACTTAGGCTTTTTGCCTGAGTCGAGGTACACAATATTCAAGGAAGGACCAAGGAGAAATTCAGGATTTCACATTAAAAAGAGCTTGGTTACTTATGTGTCTACAAAGAAAAGGGTACATGTAAAGCTTAAACATCAAGACCAAAGGATATATCAAGCATTTAGTTGGTTATTTTAGGATAAGTGGACTAATATCAACAATGGTCTAAGATCCTTTCTTAACCAACTAACCTGTAGTCTTAGTCAGAGAAACAGGACAAGATCTGAATTGAAACACAATATATGAATCTTTCAAAGAAGCTCTCACAGATTTTTGGCATGGATTACACTATCAATAAAGACTCTCAGATCATGCTTTCATCATTATTCAACCTCAACTTATCAGAACAAACACTATCAATTAGTGATATTACATAGTTGTTATCAAAACTATCTAGCACAAAATTTTGATGGGTATCATTTTTCAACAAGACTAACATATGCCATAGACTTTAGTACAATATGCTACTAGTACTACTTAACATCCTACATATGCTGGTTCAATAGAAAATAAATATCCTTAGGAAATGAACATAGGAACGAGAATCTCACGAACTCAAAAATTGGGTAGTTATAGGCCATGGTTACTTAGACTTCGCCGAATCCTATGACTACCCACACCCCATCGAAAAAGATTTGCATTGTCCTCAATGCAATAAAATATTATTAAAGCAAAGTATAGGGGTAAAAAAAACATATCTAGGCGCCTAAGCTCCAGTCCCCATTTGTGTCTGACCACCCTCAACTAGCCTGGTGGTCTTCTCAGTGACAACAACATGTCCAGAGGGTCTAGCACCCCTCATCCTCCCAAGCTCATGTGACTGCCGGGCTATTATATTTGCAATGGAGCTTCGTCTAGTAGCCTCAAACTACTCCATCTCCATCAAGTATGCCTCTTGCCTCATAGTATCAGGATCATCATCCTCAAGATAAGGCATCTTCCCGCGAGTGTAGAGTGGTGCCTTCTCAAGAGCAACAAGTCAACAATTTCCTCCTCAGTAGTGTTGAGGGCAGGAACAACAAGTGGTGCTGACACTGCTGCTCTCATCTTGATACGAAGCTATTGGATCTTCTCTTGAATGGCTGCCAAATCAGTAGGATAGGCTGAACTGAGGCTCTGCGTTACTCTCTTCTCAAAAGCATCAATGTGGCCATGTTCTAGTACAAGTCTCTCCTCAAGGGTGGCCATAAAGTATGGTTGTACGCAAACTTTAGACTCTAAAATAGCCTGGTGAACCCCCAAGGCCTAATATGTTATAGTAATTGAGTCAACTTGGACTCAATACGAGCCTGTCGCTACTTAGAGTTTGAATCGACGCTGCAGACATGTATACATACGAGTGGGGAAAGGCTGTGTGGGCACGACCTTTGGTGTAGGAGTATAAGTAGTAGTAGGCTCCATATCTCTCTCAGTATTTATTTGTGAGGGCCTCTCAGTCTCTGGACAAGCAGTAGTAGAAGATGAAGGAGGCTTAAACTATGGTGCTGAGGTGAACATCTCTAGTAGATGAACTGGTGGCTGCGGTGCTCGTCGGAGAGCCACAGGATTCTCATCAGCCTTTATCGGGTCGGTGTCCAGTGTCCTTTGAACCTTGATCATGGTGTTTGTAGTGTATAATCTCTAGCCTCGCTAACACGAGAAGGGGATGGAGCTAGACCTCTTAGGGCTTTCACATGTATCTAGTCAGCTTTCAACCGAGCTCAATCAATATCATAGCAAGAAATGATGTTGGCAACCAAAACTACATGGTCCGAAGTCAAAGTATTATCATCCTAAGTTGGTCGGATCCGCGAATGAACTATACCTTACCAAAACTTGCTAGTGAAGCTGGGTAATGCCTTCACGATCACTACTTAAGTAGAAACTCAATCAAGGTCTATGCCTTGCTTTGCTATATGGTCGGCTATCCTTCTCATTAGATTAGATTTTCGAGTCATATCTCTCATTGAACCCCAATCCCTAGTCTACACCAATTGATAGTCATATTCAGTTGTATTCATGGGGGCCTAATACTTGGGACCAAATAAAAGTCGAAAGATGGTGGCCTTAGATATATCAACTGGAACTCCTGCCACTTTCATCTGAGTGATGCAGGATTTGTGCAAGGAATAACTTTCCTTTGGAGTCGAATCCATGATGGTAGCAGCGTAGAACCCTCGAATAAGCACCAGGGAGTACTTTCTCGATGAGACTTCTAACCACTCTAAATACAACTGAGCCATAGTGTCCCAGAGTGTAAGAGCACTACCAAGCCCTGATGTCATGATCCACGTCTTCTCAAATATTGTCTGGCCCTGTCGACCCCTCTCATCATGCTGAATATCATTGCAATATATACCTTTACATGTGTCAGGCACACCAACATCTTATCAATGCATCCATTGGGGCCAGAGGTATTGTTGGTGCTGTAGTAGACTTGGACTCATCTTTTGAATCAAAGTCATTTCTATCATCTGTATATGCTCGAGACCCCTCTTTAGAGTATGATATCTGTATGGAGATGCTTTGCTGGGCGTCTCTCTTTACCGGGGGACTGGGCAACCACAACCTGAGTCTAGGGCGGGATTGTCTATCTTGTTGCCACCTTGGTGTGTCAACGCTCGACACCCGAATCTGGATGGATGTTAAGCTTCTCTAAAGGTCCACTGTCCTGAGGAACGATTGCGGTGTCCGAAGGCTTGTCCTGTTATCGGGTTTACAGGGCCCAAGTCTCATTCTTCTTTGGTTTTAGAGCCATTATACCTGAAATCAACAAAATGCAACTAGCCAAGAGTTCTATGATAGCTGGAAATAAAAACAAAAAGTTACAGAAAGAAGTAACAAAATAAGTCATAGAAGTCCTTAGTAGGAAATAAGGTACAGTAATTTCAATTATTGGAAATGACTTAAGAGGTTAGTTACGGCTCCTAAAATAAATTACGGGCCGTAGAGTGAGTCGCACCTACACTTATAGACTTTCAATTATTCAGGTAAGGAACCTATGGACCTCACTTACGGGTCATAGTATGGGTTATGACCCAAAAGTGATTTTTCTGATGACTTTCCAGAAAACCAACATTGTTAATTTTAACTTACAAGGGACAACTAAGGTCCATAGACTAATCTACAGGCCTTAGAAGGCCCTTGTACTGCTGGAGAACAACAATTTTAGTATTCTGAGTTCACCAAATATTCCATCAATCACTAGTCAACCAAAAATCACAATGAACTCCTAGTCACTTTAATTTTTACAAGCTTACAAGCATGATAACTAGGTTTGAATAGCAGGGTACACAAATTTCAAATAGCATTGAAGCAATCACACTCAAAACTAAGTAGACACACTTATCCCAAATTATAAAACACATGCATTCTAACAACCACCCATCCAATCACATACATGCAAACCATACGACAACCACCATTTAATTAATTTGTTAGCATGCCATCATTTACTTTGCGCAATTGTTCAGTCAATCTTAACATAGTAATTTAATATGATCCAAACGACAAGTGATTTTCTCGTCATTATACAATGAAACACACACCCATTGATCATTTTCAAAACCAATTTTATCACTTTCATCAACTTCCTTATAGACTTTTACTAAGATAAACAATTTAAACTCAGTTAACAAGGTATTTCACAGGTTCAAGCAATGTTTTTCACAAGCATATACATAGTTCAAGTTTAATATAACCATTCAAATAATGTCAACCACATAATACACTTCATTATAAGCAACACCAAGTACCAGGGCAAAAATGCCATGGAATTTTCTCTATAACATCTCAGACCAATGCCATAATTTTCTGGAAAAAATAAAATTACAAGAAGAACAAATACTAGAAGAGTGATCGAATGGGCCGAGAAATAGCAAGAAAATCCCAAGAGAATGAAACCCTAGGTGTGCCAGATTTATGGCTGTGTGGCTGGAGTTTGGCGAGAAAATGGGCCAGAAAAAATAGTGGTGGTTTGATGATGATCAAACTTGGGGAAAAAGAAGGGAGGTTTTGGTATTTTGGGAAACAATTGGGAAAGTGGAGGGTAATTTTGTTTACCCCCTTTTATTTCATTAGCTAGGTCAGTTTTAAGTGGTGTTCAAACACCATAAACCTCAATTATGGGCCGTTTGGTCTCGTGGTTTCAGGAACCCAAATTTTCAGGTATTGGCTTTATAGACTCTCCTATGAGGTGTAAATAGACATACAACCTATATGTTGGATTGTAAGTGCCCCAACACTTAGTAAGTTCAGAAATCATACCTGTAGTCCAGGAGCCCTATTCACGACCTGTAGTTTTGTCAATAAGCCGTAAATTTGGCTTGTAGACTGGAGTGCCCAATGTTTTTCTTACTGGAAGTCGTTCTACAAGTTAGAGTACCGGTCGTGGTATAAACCATGACCTGTAGAACCAGTTGTAGAATCAACTTCTCTCCCTTTTCAGCATTAGCTTGTTGCCTTGACCCTGTTCCTGCATATTCTTCATAGAACAAACGGTTACCCTATAATCCACAAGTCATTGAGTTTGCATCACAACCAAAAACAAGAAAATTATACTGCCTAAAAGTCAAAAAAGCAAAAAATAGAACAAACACATAAAACTTACAGCAGATACCTTGGGTTTTCTCCCATATAGCGCCTAATTTAGTTTCGCGGCACGACATAGATAACTTGGTTACTCAGTTCACCAAGTTCCCAAAATTCCATCTTCAGATCACTAGGTCTCTTCATAGACTGACATATTTTGAAGATGACTTCTTTATCGTTCAACCTAAACTTGAGTTGGCCTGATTCCATGTCTACTAGTGATCATCCGGTAGCTAGGAAGGGCCCTTCCAAGATGATTGAGACTTTAAAGTCTACCTTAAGATATAGGACCATGACGTCTCAGGTAGTATGAACGTTTCCACTTTGACTAGAAAATCGTACAATATCCCCACAGTTTTCTTCACTGTCTTGTCAGCCATCAACAACTGCATGCTTGTTCGAGTAGGGGCTTTGAAGCCTAACTTCTTGAATACTGCAAGAGGCATTAAATTGATGCTGGGGCCTAAATCACATAATGCCTTTGAAAAATCTATATCTCTGATGGTTTCAGGGTATGGTGAATGCTTCTGGATCCTCTTTATTCTGAACCAAGGACCTTTTAACAATTGCACTGCAATGTTAAAGCTTTTGCGAGAGCTCTTGTCTCACAATCCTCTTCTTCATGACTAGTTCTCTCATGAATTTCATATACTCAGGCATTTTCCCAAGTGCCTCAATGATCGGAATATTGATACTTAGATACTTTAACGTGGAGATGAAGTGCTGAAACTTACCTTCATCCTCATTCTTTTTGAGTCTCTAAAGGAAAGGAGGTGGAGGTCTAGGTATGGGTTTCAATTTCTTTGGCGTCACTACCTCATCATCCCCATCCTTAGTATTAGCATCCCTATTCTGTGCATCTTTCCTATCTACCATCTTCTCACAAACATTATCATCATCTACTGGCATTGGTGGGTCAATAGTCTGTTTGCCACCCCATTTCATCACTGCCATGCACTACCTATCATTATTTAGATTATGCACCGTGTTTCTTGGTAATATAAATTTCTAATGCTGGTTTAACTGAGTAGACATTTGACCAAACTGTTTCTCTAGATACTTGATAGCCACAGAATAAGACTTGATCTTCTAATTAATCTTGAGATATCATATTACACCGCTTTCAAGGTCTCATCCTTAGCGTCAACCTTCTTCAACAATCAGTTAAAGATCTCCTCAGTCCTCAAACTACCAGCCCTAGAATCATGATTGTATGGTAGCACAAACGGACCATTCCTGCAACCATCTTTGTGTTCCCAATCACCATCTCAATCCTGGCCCCTATTTCTATCATAGTAGCCACCTCGGTTGTTATCACTAAAAGCACCATCTCTATAGAAGTTTTGACCTTGATTCCTTTGACCTTGGTGCCAATAGTCTCGATTGGACCCTTAGGCTTTGGTTCGGAAACCCCCCATCTGATCAGTTACAAAGAAAATGTACTTCTCATAGTAAGGCTCCTCATACATGGGTACTCGAGGAGGCTGATGCTTAACTGCATTTTCCTGCATCTAACTCTGCTTCATCAACAACCCCAAATTAGTATTGATTCAAGACAACTCTTGCATAATCTCTTCATTTATCATAGTCTGCTCTGAAATGGTAGTAACTAAGAAAGGGCTTTTAGTCGTTGACTTGTCTCTTGAGCCCTATGCATGGTTTTTCTTTGCATCTTTTTCTAGTCATTCAACTATAACAAAAAATGGACAATCTAAGAAGAAGCCACTAGTGATTGTGTTAGCCACCACTTTGCAATTATCATCAAGTGCACAATAGTTCAAAACACTTCTCAAACACTTTGTGAATCTCTCCCACATGATACTGATCAAATCACTAGGCAACTCCTCAAAGTAGTTGATCTAATCCTTAAACTTCAGCTTCTTCGACCTCGCAAAGAACCTCTCCAAAAAGGCCTTTTGCATTTTAGCCCAAGTGGTGATTGAATTCTGTGGGAGTTTAGATAACCATGCTGTCGCTTTACCAGTAAGAGACAATAGGAAGACGTAGAGCCCAATGACATCTATGGACAGATTTTGGTTTCCCACCATACCCTTGTAGACGAAAACAACATTATGTAGATGGTTATGTGGATCCTCTGATGGTAAGCCCACAAACAACCCTCAATTCTGCAACATTTTTAATAACCCACTTGACACAACAAATTTTGTGTCATCTGGTAAAAGAGGTAACACAATATGTCTGGTGAAATCCACCACCATAGGGTCAAGCTTGTATTGATTCCATGTGTTAGCAACAACTTCAAGATCCCATAGTGATGGATTTGCATCCTCAAGTGGTGGTGGATTATAATTATTCATATTTAGTGCTACATCTGCAACATTATATGCAACGTTGTTCGTGTTGCCTTGGGCCATTCTTCTTAGTGTTCTCTGGATCTCTGGGTCAAACAAAGTCAAGGGATTGCCTTGACTACAAGTGCTAGGAATACACTACACCTGTATGCTGAAACATTACAAAAACAACAAGAAAGGTAAACTAAGGATTAATTCACAAATTACCCAAATTAAACAAGTCTAAAAGTCGTATTCCCTAACAACAATGCCAAAATTTTGTTGTTGCCCAAACTTTACCTCTCACTGAAGGTATAAGAGGTAGTTGTTAAAATATATAACCTAACCAAGGTTAGGGTCGAACCCATAGGGAATATGGTCTATCCTTGGAGTAATAAGGAGCAATTAAGATGAATTAACCTACTTATCTCCCGAAGGGCCGGGGCGGGAGGGGGGGGGGAGGGGGAGGTTATAGATGCAATAAGTAAACCTAAACTAGAAGCAAGTTATCAAAAGAAAGTGTTATGAAATCAATGAGAGAAGTAACTAGGGTATTGAGTTCCCCATGAATTCCTAACTTAGTATAGCTAGATAATCGCAACCTTTTCTAGTGTAGCACGCAAAACTATTAAGTTATGTTTACCTAACCGTTGAATCTAGGAGAGAGGAAAATTTCACTATTTGATTTGATCCGTTCTAATAGTGTGGCATTACTAACCCTTACCTATTGTTCCAGTACAACTTCCCCTTAATATGGTTAGGTTGATTAGACGAGAGGGATCACATCGAATCTTGCTAATTATCCCTTATCCGATTCATTACCCCCGTTGATCGAATAAGTAAGAATTAGGCGAGTTCTAAAGTAAGCCACCATAAAAATTGTTCTAAATTAAAATATTAATTAATACACGCATGCACACTTTCCAATAATTATGGATTATTCGGTTTTACTTTGTTAGATCTTCATGGTTCCCACAACCCTAGTTGTGGATTTAGCTACGCATGATCATTATAGATGAAAAATAATATTATGGAATAGCATAATTCAACACTTGTAATGATGTATTGAGGAACAAGAAATCTAAAATTCCACACATCTAATCACAATGTATTAATCCCAATGTAAAACCAAATTAGTCACAAAATATGAGTTCTCAAGTCTCTCTATTCGTTCCTAGACATTTCCGTCCTCCTCTCCTAAGAAAACTCTAAAAAACCTATTTATAATAAGTAAAATACAAATCCAAAATAGAATATAGTAACTAGCTTGGGCAACTCAAATAGACAGGGTTACGAGCCATAGATGAAATCACGTCCCATACCTTAGCTTCATACTCTGAACTTTCTATAAATTTTCTTTAACTTAAAAACTCACATACGGGTTGTGAAGCATTGTACGATCCGTTTGACAACTCGTACCTTTTAACACCTAAAAATTGGCGTTTCCCTAGATCTAACCCATGAATCATCCTACGGATCGTGGAATAATCCATCACCCGTAGAGCGCTATATAAATCACCAAAAACTTGAATTCTGTAGACTTTTTCCTCAAATCATCCCGAATCTTGTAATCCCGCAAAACCAACATGAAAACACATCAAACCTACTTGCATCACTTTGAAAACACACAAAATTCAAAGTTTTAAACATCGAAAATATTGTATTTTCACAGCACATCAATGAGTACCAGGGAAATAGATACTTAGTAAGCATCATAGGCCGACTGAGCAAGAATGGTAAATACAACATGAAAGAGGAGAATAAAAACCAAAATAGGACTCAACATATAAATTCTATGGCAAAGAACTAATACTAACAAAAACTTCACTAGAACTAACTAAGAATACTGCACTAGCTATATCTGAACAGGTCGCTGTAGGCCCTAACATGACACACGTTCGCAATTTAGATTAAAACACAAGTGAACCCCCATAAGCCCATCGGGTACACAAAATTTCTATCCTATAGAAGATGGGAGCTAGTGTTCTCTAGGAGTGAATGCTTTAGGGATAGATTCAAAACTTTGACTAGAACCTATCATGGTATTTGATAAAGAAAGAGGGATTCGAACCCACCAATGGCCAATCTCAACAAGGAGTAGCACTTTAGTACTCTGACATATGTATCTGAATGCATCAATGATCACGGAGCCTTGGACTCAAAAGATAATCAATAAGGGGTGGTACTCGAATCCACAATATACGACAGTGGGGTTGGGGCCCAATCTCAAATAGGCTATTGTCAAAGTAGGGACTAGAACCCTCAATACGCAACGGTGGTGCTGGGCCCAAATCTAAAATGTTATATTGTAAAAGTGGGGACTCGAAACCTCAATATGCAATAGTGTGGTTGGGCCTCAATCTCAATGGTGTACTGTCAAAGTAGGGACTTGAACCCTCAATATGCAATAGTGGGGCCTATCAGAGTAGGGACTCAAACCTTCAGATGAGTGATTGATGTAAGGAGTCAGACTTGGTATGAAGGGACTCAAACCTTCAGATGAGTGATTGATGTAAGGAGTCAGACTTGGTATGACCTTAATGGTGCTTGTAAATTGGTTTTGAAAAATTTTGACCAAGTGAACACCTTAAGGGCACCTCCACAGGCCATGTGACTCACTATGGGCTGTGTGAAAGGGCCTTGAGGTGAACCTTGGCTTTGTGTATCTAGTGTTGGCCTTAACTTTGGAGTTTACGACCAAGGCACGCACCACATGAACCTTACATGGTCCATGTGGCACTTTATGGACCGTGTGGTGGCTTGTATGAGTGGCCTTGGCCTTGAAAACCATATTTGGCGAAGGCTTGTACCATATGAACCTCTTACGGACCGTATAGCCCCTTCAGGGTCCATATAGGTGTTGGTGAGAAAATTTTCTAAGTATAGAATCACTGTCTCTGAAATTTGACAGTGAGGATTTTTTAAGTGTAGCCATATGGAAGGCTACACGGTCCATATGCCTCCAAATAGATCGTATCCCCTTTATACGGGATCCTTGGCAGTATTTTTATATTCGTTTCATTAATGGTGTTTCATTATTATGGCTACTCCTAAGGATCTTTTATGACTTTCTATGCTATCATAAAACATTGAAATGACCTATACTCTTCTTCTCTTATTTAAATTTTTCAACACTTAGAATCTATTCAAGCTCACTCTTAAAAACTCCTCTCAAGAACCCCAGTGAAGTCTTAGCTTGGAAATGTACGAAAGGCTCTATTCTTCCTCAAATTCTTCTTGTTTCTTCTTCAATATCTAAGGTTTTTGGAATTGATTCATGGTCCCTTTCAAACATGAAGACCCAAAACTCTTTTATTTGAATTTTCATGAAATTTAACTTACTTTAATTATGCATTTTTAATATCATAATTTATTTGATTTAGTTGAGATATGAGCTATAATTTATTGTTGATTTCAAAGTGATTAAGCCCTAATATGATGTATTGCATTGAAGTTATGAAGATTTGAATGTGCATGTCCTCGTTAAAGTTTGATTTAGGAATGGGTAATTTAAATTGTGATTTGAATATGGTTTTTACTTATGGAATTACTTGAATTTCATATTGTATTATTGATTTAAGATTGAATCTCTATTGTCCATGCTATTCTCATCTCATTCACGACATATCCATACATGAACCATGGTTTTATAAAACTTTTATGATGTGGGCTAAGTCCTAATTATGATGATGATGATTTTTTAAGTAAAGTATGAATGTGGTTTCATAATTTCTATGTTATGGCTTTTTGAGCAATTACGGGTGTTTACACAACTATGTTTAAGGAGCACCGGTTGAGGTTGGAGGCAAAGGACCTTAAAGGAGCTATTCCTATGCATAAAAATATGACATGAAGTATGTTTTTGCTCTTTAGCCTAAGTATGCATGATTATGAAGTATGTTTGGCCTTTAGACCTAAGTATGTATGTAAATGATTTTAAATACAAATGCCTCTCTTACACGCACGTAGATGTATATGTATTTCCGTGGGATAATGACTTAGCACCTATGGAATTGGAGGGATGGCAGGATATTCCAAGGGTCCGTAGTCCTTTCTCATGAACGATATTCCTAACATAGGATATGTTTATGCCCCTTTGTTGATGATGAATGTTAATGGATCTACCTTTGGCAAGTAGGTCACCTCTTTATCCGTTGTGGGGTAGCTGATGGAATTCCAAGTTATGGCTCACTTGGTCTTATGTCAGTTATGATCCCATCCCCTTATATGGAAAGTATTTTCACATTCATGTATCATGCACTTCATGGCATATCTACATATTATTCTTTCTATATATGTGCTCTTGTCCTTCAACCTTGAATGAAGGTTTAATGAGTTTATATGCATTGCATGCCCGCATACTTAGTACATTGAAATGTACTAACACATACTTTTTGCCTACATGATCTAACAATGTAGGAACCAGAGGCTACATTCACCCATCGTTTGACGGCTAGTCATATTTGAGAAAGGTTTTGTGGTGAGTCCTATCTTCCAAGGAAAAGCCACCATCCATCTACCTTATGTTGCTTTTATTTATGCTATTTACTTTGAGGATGAGCCCAGGACACGTCTTGGCCCCCATTCTATTGTGAGACCTTGTGTTTCATGTCTCCCATAATATATATAGGGTGCGATGTTATATAAGACATATATGATTTTAGATAGAACTTGAGGATAATAAGGCTGCAAATTGGTGGTAATATTAGGATGATAAGGCCTTCAATAGGTGTTAATATCAAGGACTTTAAGTTTTAAGTCAAAGAAATCCCCTAAATACAAATTCGAGAATAATGAAATGGCCTGAGTGGCACCTCACCTTTTTCGAAAGGTTTAAATTACGTTTCACTTTTTAGATGGGACTAAAAGTTTATAATTTACTGATAATAGATTTGTAAAGGGTATTTTAATAGCACAAAGTTTATATGTTCAGTTTTAGAATCAAGAAAGTTGCAATATAAAGATTGGCCAAAGTTATCATCGGCTTCTTTATGAAATCTTTCTTAAATATGGGTCAAATGTATTAGGTGTAACACCCCACATCTTACATGTAATAGTCCAACGCAGATGAAATATGATATGGCGGGGTCAAATCCGCACACATTTTAAAAGTGCTTGAATTTTAGATTAAAGGGCTATATGTACGTCTAATGCTTAAGATGACCGAGCATATATAATTTTTAAGTCAAGTTAAGGAGAGTGTAACCTTAAATGAAGTAAAATAATTGAGGTGCTTGTGGGACTTAGGAAGCTAGTAGGTGAGTCACCTACGTGCTTAGCTTAAATAAGCTCGGTAAACGGAGACAAGGCCCAACACGAATTTGTTCAAGTCCGATAAAGAATAAACCCCGAGTTAAGAATGTCATTTGGGCCCATGGTTTAGCATCATAAAAGGACAACATTTTCAGCCCAAGATGAATAGCAAAAGGGCCAAATTACAATCACAACCCAATTAAAAACTAGGGCCCAAACTAGGTGGGCTTAAGGGAGAAATGTTTGCAACAAATCCCATCCCATTTGAAGCCATATAAGGCCCAAATGAAAAGGCCAAGCTTCTGCCCCATAACCTTAATAAAATAAGGTTGAAAACCCAAAAGAAAGTCGGCCAAAAGTGGCCTATAAAAGGGAGTAACAAGCAGAAACTTTTAGTCATTTTCTCAAGCCAAAATTTCAGATTTCTCTCTAAGTTTCTTCTTGCTCTCTCCTCATTTTCTAAAGCAGCCAAGACACACCTCTAGGGCTCTTTTAAGAGAACCTAAACCTTGAGGGCTAAGGTAAGTAAAAATACCTATGGTTTGGTGTAAATTTTCTATGAAAAACATGAAGAGCATGTTGGTTGTATTTTGCAGGAATTTCGGGACAACATGTGTTCCAAATATTGTGGTTCACTTTTCTTGTTAAAGAAGAGACTTTTATCTTGTTGGTTGACTAAGTTATGAAGTAATATGTATGTTTTTAACAAGTCTTGGGTCTGTGATGATGTAAGAAGGCTGCTGGACCACTTTTATCTTCCACAAAATTAAATTCTTAAATGATGTCTTAATTCTGCTCATTAGTAAGAATTCGTGGACTGTTTTTGGAATTGTTGTCTCATATTTTCCATCTACTTAGGGACTGTTTTTGGACTGTTTTAGGACTGTAATTGTGTGTAAATATGTTGAGGAAAGTTTAGTTGAGGTTGAAACGGATTTGGAATGGTTGACGTTGAAATGTAGCGGAAGGACGCAATGTTGCATTGTCTACTTGCGTGTTGTATAGAGTTGTTGTATGCTGTACTGTATGAGTTGTTGTAATGCTGTTATGGGAATAAAAATAGCTGGATATGACATGTATATGGGAATGTGTATTAGAAAATATGATTAGGAGTGAAAATGTTGAAAGAATACTCTTGGGTTGCTAATTCCGAGCTTGCTGCCCGGACATTATTTTTGGGTGAAATTGGATTACTAAGATGTGCTTACTAGCTTCTAACACTAGTTTTATCACCTAATATATTGTAGATAAGTGTTTGGATGAAAAGGATACTACTCCGAGGTAATAACGACATAGTACAGCGAGCTATGTAAGGCAAATTGATTTCCTATTACTTGGCATGAAATCTAAGTTCTTCCTTAGCACATAAAGGCACATACAAATTCCGACATTACTAATAATTGTGTCTCCACTCTGTACCATGTTCATATGTACCCATACATAGTCATTGTCAAACCTGCATATGTACTTGGATACCAAATATACATGAGTTCCTTGTTACCAAACAAAGTCCATGTGTTGTTTAATCTCGGATACGGTTCATTAGTTGTGTATCTCTCTTTTCATTGTGCTATTATCTTGTATGGTTGTTCATATGTCACATGTCTATATTCCTACAGTTCTAAAGGTTATGACCACCAAAAGAACCATATCAAAGCAAATAAAAGATAACTTACAGTTGCTTATAAATGGGTGGTAACCCGAGGGGTGGAAGAATCACCTAGCCAGGGTCGATCTCATTTACGGGTGGTAACCCGACGGGTGAAGGAATCACCTAGCCAGGGTCGATCCCATTACAAATTTACCACTGATCAGCTGGTCATTTACATGTTATATTGTGCATAGATTATACAGTAAAGAAAGATACAATAATAAAAAGGCATAAAGTACATGATTCCACAGTATGACTAAAGGTGGTCTTTTCATCCTTACACACCAGTGTGTGATTTCATTTGAGTTCTTATTGCATATACAGTATTTCCTCCCTTACATATTCAGTACATTATCTCGTACTGACGTGCCTTACGGGGGACCTGCATTATATGCTGCAGGTACAGGAGCTACTAGATCTCCCCAGTAAGAGTACAAGAATTCCAGCTACTGTTACTGAGCTCCAGGTTGCTTCGGAGCTTGTGTGTCTAGAGCTTGTATTTTGTATTATATAGTTGGTCATGAGGCGGGGCCTGTTCCGACCCATATGGATATTGTTCCTTACCTAGAGGCTTTGTAGACAATGTAAATTAAAGTGTGGTCAAATAGTGTATTATAGACATCGTGGCTCCAACGGCCTAGTCTTATGCATTTAGTTTTGGTTTGTTAATGCAGTTTACTTCCTTTTAAGAGCATGTTGAGTATGGAAACCTCTTAATTGTTCATAGCAGGTGTATAGTTATATGTTGGTTCTCCCGAGCCTTGTCGGCAACGGGTGCCAGTCCGCCTTAATGGGGCTTAGGGCGTGACATAAGTGGTATCAGAGCGGGTCGTCCCAGGGAGTCTACAAAGCCGTGTCTATGTAGAGTCTTGTTTATGGATGTGTTGTGCACCACATTTATAAGCAGGAGGCTACGTGGCATTTAGGAGTTGTCACTTTCTTTTCATTCTTTAGATCGTGCCATAGAGCCAAGTGTTGTAGGTTGATTATTTCTAACCTCTAAATCGTTTTGTACAGTAAGTATGCCTGAAACAAGGAAAAGCAAAGGCAAGGGGAAGGAGGTGGAAGTGGTAATTGGTATGCCCAGTCGGGTGAGACGACGAGATGAGGCCCAAGATGAGTCTCTGTCGCAAACATCTTCAACTCCTTCAGCTCTTGATGAACCAGGTCGTAGTGAAACTCCCCCAGAACCACCTGCCGATGTTGTTGTGCAGGATCTGAGAAATACGGTCCAATTATTGACTCGCATAGTTGCTAGCCAAAGACAAAGACAAGAAGGCCCAGTTGTAGGTGCAGGTGGTGTGGGTAGGGGAGCTAGCACGAGGATACGTGACTTTCTTAATTTTGACCCTCCATCTTTTACCGGGTCAGATCCTAATGAAGATTCACAAGACTTTATCGACCAGGTCCAACGTACTTTGGATGTTATGCATGTAAGTGGTACAGAAGCTGTAAAATTGGCAGCATATAGATTGAAGGGTGTGGCTATATTGTGGTATGAAGCTTGGAAGCAATCTAAGGGTATAGATGCACCTCCAACTACCTGGAAGGAGTTCAAAGAGGCATTTCTTGACCACTACTTGCCATACGAGATCCGAGAGGCCCGGGCAGATCAGTTTTTGAATCTCCACCAAGGGGGTATGAGCGTGAGGGAGTATAGCCTCCAGTTTAACTCCTTGGCCAGGTATGCTCCTAATGTAGTTGCTACTATGGCAGATAGAGTTCATCGGTATGTGGATAGGTTGGATACATATCTGGTAAGAGACTGTACCATTGCTTCATTGAATAAAGACATGGATATAGCAAGGACGCAAACATTTGCACAGAAACTAGAGGATCAGAGGCAAAGGAGAAGGACACAAGAAATAGAAAGGGGCCAGTCCAAGAGGGCCAGATCTACAGGGCAGTTTGTACCATCCCAAGGTGATGTTAGGCCCTGATTTCCTAGTAAACCACCTAGACCATCATCCTCCTATTCTGCAGTCAGTGCTCCACCGCAATTTCAAGGGCCTAGAGGTAATCAGTTTAATCAAAGAAGTAAGGGACAAGGTGCACGGACTACGGGATATTCGGCCAGCCAGCAGATTCCTCCTAGACAGGTTTGCAAACAATGTGGGAGGAATCATTCAGGTAAATGCCGTGTTGGGACAGATGCTTATTATTGGTGTGGTGTACCAGGGCATATGATGAGAGATTGCCCAAAAAGACGTATAGGTGATATAGCACAACCTGCTGGTTCAGCTGTTGCATCATCATCGTCAGTTCCTCCATTAGGTAGGGGTCAACAAACACCTACAGGCCGTGGTAGAGGTGGTAGAGGAGCAGCTAGCCCCAGCAGAGCCCAGAATCGTACTTATGCTCTGCGGAGTTGGCAGAATTTAGAAGCTTCACCCGATGTGGTCACCAGTACATTGTCCATCTTTTCACATAATGTGTATGCATTAATTGACCCTGGTTCTACATTATCATATATCACACCACTAGTGGCTTGGAAGCTTAAAAGAACACCTAAATTATTGAATGAGCCATTTGAAGTGTCCACACCAACCGGTGAATCTTTTATAGCTAGAAGGGTCTATTATGACTGTGTCGTAACTGTTTGTGACCGTGACATGTGGGCGGACCTTGTTGAGTTAGATATGTGGAATTTGATGTTATAATGGGTATGGATTGGTTAGCTTCTTTCTATGCTACTCTGGATTGCCGAACTAAGAGAGTGTATTTCCACTTTCCAAATGAGACAGTCCTTGAATGGGAAGGTAATGCTGGGGCACCAAAAGGGAAGTTTATTTCCTATTTTAACGCAAGGAAGATGTCAAAGGGGTATATATGTCATCTAGTTAGAGTAAGGGATATAGAGGCTGATTACCAACTCTTCAATCTATTCCCGTAGTGAATGAATTTGTTGATGTGTTTCCCGAAGAGCTTCCAGGTTTACCTCCAGAACGAGAAATAGATTTTGGCATTGATTTACTTCCAGGTACTCAACCTATTTCTATCCCTCCATATAAAATGGCCCCGACAGAATTACGTGAATCAAAGGAGCAATTAAAAGATTTGCTTGAGAAGGGTTTTATAAGACCTAGTGTGTCCCCTTGGGGTGCACCAGTGTTATTTGTACGTAAAAAGGATGACACCTTGAGAATGTGTATTGACTATCGACAATTGAATAGGGTGACAATTAAAAACAAATACCCCCTCCCCAGGATTGATGATTTATTTGATCAGTTACAGGGTGCCAAATGTTTTTCAAAAATTGATTTGAGGTCAGGTTATCACCAAGTGAGGGTGAGGGAGAAAGATATACCCAAGACAGCCTTAGGACACGCTATGGTCACTTTGAATTTCTTGTTATGTCATTTGGGCTGACAAATGCACCAGCAGTCTTTATGGACTTAATAAACAGGGTATTCAAGCCATTCTTGGATGTCTTTGTGATAGTATTCATAGATGACATTTTGGTGTATTCAAGATCAGAAGAGGACCATGATAATCACTTACGACAGGTATTACAAGTTCTTCGTGATCGGAAATTGTATGCCAAGTTTTCCAAATGTGTATTTTGGTTGAAATCAATGGCATTCTTGGGTCATATTGTATCAGATGAAGGAATAAGGGTTGATTCACAAAAGATAGAGGCAGTGAAAGATTGGCCAAGGCCAACAACACCCACAGAAGTTCGAAGATTCCTACGGTTGGCAGGTAATTACCGAAGATTTGTCAAAGGTTTTTCTTCTATTTCTGCACCTCAACGAAGTTGACTCATAAGGCGACTAAATTTCAATGGAATGATGCATGTGAGAGGAGCTTTCAAGAGTTGAAAAGCAGGCTAACTTCTGCACCTATATTAGTGCTTCCAGAAGGCACAGAGGGGTATGCGGTGTATTGTGATGCTTCGGGGGTTGGTTTAGGGTGTGTACTGACACAACATGGTAGGGTAATTGCTTATGCCTCGATACAATTGCGACCACATGAGAAAAACTACCCGACACATGACCTTGAGCTAGCAGCTGTTGTGTTTGCCTTGAAAATATGGCGCCATTATTTGTATGGAGTTCATGTTTACATATATACTGACCATAAGAGCCTACAGTACATCTTTAAACAGAAAGACCTAAATTTAAGGCAACGGAGGTGGCTGGAGCTAATAAAGGATTACGATGTTGATATACTATACCATCCAGGGAAATCGAATGTGGTAGCCGATGCTTTGAGCCGCAAGGCAATTGTGAATATTGATGATCAGACCGTGGTAAGTCAAGGAGTCGCTAAGGATCTACATCAACTAGCCAATTTGGGGGTTCGCCTGATTGAAACTCCAAAGGAAGGGGTTGTTGTGCATAATGCTGCAGAGTCTTCATTGGTAACAGAGGTAAGAGAAAAACAGTTCAAAGATCCTATTCTACGGCGACTTAAGGAGAAGGTGAGTCAAGGCACAATGAAGGGCTTTGAACTTACCCAAAATGGAGTACTTTATTGCCAAAATAGATTGCGTTCCTCATATAAATGGACTAAGAAGGAGGATACTGGAAGAAGCCCATCATTCAAGATATTCTATCCATCCAGGATCAACTAAAATGTATCATGACCTGAAGGGAATGTTTTGGTAGGAAGGCATGAAAAAGGACCTTGGAGAATTTGTGGCTCAATGTCCGAATTGCCAACAAGTTAAGTTAGAGCACCAAAAGCCGGGAGGTTATATGCAATGTATATAGCTTCCAACATGGAAGTGGGATATGATTAATATGGATTTTGTTACTGGGTTGCCTCGCTCATTTCAGAAGTTTTGACTCCATATGGGTAATAGTTGATAGACTTACAAAGTCAGCACACTTCTTGCCAGTTAAGAGTGACGATACGGCTGAAGAGTATGCAAAGCTATACCTTAAGGAGGTAGTTAGACTACATGGGGTCCCGATCTCCATTATATCTGATCGGGGAGCTCAATTCACCGCAAAGTTTTGGAAATCCTTCCAGAGGAGCTTAGGGACACAAGTGTATTTAAGTACAGCTTTCCACCCGCAGACAGATGGTCAAGCAGAATACACCATTCAAACACTTGAAGATATGTTACGGGCGTGTGCATTGGACTTCAAAGGTAGTTGGGTGGACCATTTGCCACTTATTGAATTTGCCTATAATAAAAGCTACCATTCAAGCATCAAGATGGCACCGTATGAAGCTTTGTATGGAAGGAAATGTAGATCACCAATAGGATGGTTTGAAGTGGGTGAAACCATTTTGCTTGGTCCAGATCTAGTCCAACAAGCCATGGAAAAAGTCAAGGTAATACGACAACGCTAGAAACAGCCCAAAGTCATCACAAATCATATGCAGATGCTAGAAGAAGAGGACTGGAATTCTCAGTAGGAGATTGGGTGTTCTTAAAGGTGTCCCCAATGAAAAGTGTTCTGAGATTTGGTAAGAAAGGGAAACTAAGCCCACGTTATATAGGGCCATATAAGATTATTAAAAGGTTTGGACAGGTTGCATATGAATTGGAGCTACCCCAGGAGCTTTCAATGGTTCATCCAATTTTTCATGTCTCAATGCTTCGAAAAGTCATAGGTGACCCATCTCGTATTACTCCTATTGAAGATATGCAGGTTACGGAAGATCTCACCTATGAAGAGGTACCTATTTCTATCCTAGATCGCCAAGTTAGAAAGCTAAGGAATAAAGAAATACCTTCAGTAAAAGTGCTTTGGAGGAACCAACAGGTAGAAGAGATAACGTGGGAGGCTGAGGAAGCAATAAGGTCTAAAAACCCTTATTTATTTGAGGCTGAAGAGGAAGTCCAAGATACAGAGTTAATGGAGTAGTAGGTAAGTGAATATGAATTCTTATTATGTTTTCAAAAGTTTGTTTACACGAAAGTTCGAACTTGTTTAACCTATTCAATTATGCTTACATTCGGGGACGAATGTTCCTGGGGGGGAGGATGTAACACCCCACATCTTACATGTACTAGTCCAACGCAGATGAAACATGATATGGCGGGGCCAAATCCGCACACATTTTAAAAGTGCGTGAATTTTAGATTAAAGGGCTATATGTACGTCTAATGCTCAAGATGACCGAGCGTATATAATTTTTAAGTCAAGTTAAGGAGAGTGTAACCTTAAATGAAGTAAAATAATTGAGGTGATTGTGGGACTTAGGAAGCTAGTAGGTGAGTCACCTACGTGCTTAGCATAAATAAGCTCGGTAAACGGAGACAAGGCCCAATACCGAATTTGTTCAATTCCGATAAAGAATAAACCCCGAGTTAAGAATGTCATTTGGGGCCATGGTTTAGCATCATAAAAGGACAAGATTTTCAGCCCAAGATGAATAGGAAAAGGGCCAAATTACAATCACAACCCAATTAAAAACTAGGGCCCAAACTAGGTGGGCTTAAGGGAGAAATGTTTGCAACAAAGCCCATCCCATTTGAAGCCCAATAAGGACCAAGTGAAAAGGCCAAGCTGCTGCCCCATAACCTTAATAAAATAAGGCTGAAAACCCAAAAGAAAGTCGGCCAAAAGTGGCCTATAAAAGGGAGTAACAAGCAGCAACTTTTAGTCATTTTCTCAAGCCAAAATTTCAGATTTCTCTCTAAGTTTCTTCTTGCTCTCTCCTCATTTTCTAAAGCAGCCAAGACACACCTCTAGGGTTCTTGAAGAGAACCTAAACCTTGAGGGCTAAGGTAAGTAAAAGTACCTATGGTTTGGTGTAAGTTTTCCATGAAAAACATGAAGAGCATGTTGGTTGTATTGTGCAGGAATTTTGGGACAGCATGTGTTCCAAATATTGTGGTTCACTTTCCTTGTTAAATAAGAGACTTTTATCTTCTTGGTTGACTTAGTTATGAAGTAATATGTATTTGTTTAACAAGTCTTGGGTCTGTGATGATGTAAGAAGGCTGCTGGACCACTTTTATCTTCCGCAAAAATAAGTTCGTAAATGATGTCTTAATTCCGCTCATTAGTAAGAATTCGTGGACCATTTTTGGAATTGTTGTCTAATGTTTTCCATCTACTTAGGGACTGTTTTTGGACTGTTTTAGCACTGTATTTGTGTGTAAACATGTTGAGGACAGTTTGGTTGAGGTTGAAACGGATTTGGAATGGTTGACGTTGAAATGTAGCGGAAGGACGCAATGTTGCGTTGTCTACTTGCGTGTTGTATAGAGTTGTTGTATGCTGTACTGTATGAGTTGTTGTAATGCTGTTATGGGACTAAAAATAGCTGGATATGACATGTATATG
Source organism: Solanum rostratum (assembly GCA_029948455.1). Classification (NCBI taxonomy): domain Eukaryota; kingdom Viridiplantae; phylum Streptophyta; class Magnoliopsida; order Solanales; family Solanaceae; genus Solanum; species Solanum rostratum. The sequence goes on from CM057056.1 coordinate 41,124,598, forward strand.
GGAATGTGTATTAGAAAATACGATTAGGAGTGGAAATGTTGAAAGAATACTCTTGGGTTGCTAATTCTGAGCTTGCTGCCCGGATATTATTTTTGGGTGAAATTGGATTACTAAGATGTGCTTACTAGCTTCTAACACTAGTTTTATCACCTAATATATTGTAGATAAGTGTTTTAAGGAAAAGGATACTACTCCGAGGTAATAACGACATAGTACAGCGAGCTATGTAAGGAAAATCGATTTCCTATTACTTGGCATGAAATCTAAGTTCTTCCTTAGCACATAAAGGCACATACAAGTTCCGACATCACTAATAATTGTGTCTCCACTCTGTACCATGTTCATATGTACCCATACATAGCCATTGTCAAACCTGCATATGTACTTGGATACCAAATATACATGAGTTCCTTGTTACCAAACAAAGTCCATGTGTTGTTTAATCTCCGATACAGTTCATTAGTTGTGTATCTCTCTTTTCATTGTGCTATTATCTTGCATGGTTGTTCATATGTCACATGTCTATATTCCTACAGTTCTAAAGGTTATCACCACCAAAAGAACCATCTCAAAGTAAATAAAAGATAACTTACAGTTGCTTATAAATGGGTGGTAATCCGAGGGGTGGAAGAATCACCTAGCCAGGGTTGATCTCATTTACGGGTGGTAACCCGAGGGGTGAAGGAATCACCTAGCCAGGGTCAATCCCATTACAGATTTACCACTGATTAGCTGGTCATTTACATGTTATATTGTGCACAGATTATACAGTAAAGAAAGATACAGTAATAAAAAGACATAAAGTACATGATTCCACAGTATGACTAAAGGTGGTCTTTTCATCCTTACACACCAGTGTGTGATTTCATTTGAGTTCTTATTGCATATACAGTATTTCCTACCTTACATATTCAGTACATTATCTCGTACTGACGTCCCTTACGGGGGACCTGCATTTCATGCTGCCGGTACAGGAGCTACTAGATCTCCCTAGTAAGAGTACAAGAATTCCAGCTGCTGTTACTGAGCTCCAGGTTGTTTCGGAGCTTGTGTGTCTAGAGCTTGTATTTTGTATTGTACAGTTGGTCATGAGGCGGGGCCTGTCCCGACCCATATGGATATTGTTTCTTACCTAGAGGCTTTGTAGACAATGTAAATTAAAGTGTGGTCAAATAGTGTATTATAGACATCGTGGCTCCAACGGCCTAGTCTTATGCATTTAGTTTTGGTTTGTTAATCCAGTTTACTTCCTTTTAAGAGCATGTTGAGTATGGAAACCTCTTAAATGTTCATAGCTGGTGTATAGTTATATGTTGGTTCTCCCGAGCCTTGTCGGCAACGGGTGCCAGTCCGCCTTAATGGGGCTTAGGGCGTGACATTAGGTCATATCTCCCAAAATATAAGGATTTAGTAGGTCTATGACCTATAGAATTGAAGATTTACGAGTCTAGTTTGCAATGCTAAAAATTGTACATCAATCTGACTTCAGAATAAAAAGTTATGATAGTTTTATCGTGACTGCTCAAGCAGGAAATCGGGTCATGAGCTGGGTCGGGTCAAGCCCACCTAGATGTCAGCTAATTGACCTTTTAAAGCTCAAAATAGTTCCATGTTCATTCCAAATAGTAGAGAACTGAAGATAAATCTCTCGCAAGGTCCCTAAGCTATTTAGGTAATTTCTCTGTATTTTTACCGTTAAAATTCACCCGCGTGCTTAGAAATGCATTCCTTATACTTTGCAATTGTTTTCCTCACCTATAAGTTGTGTTTGGGGCTGTTTTTGGACTTTAAAAAAGTGATATTCCTGCTGTTTATTCTTGGTTTCCAGCTGGTTTGTTCAGGTAATAATCTTAGGACCCTTTTATCATCATTTTTACAAAGTTCTACAGACATTTCCTCGCGTAAATGCTATATGGCAAATCTGCTCATTTAGGATTAATTATGGAATGTTTATAGGTATGTGTAGACAACTTATATATAGTGGTTGCGAAGCTTGGGACATAAGGAACAATTCTCGTGAAGAAACTTCGAACATTTGGATGTCTGTTGGAAAGTTATGTTAAGGCGAAGCTCCGTCCCTTCTTTTAGCATGAAATCAGGGAAGTTCCCAAAAAGTCAAATGTGATATTTTACTATTCTGTTACTAGAAAGACCTTCTACAAAAGACATTAGAATTGCAGCTAAATTATTTTCATTAGGGTATTACCTTAATATTTTATTCGTTCGCTTAAACTGGACATTCAATAGCTATGTATCAATTTATCGGTTTCCTAACTATCTGTCCATATGTTGAGGTGTTACTGTTTTTGATGTGGTGTCACTAAAATAATAAAGGAAAATAATGAGGAGAATGTAGTATTCATAATCTGTCCTTCTTCCATACTAAAAGCATAATTGAAGCACTTTGAAAGAAACATGTTGATTTCGAATAATCTCCACTATAATGCTCTCATTTAAACTACTAAGGCACTTGATTCTTTTAAAATACTTTCTTGTACTAATTGACATGGAACCAAGTATAAACATTATACGAAGCACCTTTATGAACATTTTCTAAGTTAAGGCCTCATTCTAACTTATTGAGTTAAGTTGTCAAACTTATTCGAAAGACATGTAAGATCCCATGCTATGAGAATAAGTGTACCAATGAGCCAAGATTGGATAAATTCGTGTTATGACCTACTATGTGCATTCAATATTCGTACCATATATTTCACATTATGCATGGACTTCAAGCTATAATCGGAGGTATGAGGCCTATTTTCCCAAATAATTATATATATGTATATGGTACAGATGGCCACAGGTTGGCAAATATGATGCCCGTTAGCTACCGGGAAGGACTAGCATTGCTAGCATTTCGTTGGTTATGTCATCCATTTGCATTTTTATATATGTATTCATAACATGCGATACTCGAGCATACCATGTATATTTGATCACTAGATGGTTAAGTGTTGACCATTAAGGTTATTTGAGTTTTTGTTACAGGTGGAATTTCTATTACCCTTTTTACTAAAATATCTATGGTTTCATATTCTGCCTTGCATACTAGTACATGTTTATTCCTATTGACGTCCTGTTGTTTGGGGACACTGTATTTTATTTCGTGCGTGCAGGTTCAGGTAGAGACAATGATCGAACTCCCCACTAAGACCCTAGTTCAGCTGTGAGTTGGTAAGCTCCACCTCTTCATAGGATGCTTATTTTTATTGTACAGTTGGGTATAGTCGGGGCCCTATCCCAGCAGTGTTACTGATTCTCTTAGAGGCTATTCGTATCGCCTGGTAAAATTATCGAAATACCTCTAGAGGGAGGTATGTGCGTAACTCATCTTCCAATGCTCATATGAAAAATCCAAGGCCAGATTTGTGATCAACACGAAAAACTGAGTGGAAAAATCGTCTCAGTCAATTTTTAGAGCGACTGGATGAAAAGATAATTTTTTTGACTCGAAAATAAAAACGGTACGAGTGGGTGACGGAGGTGTGTCACGCCTCTATGGCGGACCTGCACTTACATATTTTTTGAATATTTTTGATGGGATTGAGAAGTCTTGTTCATAAACTTTTTCTGAAAATGCTTTGTACGCGACCAGTCCGCGTCGCAGATTGGGTTTTTTTTGAGCTAAAATTTTTTAATTTTTACGAAGGGCATTCTGGTCAATCACCAATCGCTCCTACACTCTATACACGATCTAATTAGGACACTTTGATGTAAAAAGGGTCTCAAACTCCCATTCTAAGTTCTATTCCAATAATCTAACAAAGCTAGGGCTTGAGGAAAGAGAAGAAGAGCTTGAGGTTGAGTAATTCGAGAGGAGATCCTTGACGTGATTGATTGATAACTTTATCCCAGGTATGTAAGGCTAAACTAAAAGCATGAGATTGTTCTCTCATGTTCCCCATAGACGGTCATAAATGAGTTGATGGTTCAAGAGACTACATGCATGAACCCATGATGATTTTTCTTAAGACCGTATTTGAAATGACTAGTTTTTTTATGTTGATGATCATCTTACTAATTGTTTTCTTAAATTGAACATTGTCATGAGAATTTGCATAACCTTTCATGACTAATTTGAAAAGCATGCATAATGAACTTGAGAACTGAGTCTAGAGCCTTGAGTTGAGATTGTTGATTGTGATGAGAGAATGATGATGAGTTGATAGAATTTGATTATCTTATGAATCTCTATAAATGAAGTCTACCGATGTGTCTATTCGATTGTTTCCAAATGATTATCTTAAATCTTGAATCATTGATGAGATCGATTGATGAAAGGGTTAGAGTCCCTAAGAGCTTGATTGATGAAAGAGTCCATATAAGTTGAATGATGATAGGGTTCGAGTCCCTATCAGATATCGATCAATGATGGGGTTTGAGTCCTTGTGAGATTGGTTGAGATGGAGGTTTTAGGGGCATTGAATCATGGGAGGAGTATCGAGCACCAAAAGAGTGAGAGTTAGTCCGACTTGAACTCATCAAACTACGTCGCCAAATGTAGGTGAGGCTTAGAACCATCACATATATATTATAGTTCCCTTGTGAGTAACAGTCCCTAAAAGCAATAACAGACCTATTGATTACTGACTCCATATTGGGTGAGTCAATATGGTTTTGATCGTTCCCTACCTGGAAAGTTTGGAACGGTTGTGGAAACATCAGTGAGATTGTTGTACATTCACTGGCTCATAAGTGATTGTTGTTGGATAAGAAAAACTCCCAAAAATTTCCTGCATTGAGTAATTTGAGCTTAGATGAGAGGGGGTGAGCTCCTCTAAGATGAGATGAGATGAGATAAGGTGAGCTCCTTTGAGATGAGTCTGAGATGATTGATGAGTTTGACTTGTTGACAGGTCACTTGTTTACTCTTTATTCTTGCATAGATAGACATTTGACGATTTGATGTTATTTGATTATTATCTTGAGTTGAGTTGATGTTATTCCAATATTATTCTACCTGCTTCTATTTCACTCAACTATTTTACGTACCAGTACGTTCCAAGTACTAATGTCTCTTTTGGGATGCATCATTTTATGATGCAGAGGCAGGTACTAGAGATCATCAACAGGTGCTCCATTGAAGATTCAAGATTCTCAGCTGATTGGTGAGCCTCCCATACTCTAGAGGATCCACTAGTTTTATTTCATCATGCTTTACAGTTAGATTGGACTATTTCTTTTATTTTGATTTGGGTAGCCATGGGTCTGTCATTGGCACCAAATGATTAGTGATAGAGGCTTCATAAACGATTGTTGAACATTGATTTTGAGATTGCGAGCTAGTATCTTTCTACTAGCCTTCATTATTTTATATATATTCTTTTGAGACTTTAGATGAGATGTGCCTATTACTTATATTTTTCGCTGTCCAGTAGAGTTATTTGATTGAATGAATGTGATAAGGCTAAGTGGTTCACTTGGGGACTAGCAATAGTCTTTAGGTGCCGGCCACAACAAGGATACCATCCTGGGGCGTGATAGTATTGTTGACATGTTATATTGCATTGGTTCTTTTGTGGCTTTCAGTCTCCAGTCATAGGATTGGCATGTATGTATAGTGTGTGCCTGGACCTATGTTGTTTCTACCTTGTCGGCTAGTTAGTACTTTATCATTTAGGTTTATCTATCTTGATGTACATTATTTACTGCTGACCAGATCATGACCTAAATGGCTCCGACTTAGTTTTCAAATTATGCTGCCTGATTATTTGGGCCATAGTTTAGTTAACTAGCATGTAGAGTGATTTATTCAGCCAATAACTGTATCGCGTGCAAGTCGCACCTCCCTCTTTTCGGGGCATGATACCTATCTTATAACTAGAGGAATTATTGGACTTGTAGACTTTGTATGAGTTTATGTTATGTTATGCTATTTGGAGATTATGATTATGGCTCTCTATTGGATATGATTATTATGACGTGAATATGTTATGATGTGGAAATGTAGAAGATCCTAAATCGCATTTTTCCCCATAGAGGGAGCAATCCCTACCCGTCCCTTAGTCCTTCTGTTCTATGTGTTATGTGAATCCATGCAAATCCCTATTCTTATGATATCCCTATTGTGTGAGTTCTGCTTTTTTATCCCTTAGAACTATGTGTTTACTATTTCTCATGTGCTTCTAAACCAATGATGTCTGAATGGATGTTGTGAGGCTTGTTTGGAGACTCTCGGGGTTCCCATTCACCATGTCACTCCTAGAACCTAGGTTTGGGTCTTGAAAAGCTTGGTATTAGAGCACTAGGTTTATAAATGATCCTCGGAGTCCAACATGCCACATCGAATAGAGTCCTATGAGTGGGAGGTTATGATGGCATTCTATGAAGTCTGAAATCTAGTCGCTAAAAGGGCTGCAACAGATTCAACTTTTTCCTATTTATTTCTAGGATTTGAATGGACCCTCAAAATTCGTTCAGAACCCGATAAAAATTAACTAAATTCGATACCCCACTAATGTCGACTTTCAAACTCAATGGCAGAGTCAAAATTTTCATGTAACGTTGTTACGACTGAATGTGGGTCCCACTCCTAAGGTCATTTTTAACCAAATTGCACCAAAGGCTTGAAATGAGTCCAAAAGCCTTGGGAGTCATACGAAAGGTTGCTCTAGACAAAACTCGACATTCCAAAGTTAACCATGCTATCGAAATTTTTATTTGGGCACATTTTCTAAGAATATTGATCAAAGTCAACTATTGGCTAATTTTAAAGGCTAAATTGCAAAATTTGATATCTACTTATATCGAAAACCTCGATTCTCGAGCCGACCATGCTTCTAGCCTAATTTTGCCATTTCAGAGCCAATGAAACAATTAGAATTTCATCGTGAGGCTGTTTATCCATGGTCTACTCTAAAGTTAACCTCTCAAGGTATAAGACCTTCCAAAACACGGAGAACTGCACCTAAATGAATGACTAGCTGACCGAGTTACCAGTGCCAGTAGGTCATAAATGACCTGGGTTCGCTAGAGGAATGCTCTAAAAGTAGAAATGATGCAGTATATGCAAAATGACCCTTGGGGGAGGGGTTCATTACAACATCCACTACTAAAAGAACTTTTATCTACAAAAATAAGGACAATCATAGTCCCAAGCAGAAAAGACAAGGATGTTGGGCTCACATCCTCCACTAGGACCATACGCATTCCAATGAGGTGAATAATTCCAGGATAGAACTTCGGCTTGAAAGAAAACTCCAAACTCACTTGAAGAACCGCAAAAACTCTTTCAAATCCTTCTTTCTCACCATAACCCCCCAACTATACCAACAATACCTAAAATTACTAGAACAACATGAGAAAACCCAAACCATGTTGAGACTACTAGATTGAGGAATGCAGAACCCCAAAAGGAGCCCAAACAACTTTATTATCTAAAATACATAACTTAACTCTAAATTCACCATCTCTTCTTATTAGAGACATCTTATCTATCCTTATTTATTCTGAACAACCCTAATACAGTTTGAACCTCATCCATCAAACCTGACATCACCAGCTTTTGAGGGTTCGTATGCAACCTTTGAATATTAAAGAACCACAATGATCGGCATGAAGAATTTGGCTTAGAGTAACACTAAAAATCATGCTTGTTCTCAAGAAATCATTCACTCAGGCTGACAAACTACTTCCTAAACTAACCAACCTGTCCTTGTAGTTAAGTACCACACTGACGACCAAGTTGCATCGAATTATGGCCAAGTGATTTCCTATCATCCAAGAGTATTTTAAGAACTGACACCATAGGCCCATAAGATAACCCCTCGCTGAAAGACAAGTCAATTGCTCAAATGTAATATCTACTAAGCATGCAAGCAACAACACCCACACAACAGTTGCTCGAAGGTGACCCCACAACACTGGCTCTACCCACCTGATATTGCAGCTACAAAACGTAACAAAACTAATAATTTTGAGTTGAGGCATTCCTTATGATGCAGTGTCCTCTAGTACAATCCAAGGAAAACTAGGTCGAAAGATAACAATAGGGCCAATCAAAAGAACAATAATAGCTCAACACTGCCAACTCTAATCATCTAGCACCACAACATATGGGCATGCATAAAGGAGCTTCCGTAGGATAATCATGAACTTATAACTCCACGACGCACTTTGACCCCATCCAGAAGGTGAATCTTCAATAAAACAATAACATGACACCCCCATTTCGAATCCAACTCTCTGTTATTGACATTAAAGGTTACCAGTTGTAAGCTTCAAAACATAGTTAATGGTATGAATCCAGAAGAACCTTTAAGTTTATGACCTACTATTCAACCAGAAGGCCATACCTATCAATACAACAATTTCTAAACCAAGTTATCCACTACTAAAACAAATCTACAACTAAACTAGGGCACCTTTATAATCCAAGCAAGATAACCACCAAAATTGTATAGGAGTTAAGGTATGGCCTAAGTAGTTAGGTTATCAAATCTATGAAAGTAGTAGGGATATTAATGAGCCCAAAAGACATTACCAGAAACTTATACTAGTTGTAATGAGTTCGAAAGGTAGTTTTAGGATCATCTACTACCCTTATAATCAACTGATGATATCGGGATATCAAAGCAATCTTAGAGAACATTATGACACCCTGATCATTACCAAATAGGTCATCAATACGAGGCATGGGATAATAGTTCTTCACTATCACCTTGTTCAATTGCCTAGAAATCAATATACATACACAAGGTCCCATCATTTTTTAATAAACAGGATAAGAGCACTCTAAGAAGATACACTCAATCAAATAAAACCCTTACCCAAGAGGTCCTCTAACTAAATATTGAACTCCTAAAGCTCTACAGGAGCCATACGATAAGGTGAAAAAGATATGGGCTTAGTGCCCAGCTCAAGATGAATGGAAAAATCAATGCCGCTCTATAGGGAAGGCTAGGCAGGTCAGTAGGAAAGACATCTAGGAACTCACAGACCACAGGGACTGTCAATAGAAAGGGCCCACTGGTCACATCATCAAATAAGTAAGATAGCCCAAACACCCAAAAGCAACAAGTTGTTAAACCGCATAAATGATATGATGTCTATCGGTTAGCGGCTATAAGTAACCTACCACAAGATCAAGGGAATACCAACAAGGATAACATAACGGTCTTGGCATAATAATCCAAAACTGCATAATGCGTAGTTAACCAATACATACACCAAATAATATAAAATCTAACATGTCAAGTAAGATAAGATCGGGCCGAGCATCTTTCCCCTAAATAGTCACCACAAATGATCTATATACCTGATCCACTACTAATGATTCCCCTATCGGAGTAGAAACATGCAATGAAACCTCTAACGGCTTCAAAATAATAGCTCATGGAGTAAAATATATAGGCACACAAGAAAAAGTAGAACCTGAGCTAAATAGGGCTGAAGCAGTCTAATGGCATATAAGGATTGACTTGTGATGGTATCGTCTGACATCTTAGCCTTTGATTACCCTGGACCAACATACAAGTTCCTATGTTGGCCTTCACCTCGACCATCTCTCCTACCCCTCGTCCTACCTTCCCAACCTCATACCTAGTCTGCACCGTCCCTACCTCATATCTCAGCCTTGTGTCATGACGCTAAACCCAGTCTCAATCTTCGAGTAGAGATAGAACTGTTGATATGGACCGGCTCACTGGGGAACTCTCTGTGCTAGTGACCAATTGAACCACAAACATAATATCGTAAAGTTTTACACCTTGTGATCATATGACTGTGGTAAGTAGGCAACGAATCAGACCCTCTCGAGCCCTGACAAAAATTTGAGCCACTTTGGTATGACTGACTATCCTCTAAAGCTGGTAGTACTGCCTGAATAGGCCGGCTAGAATAACTAGAGCAAAATCTACCCAAGGGGACTTTTAGAGAAACCTTCCATAATTATCCCTACACCGGCGTTAGAGCCATTGTAAATACAATGATGCCTAGCCCTTTTATCATTGTCCCCTTTGGCCTCGCGACGGATAAGCTCTATAGTAAAACCGTATCCGCAACATCATGAAAAGAGAAGCCCATAGAAGCTAAGTGCTTTGTCTTCAACCTCAACTAAGGTTTAAAACCCCACATAAAACATCCCACCCTCTCTTCCTCGATGGGGAAAATCATGGTAGCATATGGGAAGAGCTGGTGGAATTGGTTCTCATACTCAATAATTCTGATGTGGCCCTACTTCAGTTGTGTGAACTGATCGCGATGTTGGTCCTTGATGCTCCTGGGGATGTACCTTGCAAAGAAGGCCTCTAAAAACTAAGCATAAATCAAAGGACCACTTAGTTCTCTTGGTTTGCAAATAGGAGTGCCACCAATATCTTACAGGCTCTTTGAACTACTGAGTAGTTAAGTCGGCTCCTCTGGACCCTACAAGGCCTAAGGAATGGAGATACTTCTAACATATGGTCAAAAACTCCAAGGCATCCTCTCCAGCAGCTCCAGTAAAGGTCTAGGGTGATATCCTCTAAAATACTCCCAACATCTTCTACTCCTGAAAGGACACGGAACCCTCTAAAATGTTAGTAGCTAGAGTTGCATCCCATGGTATAACCTTGATAGTCCTATGTAAGTGAGCAATCAACTCCTGCAAAGTTGAAGTCATGACCGGGGGGGGGGGGGGGGGTTGGACAAGTAAGTTTTCATGAAACTAATAAGACACATACTGCACAAAAGTATACAACATAAAGAACAATTCCTAAATGATATCTTGTAGCTTCCGGCGGATTGTTAGCAAACGTCTCCGTGGGACTCTACTATACATTAATTCTATAGAAGTGAGATCAATGAATCTAGGGCTCGAATATCAACTTTTCATGACACAACTTCTCAGATCATGATGGCACCAACCGTAACCCACTGATAGGTTAGCAAACCCATAACCTGAAACTTTAAGTAATGGGTATAAGAGGGGGAAATCTAACTGAGTCAACATACAAGAGATAATACAAATAAATAATGTCTAAAATATATGTAAAAAAATTACTCCTAGAACTTGGAATTCAGCAGTACAGAGTTATTATAACAAAACAAAGAGTACAAGGTCCAAAAGTGGACAAAAATATAAGACCTCACTTATGGAGGTAGGAGGGATGCAAAAAATAAGCTTGGAAATTTGAAAATATTGATGTTTACGAAGGGGTTTATGATCATAAGATAGAGAATGGCCCATAAAGTGGGTTCGTAGATGCTGACAGACTTGATGAAATTTGGGATCTTTCTGAAATTTAATCTGCAATTTAATATACGATTTATAAAGTCCTCTATAAGTCATAGATTGTCTCGTAAAATGGGAATCAGATAATGAGTCTCTGAAGTTTGGGAAAAGGCCATTCCATGAAACCCATCTACGACCCATAAAATGTTCAACGACCCGTAAATAGGGTCACATAGACCTGTTTGGCCAAGATTTTTATAGGGGAAAATTTGACCTTTCCTCTTTTTCTAAGTCCAAACTATGTCATTTTGACCCCATCTATATCTCCTATCATATACAACCCACATCTATCTCATTTCTCCTCATTCCAAAACACTCTTAAGTCTCAAAACTCTCTTAAGCTCTTCAAGGCTTCCACAAAAAGGGTGCAAGCTAGGGTTCGAATCTTCCACCTCCAAATCAAGTTTCCTCCATCATGATCACTAAGGTATATGCATTTGATTGTGGGAACCTTTCTTTCCAGAAGTCCAACCAATCTTCTTCTCAAACTACAAGGATTTATGGATTATTTTATGGGTATTTATGAACTATTGCTTATGGTAATATCATTATGCATTGTACACATGGTTTCTATTTGGGTTCTTCAGGTGATGATTTTATTATGCTAAAAATATTATTGGGGGCTTTGACATTGTGATGGATTTTATGATATTAAACCTATGTACTCTATTATGCCATGAAAAGTTATGAAGGAACTTATGGGTTTTAGTTGGTTTTCATAATACCTAGAACAAGGGTTTTGCTATAATACTGGTGGGTTGATTTGAATAACTTTAAATGAGTTGATTTTACTCCTCTCTAGTTACGTACTCTTGAAATGCTTGATTTTTAGTACATGTGTTTATACCCATGTTTGATTTCCACCTGACAAAGATTTTTATGTTGATGATAGATTATTGCATGAATTTCAATGCAAGAATGTTAAGATAAGTTATGGGCTCCTAAGCATGTTTGAACCCATGAAAAGTTTCAATGATTTTCAAGTAAAATGTTGATCCCTTATTCTATATATTCTACCCTCTGGTGAGAAAATAAAGCCGATATGAAGGGGTCACACATGATAACTATTTTACCCTCATGTAATATCTAAGGCTCACAAGAAAGGGTCATGTATATTACAATCTCCAACCTCATGTGACATGCAATGCCTACTAGAAGGGGTCACATTTATGCCATGTTTTTACCCTCTAGTATAAGTTATATGCCCAAGTTTAGGGGTTATGTATTTGAACGAGCTACTCATGCAATGTTATCATGTCCTCACAAGTTATTCAAGTTATGATTAAGTTTATGACTGTTTCATGTATTCCAAGGTACTAGACCTAGTACCGAAAGAGGCTTAAGGTGGGGGCTCGACCCAAGGGGTTCTTATATAAAGTCTTCGTCTCTTGACTATGTACCACCATAGGTTTGTATTATTTCCCTCAATGGAATTTTACTAGTGGATCTAACTAGGTCATGTTACCCACTACGTGGAGTCATGCTTGGTTTACCTTGGCAAGTAGACCACTCCTTTATTTGGTGTGGAGTGAACATTGGGATTCCAAGTAGTAGTTCACTTGGTCTTATATGTCGGTTAAGGTCTCCTCTCACATATGTATAATACATTATGTAAGTTTGACTATCTATAGGCTTGTTTCAACTTGAGCACTGATCATACATATCATATTGAACTCGTGTCTATTGATGATGATTATGCATATTGATTATTATAGCTCATGTTCCTTTTTGCACAGCACCCCACATATTTAGTACATTCCAAGTACTAATGCATATTATTTTCCTACATAATCTAACCATGTAGGTACCAGAGCTCCTATCCATCCTCTTCCTTTTTGTGGCTAGCCAAATCCGTTGCAGACTACTATTGGTGAGTCCTCTACTTTAGGCACAACATTCACCTTACTTTCATGCTTTGTTGAGACTTGCTTACTTTAGACTTTTATCTTTTGAGGTTGAGCCCAAGAGATTTCTTAGCCCTCGTTCCACTCATATTAGAGGTGTTGTTGAATATTGAAATCTATGTATCGAGCTTCACTTCTATTTTCTTTATGTAATTTTGAAGAATTTCCTTAGTCCCTTTTCCCCTTCTATGCGTGTCGTATGTGAATGATGTAATGGAAGTCCCAAGTCCCTGAATATCCCTATAGCATGAGTCATACTTGCCCAACCCTTAGACTTATTTGCTACATGATTCATGTTTATCCTCTTCCCAATAACAATTGCATAGCGTGAGTCTAAAGCCCTGCTTCCCTTAGAAATTATGCATTATGTGCTTATTTCTCTTTTATGTTTCCACAAAACCAATGATGTGCTATGCATGCTTAAGAGGCTTGTTTTGGGGATTCTCCTTGGGTTCCCATTCACCGTGCCACGTCTAGGACCTAGGCTTGGGTCATGACAAGCTTGGTATAAGAGCACTAGGTTTGTTAATGTTCGACGGAAATCCAACACACCGCATCAAGAAGAATCTTGTTCATAGTTTTGAAATGCACTACAACTATGAATGGAAGGCTATGAGGCATTTTAGGAAATGGTTCACTTCTTCATGAACTATGTTGTTCCTTAGATTTAAAATAAGGAGTTAGGTATTTCACAAGGATGAACCCTTCAGAGTTCCATGGCTTTAAAATGGAGAAGGACCCCCAAGAATCCATTGATGAGATATACAAAGTTCTTGCTATTATAAGGGTGTGTTCGGAGAATAGGGCAGACTTGTGGCCTATCAACTCAAGGGTGTTGCACAAGTTTGGTTTACTCAATGGAAACTTTAATTGGAGAATGATGATCCCATCCCATGAGAGGAATTTCAAGCCGCCTTCCCCAATTGTTTCTTCCCAATTGAATTGAGAGAGGGAAAAATGATGGAGTTCATGAATCTCGAACAAGGCTCTATGAGCATGAGGGAGTATTCTCTTAAGTTTAACAAGATATCAAAATATGCTCCTCATTTGATTGCTGACTCTAGAGCAAGGATGAACAAATTTGTGTTGGGGGTGCATGACTTGCTAAATGAAGAATGACGCACCATTATGATTGTAGGTGGTTTGAGCTAGTCTCAGCTCATGACTTATTTCAAGAAACTTGAAGGGGAGAAGCTTAGGAAGAGAAGGAGTGAGGATTCGAAGAGGGCTCAGTATGATGGTAATTTTCAAGGTTCTTACGGTGGCCGTTTCTAACAAGGTCACAATTTCAAAGGCCAAGGATCCTCCAATTCTCAAAACAAAAAAATTTCTAATGATAGGGTTCCTAACCCTAAGGTTCAAGATGGAAACGGTGGGATGACTCTTCCAAGGTGCCCAAAATGTCAGAGAAATCATTGTAGCAAATGCTTGAGGGATTCGAATACTTGCTTTGGGTGTGGAAAAGTAGGGCACAAGCTTGCTGATCGTCCCTATGCTCGAAATAAGGGTAAAAATGGTCGTCGTCAAGAACAGGGTGCTTGTGTTGATCAAAGGGCACAAGGAGGCCAACAAGGGGGTGCTCCACGTCATAATCGGTTCTTTGCCCTTCAATGGAGACAAGGAGTGGAGGAGGTGCCCGATGTTATATCTAGTATGTTAAAGATTTGTGATTATGATGTGTATGATTTATTGGATTCGGGTGGTCCTCTCTCTTTCATTACTCCTTTTGGCGCTAACAAGCTTTATGTGTTTCTCGAGTTGTTGTGTGAACCCTTTAAGGTGTCTACCCCCGTTGGTGAGCCCATTATGGCTAGAAGGGTCCATAGGGGTTATCCCGTGTCTATATTGCATAAAGTGTTGCCTTGTGATTTTTTTGAACTTAACATGGTGGATTTTGATGTCATTCTTAGGATGGATTAATTTCATGCATATCATGCTTCCATTTATTGTCAAACTCTTAGGGTTAAGTTCCAATATCCTAATGAGCCTATCTTTGTGTGGAAAGGTCATAACTCGACGGTTAAGGGTAGGTTTATTTATTGTCTTAAGGCCCAAAAATTGATTTCTAAGGGTTGCATTTACAATCTTATAAAGGTTTGGGACATTGAGTCTAAAGACCCTCCTATCGAGTTGGTTCCGATTGTCAATGAGTTTCTTGAACTCTTTCCAAATGAACTTCTCGGTGTCCCTTCCAAAAGGGAGATAGATTTTGGTATAGATCCCCTTCCCAATACTCAACCCATTTTCATTCCCCCTTATCGTATGGCCCCAGCGAAGTTGAAAGAGTTAACAGACCAATTGAAGGATTTATTCGAGAAGGGTTTTATAAGGCCTAGTAAGTCACCTTGGGGGTGTACTGGTGTTGTTTGTAAGAAAGAAAGATGGCTCACTTAGAATTTGCATCGACTACCGACAACTCAATAAGGTCACAAGAAAGAACAAGTATCCCATGCAAAGCATAGATGACCTACTTGATCAACTACAAGGGGCTAGTCATTTTTCTAAGATTGAACTTCAGTCCACATACCACAAAATGAGGGTAAGGTAGTGTGATATTCCCAAGATGACCATTCAGACTAGATATAGGCATTTTAAATTTGTAGTGACGTCATTTGGCTTAGCTAACTCTCCGACAATATTTATGGATCTCATGAATAGGGTCTTTAAATCCTACTTTCATATGTTTGTGGTGGTCTTCATAGATGACATATTTTTTTTTACTCCCGGAGTAAATAAGAGCATTTGAAGCATTTAAGGTAGTGTTGCAAAAGTCTAAGTATGAGAAGTTATTTGCTAAATTTGATGAATGTGAATTTTTGTTGAAAGAAATTGTATTCCTAGGGCATATGGTGTCGGGTGATGGAAAAAAGGTGGACCCTAAGAAAACAGAAGTGATAAGAAATTGTCCTAGGCCCTTGACCCCAATGGATATTAAGAATTTCTTAGGCTTAGCTGGGTATTATCGGAGATTTGTGAATGGTTTCTTGTCAATTTTTTCCCCTTTGACAAAATTGACTCAGAAGAAGGCAAATTTTATTTGGGCCGACAAATGCGAAGGAGTTTTCAAACCTTGAAAGACAAGGTATATTGTTGGGGTTGTACAAAAAGCGATATTGCTAAGTTTGTAGTTGGTTGTCACAATTGCCTGCAAGTCAAAGCCGAACATCAAAGGTTGGGTGTCCTAGCCCAAGACATAAAAATTCCTACTTGGAAGTGGGAAGAGATCAATATGGATTTTGTGATGGGGTTGCCAAAGACTAGGAAGCACTTTGATTCAATTTGGGTTGTTGTTGATAGAATGACAAAATCAGCCTACTTTCTACCGGTTAAAACAAATTACTTTGTCAAAGATTATTCCAAGATATATATTTATGAGTTGTTAAGTTGTATAGGGTACCGTTGTCTATTATTTCAGATCGTGGGGCTCAATTCACTTATCGCTTTTGGAGATCCTTCCAAAAGGGTCTTGGTACCAAAGTCAAGCTTAGCACGGTGTTTCATCCTCAAATGTATGGCCAATAGGATAGGACGATTCAAACTCTTGAGGATATGCTTAGGACTTGTGTTTTGGAGTTCAAATGTAGTTGGAACGAATATCTTTCACTCATTGAGTTTGCTTACAACAATAGCTATCACTCTAGCATTGGAGTG
The DNA here is from genome assembly GCA_029948455.1 of Solanum rostratum. NCBI lineage: Eukaryota > Viridiplantae > Streptophyta > Magnoliopsida > Solanales > Solanaceae > Solanum > Solanum rostratum. Next base: position 41,141,368 of record CM057056.1, read on the forward strand.
GCTCCCTTTGAAGCCTATATGTTAGGTGATGTAAGTCCTCAATTGGGTGATTTGATGTGGAGGAAAATTCTTTATTGGGATTGTATATAATCATGGAGGCTTTGGAAAAAGTGAGGTTGATAAGAGAGAAATTGAAGATGGCTAAAAGTAGGCAAAAGTCTCACTCCGACACAAGAAGTAGACATCTTGAGTTTAATGTTGATGATTGGGTATATTTGAAGGTCTCCATGAAGGGTGTGGTTCGGTTTAGCAAGAATGGAATGTTGAGCCCAAGGTTTACAGGGCTTTGTAAAATTGTGAAGAGAATTGGTAAGATTTCTACGAATTTAAGTTGCCCACGGAGATGAGCATGGTTCATCTGGTCTCCCATGTCCCCATGTTGAGGAAGTGTGTAGGTGACCCAAGTTCTATAGTGCCCTTGGATGTTGTGGGTGTTGTAGAAGATAAGTTGACTTATGAGGAAGTCCCAGTGAGAATACTTGACAGGCAAGTGAAGAAGTTGAGAAATAAAGATGTGGCGTCCATCAAAGTCCTTTGGAGGAATTGAGAAGTTGAAAGTGCCATATGGGAAGCCGAAGCTGATATAAAGAAGAAACATCCCTATCTCTTCCATTCCAATCAAGCTTGAGGTAATACCATTCACCCATCTTAGAATCTTCTCTCCTTGCGTGACATTATCATGGCACTCATGCATGTTCATGTGAAATTGAGGTTGCATCATAAGTGCTATTTGAAACATGGTATAAAGATTTTAAATGGTGCATGTGTTGCATTTTGTATATGGTGAATTGTATGGTGCATGAATGTATTCCTTAGAGCTTGCCTAGCATATTTGAGGACGAATATTCCCAAGGGGGAGATATTGTAAGATCTAACTTATGGGGGTAAGAGAGATGCAAAAAATAACCTTTGAAATATGAAACTGTTGATGTTTATGAAGGAGTCTATAACTCGTACGATGGAGTATGGCCCGTAAAGTGTCTTAGTAGAACCTGGCAGACTTGATGAAATTTGGGATCTTTCTGAAGTTCAATCAATGATTTATCAGACAACCTGTAAAGTCCTCTACGAGTTGTAGACAATATTGTATAATGGGAATCAGATAAAGGAAGTCTCTGAAGTTTGGAAAAAGGCCATAAGACGAAATCCATCTACTGCTCATAAAATGTTCTACGGCCCGTAAACAGGGTCTCGTAGACCTGCTCGGCTAGGATTTTAATAGGGGAAAATTTGACTTTTCCTCCTTTTCTAAGTCCAAGCTACATCGTTTTGACCCTATCTATGTCCCCTATTAGCATATACAACCCTAATCCATGTCATTCCCCCTTATTCCAAAACACTCTATGTCTCAAAACACTCTCAGGCTCTTCAAGGTTTCCAAGTAAAGGGTGCAAGCTAGGGTTCCGAATCTTCCACCTCCAAATCAGGTTTCCTCCATCATAATCACTAAGGTATGTGGGTTTCATTTTGGGAACCTTCCTTCCAAGAAGTCCAACCAATCTTCTTCTCAAGCTACATGGATTTATGGATTATTTAATAGGTATTTATGAATACTTGCTCATAGTGATATCATTATGCATTATACACATGGTTTCTCTTGGGGTTCTTCAAGTAATGATTTTATTATGCTAAAAATATTTTTAGGGTTTTACATTGTGATGGATTTTATGATATTGAAGACATGTACTCTATTATGCCATGAAAAGATATGAAGGAACTTATGGGTTTTAGTTGGTTTTCATGATACCCAAAACAAGGGTTTTACTATAGTAATGGTGTGTTGATTTGAATAACTTTAAATGAGTTGATTTTACTCCTCACTTTTTTCATACTCTTGAAATGCATGATTTGAAGTACATGTTCATATACCCACCATGTTTGACTAAATCTACGTGACAAGGATTATTATGTTATTGAAAGATTATTGCATGAATTTCGAGACAAGCATGTTAAGATAAGTTATGTGATCCTAAGCATGTATTGAACCCGTGAAAAGTTTCTATGATTTGCAAGTAAAACATTGAGCCTTCATGTTATATATTCTACCCTCTTGTGAGCAAATCATGTCGACATGAAGGGGTCATGCATGATAACTATTTTACCCTTATGTACTATCTAAGGCTCACTGGAAGGAGTCATGTATAATACAATCTTCACCCTCATGTGACATGCAATGCCTACTAGAAGGGGTCACGTTTATGCTATGTTTTTACTCTCTAGTTAAGGTATATGCCTATGTGTAGGGGTCATGTATTTGAACGAGCTATTCGCACCATATTATCATGTTCGCATAAGTTATGCAAGTTATGGTTAAGCTTACGATTATTTTAAGTATTCCGTGGGACTAGGCCTAGTACAAAGAGAGGCTTAAGGTTGGGGCTCCACCTAAGGGGTGCTTATATAAAGTCTTGGTCTCTTAACTCTGTGCAAGCATAGGTTTATATTATTTCCCTAAATAGGCTTTTACTAGTGGATCTAACTATGTCATATTACACGCTATGTGGGGTCATGCTTGGTTTACCTTGGCCAGTAGACCACTCCTCTATTCGATGTGGGGTGAACATTGGGATTTCAGGTAGTAGCTCGCTTGGTCTTATATGTCGGTTAGGGTCTCCTCCCACATATGAATAACATATTATGCAAGTTTGATGATCTACATGCATGTTTTAACTTGAGCATTGATCATACATATCATATTGAATTCATGTCCATTGATGATTATTATGCATATTGATTTATAGCTCATATTACTTGTTGTGTGGCACCCCACATACGTAGAACATTCCAAGTACTAACGCATACGTTTTGCCTAAAGGATCTAACCATGTAGGGACATGAGCTCCTGTTCATCCTCTTCCTCCTCGTGGCTAGGCGGATCCATTGAAGACTACTATTGGTGATTCCTCTATTTCGGCGGCAACATCCACCTTACTTTCATGCTTTGTTAAGACTTGCTTACTTTAAACTTTTTTCTTTTGAGGGTGACCCCGGGAGATATCTTGGCCCCTTTTCCACTCATATAGAGGTGTTGTTGGATATGGATATCTATGTTTGGAGCTTGACTCCTATTTTCTTTAAGTAATTATGTAGACTTCCCTTAGTCCTTTTTTCCCTTCTATGCTTATCGTATGTGAATTGATATGAAGGAAGTCCCAAGCCCCTAAACGCCCCCATAGCGTGAGTCATACTTATAGGCCCTTCAGACTTATTTGTTGTGTGATTCATATTCATTTTCTTCCCAATAACATCCCATAGTGTGAGTCCAAAGCCCTGCTTCACTTAGAAATTATGTGTTATGTGCTTATTTCTCTTCCATGTTTCGGCAAAACAAAGGATGTCTTATGCATGCTTAGGAGGCTTGTTTGGGGATCCCCCTCGGATTCCCATTTATATTGTCACGTCTAGGATCTAGGCTTTGGTCATGACAAAAAATATCTACAAGATTTGGTTAGTCTTGAAATATGCAATAAGATAGGCTGCTAAGTTGAAGGAGACAAAATGATCCAGAAATGTCGAATACTCACTCAAGTCTGCACTATGGACTGCTACGAGTTCATAAATCAACACTAGTGACTAGTGCTTAGACCTGAATCATGAAAATAGATGTATAGTGTAGTATGTATACTAGGACAACAGATACTCAGTAGGCATCACAGGCCGACTGAGCAAGAAAGATAAATATAATATGAAAAAGGAGAATAAAAATCTAAAAAGGAGTTAGAATATACATTCTATGGCAAAGGACTAACACTAAGGAAAAATGTGCTAAAACTAACTAAGAATATTGCACTTGCTATACTTGAACAGGTCACCACAACCCAAAATAGGATACATGTGTGCAATTTAAGGTAAGCCCCAATGCACCTCAATAAGCCTGCTGGGTAAAAAGAATTTCTATCCTATAGAGGGTAGGATCTAGGGTTTTCTTAGAGTGAATTCCCTAGGGACATGTCAAGGATTTTTAAAAGAACCTATCTCTTTTATTCGATAATAAAGGGAGGGACTCAAACCCACCAATGGCTAATGTCAACAAAATGGGGCAGTACCCTGGTACTTTGACATATACATCTCAATACATCAATGATCATAGATCCCTAAGCTAAAAAGTTAATCGACAATGTGTGGGACTCGAACCCATAATATGCAACAGTGGGGCTGGCCACAATATCAAATGGTGTACTGTCAAAGTGAGGACTCGAACCCTCAATATGCAATAGCGGAGCTGGGCCACAATCTCATATGGTGTAATATCAAAGTAGGGACTTGAACCCTCAATATGCAAGAGGTGGGTTGGGCCACAATCTCAAGTGGTGTACTGTCAAAATAGGGACTCGAACCCTCAATGATTATTCATTGGAGCTATGCCCCAATATCAAATAGTGTACTGTTAAAGTAGGGACTTGAATCCTCAATATGCAATAGTGGGGCTAGGCACCAATTTTGAATGATTTACTGTCAAAGTAGGGGCTCGAACCGTTAAATGAGTGACTAAGAGGGTGCCGATTAGCTTTTCGTACTCCTCGATATGTTGACTTATCAAATACTCCTTTACAATAGACACAACTAAGTCATGATCGCAATGGTACAATGAAGATACTTCCGTAGATTTCCAACACATAGTCATACCAGGCTATTTTCAAGGTAGAAACAGTTCCAACACAAGTACAGTATCACAATTAGAGTTCAAAAACGCCAAACTCAAGACATTATGGATAGGGTATTTCATAAAAGTTCAATTGCTTCCTAGCTAAGGCCCAACATATAGATTCTAGTCTGCTACACCAAGCTATAAAGATCTAGGGCCTCTAGAGTGACGCTGGGGAATTTTAAAGCAAGTTATCCTCCTAAACTAAGGCCAATATCATTTACAGTACTAATAGCCTAAAACAAAAGTTTAAATAGTAAAATGAGCGAGCCACAATCAAACAACATGCTTTTAACTACTCGAAAACCCGAAATAGAACTTCAAATATATATTCAAGCCTAAGGAATGAAAATATACTACCCAAGTCAATCATTCCATTCAACATGAGTTTACACATTCTAGCTTAATCTAATGAAAGGGAAACCATAGCCCACCTGAAAGTCGAACACACAAGCTCTAAGTCAATTAGATGGAGCTTTTCCCTTCTGAATATCCTCAGATTTCTACTATTCTATAAAAAAAAGATTCCCGATGCTATTATGATGGTTTTGATGCTAATTTTGAAATTTTTGGAGATGAATCACTTTTGGCATCCAAAACGAACAATGTTGAATCCACATCTAAAATTCCGTAATTAACCCCAAAAGCAAATCCAAAATAGCCGTCAAAATCTATACATGAAATTTAAACTAAATTTGGGGTAAGGAGCAACTGGGGACGAGCATGCAAATGGAATCCGAAAATTTAAACTAAGAACCTAACCCATATGACAACTAAATAAGTAATTTCATTAAAAATGAGGCATCAATAGCTAAAACTAATAAACCCAGGATAACCCCCATAAATTCTACCAAATATCGTATTCAAAATAAGTAAATGAAGATAAAATGACTAAGTTATATAGCTTCCTAAATTTTTAGCAAAATTCTAATATGAGAAGGACAAAAGGAGTAGCTATTTACGGAAAATCACAAAAATGAAGCCCAAAAATGGAAAGTAACAACACCACAATATTCCTTAAGGGAAAACTAACAATTTAACATTAAGGATTGCTAAATTCAAACTCTAAATGCTCAAGTTATCAATATCCCAGATTCTCCCAAAAGTTAGTCTGAGATTACCCCATTTCAGCAATGAAAATCACAAATTCACCTCAAACAAGGACTCAAAATCAAATTCCTAACTTACCACAATGTTTATTACGAAAGGTTACAAATATTAATTTCCTGAATCCATAAAAAAGGGTCTAAACTGACCAACATATCACTTCCCAAAGATTGCAGAAAAACCATTATGAAAATTTCACAATCATAAGAAAAAAATCATATTTTTACCTTAACCAAAGCTTCCAACTTTGATTTTGATCTTGCTTCTGCGTTCTTTGTGAAAATCCTTCATGTTAGAGCTTTGAATCGTCCAATTTGGCCTAGAAATGGGGGGGGGGGGGATCGTTTCATGAAGGTGGAGGAAATAACCTAAAATGGGGCTTTTTGAAAAGGCTGAATATGGTTGCTAAAATTCTAAGTCTAGTCCTTAAAAGTCTAAAATCTGTTGCCTTAAAGGGCTACACTTGATTCAGCCTTTTCATCTTTTTACTAGTCTCCGAATGGATCCTCGGAATTCATTTATAACTGAATAAAAATTAACCAAATATGCTACCCCATAAAATTTGTCATTTCAAACTCAATGGCGCAGTCAAAATTTTCAGATAAGATTGTTACAACTGAATGTGGGTTCCACTCTTAAGGATATTTTAAACCAAATGTCATGCCCCGGGAGTGTACCCTAGGCATGGTCGACACCCAGAGACTATTGATAGTCCCAAATGAACCACTTGATCTCAGGACAGTCACTCAACATCAAGCAAATCAGAATAGAAAGATAAAAGAAGTTTGCTACATCAATAAGGAGGGCCAATGGCCAACACTCAGTCTCAACATCAATAGTAAGCAAATGTAAATGCTAACTCAACTCAAAAGGAGAAAAGACCTCAACATCAAACCTCAACTCATGTCTATGAAGCCTCTAACTCAACTAGACAGTCTAAGAGGGTACCATGATAGGTCATGGCTACCCAACTCAACAAAGTAAAATAACAGGTAAAGGAAAAAAGGGCTCCTCCAGATAATAAGGAGAGCTCACCAATGACTAAAATCAGAATTTACGAGCCTCAATGATGCATCTGCTGAAGTCCTCCACCTCCTATATCTGCATCATTAAATGATGCAGTGCCGAGTGGCGTCAGTATGTGGATCGTATGATATGTAAGATGATTGAATATAACAATACCGATAGAAAAGTATAGGGATAACATCAACTCAATATCATACTCTGACAGAATGTCAAATATCTATTTGAAGCAAGAATAAAGAGTAGACAAATGACCCATGAATACATCATCAATACCTCAAACTCATCTGAAGAAAACTTTACTTAAATCAACTTAACTCGAAGGACTCATGCCCGTCTAGGACAAATATAAGGGGTAGATAATAAAACATCCACAACCATCAAGACTCCTACCATCATATAAACATCAGAGTTCTATCAGTAAGGAACCTAGCTGGGAGTTTCTCTAACTGACAATCATCATCTATAAGGCGGTGATAATACAATGAAGCGATATCATTGCCACATCTATCAAGAACCCTGCCCAGGGTAAAGGACATCATCATCAGTGGATCCACAAGAAATAACATCAGTCCTCTTTTGGGACAAAGGAAACATTCGTATTACAATTCGATCTCTCCTACGCGGGACACATAGTTAATGAGTTTGAGTGGGACACACTCTCACCCAATTTGATGCTTAATACTCCTCCTAGAACCCGAAATGCTCATGAAACATGATCATCAATATTTCTGATCATCGGTCCATAGGGACGTAATACATCAACATCAACATCGGATCATCAACATCAACTCATCTCATCAACATCAACATCATGGACTTGATACATTCTTTTAGAATATAGTTTCAAGTTTTTAAGACTCATGAAATTCATTCTCATCAACATCATCATCAAGAGTATTAACAATTTGGACCACAACCACAACATCACAAACATCATCATCGTCAAGGCTCTAGACTCATCCCCTTAGTTCATTTTTGCATTCTTTAGTAAAATAGATAGAAAATTTTGCCATTCATGAAAACAACTTATGCCATAAACCAATTTTATGATGATAGTCAATTTAAGAAATAAAATACATGAATTAAGAAGAGTCTTAGTAAAATACTCAAGGATTTTCACATATAACTCATTATCTTCAATTGTAGACTCAATTAATCAAAAGGGGCACATGGAAGAATAATCCCACACTTTAGGTTAGCCTTACATACCTGGGATGATTGCTAACACCACAAATCCCTTTGAAATTCCTCTTGACTCTTCAATCTCAACTCTTCTCAAGCCCTAACTTGATATTTTTCTAGGAAGGGGATTATATGATGGGTTTTGGAACCCTATCTTCATGAAAATGACATATATTAGTCGTATATGGGTTTTAAAAGGTGTTAAAAATGGACCGGAATGCCCCTCAAATTTTTTAGAAATTCTCCAACTGCGAAACAACCCAGTCCGCGACGCAGACTGGTCGCAAACAGTTCATTTTTGGCAAATATTTTTTTGAACGAGTTTTCTCAATCCTGTCGAAAAATTATGTTAAAACATAAGTTACCCTCCGCGATGAGTCCACAACGCAGCTCTATCGCAAATCCTCACTATTTTGCGCCTTGAAACAAAAAATAATCTTTTTACTCGGTCGCTCTAAAAATTTGCCAAGACCTTTTCCTTACTCAATTTTTTGTGCTGATCACAAATACGACATCAGATTTGCCATCCGGGCATCAAAAAACGCATTATGTGCACCTCTCTCCTCTAGGGGTATTTTGGTAATCTTACTGGGTGTTACATCATCTATCCCTTGGGATCATTCGTCCTCGAATGATGAGTAGGAGCGGTATTATGGCAAGAATAGACTCAAGACTCATCGCGATACTCACTCAACAACTCAACTTTTCATCTCTTCATCGACCTCAATAACTCTACTCAGAACATAACGAATATACACATCAACTCAGGGTAGAAGCATCAATTTAAGTTAAGAATAGGAATATCACCTTAGATATTCTCGTTATCAAGCACGAATTGGTGCGAGTATTTTGCTCTCATCTCTTCCTCAGTTTTCCACGTGGCTTTCTCAACCAATTGATTCCTCCACAAAACTTTAATGGAGGTTATCTCTTTGTTTCTCAATCTGCAAACCTGTCGATCGAGGATTTGGACTGGAATTTCCTCATAGGACAAGCTATCTTTGACTCCAGTGCTCTTAATAGGGATCACCAAGGTAGGATCTCCCAAACACTTCTTCAACATCGAAATGTGGAACACTGGACGGATTCCGTCCAACTCAGAAGGTAACTCAAGCTCATAAGCAACCTTCCCAATTCCCCTCACAATCTGATAAGGTCCTATATAGCGAGGAATTAATTTTCCCTTCTTCCCAAACCTCATGACACCCTTCATGGGTGATACCTTCAAGTACACCCAATCGCTCACCTCGAACTCTAAGTCCGTTTTCCTCATATCGGTGTAAGACTTCTGATGGCTTTGTGCAGTCTTTAACCTCTCTCTAATAATCTTCGCCTTCTCCGTGGACTGGTGGACAAGGTCAGGCCCAATCAACTCAGCTTCTCCAACCTCAAATCACCCAATGGGTGATCTACACCTCCTCCTATACAAGGCCTTATAGGGGGACATTTGAATGCTCACATGATAACTATTGTTATATGCAAATCAGTGGTAGAAAGTCATCCCAATTCCCTTTGAAGTCAAGGATGTAGGCTCTAAACATATCTTCTACCGTCTGAATTGTGAGACCCCGTGTTTCTCGTTTTCCATTATTCAAATAGTGTGGCATTATAAGGCACATGTGATTTTTGCTAGCACCTAAGGATATTAAGGCAGCAAATAAGTGGTAATATCAAAGACCTAAAGTTTTAAGACAAAGGAATACCCTAAATGCACGTTCGGGATCAAAGAAATGACCCGAGTGACACCTCGCCCTTTTCGGAAGGTTTAAATTAGCTTTCACTTTTCAGGTGAGACTAAAAGTTTATAATTTGATAATAATGGATTTTTAAAATTTATTTTAATAGCACAAAGGTTATACATAAAGTTTTAGAATCAATGAAGTTGGAAGATGAAGGTTGGCAAAAGTTACCATAAGTTTCTTTAAGAAATCCTTCTTAAATTTGGGTAATATGTATCAGGCCATATCTCCCAAAATACAAGGAGTTAGAAGATCCATGACCTATCAAATTGAATATATATGAGTCTAGTTTGCAACACACAAAATCGCGCACAAAACTGACCTCAAAATGAAGAGTTATGACCATTTACTGAGACTGCCCGAGCTGGAAACCAGGTCATGGGTCGGGTTAGGTCGGGTGGGGTTGACCCAACTTAATATCGGCTATTTTGACATTTTAAAGCTAAAAACTGAGCTATTTTCGTCCCAAACCAGTATGAAATTGAAGAGAAAGTTCCCAAAAGTTCTCTAAGTGATTTAGGTATGTTTTTCACGTTTTTATCGTTAAAATTCATCCCCATGCCTAGAAATGTGTGCCTTGCGCTTTGCAATTGTTTTCCCTTGTATTAGCTGTGTTTGGAGTTGTTTTTGGGCTGTAAAAAAAGTGTTGTTCTTGCTAGGTATTGTTAGTTTGCAGCTGGTGTGTTCAGGTAATAATTTTGGAGCTCTTTTATGGTCATTTTTATGAAGTTTTACGGATATTTCCTCACGTAAATGCTCCTTGCCGAATCTAGTCATTAATGTTAAATTTTTGACTGTTTATAGGTGTCTTTAAGATGCGTACATAGTCGTTGCGAAGCTTAGGACGTAAGGAACAACTTTCGTGAAGGAACTTTTGGCAATTGGGCGTTTGAGAGGTATGTTAAGGCTAAACTCCATCCCTACGTTTAGCACGAAATCCGAGAAGTTTTCCAAAACGTCAAATGTGATATCTTACTATTCTGTTGCTAGAAAGACCTTCTGTGAAAGGCATTAGGATTGCAGCTGAATTATATTCATGATTGTATTAGGTTGAAATTCCTTTCATTCGCTTAAACTAGACATTCAATTTCTATATCCCATTTTGTCGGTTTCCCGGCTACCTATTCATATGTTCGAAGTGTTTCTCTTCTTCGTGTAGTGCCATTAAAATAAATGTAGAATGCGAAGGGAATGTAGTATTCAAAATCAGTCCTTCTTCCATACAAAAATATAATTGAAGAAGTTAACGAGTAACGCGTTGGTTTCTAATATTCTCAAGTGAAATACTCCTGTCTAAACTACTAAATACATTCTTTTACATATTGACATGGGGCCAAATATAATCATTATGTAAAGAAACTTTATGAACATAGTTAGAGTTAAGACTTCACTCTAAATGTTCGGTTAAGTTCCCAAACTTGTTAAAAAAGACATGTATGATCCCACGAGCCATATGTATATGTTATGACAATGATTATGATGGTATGAGAATAAGTGTACCAAAGAGCCAAGATTGGCTAAATGGCAATGACTATGATGCTACGAGAATAAGTGTACCAATGAGCCAGGATTGGCTATGTTCTTTCTATAACTTACTATGTGCATTCAACATTCATATCATACATTGCACGTTATGCATGGACTTTGAGCTATAACCGAAGGTATGAGGCCTATTTGCCAAAACATATATACATATATATATATATATACATATATATACATATATATACATATATATATATATATATATATATATATATATATACATATATATATATATATATATATATGTATATATATATAAAGATGTATATATATGTATATACATCTTTATATATATATATACATATATATGTATATATGTATATATATATATCTATATATATGTATTCACGACATGTAATACTTAAGCATACCATGCATTTTTTTATCACTAGAAGATATCTTATTGGCCATTAAGGCTTCTCTAGTGTGGTTATAGGTGGTATTTCTATTAACCTTTTTTCTACGGTTATCTATGATTTTACTTCCTTCCTTATATACCAGTACATGTTTATTCATACTAACGTCCCTTTGCCTAGGGATGCTGCATTTTATTTTGTGCGTGTAGGTTCAGGTAGGGGTTTTGATTTACTCCTCCACTAGTAGCCCTATTCAGCTATGAGTTGGTAAGCTCCACCTCTTCCTGGAGCTTTCACAGGATGTTTACTTTTTGTTGTATAGTTGGGTATGTCAAGGCCCTGTCCTGACAGTGTTAGTGATTGTCATAGAGGCTATTGTGGACATGTTATTGTGGGTTAGTCCTTTTGTGTCTTTCAGTCTCCAGTCATAAGATTGGCATGTACCTCTATGGTGGCAGCCTTGTCGGCTAGCTAGTACTTTATCATTTAGGTATACTTAACCTGACGTACGTGATTTACTGTTGACCAGGTCATGACCTAAAATGTCCAGGCTTAGTCTTTCAGATGTTATGCTGCCTGATTTTCTTTTGGTCCCTAATTAGTTCACTAACATGTTTAGTAGCTTACCCGGCCAATGACAGTATCAGGTGCCAGTCGCGCCTCCCCTCTTTTTAGGGCGTTACAAACATGGTATCAGAGCAGGTTATGTCCCAGGGAGTCCACAATGTCGTGTCTAGTAGAGTCTTGCTTATGGGTGTATTGTGCACCACCATTATAATCAGGAGGCTACGAGGCATTTAGGGATGGTTATATTTCTTTCACTTAATAGATTGTGCTATTGAGTAAATCTATAGGAACATATGAAATCTATATCATGTTATGTTGTTCTTATTTAATGGGTCACCTATGCTAAGGAGATGGAACAACATTAGATAAGTATGGATCTGTGAGAAGGTACCAATCATGTCTTGGTTGGTGAGGAAGATATATTCCCTATTGAGGCACATAGGGAGCCTCCAATGCCCACAAGACCAGATTCACCAGCACCTGTTGGGGCCCAAGGAGATCTAGTACCCCAAGTCCTATTAGAGACTGGGTATCAGGGGATGAAGGAGGCTATTCAGCTACTTACTATGATGGTTTCTATTCATAAGAGACAACTAAAGGTGAGAGGAGACATCAGAAGGGATAAAATAGAAAGCTTAAAAGTACGGGAGTTTCTTCAATTGGCCCCTCCAGTATTTACAGAGTCCACTCCCACTGAGGATCTACAGGATTTTACAGACCATATGTATAGAGTATTGAGGGTGATGCATGCCTCAGTCACCGAGGCAGTGGAGTTGGCTTCTTTTCAACTTCGTGATGTTTCCATCTTGTGTTACGAGGAGTGTGAGAGATCTAGAGGGACTGATGCTCCGCCAACAAAGTGGGAGGACTTTTCTAAGGCATTTTTAGCCCATTACGTACCATGGGAGGTGCGGGAGGTCTGTCTTGACCAGTTTATCAGTTTGAAGCAGGGGGATTTGAGAGTAAAGGAGTGTAGCCTTAGGTTTAATTCTTGCACCAGATATTATATGTACCATGAATGCCAGAGTTCATCATTATTTGGATGGTTTGGGAAATCATTTGATCAGAGACTACAATATAGCCTCTTCATAAGATGGTGTAGATATTTCTTGTATTTAGGCTTTTGCTCGGACTACAGAGGATCTTTCTCGTCAAATTTGGGATACCGGTAGCGATAGGGAGAAGAATAAGAGGGCATGTACTATGGGGTCTTATAGTTAGCCATATGGTGATTTTAGGCCTCCTTTTCATCTATATCCACCTCCGTCAGTACGTAGTTCCCCGCTATAAATACAGGGCGAACAAATTGATCATTATATTTAATAAGGGTCGAGGCAGAGTTTACGCCAGCCTGAGAGCCGTCAATAGGAGCGTTATGCACAAATGAGACAACCTACTCCCCCATGTACACATTGCGGTAAGCTTCATACTAGGCAGTGTAGAAAGGGTTAAGATGCATGTTACCATTGCGGGAAGACATGATATTTTATTAGCAACTGGCCCTTTAGTTAGTCCCTAGTGCGAATGAATTCATGATAATATTCCCCAATGAGCTTACCGGGATCCCCCGAAAGGGATATCAATTTTTCTTTAGATTTTCTCCCTGATATGCAACGTATACCCATTCCTCTCTAAAAAAAATGGCTCCTGTAGAGCTAAGAGACTTGAAGGAATAACTGAAGGGCTTGCTTGATAAAGACCTTATTAGGCCAAGCACATCTCAATGGGGTGCTCCAATGCTCTTTGCTTGAAAGAAAGATGGTTTTTTACGGATGTGTATCGATTATAGATAGCCAAAAATTCACTATCAAGAATGAGTATCTTTTTATGTGGAATGATGGCTTTTCAAAGATTGACTTGTGACCCAGGTACTACCAGCTATGAGTCAAGGATGTTGATATTCCAAAGGAATATTTAGGATGAGTCAGGAGCTGAGCATGCAGACCACTTGCAGTTATATTACTGACTCTCCAGGACAACAAGTTATATTCTGAATTCTCCAAATGTGAATTTCGATTAACTTCTACAGCTTTTCGTGGCCATGTTATTACTAGCAATAATATCAAGGTTGATGGCCAGAAAATTGAAGCAGTAATGGTCTGGCCGAGACCCTTGAATTCGACAAAGGTCCATAGTTTTTTGGCCTTGGCAGGATATTATAGGAGGTTTGTTGAGGGATTCTCCATTACTTATACAACACTAATGAGGTTGGCGTATAAAGAAACTAAGTTTCAGTAGACTGAATCATGTGAACAAAGTTTTCAAGAGCTAAAGAAAAGGCTCACCACCACACCTAGTCTGACTCTTCCGGATGGAACCAAAGGCTACATTGTATATTGTGATACCTTGATAATTGCCCTAGGTTGTGTTCCTATGCAGCATAGTAGAGGTATTGCATATGCTTCCAAAAAGTTGCAAAAGCATGAACAAAACTCTCCTCCCCATGGTCTTGAGTTTGCCGCAATTGTTTTTGCCCCCAACTGTTTTTGTGGCATTATCTATACAGAGTTCATGATGATATTTTTACCAACCACCGGAGCCTCCAATATTTATTCAAGCAGAAGGAGTTGAACCTATGACAAAGAAGGTGGCTAGAATTACTAAAAGATTATGATATTGACATGTTGTACCACCTCAGTAAAGCTAATGTTGTTGTTGATGCACTTAGCCGAAAGTCTATGAGAAGTCTAAGGCATGCTGAAGCTGATAAGGTTGAAATGACAAAAGATTTACGTCAGCTAACTAGTTTGCAGGTGCAATTAGCAAATGTGAAAGGTGGAGGTATGATTGTTCAAAATACAATTGAATCTTCCATTGCTACTGAGGTAAGAGAGTAACAACATGAGGATCCTAAGCTTATGATATCGAGGGAAAGTGTTCCACAACATCGACATCCTCTAATTGAGCTAACTTGAGATGCAATCCTACAGTATTGGGGCCTCTTATGTGTGTGAAACATTAGAGGGCTCTGTGCCAAGATTCATTTTGAGGCTTATTATCCTAGATATTCGTCTCAACCTGGGGCAACAAAAAACAGGGATATTGAGACCTACAACAAAGCCATTGGTGGAATGGTATGAAAAAGATATTCCAAAGATGGTGGCCAATGCCCCAACTACCAGCATATTAAAATAGAACATTAGAGACCTGGAGGCCTAGCTAAGTATACAGATTTTCCGTTATGGAAATTGTGACATAATAAATATGGACTTCATCACTAGGTTGCCTCATACTTCGTGCAGGTATGACTCTAATCATTGATAGGATGATAAAATCTGCTCATTATTGCCAGTAAGAACGACATATTCAGCGAAGTATTATGCTAAGCATTACATTCAAGAAATTATTTGCCTTTATAGAGTTCCATTATCTATTATCTCTGATTTAGGAGCTCAATTTACCATACATTTTGAAAGTCTTTTCAGAAGGGTCTGGACACTCAGGTAAATCTCAGCATCGCTTTTCGTCCACAAACTGTTGGGGCAAGCAGAGCGTACCATCCATACCGTTGAGGATATGTTACGTGCCTATATGGTGGACTTTAAAGGAATCTTGGATGATCATCTACCTCTTATTAAGTTTGCTTATAATCATTGCTTCTATGCTAATATTCAAATGGACCCTTAGGGAGCACTATACGGGTGAAGATGTAGGTCATCGATTAATTAGTTTGCAGTTGGGGGGGAAAAAGTTGCTAGACCCTAATCTAGTTCAACAAGCAACAAAAAAACCTATTAGAGATTACCGCAAAGGGCTCAGAATCAGCAAAAGTCTTATACAGATGTTCGACGATGAGACTTAGAGTTTGATGTAGAAGATTGGGTCTTCTTAAAGGTATCACCTATGAAGGGAATCATGCTGTTTGGAAAGACAGGAAAGCTCAGTCCTAGATATGTTGGACCGTATAAGGTTATTAGAGAAATTAGCAAGGTAACATACAAGTTTAATTTTCCTATAGAATTGAGGGAAGTCCATCCAGTGTCTCATGTATCTATGTTGTGGAAATACATTAGGGATCCTTCGTGTATTACTCACATTAAGGATACCCCCATTGCTGAAGACATAACTTATGATGAGGTACCAGTGGCTGTTTTAGATTGACAAATAAGAAAGCTTCGAAATGAAAAGTGGCCTTCGTGAAAGTGTTGCGGAAGAACAACAATATTGAGAAAATGACTTGGGAAGCCAAAGAAGAAATGATGAGGAAGCACTCCCAGTTATTTATAACTTAAGGTGGGTCGTGTTCCAAAACTAGCAGTTATCCTTTTTAATAACTTAAGTTTTAAAGGATTTGGAGGTGAAACTTGTATATTTTGTCGCGGGATAACTATACAAAGCTTAGTAATTGGAGTTTTTGGAAGTTGATTTATGGTTTGCAAGGGTAATAGATGTATCTAAAAAATATTTTTCTAGATGGTAATACAACCAAGGGGCTGTTTTGACACATTCGCGGATGAATGTTCTTAGGGGGGGAGACTGTGAGGCCCCGAGTTTCTCGTCTTTCATTATTCAAATAGTGTGGCGTTATGTAAGGAAAATGTGATTTTTGCTAGCACCTAAGGATATTAAGGCTGCAAATAAGTGGTAATATCAAGGAGCTAAAGTTTTAAGCCAAAGGAATACCCTAAATACACGTTCGAGATTAAAGAAATGACCCGAGTGACACCTCACCCTTTTCAGAAGGTTTAAATTAGGTTTCACTTTTCAGATGGGACTAAAAGTTTATAATTTGCTGATAATGGATTTTTAGAAGTTATTTTAATAGCACAAAGATCATACATTAAGTTTTGGAATGAAGAAAGTTGCAAGATAAAGGTTGGCAAAAGTTACTGTAAGTTTCTTTAAGAAATCCTTCTTAAATTTGGGTCAAATGTATCAGGCCATATCTCCTAAAATACAAGGAGTTAGAAGGTCCATGACCTATCGAATAGAATATCTATGAGTCTAGTTTGCAACGCACAAAGCCACGCACAGGACCAACCTCAGAATGAAGAGTTATGACCGTTTCACCGAGATTGCCCGAGCTAAAAACTGGGTCATGGGTCGGGTCGAGTTAACCCAACTTAATGTCAGCTGTTTTGACATTTTAAAGCTAAAAAATGAGCTATTTTTGTCCCAAACCAGTATAAAATAGAAGAGAAAGCTCCTAAAAGTTCTCTAAGTGATTTAGGTAAGTTTCTCGTATTTTTACCGTTAAGGTTCATCCTCGTGCCTAGAAATGCATGCCTTACGCTTTGCAATTGTTTTCCTCTCGTATTAGCTGTTTTTGGAGCTGTTTTTGGGCTGTAAAAAAAGTGGTCTTCTTGCTGGGTATTGTTGGTTTGTAGCTGGTGTGTTCAGGTAATAATTTTGGCGCACTTTTACGGTTATTTTTACGAACGTTTACATACATTTCCTCACGTAAATGCTCCTAGCCGAATCTGGTCATTAATGTTAAATTTTTGACTATTTATAGGTGTCATTAAGATGCATATATATAGTCATTGCGAAGCTTAGGACGTACGGAACAACATTCGTGAAGGGGCTTTTGGCAATTGGACATTTGTTGGAGAGGTATGTTAAGGCTAAGCTTTGTCCCTCCTTTTAGCACAAAATCTGGGAAGTTTCCCAAAACGTCAAACATGATATCTTACTATTCTTTTGCTAGAAAGACCTTCTGTGAAAGGCATTGGGATTGCAGCTGAGTTATATTCAGGATGGTATTAGGTTGAAATTCCATTCATTCGTTTAAACTGGACATTCAATTTCTATATCTCATTTTGTTGGTTTCCCGGCTACCTATTCATATGTCCGAGGTGTTTCTCTTCTTGGTGTAGTGCCATTAAAATAAATTTATAATGCAAAGGGAATGTAGTATTCAAATCAGTCCTTCTTTCATACAAAAATATAATTGAAGAATTTAACAAGTAACTCGTTAAGACTTCACTCTAAATGTTGGGTTAAGTTCCCAAACTTGTTAATAAGGACATGTATGATCCCACGAGCCATATGTATATGCTATGACAACGATTATGATGTTAAGACAATAAGTGTACTAATGACCCAAGATTGGCTAAATGGCAATGACTATGATGATATGAGAATACGTTTACCAATGAGCCAAGATTGGCTTAATGGCAATGCCAATGATGCTATGAGAATAAGTGTACCAATGAGCGAAGATTGGCTACGTTCCTGCTATGGTTTACTATGTGCATTCAACATTCATATCATACATTGCACGTTATGTATGGACTTCGAGCTATAATAGAAGGTATGGGGCCTACTTGCCTAAATATATATATGTATATGGTGCATATGTCCACAAGTTGGCAGATATGATGCCGGCTAGATACTGGAAAGGACCACCAGTGCTAGCATTTGGTTGGGTATGTCATGCATTTGCATCTGTATATATGCATTCACGACATGCGATACTCGAGCATTCCATGCATTTCTTTTATCACTAGAAGATGGATTTTTGGCCATTAGGGCTACTTGAGTTTTTGTTACGGGTTGTATTTCTATTAACCTTTTTACAATGGTTATCTATGATTTTCTTTCCTGCCTTACATACCAGTACATGTTTATTCGTATTGACGTCCCTTTGCCTGGGGATACCATATTTTGTTTCGTACGTCCAGGTTCAGGTAGGGGTTCTGATTTACCCTTCCACTAGGAGCCCAATTCAGCTATGAGTTGGTAAGCTCCACCTCTTCCTAGAGCTTTCACAGGATGTTAACTTTTTGTTGTACAGTTGGGTATGTTGGGGCCCTGTCCCGACAGGGTTAGTGATTGTCATAAAGGCTACTGTGGACATGTTATTGTGGGTTGGTCCTTTTCTGTCTTTCAGTCTCCAGTCATAAGATTGGCATGTATATATGGTGTGTGCATGTACCTCTGTGGTGGCAGCCTTGTCGGGTAACTAGTACTTTATCATTTGGGTATACTTATCTTGATGTACGTGATTTACTGTTGACCAGGTCATGACCTAAAATGTCAAAGCCTAGTCTATCAGACGTTATGCTGCACGATTTTCTTCTAGTCCCTAGTTAGTTCACTAGCATGTTTTGTGGCTTACCCGGTCAATAATGGTATTGGGTGCTAGTCGCGCCTCCCCTCTCTTTAGGGCGTGACATGAATAGTGTGCTCCACCTGACCATCCGTTGGTGGATAAAAGGTTGTACTCAGATTTACCTTTGTACACAATACCTTCTGCAAAGACCTCCCGAAGTGAGAAGTAAACTGGACTCCTCTATTTTAAATGATGGAGAAGGGAACTCCATGCAACCTCACAATCTCTTGGATGTACATCTTGGCATACTCCTCTGCGTTATTAGTTGTCTTGACTGCTAAGAAGTATGCCAATTTAGTCATCCTGTCTACAATCACCCACATGGAATCGTGCTGTCTCTGGGATCTCAGTAGGCCAGTGATGAAGTCCATGTTACTCATCTCCCACTTCCACTCTGGAATCCCAAAGTTTTGAGCCGAGCCACTTGGCTTTGATGCTCAACCTTCACTTGCTTACAATTCAGACACTTTGAAACAAACTCAGGAATATCCCTCTTCATTCTATTTCACCAATAGACTTCTCTTATGTCGTGGTACATCTTGGTGGAGCCCAGATGAATGGAGTACCTAGTGTTGTGGGCTTCAGCCATGATCCTCTTTCTGACACCATCAACATTAGGAGCACATAGCCTACTCTGGTATCTCAACATCCCATCTCCCCCTTTGGAGAAGACTATCACTTTTTGTTTGTGGACAACCTTGTTCAATTGGAGTATGATAGGATCTCGATCTTGCTTCTCTTTTACTTTTGCTACAAGTGATAATACAGAACTACTCTTAACATTGATTCCTCCCTTGTCGTTCTCCTCGAGTTGGACTCCCAGTCAAGCTAACCTATGCATTTCCTTCACTAGCTCTTTCTTCTCTTCCTCAGCATGGGTTGTGCTACCCATCGACAACCTCCTAAGAGCATCAGAAACAATGTTAGCTTTACTTGGGTGGTATAGGATGGTCATGTCATAATCCTTGAGAAACTCCAACCATCTCCGTTGTCGCAGGTTGAGGTCTCTCTACCTGAAGACATACTACATGCTCTTGTGGTCAGTGAACACGTCCACAGGCACTCCATACAAGTAGTGGCGCCAGATTTTAAGTGCAAACACTACCGCCGCCAACTCAAGATCATGGGTCGGATAGTTCCCCTAAGGAACTTTAAGCTGCCTGGAAGCATAGGCTATCACCTTCCCTCTTTGCATCAATACACAACCGAACCCAACTCTTGATGTGTCACAATATATCATAAAATCTTCCATCCCATCATGCAACTTCAAAACATGTGAGGTGGTCAATCTAGTCTTCAACTCTTGGAAGCTCTTCTGAAATTTCTCAGACCACTAAAACATGACCTTTTTGTGAGTCAACTTGGTTAATGGTGCGGATAGGGAGGAAAATCCATCAACGAATCTGCAGTAGTAGCCTACAAACCCCAAGAAACTTCTTATGTCAGTTGGAGTGGCCAGTCTTGGCCAGTTTTTAACCTCTTCAAACTTCTAGGCATCTACTCGAATTCCGTCACCCGAAACAGCATGGCCAAGGAAAGCCACTGACTTGAGCCAAAACTCACACTTTGAGAAATTTGCATACAATTTGTGGTCCTCAAGAGTGTAAAGGACAATTCTAAGATGTCTGGCATGCTCCTTCGTCATCCTTTGAATACACCAAAATATCATCAATGAACACGATTACAAACATGTCAAGGTAGGGTCTGAACACCCTATTCATCAAGTCTATAAAAGCTGCAGGCGCTTTTGTCAACCCAAAGGACATGACCAAGAACTCAAAGTGGTCATATCTAGTCTTGAAAGCTGTCTTTGGAACTTCACATTCTCTCACTTTAAACTGGTGGTAAACTGATCTGAGATCTATCTTTGAAAAGTATGAGGCGCCCTGAAGTTGGCCCAAAAAATCATCTATTCTAGGGAAAAAATATTTATTCTTGATCGTGACCTTGTTTAGTGGCTTATAGTCTATGCACATTCTTAGAGACCTATCCTTCTTTCGTACAAACATAACGTGAGCACCCCAAGGAGAAACACTTTGCCTAATGTAGCCCTTCTCTAACAAATCCTTCAACTGCTCTTTCAACTCCTTCAACTCAGTTGGGCCATCCTAAATGGGGAATTAAAATAGGCTATGTATTGGGAAGAACATCAATCCCGAAGTTGATCTTCCTATCAAGAGGGACTCCAGGTAAATCCTCAGGGAAAACCACAGCGAAATCATTCACAATTGGAACTAACTCAAGAGTAGGGGACTCGATATCCTCTATTTAATTTGCATGAGGTGGTAAATATAGCCTTTAGAAATTAGCTTTCTAGCTCTTAGGTAGAAAATAAACTTACCCTTGGATGCAATAGAACTTCCCCTTCACTCTAGGACCAATTCATTCGGAAATTGGAGTTCGACAACTCGGGTCCTACAATCTATTGAGGCATAACAGGCGTGGAGCCAATCCATACTAAGGATTACATCAAAGTCAACCATCTCCAACTATACCATGTTAGCCAAAGTATCGCTATTATAGATGGATACTACACAATCTCTATAGACCCTCTCAGCTATGATAAATTCACCAGTGAGAGTAGAAACAGTATAAGGCTCAAGAAAACACTCCAGAAAAATGTCAAATTTATTGGCCACATAAGGAGTCTGAAAAGATAAAGTGGCACCCGTGTTAAGCAGCGCATAAAAATTATACGAAAAGACTCAGAGCATGCCCGTGACAACATCTAGTGCAACCTCTTTGTCCCATCAATTGCCCATTGCATACATAAAGTTTGTCCCACCTTCTGCACCCGTAGTAGCAGCCTTCTAATAGTTGCCCATAGGGGGCGCTGTAGAAGACTGAGCT
The DNA here is from genome assembly GCA_029948455.1 of Solanum rostratum. Classification (NCBI taxonomy): domain Eukaryota; kingdom Viridiplantae; phylum Streptophyta; class Magnoliopsida; order Solanales; family Solanaceae; genus Solanum; species Solanum rostratum. The sequence continues at coordinate 41,163,439 of CM057056.1, forward strand.
TTGTTACTCCTATCACCCATCTCCTCGTAGGACAGTCAACCTGAAAATGGCTAGGTTGTTCGCATGAATAACAAGAATTTGTGCCCTCACGGCACGCACCAAGGTGCAGTTTGCCACATCTGCCAAAAGGTGGCTTTCCTCTCGGGCCTTGGGTCATGCTAGCTTGGGATTGAGGACCCTGAGCTTTGAAATTCTAGTGACCATACGATTGCTCATCATACCTATTTTGCTGAACAGGCGTACTTGCCGCCGAGGGTGCATAGCTAGAAGAACTTTTCCGAAAGTAAGTTCTATCACCTTTATTCTGCTTTTGTTGGCTAGGCTCATACCCATCCGATTTGGCCTTCTTACTATGCTGCTCTTCCTGTTCTTCTTCTTGTCCTCCTTAGTTTGTTGGGCATAGACCATAAGTTTACAGATGTCCATACCTGGAATCAACAATGCTGCCTTATACTCCTTTTTTACATGCTTGCTTAATCCAGACACAAACTTTCTCATCCTCGCCCTTATATCAAGAATTATCTCTGGGGCATATTGGGATAGTTGAATGAACTTGAGGCTATACTATTTGATAGTCAATCCTTCTTGCTTTAGGTTTACGAACTCCTCAACCTTCGCCTCTCTCCACTCTTGGAAAGAAGTGGTCGAGGAAAGCATTCTCAAACTCCTCGCACTCAATAGGTTCAGTATCCTCACCTCTACCATCTTCCAATTGGTTATACCAGACATTACCATAATCCTTAAGCTAATAGGAGACAAGCTCTAGTCTCTCAACCTTATTCGCATGCATAGCCCTCAAAATCTTGCACATCTCATAAATAAAGTTTTGCAGGTCCTCCTACACTTTAGACCCCATGTAGACTGGCGAGTTCATCCTCAAGAAATCTGCAACACCCCACATCTTACATGTACTGGTCCTATGCATATGAAACATGATATGGCGGGGTCAAACCAGCACACATTTTTTAAAAGTGCTTGAATTGCAAATTAGAAAGCTATATGTATGTCTAACACTCAAGATGACCGAGTGTATGTAAGTTTTAAATCAAATTGGGGAGAACACAACCTTAAACAAAGTGAAAGGAAGTGAGGTGCTTATGAGACTTAGGAGGCTAACAGGTGAGTCACCTACGTGCTTATCTTAAATAGGATAGGTAGACAGAGATGAGGCCTAACACCAAATTTGTTCAAGTCCGATAAAGAATAAACCCCGAGTTAAAGATGTCATGTGGGCCCATGGACTAGAATCATAAAGGGACAACATTTGCAGCCCAAGATGAGTATTAAAAGGGCCAAATTACATTCAAAACCCAATTCACAAATAGGGCCCAAACAAAGATGGTGTAAAAGAGAAATATTTGTAGCAAAGCCCATCCAATTGAAGCCCAATAAGGCCCAAGTGAAAGGGCCAAGTTGCTGAATCATCACCTTAATAAAATAAGGCTTGAAATGCAAAAGAAAGTCGGCCAAAAGGGGCCTTCGTAAAAGGGATCAAAAGCAAGCAATTTCAATTCATTTATACAAAACGAAAAAATCAAATTTCTTTCCAAGGTTCTCCTTGCTCTCTCTTCAGTTTGTAAAGTGGCCAAAGCACACCTTTAGGGTTCTTGAAGAGAACCTAATCCTTGAGGGCTAAAATAAGTAAAAATACCTATGGTTTAGTATAATATTTCCATGAAAAACATGAAGAGTATGCTGCTTGTACTTGTTTAGGAATTTGGGACAACATGTTCCAAAGATTGTTGGCCACTTTCCTTGTTTATTAAGAGACTTTTCTTTTATTGGTTGGCTGGATTATGAAGTAATATTTATGTTTTTAACAAGGCTTGGTTCTGTAGTTATGTAAGAAGGCTGCTGGACCATTTTTATCTTCCATGAAAATGAGTTCTTATATGATATCTTAATTGCACTCTTAGTAAGAATTTGTGGATTGAATATTCTGAATTGTTGCCTCCTGTTTTCCATCTACGTGGGGACTATTTTAAGACTGTTTTGGAACTTTTTTTGTGTGTCAATATGTTGAGGACAATTTGGTTGAGGATTGAAACAGATTGGGAATGGTTGACGCCAAAATATAGTGAAAGGACGTAATGTTACGTTGTCTACTTGCGTGTTGTGTATAATTGTTGTATGTTGTACTTTATGAGCTGTTGTAACACTGTTATGGGACTAAAACAAGCTGGATATGATATGAATATGAGAATGTGTATTAGAAAATATGATTAGGAGTAGAAATATTGAAAGAATACTCTTTGGTTTCTAATTACGAGCTTGCTGCCCGGATATTATTTTTGGGTGGAATTGGACTACCAAGATGTGTTTGTTAGCTGCTAATACTAGTTTTATCACCTACTGTATTATTGATAAGTATTTGGAGGAAAAGGATACTACTCTGAGGTAGTAACGACACAGTACAACAAGGTATATAAGACTACTTGATTTCCTATTACTTGGCATGAAATCTAGATTCTTCCTTGGTACATAAAGGCACTTACCAACTCCGACATAACTAATAACTGTGTCTCCACTCCTTACCAAGTTCATATGTTCCCATACATAGCCATTGTCAAATCTGCATATCTATTTGCGTACCAAAGATACATGTGTTTCTTTTTACCAAATAAAGTCCATGTGTTATTTAATCTCCTACACGTTTCATTAGTTGTGTAACTCTCTTTACATTGTGGTATTATCTTGTGTGGCTGTTTACATGTCACATGTCATGCCTATATTCCTACAGCTCTAAATGTTGTGACCACCAAACGAATTATCTCAAAAGTAAATAAAAGATAACTCAAAGTTGCTTATTAATGGGTGGTATCCTAGGGGTGGAAGAATCACCTAGCATAGGTCGATCCCATATTACAAGAGGTATCCCAGGGGTGAAAGGAAAGCCTAGCATGGGTCGATCCCGATATTTATTTACCATTGATCAGCTGATCATTTACATGATATATTGTGCACACATTATACAGTAAAGAAATGTAAAGTAATAAAAAGACATAAAGTACATGATTCCATAGTATGACTAAAGGTGGTCTTTTTATCCTTACATACCAGCGTGTGATTTCATCTAAGTTATTATTTCATATACAATATTTCCTGCCTTACATATTCAGTACAGTATATTATCTCATATTGACGCCCCTTACGGGGGACCTGCATTTCATGTTGCAGGTACAGGAGCTACTAGATCTCCCCAATAGGAGTACAGGACTTCCAACTGCTACAATTGAGCTTCAGGTTGCTTTGGGGCTTTGTGTGCCTAGAGCTTATGTTTTGTATTGTATAGTTGGTCATGAGATGGGCCTGTTCCGACCCATATATATATTGTTCCTTACCTAGAGGCTTTGTAGACTATGTAAAGTAAAGCGTGGTCAAGTATCGTACTTTAGACATCGTGGCTCCAACGACCTAGTCTTATGCATTACCTTTTGGCTTATTAATACTGTTTACTCTTTTTGAAAGAATGTTGAATATGGAAACCTCTTACAATATTCATAGAAAGTGTATGGTTATATGTCGATTCTCCCGAGCGTTGTCGGCAACGGGTGCCAGTCTGCCTTAATAGGACTTATGGTATGACAATAGTGGTATCAAAGTGGGTCATCCTAGGGAGTCTACAAAGCCGTGTCTATGTAGAGTCTTGTTTATGGATGTGTTGTGCACCATATTTATAAGTAGGAGGCTACGTGGCATTTAGGAGTTGTCACTTTCTTTTCATTCTTTAGATCGTGCCATAGAGCCAAGTGTTGTAGGTTTATTGTTTCTAACCTCTAAATCATTTTGTACATCGAGTATGCCAGAAACAAGGAAAAGTAAAGGAAAAGGGAAGGAAGTAGAAGTGGTAGTTGGTGTACCTAGTCGGGTGAGACAACGAAGCGACGCCCAAGATGAGTCTTCGTCACAAACATCTCCAACTCCTCCAGCTCCTCATGAACCAGGAAGTAGTGAAACTCCCCCAGAACTACCTATTGTTGCTACCGTGCAGGATCTAAGAAATACGGTCCAATTATTGACTCGTATAGTTGCTAGCAAAAGTCAAAGACAAGAAGGTCAACTTTTAGGTGCAAGTTGTGCGAATAGGGTAGCTAGCATGAGGATATGTGACTTCCTTAATTTGAACCCTCCATCTTTTACCGGGTCAGATTCTAATGAAGATCCACAAGACTTCATCGATAAGATCCAACGCACTTTGGATGTTATGCATGTATGCGGTAAAGAAGCTGTGGAGCTAGCAATATATAGATTGAAGGGTGTGGCTATATTGTGGTATGAAGCTTGGAAGCAATCTAAGGGTATAGATACACCTCCAACTACCTAGAAGGAGTTCAAAGAGGCATTTCTTGACCACTACTTGCCATTAGAGATCCGAGAGGCCCGCGCAAATCACTTTCTGAATCTCCACCAAAGGAATATGAACATGAGGAAGTATAGCCTTCAATTTAATTCCTTGGCAAGGTATGCTCCTAATGTAGTTCCTACTATGGTAGATAGAGGTCATCGATATGTGGATAGGTTGGATTCGTATCTCGTCAGAGACTGTACCATTGCTTCTTTGAATAAAGACATGGATATAACGAGAATGCAAGCATTTGCACAAAAACTGGAGGATCAGAGGCAAAAAAGAAGAACACAATAGTTAGAAAGGGGGAAATCCAAGAGGGCCAGATCTACAGGGCAATTTGTACCATCCCAAGGTGAGTTTAGGCCTCGATTTCCTAATAAACCACCTAGGACATCATCCTCCTACTATACAGTCAATGCTCCACCACAACTTCAAGGGTCTAAAGGTAATCAGTTTAGTCAAAGGAGTGAGGGCCAAGGTGCACAGACAACAGGATATTCGGCCAGCCAGCAAATTCATCCTAGGCAGCCTTGCAAACAATGTCGGAGGAGTCATTTAGGTACATGCCGTGTTAAGACAAATGCTTGTTATCGGTGTGGTGTACCAGGGCATATGACGAGAGATTTCCCAAAAAGACCTATGGGTGATGTAGCACAACTTACTGGGTCAGCTGGTGCATCATCATCGTCAGTTCCTCCATTAGGTAGGGGTCAGAAAACACCTACAAGCCGTGGTAAGGGTTGTAGAGGGGCAGCTAACTCCAGCAGAGCCCACAATCGCACTTATGCTTTGGGGAGTTGGAAAAATTTAGAAGTTTCACCCGATGTGGTCCCAGGTACATTGTCCATCTTTTCACATAATGTGTATGCATTAATTGACCCTTGTTCTACATTATCATATATCACTCCACTAGTGGCTGGGAAGCTTAAAAGAACACCTATATCATTGAACGATCCATTTGAAGTGTCTACACCAACTAGTGAATCTATTATAGCTAGAAGGTTCTATTATAACTGTGTAGTAACTGTTTGTGACCGTGACACATTGGCTTACCTTTTTGATTTAGAAATGGTGGAATTTGATGTTATAATGGGCATGGATTGGTTAGTTTCTTGCTATGCTACTGTGGATTGCTAAACTAAGAGAGTGTATTTCCACTTTCCAAATGAGGCGGTCCTTGAATGGGAAGGCAATATTGGGGCACCAAAGGGTAAGTTTGTTTCCTTTTCTAAGGCAAGGAAGATGATGTCAAAGGGATATATATGTCATCTCGTTAGGATAAGGGATATGGAAGCAGAATCACCAACTCTTCAATATGTTCCCATAGTGAATGAATTTATTGATGTGTTTCCGGAGGAGCTTCCAGGTTTACCTCCAGAATGAGAAGTAGATTTTGGTATTGACTTACTTTCAGGTACTCAACCTATTTCTATCCCTCTATATATAATGGTCCCGACAGAATTACGTCAATTAAAGGAGAAATTAAAAGACTTGCTAGAGAAGGGTTTTATAAGACCTAGTGTGTCCCCTAGGGGTGCACCAGTGTTATTTGTACGTAAAAAACATGGCACCTTGAGAATGTGTGTTGACTATCGGCAATTGAATAGGGTGACAATTAAAAACAAATACGCCCTCCCCAAGATTGATAATTTATTTGATCAGTTACAGGGTGCCAAATGCTTTTACAAAATTGATTTGAGGTCAGGTTATCACCAAAAGAGGATGAAGAAGAAAGATATACCCATGAAAACCTTTAGGACATGATATGGTCACTTTGAATTTCTTGTTATGTCATTTGGGTTGACCAATGCACCAGCAGGTTTTATGGACTTAATGAACAGGGTATTCAAGCCATTCTTGGATGTATTTAGGATAGTATTTATAAATAACATTTTGGTGTATTCAAGATGATAAGAGGACTATGCAAATCACTTACGGCAGGTATTACAAGTTCTTCGTGATCGGCAATTGTATGCCATGTTTTCCAAATGTAAATTTTGGTTAAAATTAGTGGCATTCTTCGATCATATTGTATCTGATGAAGGAATAAGGGTTGATTCACAAAAGATAGAGGCGGTGAAAGATTGGCCAAGGCTGACAACACCCACAGAAGTTTGAAGCTTCCTAGGGTTAGCAGGTTCTTACAGAAGGTTTTTGAGGTTTTTTCTTCTATTTCTGCACTTCTAATGAACTTGACACATACGGCGACCAAATTTGAATGGAATGATGCATGTGAAAGGAGCTTCCAAGAGTTGAAAAGCACGCTAACTTCTGAACCTGTGCTAGTACTTCTAGAAGGAACAGAGGGGTATGCAGTGTATTGTGATGCTTCAGGGGTTGGCTTAGGGTGTGTACTGACACAACATGGTAGGGTAATTGCTTATGCCTCGAGAAAACTGCGACCGCATGAGAGAAACTACCCAACACATGACCTTGAGCTAGCAGCTGTTGTGTTTGCCTTGAAAATATGGCGCCACTATTTGTATGGGGTTCATGTTGGCATATATACTGATTATAAGAGCCTACAGTACATCTTTTTATAAAAAGATCTAAATTTAAGACAGTGGAGATGGCTAAAGCTAATAAAGGATTACGAAGTTGATATACTATACCATCCAGGGAAAGCAAATGTGGTAGCTGATGCTCTGAGTCGTAAGGCAATTGTGAATATTGATGATCAGGTCGTTGTAAGTCAAGGAGTCAGTAAGGATCTATGTCAACTAGCCAATCTGGGAATTTGTCTTATTGAAACTCCAAAAGAAGGTGTTGTTGTGCATAATGCTGCAAAGTCATCATTGGCAATGGAGGTAGGAGAAAAACAGTTCAAAGATCCTATTCTACGACGACTTAAGGAGAAGGAAAGTCAAGGCACGATGAAGGGCTTTGAACTTACCCAAAATGGAGTATTTTATTGCCAAAATAGATTATGTGTTCCTAATATTAATGGTCTAAGGAGGATAATAGAAAAAGCCCATCATTCAAGATATTCCATCTATCCAGGATCAACTAAGATGTATCATGACCTGAAGGGAATGTTTTGGTGGGAAGGCATGAAAAACGACCTTGCAGAATTTGTGGCTCAATGTCCGAATCACCAACAAGTTAAGGTAGAGGACCAGAAGCCGGGAGGTTATATGCAATGTATAGAGCTTCCAAATTGGAAGTGGGATATGATTAAAATAGATTTTGTTACTGGGTTGCCTCGCTTATTTCAGAAGTTTGACTCCATATGGGTGATAGGTGATAGACTCACAAAGTCAGCACACTTCTAACTAGTTAAAAGTGATTATACGGTTGAAGAGTATGCAAAGTTATAAATCAAAGAGATATTTAGGCTACATGGGGTCCCAACATCCATTATATCTTATTGGGGAGCTCAATTCATTCAAAGTTTTAGAAGTCCTTCCAAAGGAGCTTAGGGACACAAGTAAATTTAAGTACAACTTTCCACCCTTAGACAGATGGCCAAGTAGAACGCACCATTCAAACACTTGAAGTTATGTTGTGGGCTTGTGCATTGAACTTCAAAGATAGTTGGGTGGACACTTTGCCACTTATTGAACTTGCCTATAATAATAGCTACCATTCAAGCATCAAGATGGCACCGTATGAAGCATTGTATTGAAGGAAATGTAGATCACCAATAGGATGGTTTAAAGTGGATGAAACCACCTTGCTTGGTCAAAATCTAGTCCAATAAGCCATGGAGAAAGTCAGGGTAATACGACAACAGCTAGAAAGAGCCCAAAGTCATCACAAATCCTATGCGGATGCTAGATGAAGAGGACTGGAATTCTCAGTAGGATATTGGGTATTCTTAAAGGTGTCCCCAATGAAAGGTGTTATGAGATTTGGTAAGAAAGGAAAACTAAGACCATGTTATATATGGCCATATAAGATTATTAAAAGGTTTTGACAAGTTGCGTATGAATTAGAGATGCCCAGGAGCTTTCAATGGTTCATCCAGTTTTTCATGTCTCAATGCTTCGAAAATGCATAGGTGACCCATCTCGTATCTCTTCTATTGAAGATATGCAAGTTATAGAAGATCTCACAAATGAGGAGGCACCTATTGCTATCCTAGATCGTCAAGTTAGATAGCTAAGGAATAAGGAAATACCTTCGGTAAAGGTACATTGGAGGAACCAACAAGTAGAAGAGATAACGTGGGAGGCTGAGGAAGCAATGAGATCTAAATACCCTTATTTATTTGGAGCTAAAGAGGAAGTCCAAGATGCAGAGTTGAGGGATTTGTAGGTACGTGAATTGGAATTCTTATTATGTTGTCAAAACTTTGTTTACATGAAAGTTTAAACTTATGACCTATCCTATTTATGCTAACGTTCGAGGACGAATTTTCCAAAGGGGGGGGGGGGAGGATGTAACACCTCACATCTTACATGTACTGGTCCTATGCATATAAAACATGATATGGTAGGGTCAAACCAGCATACATTTTTTAAAAGTGCTTGAATAGCAAAATAGAGGGCTATATGTACGTCTAATGCTCAAGATGACCGAGTGTATATAACCTTTAAGTCATATTGGGGAGAGCACGACCTTAAACAAAGTGAAAAGAAGTGAGGTGCTTGTGAGACAGGAAGCTAACAAGTGAGTCACCTACGTGCTTAGCTTAAATAGTCTAGGTAGATAGAGACGAGGCCCAACACCTTATTTATTCAAGTCTGATAAAGAATAAACCCCAAGTTAAGGATGTCATTTGGGCCCACGGTTTAGAATCAGAAAGGGAACCCATTTGCAGCCCAAGATGAATATGAAAAGGGCCAAATTACATTCACAACCCGATTCACAAATAGGGCCGAAACTAAGTGGGTGTAAAAGAGAAATATTTGCAGCAAAGCCCATCCAATCGAAGCCCAATAAGGCCCAAGTGAGAGGGCCAAGTTTCTGCATCACCACCTTCATAAAATAAGGCTTGAATGCAAAAGAAAGTCGGCCAAAAGTGGCCCTATAAAAGGGATCAAAAGCCAGCAATTTCAAGTCATTTATACAAAGCCAAAAATCAGATTTCCTTCCATGTTTCTCCTTGCTCTCTCTTCACTTTGTAAAGCAGCCAAGGCACACCTTTAGGGTTCTTGAAGAGCACATAATCCTTGAGGGATAAGGTATCTAAAAATACCTATGGTTTGGTATAAGTTTTCCATGAAAAACATGAAGAGTATGCTGGTTGTACTTGTGCAGGAATTTAGGACAGCATTTGTTCCAAAGATTGTTGTCCACTTTCCTTGTTTATTAAGAGGCTTTTGTCTTCTTGTTTGGATGGATTATGAAGTAATATTTATGTTTTTAACAAGCCTTGGTTTTGTAGTGATGTACGAAGGCTGCTGGACCATTTTTATCTTCCATGAAAATGAGTTCTTCTATGATATCTTAATTGCACTCTTAGTAAGAATTTATGGACTGAATATTGGTCATTGTTGCCTCATATTTCCCATCTACTTGGGGACTGTTTTAAGACTATTTTAGGACTGTTTTTGTGTGTAAATATGTTGAGGACAGTTTGGTTGAAGATTGAAACAGATTGGGAATGGTTGACGCTGAAATATAGTGAAACGCCGTAATGTTACTTTGCCTACTTGTGTGTTGTGTAGAATTGTTGTATGCTGTACTTTATGAGCTTTTGTAACACTATTATGGGACTAGAACAAGATGGATTGATATGTATATGAGAATGTGTATTAGAAAATACGATTAGGAGTGGAAATGTTGAAAGAATACTCTTGGGTTGCTAATTACGAGTTGCTGCCCGGATATTATTTTTGGGTGGAATTAGACTACCAAGATGTGTTTATTAGCTGCTAATACTAGTTTTATCAACTATTGTATTATAGATAAATATTTTGTGGGAAAAGGGTACTACTCCGAGGTAATAGTGACATAGTACAACAAGTATGTAAGGCCACTTGATTTTCTATTACTTGGCATGAAATCTAGGTTCTTCCTTGGTACATAAAGACACTTACCAACTCCGACATAACTAATAACTGTGTCTTTACTCCTTACCATGTTTATATGTTCCCATAGATAACTATTGTCAAATCTGCATATGTACTTGAGTACCACATATGCATGCGTTCCTTTTTACCAAATAAAGTCCATGTGTTGTTTAATCTCCTACACATTTCATTCGTTGTGTAACTCTTTTTACACTGTGGTATTATCTTGTGTGGTTGTTTATGTGTCACATGTCATGTCTATATTCCTACGTCTCTTAATGTTATGACCACCAAAAGAATCATCTCAAAAGTAACTAAAAGATAACTCAAAGTTGCTTATTAATGGGTGGTATCTCAGGGGAGGAAGAATCACCTAGCATGAGTCGATCCCATATTAAGGGGGGTATCCCAGAGGCGAAAGGAAAGCCTAGCATCGGTCGATCCCGATATTGATTTACCACTGATCAGTTGGTCATTTACATGATATATTATGCATAGATTATACACTAGAGAAAGGTAAAGTAATAAAAAGACATAAAGTACATGATTCCACAGTATGACTAAAGGTGGTCTTTCTATCCTTACACACCAGCGTTTATTTCATTTAAGTTCTTATTTCATACATAGTATTTCCTGCGTTACATATTGAGTATATTATCTTATACTGACGTCCCTTATGAGCGGCCTGCATTTCATGCTGCAAGTACAGGATCTACCAGATCTTCCTAGTAGGAGTATAGGACTTCTAGCTGCTGTTACTGAGCTCCAGGTTGCTTCGGGGCTTTGTGTGCCTAGAGCTTATGTTTTGTATTATATAGTTGGTCATGAGGCGGGGCCTATTCTGACCCATATAGATATTGTTCTTTACCTAGAGGCTTTGTAGACTATGTAAAGTAAAGTGTGGTCATATATTGTACTTTAGACATCGTGGCTCCAACAACCAAGTGTTATGCATTTCATTTTGGCTTGTTAATAAAGTTTACTCTTTTTGAAAGCATGTTGACTATGGAAACCTCTTATAATGTTCTTAGAAAGTGTATGGTTATATGTCAGTTCTCCCGAGCCGTTTCAACAACGGGTGTTAGTCCGCCTTAATGGGACTTAGGGCGTGACAAAATCTTTGAGCCTAGATGCAGTTGTAGGTTCTTGGGCGCTGGAGCTAGGGGTCTGGGGACCTCGGTTATTACTCTTGGAGGCGAAAAACTATGTGAGCAAAGCAATGGCTCCCCTGAAGTCTTTTTCCAAAGTGGAGGCTGACTGAGCAGGTGGTGCCTGTGGAACCTCAGTAGCTCAGGCAAATTGACCCTGTCTCCTCATCTCAATCTAGGTAGGGACCTAGACCCTTTCTCCTCATCTCAGTCTGGGTAGGGACCTATGGTGTTGAATTCTCAGCGTTTGGGGTTGAGGCATCTCTTTGGGAAGCAGTACGTTTAGGAGGCATCATCTGCAAATACATAACACACGAATTAGAAGAGGGTTTCTTAGAGTCAAACTCTATCGAACGAACTCAAAATATCAAAGAAGTGTAACCATTCCAAATATCCTATAGCCTCATGTTTATGAAGTATGGTTTAAAACATACACATAAACAAGACTCTACTAGACACATAAATTCCCTAGGACTCTTGAACTCTGTGCTCTGATGCCAAATTTGTCACACCCCAGAAGGGTATCCTAGGCGTGGCCAACACCCAGAGACTTTTGTTAGTTCACAAGTGAACCACTCGATCTCAGGATAGTCACTCAACATCAAGCATAGATGAAAAGAGAGATAAAAGAAGTGAGCCACATCAATAAGGAGGGCCAATGGCCAACTCTCAGACTCAACATCAATGGTAAGCAAATGTAAATGATAACTCAACTCAAAAGGGGAAAAGACCTCAACATCAAACCTCAACTCATGTCTATGAAGCCTCTAACTTAATTAGACCATCTAAGAGGGTACCATAACATGCCATGGATACCCAATACAATAAATAAAATAACAGGTAAAGAAAAAAGGGCTCCTCCGAATAACAAGAAGGGCTCATCAATGATAGAAATCCAAATCTCTAAACCTCAATGATATGTCTGCTGAAGTCTTCTACCTCCCGTACTTGCATTGTGAAACAATGCAACGCCGAGTGGCATCAGTACGTGGAATGTAAGGTATGTAAGATAGCTAAATATAACAGTACAAGAAGAATAGTATAGGGATAACATCAACTCAACATCATACTCTGCCAGAATGTCAAATGTTTATCTAAAGAAAGAATAAAGAGTAGAAAAATGACCCATCAACATCTCATTAATACATCATCAATACCTCAGACTCATCTCAAGAAAACTCCACTCAACTGAACTCAACTATAAGGACTCATGCTTGTCTAGGACAAGGATAAAGGGTAGATAATAAAGCATCAACATCCATCAAGACTCATACAATCACATCAACATAAGAGTTCTGTCAGTAAGAAACCTAGCTGGGATTTCTCTAACAAACAACCATCACCTGTGAGCCGGTGATGATACAACAAAGTGATGTCGTTTCCACATCCATCTAGTACCCTACCCGGGGTAAAAGACATCACCATCGGTGGATCCACGAGAAATAACATCAGTCCTCTTTTGGGACGAAGGAAACATCCGTATTATAGTTCAATCCTCTCCTACATGAGTTCGGGAGGGACTCACGTTCATTCATTTTGGTGCTCAATACTCCTCACAGAACTCGACATGCTCATAAAACATCACCATCAAGATTTCTCATCATCAGTCCCAAAGGGACGCAGTTTATCAACATCAATATCAGATCATCAACATCAACTCATCTCATCAACATCAACATCATAGACTCGAAATATTCTTTAAGAATTTAGTTTTATGTTTTTAAGACTCATAAACATCATCAATATCATCATCAAGACTCTCAACAATTTGGACCATAATCACAACATCACAAACATCATCATTGTCAAGCCTCTAGACTCATCCCCTAAGTGCATTCTTACATTCTTTAGTAATATAGACATAGAATTTTGTAAAATCTTTCATGAAAATAACTTATGCAATAAATCAAGTTTATGATGATCGACAATTTAAGAAAGAAAATACATGAATTAAGAAGAATCTCAATAGAATACTCAAGGATTTTCACATATAACTCATCATCTTCAATCATAGACTCAATTTACTCAAATGGGACACATGGAAGAACAATCCCATGCTATAGGTTAGCCTTACATACTTAGGATGATTACTAACAACCCTTGAAACTTCCTCTTGACTCTTCAATCTCAATTCTTCTCAGGCCCTAACTTGATGATTTGCTAGGAAGGGGATTGTAAGATTGGTTTTGGACCCTTTCTTCGTGAAAATCACATATATAAGTTGTATATATGTTTTAGAAGTTGTTAGGAATGGACAAGAATGCCTTTTTTTTAGGAATTTTCCAGCCACAAAATAAACCGTCAGCAATGCGGACTGGTCCCGAGTAGTTCATTTTTGGCAAAACAATTTTTGAAAATGAGTTTTCACAATTCTGTCAGAAATTATGGAAAAACATACGTTATTATCTGCGATGGGTACGCAACGCGACTCTGTCGCGGATCCTCAATATTTTGCGTCTCAGAACGAAAAATTATCTTTTGACTTAGTCGCTCTAAAAATTAACCGAGATCTTTCCCCCACTCAATTTTTTGTGCTTATCACAAATTTGGCCTCAGATTTTCTATCTGAGCATCGGAAGGTGTGTTATGCACACCTCTCTCCTCTATGGGTATTTTAGTAATTTTACTAGCGTTACACCAAATACCATGAAAGGGCTTGGAATGAGTACAAAAGCCTCGAGAGTCGAATGAAAGGTCATCCCAAACCAAACTTGATATCTTGAATCTAACCATGCTATCAGAACTTTAATTCGAGCACATTTTCTATGAATGTTGACCAAAGTCAACCGTTAGCCTTTTTAAAGGATAAGTTACAAAATTTTGTATCAAATCAGGCTACAAATCTCGATTCTCGAGTCGACCATTCTTCTAGCCTAATTTGGTTATTCAGGAGCTAATGGAAAAGTCAAAATTCCATGAGGCCGTTTATCCATGTTTTGCTCAAAAGTCAATTTCTCAGGGTTTAAGGCCTTCGAAAATACGAAAAACGGTATAACTCCTAAACAAACAACTAAGCGACTGAGGTACCGATGCCAACAGATCATAAATGACCTAGGGTTGCTATAGAAATGCTCTAATGGTGGAAATGATGCAGTATAAGCAAAATGACCCTTGGGGGTTCATTACATGTAATTTGTGTTTGCGGTTTGGGTCTTGAGAGATGAAATTTTTTCTAAGTCTGGGACAAAATTACAAGGACAATGAACGACATGTAAAAAGAACTATGAGCCTTAGAAGTGGATTTTTAGATGAGGATCAAAGACATTTTCAAAGCCCAAAAGTGTAATTAGGACTAAAATCATATTCCACGAGCTGTAGTTCATTCTGCAATACGTAGATCATGCTCGTGGATCAGGTCAATTAAAAAAGGACTTTTTGGTCATTTTCAACTCATTTATTCCCTAAACTATATCACTTTAAGCCCATAACTACATATAGTCGCCCGTCACCTTTTCTAAAACATACCCAATCTCATTCACTCCCAAAATCCTCCTAAAATCTTCTAAGGCTTCTCTCTCAAGGATTCTCCATTGAAGCAAGTTATGGTTTTGAGTTTTCCAAGGATTCTAGGTCAAAGTCATCAAATATTCTTGAGTTTTTTCATCAAGGTATGCAGGTAGTAACCAATGGATCAATTTCATCCATGGGGACAAAAATCAACTCAATATCCTTCCAATTTTTCACGTATAAATTTATGGGTTTCATGATTCTAAGATCACTACAAGACACTGTATTTATACCTAAGGAATCAAAGTTATGAATTTAAAAATCATAGCTATTATCTAATAATTGTTACAGAAATTCAAATTTTGTGCCTATTTAAATATTTGTTAGATTTTTTCGCCTCGAAAATTAAATTGACAAAGCTAAAT
This sequence comes from Solanum rostratum, assembly GCA_029948455.1. Lineage (NCBI taxonomy): Eukaryota > Viridiplantae > Streptophyta > Magnoliopsida > Solanales > Solanaceae > Solanum > Solanum rostratum. The sequence continues at coordinate 41,178,764 of CM057056.1, forward strand.
CCTCATTTTTGCTATATAAACTAGATTACTTATAACATAGATATACTAAAAGTTTATGAATACATATAGTAATAATTTGAAATTGAATAGCTAGGATTTAAATAATTAATTTATTGAAACTTAATTTTAAAAATTACTCCTAAATATAAAAGGAGTAGTTTAATATTTTAAACATAGTTTTAATTGCCTTTTCCTTTTTAAATTTGTTACTTATATACTGTAAGTAACTACATATTTTATAATCCAAATTTTAGTCAATTATAAAGTCTTAAATATTTAAGAAATATTTTTCCTTCCCTTTTCTTTTTCTTCACAGTTTAACCAATGATTTATACAGAATAATCCTAAATCATGAATAAATTCTAAATATAAAGGGATTCTAATTCAAAAGTGAATCTTGAAATTAAATAAATAAAAAAGAATATAATAAATTAAGAAAAATAGTAAAAAACGATTTTTTCTAAAGCAAGAGGGAAAAAAGTTCAAACAATATTTTTAAGGACCTTTATGTTTTAAATAGTATAGTTACTCATAAATTATTTTCTATAACAAAATTTCATAGATAATTTTCCATTTTTTTATGATTTAGTTGATATTTGTTGGAGCATTTATAAGCTTATATCTATAAAAAGAATTTAAAATAAATATCAAAGATACATTTTTTAAAAATTTTAGTATTAAATTGTCATGACCCAGACCTAGAGCCTAGCCGTGACAAGGTGAATATGACACACAAAGGCATTCCATCCATGCCTTGTGTTCATTTAATAGGCATTCATAAGGTAAAATAAACATAACATAAGAGAATAAGCAAGCAGAATGAATTATAATTTCCCTTAGGGGAGTTAACATCATCATAATGTCCAATTCATCCCTCTACATCATAAGATCTTGGTGAGGTCTAGAACATAGCTTACTAGCTCACCCTCAACACATACATCAAAGAAAGTAATAAAGTCAAAATGGAAAAGCATCATAAAGGGGCTTGTTCCTGAAGCATGGGAACTCACAAATCAATCTTCAACTCAACTCCCAAGCTAGCCACAAAATGGAATAGTCATCGCGTCATCGATCCCTACATGATTAGATCTTGTAGGCAAAGTAATTATGCATTAGTACGTGGAATGTGCTAATTTGTCAGTGTGCCATGAAACAAAGAACATCTCAACATAATATCAATATGCGTAATCATGACTAATAGAATAAGGACACAATATGTATGAGCAATGCAAGTTTAAAATCATGGGAAGGAGCATCATCAAAATCATTTCATAATCCTAACATACATAAGTGGGTACAAGACTATATATGACATCTATGACCAAGTGGCTAGTACATGAAAGCTAAATAATATCTCAATGCTAAGTGATTGAGGAGTCTACTTTGCAAAGGTAAACTCGATCCTCACCCTATAGGCTCTATTCCAGCACAGTGAGAATCCATCTTTTCACCCCCAACCTTTAGGCTTTATCCTAGCACGGTGAGTGCCCATTAAAAGCTATTGGATCTATTAGTGTACCTTTAAGGCATATAATCATGAACATCATTGTTATGGTGGCACATAGTTATGGGACTATGGAATCTACAAAAGCCCTCTCAGTGCTAAGTCATATCCCACAAAAATAAATCATGCATATACATAGCTTCCTACATAGCTCAAACTTCATTAGAATCATACTTTCATAGCTCGCAACATAGTCATTATAGTCCTTCATAAAAAATGTATCTCATGTCATTGGAACTGTCCATCTACTTAGCTTTACTTATAGTGTGGGTATACTTCCCACCTTAACCTCATCATTCATAAACATTGGGGTGTTAAATACCCTTATTATCATCACAACATCATTATCACTTTTATTACAACATGCTTTTAAGTACTAAATCATAGTCATGAAAAATTATATCTTTAGCATAGAGGACTAGGGATAAGTGTGAGTTCATGAATCATTGAATAAAAAAATCTGCAATTTAATGAAATTAACAGAGGAAACATGCAAGTAAAATTAATCTGGATCATTCGCAAGGGAACCTATATAATTTCATCAAACCCTAATCATACATACTTAAAAAATCATAGAAATCATATAATTCTTCATAATTCATGAATAAATAAGTGCAATCATTAGGTGGGAATCATAATCTATGCAATTGAAATAATAACATAAAAGCCCATAAGTAATCATCATGAAACTTTGATAAAAAGAGAGTTTTGGATTGGTCTTCATGGATGAAACTAATCCATAAAGGAAGCCCAACACATCTCAAATACGAATCCTTAAGAATCAAAGTAGAAATACCTTGGAATCCATAACAAAACTTGGAACCCAAGCTTCAATGGAATCCTTGTTTTAGAGAGTGTAATATTTAAGAACCTTTAAAAGAATTATGAGCATGGATATATTAGAATGAGTTTAGCAGTAGAATTTATAGAGTTGGAGTTGGTTAAATTTGTTAGAAGAGCAAAAACGATGTAGTTTAGGACTTTAAAGAATTAAAAATATCAAAAATGCCCTTTAGTAAAATTTGTTAGAGCTAACCACGAGACCCTGTCCACGAGCCGTGGTTCTATCTATGGCTTGTGACTTGGCTCGAAGAACTTATGCCACCATAAGTTGAGCTACTAAAATTTGCTCTTTTCAAACCACAAACACTCGGGACAACTGATTGTTCCTTTCACGGGGCCGTGAGTCCCTTCGTAGAAAATGTTACATCTTTCAAAGGTCTATTTGATGATGTCTTTCCCGTAATTATATTGATGGCCTATCCTATTAATCATTAAGCCAATTTGGGAAACTCCTAAAGTTTTCATTTGTCTAGTCTCAAGCCCATGAACCACCTACGACCTATGGTACCATCTACGAGCTATAGACTGGCTCGTGTGACCAAGTTAGTTCCAAAGTATCTTAACTTCTTTTCTAGGCTAACAACATGTAGGGTATTATTATATCATTCCCTTGGGATCATTTGTCCTCGAATGGGATAGAAATACACTTGAATAGAGTAGAAACATAATCACCATCATAACATTTATGCGAAAATATTACTAAAATCATTATTTTCATAAAAATTATCAAACTTATGCATCAAATATCATTCAAAACTATTTCATGATCATGCATGCATGCAATGTAACCAGAAACACATATTCATGAGAACTTCAGAAGAATAGATCACATTAGGAATCGTAGGCTTGAACAAGAGGAAAGAGGTGACGATATCTTTCATCATGTCCGTCTCTGCCTCCCAAGTAGAACTTTCAACTTATTGGTTTCTCCACAATACTTAGATGGATGCAACCTCTTTATTACCAAATTTCATCATCTGCCGATCCATAATATCAATTGATCCTTCCTTATAAGCTAAATCATCCTTAATAGACACATCCTTTAATGGAACCATAGAATTAGGATCACCCAAGAACTTTCTTAGCATTGACACATGAAACACCTAATGAACCATAGCTAATTCCAATGGTGAATCTAGCTCATAAACTACTTTCCCAATTCTTCTCACTATCTCATAAGATCCAAGAAATCTGGGCCTCAACTTTCTCTTCTTGCAAAAATGCATTACTCCTTTCATTGGTAAAACCTTCAATTACACTCAATCACCTTCATCACACTCTAATTCTCTTTTTCTAACGTCCACATATGACTTTTGGCAAGTTTCGGTAGCCCTCAAACTTTCTCTTATAACCTTCACCTTCTATATGACGTCAAGTACATAATCTGGTCCAATCAAGGACATTTCTCCAACTTCAAACCATCCCACTGACGATGTACTCTATCTACCATACAATGCTTCAAACGACTCCATTAATTATTATTATAAGCACATTTTATATGAGTTCAGTGATCATCCTAGCTTTCTTTGAAATCAAGCACATAAGTCGTTAACATATCTTCCAACGTTTGTATTGTCATTTTGGCTTGTCCATCTGTTTGAGGATGAATATTGTACTTAGCAACTTTTGTATCAATGTCCTTTTTGAACGACTTCAGAAAATGAAAAATAAATTGAGTACCCCTATCCGATATAATGGACAACAGTACCCTATGTGACCTTAATGATTCTCATAATCTTCGAAACCATAAGAAGTCTACTTCTGCAAAACGTGGACTATTTTTGTCATTTTATCAATAACAATCCATAATGAATAGAATTTCTTCCTAGTCTTTGGTAGACCCATGATGAAGTTTATATTCACCTCCTCCCATTTTCAAGTTCATATCACAATATCTTTAGTCAAACCTCTGGGTCTTTGGTGTTCCACTTTCACTTGTTTGCAATTTGCACACCCATCTCACACTTTTCTATGTCTTTCTTCATGCCATTCCACCAATATACTTTCCTCTAATAACTATACATTTTGGTGGATCCTGGATGAATAGAATACCTAGAATTATGAGCTTCATCGAGTATTTTCTCTCCTAAATCATCTACATTGGGAACACACAAAAAGATGTAATACTCCATCTCCCCCTTGTGAGAAGAACTCTACTTTCTTATCAATCACCAACTTCTTCAATTCAATCAAAGTAGGATCCATGTCTTGTTTTGTTTTCACCTTTTCTATTAAAGATTATTCCCACCCCATCTTGTACCAATACATTATCATCATTCAAGCCATTCAACCTCACTCCCAAATGAGCCAACTGATGCACTTCTATTACCAACTCTTTCTTACCATTCTCAACATTGTGCATTACTTTCCGTAGACACTTTATTAGAAGCATCAACCACCACATTAGCCTTCCCGGGGTGATACATCACACTCATGTCATAATCCTTCAATATTTGTAACCGCCTTCTTTATCTTAGATTCAAATCCCTTTGGCTAAAAACATATTGCAAACTCTAATGCTCGTTGAATATATCAACATGTATTCTATAGAGATAATGTCGCCAAATCTTTGAAGCAAACACAACGACCAAAACCTTAAGCTCATGAGTCGGATAGTTCTTTTCATGCACTTTCAATTTCCTCAAAGCGTATGCAATGACTTTTACTTGTTGCATCAAAACACAACCCAAGCCTATATGTGAGGCATCAAAATACACAACAAAACCATCTGGACCTTCGGGCAATGTAAAAATAGGAGCCGAAGTAAGACAACCCTTCAAAAATTGGAAACTCTTTTCACATTTGCCGGACCATTGGAGTTTTACCTTATTTTGGGTCAATTTAGTCAAAGTAGAAACAATGGAGAAAAACCATTCAACAAATCTTTTTTAATATTCGGCCAAACCCAAAAAGCTCCTAATATCAAATGGAGACAATGGTCTAGATCGATTCTATGCCGCCTTTGTCTTCTTTGGATAAACTCTAATACTATCACCCGAAATGATGTGACCTAGAAAATCTACCTCTCTTAGCCCAAACTTGGACATGCTAAACTTGGAAAAGAGTTTTCTATCTCTCAATGTTTGCAACACAATCCTCAAATGGCTACATGGTCCTTTACATCTAGTGAGTAAACAAGTATGTCATCTATGAACACCACAACAAACATATCCAATTACAGCTTGAAGATCCAATTTATCAAATCAATGAAAGTGGCGGGGAAATTTCTCAACCCAAATGACATAACCAAAAACTCAAAATGACCATACCAAGTTCTATATGTCGTCTTTGAAATGTCAACTTCCTTCACCCTTACTTGGCGATATCCGAACTAGAGATCAATCTTAGAGAAATAGCTTGCATATTGTAGTTGATCAAATAGGTTATTGATCCTTGAAAAAGGATACTTGTTTTTGGCGGTCACTTTAGTTAACTGTCGATAATCTATACACATCCAAAATGAACCATCCTTCTTCCTTACAATACCGGAGCACCCTATGGTGACATACTTGGCCTTATCAATCATTTATCAAGATAGTCCATTAATTGTTTTTTCAACTCTATCAACTCCGCCAGGGCTATTCGATATGGAGCTATTGAAATAGGTTAGGTGTTGGGAAAAAGGTCAATACCAAAATCAATTTCCCTTACTTGAGGAATACCAAGCAAATTATCAGGGAAAAATTGGGAAACTCATTAACTATAGGTCCAGAATCAAGAGTAGGAACATGAGACTCAACATCCATAACTTGGACAACATGGTATAGGCACCCTTTAGAGATCAGTTTCATAGTTTTCATATAAGAAACAAACTTTCCTTTGAATAATCAATTGGTTGCCTTTCATTCATGAATAGGCTCATTAGAAACTTTGAATGTGACCTTTTGGGTTCTACAATTGATAGAAGCATAAGTTGTATACAACTAATCCATACCAAGAATAACATCAAAGTCACTCTTATAAAGCTCAACTAGATCACATGGGAAGACTTTATGCAAGACCGAGTAGAACCATTTCTACAGACTTTTGTGGCTAGGATTGACTTGCCCATAGGAGTATAGATCGAATAAGGTTCTAAAAAAACTTTTAGAGAAACATCAAACTTTACAGAAAGGTAAAGAGTAACAAAAGACATGCTAGCACCGGGGTCAAGCAAAGCACACACATCATGATCAAAGACTCTTAACATACTGGTAACTTCATGGGGGGACTCCTCAATTTCTTGCCTAACATGAAAAGCATAAAACTGGCTACCACATCAACCATTACCTTAACCTTAGGCGCCACGTAATAATTTCCTTTTTTGAGCTACTTTACCTTGTGAACACCCTTATTTACCTTTATTAGAAACATTAGGAAACTAAACAATCTTGTGTTTGATCTTCCTACAACAAAAATAAGCATTTGTGCCTCTCAAGCAATCACTAAAATGGCTACCCCCACACCTTGGACACCTACGAAAAGTAGTAGCAACCTTCATAATCTCACCTTGAACCTTAGGATTGGCCCCATTGTCTTTGGAAAACCTTTTAGAAGCACCTTCTCTTATCCTCATATTTACAGTTTTCCTCTATTCACTTGTTCGGCATATGTCATAAGTCTAGAGATATCCGGCCTTGCACTCCATCTTTACCAAGTTAGACACACTCAATGTGAATTGTTCATGTGCACCCTGGAGTAGGCCCCCAAGGAAGGAGCATATTTGGACAATTTGGTAAACTTGAGGGCATACTCCTCACATTCGTACTACCTGCTTCAAGTTCTTGAATTCCATCACCTTAGCTTCCCTTAAATCAAACGGAAGAAATGATCAAGAAAAGTGTCCTTAAACATCTCCCGACCGATAGGACCTTCTTCAACTCTTCAAACTTTTATTGAGTAAATCGAACTTGAGCAATTCCCCTTAAGTTGATACATTTCCAAATTTGGACTTTTCCTCAAAAGACACCCCTATAATATCTACCACCTTATAAACTTCATCAATGAACTCTTTTGGATCCTTATCCACCTTGGAACCGTGAAACTCCGTGGGATTCATCCTAGTAAAATCGTTTATCCTTAAAGGCTGAGTAGTTGTCTTTGGAGAAGTAACAACATGAGCCAACATAGTGATAATGACTTTAAACTCATCATTGTAGACTTTTTCCACTTGAGGGTCTTGAGGAACTTGAAAAGCCGGGGAAACTTGATCTTCATTAGCATTATTTCCCTTAGTCAATGGAGCATGTCGTGGAGTTATTTCTAAAAATGTCAAAGGAAAAACATTAGAATATGAAAGTTTTGAAGGTACGACATAGACCACAAAGAAGCAATGTTTTCCTAGATATATTGTAACCTCCTATTTATGGATTTGGCACACTTCACACTCATAAACAAGACCTTATAGACATGGCTGGTTGGACTCCCTTGAAATGCTTTCACACAATAGGCTCTGATACAACATTTGTCACGATTTGGACCAAGGGCCTAGCCGTGAAATTGGGAATGTAACAACCGAAGGCATCCAATACAAGCCTCATGTTAATATTATAAGCACTCATAAGGTAAAATAAGCATAACATAAGAGAATAAGCAAGAGGAATAAATCATAGATTCTCTCAGGGCAATTTAAATTAACGCCTCTACATCATAAGATCTTGGTAGGGCCTAGAACATAGCATACTAGCTCATCCTCAAGACATACATCAAAGAAAGTAATAATGTCTAAATAGAAAAGCATCATAAAGGGGCTCATTCTTGAAGTATGAACTCACCAATCAATCTTCAACTTAACTCCCAAGCTAGCTAAGAATGGAATCGTTGCCTTGTCATCCATCCCTATATGGTCAGATTATGTAGGCAAAGAAAGTATGCGTTAGTATATGAAATGTACTAAGTATGTAAATATGACATGAAAGAAAGAACATCTTAACATAATATTAATATGCATAATCATAATCAATGGAATAAGGACACAAGGGGCATCATCAAAATCATTTCATAATCCTAACATACATATGTGGGAATAAGGTCATAACTAACATCTGAAATCACGCAGACTATTACATAAAATCTCAATTTTCCCTCTATACTGAGAGAAAAAGGATTCTACTTTGCCAAGTTAAACTTGATCCTCACCCTATGGGCTCTATCCTAGCACGGTAAGAGTCTATCTTTAGACCCCACCCTTTAGGTTGTATCCTAGCACGGTGAGTGTGCATTAAACTCTATATGGATCCATTGGTGTACCTTTAAGGTGTATGAATATGAACATCATTCCTATAGTGGCACATAGTTATGGGACTGTGGAATCTATCAAAGCCCTCTCGGTGTGAATTCATTTCCCATGGAATACATAAATCATGCATATACATAGCTTTCAACATAGTTCATATTTTATTAAAATCATACTTTCATAGCTTGTAAAATAGTCATCGTAATCTCTCATAAAAAATATCTCATGTCATAGGAATAGTCCATATACTTGTCATTTCATATAGTGTGGGTATACTCCCCACCTTAACATCATCATTTATAAACATTGGGGTCTTAAATACCCTCATTATCATAGTATCATTATCATCACAATATCATCATCATTGCCATTAAAACATGCTTTTACATACTTGAGATCATAATCATAAAAATCCATATCTTTACCATAGGGGACTAGGGCTAAGCGTGGGTTCATGTACAATTTAATCAAAATCATTCCACTTAATAAAATTCATGAAGAAAACATGCAATTAAAATCAATTTGGATTTTCATGAAGCGCTAATCCATACATACTTGAAATCATATGCTTTTACTTTAAAATCATAGAGATCATGTAATTCTTCATAATTCATGCATAAATAAGTGTTATCATCATGTGGGAATCATAATCCATGAAATTGAAATCATAGCATAAAAGCCCATAAGAAATCATCATGAAACACTAACAAAAAAAAAGGTTTGGGATTGAGCTTCATGGATGAAACTAATACATGAATAAAGCCCTATATACCTCAAATAGGAATCCTTAAGAATTGGAGTAGAAAAACCTTGGTGGCCTTAGCAAAATTTGGAACCCCAGTTTCAATGGAATCCTTGTCTTAGAGAGGGAAATGTTTTAGAACCCTTGAAAGAATTACGAGGTTGAAAAAATTAGAATGAGGTAGGAATAGAATTTATGGGGCCGGAGTCGGTTAAGTTGGTTAGGAGGTCCAAAACAACATAGTTTAGGACTTAAACAAATTAAAAATGTAAAAAATGCCCTTTATTAAAAATTGTCAGAGCTAACCACGAGACCCCATCTACGACTCGTGACTTGGGGCGTAGAACTTGTTCCACGTAACATTGAGCTATTGGAATTTGCACTTCTCAAACCACAAACACATATGATGAATTTGTCACGACCCAGGGTTAGGGCCTAGATGTGACACGATGAATGGGGACTCGAGAGTCCCCAAACAAGCCTCGAATTACAGTATCCACATCATCGGTTCAAATAGCATCTAAACACATATAAATCAATAGTAGAAATCAAATCTTGGAGATCCATTCATTTATAGATACGCAATACGACAGTCGGAATAGCCTTGTCTAGGAAAGATTTATAGAATACCCAATATTGCCTCTAGTCAAGGAACGGGGGCCAGGACAAGTTTCGGGATCACCCTCAACAAAAGAACATACATAAGAAACATAAGAAATAACTAGCTCGCCCTCGGAAGACGGGGCTTACCACAAAGATCTTAATGAACGGACTTATTCGTCCAGTGGCTGGTACCCAAACTGCTCGGTCCCTACATGGTAAAATCATGCAGGCATAGAGTAGGCATTAGTACATTTGAATGTACGAAGTATGCGGGCATGCAATGCATATGACTTACTGAACCTGCATACCAATGTTAGATGACAAGGATCATAATATACAAAGATCATATAAGCAATGGAATTCAATATACAATATGCCATGGAATTCACGATGCGTGCAATGCGATAATGCTCCTACATAACGGAGATGGACTATAACTGACAAACCAAATCCATGCGAGCTATTACATGAGTTGGACCAATTTGGACCTCCCACCGGTATGGAGAAGATTACTTGCCAAGGGTAATCTACATCACACCTTACAACCACACTTTTCGGTAGATGGCCACCTTCCTTACGGGAATCACCATTTTGAAAGGATTTACAAGAATCATTTCCAGACATGTCATAGCATAAGCAAGATAGGCGAATATCATCCGTCCCTATATAGGCACATAGTTCAAGGAAAGGGAGAGGGCCTCCAATCCATCGGCGCTAAGTCAACCACATCCCACTGGAATACATACATATATATATATATATATATATATATATATATATTTACGTGCTTTTAAGAGAGTCAAGTGCCTAACTCAAAATGTTTAATGCACATTTAGGCTCAATGCCAAATCACAAGATCATAATCAAGATGTTTAGGCAAGGAATAACTCATCTACATATTTAAGATGGTGCAAGCACCCAAGATGCTCAAAGAGCCATAAACATAGACTTACCGGTGATCACCTACTAGTCATAACCAATACCTTATCAAAATCATTTCATATAACAAAATTGGGTTCAACCTACTTCAAAATTTCCATGTAAAGTGCAATGCATGATGTAGGGATGGCATGTTTAATGTAGAGTAAATCAAAAATCCACAATGTAATAGGAAATCTAGAAATCCACAATAAAATACATATGAAAGTTGTAGTATAGATCACCCATGCATAATACCATCTTTAAGGGGACATGCATGTTCATAATTTCCTATAATAAGGGGTTCATCATAAAAGAGCTTAACATAACTTAAGGATTCGGAATAATGTGCATCCCATGCATTGATCAAAATTAAGAAGATCAAATAGTAAAAATCACAATTTAAGGTAACTAGAACTTCATGAAATAAGTTGAAAGAATTTTGGGTCTTGTTGGTTGAAAGGGGACTAAGAATCAATCCCACATATCTGACTTGAAGATGAACTTGAGGAGAAAATGGGCTCCAAATTGAAGGTCTTGACTTGAGGCTTTAGAGAGAAGTTGGAGAATTCTTGTAGAAGTAATTTTAGAGAGGGAGAGGAAATGAAGAAATGGCTAAAAAATGAAGGAGTTCAGCTGGTTTAAGGGACTTAGGAGGGGTGAAAAAGTCGAAATACACATTTAAAACAACTGAAATTTCAAAAATGCCATTAATGGAACGGTCCTAAATTTGGTCCTTCTGGGTCACACGGTATGTTACACGGTCCGTGTAGCATCACACGGGCTGTGAATAGTGTTGTGGCCCACGACTTAGAGTCGCAGAAGAAAATTTTCACCGAACTAGGTGGCACCACACAGACAAGTTCACAAACCATCTGATGCCACACGGGTCATGACTTGGTCCGTGTACAAGTGACTTTCCACACAGTAAATCAGACGAAGGCCACATGGACTGTGTGGCTTCACACGAACCGTGTAAAGGCCCGTATACCTGTCCCAAGATTGCCCCTACGGGGAACTGATCAAGTGTCACTCCATGGGAGGCCATATGGACCGTGTGGCTCCACATGAGCCATGTAGGCTCCTCCGTGAAGTGGTCCACTGTCACTCCACGGGAGGCCATACGGACCGTGTGGCTCCACACGGGCCGTGTAGGCTCCTCCGTGGAGTGATGCCTGATAGTTTTACTGGGGAAAACTTTTGGACATCAAGGTAATGCCAGTGAGTGAAAAATCTATGTCTTTACAGATTTGTCGTTCCATTCAGTTGTCGTGTGTCCCTTCGTAAAATGGTTTCAGACTTAGAAAATTTTCCATCTTTCAAAGGCTCATTCGATGATGTCTTTCCAAGGCCATGGTTTTATCAACGTCCCATCTTGTTAACCGTGAAGCGATTTCCAGAAATTTTCAAAATTTCCATCTTTCTAGACTCAAGTCCACGAACCCACCTATGACCTATGGTACCATTCACGAGCCGTAGACTGGCTTGTGTGACCAAGTCAATTCCAAAATATCTTAACAATAGTTTTCCAAGCTAACAACATGTACGGTGTTACATAAATAGTCATGTCAATTATTGACTTAATAAGTATAATTATTTGTTATGGTAATATGATATAGCCAAAAAAATTATTATTTTTGTACATATTTCTTAGTTAATAATTAGTTTCAATTACAAGTTTAAATTTATTATAAATATTAATTTTTTATTCATCTTATATGTTTTTTTTCTCTTACCATTGAAATTATCATAATAGCAACACAAATATGATCATTATAAATTGACCGTAATAAATTTTATGTTCTCTGATAGATACAAAATATGAAGAATATCACAATCTAAAGAGAAAAAAATAAATTTTGTAGTCAACAACATATGCTGATATTTTGTAACAAAAAATCACGCTACGGACTATAAATCTTTTAATATATAGATCTAATCAAAAGGTTGAAAAAAATCCTGTAACTTAAGACTCTATGAACAAACGCTCTATAAATAACAACATTCCAACCCAATTCAATTGATATTGTTAACTCAACACTACTGAATGATAGGTCATATTCAATCAAAGTAACTCGATAGAATAAAGATCATCTCTAAAGAATAAATAAATAAATAAAAGTGTTAACCTTAATTTAGTGTAAATAATATGCAAATAAAACTTTCGAATATTTGTAATAACAAATATTCATCATCAGTTTCGTATTCTAGTTCATTGCCTTCAATAATATCATCAATTGCGGTAACATCTATATTGATAACATCAAGATCATTTTTTTTCTCAATTCATAGTCTTCATCATCCTCACATTTATGCATGAAATAATTACAAGCATTTTGTTGAAAAGTATCTTCATATAATAACACATCCTATAAAATAGGTAGAATAACCATTCAAAATAATTAACCAATTAGGATCAAGATGGTCGTTGAAATAATTGTGATTGGTGTGATTTTTTGTTATAAAATATCAGCATATGTTGTTGACTACAACAACATCACACCAATCACAATCAAACAAAACAACTTGTTTACCTTCAAAATATTGAAGTTTTATTATTTCAGTTAGAACACTATAGTAATTAATTTTCTTATCATTCGCTACCACTTTTACTAAAATACTATTATTTTAGTTTTTTTCTCTTTTATTTGAGTAATTTAGTATGAAATTTAAAAATTTTATTTCATACCCCTTGAATCTTTGAACTCCATCAAAAGGACCTCTAGCCAATGAATACAATCCATCGATTGCAAGTTGATTTTTTATTTGTGCGTTTGCAAAATATATATAGAAATATATATAAATTAATGATGATAAATAAGTATTACTAATTTAATAAAATTATAATAAAACTTACTCTATGAGAAAACCAATCATCAAAGTTCATTCTCTTATTGCTCTGCTCATACTCTATGTAATATAAATAAGCGCACATTAATTAGAGATAAAATAAAAAAGGCTTAACTCATAAAGAGACATCTAAATTTGTCCTCATTTTTCACTTAGACACCTAAACTAAGACAAGTTCCTAATAGACACCTCAACTGCTCAGATTTGATCCCATTAAACACTTTTATCCTACTTGGCACTCTCCGATATTGTTTTTTTTAATTTTTCAGCCAAGAGGAAAACCAACATGAAGGATTTCTGTTACTATTTAATAAATAGTTGCGGACAAAAAAATTTTTTTTTTCATAAAAGTAGATACTCAAAATTCTCAGTTAACCAAAAAAAAAAATTTTCATAAAAGTAGGTTCTCAAAATTCTCCATAAAAGTGTTTAATGAGATCAAATCTGAGCAGTTGAGGTGTCTATTAGTAACTTGTCTTAGTTTAGGTGTCTAAGTGGAAAATGAGGACAAATTTAGGTGTCTGTTTATGTATTTGACCAATAAAAAATATATATCCGATTAAGAAAGGTGACAATCAGAAAATCAAGACAAGGAAAAAAATATTGTGGCTACTAAACAAGATAAATGCATGAAGAAAGTGCTAAATGACAAATCACATGTTCTTTTCTCTTTACTTGAACCACAACAAGAAATTCAAATTAATGATTACAATGTTCTTGTAAAATTAAATTCTCAACACAAAGAAAAATAACAATAAGGAAAAAACCTTTCTTCTAATAATTTTTAAGCACTCTATATTTTTTTATTATCCTCAACCCAAAGTAGTATCACCACTATTTATAGATGAAGAAATCTTCCTTATATAAAATAGGAATAAGATAGGATAAAAATGTGGGTAAATGAATAAAGAAATTATACCTTGAAAGTTATACGAGTTACAAATCATATTGAGATAAGAGTAATGAACAAATAATTTGTTAAACACTATGAGAATTACCAATAATAATGGCCATGATAACACAAAAAAGAATGTCATTAACCTACAAGCACCCATATAGTTTTAGAAATAACAATAAGAGTTAACACGAAGCTGGCATAATTAAATTAGCGAACGCCACAAACAAACAATACGGTACAAATATTTAAACTTCTTCACAATTTCTCAAACATAGAGATAGTCTTGTTTTTTCTTAAGCTCTTCAAAATTTATGGATGTGTATCATAATAAAGGAGAAGCCTTAAAATACAGATAAGCTATTGCATGTTTTATTATGATCACCTTCATAATTCTTGTCCATTTGATTAGTATGTATAGATAAATACCTTGAATGAAGTATTATACATTCTTTGACAATATATCCTTCTCCAATAGATCCTCCAGGTTGATTTTTGTTATGAACATAATATTTCAATGTGCACAAAAATTTGTATGATATATAATATGATACAACTCAAATTAGAACAATAAACTAATACGCCACATAAGATTAAATTAAAATTGTAAATTAAAAACATATATACCGCTCAACTAGGCACATTCACCTATTTTGTACAGGTCCATCAAACTTAGCTTCTCTGGGAAGATGAATGACTAAGTGCACCATAACATCAAAAAAAAAGCTAATAGAAATATTTTTTTTTCAAATTTGGAATTTGAGTTTCAAGTTGGTGCAAAAGATCAAACTTTAATTTTTTAAAACATAACTCACAGAAGAAAATACATAACTTCCTGATAGCATCATCGACGATATTTGACGCGGTGCGTAAATTGCATAAGGAAGCAATTATTCCAATAAAATATGAGAATCATGACTTTTTAGTTCATAAATTCTATGATCCTCCGACTTCACCTACCATGATATATTAGAAGAATAATCATTTGGAACCTTAACTATTTCCAGGAACTTGCATACTTTAGACTTCTCATCTGGTGATAATGAATAACATGTTGTTGGATAACACCATCTTCCATCTCTTTGAGTTGGATGCAACTCTTTTATTATACCCATTTCTTTCAAATCATGGAGAGCATTTAGATTATCTTTTTTGTTTTTCCTTCAATATCTAATAATGTCCCAATGATATTATCACACTTTTTTTTTACAATATGCATCTCATCTATCTAAACTATGGCGTATTAAGTTATTTTTTGAAGTGAGGAAGCCCGAAAAATATATTTTTCTTCCTCCAATTATAAATGCCTTTCCTTTTTCCAAACTTTCATTCTTTTCAAGTATTACCAAATTTCATGCCTTCTAGAGTATGCAACTGAATTAAAATATCATCTCAAGATATAGATCTCTTGGAGAAAGTCTTCTTTTTACTCCTCCATTAAAATCACATTTATTACTCCATCCACTTATGATTAGATGATAAAAATCTACGGCCACATATAAAAGAAAATTTAGGATCATATCTTAATCAAGTAGATCATTTGTCTTTGTTGCATGAAGGACAAACCAAAGCTCCTTTTGTGCTCCGTCCACACAAGTTAACACAAGCTGAAAAGTCATTTATAGTTCACACGAGTCTTGTCCGTATACAAAGATTTTCTTTTCTTGAAGCATCATATGTCGCCTCCATAAAACTATAATTCATGTAACTAATCCATTACACTACAACAAAATAGGTCTTTAACGAGGGAAAATTCGGTTGTTAAAAGTATAAATCCGGTCGTTATTAGTCAATAACGGCCGATAAAAATCCCGTCGTCACCGGTCGTTAGTAGCTCCGACGTTAAAAGTTAATGACCGAATTAAATCCCGTCGTTAAAAGTTAACGACTGAATTAAATTTGGTCGTTAAAAAAGCTTTAATGACAACAAAAATCCGGTCGTTATACCTTTTTTGTAGCAACCAAATTTTTCCTTCACTAATTGATATTCTAGTTATTAAAAAAAAAAGGCAAGCCCCGTGCACTTTCGAGGAAGGGTCTAACCCACAAGAATCAATTGTAGAGTAGTCTTACCTTGCAATTCTGCCAGATGATGTTACCAAGGTTTGAGCCCGTGACCTTCTGGTCACATGACAATATCTTTACCAGTTACTCCAAAGGCTCCCTTCAGTTCTAGTTATTAAAACCTTAATTATAACCATAAATCAAATCAGAAAAAGTGCAAACTACGTATGGACACACAGAAACATACAAATACATGCACATGTGAAAACATACAAATTTATTATATTCATAGTTCACTACAATGAATGATATTGCGTAAAGTTACAAAAATATAGACATACAAATTTATATAATATTTTTTTTTAACTCTTAATAAAATAAAAACTAGAATATTTTTAAACAATTTTTGAAATATGAAATGCATTCTTACTGTGCTTCAAAATTTTCTATTGCTTATACTTCTTTACACTTTTTCTGAGGATCAGTTCTTCAAACTGCATGACCTTTCAAAAAACAAGTATAAAAACTTCATGTAAAGTTATTAATAATACTCCTAATAATTATTATCTTCCTTTTTCTTTTTCGCAAAATCAAAGATTAACTATAATGAAATATAAAGTTTATTTCTGTTCTCACAACCATATAAAAAGAAAGTTGGACTTCCTAGTTCTAGACTTAAAATTGTTTGTTTTGTATTTTGCACCTTAAGATATTGACCTTTTGCACATTGCTTCATGGATAAAACCCCCAACTTCTTTTAGTTTCACTTTTTATACTAATGGTATTCACCTAATATAAATAATTCAATATCATTAAAATTATTATGAGATATAAATCAATTATATCATCTTAAATTTTAAATAATAAAAAAATCACGATTTCTTAATTAATTAGTTGTTGATTATATGTCATGTAAAGTTTTTAAATTTTCTGTTTGTAAAATTTCACGTTATACTTTTCTAACTCAAACAAATGATTTTTCTTTGTATACACCTGTTGGTTTCACAACCAATAATGGAAAAAAATCAGCACAATATATATTTTTTTATTAGAAGAAATATTATCACTGGATACTGATTCTTAAGTCTATTGATCGAGGTAATTTGCAAGTGGAGAAACATCTTTCCTCTTGAGAAAATTATTTACAACCAAATTTATATAACTTTTCTACCTTAAATTAATCTCATAAGCTCATAACTATATATTTAATATTATTACTTTTATTGTTTTTGTTTCATTACAATTTTTTGTTTTGACCTACTTCATCTTGCATCTTAAAAAATGTCAAGTAAAGATGAATAAATTGTCTCTCAAAATAAAAACATATATAAAAATTATATCAAGAAAATATTTAAGTTAAAAAAACTATGTCAAAAAGATTGTAACCAAATACTTTTATAATATTTCAAAATTTTATATAATTGACTATAATACAGATGATGGATAGAGTTATTAGAAAATAATAAATTAATATTTTTTTCTTTTTATTAAATTTTTTTTATGGAATAAGTAAAATTATAAAAGATGGAGGATTTTTATCAGAATGATTAACAAAACACCACTTGTTATACTTATAACATGATTTGGTCTGATCTCTTTATTCTCATATTAGTTAAATATATTTTTACACTAACTAATATGTTTTAACGATGACATGTTATGCTTTTTAAAAATCAAATTTGTTCTCTCGTTAATGTTAGATTAAAATTTATTTTTAATGACCAGAAAAAGATTTGGTCGCTATAAGTGTATTTATAATAATCGAAAAAAGAATTGGTCACTATAAGTGTATTTGTAACGACCGTAAAATAATTTGGTCGCTATAAGTATATTTATAACGACCGGAAAAAAATTTGGTCATTATAGGTATATTTATAACGACCGGAAAAATATTTGGTCGCTATAAGTATATTTATAACGACCGGAAAAGAATTTGGTCACTATAAGTGTATTTATAACGACCGGATTCATTTCTCGTCGTTAAGAAATGGTCGTTAAAAGTCTCTTCTCTTGTAGTGTTAGTGGTTCTAAGTACATATCAATATTATTTCTAGGAGCTTTGGGACCAGGTATCAACAAAGACAAGAAATACTGGTTACTTCATGCATATCCAGGGGGTAAGTAACAGGCAATAGTGGTCACTTGCCAAGTGCTATGAGAAATACTTAAATTATCAAAAAGATTTATCCCATCAGATATTAAATCAAGTCTATCATTACGAGATTCTCTAGAAAAGCCCAAATTAATTTTATCAAAATGTTTCCACGCTTCAGAGTCGATTGGAAGTCTAAGAACCCCATCATTTAAACGTTGATCAGAATGCCATGTCATGTTCGAAGCTATTTCTAGTGATATAAACAATCTTTGCAATCTCAATTTTAAGAAAAAATAATGTAACACTTTTTGAGGAATTTTATTTCAAGTCTTTCCTTGAGTATCTCCATTTGTTTTTTGACCTTCAACTTATGTCTATCTAGACTATCCACAAACCGAGCAACATTCGGCTTTTGGATCATGTTTCTAAAATAATATACAATTATTTTTGCAAGAATGTATTTTTATAACAAAGACCTTAACGTAGAATCACCTTTTTTTCTCTATAGAATGTCTTGATTAAAGGTTGACCCCAAGAAAGTGCTCATTTAATTAACTTTAGTATGCTATCAACTGCTTTAAGACTCAGCCCATGAAGTCACTTGATTTGAAATAGTTCCACACTAGGTGACAACTCGAAGAATGTCTCACAACTAGGATAAAGTTGTTGTGCAGCATCCTCCATTAATTCAAAACATTTGGTGATAGATCCAGAAGCATTACAATGTTTATATTTATCCCTACTAAACTCTTTTCTATTTCAAGACAAACAATATCATATATCATTTCAAACATATCATCACTTTGCTCCTTTCCTTCATCCTGATTAATTAACATTTTTCTTTTTAGATGTAGATTCTTCATGATAAAGGAAACAAGTGTACTCCTTCACTATCTCAAAAATTATCAACTGTACCTTGATTCATCTCTAGGCTTTTTGAAAACATTATTACATTTCTTACAAGGTCAAGAAATTTCAGCTTCTAGTTTTGACTGCTCAAAAGCAAATTGAAGGAAATTGTCAACTCCTTTTAAGTAAACATCATCGCTCGATCTATCAGAACAACACATCCAAGTCTTGTCCATTTTGAAATTTTTACAAACAAAAGAAAATAGAGAAAGAAAATATTAGCATAAAAATTTTTCTTGAATAAAAAAAAATAAAAAAAGCATTGGTCTTGTTCATTACATGATTTTGACAATGAATCTCCTTTATACTTCTACCTTCGAGTTCAAATTTGTTTAATTATATATAAGGTAAAATAAGTATGTTGAAAAATCCATCATTATATGATATGCAGATGCAATACTAGACACAATAGAGAATTTGAACTATCCGTAATTACACTTAAGTTGAAAATGGGCTTAACAAATGTCTACGAGAATTCGAGGGATGATGTTACTAGATTTATTGGGTTAAATACAGTTTTTTTGATGGACAAAGGACAATGAAACATGTTGACTTATCAAGTTTTTCAGGGCACTGTCTCAAAGAGAAAGAAGACATGATACTACAAGAAGCGAAAATGATAAAGTTTCTGGAAATAAGGTCGAAATCACAAAAGCAGGAAGATGGTTCAGCAGTCACAGGTGAAGGAAGAGTTGGAGTGTAGAAGGAGTTCAAAAAGGTGTAGAAATCTAATAAAGTAAGAAGGAGTTCAAGAAGGTGTAGAACTCTAATAAAGCAAGAAGAGTTCAAGCTGAAAAAGGAGTCTTCTACAAAGTGGTATCAAGAGAGTCTAACTTCAAGTAAAACTCAAGAAGATAACAATAAAAAGAAGTTCTCAAGTCTCAGAAAGCACTCAGAAGAAAAGAGAGAAAGGAAGTCAATAAAGTCTAGAGACAAGAAACAGTTAGTGGGTTTGGTACTTTATTGAGTCATCATTTAGGAAATTATTCTTTGGTTATGGAGTCTGTATGTTATCTTAGTAGTCTATAAATTGAGAGCTTGTTTAGTCTTCAAGTTGGGGGCGACTCGAAGATGTTAGGAACATAAGCCTAGGGAGATTTATGTGGAGTTAGGAAGTTGTTGAAGTCTTTGATTACTAGGATTTGTAATCGTTTGTTGGAGGCTCGTATTGATTTAGTGAAGTTGGGAGAAAATCCTGTAGAGGTACAGGTCATGGTTTTTCACCTTTTGTGAGCTGAGTGTTTCCACGTAAAAACAATGTGTTCTCATTTATTTCTGCTTTACTGAAATACGTCTGCAAACTTGTTCCTTCGATTAGGAAAATCCATAGAGTGTGCAAATCTAACCATTGTTATTAGAGCAAGTTTTCTTGTTAAAGGCTAGTACCTAAGAATTGATCAAGATGAATACTGCACCACCTTTTGGACATGGAGAAGGACAATCATCTGTGAGGCCACCACTCGTTAATGGAACACATTTCGATTGGTGGAAGGCTAGGATGGAAGATTTCATTCAAGGAGAAGATTACGAATTGTGGGATAGAATTATCATGGGACCTACCATTCCTATGAAAATGGTGGAAGATCAACAAGTTCCAAAAGAGAGAAGGGAGTTCAATGCTAATGATTTGTTAGCATTAAGGAAAAATGCTAAAGCCAAAAACATTTTGGTTTGTGGGCTGGGTCCAGATGAATATAACAGAATCTCAAATTGTACTACAACTAAGCAAATATGGGATGCCCTAACTATTGCACATGAAGGAACTACTTAGGTCAGAAAATTTAGGGTGGCTATGTTATTCACTGAATATGAAATTTTCAAGATGAAGGATAATGAGTCATTACAAGACATGATGGCAAGACTTACACTTTTTATCAATGAACTTGCATCTCTAGGGAAGGTTCTTACCACGGAGGAACAAGTGGACAAGGGTCTGAGAATTTTACCCAAAGCTAAGTGGGATGTAAAAGTCATTGACATTAGGGAAGCTAAGGACATTGAAACCATGACATTGAATGAGCTGGTTGGGAATCTCAGAACATATGAGATGAATATGGAAGATCAAAAGAGAGAAGTAGCCATGGATGAGAAGTCACTAGCTCTTAGGGCAGCTTCTAATGATGAGGAATCTGACCTAGATGAGGATCAGATAGCCTTTCTTGCAAAAAATTTAAAAAAATTCCTCAAAAATAGGAAAGGGAAATACTGGAAATAAATAGGTAGTAGAAGGTTGTCTGATGACACAGGTAGTAAGAAATGGTCTGATGACAGGAATCAATTAGGGTGTTATAAGTGTGAAAAAATGGATCACCACATTAAACAATGTCCCCTATAGGTAATTGAGTGAAAAAAGGAAAGGCTGAAAGAGAGATGAATGAAAAAGCTGCTAAAGAAAACAAATGGAGAAGGAAGACTATGCTATGATGGCTGCATGGGGATCAGGAATAGAGGATTTAGACATGGAAATATGTTGATGAAACTGCTTTCATGGTAGTTGGAGATTCAAATCTAGAAAATGATGATAAATCTGAGGTAAGTATTCCAGAACTAAAAAAAAAGTTGCATCTCTTTTCAAAAAGGAAGTTAATCTTGCTATGAATGAGTTGATAGATGATTTCAAAGAGATAGCTAATGAAAATGATCAACTAATTAAAGATTTTTTAGATAAAAAGATTGAAAGTCTTGAGGTCAAAAACTGCCTGGATAAAGCTAATGAAGAGAATCAGAAGTTGAAGAAACAAGTTGAACAACTGGATACACTTGTGTTGAACCTAAAACCAGAGATTCTAAAATTAAATATTGTTGATAAAGGTAAAAGTAAGAAGAGTGAAGAACATCAAAAGTTTGAAACATAATTGAAGTAAAGTAAAATTGAGTTCTTTTGTTAAAAGGAAAAGGTTAGAAAATTGACTCAGGATATTTCCACTTTAAAATTAGATTTGAAAGGAAAAACAGATGGACTCAGTCATCGAGAATAGTGAACCATCTAAGAAGTAGGAGTCACAATGAGAAAGCTGGAATAGGGTTCTTTCAGGAGAATGTTACTACTACTTATTTGTGCTACCTCCATGGAATAATTGGACATCCAACTACTGAGTGTCCAATTGCAAACAATGTTAGGAGTAGAAACACATACCATGTGTACAAAGGAGGCATGAAAATAATAAAAGAAATAGGTCAAGGAACATGTTGCCTACTTGGGAAAGAAGGGATCTCATTCATTCATTTTACAACAGGAAAGGACCCAAGCTAGTCTGGGTTCCTAAAACTAACCCTTGATCTGTCTTACAGGTTGCAATGAAAGGAAGCAAGCATTAGTACTTGGATAGTGCTTCCTCAAGGCATATGACTGGAGATTAAACACAAGTTTCTTTCACTTGCACCTTTTAAAGGAGGAAAGGTTTCCTTCGGAGTACTTAATAAAAAAACCAATTGTGTTGAAGAAAGCATTCATATTATTTTTGATGAAAATTGTGGTGCTTTTGAGAATGATATGTAGGATGACTATGAGCTGGATTAGAGGAACAAGCTAGGATACCTAGTCCATCTACTGGACAAGCAGCGGGCACACAGTCAGGGGGAACTATGAAAAGCTGAAAATAAATCAGAAATGATGGATAGATCTAAAACTCAGAAAGTTTTTCATCATCAAAAAGGGGGAATATGTTGGGTTAAACACAATTTTGCTGATGGGCAAAGGACAATGAAACATGTTGACTTATCAGGTTCTTCACGGCACTTTCTCAAAGAGAAAGAAGACACGATACCACAAGAAGTGAAAAGGATAAATTTTCTGGAAATAAGGTCGAAATCACAAAAGCAGGAAGATGGTTCAGCAGTCACAGGTGAAGGAAGAGTTGAGGTGAAGAAGGAGTTCAAAAAGGTGTAGAACTCTAATAAAGCAAGAAGGAGTTCAAGAAGGTGTAGAACTCTAATAAAGCAAGAAGAGTTCAAGCTGTAAAAGAAGTCTTCTACAAAGTGATATCAAGAGAGTCTAACTGCAAGTAAAACTCAAGAAGACAATAATAAATAGAATCTCTCAAGTTTCAGAAAGCACTTAGACGAAAAGAGAGAAAATGAAGTCAATAAAGTCTAGAGTCAGGAAACAGTTAGTGGGTTTGGTTCTTTATTAAGTCATCATTTAGGAAATTATTCTTTGGTTGTGGAGTCTGTATGTTAGCTCAGTAGTCTATAAACTGAGAGCTTGTTTTGTCTTCAAGTTGGGGGCAACTCGAAGACATGGGAAACATAAGCCCTAGGGAGGTTTATGTGGAGTTAGGAAGTTGTTGATATTGTGTTGAAGTCTTAGACTACTAGGATTTGTAACTATTTGTTGGAGGCTCATATTGATTTAGTGAAGTTGGGCGAAAATCCTGTAGAGGTACAGGTCGTAGTTTTTCACCTTTTGTGAGCCGGGTGTTTCCACGTAAAAACACTGCATTCTCATTTATTTCTACTTTACTGAAACACATCTGCAAACCTTTTCCTTCGATTAGGCAAATCCATAGGGTGTGCAAATCTAACAAGATCAAATAATTGCAATGCATTGTATGGACATAAATAGGTGAAATTAGAATTTAAAACTGTGGGAATTGATTGGGGTGGAGTGGCTTGTTAATATTTTTCTCTAAATTTTGCTTAAATTGGGATTTTAGGTGTTAAAATTGATCAGAATGGTTAATCTTAGGTAAGGCCTAAAATCACCAATAACGAAAGCCTTTTATGATAGTGGTTTCATACACAACCCGTACATGTCCTTTTTAATATAACTTCAGAGACCTTTAAACATGATCCGATAGGACAAACCCTATGAACGACTCGTGGTTCATTCTACGACTCGTGGATTGAGTTCATACTTTAATATCCTGCAAAGGCATGTAGCGACCTTGCAACTATTAATGACTTTTACAAGTCTTAGTTTGATATATGACTTGAAAAAGACATCAAGACCTAATGTATAACTGAACATGCTGGAGGTAAAGCTAGCTCATTAGAAACGACACCAACTCTACTCAAAATCTTAAACAATCCAACGTATTAGGAGCTCTCGCCTATCAAATGTTATCCCTTCCTTTAAGGGAAATATTCGTAAGCATACTCGATCACCAATATAGAAATAGAAAGGACGACATCTAGGATTAACATCACTCTGATGCAGACTCGGAGCTGTCCTCAACCAGTCCTAAATCACAGGAACATAGAATAAAACTTCTTGAAGCAAATCGGTGCCATATGGTCTGGGCTTTGTGGACTCAAACTAACTAATAGGAGAATGGCAATGCCCACCATATAAAGGCTCAAATTAGGCCATCTGAATGCTAGAATGGTAGCTACTATTATACATGAACTCCGCTAGAGGCAAGAATTGATCTCACTAATCGCCAAACTCTAATACACAAGCACACAATATATCCTCAATAACCTAGGTCGTACATTTCGAGTTGCCATTGGTCTGTGGGTGAAATGTTGTACTAAGCTTAACTTGTGTGCCCAACTCTCTCTAAAAGTCTCTCAAGAAGCTAGAGGTGAAGTATGAACACTGATTAGATATAACGGATACTAGTACCTTATGAAGACAAAGTATCTCCTAAATATATATAAGGGCTAACTGCTCAGTTGTGTAAGAAGATGAATGTCACGCCCTAAGCCCCATTAAGGCGGACTGGCACCCGTTGCCGACAAGGCTCGGGAGAACCAACATATAACTATACACCTTCTATGAACATTTAAGAGGTTTTCATACTCAATATGCTGTCAAAAGAAGTAAACTGTACTAACAAATCAAAAGTAAATGCATAAGACTAGGCCGTTGGAGCCACGATGTCTATAATACACTATTTGAGCACACTTTAATTTACATAGTCTACAAAGCCTCTAAGTAAGGAACAATATCCATATGGGTCGGGACAGGCCCCGCCTCCTGGCCAACTATACAATACAAAATACAAGTTCTAAACACATAAGCCCCGAAAAACCTGGAGCTTAGTAATAGCAGCTGAAAGTCCTATACTCTTACTGGGGAGATCTAGTAGCTCCTGTACCTGCAGCATGAAATGCAGGTCCCCCGTAAGGGACGTCAGTACGAGATAATGTACTGAATATGTAAGGCAGGAAATACTGTACATGAAATAAGAACTTAGATGAAATCACATGCTGGTGTGTAAGGATGAAAAGACCACCTTTAGTCATACTGTGGAATCATGTACTTTATGTCTTTTGATTTCTGTATCTTTACTGTATAATCTGTGCACAATATATCATGTAAATGACCAGCTGATCAGTGGTAAATCTGTAATGGGATCGACCCTGGCTAGGTGATTCCTTCACCCCTCGGGCTACCACCCGAATGAGATCGACCCTGGCTAGGTGATTCCTTCACCCCTCGGGCTACCACCCGAATGAGATCGACCTTGGCTAGGTGATTCTTCCACCCCTCGGGCTACCACTCATTTATAAGCAACTGTAAGTTATCTTTTATTTACTTTGAGATGGTTCTTTTGGTGGTCATAACCTTTAGAACTGTAGGAATATAGACATGTGACATATGAACAACCATACAAAGTAATACCACAATGGAAAGAGAGATACACAACTAATGAACTGTATCGGAGATTAAACAACACATAGACTTTGTTTGGTAAGAAAGAACTCATGTATATTTGGTGTTCAGGTACATATGCAGGTTGATAATGACCATGTATGGGTACATATGAGCATGGTAAAGAGTGGGGACACAGATAGCAGCCATGTCGGAGTTTGTACGTGCCTTTATATGCTAAGGAAGATTATAGATTTCATGCCAAGTAATAGGAAATCAAGTTGCCTTACATACCTCGCTGTACTATGTCGTTATTACCTCGAGGTAGTATCCTTTTCCTCCAAACACTTATCTACAACATATTAGGTGATAAAACTAGTGTTACCAGCTAATAAACACGTCTTAGTAATCCAATTTCACCCAAAAATAATATTCGGGCAGCAAGCTCGGAATTAGCACCCAAAGAGTATTCTTTCAACATTTCCACTCCTAATCGTATTTTCTAACACACATTCCTATATACATATCATATCCAGCTATGTTTAGTCCCATAATAGCATTACAACAACTCATATAATACAGCATACAACAACTCTACACAACACGTAAGTAGACAACGCAACATTGCGTCCTTCCTCTACATTTCGACGTCAACCATTCCAAATCCGTTCCAACCTCAACCAAACTGTCCTCAACATATTTACACACAATTACAGTCCTAAACCAGTCCAAAAACAGTCCCTAAGTAGATGAAAAACATGAGACAACAATTCCCAAAAACAGTCCACAAATTCTTACTAATGACCGGAATTAAGACATCATTTAAGAACTTGTTTTTGCGGAAGATACAAGTGGTCCAGCAGCCTTATTACATCATTACGGACCCAAGACTTCTTAAGAACATACATATTACTTCTTAAGAACATACATATTACTTCATAACTCAGCCAACCAACAAGATAAAAGTCTCTTATTTAACAAGAAAAGTGAACCACAAAATTGGAACACATGCTGTCCCAAAATTCCTGCACAATACAACCAACATACTCTTCATGTTTTTCATGGAAAAATTACACCAAACCATGGGTATTTTATCTTACCTTAACCCTAAAGGATTAGGTTCTCTTCAAGAACCCTAGAAGTGTGTCTTGGCTGCTTTAGAAAATGAGGAAAGAGCAAAAAGAACTTAGAGAGAAAATCTGAAATTTGGCTTAAGAAAAATGGCTAGAAGTTGCTGCTTGTTGCTCCCTTTTATAGGCCACTTTTGGCCGACTTTCTTTTGGGTTTTCAACCTTATTTTATTAAGGTTATGGGGCAGCAGCTTGGCCCTTTCATTTGGGCCTTATTGGGCTTCAAATGGGATGGGCTTTGTTGCAAACATTTCTCCCTTAAGCCCACTTAGTTTGGGCCCTAGTTTTGAAATGGATTGTAATTGTAATTTGGCCCTTTTCTTATCCATCTTGGGCTGAAAATATTGTCCTTTTATGATGCCAAACCATGGGCCCAAATGACATCCTTAACTCGGGGTTTATTCTTTATCGGACTTGAACAAATTCGGTGTTGGGCCTTGTCTCCGTTTACCGAGCTTATTTAAGATAAGCACGTAAGTGGCTCACCTACTAGCTTGCTAAGTCCCATAAGCACCTCAATTATTTTACTTCATTTAAGGTCACACTCTGCTTAACTCGACTTAAAAATTATATACGCTCGGTCATCTTAAGCGTTAGACGTATATATAGCCCTTTAATCTAAAAGTCACGCACTTTTAAAAATACGTGCTGATTTGACCTTGCCATATCATGTCTCATCTGTGTTGGACTAGTACATGTAAGATGTGGGGTGTTACAATGAAACTGGAAGAAAGTGAGCTGATTTGGTTAATCAATCAATGATGAACCAAATACTATGAATACCCCTGATAGTCCAAGGCAAACCTATCACAAAGTCCAAGGTAATCCATTTCTATTTCCACCCGAGAATGGGTAATCTCTGAAGATCTCCACCAAGCCTCTAATGCTCGGCCATTACTTACTGACAGTAGAGACAACGGGATACATAAAAAGCTATATCTCTATATATACCAACCCACCTGTAGTGCTATCTCAGATCTCAATACATCTTTGTTATGGTTGGATGGATAATGTATATGGAATCATGAGTCTTATGCTGAATCAATAGTATTAAACCTCTAACTTTGGGAACACGCAATCAGCCCTCAAATCTGACGACCCTATCTGAATCTATAGTAGCCTGGCAATTACCAATCTACAAAACTCGGTCTTTGAGGGCTG
The DNA here is from genome assembly GCA_029948455.1 of Solanum rostratum. Taxonomy (NCBI): domain Eukaryota; kingdom Viridiplantae; phylum Streptophyta; class Magnoliopsida; order Solanales; family Solanaceae; genus Solanum; species Solanum rostratum. Next base: position 41,207,170 of record CM057056.1, read on the forward strand.
CTAATGCCGCATCCTCAGGCTGTCTGGCACTAGTATGATAAATAAGGAGGCATAAGCCCCAACAAAGGCTAACACCATTCCAAAGCCTAAAATATCTAACCTCACCATCCTATTAGCTAAGGAATGGATGTCCAAACCCAATGACCTCTATATAGTAGGTAGATGAGCTAAGCGTCCCATACTGATCATCTTCTGGCTCAAGGAAGCCACTAACATGTTTGCCTTGCCTGAATGATAAAGAATAGGGAGACTATAATCTCCTAGCAACTCACTCCACCACCTTTGCTTGGAGTTCAAGTCTCACTGGCTCATAATATACTAGAGGTTGTGATGATCTGTACAAATCTCATAGTGAATCCCATATAGGCAGTGTTACCATATCTTAAACACCAAAACTATTGCCGCTAACTCTAAATCGTGGATGAATTAGGTTTTCTCATGAGATCGCAACTGTTGAGAAGCATAAAAATAACTTTGTCACACTATATTAGAACACATCCCAAGCAATCCTTGAGGTATCACAATATACTGTAAATTCCTCGCCCTCAATTGGAAGAGTTAGAATAAGAGCGGTAGTAAGTAACTCCTTGAGCTTCAAATCACTTGGCTCACACTCCTAAAACTACATAATAGAACACCTGGCGAGTTAGTTGAGTGAACAATGTGGCAGTAGTAGAGAACCCCTTAATGAACCACCTGTAATATCAAACTAAACCAGCAAAACTCCTAACCTCAATAAAATATGTAGGTCTATCCCAACCATGAATGACCTTAATCTTAGCCAGATCTAACATGATTCTATCCTTGGACACAACATGCCCCCAAAATGCCATAGACTCTAACTAGAACTCATACTTAGAAAACATGGCATAAAGCTGGTGATCCCTCAATGTCTGAAGTATAGTCCTCAAGAGTTGGTCATGCTGCTCTCGGCTCTGGGAGTATACCAGGCTATCATCAATGGAATCTATCACAAAAATTCTTGATAAGGTCTAATGACACGAGTCATAAGATCCATAAATACTGCAGGGGAATTATATAGACCGAATGTCATATCTAGGAGCTCATAATGACCATAATAGGTTTGAAAGGTAGTCTTAGGAATGTTTGTTGTCCTAATCCTCAGTTGATGATAAATTGACTTCAAATTGATCTTAGAAAAGAAAGATGCTCCATGTATTGATCTAATAAATCATCAATCCAAGGCTGGGGATAACAGTTCTTCACTATCACCTTATTCAGCTGCATATAATCAATACACATGCGTAGAGTCCTATCCTACTTGAAAAATAAAATAGGAGTGCCCAGGGAGAAATGCTTGACCATGTAAAAACTTTATTCAGAAGACCCTAAATCTGAACATGGAACTCTTTAAGCTCGATTGAGGGCATCTGATATGGAAGAATAAAAATTAGCTTAATGCCCAGCGTTAAATCAATGGAAAAATTACATTTCTCTCTAGAGGGAACCTAGGAAAATCGGCAAGAAACACATATTGAAACTCACAAACCACTTTAACTAATTCAAAAGAAGTGGCCTTGATTGATACATTGTGGACATGAGCCATATACGCCAAACAACCGTAGCTACCAACCTCCAGGTCTGAACACAAAAAATAATATCAAATGGTTTGTGGTAAATAGATCCCTGCCACACCACAGGAGGTATGCTAGGCATGGCCAAAGTAATAGTCTTGGCATAACAATCCAAAATGTCATAATAAGGAGCTAATTAATCCATACAAAAAATAATATCAAAATCTAGCATATCAAGTAACAACAACTCTGCCTAGGTATCTTAGTCCTTCAAAGTAATCATGCATCATCTGCGTACCTGATCCACTATTATAGAATCTTCTACTAGGTTGAAACACAATGTTGTACTGAAAGAGTCTCAGAGCTCAACCCCACATGGGAAGCAAAATAAATAGATACATGAGAATAGGTAGACCTAGGAACAAATAAAGGTGATGCTAGCTACTAGCATAAAATAACCATACCTATGATAACATCATTTGATGGCTTGGCCTCTAACTATGCTAAAGCTATGTAGAAATAACCCTGATTGCCTCCTCTTTTTGTATAGCCTCTACTACAAATCCTAGAACCTCTAGAATCAGGAAAATAATTGTTAGACCTGTGTTGATCTCTCTTATAGCCCTGACCTCAAGCATTATCTCTGTCTATCAGTGGTTGGGATGGCTGGCTTTCTTGAGAAGCAAAATATATCTCTGTCCATATGGGACAATATTGAGACTAGTAATATAATGCCCCACTGTCAAAATATCCTAAAGATGATTGATCACTATGGTGTCCGGTACGATGACCTGTAGTATTAGTCTTCAAAACTCTAGATCCCTAATTAGCTAAATAAGAGGACCCTGCCTCGTCTAAAGTTGTTGTACTTCGGTCTCTTGGCCTTCGCCTAGTAGGATAAGGAGGACCACTCTGCATGGAAGTATCTTAGGACTTTGACTTCCCTCAAAAGCTTATAGTGAAGCCTAGAAGGAATGATTAGACTAACTCTATTGCAACCTCAACAGAGACCTATCAAATGACCCTCTAAATTTGTACCATTGCCCACTACAACTACCCTCATAGAGAGCCTACATATCGTTGCTCCTGTGGGCCCCATCATGTAGCCACTCAATAGTACAAGCATGGTCAACAATATCTAGGATGGATCGATCAACTGGGACTAGTGATTAGGTCTCAATTTGAAGCTGAGTCCATAATCCCTTGACAAAGCACCTGATATGCTCTTCTGTAATAGGTAATATGGTAGTCGCATATCTGGATAGCTCATAAAATCTTGCCTCAAACTTCCACATTGTCATAAACCCCTGCTCCTGTCTGAAAAACTAATCAGAGAGCCTATATTTGAGACTCATTACGACATTTGCATAGAAGGAAACTACAAACTCTATCTACGATATTAGTTGTAACTCAACTAGCTTGGTGTCCATGTAAGCACGCTACCACTATCTTGTAGCTCCATCTAGCTAATAAGTTGTGAATTCATCTCCTCTGGATTCTAACGACCTTAAATCTGCAACCTCTCTTGATAGGTCATTAGCAAATCATGGTAATTCTCTCCAATCTCTACTGAAAACCTCTGAGGGCCCAATCTAAGGAAGTAACCAAACACCCACTAATCCTTATAAGGCCTAGTGCCCTATATAATACAAAACTAAATCATAGAGGTTGCATGCTTTGCTAGATTGAGAGATGGAGGTTGCACTATCTGCATTGGTGGCACTAGAGTTGGCTCAATATCTGGGGCTAGTGCCTTCTATACACCCCTAAGAGCTACAAGTAACTATGCAACAACCCCCTGAACTGTTGGGATTATAATAGGCATGGCTAAGGGTGGTGTCACTAGTAGTCCTTCTGATTGCAAAAGAATAGGGCATTATGGCACTCCTCTATGTGATCTGGGAAGGGTCTCTACCCAGAGCTGGCATTGTTTCCCCAACGCTAGTTGAAGATCGACCTTTGCAAGCCATATCTGCAAAAGAATGAGATAAGTGAGACTCCACAAAGTGGACAAACGAGTGCACAAAATGATACAATTATAGAGAAGATTCGTAATAGCATCAAATAGTCTCTTGAAGATAAGTCACGGATGTTTGCACACCCATCTATAGGACTTTATTAAATAGTAGCTCCCTACAAATTAGACGAACAAACAAGATCTTTGATACCAACTTGTCATGAGTCAATATTACAGGTCATGATGGAACCTACCTTAACCCCTTGATAGGCAAGCCTAACCCTTACCTAAAATGGCTAGTAACAGATATGAGGGCAGAAGGGAAACCAATATATGTCAACTGCCGAATTAACCATAAAGAAAAAGAACTAATACCAGATGTATACTTACGATAACTACAATATACCCTTTCAGGACCATGAAGTCACCTATACAAAGATACTATAGAAGTCACCTATACAAACATAATATAGAAACGATACAATATAACTGAGTCACAAGCTACATACATATATATAACCAAAATAATATACAAGTCAAGCATCAAATAGCAAAACACAATCACTAAAACAGATACAGACCGGAAAGATCCAAGAATGTCAATGCTCACCACGAGTTGATGGTAATCATAGGAGGAATCAATGTTGTTGGCTCATCTGAGCCTTACATCATTAAATAGATGCATAAAGTAGGGTAAGTACAAAAAATATAGTACCCAACAGGCATCATAGGCCGACTGAGTAAGAATAGTAAATAAAGAAAAGATAAGACAGAATATAACTCCATAAGTGTCTAATCACGATAACTAAAACTATGTGCAGATGAGCATGGAAGTAGTTAGAACTGAGCGATTGGTAGTAGTATATGTAGATGTAAAGCCCTACTATCTATTCTTGTATGCAAACTAGGCCCCTATAAGCCCAAAAGGTACATACACACAAAATATTAGCCTAAGAGGTCTATGCTAGAATAAAGTTAACAATTCAAGTAATAACTGATTCCATAACCCAATCACGCACACATAATCACAACTCCAAAAAAACAGTACAACTAGGCTTTTACCCAAGACTGTATGTCCCAACCTAGCATTCAACCTAGGCTAACACTTGGCCTTCAATCTAGGCTATGACTTTGCCATTACCAGGATAAGGCTAGATATAGAAAGTAGTGTTCCTTGGCCCTCAACCCTTGGACTAGTCCAATATGCTATCAATCAATGTTGCCTCTATTGGTATAACCTTTACTATATAGCCTCTAACTAGGGGTATACTAGATATAGTTGATCCTCGTTCATATACTTCCAAGTGGGAGGATACATGAAAAATTATGGAATATGCTCTTGTCTTTATGTAAGGACCCAGAATTTCAAGCAACTTTGCTGGACCTCTTGGTACCATCCCGAGCAAAACTTTGCCAGGCATCGCTCCACGGAAGGCCCACCACGGGCCGTGTGAAGCCACACAGACTATTTGGTCTCCCATGGAGGGACACCTGGCGAAGATTTCCACGGGGGGAAATGAGACGGGAGACTTCTAACTAGTGAGGGCACACGACCACTCACACGGTCCATGTGATGTTTCATTAGCCGTGTGGCCCTTCGTGTGGTTTGCTATGTGGAATTTTTCTAAGTATGATAGTACCATCTTGTAACTTTGTCGTGCAAAAATTTTCTAAGTGCTACAACACGATCCATGCCACGACCCGTGTAGCGTCACACGGGTCGTGTAGTTGTCCGTGTGGTACACCTTAGCCTTGAACAAATTCCCAGAGTTAGATCTGCGAAATTATCTAAGTGATAATTCACGGTCACTTTTTACGGTCAGTGTGGCGACTCACAGACCGTGTAGGGGACCGTATAGACCTGACGGTTCTAATTTTTGCCCGTTTCATTAATGGTGTTTATGTAATTTTGGATTATTTTAATGAAGAATTATGACCTTTTACCAATCCTAAACCCCCAATTAAGCTGATATCCCTCCCTTCTTAATTATTTCTCCTAAAAACCTTCACCCTTCATAAGATCACCTCCCAAATACTCTCTACTGTCCCTTCTCAAGATTCATGGTTAGGGTTTAATTGAAGTTTAAATTGAAGCTATGTCCTTCTCAAATTCAGCTCCTCAATCAAGGTATGTGGAATTGATTCTTGGTCCCTTTCAACCAAGATGACCCGAAATTCCTTTCAATTGATTTCATGAATTTTGGTTTACTTTAAATGTGGGTTTTCATTATTTGAATTTATTAACTTCAATTTATGTATGGTTTGTACATTATTCATGATTTGAAGTTATTTTAAGCTTTATTATGATGATTTACCTTGAGTTATGAAGTTATGAACATGCATGTGCACTTTAAAGTTGATTTTATGCATGGGTGATTTAAATCTTGATTTGGATATTGATTTAATTATAAATTTATTATATTTCATATTATGATGATTGATTTTAACTTTAATCTACATTACCCATGCCATCCTCACATCATGCATTTCATTCACATTCATGAACACTAATTTATATGGAAATTATGAAGTGGGGTAAGCCCAATTACATTTTTTTAAATATTGTTTGTAAAGCAATGGTTCTAACAAGAATGTGATCACATACATATCTTATAATTATGGCTCTTTGAGCATCTCGGGTGCTTTCACCATCTTGTATATGTAAATGAGTTATTCCTTGCATGAGCATCATGATTATGCTTTATGCTTTGGCATTTGAGCCTAAATATGCACTAAACGGTTTGAAGTAAACATTGTATCTCTTCAAAGCACGTATATCTATAAGTATTTATATGGGATGTTATTTACTTAGTACCGATAGATTGTCACGGCTATCCCTAAGAGCCCTCTCCCTTTCCTTGAACTATGTGCCAACAAAGGAATGTTAGTCATTATCGAAAAGACCGGATCGTAAGGAATGATTATTGATTTATTTTGTTTATGGTATGATATGATATGATATGAATATGGAAAATCCTTCTGAAAATCATGGTCGTATGGAAGGTGACCATCCGCCGAAAAGTGTGGTCGTAAGGTGTGATGTAGATTACCTTTGGCAAGTAATCTTTTCCTATCAATGGGAGGTATTTATAGGACTAATTCATGTAATAGCTCGCATGGGTTTGATTTATCGGTTATTGTCCATCCCCACTATATATGAGCATTCTTGCGTTTCATACATTATAAATTTCATGGCATCTTGTATATTCCTCCATTGGATATATGATTCCTTCTATATTATGTATCTTTGTTATCTAACATTGAAATACATGTTTGGTAAGTTATATGTATTTTATGCCCGCATACATAGTACATTTTATCCCTACATGATTTAATCATGTAGGGGCCGAGCACTTGACTATCAACCGTTTGACGAGTAGTTCGATCCAGAAGAGTGTTTGTGGTGAGTCCCATTCTCCAAGGACAAGCCGTCTTCCTTTATCTTTTCTATCTTCAAGCTCCTTTCTTATTTGAGGGTGAGCGCGGAACATGTCTTGGCCCCCATTCCATCTTGATTAAAGGCATTCGTTGGACAATATGTAGACTCTTTGGAAAACCATATTTTATGCATTGTATCTGGCTTATGTATTCGTTGGATTGATGTATGGGGAATTTGTATTTGGTTATATGCATATATTGGTGTGGAAGTGTGGAAAGTCCCTAGTCCCGTATTTCTACCATAGCATGAGTTTTATTCTCTCGCCCCTTTATGCTATGTGTTACTATTTGAATGTTCTTCCTGAATCGATGATGTGGATTAGATACTCTAGGCTTATTTGGGGACTCTCGGGTTCCCAATCGCCGGGTCACATACATGCCCAAATCCCGGGTGTTGACAAAAGATAGTATCAGAGCCTTAGGTTTATAAATTGTCCACGGAGTCCGACATGCCTTCTCAAGTAGTGTCCTATTCATGGGTGTCAAGTGCAGCATGCCTATGAGTGGGAGGCTACGAAGGCGTTCTATGAATTGCGTTACTTCTTCTTGCCTTATGTCGTGCTATAACTAGTATACTTGGTTCCCTTATCTTGACGATGTCATTGCTCCATTTTAGTAGATGCCTCGAGGAAGACCTCTCGCACCAAGGCCGACTCCAGCTAATGAGGAATAGGTTCCTTAAGAGCCTATGGTTGAACCCATCTCAAATGGTGAGTTCCGTACAACCTTTTCTATGCTTGCCCAGGTGGTGACTTCTCAGACAAGGCAGGCTAACCTGCGATGGGATCTTACGCCTACTTCTAAGGTGAGTGATTTCACCCAAATGAATCCTTCGAAGTTCCATGGGTTGAAGGTTGATGTGGATGCGCAGGAATTCATCGATGAGCTCACCAAGATACTGAACATCATGGGTGTCACTTCTGAAGAAAAGGCTGAATTGGCTACCTACCAACTGAGGGATGTAGCTCTAGTGTGGTGCATTCAATCGTCTATGGAGAGAGTTTGCGGTGGTGATGTCAATTGAGAAGAGTTTAAATTTGCGTTCCTCGATCTCTTCTTTCCCCTTGAGCTTAGGGAAGCTAGGATAACTGAGTTTATCAACCTCAAGCAAGGAGGTATGAGTGTGAGGGATTATGCCCTCAAATTCTCAAAGCTCTCGAAGTATGCTCCGTCATTTGTGGCTAACCCCCGTGCAAGAATGCATAAGTTTGTTTCAGGTATCTCTGATTTTCTTGTAAAGGGATGTCGTACTGCTATTCTTGTTCAAGATATGAATATTGCTAGACTCATGGTGTATGTGAACATATCAAAGGGGAGAAACTCAAGGAGAGAAGGATTCACAATCCCAAGAGAACCCATTTTCATGTGGATTCTCAGGTTCTAGAAGTGGTGCCTTCAGTCGCTTCCAATAGGGCCAGGGCTCTGGTGCTCGGGTTACTAATGCTCGGGTACCTCCTCTCATGGCATCGATTGGTGGCATTCCAGGGTATCCTCTGTGTGATAAGTACGAAAGGCATACAAGAGTTTGTTGGAGGGAATTTGGTGTTTGCTACGGATGTACTGATAAAATCACAAGGTTGTTGACTAACCTAAGAATTCACGTAGCAGTCAAGGTCAGGTGGCCCAAGCTGGGCAAGGTCAACAAAGAGCTGCCTAAGGTGCTGCCCCGAGGAATAATCGGTTTTATGCACTCCACGCCTGCTAGGATGTTGAGGAAGCCCTGGAAAGTCCTTGATTTTGATGCTTATGTTTTGCTTGATCCAAGTGCAAATTTGTCTTTTGTCACTCCGCTGTTGGCTGTTAGATTTGGTTTGAGTCCTAAGATCTTGAGGGACCCTTTCTTAGTTTATACTCTCATGGGTGAATCTGTTGATGCAGGTAGAGTCTATCATGGTTGCCCTGTTTCTATGTTGAAAAAAGTTTTCCCATGTGATCTTGTGAAACTTTAGATGTTCAACTTTGACATGATTCTTGGGATGGATTGGTTGCATGCATCATATGCATCTATAGATTATAGAACTCGAAAGGTCAAGTTCCAACCTCCCGGTGAGCCCGTTCTGGAATGGAAGGGTGGTGACTTCTACGTCAAAGGTCAGTTCGTTTCCTACCTCAAGGCGCAAAGAACGATTTTTAAGGGGTGCATTTATCATATTGTGTGGTCAAGGATATGGAGTCTGAAGTGCCAACCCTTAGGTTGGTCCCTGTGGTAAATAAGTTTTTGAATGTATTCCTTGAAGACTTGCCAGGCATTCCTCTTGAGAGAGAGGTAGACTTTGGCATAGATATTCTTCCGGATACTCAGGCTATCTCAATTCCCCCTTATCGTATGCCGCCGGTGGAGTTGAAAGAGCAATTAAAGGATTTGTTGGAGAAAGGTTTCATTCGGCCCAATATATCATCGTAGGGTGCTCCAATGTTGTTTGTAAGAAAGAAGGACGGATCTCTTCGGATGTGTATTGGTTATAGGAAATTGAATAAGGTGACCGTTAAGAATAAGTACCCATTGCCCAGGATTGATGACTTATTCGACCAGATTCAAGGGGCAACTCATTTCTCAAAGATTGATCTTCGTTCTAGGTATCATCAGTTGAAGGTTTCGGAGTGCAACATTCCCAAAATAACCTTTCGAAAAATGCATAGGCCATTTGAGTTCGTGGTGATGTCGTTTTGCCTAACCAATGCTCTAGCCTTGTTCATAGATCTAATGAATCGGGTGTTTAAGATATTCCTTGACAGTTTTGTAGTGGTCTTCATTGACGACATTCTCATTTATTCTCGAAGTGAGCAAGAACATGGGGATCACTTGAGGATGGTCCTCCAAACTTTGAGGTAGAAGAAATTGTATGCCAAATTTAGCAAATGTGACTCTTTGTTGGGCGAAGTGGATTTCCTTGGTCATGTGGTGTCCTGTGATGGTATGAAGGTGGATCCGAAGGAGACAATGAGAATTGGCCCAGACCGTTAACTCCTTCAAGATATTCAAAGTTTTCTGGGGTTGGCCAGATATTATAAAAGGTTTGTAGAGGGATTCTCATCTATTGCATCTCCATTGACTAAGTTGACCCACAGAAGGCTAAGTTTGTGTGGTCGGATGAATGCGAGCGAAATTTTCAAACATTAAAGGATTAACTTACATAAGCTCCCCTCTTGACTTTACCAAATGGCTTGGAGGGATTTGTGGTGTATTTTGATGCCTCGAGGATTGGGTTGGGTTGTGTGTGTATGCAACATGGTAAGGTAATAGCGTAAGCATCAAGGCAATTGAAGATGCAAGAATATAATTACCCAACACACGACCTTGAGTTGGCGGCGGTAGTGTTCGCCTTGAAGATTTGGAGACATTATTTATATAGGGTTCATATTGATGTGTTCACTGATCACAAGAGTTTGCAATATGTGTTAATACAAAGGGATGTCCATTTGAGGCAAATGAGGTGGTTGGAACTCCTAAAGGATTACAACATTAGTGTTTTATATCATCCTAGCAAGGTTAATGTTGTGGACGATGCTCTCAGTAGGCTATCTATAGGGAGTGTGGCCCATGTTAAGGAAAAAAGAAAGGAGTTAGCAAGGGATGTTCACCGGTTGGCTAGTTTGGGTGTCAAGTTGGCCGATTGGAGCGATGGTGGTATCCGTGTGCAAAGCAGGGTAGAATCTTCTGTGGTGATTGATGTAAAAGCTAAGCAAGATTTAGACCCATCATTACTTGAATTGAAGAAGATGGTTGCCAAAAAGGAGATCGAGGTGTTCTCCCAAGGGGGTGATGGTGTGCTCTGGTACCATGACCAGCTTTGTGTTGCGAATGTGGATGATCTTAGAAGGGTAATTATTAGTGAGGCTCACAACTCTCATTGTTCTATTCACCCGGGGTCTACTAAAATGTATCAGGATGTGAAAGAAGTGTAGTGGTTGCATGGTATGAAGAAGGACATCGCTAAGTTTTTATCCAAATGCCCGTGTTGTCAACAAGTGAAGGTAGAGCACCAAAGGCTCGGTGGCTTGACCCAAGACATTGAGATTCCCACATGGAAATGGGAAGATGTAAACATGGATTTTGGGGTTTTTTTACCTCGGACCCGAAGGCAATATGATTCCATTTGGGTAGTTGTTGATCGGATTATGAAGTTGACTCATTTCCTACTGGTCAAGACTACCTTCGACGTCGAGGCTTACACAAGGTTGTATATCCAAGAGTTGGAGAGGTTGCATGGTGCACCTAGGTCCATTATATCGGATCGTGGTGCCCAATTCATTTCCCACTTTTGGAGATCATTTCAAAAGGGACTTAGAACTAAGATTAAGTTGAGCACTTTTCATCCTCAAACCGATGGGCAAGCTGAGAGGACTATTCAAACCTTGGAGGAAATTTTGAGGGCTTCTATGTTGGAGTTTAAGGGCAACCGGGATGATCACCTTCCACTTATTGAGTTTGCTTATAATAATAGCTTCCATGCTAGCATTAGTATTGGCGTCGTTTGAGGCCTTGTATGGGAGAATGTGTCGGTTATTGGTGGGGTGGTTTGAGTTGGGAGAGAATGACACCGTTTTGTCTAGATTTAGTAATGGAGGCTACGGGAAAGGTGAAAGTTATTAGGAAAAGGTTGAAAACAGCCCTATGTCACCAAAAGTCCTATTCGGATGTTAGGAGGAGAGACCTCAAATTTCATATTGGCGATTTTGTATATGTGAATGTTTTGCCTATGAAGGATGTGATCTGTTTTGGTAAGAAGGGCAAGTTAAGCCCTTAGTATGTTGGCCCTTATGAGATCATTGAGTGGATTGAGGGTGTAGACCGGACTTGAGTTCCATTCACCAGGTCTTTTATGAGTCTATGTTGAGGAAGCTAGTTGGTGGTCCTAGCACCCTTGTGCCTTCGAAGGGGATTGAGGTTGAAGAAAACATCTCTTATGAGGAATCTTTGTGGAGATCTTGGATAGGCAAGTGAAGCGGCTTCGTAACAAGGACGTGGCTTCGGTGAAGGTGCTTTGGAGAAATGAACATGTGGAGAGTGTTACTTGGGAGATGGAGCTGGACATGGTGAAGGGTACCCTCATCTTTTCCAATCTACTCAAGCCTAAAGTACTAGGTCGATCCTCCTCTAAATATTCCCATTTCTTTCCCTCTTGAGTCTCATGACATGGCCTATATACATATGCACGAAAATGATTTTTTATGATATTTTGAATGAATTGAATACGATTTTTAATTTGGGTATAAACGATTTATGAATTTTCAAATAATGAACTATGCACTGTACTTCAAGTTCAAATGTTTCACGTTCTAAGTCAAGCATTTCAAGCATCGTTCTTGCACATTCGGGGACGAATATTCCCAAGGGGGAGATGATGTAAGGACCAGGATTTTTGAGCGGCTTTGCCGGACCTCTTAGTACTGTCTTGAATGAAAATTTGCCAGGCATCGCTCCACGAAGGCCCACATGGGCCGTGTGAAGCCACACGGATCGTGTGGCCTCTCGTGGAGGGACACCTGGCAAAGATTTAAATAAGGGGAAATGAGATGGGGAACCAGTGGGGGCACACGGCCACTCACACGGTATGTGTGATATTTCATGGGCCTTCTGGCCCTCCGTGTCGCTCGCTATACAGAATTTTTCTAAGTATGAAAGTACTATCTTGTAACTTTGTCGGGCGAAAATTTTCCAAGTGCTGCCACGCGATCTGTTCCATGACCCTTGTAGTGTCACACGGGTTGTTTAGCCGTCTGTGTGGTACCCCTTAGCCTCGAATAAATTTCCAGTGTTGGCTCTGAAAAATTATCTAAGTGACAATTCATGGTCACTATTCACAGTTTGTGTGACGACTCATAGATCGTGTAGGGGACCTAATGGTTCCAATTTTTGCCTGTTTCATTAATGGTGTTTATGTAATTTTGATTTATTTTGATTATGAATTATGATACTTTACCTATCCTAAACCCCTAATTCAGCTGATGTCCCTCCCCTCTTAATTCATTCTCCTAAAAACCTTCTACCCCTTCATAAGATCACCTCCCAAATACTTTGTACTCACCCGTCTCAAGATTCAAGGAAAGGGTTTAATTGAAGTTTAAATTCAACCTAAGTCCTTCCTCAAATTCAGCTCATCAATCAAGGTATGTGGGGTTGATTCTTGGTCCCTTTCAACAAAGAAGACCCAAATTTCCTTTCAATATATTTCATGAACTTTAATTTACTTAAAATGTGGGTTTTTATTATTTGATTTTATTAACTTCAACTTATGTATGGGTTGTACATTATTCATGATTTTAAGTTATTTTAAGACTTATTAAGATAATTTATATTGAGTTATGAAGTTATGGACATGCATGTCCCCTTTAAAGATGATTTTATATATGGGTGATTTAAATCATGATTTAGATGATTTAATTATAGATTTATTATATTTCATATTGTGATGATTGATTTAAATTTGAATCTACATTACCCATGCTATCCTTACATCATGCATTTTAGTCTCATTCATGAGCATTTATTTGTATGAAAATTATGAAGTGGGTTAAGCCCAATTACGTTTTATGAAATGATTTTGGTAACGCATTGGTTGTGAAAAGAATGTGATCACATACATGTCTTGTGATTATGACTCTTTAAGCATCTTGGGTACTTGCACTATCTTGTATATGTAAATGAGTTATTCCTTGCATGAGCATCATGATTATGATTTATGATTTGGCATTTGAGCCTAAATGTGCATTGAACGGTTTGAAGTGAACATTGTATCTCTTGAAAGCACGTATATGTATAAGTATTCATATGGGATGTTGTTGACTTAGAACTGATGGATTTGGGGCGTTAGGGCTATCCACAAGGGCCCTCTCCCTTTCCTTGAACTATGTGCCAACATAGGAACTTTATCCATTATCGAAATGACCGGGTCGTAAGGAGTGGTTATTCATTTATTTTTTTATGATATGATATGATATGATTATAGAAAATTCTTCTGAAAAGTATGGTCATAAGGAAGTTGACCATCCACCGAAAAGCGTGGTCGTAAGGTGTGATGTAGAATACCTTTTGGAAGTAATCTTCTCCTACCAATGGGAGGTCTTTATCGGAATTATTCATGTAATAGGTCACCTGGGTTTTATTTGTCGATTATAGTCCTTCCCCACAATATATGAGCATTGTTGCATTTCATACATCATAAATTTAATGGAATCTTGTATATTCCTCCATTAGATATATGATTCCTTCTATATTATGTGCCCTTGTCATCTAACATTGAAATGCAAATTTGGTAAGCCATATGCATTGCATGCCCGCATAATTAGTACATTCAAACGTACTAACATATACTCTATGCCTACATGATTTTACCATGTAGGTGTCGAGCACTTCGACTATCAACCGTTTGACAAGTAATCTAATCCAGAAGAGTTTTTGAGGTGAGTCCCATTCTCCAAGGACAAGCCATCTTCCTTTACCTTTGCTATCTTCAAGTTCCTTTCTCTTTTGCGGGTGAGCCCGGAACATGTCCTGGCCCCCATTCCATCTTGATTAGAGGCATTCGTTGGACAATATGTAGACTCTTTTGAAACTTTATGTTTTGTGTGGTATCTGGCTTATGTATTCGTTGGATTGATGTATGGGGAATTCATATTTGGCTATATGCATATCTTGGTGTAGAAGTGTGGAAAGTCCCTAGTCCCATATTGCCCCTATAACGTGAGTCCTATTCTCCTGTCCCTTAGTACTATGTGTTACTATTTGAATTTTCTTTCCGAACTGATGATGTAGATTTAGATACTTGAGGCTTGTTTAGGGACTCTCGGGATCCCAGTTTCCACATCACATCTAGGCCCTAGTCCCGGGTCATGACACTTTAATGGTATGATATGTTATTCATAGCTCTGATGTACCAGCATTAGTCATTTTTATATTTGTAATGAGCCCAATGTATCATGGGAACATTTTGAGATAGCCTTCCAATCGTGTGAATTATCAGGTTCCCGCATTATCCTGGCCTATCTAAGGATCACCTCTACAGATTCAAGTGTTCTAGTCTGGTCACAAGGAACTATGCCTCTCATGTCACACCGAAAATAACTATAGTAGCATCATGACCCAGACCTAGGGTCTAGGAGTGACATGGAGCATGGGAATCTAAGAGTCCCCAAACAAGTCTCAAAGTATCCATATTCACATTGTCGGTTCAGAAGTGTATAATAAAGTAGTGAGCAGATATAACTAAGGGATGAGAAAGTATGACTCAATCTGTGAAGATGTCGAAGGGATAGGAATTTGCATGGATTCACATAACATATAACACATAAGGAGGACAAAGGTGCGGGTAAGTATAACTCACTCTATGGTAGAAAATGGGACTTAAGATCTCCACATATCCACATCATAACATAACTACACATCATAATAACCATATTCAATAGATATCTATAACTGTAATCTCAAAAAAAAAAACATAACATAATGTATATCAATACAAGAGTCTACATAAATTTCCAATAATGCCTCTAGTCATAGAATAGTACAGGGGCCAAGACATGTCCCAAGCTCACCCTCAAATTAAGTATAACATAAGTGGAAGCAACATAAGGTAGATGGATGATGGCTTGTCCTTGCAAAATAGGACTCACCGCAATAACTTTCTAACATCCATGATGCATGCAATGCTAAATACTTCAATATAAAGGGGATGCGACCTCAACCGACATATAAGACCAATCGAGCTATTACTTTGAATTTTGATGTTATCCCTACACCGGATGAGAGGAGGTCTATTTGCCAAATGTAAACCATACTTCTACTTACGGGCCTCCAATTTCAGAGAAGTAACCTTCCTTACGAGCCTCCCATTTGGGATAGGATTTTCATATCATATCGAAATTATAACCACACCTATGTCCTCTCATTCATGTGAGGGTTACCATATCAAATACCTATGCTAGCACATACTTCAAGAGAAAGGAAGGACACCCTTGGGGATATCCTTGACGCCTCCAATCTCATCGGTGCTAATTCATCATCCCACAAGAAAACATATGCATATACATGCTTTCAAAAGAGATAAAAGTCATTTCAAATCATTTCAATGCATACTTTGGCTTAATATCCAAACATTCTTGATAATCATTCATACTTGGGCTCCAAAGCCAAATCATACTTTTCATGCATATGAATAGCTCATTCACACATATCAAGATGGTGTAAACACAAGAAATGCTCAAAGAGCAGTATCATAGATATTTATGTGATCACATTCTTTTCATAACCATATGTGAGCTTAACTTACTAAATAATTTTCATCAAAACATATGTGAGCTTAACCCACTAAATAATTTTCATCAAAATCAGATGTAAGCTTAACCCACTATATAATTTTCATCAAAAACCAATACTCATGTATGCATATGCCATTAATGATGTGAGATTAGCATAGGAAATAGAGATTCATACTTAAATCAACAATACAATATGAAATTCAAGTAAATCCGTAAGTAAATCCACCTTTCAATCAAAATTTTGATTACCAATACTTAGATCAAACTTTAAATGGGCAATGCATATCCAAACCCTCATAATATTCACGCAAACATATTAGGCTCAAATCACTTTAAATACAACAATTAAACATAGCCCATATCTCAATCGAATTAAATAAACCATAATCTAAAAGGCTCTTGTTTAAAGTAAGCTCAATTTTATAAAATCAAGTGTTAAGGAGTTTGGAGTTTTCATGGTTGAAAGGGACCGTGAATCAATCTCACATAGCTTAGCTAACCAAGAAGAATGAAAAGACCATTTCGTTAAGCTCCAAGACAAGTCTTCACTAGTTCATATGAGAGGAATTCTTATAAGTGAGTTTTGAATAATTCTAAGTGTTGAATTGAATTTGAATGAGAGAAGAAGAGTATAGGTCTTTTGAGAGGTTTAGGATAGGTTTGAAAGTCACAAACAACCCTTAAGAATATCCAAAATTACAAGAACGCTATTGATGAAATGAATGTAAAAAGTGCCAGTGGTCCCGTACAAGGGTCACACGGACCGTGTGGCCTTCCATGGTGCATCACTTAGCCAAAACTCACATTGACAAAGTTTCAAGATGATGATTCCATACTTAGAAAATTTTCACACCAATACTCATATGGGAGGACATACGACCTGTGAAAAGTCATACGAACTGTTTGAGGTTCATGTGTGAAGTGCCTTGGCCAAAATATGGTTTTCAAGGCCAAGGTGATGTTCTACAAAAATACAAACCTGTTGATGCTTAAAACATGAAATTTTTTGTGTTCTCAATGCGATGTTAGTTGATTTTACATGTTTTTGTGTTTATATTTGTAGCATTACCGGTTGGCCATGATTTTGGGGAAAATTGCAGATGTTTTTGGCTTTTGTTGTTATAGAAGAGCCTGTACAGGTCATAGATCATTCTATGGGCTATAGGGAGGTTTTGTGAAGATTGCAAGTGAGGGGCTATTTTCTGATGTTTATTCTACAAACATACAGACTAGTTGTAGAGGAGTTTACGAGTCATAGAAAAGGATTCGTACACTGAGGATCAAAGAAATGGACATGCAGGAATGTTATCAGACTAAAGCCTCTTTACGAGTCGTAAACCACTTTATGAGTCATCGAGAGATGTCATATAGTTGAAGTTTACAACTCCATCATCTGAGTACGAGACCCCGAATATAGATCGTAGAAGTCAATACGGGTTGTAAAGTACCTTTCGTATGGTATACTGACATGTTCTCCTATTTTGTTTAGGACTTGAATTTTAATTATTATAAATAGTTTTTTAAGGTTATTTTTCATAAGTTTTTGCCTAGTACTCAGAGAACTCAATATTTATAGAGAGAAAATTGTAAGATCATATTGGAGTGTCTTTGAGAACACTTATGATTAATTTAATCTTTAAGCTTGTGATTCTTATTGAAGATATATTTCTTGTTCTTAATTCTATTGTGTAAGTGTTTAATTATATCTTCTTAATTTATAATTTTTGCATCTACACGTAGCATGAGTAACTAAATCCACAACTAAGTTATCGGAGCCATGAAGAGCTAACAAAGTAAAACTGAATAATTTACAATTCTTCGAAGGTGTATATGCATGTATTAATCAACTATCTTCGTTTTTCATGTTTTTTAATAATGGCCAACATTAGAACCTACGTAGTGTTACTAATCGAACCAATGGTAATAATAAATAGGAAAAGAGATTAATTAACAGGATTCAATTGATGTGTTCTCATCTAATCAACCAAACTGGGCCAAGGAGAGGTTGTACTGGGACTAATAGGTAATGGTTAGTAATGCACAATGTAGAAATGGGCCAAGTCACATCGTGAAATTCACCTCTAACCTTTGACCAAAGGACTTTGTGAATATAAATTATTGTCCTTCATGCTATAAACTAGGAAAACAATTTAGATTATTCAGTGATACTAAGTTGGGAAATCAGGGGAACACAATACCCTAGTTTCTCTCCATATTGAATTTTCTCTCGTAATAGTCATTAGTATTATTTTCTTATTGATTATTGCGAAACCCCCTTTTGGGGAATTAAGTTTGTTAAATATTTGTATTTCAAATTGGTGAATTTTTTTGAGTCTACGTATTCCCTGTGGGTTCAACCCTAACCTTTGTTACGTTATATATCTTGACAACGGCCACTTTATCCACTAAAAAGGACATATAACTTGGGCAACATCAAGATTTTGACACCGTTGCCGGGGAATACGGCTAGACTTAGTGAATTTATTTCTAACTAGAGTGTTCATCCTTAATTCCCTTAATTTACTTTTGTTTGTTGTTTTTGTTTCTTTTCAAGGTGTAAGTGTAGTGTGTGCCCAACAATCGGAGTCAAGGCAATCCCTTAACTCTATTTGATAAAGAGATCTACAAAATATTGAGTAGAGTGGCCCAATATAACACCATAATGCGGCAAATGAAACTATGAATAAGAATAACAATGAAGATGCTGGGAATGAGAACCCACCTCCTTTGGAGGATATTGCTCCACACCCTCAGGGTTTCAATGTCAATGCTCACTAATAGAATGAGTATACGCTGAATCTTATAGGTATGGAGGTGACTAGAGCTATTATGTTTCCACCACTACCGGTAAACTCAAAGTTCATAGTCTCTAGTGGATTACTTCAGATGTTGTAGAAGCGTGGGATATTGCGGGCTTACCATCGGAGGATCCTCATAGCCATCTACACAATGTGGCATTCATATGTAAGAGTGTGATAGGAACACATCTATCTATGGATTCTGTGGGACTTTGTGCCTTCCCATTATCTCTTGGGGCCTATGCTGATTTATTTCTATTTAAGCTCCCATAGGGTTCAATCACCAGTTGGACAGGATTACAAAAGGCCTTCCTAGCAAGGTACTTTGTTAAACTGAAGAAGTTCAAGTTGGAAGACCAGATCAACAACTTCGTCCAACTTTTGGTGACTCAATCATTGCCACTTAGGAGCTGTTCAGCAGGCACTCTAAGGGTACTACAGGCCACCAAATTGCAGACACAACCCTTGTAGAAAACTTCTAATGAGCGCTGGATGCAAGTAGTCAAGTATGTGACGACGCCTTCTTGGGAGGTTTGTTCATAAAATAACCATTTGTAGAAGTTGTTGAACAACTAGACAAGGTATCTAAACTAAACCACTTGAACTGACCCAGGAATGAACATACAACCATCCACATGAGTACTGTTGATATATGCTCTGACCAAGCAATAACAAATGCAGAGATCCTTAGGATACTTGCTAAAAACAGAGCCAATCGGGGATGCTAATGAAAAAGACGCAAGAGCTAACAAAGACGGATAAAATCCATGAAAGCCACCATACTAAGCATAAGTACCGCAAGTATGGTAGTACGAGTAGCCGCGATATGCCCACATAATAGTGATGTGGGAACTAGGAATCCCAGAATCAAGGAGATGCCCAACCAGTTGCTAAAGAGGGCAGACACACAAGATGAGACCTTGAGGGAGATTAGGTCCGATATTCTCAATATAAATTATAAAGGTGAACAACACTCAGTTGCAATCGAAAAGCTCAATGGACAGTTCAGATATGTGTCAGTGCAGCTAGGGCAGATTCAAAGAGGAATGATGACTAGTAACATAGCTCCAGATCTAAAAGATACCGATGGACACAAGATAGAGCCAAATTTTTGTAAGGAGAGTACCCTTGAACATGCTAGAAATATTGATGAGGAAGCACAAAAGCTTGAGGAACTCGATCACTCAAGCCACCTATTTCGTGCCGTGATAATAAATTAGGCAATGCTTCTGAGGCAACCCAAGGTGAACCGGAGCTTAGGCACCGAGGTATGTGTTTTCACCCCTTATGTTTAACTTTGCCTTAATTTTTTGTATGGGAGACAATGCACATCTTTATCAATGGGGTGTGGATAGTTCCGGGCCTATGTGAAGTCTGAGTAGCATGGGTCCATAGCTACCTCAATTTTTTATCCTAGGGTTTTATTCCCTATGTTCTTTTTCCCTATGGATATTTACTTTCTGTTGAACCAACACGTTTAGGATGTTTAGGTAATATATGTAGCATATAGTACCAATACTTGTGACATGTAGCATGTTTTTGTGTTTTATTTGAAAAACGATACCCACAAAAAAATTTCATTAGTAGTTAGATAGCAACAATGCATGTTTAGGTGTGTGACCATGTTTGTTTTGACAAGTGAGGGTATATTGAGGTAAAAAGCATGATGTGCAAGACTTTTGTTGATAATGTATGTCGTTCCATATAAGTGTGAGCATAATTTGCTAAATTCATGTGTTTTTCTCTAATTCAGAACTTGCTTTGTGACTTTAAGTTAGATTTTAGATTAATTGGAGTAGGAAAGGATCTTAGGCCATTCTTCTTAAATACCCCACTTTAGCCTAAAAATGACCAACAAAAATGATGATATAATCCTGTTTTCCTAATGTTTGAGCCTAACATGTACCTATTCTTGAAAACACCTGGTTAACCTAGCCTCGTTAGTTGTAAAATCGTAAAATTGGCCCTGGTCCTTCCTTGAACATTGTGCACCTTGACTGGGGTAAAAAGCCTAAGTTGAGGGTGGCTACCAAAAATGGCCCTAGTTCAGAGGACGAATATCGTGGACCTCAACACATGCTAAAAGCCTAAGTAGAGGGTGGCTAGTGTAAGGGGAAAACCAAAATAAGCAGGGGGTTTTATATACTGGGTGCAAGAAAAATGAGTGATGCCTTAGTTGCGAGGTAAAAAGTAAAATGAAGTGTAAAAACAAGGCAAAAAGCTGAAAAATGAAAAGAAAGCACCCAAAAAAGCTTGAAATAGAAAAAAGGGGGAATAAGGTGAAAATAAAAGAGTTGGTAGTGCAAAAGTAAAGAAAAACGCAATGGCAAGGAGGGCTATTAGCCACTATTTTCCCAAAATATCATACCAAAGCCCATTGAGCCTATGTTACAAACCTAGATCCTAAAGTGAATTATGTCCAATTGGTTGAAGGTCTTAGTCATGAGTATAGGGGAAAGCCTATGGTATTAAACATTATGCATGAATATCAATTGTCAGGGTGAGTGATTTTGCATAGTCCCAAAGTTAAAACATGAAAGCATCATTTAGTGTTAAATATGGGACTTCTTTTTGTGAGGAAACTTGCATTGCGTTGTTAATAGCAGACTTGTGTAGTGATTGTGGATTGTTGATAATACCTTGCTTGTCATAGTTCTGTTTTAACATGCACCAATTTGCATTATTTTGCCAAATATCTATCTGATCCTGTTTTGAAAAGTTGGTGTGGGTATCTGAGTCTTAGATGTATGCAATTAGGTTGAGGTTCGTGTGTTACTGTATTGTCTATATAGATTGAGTTCCTCACTTGAGAGCAAGAAATAATTTTATGTTGAGGGTGTTGATGTGCTGCCAAAATACAACACTTATGATTCTTAAAACTTGGAATTTCGTGTTGTCAAGGCGATGTAAGTTGGTTTTATGTGTTTTGGTGTTTATATTTGCAGGATTACAGGTTGGCCATGATTTTGGGGAAAATTGCAGCAGTTGCTGATTTTTGTTGTTAGACGAGACCCTCTACAAGTCATAAGATCATTCTAAAGGCCTTAGGGAAATTTCGTGAAAATTTCCAATGAGGGGCTATTTTCTAAAGGGTATTCTAGGAACATGCAGATGAGTCGTAAAAGAGTTTACGAGTTGTAGAAGAGGATTCGTGCCCTGATTATCAGAGAATTGGACTTGCAGGAATGTCATCAGACGAAACCCCCTCTAGGGGTTGTAAAACACATTACGAGTCGTAGAGGGGTGTCGCAGAGTTAAAGTCCAAAATTTTAGAAGCTAAGTACGAGACCCCGATCACGGGAAGTAGAAATCAATACCAGTTGTAAAGTACATTTTGTATGGCGTGCCTACTAGTTCTCCTATTTTATTTGGAACATGAATTTTAATTATCAGTATAATAGCTTTTTAGGTTATTTTTCATAAGTTCTCGCCTAGTACTCTGAGAACTCAATATTTTGAGAGAGAAAATTGTAAGATCATATTGGAGAGTCTTTGAGAACACTTGTGATTTAATTTAATCTTTAAGCTTGTGATTCTTATTGAAGTTAGATTGCTTGTTCTTAATTCTATTGTGTAAGTGCTTAATTATGTCTTCTCTATTCATAATTTTTGCATCTACACATAGCATGACTAGCTAAATCAACAACTAGGGTTGTGAGAACTATGAAGAACTAACAAAGTAAAACCGAATAATTCACAATTCTTGAAAAGTGTATATGCATATATTAATTAACTATTTTCATTTTTCATGTTTTCTAGTGCTGGCCAACATTAGTACCTGCCTAGTATTACTAACAAGACCAAGGTAGTAATGAATAGGAAAAGAGATTAGTTTACAGGATTCGATTGGTTTGTTCTTGTCTAATAAACAAACCTGGGCAAAGGGGAGGTTGTACTGGGACTAATAGGTAATGGTTAGTTATGCACACTATGGAGATGGGCCAAGTTACATAGTGAAATTCACCTCTCACCTTTTACCAAAGCGCTTAGTGAACATAAATTACCGTCCTGCATGCTATACACTAGTAAAAAATTAGATTATTCGGTGATACTGAGTTGGGGAATCATGGGGAACATACCCTAGTTTCTCTCCATATCATCTTTTCTCTAGTAATAGTTAGTGTTATTTTTTTATTGATTATCAACCCTCCCCCCTTGGGGGGGGGGGGGGGGAATTATGTTTGTTAACTCGTAAGCCGAAAAAACTCTTGAGCTAGGCCTGAAAGAGTGCTAACGACGTTCGCACTATTCGGTTTGCAAATTGGTGAATTTTCTTGAGTCTACGTATTTCCTGTGGGTTCGACCCTAACCTTGCTTAGGTTATATATCTTGACAACGGCCGCTTTATCATCTAAAAAGGAGGTGTAACTTGGCGATATCACAAGGCTACTCACACAAGCAACCACACGGCTAGTAAAGCCTTGCACAAGCTGTGTGGGATTCATGTGATGCAAGCCTTGGTCTTAAACTCCAATGTCAGGCCCACACTCTACACACAAGGACAAAGGCCACTGTAGATCTTCTCCACATGGCCTGTGGTGAGTACACAGCCCGTTGAGGTGCCCATGAGGCATCACCTTAGTCAAAAAAATTTAAAAATCTAATTCCAGGTACCATTAAGGTCATACAAAGTCTGAGTTCTTACAAGCAATTTATTGATCCTGACTAACACGTCCAGGGTGTCACTAGTCTAAGCTTAAAATAAGGCCCAACAAATGGCAAATAATAATAAATGTAGTAGATAATCAATACATCAATCCTGAAAAAACCTCACATGTCAATAGGTAATATGTCAGATTCAGATGGTCATGAATATAATGGGCAGTCAGTATACAAATCTTAGGAGTCTAAACAAATCAAACAAATACTCAGACGGCCTCATATATTTAATAGTAAAATTATTTCCAACATATATGGCCTCCAAACATCCCCCCCCCCCCCCCCCCGCTTAACATTCATGCTACCGAAATAGGATGTACACATTCTAACTCAGTCCGGAAGAAAACATACCATAGCCTACCTAAATGTTGATCATATGTAATCTAAATCACCCCGCAAGCGCTTTAACCTTTTGTATAGTCTCAAAATTCTTCTAAACTATCAAAAATATGATCACAACATCAACACGGTTATTCTGACCAAAAAATCATAAGGAATGGGCGTAAACCAATCCTGGGGTCAAATGGTGAGAAAATTGGCCCATATCAAAATTTTGAAACAAACCATGTACAATGATCCTTAGAGCTGCCTGAGTTTGTACCTTGAATTTGGCCTCCTTTTGGTAACCAGAGAAACACTCAAACAACTTAAAAAATCATGACAAATCTTTTCAAAAATAATAATATTGGCAACAGGTTCTAACAAAAATTTACTTCAAATGCATCCCATCTGAAAGATTTCGGTAATACCACAATGCTCGTCTCGAAGAACCACAAAGAATAGACCCAGATTTCATTGAAATATATTGAAAATGATAAAGCAATCAATTTTTGAAGTTTCCAATAATTAAAATTAGCGCACAACAGCAAAAATTGCAAAATTACCTCAAATGACATGCCAAGGCAATTTCCAACACCTCCATGATACTTTCCTTGAAATTCCAAGCAAGTTAGCCGTTTGAATCACCAAATTTGACTTCAAATTTGTCAATATTTCATAGTAGAAACTTTTTCCCTCTATTCAATTCGAAGTTTGGAAATTATATCAATGTTCTACCTCACATAAATGTTCTCCTTGAATGTGAGAAGTCCTTCATTAATGCGGCCTACTAGCCTTAAATGGTGGAGTGCTAGGTAGCTAACCCTCGTGAACGCGGTCAAGGGCCTCGAGATCACAGAGCACTATGGTTGCACAAGATATTAGCCCAACTCAATTCTTCAATGAAGTTTTTTGGACTCGTTCAATACACTGTACCCATAAAAAGCTATGTAATCATACCAAATTTGATGTTTTCAATCAAATGGTGTAATCAAAATTCCCATAGAGGTCGTTATAGTCAAATGAGGGTCCTACTTCCCAAGTCCATAATTAGTCGATTTCCACTGAGGGACCCAAACTGGCCTTTGAAGCCTGGGAACCGAATGAAAGGTCTTTATATACCAAACTTGACATTACAAAGCTAGCCGTTCTGTCAAAATTTCCATTCAGATGCATTTTCCAAGAATGTTGACCAAAATCAAATATTGGCCTATTGTAAAGGCTAAAATGTAAAACTCGGTATAAACTAACAACGAAAACCTTGGTACTCAAACAAGCTATGTTCCTAGCCTAATTTGTCCATTCTGGAGATGACAAAACTATCAAAATTCCATTCCGAGTGCATTTACCTAGATTATACTGTAGAAATCATGTCTGTTTTTATAACAACCTTTCCAGAGATGATGAAACTATCAAAATTACATTCTAAGTCCATTTACCTATATTTTACTATATAACTCATTTCTCCCATTACAATAGGCCTTCCAACATAGAAAACTATACAACTTCTGAACAAACAACTAGACGACTGAACTATCAGGGCCATCAAGTCATAGATGACCTGGGGTCAGTATAGAAATGCTCTAATTGATGATATAATGTAGAAATGACCTAGAGGATTATTATAAAAACAAAGTACTATTAAATTGAAACTATAAACGATTGACTCACTTAAAAAAATACTTAACATGTCTACTTATAGTGGTATAAGAAATTAAAATTTTAAAATTATCAAATTAGCCTGCTGATATGATTTGTGAACCGATCCATGATCGTCGATTGACTTACAATCTGTGGTTTGCTTTAATAAGTCGTCTATATCCCCTATATGGACATTTCCTAGTGAGCTAAATTCATGGATACACTTAGTAGCTTTTTGTTCTTCTTTATTTATTGTCTGTAAATCCGACCTACAATCATCTATTGCATCGTACTTTGAGTAGTCCTACTAGGTCCTTGGTCATCGACTCTAGATATTTCCTTGAGGTAGTATGCAGTCTTTGATTTGACATATGGCAAGAGATTCAACCATAAATTACCTTTTATAGGGCAATTTTATGATCTTTTCTAGCTTTTGGCTATTTGGACATCTAAAATCTACAAAACAACATACTAATAAAAGAAAGCAATGTAAGAAGCCTTTCAACATATAATATGTTATGTTCATGAGTGAATATATATGACATCTAACTTAAGAGTCATATAGTTACATAATAACAATATAAAAACCAACACAAACTAAGAGATAAGAGACTAATCCTAGTTGGACTATAAATATTGCAAACATTATTATCTTCATTCCTCCTTAAGTTGAAAAGATGAATTAGTATCAAATGGGGAAGTAGGTACGATAGTATGAGAGAGGTTAAAACCTAAGGGGAACCCATCATTATGGCGTGATGGATTTAATGTTGATGGTGGAGTGGAGCTAGGTAGTG
Source organism: Solanum rostratum (assembly GCA_029948455.1). Classification (NCBI taxonomy): domain Eukaryota; kingdom Viridiplantae; phylum Streptophyta; class Magnoliopsida; order Solanales; family Solanaceae; genus Solanum; species Solanum rostratum. The sequence goes on from CM057056.1 coordinate 41,233,571, forward strand.
GTGAGTGTATGTTTGATTGGTTGAAGGTTGTTGCAAGGAAGGACTGGGTGAAGGTAGTAGAGATGTGATAACATCCATCATAGACAAAGCAGTAACTGTTGGTTGTTAAGGCAACAAGGGTAGTTGGAAAATTATTGGGTCACTGGTAGAATAGGCCGATGAAGTGGGTCTTTGCATCCAGTGAGGAATATAAAAACACACTTTCATAAAAATTACATGACGGCATACATAAAATTTTCCTGAATTAGAGTCAAAACATTTTATAACCCTTATGAATTTTATTATATCCTAGAAACATATAATGTTTAGACCTAGGTGAAAATCCATCCTTTTCATAAAAATCAAGTTAAGGAAAACAAAGACAACCAAACACACGTAATAAAGAGTAATCTGGATCTATTTGAAATAAAATATAGAAAATGGAGATTGATGTTGTAGCCGTTGTGTAGGTAGTCTATTAATAGTATACACAATTGTTTCAAAAGCATTAGTCGGAAAACGAGAAGGAATAAAGAACTTCAAACTTTAAATAAAGAAAGTAGATCCGAGTTTATAGTAAAATGTTAAAAAAAGAGATATAATATCGATAACTATCATTAGAAATGGTTGGAGCTAGGCCTAAACATCAGAAAAAATTAAATTAAGATGGCCAGAGGCCTTAAAAGTAGACTTACTAAATATGGCATTATGACTTTTACTAAGATCAGAAGTTGTGCATTAACTAGATGATTGACTAGATGTTAAAATTGTAGGCAGTAATGCTTTGATGAACTGTAGGATAGGATGCCTGCGCCAGATGAGCAAGTCAAGCACCAAGAGAAGTAGCAAAGGAAGCTAGTGAGAGTAATTTTGTTGCCGGAAGAAAATAGAGTCCATTATCACTTAGGCTGGTATATAATATTGCCCTCATTACTAAGTCCTTAACCAAACAAAAGAAAAAATTCAATAGTGACATTGTTAGAATTAGCAAAGGAACTCATAGAAACCAAATTCTGAGTAGCAGCAGGGACATATAGAGTAATATCAGGTTTAATGTTTTTTATTAGAAGCAGTGATAAAAATTTTACCTACATGAGATATGGGTAATTTAGAACTATTACCTAGAGTGACTTCCTCTGAACCTTGTTATTTAGAATTAATAGCTAGGTTATAAATATAAAAGGTAAGATGATGCATGGTGCCACTATTTATCAACCAATTCTGTGTAGGCGAGCTTTAGGTGTTGGTGAATTTTAGGTAGGGTGGCTTGATATGTTAGTCCCATTAAGAGTTTTAGGTGAGCAACAAACTTGTTCAATGTGCCCTTTGCCTTCATAGTTGTGACAAACAATCATTGATATGTCTGAATATAACAAACTGGATTGATAGAAGGAAAGCCAATTTTGAGTAGACTAAGAGGATCCTTGGTTCTAATTGCATCCATGACGTTGATTACCTCTGTTTCCTCTGGCATGGGCATGAGTTTGAGTGAATGAACTATGAGTAAACTGTGTTGTGGGTGAGCATCATCTCTTTTTAATTTTTGTTATTCATTCAACAATAAACCATATAAAGTGCTAAAAGGGAATCTCCTTTTGATGTGATTCAAGTGATCTTGTGAAGGGGCGTTAAATTTGTCGTAATCTAGCAAGAAAACATTTGACCAAATCATCATTGGTAATAGGATGTTGCAACAACCAACCCATTCAAAATTCCCATCGCCTTTATGATATAGGACTCGATATTTACATTTTCTCTTTGGAGATTATGTGTAAGTCCTCGTAAGTTAGGAAATCAGAAAATACAAAAAAACGTTTTACTAAAAAAATACAAATCAAAGTACGAGCCTCATTTATGGCTCATGGGTTAAAACCACAAGTCGTAGACAAGGCTCACGGAAGAGGTCCGTTAGGATTGAAAATTTGCTAAGTATGGTAGTGATCCAGTAGGGGTATTTATGGTCTATAAATAGAACTATGGAGCATAAAGGGGATTTATAGATTGAGGTCCGAGTTGATCAAAATAGATGTTTTGAATGAAGGTCTATCAGTGAACAAGATGAATTGAAGTTGCATTTACAAGTAATAAAAAGGGCTTATAGTTTGGGGTCCTGAGTTTGAAATTTTTTCTAAGTGTTGAGTTATTTTACAGAAGGTTCTATGACTCGTAAATAAATCTACAAGTCTCAAATAAAGATCATAAATTGAGTTTTAGAAACTATTTTTGAGGGTTCAAAATCTAACCTAGACGAGACACACTATTTACGGCCTGTAAATGGCGGTCGTGTTTGGGTCCCAATAGTTCTAATGAGGGGTATTCTTTAAAATTTCCTATATTCTAAATCCAATAATATGTCATTTTTGGAGCCTAAATCTACCCATATCAGTCTCCAACCCTAACATATACCCACATTCACTTCTATTTCTAAATTCTTCCGAATCTCTCTAAAGCAAATATTCTTTCAAGTAAGGCAAGAAGAAAGCTAGGATTTGACCAGGTCTTATTCTTTGAGCTCTAAATCATTTCTTACATTTCACCACTAGGTATGTGGGTTTGATTTGTGGATCCCTTTCATCTGCAAAGTCCAATAATTTTCTATTTTACCTTTTCTTTAAGTTATGGAATTTTATATGTTTCATGAGTTCCCTTTAAATGATGAAATTATGTTGTATTTTTAATTATATGAGGTATATTGATACAACAACATAAAATGTTCTAATTTGTAATGGTTTTCAAGGTTAATTTCATGATAACTCCATCTAGTGTTTCGAATTTATAAAGTGGGCTATAGAATGGTTTTAATTTGATGAATTTCATCGTGTTAGTGTATAATACTGTTGCATTGCATGTTTTTAAATTTACTTTCATGATCCCACTAAGTTTTAAGTTAAGTTCCTATATGAAGTATACTATGAATGACAAGGGCTTTTTAATTGATCATGAAAGTTAATGAACATTTATCAAGTGTTTAAGATATCCTTTTATGATGTTTAAGATGGTGAAAGGATAATTCTCACCAAAGATGGACCTTCATGTAAAAGGACAATTCTCACATGTGTGAAATCCTAAGTTAATGAGTGACTCCTATTATGATGATGTTATGATTTCAAATATATGAATGCATAATAATGATAATATTTGTAAAGTATTCTCTGAGACTTGACTTAACACTAAAAGCGACATTTAGGTGGGGTTTGGTAAGGAAACCTTAGTAGCCACCTCTTGTCTCATTATATATGTGTTGCCATAGGTTCCCTTGTAGTCTAAGGCTAGTGGATCCCCAATAGCAAAGATAAAGTTCATATAAACATGCATAAGTTGATAGAGTTCTACTTGGTAAATAGTCTCCCTATGCGATGTAGGGGCTTATATTGAATTCCATGTAGTAGCTTGCATGGTCTTAAATGTCGGTTACAGTCTACTCCTGTATAGATATGTATCTGATGTTTATATTTCTTCAAAGCATGTTGCACATGATACATTGATCATTCATTACATATTAAGCTTTACCCTTTGATTATGACTATGCATATTGCCCATAATGACATTACAATTTCATGCATGATGACGTTACAATTTCATAATGATGACATTACAATTTATGTTATATTACCATCCCAAATACATAGTACATTCATAGTGTGAATGGAAATTAAGCCTGCATGATATCAGTATATAGGGACCCACATTCCTCTTGTACATGGCTAGATTTTTGGGTGTTTGACCACTAGTAGTCTTGGTAAATCCTCTTGTTCGACGACAACACCCATTTTCCTTCAAGCCTATACATTAGAGACTTTTACTTTCTACGTTGTATTCACTTTATTTACATATATCTTAGGGTGAGCTTTGAACATTTCTCAGCCCCTACCATGTCTTTATCTAGACGTATGTTTAGACAAAGTGTATAAAGTTTAAATTGGTTTCCTTTTAATATATTTTAAGGTTGAATGTAAGGATGGCAATGGGGTGGTGCGGGGCAGGGTGGTTTTAAAGTTATATGGGGCGGGGCAGGTGTAGGGCAGATTGAAGTAACCTTTTTTAAAACTAATGTGGGTGGTTGGAGGGGGGGGTTGCGGGTTTAAAAAATAAAATAGGAATTCGAAGAAAATTAAATATTTGTAATTAGTAAACATCAAAGATATAAACTTTTTATATTAAACATTGTCTTTAATTTTATGTTTTTTAAATTTAAATTAGACATGTTCGGTAAATTATTAGTTGTTAACATATTAATTTGAATCTTTTAATTAACGATTAATGAATAATTGGTGCAACGTAAACTAAAAATAGTTAATAAGTGAGAAATTTAAAAGATTGTGAATTTTAATTTTTCATGTTAAATTCAATGAAAAAATAAAAGAACTTAAAAATTTAAGTGGGGTGGGTCTATGTGGGGCGGGGTGAAAATGAAAAAGTCACCATGCGGGGCAGGGCGGGGCTGTTTAAAAGAATTGTGGGTTGAAAACAAAAAAAGTCACCATATGGGGCTCGGCGGGGCAGTTTAAAAAAAATTACGGGTTGAGGTCAACTTGGCCCACACTCACCCCATTGCCTTCCCTAGTTGAATATCCCTTAGTCTAATTCCGTATTTTGAATTCTGCTTCATCATGTTCAAATACCTATGAACGCTAAGAGTCTTGGGTGAGGTGAATTCGGCTCCCTCATTCGCCGTGTTACGACTTGTCCCTAGGCATAGGTTGTGAAAAACATGGTATCAGGGCATGAAGTTTTCAAATGGTCCTTGGATGTCCAACATACCGTGTTAAGTAGAGTTTTGTTCATGGTTGTGAAGTGTGTTACAATCATGAGTGAAAAGCGATGAGGTGTTTAGGAAACTTTCCCTTCTTCCCGATTGATGTCGTGCCTTTAGAAGTTGCCCGAGCTTTCCCCTATCTAACAATGTTCTTTTTGCAATTTTCTTGATCATTCCACCAAGAAAAGTGCTTCAACCAAGGGATACAGATGAGGATCAATTTCCTCCCATGCCACAACATGATGGCTCAACTTGTGGCTAACCAAGTTGATCTTCAGGAGGTTGTCCTTCCTCCTCAAGCACCTACTCCAGCAACTACGATCTAGGGCTTCATGAGGATGAACCCTCATGAGTACCATTTCTCTAGTATTGATAAGGATCCGATGGAGTTCATTGACAAGGTTTATTTTATTATGGCCATTATTAGGGTACCAGTGGAAAGCAAGGCTAAGCTTGTGGCCAATCAACTCTTAGGCATCACCAAAGTTTGGCATGACCAATGGGAGGATGTGTAAAGACCCGAACATTTTATGACCTTATTGGAGCTTAGAAATTTTGTTTTGAAAATTTTTGGACCAAGGTGATGCTCTATAGAAGCCCTCACTGTCTATGTGAGACCATACAGACCGTGTGGAGCCTCCTTGAGTGGCCCTTGGCCTTATGTAGGGTATACAATCTTTGAAATGAAATTTCAGATTAAGGAATGCTACATATGGACCACACACGAGTCGTATGAGGCTTCACGTACTATGTTGAGGGTCATGTGGTGGCCTTAGCCTTGTAATTCCATAGTTTTGGAACAAAGTAAAGTGGGACGGCCAAGTATATGGTCCGTATAGAGTGGTAAGAGCTATATGGGTTCCGGTGTGAAATTTTTTCAAAGTATTGGATCACCATCTCGAAATTTCATTGTGGAAGAATTTTTCTAAGTGATATGGGACGGAGGAGGCACACATACCATGTGGCTTCGTATGGTCTGTACCATCCTCTATTGGGATGCCTATGTTGAATAATTCTAAGTATGAGATTACAATTTTTGACCTGCGTCAAGTGAAAATTTTCTAAGCGTTGGGCCACGGACAAATGTACGGTCCGTATGGAGCCTCATAGACCATACTACCTCTACTTAAGACGAAAATTTAAGTTTTCAACTCATTTCATTAATGGCATTTTCATAAAGAAGGGTCTTTTGTGACCTTCTATTCTACCTAAAGACTTTCAAATGACCTATGATTTATTCCTCTCGTTCAAATTCATTCCTCACATTTAACATTCTCTCAATTCACTCTTAAGAACTCACTCAAATGACTCTTGTGAATCTAAGATTGGGAATCAAGTAAAGGCTCATTCTTCTTCAAAAATTCTTCTTGAATCTTCTTCGTTAGCTAAGGCATGCGGGATTGATTCTTTGTCCCTTTCAACCAAGAAGGCCCAAATTCTTTTACACTCAATTTCATGGAATTTAAGCTTACGTTAAATATGGGTATAAGATTTATTGTTTATTAAGTTCGATTAATCTATGGGCTATGTTTTCTTGATGATTTTATAGTGATTTTTGCATTGAAGTTATGAACATATGAATATGCATGTCCCCTTTAAAGCTTGATCTCTGGATGGTTAATCTCTATTATGATTTAAATGTGAATTTTACTTATGTTTTTACTTGAATTTCATGATGTATTGTTGATTTAAGTTTGAATCTCCATTACCTATGCTACTCTCATCTCATTCGTAACATATGCATACATGACTATGGTTTTCATGAAGCTTATAATGTTGGTTAAGACCAATTATATTGATGTATATGATTTTGATAAGATTATGGTTATGACAAGAATATGTTCACATAAATTTCTATGATTATGGCTCTTTAAGCAATTATGGGTTTTTACACCACTATGTTTAGAGAGAACCAATTGAGGTTTGAGGCGGGGTGGCCTATCCCCAAACATCTATACTCATTTCTCAAGAAGGTGCTCTAGAGGAGCTATTTTTTATGCATGAAAATATGACATGATCCTTTCTCTGGAACTATGTGCCTAATATAGGTATGCTTATGCCCCTTTGTTAATGATGAATGATTATGGATCTATCTTTTGCAAGTATGTCACCTCTTCATCCATTGTGGGGTAGACGATGGAGATCCAACTTATAGCTCACTTGGTTCCATTCTCATATATATGAAGTATTTTCGCACTGATGCATCATGCATTTCATGGCATATTGATATAGACTATTCACTTGTTATATGATTCTTTCTTTATCATATGTCCTTGCCATCTAATATTGAATGCAGGTTTGATAAGTCAGGTTTGATAAGTCATATGCATTGCATGCTCGCATACTTAATACATTCAAACGCACTAACACATATTTTTTGCCTATATGATCTAACCATGTAGGGACCGAAGACTACATTCATCCACCGTATGATGGTTAGCTTGGATCTTGAGATTTTCTTGTTGTGGTGAGTCCTATCTTCCAAGGACCAACCACCATTCTTCTACCAATAGTTCTTTTTTATGTTATTTACTTCAGGGTTTGCCCAGGGTATGTCATGGCACCCATCCTATCTTAGAACTAGAGGCATTGTTGGACATCTTGTAAACAATTTTACGTTTATATTCTAAGTGTTGTTTTTGGGAGTTATGCTTATGGATATGGCCACCTATTGGATATCGTTATGAGGATTGGTTATGAGTATTATGATTTGTTTATATGCTATGATGTGAAAGATCCCATGTCCCGAATCGCCCCCACAGAGGTAATACTTACTCGCCCCTAAGTATTTATGTACTATATGTTATGTCATTCAATGTTAATCCCTATCCCTATGATGTGCCCATAGCGTATGTCCTACTTTTCCTTCTCTTAGAATTATGTGTTTACTATTTCGTATACGTTTTAAAATCAATGATGTATAAATAGATGCTATACAGTTTGTTTGGTAACTTTCGGGTTTCTATTCGCCATGTCACTCCTACACCTTAGGTCTGGGTTGTGACAAGCTTGATATCAGAGCACTAGGTTTGTAAATAATCCTTGGAGTCCAACATGTTGTGCTGAGTAGAGTCCTATTCATAGGTGTAAACTGCACCATAACTATGAGTGGGAGTCTATGATGACGATCTAGGAATTGTCTCACTTCTTCATGCCTTATGTTGTTCTTTAGACCGTTATTATGGTTTCCTTATCTTGATGATATCCTTGCTACATTATAGAAGATGCCTCGAGAAAGAACTCCCCTACCAAGATTGGCGCAGGCTAAAAAATGACCAAGCTCCTCAAGAGCCTATTGGAGAGCCTATATCAAATAGTAAATTCCATACGACTTTTCTATGCTTTCTCAAGTAGTGACCTCTCAGGCAAGGTAGGTTGAACATTCTCGGGATCCTTCTCTTGCTTGTAGGGTGAGAGATTTCACCCGGATGAATCCTCTAGAGTTTTATGGATCAAAGGCTGATGAGGATGCTCAAGAGTTCATTGATGACCTCACTAAAGTGTTGAATATTATTGGAGTCACTTTTGAGGAGACAACCGAGTTGGCTACTTATTAGTTGAAAGATGTGGCTTAAGTGTCATACACTCAATAGATGATGGAGAGGATTTGTGCCAATGTTGTTATTTGGGAAGAGTTTTATCTTGTATTTCTAGATCACTTCTTCCATCTTGAACTTAGGGAAGCCATGATGTCAGAGTTTATCAACCTCAAATAGGGTGGTATGAGTGTGAGGGACTATGTTGTTAAGTTCACAAAGCTTTCCATGTATGCTCCTATGCTTATGGCTCGTGCAAGAATGCACAAGTTCATTTCTAGCATCTTTGACTTGGTTGTGGAGAAATGTCGTATGCCTATGCTTATTTAGAATATGGATATCTCCAGGCTCATGAATTATGCTGAACAGTCTAAGAGAGATAAACTTAAGAAAAGGAGGGTGTATGATTCTATGATGGCCTGTTATGATGGTGGATTCTCCAACTTTAAGGGTGGTGGTTATGGTCGCATCTAATAGGGCTAAGGTTCAAATGCTTGGGTTGCTAATGCCAGGGTGCCTCCTCCGAAGGCACATTTGGAGAATAGGCCCTTACCTCCATGATGTGACAAGTGTGGGAAGATTCACTCTGGAAAGTGATTATGGGGTTTGGGTGCTTGCTCTGGGTGTGGTGAGACGGGCCACAAGCTTGTTTATTGCCCAAAGGCATTGATAAAGGGCAAAATGGCTCAAGGTAATCTAGCCCAACCAAGAGCTCTACTAGATGGTTCCCCAGGAACAATAGGTTCTATGCTCTTCATGATCGTCAAGAAGTTGAGGAAACTCTGAATGTTGTGATTGATATGTTAAAAGTATTGATTTAGATGCTTATGCTTTGCTTGATCAAGGTGCCAATTTGTCTTTTGTGACATCTTTGTTGGCTGTTATGTTTGGTTTAGGTCTCTTAATATTGAGGGACCCCTTTTCAGTTTATACTCACGTTGGTGAATCTGTTGTTGCTTATAGAGTTTATCCAAGTTGTGCTATTTCTATGTGACATAAAATACTCCTGTGTGATCTTGTAGAACTTGATATGTTTGATTTTGATGTGATTCTCGAGATGGATTGGTTACATGCACCATATGCCTCTATAGATTATAAAACCCAAAAATTCTAATTCTAATTTCCTGGATGAGCCCGTTCTTGAATGGAAGGGTAGTCACTCCGCCATTTAAGGTCGGTTTATTTCCTACCTTAAGGCCTAGAGATGATCTCGAAGAGGTGTATCTATCATATTGTGAGGGTCAAGGATATGCAGTCCAAGTCACCTACTCTTAAATTGGTTCCAGTGGTGAATGAGTTTTCGAATGTGTTCCCTGAAGACTTGCCTGGTGCTCCTCTCGAAACAGATGTAGACGTATAAACCTCCTCTTGGATACTAAACCTATCTTTATTCCTCATTATCATATGGCACTGGCTGAGTTGAAGGATTTGTTGTAGAAAGGCTTCATAGGCCAAGTATATCTCCATGGGATGCTCTAATGTTTTTTGTAAGAAAGAAAGATGAATCTCTTTGGATGTGCATTGGTTATAGGCAATTGAATAAGGTAACTATCAAGAATAAGAATCTGTTGCCAAGTATTGATGACTTGTTTGATCAACTTCAAGAGGATACCCATTTTTCCAAGATTGACCTCCATTCCGGTTATCATTAGCTGAAGGTTAGAGAGTGTGATATTCCCAAGATGACCTTTTAGACTAGTTATGGGCACATAGAGTTTGTGGTGATCTCGTTTGGTTTGACTAATGCTCTGACCATGTTTATGGATTTTGTGAATTAGGTGTTCAAGCCATTCCTTGATAGTTTGTGGTTGTCATCATCAATGATATTCTTGTTTATTTCCGAAGAGAGCGGGAGCATATGGATCATTTGAGGTTGGTTTTTCAAACTTTGAGGGAGAAAACGTTGTATGCTAAGTTTAGCAAATGTGAGTTTTGATTGGGTGAGGTGGCTTTTCTTGGTCATGTGGTGTCCAGTGATAATATTAAGATTGATCCGAAGAAGATTGAGGTCATGAAGAATTGGGCTAGACCATTGACTCTTTCGAATATTCAGAGTATTCTTGGTTTGGCAAGTTATTATAGAAAGGTTTTGGAATGGTTTTCATCTATTGCCTCTCCATTGACCAAGTTGACTCAAAAGAAAGCCAAGTTTGTATTGTCAAATGAATGTGAGAAGAGTTTTAAGACTTCAAAGGATTGGCTTACATCGACTCCTGCTTTAACTTTATCGGATCTCCTAGAAGAGTTTTTGGTGTATTGTGGTGTTTCTCGTATTGGGTTGGGTTGTGTACTTATGCAACATGGTAAAGTGTTAGCTTATGCATTAAGGAAATTGAAGGTGCTTGAGCGTAATAACCCAACTCATGATCTTGAGTTAGCGGCGGTAGTGTTTCCCTTGAAGAGTCAGAGATACTACCTATATGGGGTGCATGTTGGCGTTTTCACCAATCACAAGAGTTTGCGATACATTTTCAGTCAAAAGGATATCAACTTAAGGCAAATGAGGTGGTTGGAACTCCTTAAGGACTACGACATGAGTGTATAATATCACCCCAGCAAGGTAAATGTGATGGCTGATGCTCTTAGTATTTGGGAAGTGTGGCTCATGTTGATGAGGGGAAGAAAGAGTTGGCAAGAGATGTTTACCGTTTGGCTATGTTGGGTGTTGGGTCGGTTGACTCTAATGATCATGGCATCCATGTTCATAATACGGCCGAATCTTCTGTAGTGGTGGATGTTAAGGCTATCCAAGACTTAGATTCGTCATTGGTCGAGCTGAAGAAATTCATTTCTGAAAAAGAAAGCAGAGGTTTCCTCCCAAGGAGGAGATGGTGTGCTTCAGTTTCAAGATCAGTTATGTGTTCCGGATATGGATGATCTTAGAAGGGTGATCATGAGTGAAGCCCATAACTCTCATTATTCTATTCATCCGTAATCTACTAAGATGTATCAAGATTTGAGGGAAGTGTGTTGGTAGAATGGTATGAGGAAGTATATAGCCATGTTTGTAACCAAATGCCCCAATTATCAACAAGTAAAGGTAGAGCAACAAAGGCTTTGTGGTTGGGCTCCAGATATTGAAATTCTTACTAGGAAGTGGGAAGATGTGAACATGGATTTTGTGGTTGGTTTGTCTCGAACTCGAAGGCACTTTGACTCAATTTATGTTGTTGTTGACCGGATGACTAAGTCAGCTCATTTCCTACCGGTGAAGACTATGTTTAGTGCTAAAGCTTATGCAAGGTTATACATCTAAGAGTTGGTGAGGTTGCATGGTGTGCCTAGGTCTATCATGTCGGATCTTAGAATCCAATTTACTTCACACTTTTGGAAGTTGTTTCAAAGAGGACTTGGTACTAAGGTAAAGTTGAGCACCCCTTTTCATCTTCAAAACAATGAGCAAGTCGAGAGGATAATTAAAATGTTGGAGGATATGTAGAGGGATTGTATGTTGAAATTCAAGGGCAATTAGGATGATCATCTCCCACTCATTGAGTTTTCTTATAATAATAACTTTCTTGCTAGCTAGCATTTGTATGGCACCGTTTAAGGCTTTGTATGGTTGGAGATTTAGATCTTTTATAGTATGGTATTAGTTCAGAGAGATGACTTTGATTGGCCCGAATTTTGTATTTGAGGCTATGGAGAAAGTGAAGTTGATTAGAGAGAGGCCGAAGATGGCCCAAAGTCTCCAAAAGTCCTATTCGATTGTTAGAAAGAGGGATCTTGCGTTTCATGTTGTTGATTGGGTATATGTGAAAAGTTTCACCTATGAAGGGTGTGATGTGTTTTTGGAAGAAGGTCAAGTTGAGTCCCCGATATGTGGGTCCTTATGAGATTGTGTAATAGATTATGAATGTGGCTTACAGGTTGGATTTGCCCCCAAATTTAAGTTGTATTCACCTGGTCTTCCATGTGTTTATATTGAGTAAGTTCATTGATGATCCTAATATTATTGTGCCTTTGGAAGGTGTGCAGGTTGTGCAGAAGTTGTCTTATAAGGAATTCCCAATTGAGGTTTCGGATAGGCATGTGAAGCAGCTTTGTAACAAGGATGTGGCTTCTGTTAAGGTACTTTAGAGAAATCAACATATGGAGAATGTTACATGGGAGGCGGAGTTGGACATACTAAAACGATATCCCCGTATTTTCTAATCTACTCAAGCCTAAGGTATTACGTTCTTCCTTTTCCAAGTGGTCCTAATTCTTTCACTCTTGAGTTTCATGACATGACATGCATACATGTGCTCCAAAATGATTTTATGATGTTTTGAATGTTATATGTTTTGATATATGTTTTAATGACTTTATGATTTTCATGTGATGAAATATGCATGGTATCTTATGTTTGAATGTTTCATGTTCTAAGTCAATCCTTTCATGCCTTGTTCTAGCATATTCAAGGATGAGTGTTTCAAAGGGGGAGATGATGTAAAGAGCTGGACATTGTACGACCTCATTGGATCTTGGAGATTTTGTTTCAGAAAGTTTTTTACCAAGGTGACGCTCCATGGAAGCTCTTGTAGTCCGTATGAGACCAAACAAATCGTGTGGAGCCTCCTTGGAGTGGCCCTTGGCCTTGTGCGGGGTGTATGAGCTTTGAAGTGGAGTTTTAGACTAAGGCACACCACACATAGACCTCACACAGGCCGTGTGAGTCTTTATGGACCATGTGGAGGGTTGCGTGGTGGCCTTAGCCTTGAAATTCCACAGTTTTGGAACCAAGTAAAGTGGGACAGCTAAGTATATGGTTCGTATGGAGTGATACGGGCCGTATTCCTTCCCATATGGGTTCTAGAGTGAAATTTTTCTATGTTTTGGATCACCAACTCGGAACTTCATCATGGAAGAATTCTTCTAAGTGATGTGGGATGGAGGAGGCACACGGACTATGTGGCTTGGTACAGTCCGTACCACCCTCAGTATGGATGCCTATGTTGAAAAGTTCTAAGTATGGGATTACTATTTTGGACCTCTGACAAGTGAAATTTTCTAAGAGTTGGACCATGGCAATGTATACGGTCCGTATGGAGCCTCATTGACTGCACCACCTCTCCCTGCGACAAAAATTTCAGTTTTTCAACTCGTTTCATTAATGGCATTTTTGTAATTATGGTTGACTTTACGATTCTTTTGTGACCTTCTATGCTACCTAAAGACTTTCAAATGACCTACAATTTATTCCTCTCGTTCAAATTCATTCCTCACATCTAAAATTCTCTCAAGTCACTCTTAAGAACTCTCTCAAAGGACTCTTGTGAATCTAAGATTGGGAAACAAGGAAAGGCTCATTAGTCTTCAAATTTCTTCTTGAATCATCTTCATTCGCTAAGGTATGTGGGATCGAGTCATGGTCCCTTTCAACCAAGAAGACCCAAACTTTTTTACACTCAATTTTATGGAATTTTAGCTTACTTTAAATATGGGTTTTAAGATTTATTCGTTATCAAATTCAATTGATATATGGGCTATGTTTTATTGATGATCTTAAAGTGATTCAAGCCCTAATATGTTGAATTACATTGATGTTATGAAGATATGAATGTGCATGTCCCCTTTAAAGTTTGATTTGTGCATGGGTAATCTATATTATGATTTAAATTGGAATTTTACTTATATTTTCACTCAAATTTCATAATGTATTATTGATTTAAGTTTTAGTCTATATTACCGATGTTATTCTCATCTCATTAATTACATATGCATACATGACTATGTTTTTCATGAAGCTTATGAAATGGGTCAAACCTAATTATGTTTATCTATATGATTTTGATAAGATTATGGTTATGACAAGAATGTGATCACATAAATGTATAATATTATAGCTCTTTGAGATATTATGTGTGTTTAGACCACTATATTTAGGGAGCATCGATTGAGGTTTGAGGCGGGGTGGGCTATCCCCAATGGTCCGTACTCATTTCTCAAGAAAGTGCTCCAAAGGAGCTATTCTTATGCATGAAAGTATGACATGAAGTACGTTTTTGCTTTTTAGCCTATGTATGCATGAGTATGAAAATGTGATTTGGCCTTTAAGACTAAGTATGCATTGTCGTGTTTTTGAAGACTATTACCTATTTTACAAGCACGAATATATATGTATGTATGTATATATATATATATTCTATTGGATGGTGACCTAGCACCAATGGGATTGGAGGTAGGGTGGGCAATTCCCAAGGATCCATACTTTGTTTTCTTGAACTATGTGCCTAACATAGGTATATTTATGCCCCTTTGTGGATGATGGATGATTATGGATCTACTTTTGGCAAGTAGGTCACCTCTTTGTCCATTGTGGGATAGACGCCAGAATTTCAAGTTATAGCTCACTTCGTCTTGTGTCGGTTACGGTCCCATCCTCATATATATGAAGTATTTTCATTTTCATTTTCATGCATCTCATGGAATATTGATATAGACTATTCACTTGTTAAATGATTCTTTCTATATTATGTGCCCTTGCCATTTAATATTGAATGCAGATTTGATAAGTCATATGCATTGCATGCCTGCATACTTAGTACATTCAAATGAACTAATCCATACTTTTCGTGTACATGTCTAACCATGTTGGGACCCAAGATAACATTCATCCACCGTACGATAGTTAGCTTAGATCTTGAGATTTCCTTGTTGTGGTGAGTCATATCTTCCAAGGAGCAACAACCATTTCTCTACCTATGGTGCCTTGTTTATGTTATTTACTTGAGGGTGAGCTCTTGGTATGTCATGGCCCCCATCCTATCTTATTATTAAAGGCATTGATGGACATCTTGTAAACTCTTTTATGTTCATATTCTAAGTGTTGTATTTAGAAGTTATGCTTATGGATATGGCCACCTATTAGATATCTATATGAGGATTGGTTATGAGTATTATAATATGTTTATATGTTATGGCGTGAAAGATCTTAAGTCCTGAATTGCCCCCATAAATTAGTCATACTTACCTGCCCCTTAGTATTTATGTGCTACGTGTTATGTGATTTCATGTTAATCTCTATCCTATTATGCGCCCATAGTGTAAGTCCTAGTTTTTCGTCCTTCAGAATTATGTGTTCACTATTTCGTATATGCTTGTGGATCGATGATGTGTGAATAGATGCTATGAGGCTTTTTTGAGGACTTCCAGGTTCCCATTAACCATGTGACTCCTAGACGCTAGGTCTGGGTCATGACAGGATGAGAGAGGTGAAGTGGAATCAATCACTTAGGAAGAATTTAAGGGAGCCTTTCTAGATCGGTTCTTTTCATTGGCTCTAAGGGAGGTCAAACTGCAAGATTTCATAAACCTTCGACAAGGCAAAATGAGTATGAGCAAATACTCCCCCAAGTACACCAAGCTCTCAAAGTATGCACCATTAATGGTTGCCAACCCAAGGGCAAGGATGAGTAAGTTCATTTTTGAGGTGTCAGAGTCGGTGTCCATGGAGTGCTAAATGCTATGCTAGTGAAGGAAATGGATATCTCTCACCTCATGACCTACGAGAAGCAAATAGAGGAGGAAAAGTTGAGAGAGCATGCTAGGGAGTCCAAGAGGGCTCGATTTGATGGTGGTGGATTTTTTCATCAAAGATTTATGGACATGGAAAGTGTCATGGTGGACAAGAGCAAGTGGGATAAGGTTCAACCATTTCTCCCCTTCCAAGGTTCAAAAACGACAAGGGGTCCAATTCTTAGACATAAGAAGGTCCGAGTGTTCAAGCCTTCCCAAATTGTGTGAATATGGAAGACCCCGTATAGGGGAATGCCTAGCCGATTCTATGCATGCTTAAAGTGTGGAAAACTCAACCATCATTCTAGGGAGTGTATAAGTTGTATAACTAGGCCTTATCAGCAAGGTGGTAAAACTTAAGGAGGTGCTTTAAGGGCCAATCAATTCTATGCTTTGCATGCTCGACAAGAAGTGGAAGATTCTTCAGATATTGTTACTGGTAAATTGAAGGTTTATAATTTTGATATGTATGCATTATTAGATCAGGAGACACTTTATCCTTTTGCAATTACTTACCTAGCAAATAGATTCAATGTATTTCTCCAAGTCTTACTTGAGCCATTTGAAGTTTGTACTCCCATAGGTGAGTTAAGTTTTGCTAAAAAAGTTTATAAAAGTTGTGTCGTGTCTATCGTGCATAACGTTGTCCCTTGTGATCTAGTAAAAAGTCTCTCCATGTTAGATTTTGATGTCAGTCTTGCGATAGATTGGTTGCACGCCTCCTATGCTTCTATAGATTGTCAAACTCGTAGGGTCAAATTCTAATTCCAAATGAGCATGTTCTTTAGTAGAAGGGTAGTAGTCCAGCATGTGAGGATCAATTTGTTTCCTATCTTAAAGCACATTAGATGATTTACAGGAGGTGTATTTATCATCTATTGAGGGTTAAAGATGTCACTTCTAAAGTTGCATCTCTTGAGTTGGTCCCGTTGTCAATGAGTTCCCTAATGTCTTTTCTAAAGTCATGCCTAGTGTTCTTCCTCAAAAGGGAAATAAATTTCAGGGTAGATCTTCATCTCGATACTCGACCTATCTCCATTCCTCCCTATTTAATATCCCCATAAGAGTTGATAGAATTGAAGGGAAAATTGAAGGATTTATTGAATAAGGGTTTCATTAGGCCAACAGATCTTCATGAGGTGCTCCGCAATTGTTTGTAAGAAAGAAAGATGGGTCACTCCGAATTTGTATAGACTACCGATAATTGAACAAGGTGAACATAAAGAAGGTATCAAATTATAAGAATAGATGACTTGTTTGACAAATTATAAGCGGCTAGATACTTCTCCAATACTGATCTTCAATCTTGAAATCATCGACTAAGGGTGAGGGAGTGTGACATTCCCAAAATGGCTTTCCGAACAAGGTATAGTCATTTTTAATTTGTGGTGATGTCATATGGTTTAACTAATACACCAATGATATTTATGTACCTAATGAATAGGGTGTTCAAGCCCTACCTTGATGCTTTCGTGGTTGTCTTCGTAGATCATAATTCAGTGTATTCTCAGAGTTAGGAAGAACATATGACGCATTTGAGAATTGTACTTCAAACCTTGAGGAGAGATAGTTGTTTGCCAAGATTAGCAAGTGCTAGTTTTTGTTAGAAGAGGTGGAATTTCTTGGGTGTGTGGTGTCTGGTGAAGGGATAAAGGCCAACCCTAAGAAAATGAAAGTGGTGAGGAATTGGCCTAGACCATTGACTCCTTCAAACATTAGAAGATCTTTGGGTCTAGCTAAATACTATTGGAGTTTTGTTGAAGGGTTCTTCTCTATTTCGTCACCATTGTAAAAGTTGACTCATATAGAACACAAAGTTTTGTGTGGTTGGATGAGTGTGAAAAGCTTTCAAACTTTGAAGGAACGAATAACTTCGGCCCCAATCTTGACCTTACAAGAGTACCGAAGGATTTGTTGTTAATTTTGATGCATCATGGGTTTGTTTGGGTTATATGTTGATGCAACTTGGAAAGGTGATTCCCTATGGTTTAAGGCAATTGAAGGTGAATACAAATTACTACCTAATGTGGCGGTCATGGTATTTGCATTGAATATTTGGTGGCGTTTCTTGTATGTGGTTCATGTAGATGTCATTATCGATCACAATAGCTTTTAATATTTGTTTAGTCAAAGAGACCTCTATCTAAGACAAAGAAGGTGGAAGACTATGACTTGAATGTGAACTATCATTCAGGTAAGGCTAATTTTGTAGCCGACACATTTAATAGAGTGTTTATGTGTAGCATGCCCCACCTTAATAATGGAAAAAAGAGTTGAAAAGAGAAGTTCATAGGTTTGCTAGATTGAGGGTTAGGTTAGTAATGGTGGTATAATGGTGTTAAATGGTTCCAAATTTTCATTGATTTTTTACATCAATCCAAGCAAGATCTTGACACTACAATACTCCATCCTAAGGCCACACTAAATCCGGACAACGCTTGCAAAGTGTTGCCTAAAATACTTTAGGGAACGCTATTGAAGTGTAGCCTTAGTTTTTAGCTTTTGGCCACAGTATTACTAGCAATGTTTGTAAAGTGTTCTCTTTAGTTATATAGGCTATACTTGACAAATGTTGCTATATCATGATGTAATTAGCAACACTTATTCACACATATGACTACACTTTTAAAATGTGCTATTTTATAATTTTAAGAACATTTTATGAGGTGTGGTCTTATAATTTTCATAATATTATTAGAGAAATAATCTATTCCCCAAAAAAGTATTACAAAAATATTCTAGTCCCCCAAAAAATTTAACTCTCCCTCCAATTTTTAATTGGTAAAAAAAATAGACTCTAATATCAGCATTGTTCAGTCCATCCTCAACATTTCTCTCCATTATCGCTCCATCGCTCCATCAGAAAACCTCGGTTCATCACTCCTCAGTAGCAGCAGCAAGACTCTCCTCATCCATCAGCAGCAACAAAGCTCCGAAAATCTCCATCAACAGCAGCAGCAAGACTCTCCTCGCTCCATCTCCATCTCCATCGCTCACATTCTCCAGCTCCATCGCTCCATCAGCAGAACTCCATCGCTCGTCCATAAGAAAAACTCTCCTCCATCGCTCGTCCGTCAGCAAGACTCTCTCCTCTATCAGCTAGCAAACAGTACGATCTCGTCCATGGAGCTGATATTTCAGGTATTTCTTCTATCAGATCTGTTTGTGTCCTAATTTGCATTCACAAAGTAATGTTTTTTCACAAAGAAGATGCATAAGCTATGACTAGCATGGAATAGTGGTAGAGTTTATTGATTTATCATTAATGTCAATAGGTTTCTAGGTATTTTTGAGACACTTGGTTAATATGTCGTTCTTTTGATACTTTGGCTTCATTTTAGTCTAGTGCAAGATCCTTACAGCCATCCGTAACTATTTGATGTTAATACCTGGTGGGAAATGGAGAAAGAAACGAATTTTTTTATCTAGTACATTTCTATTCTCTGAAGCTCAAAAGATATAGATTGGGAGTTAGGACAGATTAGGATACACAGGGTGCGGACCATGATATGGATGAGCTTGCTTGAGATTCAAGGCTAGCAGTTTCCCATGACTTCTTCAGAGCATAAGTTTTGTGGTGGGCGAGTGGGGCAGGTGCATTTGGTATGGAAGGCAGTGACAAGAGTTGCAGTCATTCCCTTTGTCTCTTTACAGCTTTCACTCTGCACGATTGCTTGATTTAGTAATATGATGAATATTGCTCCCCCTACCTTGGTTGTTGGATGTGCCTCCCAGAGCTTTGGATTGTTTAGGAACTATCCTCTCAAGGGTGCATTTAGACTAGATTGAGATGTTTTCAATAGATGATGGTGGCTTCTATGACATTGGTCGAATTCATTCTCATGTGTTTGTAGAGAAGTATCGTTGCATTACAACCCAACAAATGTCTGAATAACACACAAATGTACTTGGCTGGATATTTGTGTATTTATCTTGTAGCTTGTGTAACTAATCTGTTTTAAAGTGTATGTATGTTTGTTGTATGTGTCAATATTATTTGTAATCTATTTGTAATCATTTGAGAAGCCAAGAGAATGAGAATACTGCTATAATTTTAATATATTTGTGTTCACGGCTCTCTATGTTCTTCCTTAGTATTTATTCCTCTTCTCCATTCTTTGTTTTGCTTGGATTAAAAGTATCAGTTGGAAGGCACTCTGCTTGAAACAGAACTAGATTTCCTTGATCTTTATCAGTTTGTGATTTTCAATGTTATACACACAAGGAGCCATTGTGTGTAGTATACTTTTTGCAATCTGTTAATTCTATCTATTCCTTTTTGTTCTATATGCAGTGGTGTTAGGCCATTCGGTGTTTAAAGATTGATTTGTCTTAACATAAGTTCCATGACTAGGTAAGAAATTCTTATCATTGTTAGCGCATGATTTCACTAACTTACTTGTGACATTTAGAAGTTATTTTTAAATTAATTAATATCTTGATGATTGTTTATTGAAAGATTTAATATCAATATTTATCTTTAGGAATCCAAATGTCCCATCCAAAGATTGGATGAATTTGGCGAGGTATAAGAAAGAGTATATTGATGGTGTGCAATCTTTCCTAGATTTTGCTTACTCTTATGGGGATCCTCAAGGTGAAGAAATCCAGTGTCCATGTGCAAAGTGTTGTAATATTTGTTGGACTCGAAGCGATGTAGTGTATGATCATCTAATATGCTATGGATTTGTTCAAGGTTATACTAAATGGATTAATCATGGGGAATGGAAAATCAAGTTGAATGTTGATGATGATATGGATGACTCCCGTGATGACATTAATGGATTGTTAAATGATCATTTTATGAAAGAGTTCATGAAGTGCATAATGAAGATGCCAAAAAATTATATAACTTAGTTGAAGAGGCAAGCCAAGAACTATTTCCTGGTTGTAAAGGGTTCTCTAGATTATCACTCACAATCCGTTTATATTTGTTGAAGTCCCTACATGGATGGAGCAATGAATCATTTACTGCTCTTTTAGTGTTATTAAAAGAGGCAATGCCTTAGTTGAACATTCCTCCGTCCTACAATAAAGCCAAGTCCATGATTATAAATCTTGGTCTTGATTATGAGAAAATTGATGCATGTCCTAATGATTGTAGGTTGTTTAGGAATGATCATAAGGATGATGAATTTTGTCATACTTGTAGAGCTTCGCGATATATAGAGGGAGAGCTTGAGCCTCCTAAAGAATCTCATCAAGTTTTAGCAAAGATTTTGAGACACTTTCCATTAATTCCTAGACTCAAAAGGCTATTTATGTGCTCAAAGACTGCAGATTCATTAAGGTGGCATGATGAGGAACTTTGTAAAGATGGAAAGTTAAGGCATCCTACTGATGGCCTAGCATGGAAAGACTATGATAGCTTACATCCAGAATTTACACTTGATTCTCGCAATGTGAGACTTGGCTTGGCAAGTGATGGGTTCAATTCATTTCGTACAATGCGTATATCTCATAGCACATGGCCAGTTATATTGATGGTGTATAATCTATTGCCTTGGATGGTCACAAAATCTAAATATTGTATGCTTTCATTAATTATACCTGGGCCACGATCACCTGGAAACAACATTGATATTTACTTACAACCATTGATAGATGAGTTAAAAGTATTGTGGGATTGTGGAGTTGAAACATACGATGCATCAAGAAATCAAACTTTTCAAATGCGAGCAACTCTTATGTGGACAATCAAAGACTTTCTTGCATATGCCATGTTATCTGGTTGGAGTACAAAAGGAAAGTTGGCCTGTCCTTATTGTAATTATGGCACTAATTCTCTCTATCTTAAACATAGTCGAAAAATGTGCTATATGGACCTTCATGTTTTTCTACCCATGGATCATCCATGGAGATCTAATAAAAGATCTTTCAATGGAAAAACTGAATTTAGGCCTCCTCCATCTTTATTAAAGGGACGTGATGTGCTTAATATATTACAAAATTTTGAAAATATGTTTGGGAAGAAGAGGAAGAGATCAAATGATGGTCCATGGAAGAAAAAGTCAATCTTTTTTTAATTACCTTATGGGCAGCACAACTTATTACGGCATAACCTTGATGTAATGCACATAGAGAAAAACATAGTTGACAGCATACTTGGAACTCTTTTTGATATTCCTGACAAAACAAAGGATCATGTAAAAGCTTGTTATGATTTGCAAGAGATGGAAATTAGAAAGAATCTTTATCCTGATACAACGGATCGTAAGAAAACAAAATTCGCAAGAGCATGCTTCTCAATGACAAATGGAGAGAAAACAATTTTTTGTGGAGCTTTGAAGACAGCAAAGCTACCTAATGCCAGTGCCTCAAATATATCTAGTTGTGTACAGTTGGATGAAAGAAAATTGTCTAATTATAAGACCCATGATGCTTATTTCATGTTGCATTACTTGCTTCTAATACCAATTAAAAGCATCCTTCCTGATCATGTTGCAATTGCTTTGATTTGTCTAAGTTCCTTCTTCCGTCGCTTATGTCAAAAAGTTATCACATTAGACGAACTTAATTACTTAGAAGTAGAGATTATAGAAACAATAAATCAGTTGGAGAGAATTTTTCCTCCTACATGTTTCGATATAATGATTCATTTGACTATTCATTTAGCGAATGAAGTGAGATTAGGAGGTCCCATTCAGAACCGATGGATATATTTTCCTGAAAGAGAGAATTGTACATTGAAATCGTATGTCCACAATAGATGTCATGCAGAAGGATGTATAGCAGAGACAAATAATGTGAACGATATTATAACTTTATCCTCTAAATATATGCATAGGGGTGTACATACCAAATTTAATAGAAGAGCGCGAAATAATGATGAATGTAGTCTAGATGATACAACTACTTTCAGTTTATTTCCTAACAGAGGTTGTCCTTTAGGAGCTAAGAAAGCTGATCCATTTATTTTAGATAACAAGTCACTAAGTCAGGCACATACATATCTGTTGGGAAACTGTAATGAGGTTGAAGAATATATTAGGTACATACTTTAATTGAATTATAGTATTTTGTTTAGCATAATTAGTTTTTAACTTATTTCATTTATCGTTCTAATAAAAAAATATCTTTTATGTAGAGAGCATGAAAGGGAACTTAATAAGCAGTCGCGAAGATCCAAATGGAATAGGGCCAAGAATCATAGGCAAAACTTCTCTCAATAGTTTGAAACTCGTCCTCTGCAAGAGGATATGCCTGATCTGATAAAACAATTATCCAAAGGACCGAATTCAGTTGCTAAAAGATATTCTGGGTATCTTATTAATGGATATAGATTCCCCACAAGGCAGCGTGATGCAAGGCGCAAAACACAAAATGGTGGTGTTACGCTAGTTGCCTCAACTAAAAGTTTTGCAAGCGCAAAGGATAAAAATCCGATTGATGTAGATTTGACTTACTATGGAAGAATAGTTGATATAGTTGAGTTAGACTATTATGGTCATTTTAAGGTTGTCTTATTCAAGTGTAATTGGTATGAGGTTGAAAGTGATATTTATGGCCTTACTTATGTCTACTTTAACAAAAAGTCCTCTCAGGAAGAGCCTTTTGTGCTTGCATCTCAAGTACACCAATGCTTCTATGTGCAAGATCCATATGATCAAGATCGATATTATGTTATGAAAACGGTTTCGAGAGACTTGTTTAACATGGTCGATCAAGTTGAATCTAATGTCCCAAAAAGTTATGAAAATGAGCCCTTTGAACAGTTGATGGGACCATCTATACAAAAAGATATTGGTGAAGTTCTCTTAACAAGGACTGATCATTGATGTGCCTCCTGAGGAATTTGTTGCTTAACAGGTGCTGGAAGTCGTGTCCAAAGATGAGTTTGAAGACCAGTCTGAAGACAAGTTTGAAGATGAGTCTAAAAATGAATTTGAAGATGAGTCTAAAGATGAGTTTGAAGATGATTTTGAAGATGATTCTGAAGAGGAGATCGAAGATGATACACCATGCGTTTTAGTTACTTTTGATGACTTTTTACTTCTAATTCAGTCGTTTTGTTATTTGAATACTTTTCTAGTACACAAATTCATTATAATCTGTTCTGTTTGTTCTTATTTTTTGTCTTTTAATTTTTGTTTTAAGTTCTTTCACAGAATTAGTCTATCTTGTGTAGGCCTAGCTTGAAGAATTTGGCATCTTTTACTTCTGACAGGTTGTAAGATTTAAAAGTGCGCTATTGTTTATGACAGGTAGTTTTTCTCTACTATTCATAGTTAGAAATATTATTGTTCTGTATTGTTCTATTCTTGTCATCTCTGAGTTTTGTCCATTGAACTCTAGATTTTTGCTGCATTGCACCCTCTTTTATCAAACTCCACTATTGCTATAACCCTGCTCTGAATCCCTCAATATAAGTTGTAGTACTTGCAGATTATCCATAATTTCCTTCACTTTATCTGCCAGACGACCCAACAGTGTCCATTATCAAAACCTTCATCTGAGGCATAGTCAATCATCCCTGTTCCATTACTTTTGTATGTGACACTCTCTTCTTTGCCAGTTATTGAAGGCCAATATCTGATTAATGTTCTTCTTTTCTACCTTTTAAGCCTAAGAGTTTTGAATTTCTTATTGAGCCTAATTGTTTTTGTCATGCTTTGTCAATATAGAGGTTATGTTGGAATTCACAGTTCTAGATTTAGAGACTTTCTTTTAAAGCCAGAGCTACTGCGCGTTATTGTGGATTCAGGGTTTGAGCATCCCTCTGAAGGCAAGTCATCTTATCTGTGTGTTGATTCTGCAAATTTGTTGTTCTATGGGGTGTTTGTTTCTTTTTTTTAAAGATATTTAACTGCCAATCAGAAATATTTTTTTATGTGGTGTCAAGTTGTCTCCTGTTCAATGAGTAATGGTCAAACACGTGAGAAAGATGGGCAAACTATTTTTAAATAAGGTAACAGTCGTACAGAGTTATTTAATATGGCTTTAATTTTTCACATTCCCCCCACTCTATACAATTTCCAAACTGAGTTTCAATTTCTTATACAAACCAAATATTTATAGCAGTATTATGAAAAGAATCTTCAAGTTAAGTCTTCATTCACTCCGTGTTACTGGGTGGTTGATATATATCTAATCTTTAACAATATCTCAGGGTGCTAGTAAATCAGCTGTATTGAACAGTCTTTGAAGAAATCCTGCTTTGGTTAGTTTCTTCTACTTAACGTTTCATTTTAATTGATAATTTCTACAAATAGATTCATATGGTGATATATTGCTGCAAATTTTTGTTCATGCTTAAGAAGGATAGTTCCTTAAGCAGCAAGTCAATTATTTTGCAAATCGACAGTAAATCCCAACAAGTCTCTGCAAGTGAGGCCTTTTCCCAAGCTGCAATATCCTCTGTACATATTATGTACAGTTATCTCTGAATCTATTTTCAGTAAAGGCTTATAAATAGGTCATACTCTGATCATACTTGTTCACTCTTTGTCAAAGGTGCTCTTCGCCATTCTTCATAGGATAGACTTAGCAAGATTTCAAACAAGAGCTGAGACGAGATATATTTGAAGCGTTGAACTAGTACAAGTGTGTCTAGTTTAGGTAGTATGGTTGTTTTCACTTTACCTTTACCGTGTTAATCTAGTAGTAGTTTTCTACACTGAGAAGGATACTAAGTCCTTTATTGGTTGACATTATTTTTCTTATATGAGTTTTCAATCATAGGATTTTTCTGTTGATACTTAATTACTTGTTATTTGCTTTAGTTGAATTTTGGTATTGTATATGATCTATATACTAGTTTTGCGGTGCACCTTCATTGTAATTGGATTTTTTTGTTGTTTATAGTTGATGTTAGATCTCAGAAATTTGAATTGTTTTTAATAAGCTTGGGGCTGAAAGTATGTTAATACCCAGGGACAATATAGGCCCACCCATAAGTTCAGCTTGCTGAAGTATGATAATTTTACTAGATCTGTAGGTATACCTGAAGTACTTCAAAGCTAGCACTAGACCCATGCAAGCTGCAACAATGATCTGAAATGGGAGAGTAAGCCAGAATTAGTTCTATTTTAGTGTGATTCACTAAAAGAGGGAACCAAAAAACTAATTCCCCTAATTAGATGCAACAAAGCATTTCATATAACAATTAGAAGCACCTTCTAACCTTTAGCATATAGAAATGAGTAGATTATAGAATACTTTTCAGTCAATTTGTAATCAATTTGCAGGAGAATTGACTTTTCAGTACATTATTTCTATTTTGGTATTCCGTTTGGTGAGTGTTGACTCAAAAATGTAGAGAAACTAGTGCTTTTTTAGTGCTGATATCACCAGCCCTTCTATTTTGCCTAGCAGTCTACTGGTTATAGATTCGAGTCTTAATTGTATTGTTTATATTACTAGATTTTATTTGACAAGTCCTTAACATATTGTTTATGTTGTAGGTAAATAAAGCTGTGAGATTAAAAGAAGATGACAAAAATGAATCAAGCAAGAATACTAAAGAAAAAGGTCTCGAATTCGAACAAAGCTCAGAGTCCATTGAAGAATGTGAATTCTAATTTGCAATGCCGATCAAGTTCTGAATTGATAACAAGTTTAAGATTAAGAGAGAACAACTTGAAAAACAACACAAATGATAAACCGAGGAAAGAGCATGCACCAATAGCGCATAAAAGACAGATTCTTGAGAGGTCCATTCCACAAAAAGAAAAGAGTAAATTGTTTAGCAACAACTCTAGGTTCCAAACATCTTCAAAGGCAGTTGTTAACACTTCTCATGTGAGTGATACAACACTAGGTGAAGGAGAGGAACAACCTGATATTCAGAAGCTGCAAAATATCAAACAGGTGAAGATGAAGCTGGTCTTACTGCCCACCAGTGTTGGTCAATTTCCGAAAGAACAGGGAACAAATTAATAACATGATATTCATGAGCTACCCAACTTCAAAGTGCTAAAGAGGAAGTTGGTCCTACGGGCTACTGATCTTGATCAGTTTCTGAAAAAACAAAGAACGCACCTAGGTGATGAAATGAAATATCATAACCGCACAATAGATGATGTCGAATGTATGCAGGCTCCTTCTATTGATAAACATAATAAAGTGTTGGATGATTTTGTGGATCAAGAACAAATTGGCTAGGATAGGTGTCCTATAGAAGAGTAAATTGACATCGATCGTAGTACAAAAGGTATATCTTAAACTTTGTAAAATATATTTCTCATTATAAATGACAGTTCTTATTTGGAAGTTGTTACATCAATCTAGGAACATCAGAGAAGGAAAATATTTGGGGACAAACAACATGTAAGAAAATTCATGCAAGAAATTTGGAAGAAAGAGAGGAGGTGACATTTGATAACGGAAAAGCAGTGGGACTAACTGATAAGATCGTGTCTGCTCCAACTAACTTTCTAGGAAAAATTGCAAGGAATACCAGATGTATCAGCTTGATTTACACTAGTTGGCATGCAGTACCATATATTACTAAAAAGCGCATGTGGGAATATGTCAATGTAAGAACAATAAACTTTGAGATTTTATATTTCATTGTATGCTTATTATTGATTGAAGCTAAATATTTTTTTTTTCATAGTCCAAATTCTTAATTCCAATAGAAGGAGAGAAATGGGTGATGACAGGTCTTCGTGAAGCATGGAGCCGGCACAAGGAAAATATTAAAGAGAGAATTTTTGATAAAACTAGTACTATTGAGGATATGCTAGCAAAACGGCCTGATGACATTCCTGAAGTTCATTTTCGTCAGTTGATTGAGTATTGGAAACATCCAACTGTGCAAGTCAGGCTATATTAATGCATTTTTTTCTTCGATATGTTTTGCGTCATCTCTATTCTTTGTTTTTTTAATTTATAAATTAATGCATCTTTTTGTATTGAAATTTAGGCTATCTCTGAGGTGAATTCCCAAAACAGAAAAAAAACAAAAGTGGAGGCATCGAATAGGACCAATTAATTTTGCAAGAGTACGCGTGGCATTGGTAATACTCAGCATACACTTTGTAAAATTTGAATTTTATTTTTTGGTACGTTACTAAAATATGTTGATGTTTTAGGTAACACTTCATATTCGTGTAATTTGTAACGTGCAGCTAAAGAAAACAATGAGGAACCATCAAAGTCTGAAATGTTTATTGCAACTCGTACAAAGAAAGGAAAAGAACTTCAGGCTGATACCCAAGTTGCAATAGTAAGTTATTTATAGTGAAAAGAACTTGAAGTTGATACCCAAGTTGCAATAGTTAGTTAAATTTAACTATGCCATGTCAATTTTTTTGATAGGCTGAACTTCAAAATCGTCAAATTGCTGGAGAAACACCAGATGATGCATTTAGGGCAGTTTTTGGAAAGGAACAACCTGGTCGACTCAGATGCTATGGTCGATCAGTGACAACAAGTTCTCCTAAAAAGGAGGAAGAAATTAACAAGCTTAAACAAAAGCATGCCAATGAATTAAATTCTGTAAAGGAAGAAATGAGAGAGGAAATGTGAAATTTATTTAGTCAATTGTTGCAAAACAACCCAGGATTGAATGTTCAAGATATACCAGGGTGCGTCGGATCTAATCTTGCTTCACCTGCTGATGCAAGTAGTGCACAAGCTGTAAGAGGTCAAAATCTTCTACATTCTTCTAGATCAACCCATGCTTCGATTGTTAACTCAAAAGATATTTTATCCTAAAAAACTATATCTTTTATAATTGAGAATCTGTGAGAATTGGCTAATTAGTGCTCCTGTGTTGTAATCTTGTTACCCAATGTTTCATGATTGAGAATATGTGAGAGTCTAATGTGGTGTCTATAAATAGGGTCTCAATATAATAATGTAGATGTTCAAAGGCATTACTTGGTATTAGTAAACTATACTTGGTGTTTGACTTGCAGAACTCTTTTTGTTCTCCTGTTCTATACAATTCTGATCATAAGTCAACCAAAGCCACTGATAAAAGAAAATCATATGTCAATCAAGACAATCAGCCGAAAGTTATGTTCTTTGCTGTAATAACATTTAGGCCAAGTTTCTTCACAAATAGAAATGAAGAAAAAATGGGAATCAATTAAAAGAAAAGAAGAGAAAACAAAAGAGAATTGAAAGTATAGATAAATGAAGCATAGTTCTTGAGAATGAATAGAAGCAAGTGAAGAATTTGAAAAGAAAGAAAATGAAACAAAACAAACAATGAATAAATGGGAAACTTGGAAAAAGAAACATATAGACTCCCCCCCACCCCCCCCCCCCCCCCCCCGCCTTCTGGATCTTTGATATAATCTGGTTCATTGCTTCATGTTTGAGCACCATTATTTGAAGTGAATTAAAAGCACAAGCAGGGCCCGAAGTTTAGGAGTAATATTTTGAAGAAAGTTGGCTTTCCCAGTTTGGTTTCTGTTCCTTCCATTTTTTTTTTTTGGTTTTAATAATAGTTTAGTATTCCCATTTATATATAATGATCATTGATAAAGCTCATTATGCGTATATGGGGTAAAAGAACCACATGAGCCTCCCACATGTTCATGCCTCTTTGCGCAACTAAACTGAAATATAATGACTCATCTACTAGAGAAACCAGTTTAACTCCTGATTTGAGTAGGAAATTAGGAGAGATTTGTCCCCAAAAAGATATCAAACCACTGGAATTTTTTTGATTTCTTATGGAACTTTCTATATTGATATAATGATATTTATATTATGATTGTTGACCTGCATGGTCCATACCAGTGAACATTGTTCTAAAATCTACTTACACGTTGGTGGTACTTCTTGTGCTAATCTACTTACTCTTTTGTATCTAAGAATCTCTTAGGAGTTTTATGTTCACTTTGGAGTTCCAGATCTGCGTACTTGTAAATTAGTCAGGTCCACAAATCAGCACACTACTGGCAC
Source organism: Solanum rostratum (assembly GCA_029948455.1). Taxonomy (NCBI): domain Eukaryota; kingdom Viridiplantae; phylum Streptophyta; class Magnoliopsida; order Solanales; family Solanaceae; genus Solanum; species Solanum rostratum. The sequence goes on from CM057056.1 coordinate 41,263,202, forward strand.
GTGTGGTTTAGCACTTTGATCTTGTGGATCCAGAAAAGTTTACCTTTCAGAGCATCAAGTTTTAGTTGCCATTTGGTGTTCTCTATTTGTGAAGAAACTTGGACTAAATGTTATTACAACAAAGAACATAACTTTCGGCTGATTGTCTTGGTTAACTTATGATCAGAATTGTATAGAACAGGAGAACAAAAAGAGTGTTGCAAGTCGAACACCAAGTATAGTTTCTAATACCAAGCAATGCCTTTGAACACATTGTTGCCTTAAGCTGTTCAAAGGCATTAGTTGTTCATGTGACCGTTCAAACCTGTCCTCCTTGATTGGTTTCGCCAATTGCCCATACCCTCGAACAAATCTCCTTTAATAACCAGTTAGTCCCAAGAAACTCATGAGTTCTTTAACAAGGAGCAGGACACTCCTTCATCACTCTGACTTTGTCTGGGTTAGCATTCACTCCCTGTTGTGTAATGATATGACCCAGATAATCCACTTTAGTCTTCCCTAAAGAGCACTTTTTAAGTTTAACAAATAAGCTATGTGCTTTCAATACCTGAAAGGTCTGCTTCATGTGTTTCAGAATCAAATTAAGGCTGCATCAATGTTGAATTGTTTATGGTTAAAGGATTCAACTGTAATGGAGAGGGTACTGCAAGTGTTTATGTTTAGAGGATTCAACTGTAATGGAGAGGCTACTGCAAGTGTTTGTGTTTAGAGGATTCAACTATAATGGAGAGGGTACTGCAAGTGTTTATGTTTCAGTTGGCAACATTTCAGTTCACAAAAGAGTGCACTCCCTCTTTTGTGTACTCTTTGCATTTTTTTCAATGTTTCTGAAAGTGCAATGCTTCTTTTTTTGTTGAAAGTGTAATGCTTCTTTGGTTATTTCAATGAACTCTAAACATTTCTACCCTCTAATTGTTCAACTCTCTAATTGTTTTATTTTTTTAATGTATAGGAAAATGCGAGAGATCAAATTTGAATGGTGGCCACAAGTCAATTTGATTTATTGAAATAAATAAGAAGAGTTTTTGAACTATTTTTAGAGTTTAAATACATTTGATTTTGTGGAATTCATTATGAGTATGCACATCTTTAAAAGACTCTTATAAGAATTTGTAACACATTATTATTTGAAGTTTATTGCATATCTATACATTTAATTATTTGTAAGCAAAATTATGCGTAGTGTGATTAGTATATATATATATAAGAAAAAATCAATAAGAAAATTTTGGCAAATAAATTTTTTTAAGTCAATATTGCAATACTTCAAAATTGAACATCAATTATGGCATGAATATTAGCAAAGGATACACTTTAAAATGTTGTTTTAGAGATTTTATAAATGGCTACACTTCGACAGCTTTGCCAATAAGTCTAAAGAGTCAACACTTAAATGTAGCAGTATGTAGAAAAAGTGTTGTTATATAGCTATTACAAAGCGTTGCTTTTGCAACCCATGGGAAACACTTTAAAAGTGTAGCTCTTTAGGCGAGACCTACAAAGTGTTGCCTAAAGTCAAAGGTAACACTTCTTAAGACCACCCCTGCAAAAGTGTTGCCTAAAGCCAAAAAGTGTTGGCTTTGATCAAAGACAACACTTTTTCATAGCTTAGGCCACACTTAGTTGGTGTGCTTAAAAGCCAAAAATGTTATGATCCCTCTTTGGTCAAGTTGAAAGATATTAATGAAACAAGGCAAGGTATAGGTTTTCTCCCAAGGGGGTGATGCTGTGCTTAGATATGAAAGTAGATTGTTTGTACCAGATTTGGATTGTTTGAGAAACTTGATTTTGAAAGAGGCTTATAATTCATCCTATTTTATTCATCCTTGTTCAACTAAGTTGTATAGGGACCTAAGGGAGGTGTATTAGTGGAGCAATATTAAGAAAGACATTGCAAGGTTTATGGCTGAATATACAATTGTCAACAAGTCAAAGTTGAGCATCAAAGACCAGGTGGCTTTGCCTAAGACATTGACATTTCCACCGGAAAGTCGTAAGAAATCAACATGGATTTTGTATTTAGTTTGCCTAAGAATACCAGGCATTTTGACTCCATATAGATTATTATGGATCAAACCACCAGCTCACTTCCCACCAGTCAAGACAACCTATGGTGTTGAAGATTATGTTAAGTTGTATGTGCAGGAGTTGGTGAGGTTCCATTGTCTATTATATCGGATCGTGGAGCTCAATCCACCTCTCACTTTGGGAGGTCATTTCAAAAAGGGCATGGTACTAAAGTAAAATTGAGTATCACTTTCCATCTTCAAATCGATGGACAAGATAGAGGACAATTCAAACACTTGAAGATATGTTAAGGGATTATGTATTGGATTTCAAAGGAAGGTAGGATGAATAGTTACCACTTAGTGAGTTTGCCTACAACTATAGCTATCACTCTAGCAACCAGATGGCACTGTTTAAAGCCTTGTATAGGAGGTGACGTAGATCTACGATGGGCGGGTTCAAAGTTGGTGAAATGGCCTTGATAGGACTCGACTTGGTTATTGATGCTACAGAGAAAGTGAAACTTATAAAGAAGAAGTTGAAATCAGATCAAACTCTCTAAAAGATATACTCCAATGTTAGAACAAGTGACCTTGAGTTCAATTTCAATGATTAGGTCTATTTGAAGGTGTCACCCATGAAGTGTGTGGTCCAGTTTTGTAAGAAAATGAAATCAAGCCTTGGGTAATTAGGGACTTATAAGATTGTTAGGAGGGTTAGCAAGATGGCTTATGAATTATAGTTGCCACTGGAGATGAATATGATTCACCCCATGTTCTATATGTCGATGTTGAGAAAATTTGTGGGTGATCTAAATTTCATACTGCCTTTGGAGGATGTGAGTGTGGGAGAAAATATGACCTATGAAGGGGTTTCAATTGAGATCCTAGATCAACAAGTGCAGAGGTTGAAAAACAAAGGAGTGCTTCCTTCAAGGTTCTTCAGAGGAATCAACATATCAAAAGTGCAACATGAGAAGCGTAAGCGGATATGAACAAGTGACACCCTTATCTCTTCCAGTCTATGCAAGCCTATGGTACTAAGTTCTCCTTGCTCGTAAATCTCAAATTCCTTACATTTCTATTTCCATGCCATTTATGCAAAATTGCATGTTAATGGGACTTTTTTTGAATGGTATTTCAAGCGTGAGTTTGAGAATGTAAAAAAAAGGGTGTTTAAATTTCATTTTTTTTCACTCATGCTGGGCTGATAGCAGCTTTCTATTTCCCAAGAGCTCATGTTTTGAACATTCAAGGACGAATGTTCCCAAGGGGGAGATATTGTAAGGCTTCGTAAGTTAGAAAGTTAAAAAATGCTGAAACACTGTTGAACTAGAAAATTGCAGACCAAAGTATAAGCCTTATTTACAGCATCTAGTAAAACCATGGATTGTAGACAAGGCTTGTGGAAAGTGTTAGTTACGATGGAAAATTTGCTAAGTGTGGGAGTGATCCACAAGGGGTATTTATGTTTCGTAAATGGAACTACAGACCATAAAGGGGACTCATAGATTGAGGTTCGAGTTGATCAAAATGGGGTTTTATGAATCATGTTGTACGAACAAATAGGATAAGTCATAGGTGCTTTTATGAGTATTAAAAGGGCACTATCACAACCTGAGCCTAGGGTTTAGGTGTGACATGGAGAATGAGAAACTTGAAGGTATCCCATGCAAGCCTCTTAACATATCATATGCACATCATTGGTTGGAGAATATAAAACATGCGACAACAAATAAGTCTAAGGGGAATGAGGCTTTGGACTCACGCTATGGGGGTAGATAGGGGAAAGGTATTTGTGTGATCACATAACAAGCAAGACTAGCTGGTGGGTAAGTATGACTCAAGCTATGGGGAAGTAGGGATTTAGGAAGATCAACTCCATTACATCAACATTAACAACATAAATTAGTATGATATAGGGGATAAATACTAATGGATAAGAATCCATAAAAGCTCAATATCTTATAATGTATACATCGCATAAGTGTCCAAAACACCCTCTAAAACATGAGAAGGACAGGTACCAAGACATGTCCCCGGCTCACCCTTAAAGCATGAAGTAAAATTAAATAAAGTCTCAACATAAGAAAGATAGAAGTCAAATATTATCCCCCGAATGGAGGACTCACCATAACAACTATCTTCATGAACCATGCTAGCCATGTGGAGGATGAATAGGAGCTCCAGTCCCTACATGGTTAAATCATGTAGGATAAAAGTATGTGTTAGTACTTGAAATGTACTAATATGTGAGATGCAATGCAAAAATGGATAATAAGCTTCACAAGCAAGATGCATAATCATATACAATAGAATATAAGCTCAATACGATATGCATGAGGATGATTTAATGCAAAACCTGCATGAAAACTAAAGCACAACTTCTTTACATCATACTATGTGGAGAAAGACCATAATCGATATTATAACCAAGTGAGCATCTACTTTCAATCTAATGAAGTCCTTTCATTGGGAAAAGTTCAATACACTCCTTCCATTGGGAAAATGGGGATTCGCTTGACAAGGTAGAACTCCATAACATTTGCAATTGCATCATTAATGAACACCATGGCTTATGTGGATCCACTAGCCTAGCATAGCTTACATGAGCCCCTATGGTGGCACATAGTTAATGAGATAAAGGATTGCTACTAAGATTCCCTTATCGAATCCCATCACAATGCCCCATTCGATGCTAAGTCATCCCTAAGGAATACATATGACAACATATGCATAATCATAGACATTCATGAACTTAAAAGCATAATTTTATCATCATCATCATACATAAAGAGTAGCTCATCATAACTTGAGATCCAATATGTGAGAATTGTCCTTATCAAAAGGAATCTATCTTTTTGTCAGAATTATCCTTTCACCATTTTTAACATTCATAAGAGGGATTCAAACATCATAACTTTAACTTTCATAAGCATTCATAACTTTGTAATTGAACCATCATCTTTGAAGATCATGTCTCCCTTTGAAAATTTTGATATGATAATTTGGTGGACTCATGCATTTAAACTTTAAATCATGTAACTCAAGAGGACAATGCATCAATATATTGAAAACCATCAATTTAAATCATCCATAGATAACCCACCTCAATCATAAGTATCATCCTTCAAAATTGGATGTAGAAACATGAAATTTATCTCATAAAATCATCAATTTCATAATAACTCATGGTAACATATCATATCATAAATTTAAATTTTAAAAAATTGGTCATAGGAGAAAACCCTTGAAATCAACTCATGCAATTTCATGCATTAGATAGGTAATTTTGACATAACTTACGCTTTGCAGGATAACTAGAAAGAACCCATAGGAAATCAACATTGAATCTTAAAGGATTTAGAAAATTTGGTTTTGGGACTCCATGGGTGGAAGAAGTAATGAGGAAACCCAAATACCTTTTAAACCTTGAAACTTGAAGAAGAAGACTTGAAGAACCTTGCGAAATTCTTTTGGAAGCTTTTTCTTTAACGGATAAAGCTTAATCCCCAAGAAATTGGACGAACTTGATGGGGGATTTTTAGAGAGAAATTTTAAGAGGATTTGAGAATGCTTAGAGAGAGATTTAGGTCTAAAAATAGGAGAATATTTGAGTAATTACGTATATAAAGGTGTTGGGATAAGTTCCAACTAACTTCCGTGACTTAAAACAAAAGTTAAAAATATTTTAAACTGAGGGGGAGCACTAGTGCATTGCGCCTTCGGTCCTTTATAGTGTAATGTTTTGAGAACTTCTATTTTTCCCCTGTTTTTGCCAAGGAATGGGTTTAGGCCATTTTTGTGCTATGGGGAACAAGTGGGCGACGCGAACTTGTCGCACACTTTTCTATTTTATGCAATTTCATGCAAAAAATATTTTTCAATACGGGTGACACAAAAAAATTGAAGGTGATCCTTTTCCTATACAAATTTGCCTCTTGAAAAGAATAGGAAATCAGATTTGTGAAATAATGCATGAATTTTAAGATATTCAAGAAATACATCATAGGGTCTTTTTGAGTCACATTGGGAGGTGTTACGGGCTTGTAGGTTTGCAATATTTTTTCTAATTATTGGTCTATTCTACGAAATGGCCTATGTCCCTTAATTCAATCTACGAGCCGTAAAGTGAGCTCGTAGATTGAGTTTCAAAGACTATTTCTGAGGGTTCAAAATATAACAAGGATGAGACCCCCTATTTATGACCCATGGTCTATTCTATGACCAAGATGGTGGTCGTGGTTTGGGTCCCAAAAGTTTTAATAAAGGATAGTTTTATCAATTTACTGCATCTTAAATCCAATACTACATCATTTTGGAGCCTAAATCTACCCATATCAGTCCCCAGCCCTAACATACACACTTATTCACTCCTACTTCTAAATTCTCCCAAATGTCTCTAAGGCAAGAATCCTCTCATGTAAGGCATGAAAGAAGCTTGGATTTCACCAAGACTCCTCCTTCAAGCTCCAAATTTTTTCTTAGGTTTCTCCATTAGGCAAGTGCTTTTGATTTCTTTATTTCTTTCATCCATAAAATCCAACAATTTTCTATTTTACCTTTTCTTTAAGTTATGAAATTTTATGGGTTTCCATGAGTTCTATTTAAATGATAAAATTATGATGTATTTTTAAGTATATGAGGTATATTGATACAATGGCATGACATGTTATGATTTGTGATGGTTTTCAAGTTGAATTTCATAATGACTCTATCTAAGTTTTCGAATGTATAAAATGGGTTGTCTACGGATGGTTTTAATTTGACTAATTTCATCGTGTTTGAGCATAATACTGTTGAATTACATGTTTTAAGTTTACTTGCATGGAATGCATATTGTGATGAAGTTCTACTTGGCAAGTAGTCTCCCTGTGACAACATAGGGGATTATGTTGGATTTTATGTAGTAACTCACATGGTTATTTATGTTGGATAGGTCTCCTCCCATTTATGTTACTTCAAAGCATGTTTCACATGATAAATTGATCATTCATTACATATTGAGTCTTACCCTATGATTTTGACTATTCATATTTCCCATGATAACATTACAATTATATGCATGATAATATTACAATTTTATGAATAATGACATTACAATTTCATGTGTTGTATTTGCATCTCACATACTTAGTACTTTCTAAGTACTAACATAATTCTCCCTACATGATATCACCATATAGGGAGCGATGTTCCTCCTACTCCGGCATGTGGCTAGATATCTGGACGGTTAAAGACTAGTAGTTGGTGAGTCCTCTAGTTCGGGGACAACACTTATTTAAGTTTAGGCTTGTACTTTTGAGACTTTTACTTTCTATGTTGTATTAAATTTTGTTACATACACTTGAGGGTGAGCTTTGAACATATCTTAGCCCCCAAATGTTTGGAGAAAGTGTATGAAGTTTAAATTGGTTTCCCTGCATGAATTTAATGTTAAATGCCCCTTAGTCCCAGTCCCTATTTTAAAATCTGCTTTATTATGTTCAAATACCTATGAATTCTAAGATGCTTGGGTGAGGTGCCCTTGGGTCCCTCATTTTCCATGTTACGACTAGGCCTTAGGCTTGAGTCGTGACATTATGCAACTGAGCTTTTAACTCATGAATTTGTGGCTTTGAATGGAAAGCATAAGTAGTCACAAGTTTAGTCTACACTTTTCGAGCAGTTTCAGCTAGGACAAGTTGATCTTCTCTTACCCAAGAATTATATGTTGGGTTAGGTTGATTATTTTCCTGAAGTTGTTCTAGAATCAGTTCAGCACCTTCCATGTGATTATAAAGACCACAACCCCTAACTACAGAGAGAAATTGTCTCTTTCACAACAAAAAATTAGAGGATATAAGTTTAAAAGGTAATTGATGGGCAAGGTTGGAAGAAGGATAGGCAGTAACAAAGGGACTCTGTGTGGTGGAAGATATTCCAAATATAGTAGGGGAGTCACTTGCAATTGCTATTGAACATATATGTGTGGGATTTCTTTTTAGTTATTTAACCTTCTTAGGACTCTAATACCATGTAAGAAGCCTTTTGATTTATGTACATGAGTGAATATATAAAGCATCTAATTTAAGAGTCCTATAGTTACACATCTACAATAACAAAATCAATATAAACTAGGAGGTAATAGACTAATCCTAGTTGGACTAACATTATTATCTTCACAAAATAAAAAAAGCATAAGAATAGTAAAAACATCAAGTAAAATATATAGAATATACGATAAATTTAGGTCACATCAAGGATCAAATTATCTCCTTGAACTTAATTTTCAAGATGACATTAATATATATGTATAGATACACACACATACATATAGATAAATATTTGTATGTATGTATGTATAATTAACCTAAAAGATCATGTGTGTTAGGTGAATTCTTCATTTTATTGATATTTGAGAAGCTTTAATTTTGGTTTATGAAAATATTTATTTATGTTTTGAGTTCTAATTTATGGGATTCTTCAATTAGACAGTGAAATATCTCCACTAGGTAACCACAGGATCTCAAGCATGCTAAAGGGAAAAACACAGTTCTTATTTCTTTTTGTTTTCCGATACCTCACATCATCAATGTAAAAGTATTGATTCCAAATGGAACAGTCATATATCAATTATACAACAAACAACTTTATAGGTGATTGATGTGCTGAAAAAATAAAGCACTTTTGATACTTAAAACTTGAAATTTTGTGTGTTCTCAATGTGATGTTTGTTGGTTTTATGTGTTTTGTGTTTATAATTGCAGGATTACACGTTAGCCTTGATTTCGGAAAAAATTGCAAAACTTGTTGATTTTTTCTGTTATACAAGACCCTTTATGGGCTTTAGATCGTTCTATGGGTTGTAGGGTAGTTTCATGGAAAATTCCAGTGAGAGGCTATTTTCTGAAGTTTATTCTACGAACACGCAGACGAGTCGTAGAAGATTTTACGAATCGTAGAAGATGGTTCATGCCCTAAGGATAAGAGAATTGGACTTTTAGAAATTTCATTAGACAAAATCCCCTTTACGGGTTGTAAATCACTTTATGAGTTGTAGAGGGGTGTCATAGAGTTGAAGTCCAAATTTACAGCAGCTGAGTATGAGACCCCGATTACGGGCCAAGGAATGCAATACGGCCTGTAAAACACCTTTCATATGGTGTGTCGATGTTCTCTTACTTTGTTTTAGACTTGAATTTTAATTATTATAAATAGGTTTTTAGGTTATTTTTCATAAGTTTGTCGCCTAGTACTCAGAGAAATCAATATTTAGAGGGAGCAGATTGTAAGATCATGTTAGAGAGTCTTTGAGATTACTTGTGTTTGAATTTCATCCTTAAGCTTGTGATTCTTATTGAAGTTGGATTTTCCTTGTTCTTAATTCTATTATGTTAGTGTTCAATTATGTCTTCTCAGTTCGTAATTCTAGCATCTACAACTAACATGAGTAGATAAATCCACAACTAGGGTTGTGGGAACCGTGAAGAACTAACAAAGTAAAAGTTGATAATTTCTGATTCTTGGAAAGTATATATGCATCTATTAATTAACACTCTTTGTTTTTTCATGTTTTCTACTGGTGGTCAACATTAGAACCCGCCTAGTATTACTGACTAGACCAAGGTAGTAATAAATAGGAAAAAAGATTAATTAACAAGATTCCATTGATGTGTTTTCATCTAATCAACCAAACTGGACCGTGGGGAGGTTGTACTTGGAGTAATAGGTAAGGGTTAGTAATGCATACTATGGAGATGGGCCAAAGTCGTATATTGAAATTCACCTCTAACCTTTGACCAAAGGGCTTGGTGAATATAACTTATTGTCTTGAATGCTATATACTAAAAAGAATTAGGTTATCCAATGATACTAAGATGGGGAATCATGAGGAACACAATACCCTAGTTTCTTTCCATATTGACTTATCTATTGTAATAGTTAGTTTAGTTATATTTCTCTTTGATTATTGTAAAAATCCCTCCCCCTTTGGGGAAGTAAGTTGCTTAATCATTCAGATTGCAAATTGGTGAATTCTCTTGAGTCTATGTATTCCCTTTGGGTTCGACCCTAACCTCTGTTAGGTTCTATTTCTTGACTGAGACTGCTTCATCCTTTATAAACAAGGTGTAACTTGGGCAACATAAGATTTTGGCACCATTTTCGGGGAATATGGCTAGACTTAGTGAATTCATTAGTAATTTGAGTGTTAATCCTTTGTTCCCTTATTTTACTTTAGTTTGTTGTTTTTGTTCTTTTTCAACGGTGTAAGTGTAGTTTATGCCCAACACTCAGAGTCAAGGCAATCCTTTAACTACATTTGACCCAGAGTTCAATAGAACGTTGAGAAGAATGGCTCAAGGCAATGTCAATAACATGGCCAATGAAGCTCTAAACAGGAATAACAATGAGGATGATGTGAATGAGAACCCATCTCCTCTGGAGGATATTGCTCCATAGCCTTAGGATTTTAATGCCAATGGTTACTAGTGGAATTGGTATAGACTGAATCCTATTGTTATGGAGGTGATTGGAGCTATTTTGATGCCACCACTACCGGCAGACACAAAGTTCACACTCTCGGGTGTGTTACTTAAGATGTTGCAGAACTATGGACTATTTGTGGGCTTACCATCAAAGGATCCTCATAGCCACCTACACAATGTTGCATTCGTTTGCAAAAGTGTGATGGAAACACAAAATCTATCTATGGATGTTGTGGGATATCGTATCTTCCCATTGTCTCTTCCAAGCAATGCAACATTATGGCTATTAAGCTCCCGCAGAGTTTAATCACCAGTTAGGTAGACTTGCATAAGGCCTTTTTGGAGAGGTATTTCCCTAGATGGAAGAAGCTCAAGCTGAAGGACTAGATCAACAACTTCGAGCAACTTCCTGGTGATTCATTAATCACTACTTTGGAGTGGTTCAACAAATGTCTGAGGAGCATCCCTAACCATTAGATAGTTGATGATTCTTTGGTGTAGATCTTCTACCATACCCTTGATGAAAACAGTCAGGCCTTTGCTGGCACTATCATGAGGGCATATTTTTACATCAACCATTTGCAAGGATCACAAAGCGAACGTGCATGGGAGAAGCAAGATAGAGCATCAACTAAGAGTTCATGTGCTTTCAATATGGGTCCGAAACAAGTCCAAATCCATGAAGAAAACATGCAACTGCTTGCTCAAATTTGCACAGGTATGGAGGTGAGGATAAAGTAGAACCAAGAGAGAGTGAATGTAGTGATTTATAAACCTCTATGTGCTCCATGTTTGAGGAACCATACTATGATGAGGACACATGTTTTCTTGTTAATTAGATGGGGGGTTTCCAGACCAATGACCTAGGGTCCAATATGGACTATTGGCACCAAGTTCAAGGAAACCAAGGTCAGAACTTTATTAGAGATGTTTATTATAGGGACAACCATGGAGGTTACTATGATAGGAATAGTGGTCCGGAGAGAGATGCAGATTAGGGTCACTGAGACTTTAGAAATGGTCCTTATGTGCCACTAAAAAACCATGACACCGGTGCAAGCAGTTCTAGAATTGAGTAGACATTTAATTGCATGTTGAGGAAAGCTGAGACACAGGATGAGACTCTAATGGGTATGGAATCAGAAATTTCAAGTATAAATCAGAAAATAGAGTCTCACTCTGTGGCTATCATAGTGCCGGAACAACAGTTTGGTCAAGTGTCAAGTGTCAACAGTTTGGTCAAGTGTCACTACCAAGCAACATAGTTCAAAATCCTAAAAATAACAGGCAGTGTATGGTGGTTACTACTCGGTGTGGCAAGAGCACCATTGATCCTCCCACGCCGAATGATGAAGAAGATGTTCGAGAGGAGATGCATGCGGCCAATGATACCGATGAAGGAGATGATCATTGTAAGGATAGGATGAGTGAATTTGCTAACGTACCATAGAGGTTGAAGCCCATTCCAAGACCTCCTCCTCCCTTTCCTCAAAGAATCCAAAAGAGAGAGGAAGAAGGAAAGTTCAAGGACTTTCTCTTCATGCTGAAACAACCCTCCATCAACATCCTTCTCATTGAGGCATTGGAGAAGATGCCAGGTCATGCTAAGTACATGAAAGACTTGATCACTAAAAAGTGCATTATGAGTTAGGAGCTCTCCCAAGGGCTTCAACATTGCAGTGTTATTGCTACAAGGTCCTTGGTTTGGATGCGAGAAGATCTAGGTGCTTTCACCATACCCTACATCATTGAAGATGTGGAGTTCGCAAGGGCACTATGTGATCTAGGTGTCAACATTATTCTGATGCCCCTTGCAATCTACAAGAAGCTTGGATTGGGAGCCCCTACTCCAACTAGCATGCGATTTTTTATAGAAGATCGCGCAGTAAAGAAGCCTATGGGATACTATACGATGTGTTGGTCAAAGTTGAAAAGTTCATATTTCTTGTAGACTTTGTGATCTAAGATTGTGAACATGACTTTGACGTCCCAATCATCTTGAGAAGGTCGTTCCTAGGAACTAGACAAGCACTAGTAGATATGGAAGCCGGTCAACTCAGGTTTAGATTGAATGACGAAGAAGTCGTCTTCAATATTTGACAATCCATAAAGTGCCCAGATGACTTGAAGAGTAATGTATAGGCAATTGGTGAAGTCTGAGTAACCAAGTTGTCCAAGTCATGCCACGACAATAAATCAGGCACTACTTGGGAGGCAACCCAAGGAACACTGGCACTTAGGTGCCCAGGTATGCTTTTTGACCTCCTATGTTTTATTTTGTTTTGATTTTATGCATTGGGGACAATTCACATCTTTTTCGATGGGGTGTCTGTAGTTATGAACCTCAGTGAAGTCTGAGTAGCTTGGGTCCATAACTACCCAATGTTTTATCCTAAGGTTTTCTTGCCCGTGTCTTTTTCCGCATGGATATTTATTTTTTATTGAATCGACAAGTTTAGGAAGTTTAGATAGTATTTGTAACATATAGTACCAACTTTTGTGGCATATGACATGCTTTGTGTTTTATTTTTTTTTTGAATTTTAATACCCACCAAAAATTTTGATTAGTAGTTAGATAGAAACCATGCATTTTTAGGTGTGTGACATTGTCTGTTCCAATAAGTGAGGGTACATTGAGATAAAAAGCATGATCTGAGAGTCTTTTATTAATAATGTATGCAGTGCCATGAGAATGTGAGCTTAATTTGATAGATTTATGTGTTTTGTGCTAACTTAGAACCTTGCTTATTACTCTAAGTTAGATTGTAGATTAATTGGGTTAGGAAAGGATCTTAGGTCATTGTTCTTAATAGTCCACTTAGCCTAAAAGTGACCAACAAAAACTGTGATATAATCCCTTAATGTTTGAGCCTAACATGTACCTATTCTTTGAAAACACCTGATTAACCTAGCCTTATTAGTTGTAAAATCCTGAAGTTGGTTGTGGTACTTCTTTGAACATTGTGTAGCTTGACTGAGGCAAAAAGCCTTAGCGTAAGCTAAAAAGCAAAATGAAGTATAGAAACAAGGCAAAAAGCTGAAAAATGAAAATAAAGCAACAAGAAAAGCTTGGAATAGGAAGAAGGGAGAATAAGGTGAAAATAATAGAGTTGTTAGGGCAAAGGTGTAGAAAAACACAGTATCAAGGAGGGCCTTTAGTAACTCTTTTCCCATAATATCATGCCAAAGCCCCTTGAGCTTACGTTACAAGCCTAAAAAGTCCTAAAGTGATCCTAGTCCAGTTAGTTGAAGGTCTGAGTCATGAGTATAGGGGTAAGCCTATGGTATTGGACAATATGCATGAATATTTGTTGTGAGAGTGAGTGATTTTGCACAGTCCCGAGGTTAAACATGAAAAGATCATTGAGTGTCAAATATGGGATTTCTTTCTATGAGGACACCTGCATTGCATTGTTAGCACTAGACTTGTTCTGTGATTGTGGATTGTTGATAACCCTTTGCTTGTCATAGTTACATTGTCACATGCACCATGTTGTATTGGTTTGCTAAATAGCTATCTGATACTGTTTTGTAAAGTTTGAGTGGGCATCTGAGTGTAAGATATATGTGATGTATGCCATTGGGTTGAGGTCTATGTGTTATTGTATTATCTATATAGATTGAGTCCATCGCTTGAGGACAAGCAACAATTTTTAGTTGAGGGTGTTTGTGTGCTGCAAAATTACAACAATGCTGATAACAAAAAACTTAAAAATTTATGAGTTCTCAATGCGATGTTAGTCAGTTTTATATGTTTTTGTGTTTATACTTGCAAGATTACAGGTTGGCCTTGATTTTGGGTAAAATTGCAGAAGCTGCTAAGTTTTGTTATCATATGAGAACTTTTACGGGTCATACGTCCTTCTATGGGTCGTAGGGTGGTTTCGTGGACAATTCTAGTGAGGGGCTATTTTCTGAAGTTTATTCTACGAACATGTAGATGAGTGGTAAAAACTTTTACGAGTTGTAGAAGATGATTCATGACCTGAGGATCAGAGACTTAGAATTTCATCAACCAAAACCCCCTTTAGGAGTTGTAAATTACTTTACAAGTCATAGAGGGGTGTCACAGAGTTGAAGTCCGAATTTCCAGCAGCTGAGTGTGAGACCCCAATTATGGGTCGTGGAATGCAATATGGCTCGTAAAACACCTTTAGTATGGTGTGCCGATCAATACTCCTATTTTTTTGGGAGTTCAATTTTAATTATTATAAATATGTTTTTAGGTTATTTTTCAGAAGTTTTTTTATATAATACTCAAAGAACTCAACATTTAGAGAGAAAAGTTTAAGATCATATCGGAGAGCCTTTGACAACACTAGTGTTTGAATTTAATCCTTAAGCTTGTGGTTCTTATTGAAGTTTGATTTTTCTTTTTCTTATTTCTATTGTGTATGTGTTCAATTATGTCTTCTCAATTCTTACTTCTTGCATGTACACAAAGAATGAGTAACTAAATCCAAAACTATGGTTGTAGGAACCATGAAAAACTAAAAAAGTAAAACCGGATAATTCATGATTCTTGGAAAGTTTATAGGCATGTACTAATTAACTATCTTCATTTTGCAAGTTTATTAGTGGTGGCTAACATTAGAACCCGCGGAGTCTGACTGACTGGATCGTGGTAGTAATGAATAGGAAAAGAGATTAATTAACAGGATTCGATTGATGTGTTGTCATCTAATCGACAAAACTAGGCCAAGGGGAGGTTGTACTGGAACTAATATATAATGGAATGCACACTATGGAGATGGGCCAAGTCAAATAATGACATTCACCTCTCACCTTTGACCAATGGGCTTGGTGAGCATAAATTACCATCCGGCATGCTATAAACTAGAAAAGAATTGGTTACCCAGTGATACTGAGTTGGGGAATCATGGGGAACACAATACCCTAGTTTCTCTCCATATTTATTTCTCTCTTGTGATAGTTAGTTTAGTTATGTTTCCCATTGATTATTATAGACCCTGCCTTTGGGGAAGTAAGTTGGTTAATCAGTCGGATTGCAAATTGGTGAATTCTTTTAAGTCTATGTATATCCTGTGGGTTTAACCCTAACCTTTGTTAGGTTCTATTTCTTGACAATGACCGCTTTATCCTCTAAAAAAGTGGTGTAACTTTGGCGACATCAGTGATCCAATCTCTAGTTTAACTCCTCAATAGATGTATCTAACCATATACTGATGAGATAATCAAAAAACAATAGCAACATAGCCAGTGAGATTCCACTTTCCTGGGTGTCCTTGTTGATTATGTTGCACTGACTTTAGAAAACAATTGTCCCACCTGTGTCAGATCTTCAAAAAATATATTACTTTTGGAGGATCCTACATATACTCATCTTCCTTTTTAGAGACTTCGAGCAATGTAGCGTCATCCATTGGCTCATCATACAACTCAGTGCAAACTCTAGAATAGAGGCATCACACATACTCTCCCCAACTTGGTCATTCTCTACTAAGCCTATTCTTCATACGGCACCTGAAGTTATCATAAGGATTTGCCTCTCAATCTACACGAGGCTAGTTTAGTCTTCAAAAAATAGTGGTATCATACACCTCAAATAATTGCTCACTCTTATATGATCAATCTCAATCCCTTAGCCCTAATCTATCACGCCCAAAGTCCCATTAAGGTGGACTGGCACCCGTTGCCGACAAGGCCCCTGAGAACCAACATATAATTATGCACTTGCTATGAACACTATAAGAGGTTTCCATATTCAACATGCTTTCACAAAAAAATTAGATAATATTAACAAGCCAAAAGGAAATGCATATGACTAGGCCGTTGGAGCCACGATGTTTAAAGTACGACACATGACCACACTTTACTTTACATAGTCTACAAAGCCTCTAGGTAAGGAACAATAACTATTTGGGTCGGGATACGCCTCGCCTCAATGACTAACTATACAATACAAAATATAAGCTCTAGACATACAAAGTCTCGAAGCAACCTAGAGCTCAGTAACAATAGCTGGAAGTCCTGTACTCCTACTGGGGAGATGATGTAGATCCTCTACCTATAACATGAAATTCAAGTCCCCAGTAAGGGACATTAGTACGAGATAATATACTGAATATGTAAGGCAAGACATATTGTATATGAAATAAAAACCCAAATGAAAGCACATGCTGGTGTGTAAGGATAAAAAGACCACTTTTAGTCATACTGTGGAATGACGTACTTTATGTCTTTTTTATTACTTTACCTTTCTTTACTGTATAATCTGTGCATAATATATCATGTAATGATCAGCTGATCAGTAGTAGATTAATATCGGTATTGACCCATGCTAGGCTTTCCTTTCACCCCTGGAATACCCCATATAATATGGGATTGGCCTATGCTAGGTGATTCTTCCACCCTTGGGATACCACCTATCAATAAGCAACTTCAATTAATCTTTTAATTACTTTTGAGATGATTCTTTTGGTGGTCATAACATTTAGAGTTTTAGGAACATAGACATGACATGTGACATATAAACAACTATACAAGATAATACCACAATGAAAAGAGAGTTACACAACTAATGAAACGGGTAGGAGATTAAACAACACATGGACTCCATTTGGTAAAAAGGAACTCATGTATCTTTGGTATCCAAGTATGTATGCAAATTTGACAATAGCTATGTATGGAATCATATGAATAGGGTAAAAAGTGGAGACACAGTTATTAGTTATGTCGGAGTTGGTAAGTGCCTTAATGTGCCAAGGAAGAACTTAGATTCTATGCCAAATAATAGGAAATCAAGTAGCCTTACATACCTCGTTGTACTATGTCGTTATTACCTCAGAGTAGTATCCTTTTCCTCCAGATACTTATCTACAATATAGTAGGTGATAAAACTAGTATTAGCAGCTAATAAACACATCTTGGCAGTCCAATCTCATAAAAACAAACACTCGGGCAGCAAGCTTTTAACTATCAATCCACGAGTATTCTTTCAACCTTTCCACCTCTAATCATATTTTTGTTTAGCACACATTGTTATATGCATGTTACATCCAGCCCGTTTTAGTCACGTAACAGGGCTACAACAGCTCCTAAATACAACGTACAACAACTCTACACAACATGCAAGTAGGCAACGTAACATTACGTCCTTTCGCTACATTTCGGCGTCAACCATTCCAAATCTATTTCAACCTCAACCAAACTGTTCTCAACTTGTTTAAATATAAAGAAAGTCGAAAAAATTCGTAAAATAGTCCAAAATTAGATGGAAAACGTGAGACAACAATCACCAATTATCCGCCTACAAGTTCCTACTAAGAGCACCATTAAGATAGCATACAAGAACTCATTTTTGCGGAAGATAAAAGTGGTGAAGTAGGCTTATTTCATTACTAGAGAACCAATCCTTGTTAAAAACATAAACATTTCTTTATAATTCAGCCAACCAACAAGAGAAAAACAACTTAATAACCAAGAAATGTGTACAACAATCTTTGGAACAAATGTTGTCCAAAATTCCTGCACAAGTACAAATAGCATACTCCTCATGTTTTAAATGGAAACTTTATGCCAAACCATAGGTCTTTTTACTTTCCTTAGCCCTCAAGGATTAGGTGCTCTTCAAGAACCCTAAAGCTATGCCTTGACTGCTTTACAAAGTGAAGAGAGAGCAAGGAGAAACTTTAAAAGAAATCTGATTTTTGGCTAAGTAAAAATGACTTAAAGTTGGTGATTTTTAAACCCTTTTAAAGGGCCACTTTTGGCCGACATTCTTTTGCATTTCAATCCTTATTTTATTAAGGTGGTGATGCAGCAACTTGGCCTTTTCACTTGGGCCTTATTGGGCTTCAATTCGATGGGTTTTGCTGCAAATATTTTTCTTTTACACCCATTTAGTTTGGGCCCTATTTGTGAATTGGGTTGTGAATGTGATTTGGCCCTTTTCCTAACCATCATGGGCTGCAAATATTGCCCATTTATGATGCTAAACCATGGGCACAAATTACACCCTTAACTCGGGGTTTATTCTTTTTGGACTTGAACTAATTCGGTATTGGGCCTCGTCTCAGTCTACCTAGCCTATTTAAGCTAAGCACATAGGTGACTCTCCTACTAGCTTCCTAAGTCCCACAAGCATCTCACTTCTTTCAATTTATTTAAGGCCACGACTTCATTAATTAGACTTAAAACTTATATACACTCGGTCATCTTGAGCGTTAGACATACATATAGCCCTCTAATCTGAAATTCAAGCACTCTTAAAAATGTGTGCTGATTTGACCCCACCATATCAGATTTCATATGCATAGGACTAGTACATGTAAGATTTGAGGTGTTACATGATCAATCAGATTTTGAAGAGTACATTTGATAGGCTTTATGTATCAATTAATAACTCTTATTCCCTTACCATTCTTTCACCTCTTTCCATCTGCATCTTTAGCTATTGCACTAGGAGCTTCCGCTTGTGCATTACTATGGGTACTATGATAAATTTCTTAATCTCATTAACTACCTGTGCCTTTTTTACTCCGGACAACTCTTTGCAATTCTTCTACAGAACTAGTATCCCTTTTTTGGGATCCTTAAAGGTCATCAACATCCTTACGAAGTTTATGAATCATTTCTTTTGTGTGTGTATATGTATATATATATATATGAAGATTTAATCCGTAAAAACCTGGTAAGCAAGATATGAAGAGAGGTATGTTCAATCATACCATATTGGAAATTGAGAATCCAATAAAATATTGAAGAAAATTCTTGCAAAATTTATTTCTGTATATGTATGACACTGAAGAGTAGAAATACGTCCAACAAAGTAGGTGAGAGGCATTATAATAGTGCCCCACTTATATGTTGGGTGAAATATTGTTATTACTAAGGTCATATAAAAAACCTTTCTACCTTTTTAGTTCATCTTACATAAAATAAAAGAAAAAAAGTGGGTTACATCACAAAATTGTAACACCCAGAGGTTGGAAAATCAGAATAAGAAAAAAAACGTTGCAAAAAAGAAATTCTAGTGCAAGGTCTAGAGGCCTATTTGTGGACTGTAAATTGTAGCATGGTCCGTAGATGGATGGTTATAGATAACATCTGAGCCTTGAGAAAATTGTAGTAAGATTTGATGTTTAGCTAGTATGGTTTGTGGGCCATAAAAGGAACTACGGCTCATGGAAGATGATCATAGAAAAGGGGCCTGGGTTTTTAAAAATTAACAAGTTACAGTACATTTATTACTTATTTACAGGATGACTCGTGATAGCGACTATGACCCAAGACCTTGATCGTAAAACATAACTAAATTTAGAATTATTTTAGACCAATGTAAGGAGGTTTACACAATCCAAGCTATGCCCTAGGTGTCACTTGGTGATTAGAATCCTGATGTCCTCTAATTAAGTCATTTTAGCATTTATCATTAACAATACATAAGGTAAGAATAATCATTAATAAATTAGAATAAAGCAAAAGATTAGTCTCAACCAAACAACAAGAAGAAGCAATCTTAATCCAAAGTTTAAAGACAACATAGAATCCATTATGTCCAGCATGCCTCTACTAGTTATACATGGGGGGCTTACGAAATGTTCCTAGCTTACCCTCAAAAATAGAGGAAATAAGGAAATCATTTCAAAATAACAACAAGGTCCAATAATAGAAAGAGAAACTTGATAGGCTCTCACTCAGAACAAGAGAACTCACCAAGAAATCTACAATGATCATTCCAAATCTTGCCACAAGTATGATGAGATGGAATATTTGCCCCTATATTATAACATAATAGAGGCAAGAAAATATATGTTCGTACTTTGAATCTACTATGTAAGACCCCACCTATGAAGAGTATGAGAGATGCATGAAAACAAGCTTTGAAATTTTTTTCGAGAAACTGTCAGTGCTTACGAGAGGGTTTTACGAGTCTTAAGATAGATTATGGCTCATATATGGTTTTTTTGGAGCCTGGTAAGACTTGGTGAAATTTGGGGTCTTTCGAGAGGTCAATCTAAGACTTATCAGACCATCTATAAAGTCTTATATGAGTCATAGACCATGTCTTGAAATGAGAATCATAGAAGGGGACTCTGAAAGTCTATCAAACGAAACATCTATCTACGACCCGTATAGTGGTCTTGTCAAGTGATATTTATAAGGGAAGTTCTAACCTTTCCTATTCCCTTAACAACTTCATCTATCCCTTCCGTGACCCCTCATGCAATTCCAAGCCCCTCTCTCATCAAGTCAAATGCAAATAATACCAATCGCCTAAGTTCTAGTATGAGTTCATGTATTTGTCAGCTTTAATTCCTCATATCTCTTAGCACTCAATTAATTAGATGTTGGGCGACCTATTTAATGAAAGATCTATTAATTATCTTTCTAATGCAACTGGTTTCACCTCATTTGGAGTTTAGATCAAAATGTTATGCCCATTTTAGTGAAGCACTATCATGTTGTCAGTTTCTATGACCCACTAAATGAGTCGTGGAATGAATTACAGCCCGTAAATGGGGTTTTGTGAAACTGTTCGGCCAGCTTTAAAAAGGGTATTTTAGCCCTTTCATCACACCCTAAGCCCAATCCCACATCATTTCGACTTCCCACACGCCCTATATCAGCGTAAAACTCCCCCAAATGACCCTAATCAACCTCATGCTTCCTCATATCAAAAACCTTAAGTCTCAAAAATTCTCTCAAGCTCTTCAGGGCATTAAAGAAAAGGGTGCAAACTAGGCTTTCCGGTTCTCCATCTCTTAATCAGATTTCCTCCATTAAATTCACCCCAAGGTATGTGGATTTGATTGTGGGAACCTTCCCACAAGCACAACCAATCTTCTTCTCAAACTACATGGTTTTATGGATTATTTTATGGGTATTTATGATCTCTTAGTCAAGATTATATTATTATGCATTGTTCACATGATTTCTGTTTGGCTTCTTCAAGCAATGATGATTTATGCAAAACTATTCTTGGGGTTTGACTTTGTGACGAGTTTTTATGATATTAACATAATGTTCTCTGTGATTCCATGAAAAGCTATAATGGAACTTATGCGTTTTAGTTATGGAATAGCTATAAAGGAACTTATGCATTTTAGTTGGTTTCCATGATACTCAATACAAGGGTTTTACTATTATAATGGTGGGTTGATTTGAATAACTTTAAATGAGTTGATTTTACTTCTCTCTTATCTTATACTCTTGAATTGCATGATTTTAAGTACGTGAGCATAAACCCACCATGTTTGGCTAAATTTACTTGACAAAGATTTTTATGTTGATGAAAGATTATTGCATGAATTACAAAACAAGCATGTTATGATAAATTATGGGCTCCCAAGCATGTATTAAACTCATGAAAGGTTTCTATGAATTGCAAGTAAAATGTTGTGCCTTATTCTATATATTATGCCCTCTTGTGAGTAATTAATGCCTACATGATGGGGTTAAGAATAATAACTATTTTACCCTCATGTACCAACTCTCACTAGAAGGGGTTAAGCATATTATAATTTCAACCCTCATGTGTAATGCGATACATACTAGAAGGGGTCAAGTCTATGCATTGTTTTTACCCTCTTGTACAAGGTATATGCCACGTATACGGGTTAAGTATTTGAATGAGCTACCCAGGCCATGTTATTATGTTACATAAGTTATGCAAGTTATGATTAATCTTATGATTATTTCAAAGTATTCTGTAGGATTAGACTTAGCACCGAAAAGAGGCTTAAGGTGGGGGCACGCCCCAAGGGGTCCTTATATAAAGTCTTGGTATCTTAATTATGTTCCACAATAGGTTTATAATGGGCTTTTACAAGTGGATCCATCTAGGATAATTTCTCTATTATGTGGGTTCACGCTTGGTTTACCTTTGCAAGTAGACCACTCCTTTATTCTAGAAGGATTGAACATCGGGATTCCAAGTAGTAGCTCGCTTTGTCTAATATGTCGGTTAGAGTCTCCTCCCACATATGTATGATATATTATGTAAGTTTGATTATATGCATGCATGTTTTAACTAAAGCATTGATTGTATATGTCATATTGAACTTATGTATGTTGATTATAATTATGCATCTTAATTATTATGGCTTATGTTCCTTGTTGCATTGCACGCCGCATACTTAGTACATTCCAAGTACTGACACATACGTTTTTCTGTATGATCTAACCATGAAGGAACCAAAGATTCTTTCTATTCGCCTCCTCCATGCAGTTAATTGGTTAGGTGAAGACTTGCTTATACTAAGTCCCCCACACTTGGGGATAAAAACCTTATACATTCATCATGATTTTATTTGAACTACTCTATTTTTGGATAGTATCTTTGAGGGTGAGCTCGAGAGATGTCTTGGACCCTACTCCATTCGTAGTTAGAGGTATTGTTGGATACATAAGTTTTATGTTATGATCTCGACTCTTATTATGTCGCTATATTATTGGAGCTTTCCCTTAGTCCCTTATTCCCTTTTTGTGGTAAATGTTTGCTATGTTGACAAGATGGAAGCCCCAAGTCCCTAAATGACCACATAGTGTGAGTCATACTTACCCGCTCCTTAGACTTATTTGGTATATGATTCATGTTTATCCTCTTCCCTACCACATCCCCGTAGTGTGATTCCAAATCCCCGTTTTCCTTAGAAATTATATGCTATATATTTATTAATCTTCTATTGTTTCCCCAAAATAAAGGATGTGTTATGCATGCTTAAGAGGCTTGTTTGGGGATCCTTTCGGGTTCCCATTTGTCGTGTCACATCTAGGCCCTAGGCTTGTCATTGGGCCATGACAAGCTTGGTATCAAAGCACTAGGTTTATAAATGATCCTCGTAAATCCAACACACCGCATCGAGTAGAGTCTTGTTCATTATTTTAAAGCATGTCACAACTATGAATAAGAGGCTATGAGGCGTTCTAGGAGATGAACCACTGCTTCATGATCCATGTTATGCGGTAGAGCTGAATCCTCTAAGACTTATTTCTGATTCCTATCTGTTACGTTTTAAAATATTTCTCAAGCTATTATGAATTGTGGACAAGATTATACCCATCCATCACTTGAGGATCAGCTTCCTAACAATGACATATCAAATTCGGAGATTCATAATGCTCTATAGCTATTGACCAAAGTTGTAACCGCTGAACTAAACCAACAAGCGGGTGCCCTAGAGATTTCAAATGATAAGAGGAGGGAGAGGAATTCTAAAAGGGTCTGAGTTTATGGTGCGTCATCTTCTACTAGTCTATTAGCGCCAAAGCACAAAAAGAAAAGACTTCTTTTTTCCATTCTCAAGGGTGTGGTAAGAAGCATCACGAAAAGTGTTTGGCCAACACTGAGGGTTGTTACAAGTGTGGTTACATTGGGCATAAGATGATAGATTGTATTATAACCCCCGTAGAAGGAGAAGGATGGCTCGAGTTAGAGATAGACTCCCATATGCTAAGCCTAGTAGTAATGGTGCACTAAGTCATCCTAGGTGCCCAAAATGTGGAAGAAATCATGCCAGCACGTGCTTGAGAAACACATGTGGATCCTTTTATTATGGCAAGATGGACCACAAGATTGTTGGTTGTCCATATGCTCAAAGAAAGGGTAAGAATGATAATCCTCTAAGACATGGCACTCATGGGACTCAAAGGGCAAAAGGTGGTGCCAAGGCTGGTGGTGCTACTATTCCCATGTATCTAGGCAAGGGTGTTGGTGTTCAAGCTTCTCTTATGTGTCACAATTATGGAAGGTACCATTGGGGATATTGTTTTGCCAATTCAAGTGCATCTTTTGGGTGTGGCACAAAAGATCATCAGTTAAGACATTTTCTGTGGGATACTAAAAATTTTGAGGATGACCGTCGACGATCTTAACTATACCCCTCTAAGAGTCACCAGACCTAGCATGGTGCTTCACCGGTATGTTAAAGGTTTATGATTATAATGTGTATGTTTTAGGGATCCGGGTGTCACTCTATCGTTCATTACATCATTTGTTACTAATAGATTTCATGTATGTCCAAAATTATTGTGTGAGCCCTTTGTGTTGTCTACCCTCATTGGTGAGTTCATTATCACTAGAAGAGTCTATAAGGGTTATCCCCTTCTATATTGCATATAGTCTTGCCTTATGATTTTATTGAGCTTGACTTAGTAGTTTTGATATTGTTCTTGGGATAGATTGGTTACATGCATAGCATGCTCCCGTTGATTGTAGAACCTGCAAGGTTAAGTTCCAAACTCCTATTGAGCTCGTCCTTTGGTGGGAAGGTCATAATATGATTGTGGAGGGTAGGCTTATTTCTTCTCACCCAAAAATTTATTTCAAAGGATTACACTAACCATCTTATTAGGGTTTGGGATATTGAGTCTAAAGTCACCCCCATTGAGTTGGTTCTGGTTGTCGATGAGTTTCTTCATATCCTTCTTGGTGAGCTTCCTAGTGCTCATCTCGAAAGGGAAATAAATTTTGTCATAGAATTTCTCCCTAATACTCAACCCATTTCCATTCCTGCTTATCATATGGCTCTGGCAGAGTTGAAGGAGTTAAAGGATCAAATGAAGGATTTGTTGGATAAGGGTTTTACAAGGCCGATTAAGTCACCTTGGGGTGCAATGGTGTTGTTTGTAAGGAAGAAAGATGGCTCACATAGAATGTGCATCAAGTATTGGCAACTCAGTAAGGTCACAATAAAGAACAAGTATCTTCTGTCAAGAATAAATGACCTATTTAATCAACTACAAGGGGCTAGTCATTTTTCTAGGATTGATCTTCGGTTCGGATAGAACCAAGCGAGGGTGAGGGAGTATGGCTTTACCAAGGCGGCTTCCTGGACAAAATATGGGCATTTTGAATTGGTAGTAATATCATTTGGTTTAACTAATGCTCATGCAATATTTATGGATCTCATGAATACGGTTTTTAAACCCAACCTTGGCATGGTTGTTGTGGTATTCGTTAATGATATTGTGGCTTACTCCCGAAGTGAAGAAGATCATGTGAAGCATTTGAAGGTAGCGTTGCAAACCATTAAGAAAGGGAAGTTGTGTACTAAGTTGGATGAATGTTGGTTATGATTAAAAGAAGTTGCAATCATTAGGAATGTGGTGTAAGGTAAGGGAGTCAAAGTGAATTCCAACAAAAAGGAAGTTCATTGATTGTCCAGGTTGGGAGTGAGGTTAGATGAGTCCGAAAGATGGAGCGATGATAGTTCCAGATTGTTCTAATCCTTCTTTGATTGAAGAGGTCAAATCTAAGCACGACCTTGACCTCACTTTGTTAGAGTTGAAATCATTGTTGAAGGATAGCGAGATAGAGGTTTTCTCCCAGGGGTAGAAGGCGTCCTTAGGCACCAAGGTTGGTTGAGTATGCCAAATTTTGATGTCTTAAAGGATTTGATTTTGAAAGAGGCGCATAACGCATCCTATTATATCCACCTCAATTCTATGAAAAATGTATGGAGGTTTGAAGGAGGTATATTGGTTGGATGTAATCGAAAGTCTCATCCATTAAGGGTGTTGTTCATCTTGCCAAGAAAGGTAAATTGAGCCCAAGGGCCGTGGGTCCTTACAAAATGTTGAAAAGAGTTGGTAAGGTAGCTTATGGACTTGAGCTGCCTAACAAGATGGAGTTGATTCCCCCACATGGTCTCTATGTCTATGTTAAGAAAGTGCGTAAGTGACCCAAACTCCACAGTGCCTTTGGAAGTTGTAGGTGTTGTGGAGGAAACATGACATATAAAGAAGTGCACATGAAAATATTAAATTGTCAAGTAAAGAGGTTGATGAATAGAGGTGGAACATCTATTGAAGTCTTTAGGAGGAAGCAACAGGTCAAAGGTTTTGCTAGGTAAGCTTAAGCGAACATGAAAAAGCGATAACCTTATCTGTTCGATTCTAATCAAGCTTGGGGTACCACGATAATTCCTATTTCAGAACCTCTTCTCCTTGCATGACATTCTTATGTTATTTATGCATGGTCATGTGATTTTGATGTTGCCTTGTAAATGCTATTTATGACATGGTTTAAAGAATTTGAATGGTGCACGTGTTGCATTTTTGTACATGGTGCATTTGCCATATGGTGCATGAATCTGTTCCTTAGAGCTTGCCTTAGCACATTCGGGGACGAATGTTCGCAAGGGGGAGATATTATAGGACCACACTAATGGAGGGTAAGAGAGATACAAGAAAATAAGCTCTAGAATTTTTTTGGAGAAACTGTAAGTGCTTATGAGAGGGTTTTATGAGTCTCAAGAAGGACTACGACTCGTATGTGGTTTCGTGGAACCTGGTCAGACTTAGTGAAATTTGGGATCTTTCAGGAGTTCAATCTACGACTTATCAGAGGACACATAAAGTCTTATATGAGTCATAGACCATGTCATGAAATGAGAATCAGAGAAGAGGTCTCTAAAAGTCTATCAGATGAAACCTCTATTTATAGCCCATAGAATGGACCACGACCCATAAACAGGGTCTCGTGGTGCTGTCCAGTGACTCTTATAGGGGAAGCTCTAACCTTTCGTATTCCCTTAACAGCTTCTTCTAGCCCCTCCATGACCCCTCATGCAATTCCAAGCCCATTTCTTATCAAGTCAAGTGCAAACAATTCCAATCCAAGTTCTAGAATGAGTTTATGTATGTGTCAACCTCAAATAATCTAATCTCATAGAACACAATGAATTAGATGTTGGGTGACCTACTAAATTAAATCTCTTTGAATTATCTTTCCAACACAACTGGTTTTACCTCATTCGAAATTCCGACCAAAATGTTTTGCCCATTTTAGTGAAGCACTGTCAAGCTGTCAGATTCTACGACCCACTTTACGGGTTGTGTAACGAATTACGGCCCGCAAATGGGGTTTCGTGGAACTATTTGGCAAGCTTTAAAAAGGGTATTTTAGCCCTTTCCTCATACCCTAAGCCACATCCCATGTCATTTTGACTTCCCACATGCCCTATATTAGTCTAAAACTCTACCCTAATGACCCTAATCCACCTCATTCTTCCTTATTCCAAAACCCTAAGTCTCAAAAACTCTCTCAAGCTATTCAAGGCATTCAAGTAAAGGGTGCTATCTAGGGTTTCAGGTTCTCCATCTCCAAATCA
Source organism: Solanum rostratum (assembly GCA_029948455.1). NCBI lineage: Eukaryota > Viridiplantae > Streptophyta > Magnoliopsida > Solanales > Solanaceae > Solanum > Solanum rostratum. The sequence goes on from CM057056.1 coordinate 41,290,754, forward strand.
GAGGCATTCAAGTAAAGGGTGCTAGCTAGGGTTTCATGTTCTCCATCTCCAAATCAGAATTCCTCCATTAAAATCACACCATGGTATGCGGGTCTGATTGTGGGAACCTTCCTTCCCACAATCCCAACCAATCTTCTTCTCAAACTACATAGATTTATGGATTATTTTATGGGTATTTATGAACTCTTGCTCATGATGATATTATAATGCATTGTACACATGATTTTTATTTGGGTTCTTCAAGCAATGATGATTTATGCCAAAATATTGTTGGGGTTTGACTTTGTAATGAACTTTTATGATATTAAAGTTATGTTCTCTATGATGCCATGAAAAGCTGTAAAGGAACTTATGGGTTTTAGTTGGTTTCCATGATACTCAAAACAAGGGTTTTACTATTTTGATTTTGGGTTGATTTGAATAACATAATAAGTTGATTTTACTCCTCTCGTGTCTTATACTCTTGAATTGCATGATTTTATGTATGTGATCATAAACCCAACATGTTTGACTAAATTTACTTGACAAGGATTTTTACGTTGATGAAAGAGTGTTGTATGAATTATAAGACAAACATGTTATAATAAATTATGACCTCCTAAGCATGTATTAAAATCATGAAAAGTTTCTATGATTTGCAAGTGAAATGTTGAGCATTATTCTATATATTATACCCTCTTGTGATTAATTAATGTCTACGTGAAGGGGTCAAGCATAACAACTATTTTACCCTCATGTACGAACTCTTACTCGAAGTGGTGAAGCATATTATAATTTCTACCCTCCTGTGTAATGGAATACCTACAAAAAAGGGTCAAGTCTATGCATTGTTTTTATCCTCTAGTACAAGGTATGCCATGTATAGGAGTTAAGTATTTGAATGAGCTGCTCATGACATGTTATTATGTTCTATAACTTATGCAAGTTATGAGTAAGCTTATGACTATTTCAAAATATTTTGTGGAACTAGACTTAGACCGAAAATAGGCTTAAGGTGGGGACTCAACCCAAGGGGTCCTTATATAAAATCTTATTCTCTTAACTATGCACCACCGTATGTTTATATTATTTCCCTAAATGGGATTTTACTAGTGCATTCATCTAGGATAAGTTCTCTACTTTGTAGGGTCATGCCGTGTTTACCTTGGCAAGTAGACCACGCCCTCATTCGGTGTGGAGTGAACATCGAAATTCCAAGTAGTAGCTCGCTTGGTCTTATATGTTGATTAGAGTCTCTTCCCACATATGTATGATATATTATGCTAGTTTAATTATCTTCATGTATGTTTTAACTGAAGCATTAATTGTACATGTCAGATTGAGCTTATGTCTATTATAATTATGCATCTTTATTATTATGTCTTAAGTTCTTTGTTACATTGCACCCCGCATACTTTGTATATTCCAAATACTAATGCATAATTTTTTCCTATATGATCTAACCATGTAGGAATCACAGCTTCATTCAATCCTCCTCCACACAGTTAATCCGTTTGGTGAAGGCATGCTATTAGTGAGTCCCCCACATTCGGGGACAACAACCATTTACTTTCATCCCATTATTTGAAATAGTCTATTTTTGGATACTATCTTCGAGGGTGAGCCTTGGAAATTTCATGGCCCCCGCTCCATTCATAGTTAGAGGTGTTGCTGGATACATGGGTTGTATGTTATGATCTCAACACTTATTATGTCTATGTATTGTTGGAGCTTTCCCTTAGTCCCTTATTCGCATTTTCTGGTGAATGTTTTCTATGTTGAAAAGGTGGAAGTCCAATGTCCCTAAATGCCCCATAGTGTGAGTCATACTTATTCGCCCTTGACTTATTTCCTATGTGATTCATATTTATACTCATCCCTATAACATCCTCGTAGCGGAAGTCCAAAGCATGCTTCCCTTAGAAATTATGTTCTATGTGTTTATTAATCTTTTATTGTGTCTACAAAACAAAGGATGTGCTATGCATGCTTAAGAAACTTGTTTGTGGATTCGTTCGGGTTCCTATTCGCATATTTGTGAGTGACAGTCTATGCATGAGTAAACATGAGATAATGTAGTCCTTAAATCATAAGATGGAAGACCAATAGTTAAGCAAAACATAAAGGGTAAATATGAGTAAATCATGAGGTAAATGCATCAAAGCATGAAAAGGAAGCTCGTAAAATCAACATATTCATTTTGTTTGATATTATCACAACCCAAGCTAGGCCCTAGGTGTAACACAGTGATCAAAACCCTAAAGGATTGCAAAATGACATAGTATAGTGCTAGGGAGGTTGGGAAAGTCCATAGTGCCCTTAACTAAAATTGAAATCACACAAAAAGGCAACTAGGTCTGTGAGGCACCTAGTTTATGGTAGATCGTTTCCCTACGACTTCTCCAAGATTAAATTTGGACTAAGTTTGGCAAATTCCATGATGCAAACTTGGTATGGGATCTTTATCTCAAAAATAATTCTTAAAAACTCCATGACCAAGGTAAAATCTTTGAGAAGCTTTAGCATCATGGGATATATGTGGATCCACTAGCTAAGCCTGTGAAGCAAACCTATGATGGCATATAGTATTGTATAAGAGGTTTCTACTTCGATTCCCTTAGGAAGATAAACTTTCGTCTTTCACATCAAACCCCGCCTCAGGCCTTCCATGTCTAAATCAAATTCCAACCGAATAGTAAATCATAAATTAAAGAAACATATCATAACTTGAAGTCAGTAAGTCATCCTCATAAAATAGAGTCGCTCATTAAGATCTTGGTGATTCAAAGAATGTGAGAATTATCTTTATCACGAATTGAATCCATGAGCAGGTGAGAAAATCATTTCACTATATTTCATTAATTCTTTAAGGACTTTAACAAATCATAATTAAGCATTTTGATGAAACTTAAGTGAAGTCCTTTTTTATTCATAATAATAGTTCTTAGAAAAACTAGGGTACTTACATAGTTCCATCTCGAGTAAACTTTAATACATGTAATTCAATTAGATCGTGCATAATCATGAGGAATAATATCAATTGAAATCATAACTAATAGAAAACATATAAAATTCATGAACCTTAAATAGACTTGTAGGAATATACTTGCAAATCATCAAAATTATACAATTGATATCAATTCATATGTAAAAAGATATGATAACCATAACATAAACTCTTAATTCATGCAATTGAATAATTTTTTTAAAAACCCATAAACCTTCATACTTCGAGTTGACTGAAGAAGTTGAGAATTCTCGATATCCGTAGGTTAAAGGGACCCATGGATGAGTACCTACATGCCTTCGACAGTAATCTAACTTGTAATCTAGAATCTCATGAAGGAATTTGCTGGAAACCTTAGCTTGACCTTACATGAGCTTGAGAGATTTAAGGAAAATAAGGTGATATATGGATTGGGGAATTTGAGTAAAGAACTTAGAACATGATGATTTTTCACGATCTGATTCCTTAAGCCATGATGGTGCCTTCCATAACCTAATGAAAGGCAAGCCAACCTGTAACTCGAAATTGTATGTACTTGGTGTTAGGGGGAAAACTAACAGAGTCTAACCATATATCACTAATATAGAAGACCAAAAATATAAATAATTGATGATATATGCAAGAAACCTTCCAAGAACATGAAAGTCACTAGTATAGATTTGTTATACACAAAAATAAGTACAAGTCCCAAAAGTGGACCAATATATATAGAAGAACTAGCTAGTCTCAAAACATACGCAAAAAGATGGGCCACTAAGTAAGGGAGACAAAATTATCAAAAAAATGCCAAATGCTCACCCTGGTCTTTGGTGGGAGCTATTACAAGATAGATCGATAAGTTCTGGTGATTCGTGCTTGGACCTACATCACAAAAGTAGATGTAGAGTGTAATATTAAGTACCACGATAGCAGATAATAAGTAAGTATCATAGACCAATTGAACGGGAAAGGTAACAACAATATGAAAAAGAGGAATACACCTAAAACATATTCAAAATAAGCCAACAAGAATGAAGGAACTATCTATAATGCAATCAAAGAGAAGGCTAAGTGAATAACTATGCTACGTACAATCAAGAGAAGGCCAAGTGAATAACTATGGTAAGTAGACCCAACCAGGCTTGCGTAGGATGGACCAATACATCAGAGAACTAGAGGAAAAGGGCCTAGAAAAGAGAGAAATTGTCATTCCAAACTCCACAAAACTAAACCAACCCCAAAAATGATTATCTGAAGGAAGATGTTTTTTAAATACTGGGTGCTAAGGTCAAGACTACTACTACTTGAATGCTCGCCCTATAGCCAAGGCTAAGATTACTACTACCCGGATGATTTCCTGTTTCATACAAGATGCCGAAATTGTTAGTACTACCCGGATGCTCGCCATATGTATAAAGGGGAATGAAGTCCTAGACTTTTACTACTCAGATGCTCGGCAAACTAAATCAGAGGTGCTTAATGTAACATCCCACATCTTACATGTACTAGTCCAACGCAGATGAAACATGATATGGCGGGGTCAAATCTGCACACATTTTAAAAGTGCGTGAATTTTAGATTAAAGGGGTATATGTACATCTAACGCTTAAGATGACCGAGTGTATATAATTTTTAAGTCAAGTTAAGGAGATTTTGACCTTAACTGAAGTGAAATAAGTGAGGTGCTTGTGAGACTTAGTAAGCTAGCAGGTGACTCACCTACATGCTTAGCTTAAATAGGCTAGGTAAATGGAGACAAGGCCCAACACCAAAATTGTTAAAGTTCGAGAAAGAATAAACCCTGAGCTAAGGATGTCATTTGGGCCCATGGTTTAGCATCATAAAAGGACAACATTTTCAGCCCAAGATGAATAGGAAAAGGGTCAAATTACATTCACAACCCAATTCACAAATAGGGCCCAAATTAAGTAGGTTTAAGTGAGAAATATTTGCAACAAAGCCCATCCAATTGAAGCCCAATAAAGCCCAAGTGAAAAGGCCAAGTTGCTGCATCATAACGTTAATAATGTAAGGACAGAAATCCAAAAGAAAGTTGTCCAAAAGTGGCCTTATAAAAGGGAGAAAAATCCAGCAACTTTTAGTCATTTTCTTAAAGCCAAAAATCAGATTTGTCTTAAAGTTTCTCCTTGCTCTCTCTTCACTTTGTAAAGCAGCCAAGGCTCACCTCTAGGGTTCTTGAAGAGAACCTAATCCTTGAGAGCTAAGGTAAGTAAAAACACCTATGGTTTGGTGTGATGTTTCCATGAATAAAATGAAGAGTATGCTGGTTGTACTTGTGCAGGAATTTGGGACAGCATGTGTTCCAAAGATTGTTGTCCACTTTTCTTGTTAATTAAGAGGATTTTCTCTTGTTGGTTGGCTGGATTATGAAGTAATATGTATGTTTTTAACAAGGTTTGGTTCTGTAGTAGTATAAGAAGGCTGCTGCACTATTTTTACCTTCCGCGAAAATGAGTTCTTATATGATACCTAAATTGCACTCTTAGTAGGAATTTGTGGACTGAATATTGGGAATGGTTGTCTCATGTTTTCCATCCACTTGGGGGACTGCTTTTGTACTGTTTTAGGACTGTATTTGTGTGTAAATATTTTGAGGACAGTTTGGTTGAGGTTAAAACAAATTTGGAATTGTTGACGCCAAAATGTAGCGAAAGGATGTAATGTTGTGTTGCCTACTTGTGTGTTGTGTAGATTTGTTGTCTGTTGTACTTTATGAGCTGTTGTAACACTATTATGGGGCTAAAAATAGCTGGATATGACATGTATATGGGAATGTGTATTAGAAAATATGATTAGGAATGGAAATGTTGAAAGAATACACTTTGGTTTCTAATTCCGAGCTTGCTGCCCGGATATTATTTTTGGGTGAAATTGAATTTCAAAGATGTGTTTATTAGCTGCTAATACTAGTTTTATCACCTACTATATTGTAGATAAGTATTTGGAGGAAAAGGATACTACTCCGAGGTAATAATGACATAGTATAGCGAGGTATGTAAGGCTACTTGATTTCCTATTACTTGGCATAAAATCTACGTCCGTCCATGGTACATAGAGGGCACTTACCAACTACGACATCACTAATAATTGTGTCTCCACTCTTTACCATGTTCATATGTTCTCATACATAGCCATTGTCAAACCTGCATACGTACTTGGATACCAAATATACATGAGTTCCTTTTTACCAAACAAAGTCCATGTGTTGTTTAATCTTCTATACGGTTCATTAGTTGTGTATCTCTCTTTTTATTGTGGTATTATCTTGTATGGTTGTTTATATAACACATGTCCATATTCCTACAGTTCTAAAGGTTATGACCACCAAAAGAATCATCTGGAAAGTAAATAAATGATAACTCAAAGTTGCTTATTAATGGGTGGTATCCCAGGGGTGGAAGAATCACCTAGCATGAGTCGATCCCATATTACGGGGGGTATCCCAAGGGTGAAAGGAAAGCCAGCATGGGTTGATCCCGATATTGATTTATCACTTATCAGCTGGTCATTTATATGATATATTGTGCACAGCTTATACAGTAAAGAATGGTAAAGTAATAAAAACACATAAAGTACATGATTCCACAGTATGACTAAAGGTGGTCTTTTCATCCTTACACACCAGTGTGTGATATCACTTGAGTTCTTATTTCATATACAGTATTTCCTGTCTTACATATTCAGTACATTATCTCGTACTGACGTTCCTTATGGGGGACTTGCATTTCATGTTGCACGTACAGGAGTTACTAGATCTCCCCAGTAAGAGTACAGGACTTTCCAGCTGCTATTACTAAGCTCCAGGTTGCTTTGGGGCTTGTGTGTTTAGAACTTGTATTTTGTATTGTATAGTTGGTCATGAGGTGGGGCCTGTCCCGACCCATATCGATATTTCTCCTTACCTAGAGGCTTCGTAGACTATGTAAATTAAAGTGTGGTCAAGTAGCATACTATAGACATCGTGGCTCCACCGGCCTAGTTTTATGCATTTACTTTTGGCTTGTTAATATGGTTTACTTTCTTTTGACAGCATATTGTATATGGGAACCTCTTAAATGTTCATAGCAGGTGCATAGTTATATGTTGGTTCTCCCGGGCCTTGTCGGCAACGGGTGCCAGTTCGCCTTAATGGGACTTAGGGCGTGACAGAAGTGGTATTAGAGTGGGTCGTCTTAGGGAGTCTGCAAAGTTGTGTCTATGTAGAGTCATATTTATGATGTGTTGTGCATCACATTTATAAGTAGGAGGTTGCGTGGCATTTAGGAGTTGTCACTTTCTTTTCATTCTTTAGATCGTGCCATAGAGCCAAGTGTTGTAGGTTGATTGTTTCTAACCTCTAAATTGTTTTGTACAACAAGTATGCTTGAAACAAGGAAAAGTAAAGGCAAAGGAAAGGAAGTAGAAGCGGTAGTTGGTGCACCCAGTCAGATGAGACGATGAAATGAGGACCAAGATGAGTCTCTATCACAAACATCTCCAACTCCTCCAGCTCCAGATGAGCCAGGAAGTAGTGAAACTCCCCCAGAACCACCTACCGATGCTACCGTGCAGGATCTGAGAAATGCTATCCAATTATTGACTCGGATAGTCGCTGGCCATAGTCAAAGACAAGAAGGTCCAGCTATAGGTACAGGTGGTGCGGATAGGGAATCTAGCACAAGGATACGTGACTTCCTTAATTTGGACCCCCCATCTTTTACAGGGTTAGATCCTAATGAAGATCCACAAGACTTCATCGATCAGATCCAACGCACTTTAGATGTTATGCACATAAGTGGCACAGACGCTGTGAAACTGGCAGCATATAGATTGAACGGTGTGGCTATATTGTGGTATGAAGCTTCGAAGCAATCCAAGGGTATAGATGCACCTCCAACTACCTGGAAGGAGTTCAAAGAGGCATTTCTTGACCATTACTTGCCATACGAGATCTGAGAGGCCCGGGCAGATCAATTTCTGAATCTCCACCAAGGGAATATGAGCGTGAGGGAGTATAGCCTTCAATTTAATTCCCTGTCCATGTATGCTCCTAATGTAGTTGCTACTATGGCAGATAGAGTTCATTGATATGTGGATAGGTTGGATTCGTATCTTGTCAGAGACTGTACCATTGCTTCTTTGAATAAAGACATAGATATAGTGAGAATGCAAGCATTTGCACAAAAACTATAGGATCAGAGGCAAAGAAGAAGGACACAAGAGTTAGAAAGAGGGTAGTCCAAGAGGGCCAGATCTACAGGGCGGTTTGTACCGTCCCAAGGTGAGTTTAGGCCCTGATTTCCTAATAAACCACCTAGACCATCATCCTTCTACTCTGCAGTCAGTGCTCCACCACAACTTCAAGGGTCTAAAGGTAATCAGTTCAGCAAAAAAAGTGAGGGCCAAGGTGCACGAACAACAGGATATTCGGCAAGCCAGCAAATCCCTCCTAGGCAGCCATGCAAACAATGTGGGAGGAGTCATTTAGGTACATGTCATGTTGGGATAGATGCTTGTTATTGGTGTGGTGTACCAGGGCATATAATGAGAGATTGCCCAAAAAGACGTATGGGTGATATAGCACAACCTACTAGGTTAGCTGTTGCATCATCATCGTCAGTTGCAAGTCGTGGTAGAGGTGGTAGAGGGGCAGCTAGCTCCAGTGGAGCCCAGAATTGCACTTATGCACTGGGGAGTCGGCAAAACATAGAAGCTTCACCCGATGTGGTCACAGGTACATTGTCCATCTTTTCACAAAATGTGTAGGCATTAATTGACCCTGGTTCTACATTATCATATATCACTCCACTTGTGGTTGGGAAGCTTAAAAGAACACCTAAATTATTGAACAAGCCATCTGAAGTGTCTACACCAACCTGTGAATCTATTATAGCTAGAAGGGTCTATTATGACTGTGTAGTAACTGTTTGTGATCGTGATACATTGGCGAACCTTGTTGAGTTAGATATGGTGGAATTTGATGTTATAATGGGTATGGATTGGTTAGCTTCTTACTATGCTACTGTGGATTGCCGAACTAAGAGAGTGTATTTCCACTTTCCAAATGAGGCGGTCCTTGAATGGGAGGGTAATGTTGGGGCACCAAAGGGTAAATTTATTTCCTATATTAAGGCTAGGAAGATGATGTCAAAGGGATATATATTTCATATAGTTAGAGTAAGAGATATGCAAGCAGAATCACCAACTCTTCAATCAGTTCCCGTAGTGAATCAATTTGTTGATGTGTTTCCCGAAAAGCTTCCAGGTTTACCTCAAGAAAAAGAAATAGATTTTGGCATTCACTTACTTCCAGGCACTCAACCTATTTCTGTTCCCCCATATAGAATGGCCCCGGCAGAATTACGTGAATTAAAGGAGCAATTAAAAGATTTGCTAGAGAAGGGTTTTATAAGACCTAGTGTGTCCCCTTAGGGTGCACCACTGTTATTTGTACATAAAAAGGATAGACCTTGAGAATATGTATTGACTACCGACTATTGAACAGGGTGAAAATTAAAAATAAATATTGTCTCCCCAGGATTGATGATTTATTTGATTAGTTACAGGGTGCCAAATGCTTTTCAAAAATTAATTTGAGGTTAGGTTATCACCAAGTGAGGGTGAAGGAGAAAGACATACCCAAGACGGCCTTTAAGACATGATATGGTTACTTTAAATTTCATGTTAGGTCATTTGGGCTTACCAATATACCAACAGTTTTTATGGACTTAATGAACAGGGTATTCAAGCCGTTCTGGATGTCTTTGTGATAGTATTTATAGATGACATTTTGGTGTATTCGAGATTAGAAGAGGACCATGAAAATCACTTACGGCAAGTATTACAAGTTCTTCGTGATCGGCAATTGTATGCCAAGTTTTCCAAATGTGAATTTGGTTGAAATCAGTGGCATTCTTGGGTCATATTGTATCTGATGAAGGAATAAGGGTTGATTCATAAAAGATAGAGGCGGTGAAAGATTGGCCAAGGCCAACAACACTCACAGAAGTTCGAAGCTTGTTAGGGTTAGCAGGGTATTACAGAAGATTTGTTGAAGGTTTTTCTTCTATTTCCGCACCTCTAACAAAGTTGACATATAAGGCGACCAAATTTCAATGGAATGATGCATGTGAAAGGAGCTTTCAAGAGTTGAAAAGCAGGCTAACTTCTGCACCTGTATTAGTGCTTCCAGAAGGCATAGAGGGGTATGCGGTGTATTGTGATGCTTCGAGGGTTGGCTTAGGGTATGTACTGACACAACATGGTAGGGTAATTACTTATGCCTCGAGACAACTGCGGCCACATGAGAAAAACTACCCAACACATGACCTTGAGCTAGCAGCTGCTGTGTTTTCCTTGAAAATATGGCGCCATTATTTGTATGGAGTTCATGTTGACATATATACTGACCATAAGAGCCTACAGTACATCTTTAAACAGAAATACCTAAATTTAAGGTAGCGAAGGTGGCTGGAGCTAATAAAGGATTATGATTTTGATATACTATACCATACAGGGAAAGCAAATGTGGTAGCTGATGCTCTGAGTCGTAAGGCAATTATGAATATTGGTGAGCAGTCTGTGGCATGTCAAGGAGTGGCTAAGGATCTACGTCAACTAGCCAATTTGGGAGTTCGCCTCATTGAAACTCCAAAAGAAGGGGTTGTTGTGCATAATGTTGTAGAGTCTTCATTCGTAACAGAGGTAAGAGAAAAATAGTTCAAAGATCCTGTTCTACGACGACTTATGGAGAAGGTAAGTCAAGGCATGATGAAGGGCTTTCAATGTACCCAAAATGGAGTACTTTATTGTCAAAATAAATTATGTGTTCCTAATATAAATGGATTAAGAAGGAGGATAACGGAAGAAGCCCATCATTCTAGATATTCTATCCATCTAGGATCAACTAAGATGTATCATGACCTGAAAGGAATGTTTTGGTGGGAAGGCATGAGAAAAGACCTTGCAGAATTTGTGGCTCACTATCCGAATCGCCAACAAGTTAAGGTAGAGCACCAAAAGCTAGGAGGTTATAAGCAATGTATAGAGCTTCCAACATGGAAGTGGGATATGATTAATATGAATTTTGTTACTGGGTTGCCTCGCTCATTTCAGAAGTTTGACTCCATATGGGTGATAGTTGATAGACTCACAAAGTCAGCACACTTCTTGCCGGCTAGGAGTGATTATACAGCTGAAGAGTATGCAAAGCTATACCTCAAAGAGATAGTTAGGCTACATGGGGTCCCAATATCCATTATATCTGATCGGGGAGCTCAATTCACCGCAAAGTTTTGGATATCCTTCCAAAGGAGCTTAGGGTCACAAGTAAATTTAAGCACAGCTTTCCGCCCGCAGACAGATGGTCAAGCAGAACGCACCGTTCAAACACTTGAAGATATGTTGCGGGCTTGTGCATTGGATTTCAAAGGTAGTTGGGTGGACCATTTGCCACTTATTGAATTTGCCTATAATAATAGCTACCATTCAAGCATCAAGATGGCACCGTATGAAGAATTGTATGGAAGGAAGTTTAGATCACCAATAGGATGGTTTAAAGTAGGTGAAACCACCTTGCTTGGTCCAGATCTAGTCCAACAAGCCATGGAAAAAGTCAAGGTAATACGACAACGGTTAGAAATAACCCAAAGTCGTCACAAATCATATACAGATGCTAGAAGAAGAGGACTGGAATTCTCAGTAGGAGATTGAGTATTCCTAAAGGTGTCTCCAATGAAAGGTGTTATGAGATTTGGTAAGAAAGAAAAACTAAGCCCACGTTACATAGGGCCATATAAGATCATTAAAAGGTTTGGACAGGTTGCGTATAAATTAGAGCTACCCCAGGAGCTTTCAATGGTTCATCTAGTTTTTTATGTCTCAATACTTCGAAAATGCATAGGTGGCCCCTCTCATATTACTCCTATTGAAGATATGTAGGTTATGGAAGATCTCACTTATGAAGAGGTACCGATAGCTATCCTAGATCATCAAATTAGAAAGCTAAGGAATAAAGAAATGCCTTCGATAAAAGTGCTTTGGAGGAACTAGTAGGTAGAAGAGATAACGTGGGAGGCTGAGGAAGCAATGAGGTCTAAATACCCTTATTTTTTTGAATATAAAGAGAAAGTCCAAGATAAAGAGTTGAGGGATTAGTAGGTACGTGAATATGAATTCTTATTATGTTTTCAAAAGTCTGTTTACACGAAAGTTCAAACTTGTTTAACCTATTCAATCATGCTTACATTCGGGACGAATGTTCCTAAGGGGGGAGGAATGTAACACCCCACATCTTACATGTACTAGTCCAACGTAGATAAAACATGATATGGCGGGGTCTAATCCGCACATATTTTAAAAGTGCGTGAATTTTAGATTAAAGGGATATATGTACGTCTAACGGTTACGATGACCGAGTGTATGTAATTTTTAAGTCAAGTTAAGGAGATTGTGACCTTAAATGAAGTGAAATAAGTGAGGTGCTTGTGAGACTTAGGAAGCTAGCAGGTGACTCACCTACGTGCTTAGCTTAAATAGGCTAGGTAAACGGAGACAAGGCCCAACACCGAATTTGTTCAAGTCCGATAAAGAATAAACCCCGAGTTAAGGATGTCATTTGGGCACATGGTTTAGCATCATAAAAGGACAACATTTTCAGCCCAAGATGAATAGGAAAAGGGCCAAATTACATTCACAACCAAATTCACAAATAGGGCCCAAATTAAGTGGGTTTAAGTGAGAAATATTTGCAACAAAGCCCATCCAATTGAAGCCCAATAAGGCCCAAGTGAAAAGGCCAAGTTGCTGCATCATAACCTTAATAAAGTAAGGCTGGAAATCCAAAAGAAAGTCGGCCAAAAGTGGCCTTATAAAAGGGAGCAAAATCCAGCAACTTTTAGTCATTTTCTTAAAGCCAAAAATCAGATTTGTCTTAAAGTTTTTCCTTGCTCTCTCTCCACTTTCTAAAGCAGCCAAGGCTCACCTCTAGGGTTCTTGAAGAGAAACTAATCCTTGAGCGCTAAGGTAAGTAAAAATACCTATGGTTTAGTGTACTTTTTCCATGAAAAACATGAAGAGTATGCTGGTTGTACTTGTGCAGGAATTTGGGACAGCATGTGTTCCAAAGATTGTTGTCCACTTTTCTTGTTAATTAAGAGGATTTTGTCATGTTAGTTGGCTGGATTATAAATTAATATGTATGTTTTTAACAAGTTTTGGTTCTATAGTGGTGTAAGAAGGCTGGTGCATCATTTTTACCTTCCGCGAAAATGAGTTCTTAATACCTAAATTGCGCTCTTAGTAGGAATTTGTGGACTGAATATTGGAATGGTTGTCTCATGTTTTCCATCCACTTGGGGGACTATTTTTGTACTGTTTTAGGACTTTATTTGTGTGTAAATATGTTGAGGACAGTTGGGTTGAGGTTAAAACAGATTTGGAATTGTTGACGCCGAAATGTAGCGAAAGGATGTAATGTTGTGTTGCCTACTTGCGTGTTATGTAGATTTGTTGTCTGTTGTACTTTATGAGCTGTTGTAACGCTGTTATGGGGCTAAAATTAGCTGGATAGTACATGTATATGGGAATGTGTATTAGAAAATATGATTAGGAGTGGCAATATTGAAAGAATACTCTTTGGTTGCTAATTCCGAGCTTGTTGCATGGATATTATTTTTGGGTGAAATTGGATTACCAAGATGTATTTATTAGCTGCTAATACTAGTTTTATCACCTACTATATTGTACATAGTACACCGAGGTATGTAAGACTACTTGATTTCCTATTACTTGGCATAAAATCTACGTCTGTCCTTGGTACATAGAGGGCACTTACCAACTACGACATCACTAATGATTGTGTCTCCACTCTTTACCATGTTCATATGTTCCCATACATAGCCATTGTCAAACCTGCATACGTACTTGGATACCAAATATATATGAGTTCCTTTTTACCAAACAAAGTCCATGTGTTGTTTAATCTTCTATACGGTTCATTAGTTGTGCATCTCTCTTTTCATTGTAGTATTATCTTGTATATTGTTTATATGTCACATGTCCATATTCCTACAGTTCTAAAGGTTATGACCACCAAAATAATCATCTGGAAAGTAAATAAGAGATAACTCAAAGTTGCTTATTAATGGGTGGTATCCCAAGGGTGGAAGAATCACCTAGCATGGGTCGATCCCATATTACGGGAGGTATCCCAAGGGTGAAAGGAAAGCCTAGCATGGGTCGATCCCGATATTGATTTACCACTGATCAGCTGGTAATTTACATGATATATTGTGCACAAATTATACAGTAAAGAATGGTAAAGTAATAAAAAGACATAAAGTACATGATTCCACAGTATGACTAAAGGTGGTCTTTTCATCCTTAAACACTAGTGTGTAATATCATTTGAGTTCTTATTTCATATACAGTATTTCCTGCCTTACATACTCAGTACATTATCTCGTACTGACATCCCTTACGGGGGACCTGCATTTCATGCTGCAGGTACAGGAGTTACTAGATCTCCCCGGTAAGAGTACAGGACTTTCCAGCTGCTATTACTAAGCTCCAGGTTGCTTCGGGGCTTGTGTGTTTAGAACTTGTATTTTGTATTGTATAGTTGGTGATGAGGCGGGGTGTGTCCCGACCCATATGGATATTTCTCCTTACCTAGAGGCTTTGTAGATTATGTAAATCAAAGTGTGGCCAAGTAGCATACTATAGACATTGTGGCTCCAACGGACTAGTTTTATGCATTTACTTTTGGCTTGTTAATATAGTTTACTTTCTTTTGACAGCATATTGAATATGGGAACCTCTTAAATGTTCATAGCAGGTGAATAGTTATATGTTGGTTCTCCTGAGCCTTGTCGTCAACGAGTGTCAGTCCGCCATAATGGGACTTAGGGCGTGACACTTAACTTCTCTTCCGTTCTATATGTATGGTAAAAGTTACTAAGCATTATGCTATACAATGATATAGAACTGGTCTGACTCATCAACTATAAGATATAAATGACATAATGCTACCTAGTTCTACAAACATACCCAAAGATGTCGAATGTTGGGGAAATAAGGACGATTGAATGATACTTGGGCAAGTTAAAGCTAAGGTTCAACTACAAAACACTGGTCTGCTATGCCAGGGTACAGTGATCTAGGCTGGTTGAACGACTTCGGGACGTCTAAAGCAAGTTCTTATATCTTACATTAAGGCCAACGCACTACACAATATCAACAACAAGAAACCAACAGTAACAATTATAGGGCTATGAAAAAATGACAAGGATCATATGCTTACAATTGCCTAAAATACCCAAAAGAACCTAAATATGCTTCTGATCCTAAGGCTTAAAAAAATCTAGCTAATCGCAGCTATTTGAACATGACCACATGCTATTAGAAATCAAGAATCAATGGGGAAAATAGCACTACTAAATAGCACTACTAAGAAGATGTGCTATATATTTCCACCTACCCGATTAAATAAGCTAGGCCTATAACATGAATTCTAACAGCTAAAACAATTAAACAAGCAACCTTGCCCGAATTCTAACCAAATCAACATGATTTACATTAACCAGCTCTTTCTAAAGAAAGAAAAGTCATAGCCTACCTGTAGGTGAATCACGTGTTCTTCAATTCATGTTGCCAGACCCTTTCCCTTCTGTACAACCTCTAAATGTTGCCATGTTATCCATAACGGACTCACAACGTCTTGAAGGTCATTTTGACACTAAATTTGCAAGAAAAATAGAGACATACCAATTTTGTGGCCTAAAATGGGAAATATGGAATCCACATTCGAATTTCTAGAGTTAGCCCCAAAAACTAGTCCGCAATAACATTCTTAATTTGATTGGCAATACAAAAACTAAATTCAGGTTAAAAATTAACACAAAATGGGTAATCAACAAAAATCCAAAAATTAAGCTAAAAAGTCAAGAACTAGTAGCAGATACAATGGAAAATTAATGAAAAATGAAGTTTCAAAATCCAAACCGAACTACTCCATTATGATCCATGCATAAAAACACCTAAAAAGACCCAAAAATCTATGGAAATGGACACACATAACTCAAGATATCACAACTCAAAGTTACCCAAAATGCACTAAATAGTAGTTAAAATAGTGAAAACTACCTAAAATGAAGCCTCAACTTTACTTTTTGACGTCGTCAATGCATTTCCCATGAAATTTCCTGAATTTGGACTTTTCGATCACCAGATTTGAGCTTAAATAGCTCAAGAAATTGCCCTTAGAAGATATCACCAAGTGTTGCATTCGAAAAAGAATAGAAAATATAAAGACCTATGTGCATGGCTATAGTTACCCCTCCCTAAAAGGGTGGGCCTCGATATAGTGAGTCCTTGGTTGCTATAGTGGCTCCTCTATAGCGAGCCAAGTGTCGTTATAGTGACAACCTAGCCCTGTTCATCTATTTCTATAGCATTGCCCTGGACGCTATAGAGACATCATTATAGCGAGCCCACGGCCACTTTAGCGACCATATCAGATCATTAGCTGAGGTAACTGATTTTACCATACTTCTAATTTTCTAAGGGGTACTCCAAAATTCCTCCAGGGCCTAGTGAATAGAAATGACTATGCTGCCCTACAAAAATCAGTGTTTTGGATTCAATGCCATAGTCAAAATTCTTATGCAGGGTCATGTTGACTTATTGGGGTCCCACTCCCGTAACTATTTTTAGCAAATTTCTGTCGAGGGGCTCAAAATGAGCCTAGAACCTCAAGAACTGAATGAAAGGTCATTCTAGATCAAATTCAACATTTTGAAACTAACCACACTATCAAAATTTTTAGTTAGGCATATTTTCCAAGAAGGTTAACCAAAGTCAACCATTGGCTAATTCAAAAGGCTAAAAAGCAAAACTTAGTACAAACTCACACTAAAAACCTTGGTTCTTGAGCTGACCATGCTTCTAGCCTAATTAGGCCATTAACAAGCTAATGGAACTGTTAAAATTCTGCTCTAAGGCTATTTACCCAATTTTTTGTGCAAAAATATTTTTTTAAGGAAGAAGGCCTTTAAAAGTACGCAAAATTGCATAACTCTCTGACAAACAACCAGGCGATCGTGCTACTAGTGTCAGCATTTGATAATAACCTGGGGTCACTATTGGAATGCTCTAATGATGAAAAATAATGCAATAAAGGCAAAATAACCCAACGGGTCATTGCATAATACAGTACTAAAGAATTTATATCCGTAAAATTAAGGAAAGAATCATATTGGGCAGTGGGGGCTCAAATAAGCTCGAGACTATTCCGCATCTCCTACTTTATTCCAAGGTAATCCCTCAACAAGATGGTATTACCACTGAACCTAAACAACTAATGGATCTATAGCAAAGCTGCTGAACATCGAATGGGGCTATCTAAATACCCACGTTGTAGTTATTTTTTTACACAAACACTACAAGAGGCAAAACTTGGTCCACTGACCCCCAAACTCTAATACACATGCTCGTAACATATCCTCTAGAACCTAAATAGTACACTCCGATTGTCCATTTATCTTGGGTGAAATGCTGTGTTGAGTTCCACTTTGGTGCCTAACCTATGAGTCCATAATTTGGACGTATATTGAGTATAAAATGCCTTATATATTGGGCTTGATGTGCAACTTTACCTCAAAAACTGATCTAAACATGTGTTTGATTCTAGGAATGAGGAAAATGGTACAAAAAGGGATAAATCATGGAAATCAAGTCAAAAAAGCAAAAATGCACAAAAGGTTGTTAAATTGACCATTGGTCACCCAGTTTTGCAGAATCAAATCCCTCAGTTAAGGTGGTAATTTAGCGATGAAAAGGGAAATTTGGTGGTTCACCAAACCAATTCGATGGTTTAATCGGCCATCGCTAAAATATATTGAATCTGGCTTGAAGAGCTCAAAAATAGTGGTTCAACTCAATGATGGATGTTTTCATTCATCGAATCATCAAATGAAGTTAGCGATCTACAGTGTGATTGCTGAATATTACAAAAACCAATATGCATGGAAATTGTTCAAGTCAGTAATAGAGTAACCATTAGGCACGTCACTAAATGTGTTCGACAATCTCGACTTTAAGCGCTGAATGGGTGCATTGAATTGTAACGAAGGGTATTTTTTTCTGGTGATATAAAATCCAAGGGAGAGATTTTGAGAGTACACAATCTTGACTTGGAGAATAGTATTCTTGGACTTTTCATTTTTCTAGTGACTTGAGGCTTGTATTTGGTTCTTAGAAGAAGAATTGAGAAAAGAAAGGTGTCACGACTCAGATTTAGGGTCTAGGAGTGACATGGCAAATGGAAACCTGAGAGTCCCCAAAACAAGCCTCAAAGTATCCAAATTCACATCATTAGTTCATAAGCTATAATGAAGCTGTAAACACATAGTTCTAAGGGAAAGGAAAGTAGGACTCATACTATAGGGATGTCATAGGTATAAGTTTTAGCGTGATCCACATAACACATAACAAATAGAAACTAAAGGGTGGGTAAGTATGACTCATTCTATGGGGTATTAGATCGGACACAGAAATTTCCACATTTCCACATCATATCATAACAAAAATCATAATATCCATATCCAATAGATAGCCATGATTATAATTTCCAGTTAGCAAAAGACAGCATATATCAATACAAGAGTCTACAGGTCGTCCAACAATGCTTCTAAGTCATAGAATAGGTCGGGGGTCAAGACATGTCCCGGGCTCACCCTCAAAGAAAATATAACATAAGCAATAGCATCAATATAGGTAGATGGATGATGGCTTCTCCTTGGGTAATGGAACTCACCACAACAACTTTCACAAATCTGACTTGTCATCAAAAGGTGGATAGATATAGTCTCCAGCCCCTACATGGTTAGATCATGTAGGCAAAAAAGTATACATTAATACGTTAGAAAGTACTAAATTTGTGAGCATGCAATGCATATGAACTTATTAAACATGCATTCAATGTTAGATGGCAAGGGCACATATATATAAATAAGTATAGAGATAAAGAAGAGGAATATATCAATATGCCATGAAATCCATGACACATGCAATGCCATAATACTTCCTTATAGAAGGGATGTGACTATAATTGACATCTCAAACCCATGCAAGCTATTACATGAATTTGCCCAATGAAAGCCTCCCATCAAGAGAGAAGAGATTATTTGCCAAAAGTAATCTACATCACAACTTACGACTCGATAATTTCACTCTGATGGATACCTTGCTTATGACCCGATCATTCCGAAAGGATTTCCATATCATATCATATCATATCATAACTACCTTATAACCCAGCCATTTAGGTAATAGATACGATATACCTATGTTGGCACATAATTCAAGACAAAGGAAGAGGACCCTTGGGGACAACCTTGACGCTTCCAATCCCATTCGGTGCAAAGTCATCATCATACAAGAATACATATACATGTACATGCTTTCATAAGATGCATAAATCATTTCAAATCATTTCAATACATACTTAGGCTTAAAAAGCAAAACATTCTTCATAACCATGCACACTTGGGCTCAAAATCCAAATAACACTCCAATTCAAACTTCATGCATAGGAATAGCTCATTCACTTATAATCAAGATGTTGTAAACACCTGAAGTTTCTCAAAGAGTTATATTATAGACATTTACGTGATCACATTTTTGTTATAGCCATACTTTTTATAAATATCATACTCATAAACATATGTGGGCTTAACCTACTGAATAATTTTCATCAAAATCCTTTTAATAAACATATGTGGGATTAGCCCACCTAAAAACTTTCATCAAAACTAGTTCTCCTGAATGCATATGGAATGAATGACTTGAGAATAACATGGAAAATAGAGATTCAAACTTAAATCAACACTACAATATGAAATTCAAGTAAATTCATAAATAATCCATATTTCAATCACAATTTAGATTACCCATGCGTAAATCAAACTTTAAAGGGATAATGCATATTCAAATCTTCATAATATTCATGAAATTTAACATATTCTTGCTTAAATCACTTTGAAAATAACAATTAAAGATAGACCATATCTCAAATGAATCGAATAATCAATAGTCTAAAAGATCTATGTTTAAAGTAAGCTCCATTTCATATAATAAAGTGTAAAAAAGTTTGGGGTCCTCATGGTCGAAACGGACCATGAATCAATCCCACACACCTTAGCTAACAAAGAAGAAATGAGAACACATTGGTGAAGAAGAAGACTCTTCCTTAAGCTCTAAGCTGTCCTTCAAGATTCACTTGAGGGAAGTCTTTGGATAAGACAGTCTGAATTATTCTAAATGATGAATTGAATTTGAATGAGAATAGAAGAGTATAGATCTTTTGAGAGGTTTAGGATAGGCTAGAAAGTCAGAACAACACTTAGATATAGCCAAAATTACAAGAAAGCCATTAATGAAATGAGAGTCAAAAAGAGCCAAAGGTCCCGTGTAAACGTCACACGGACTTTGTAGGGGTCACACAAACCATGTCTCCATCCGTGTGGCTCCACTTAGATAAATCCTCCAGTGACAGAGTTCCAAGATGGTGATTCCATTCATAGAAAAAATTCACACCAACACCCATATGGCATACCATATGACTCATGTAGGGGTCACACGGCCCGTGAAGGGTTCATGTGAGGAGTGCCTTTGCAAAAATATGGTTTTCAAGGTCAAGGCTCTTCTCACGAGCCACCACACAACCAATGAAGGGTGACATAAGCCGTGTGGGATTCATGTGGTTCAAGCCTTGGTCTTGAACTCCAACTTAAGCCCAACACTCTATACACAAAGCCAAGGGCCACCTCAAGGCTCCTCCACACTGCCAATGATGATTCACACGACCTGTGGAGATGCCCATGTGGTGTAACTTTTGTAAAAAACTTTTCAGAACCAAATCCCTTGCACCAGTAAGGCTTAACCGAGTCTGGGTCCTTGCATCATCTTCCCCTTGGGTGCGTTCGTCCCCAAATGTGCTAGCCTTGAAAAGCTTGACTTAAATATGAAACATCCAAACACATAGACACAACGCATATCTCATTATTTGAAAATCAAAAAGTCATTATAACTCGTGTCAAAACATCTTTAATCGTGCAAAACATTCTTAAATTATTTTTGTGCAAATGTATGTATGTTATGTCATGAAACTCAAAATGAAAGAATTAGGACCTTATGGAATAGGAAGAACCAGATACCTTAGGTTGAGTAGATTGGAAAAGATTGGGATACATTTTCATCATGTCAAACTCCGCCTCCCTTGTAGCATTCTCCATATGTTGATTTCTCTAAACCACCTTACCCAAACCCACATCCTTGTCGTGAAGCCGTTTTATATGCCTATACAAGATCTCAACTGGACTTTTGGATAAGACAAGTTCCCCTCAAAATCAACACCTTCCAAAGGCACAATAGTACTAGGATCACCAATCAATTTCCTCAGCATAGACACATGGAAAACCCAATGGATAGAACTCTCCGGAAGTACATCCAATCTATAGGCTACATTCCCAATCTTCTGCACAATCTCATAAAGGCCTACATACCAGGGACTAACTTGCCCTTCTTACCAAAATGCATTACACCTTTCATGGGTAAGACCTTCATATACACCTAATCGCCAATATGAAACATAAAATCCCCTTTCCTAAAAACAGAATAAGACTTTTGATGACTTTGAGCCGACTTTGACCTCTCCCTAATCATCTTCACTTTCTCCATGGCCTACAATACCAAATCCAGGCCAATCAATGACATCTCACCTAACTCAAACCATCCCACCAGGGACATACATCTCCTACCATACAAAGCCTCAAACGTTGCCATACCAATGCTAGCATGAAATCTATTGTTGTAAGCGAACTCGATAAGTGGTAGATGATCATCCCAAGTACCCTTGAATTCCAACACACAAGCCCTTAACATGTCCTCCAAAGTTTGAATTGTCCTTTCGACTTGTCCATTAGTTTGAGGATGGAAAGCGATACTTAACTTCACCATAGTGCGAAGTCTTTTTTGAAACGATTTCCAGAAGTGAGAAGTAAATTGGGTGCCACGATCCGATATGATAGACCTAGTCACTCACCAACTCTTGGATATATTACCTTGCAGAATCTTTGGCATTGAAGATAGTCTTGATCGGTAAAAAATTAGCCAATTTAGTCATTCTATCCATAATAACCCAAATCAAATAAAATTGCTTTCGGGTTTGGGGCAAACCAACCACAAAATGCATATTCATAGTTTCCCACTTCTTAGTGGGAATCTCAATATCTTCAGCGGGCATTTGAATACAAACTTGGCTATATCTTTCTTCATACCATGCAACAAATACACCTCCCTCAAATCCTGATACATTTGGTGGATCTTGGATAAATAGAATAATGAGAGTTACGGGCTTCACTCGTGATCACCTCCCTAAGACCCTCAA
The DNA here is from genome assembly GCA_029948455.1 of Solanum rostratum. Lineage (NCBI taxonomy): Eukaryota > Viridiplantae > Streptophyta > Magnoliopsida > Solanales > Solanaceae > Solanum > Solanum rostratum. The sequence goes on from CM057056.1 coordinate 41,313,166, forward strand.
CATCCAAAACACACAACCGATCTTGACACTGAAGTACACCATCTCCCCCTTGCGAGAAAACCACTATCTTCTTTTCGGCAATCAACTTCTTTAACTCAACTAATGATGGGTCCAAATCTTGTTTAGCCTTGACATCAATAACCACAAAAGATTCGGCCCCATTCTAGACTGAATACCACACTCATTAAAGTCATCCAATCTGACACCCAACTTTGCCAAACAGTGAACATCCTTTACCAATTCTTTCTTCCCTTCATCAACATGAGCCACACTTCTTATAGATAGTCTACTAAGAGCGTCGGCTACAATATTTGTCTTGCCAGGATAATATTAGACATGCATTTCCTAGTCCGTAAGGAGTTCCAACCATCATTTTTACCTTAAGCTAAGATCCATTTGGGTGAACACACATTGCAATCTCTTGTGATTGGTGAAAATATCAACATGAACCCCATACAAGTAATGTCGAAATCTTCCAAGCAAACACTACCGCTGCTAGCTCAAGATCATGAGTTAGGTAATTACGCTCATGCACCTTCAATTGCCTTGATGCATAAGCTATCACCTTATCATGTTTCATGACCACAAAACCCAATCCAATCCAAGAAGCATCACAATACACCACAAACCCATCTAAGCCATGTGGTATAGTCAAATAGGAGCCGATGTAAGCCAATCTTTTGAAGTTAGATATTTCTTCTCACATTTATTCGACCATACAAACTTGGCCTTCTTTTAAGTCAACCTTGTCAGCAGAGATGCAATGCATGAAAAAACATCAAAAAACCTCCTATAATAGCTGACAAACCCTAGAAAGATTTGAATATCTAAAGGGGTTAATGGTCCAAGCCAATTCTTCACGGCCTCGGTCTGCTGCGGGTTAACCTTAATACCATCACCGGATACAACATGACCAAGAAAAGTTAATTCACCCAACCAAAACTCACATTTTCTAAATTGAGCATACAATTGCTTCTTCTTTAAAGACAGAAGAACCATTCCCAAATGATCCATATGCTTCCGTTCACTTGGGGAATAAATAAGGATATCATCGATGAAGATTAGCACAAAACTATCAAAGAATGGCTTGAACAACCAATTCGTAAGGTCCATAAAGACCACCAGAGCATTAGTTAAACCAAATGACATCACTATAAATTTAAAATGCCCATATCTAGTTCGGAAAGCCATCTTTGGTATGTCGCACTCCTAACCTTCAATTGATGATAATCGGAAAAGAGGTCAATCTTTGAGAAATGGGTGGCCCCTTGAAGTTGATAAAATAAATCATCAATCCTTCGCAACGGGTATATATTCTTGATGATCACCTTATTCGTTTTTCTATAATCAATGCATATCTGAAGAGACTCATCTTTCTTTCTTAGAAAAAATCTCGGAGCACCTAATGGCGATATACTTAGTCCAATGAAGCCTTTCTCTCGAAAAATCCTTCAATTGATCTTTCAACTCCTTCAACTCAGCTAGTTCCATATGATAAGGAGGAATAGTGATATATTGAGTATCCGGGAGGAGATTTATGCCAAAGTCTATTTCCTTTTTGGGAGGAAAACCAGGCAAATCTTTAGGAAACACATTTGTAAAGTCATTAACCACCAAAACCAATTCAAGAGTAGGTGACTCAGACTCCATATCTTTAACCATTATGGTATAATAGATACACCCCTTGAAAATCATCTTTTGGGCCTTGAGGTTGGAAATAAATATACCTTTAATAGCGGAGTCACAACCTGACTTTTTGGGTTCTATAATCTATAGAGGCATATGAAGCATGCAACTAATCCATCCCAAGAATAATATTAAAATCAAACATCTCAAGTTCCACAAGATCACACAGAAGGAATTTATGCAAAACAAAGATAGGACAACCCCGATAAACCTTTTAGGTAACAATTGACTCACCCACGGGAGTGTAAACCGAAAAGGGCTCCCTTAACATTTGAATACACAAACCAAACATAACAACCAAAAGAGGAGTCACAAAAGATAAATATGCACCCAGATCAAGAAAAGCATAAACATCAAAATCAAAGACTTTTAACAAACCAGTCACAACATCCGGAGTCTCTCTACTTCCTGTCGGTCATACAACGCATATAACCTTTTGTTTTTAGGGAAACCACCTTGTGGAACTCTTTTCTTGCCTTGATCCTTGAGCCATTTGACTCTAACCCTTCTGGATAGCCATAGGACAATCAGCAATCTTGTGGCTCATATCACCACACCCATAGCATTCACCCAAATCTTTTTAACAAGCACTCGATTGATTCTTTCAACACCTATCACACTGAAGAAGTAATGGACTACCTCCAACCGGTGCCTTGGGAGGAGGCACCCTAGCATTGGTAAACCTCACATTAGAACCTTGGCCCTATTGAAAGTGCCATAACCACCACCACTCTTGGAGCTTGAGAACCCACCATCATAACGGGGCCTTTTAGATCATTCACCCTATTCTCCTTGAGCTTTTCCCCTTCAATCTGTTCATCATATGTAATGAGCGTAGAGATGTCCATATCCAAAATAAGCATAGTTGTACGACATTCTTTCACAATCATATCAGAGATCCCAAAAATAAACTTGTGCATTCTTGCACGGGGATCAGCTACTAGCATAGGAGCATACTTTGAGACCTTTGTGAACTTGAGGACATAATCCCTCACACTCATACACCTTATTTGAGGTTGATAAATTCTATCATTTTAGCCTTTTTCAGCTCTAAAAGGAAAAAATATCCAAAAAGCAAACTTGAACTCTTCCCAGTTAACCCCATCACCACAGACCCTCTCCATCAACCATTGGGTGTACCACACTTGAGCCACATCCCTCAACTAATAAGCAGCTAACTTAGCCTTCTCCTTAGATGTTACTCCCATAATAGTCAACACCTAATAGAGTTCATCAATGAAGTTTTGAGCATCCTTATTAACCTTTGATCTATAAAACTCTAGAGAATTCATTCGGGTAAAATCTCTCACTCTAGCAGCCGAAGTGGGAGCATGAGAAGGATGATTATCCTATCTAGCTTGGGTGGTCACCACTTGGGCATGCATAGAAATAGCAATATGGAATTCACCATTAGTGCCTGACTCTGTGATGTGTTGTCAAAACACAACACTCTTGATTCTTAAAACATGGAATTTTGTGTGATCTCAATGCGATGTTAGTTTGTGTTGTGTGTTTTATTTGTTGGATTCTAGGGTTGTCCTTGATTTTGGGAAGAAAGTGCAAAAATTTTTTATTTTGGTAATTGATGAGACCCTTTTACAGGTCGTAGTACACTCTATAGGCCGTGAAGGGGGTATCGTGGACAACTCCAGTGAGGAGCGTTTCTCTGATGTTTGTTCTATAAACATGTAGATGGATCACAAATTGGTTTATGGGTCATGGAACATGTTTCGTGCCCTGAGGATCGGAGAAGAGGTACTTTCTAAAGATTTATTAGATGAAACCCCTGTACGGGCCGAAGAACACCGAACGGGTCATAGAGGGGTATCGTAGATTTCAAGTCCACTATTTCAGCAACACTTTATAAGACCCCAATTACGGGTCGTGGAATGTAATACGACTCGTAAAAAGATATTCGTGTGGTATGTTGATCAGCCCAATTGTCCTATTTTGTTTAGGAGTTGTATTTTTAATATTATAAATAGGCTTTTTCGTTATTTTTCTTTAAGTTTAAGAGAGCTCGACAGTTAGAGAGAAAAAATAGTGAGATTGAGTATAGATAACGTTGGAGAGTTTTGAGAAACACATGTACTTTGATTTGATCTTTAATCTTGTATTTCTCTTTAAAGTTTGGTTTTGCTTGTTCTTAATTTAATTGTGTAAGTGATCTATTATGTTATTCCAATTCATAAGTCATGCATCTATATCAATCATGAGTAGCTAAATCCATGACTAGGGTTGTGGAAACCACGAAGAACTAACAAGGTGAAACTGGATAAATCATAATTCTTGGAAAGTGTGCACGCATGTATTAATAAACTCTCTTTGTTTTGCATGTTTTCTGATGGTGGCCAACAGTAGAACCCACCTAGTGTTGTTTGCTGGACCAAGGTAGTAATTAGGAAAAAAGATTAATTAACAAGATTCAATTGATGTGCTCTCCTCTAATCAATTGAACTGACCCAATGGGAGGTTATACTGGACTAATAAGTAAGGGTTAGTAATGCACACTATGGATATGGAAAAAGTCACATAGTGAAATTCGCCTATCGCCTGGACCAAAGGGTGTGGTAAACATAATTTACCGTCTTGCATGCTATACACTAGAAAAGAATTATGTTAACCGGTGATACTAAGTTAGGGAATCACGTGGAACGCAATACCCTAGTTTTTATCCATATTAATTTAACTCTTATGTTAGTTACTTTTACTTTTTCACTTATTATTGCAAATCCCCCTTTTTTGAGAAGTAAGTTGGTTAATCACGCAAATTGCATTAATTGAATTCTCCTAAGCCTACGTATTCCCTTGGGTTCAACCTTAACTTGTTTAGGTTCTATTCAAAAGTAATTTCATGTCATATAATATCATAATAGTAATTGTACCTTACGACCTGGTCATTTTGGTAATGGTTACAATATACCTATACTAGCACATTGTTCAAGAGAAAGGAAGAGAACCCTTGGGGATAGCCCTGACGCCTCCAATCATATTCAATGCTAAGTCATCATGCCACAAGAATGAATATACATATACATGCTTTCAAAAGAGGCATAAGTTATTTCAAATCATTTCAATGCATATATAGGCTTAAAAGCAAAACATTCTTCATAATCATGCAGACTTGGGCTCAAAAGCCAAATCACACTTCAATTCAAACTTTCATACATAGGATTAGCTTATCCACTTATAATCAAGATGGTGTAAACACCCAGAGTTGCTCAAAGATCTATACATAGACATTTATGTGATCACATTCTTGTCATAACCATGGTTTCATCAATATCATATTGATAAACATATGTGGGCTTAACCCATTGAATAATTTTCATCAAACCCTTTTCATAAACATATATGGGCTTAACCCACCAAATAAATTTTATCAAAATCAATTCTCATGTATGCATATGCCATGAATAATATGAAAATAGCCTGAGCAATAGAGATTCAAACTTAATCAATAATATATCATGAAATTCAAGTAAATCCATAAGTAATGCACATTTGAATCACAATTTAGATTACCCATGCTTAAATCAAACTTTAAAGGGACAATGCATATTCAAATCTTCATAATATTCATGAAATTCAATATTTTGGGCTTAAATCACTTTACAAACAACAATTAAACATACCTCATATCTCAATCAAATAAAATTATCAATAGTCTTAGAGACCCATGTATAAAGTAAGCTCAATTTTATAAAATTAAATGTAAAAGAGTTTAGGGTCTTCGTGGTTGAAAGGGTCCATGAATCAATCCCACATACCTTAACTAACCAAGAAGAAATGAGAAGAAAGTGGTGAAGATAAAGACCCTTCCATAATCTTTAAGTTATTTAAGGTTCACTTGAGGGAAGTCTTTAGATGAGGGAGTTAGAATAATTCCAAGTGTTGAATTGAATTTTAATAAGAATATAAGAGTATAGGTCTTTATAGAGGTTTAGGATAGGTTTACTATAGGTCTTTTGAGAGGTTTAAAGTAACCTCAATTTCATAAAATTAAATGTAAAAGAGTTTGGGGTCTTCGTGATTGAAAGGGTATATGAATCAATCCCACATACCTTAACTAACCAAGAAGAAATTAGAAGAAAGTGGTAAAGAAGAAGACCTTTCCATAAGCTCCAAGCTCTTCAAGGTTCACTTGAGGGAAGTCTTTAGATGAGGGAGTTAGAATAATTCTAAGTGTGGAATTGAATTTGAATGAGAATATAAGAGTATAGGTCTTTTGAGAGGTTTAGGATAGGTTAGGAAGTCATAAACAACCCTTAGGAATAGCCAAAACTACAAGAAAGACATTAATGAAACGAGTGTCACAAAGTGTCAGGGTCCCGTATAAAGGTCACACAGACTGTGTAAATTCACACGGACCGTGTGGCCATCCATATGGCTCTACTTAGACAAATCCTCAAGTGATAAAGTTCCAATATGGTGATTACAAACTTAGAAAATTTTCACACCAACACCCACATGGAACATGTTACGACCCGTGTAAGGGTCACACGACCCATGATGGTTCATATGTGGTGTGCCTTGGCAAAAATGTGGTTTTCAAGGCCAAGGCTCTTCTCACGAGCCACCTCACGGCTAGGGAAGGGTCACACGAGCCTTGTGGGGTTTATGTGGTGCAAGACTTGGTCTTGTACTACAACTTAAGGCCAACATTCTACACACAAGGCTAAGGGCCACCTCAAGGCTCCTCTACACGGCCAGTGATGAGTCACACAACCCGTAGAGATGTCCATGTGGTTTCACCTTGGTCAAAACCTTTCCGAAACCAAATCCCATGAACAATTAAGGACTAACCAAGTCCAGGTCCTTATAAAATGAAGATTCTACATCAAATTTCTTCTAGATTTTGAAATAAAATGCCATGGAAAATTCTTTCGGTAACTTTATTCTTAATTTTAGAATGGTTGGATAAAATCGCAATGTTAGGGGTGTGCATTGTAGTTGGATATTAATTTTTTGTAACGGATCTTTGATTTATTGAATGTTTTTGTACTAATTTTCCATGGGTTTATATTTTTCTTCAATTATAATTGTTAATTTGAGGTTGCAAACACAGATTTTTTATTAGATCTTTGAGTATTGCATTACCATGAATATTTTTAGTGGAAAAATTGCATAATAGTCATAGATGACACGTATTTGTATTGAATTCGTAATACGATTCAACTACCTAAGGTTTTGGATCATTTTACTATTAACTTGCATAGGTTCCTTTATGTTGTTGTGTATATTGCACGAAGTCTTAACCGATTCACATTTATACACTACGATTGACTTAACCATGATTGTGATTACCAGCTTTCTAGCCTACTCATAAACAAATCATCCACTAAATTCAATAGTTGAGATCCATTGGTTGGAAAGATATTCAGATATGTACACCTCCGACATACTTCCATCTATTGATTGCATTTTAATTATTTAAACTTGCAAATTAGTGATAATTAAGTATAATTCCAAATCATTTCTTGTAACGATTATAATTAACTTTTTCAACCAATAACTTTGAGGTTAGAATCTAACATTCTAGTCTCTATGGGATGGACCTCGACTCTTATAAAGGTGGGTTTATACTCCAAGTGACAGCATACTTTTCCAATAGCAGACAAGTAGTTTGAGCATTACCAAAAATGGTACCATTGTCAGGGATTGACATTTGATTCTTACATTGAAGTGTTATTTTAAACTTGTTTTTAATAATTGTTGCTTTTAATTTTGTTTCATGTTTTTGGTGCTTTCTTTAGGTGCTAATATGAGCAAACAAGGAGACATTGCTAGTGATATGAGAATGATGAATGAAGCATATAAAAATAAAAATCCATATGCTGTGAACATAGATCAGGTAGGTGTGATCTGCTTGCCTCCTTTCGGGGGAAATTCGAACTTCGATGTGATGAGTCCAATGATCCAACTACTACAAATGAAGAGCTTGTTTGGGGGGTAGCTCATGAATCTCCCCAAGAATATTTGAGGAACTTTATAGATGCCTCGTGGGCTATTCACTTTTTGAAATGTCAGAAAAAAGGCTATCATGTTGTGGATGTTCCCTTTCGCATTAGTTGGGGAAACATCTTATTGATTAGTGGAACTCCCTCGTGACTTTATCACCTTTTGGGAAGAATTGTGTAATGACCTCGAGTTTAGGAGCATGTAAATGTAAAAAAGTTAACTTGAAAATGACCTGGACTCATTATATGAGGTTGACTCATGGCCCGTATGAGGACTTAAGGACCGTAGGTAGATCCTTAAATATGAAACTTTAGGAAGGGAAAACGTTTTCAAGAACGGGGTAACCTGCACACCCCTTTGATGGCTCGTAGAAAGGTTTATGGACCGTAGATAGGTTCATAGGTGGAGGGCCTTCACTTGGGGGAAATTAGAATTATCAAGAAGGCGATCCACGTGTTACTAGCATGGACCATAGAAACATGTACGGCCCATAGAATCCCTTCATGGATGGGGTCTATGAAAATGAGAAAGATTGCTAAGTGGAAGGACTCTATGATTCTAATGACGGTTTCATGGTTTTGAGTCCAGCGAAATTGATTTCAGGGATTTCAGATATATTATCAAACAAATGGGAGTTATGGCTCGTGGATTGATTTGGTAGTTTTAATGAAGGGAAGTTTGGTCAATTCCATCATTTCCATTCCTAAACACTATCATTTTTAGGGAAAAAAGGGACCCTAAACCAGCCTTAAATCCCTAAGTCCCTCATTCTTCTATTCTAAATTTTTCTAAGGCAAAACTCTCTTTAGAAAAGGGCAAACAAACTAGGGTTTCCAAGGTTCATCTCAAGGGCTTCGAATTCATTCTTTCGTAAGGTTTCTAAGTAACACCCCTCATGATTATAGGCTTGGAAAATTGGAAGTTTAGAATATTGTTAAAGGTCTAATCCTACGAGCCACTCTACAGCCGATAGAAGGAACCATCGGTCGTAGGTTCATTCATGGAAAGTGCATAATGAAAATGGAAAATTGAGGAATTTCTCAGAGTTAGCTTATGTTATACCAGCGGATTATATAAGAAAGCACGACCCATCAACAGGTTCATAGAAACTCGTGTTGCATGTTTGTGGTTTCGAAGCTACATTTATAGTAGCTCAACTTTTGTGAAACCCTATTCAACAAGCAGAGGATTTGGCCGTAGGTGCATCCACAGCCTGTACAAGGGGTTTCATGGATGGCTTTGGCAGTTTTTAATGAAGGGTTTTTTTTTAGATTTCCAATTCATTTAAGTCCTTAACTACGTCTTTTTGGTTATCCTAATTGATTTGATTTACCTAGACTTTATAAATTTCATTCCTAGTTCATTCAAAGCCTTTAATTTTCAAACATTTCTCAAGGGTTCTCAATTTTTTTCTACAAGTCAGGGGTTCCATTGAAGCTAAAGCTTGAAGATTCAACAAAGGATTTTCATATTTTCTCCAAAAATTTTAAGTATTCTATTTGAGGTATGTAGGACTTCATTCATGGGTTAGTTTCATCTATGAAGACGAATCTAAAACTTTTTTTTATCAAAGTTTCATGATGAATTTTTATGGGCTTTTAAGCTATGATTCCTAATGCATAGATTGTGATTCCTATATGATGATTATGACTAGTTATGCATGAATTATTATGAAATACATGACCTATATGTTTTTCAAAGAAAAAGTGCATGATTTAAAAGTATGCATGATTAGGACTTAATAACTTGATGTGGGTTCCTTTATCAATGATACAATTTAATTTTTAATTACATGTTTTCTCTATGAATTCTACTTAATTGCATAGTTTTGACTTAATTTTTCATGAACCCACACTTAGCCCTAGTCTCTTATGATAAAGCTATGGATTTTTATGACTATGATCTTAAGAATGTAAAAGCATGTCTTAATAACTAGATGGTCATAATGTTGATACTATGTAATATTATGATAATGATAATGATGATGCTATATTTAAGAGGGTGATGAAAACTCTAATGTTTATGATGATGTTAAGGTGGGAATGTCTATCCACACAATGACGAAAGCAAAGTAGATGGACTACTATTATGATACGATGTTTTCATGAAAGTTATGATGACTATTTATTGATTGTTAAAGCATGATATTAATGAAGTATAAACTATATTGAAAGTTATGTATATGCATGATTTATGTATTCCATGAATATGGCTTATCACCGAGTGGACTTGTGTGAGGGGGACTATCTACAAGGGTCGTTATATAAATCCTCAAGCCCCATAACTATGTGCCACCATAGGAATGATGTTCATGTTTATGCCTTGAAGGTGTGCTATTAGATCTGATTAGCTTAAATGATGGACACTTACAATGCTAGTATAGAGCTTAAAGGGTTGGGTTAAATGATGGTTGTCATCGTGTTATGATAGAGCCTATAGGGTGAGGATCGAGTCTACCTTGCCAAAGTAGGATCCTCTTTTCTTGATATAAAGGGAACATCAAGGTTCCATGTAATAGTCTGTATGGTATTATATGTCAGTTATGTTCTTATTTTCCATATTTAATGTTAAGGTTATGAATGGATTTTATAATGCCTCTTCTCATGATTTTAAACTTGCATGTTCTTACATATTATGTCCTTATCCTACTGATTATGAGTATGCATATTAATATTATTGTGATGTCCTTTGATTCATCACATACCTACATACTTAGTATATTTCACGCACTAATGTATACTTTTTTACCTTCATGATCTATCCATGTGGCATTGGACGATGAGACGACTATTCTGTTTTGTGGCTTGACTTGGATTTTGAACTTGAAGACTTGTTGGTTAGCTCCCATGCTTTGGGAACAAAGCTTATGATGTTTTTCCTTTATGATGAGACTTTATCATTTTCATTCTTTGATGTATGTCTTTTAAATTAGCTAGTGAGATATGTGCTAGTCCCCTTCAAGATCAATGATGTAGAGGCATGATTTGAACTTTATTGATTGATGTACATTGCCTTATGGGAACTATGCCTTTTAGTTTGATAAACTTCTTCTTGCTTATTCTCTTATGTATGCTTGCATTACCTTATGAATGCTTATGATATAAACATGAGGCTTGGATGGAATGCTTTCGTGTGTCACATTAGTCATGTCATGGCAAGACCCCAGGTCTACATCATTACACCCTTCCACCCATTAAGTTTCCTTTTAAGTATTTTACCTTTACTTAAAGTTCTTTTAAGATATTATGCATGCTTATAATGATTTCATGATGTTTTGAGTTACTGAATGTTATTCATGATATTTTACAGAGTATATGTATGTTTTGAGCTAGTGATGATGGCCCCAATAATGATTTTTGATAATCATGAAGTGTGCGAATTTTCAATGGTCATTAAAAGAGAAATTTCCTCATGTTTTACGTGATTTATGATTGTTCCATTTAAAATCCTAGCCCACCTAGATTTAAGTAAAGCTTTGCATGATTTATGATGATGATGATTAGGGCACTGAAGTGAAGTATTAAAGTTTAGATTTGTCAAAGATATAAGCATGTTGACAATTGTCTTAAAATATGTTTAAAGAGAGGTCACCAAGATGAAAGGACAATTCTCACTTAGTGTTTCCTAAAGATCGAGCTACTCCTATGATTGCTACTTATCACTCTAAGTTATATTTTAAAGATTACATTGGATGACTTAGCACCAAGTAGACTTGGGATTGGGTTTCATTCCATTAGTTAAGGCATGACCCATTAAAGCTAAATCTCAAAGTCCCTAATTATGTATCACCACAGGAGCCCTTATAGGCTAGGCTAGTGGATCAATGCAAGTCATTTATGTTATTAAGATGCATGCAAAGTTGACAGAGTTCCACCTGTCAAGTGGTCTCTCCGTGCTAATGTAAAGGGTTATATTAGATTCTACGTAGTAGCTCACATGGTCTTATATGAAGGTTAAGGCCTACTCCCACAAGTTTATGATCCTATGATATGTTTTCCATTCTATGTTGTAATGACCTGGGTGGTCATTTTGGCCTTATCTTTGAAAACTACTATTTTACCCTTTCGTAAGTTGCTTTGGGCTAATTTTGAACTATTTGAATGGTTGGAGGTGAAATCCTGAGTTTTAAAATTTGAAAATATGAGTTTTTGGATTTTTGGAAGCTTAAGTTGTTGAAAAACTATGTTTATGTACCATTTTGATATTTGAGTTTCATTGGAGATCCATTAATTTCATTAGCTCCTACATGTTGAAACTAAACTATGATAAGCTGCAAAACTAACTTGGGAGTTAAAACGAGGTTTTTAGGCCCAAAATTATGATTTTTGTCATTTTTAAACTAAAGTTTGAGTTTGGTCAACATTCGGAGTTTGAAAGCTTTTATCGGAATTCTAAAAGTTCCAATAGTTTCAGAAGGTGAAACTAATGCTAGAAATGGTCTCATAATAATTTTTGGAGTCGCCAAGGGTAGTTTTAGTATTTTGAGTATTAAACTAGTTTTAGTGGCTTGCACTGGTAAATATGGCAAGAAGGACTTGAACTGAATTCTAATGAATATTGCAATCTTTGGTGTGGATAGGTATGGGGTTTGTGAAATTCTGGGTTCGGATGAGTTTTAGAGTGTCAAACCTTCAAATCTATAAGGACGGATAGGCACCCGAAACTATTGGAACTTTTAGAATGTAACAACTATTGGAACTTACTATGCGATGACTGTAACAACTACACATCGGTGACAAGATCATACAAGCTATAGATATAAGAGATCAAAATGGGTAGCACCAAAACATACATACCAGGCTTGGTCGTTAAGGCCATAACCGTTTTCAAACAAGATACAATTGAGTCATATACAATAAGTCTACAAAGCCTCTATAAGACAACAATGGTCGGGATAGGCCCCGTCTTACTTTAAACTATAAGACAATACCAAAATGCATATACTACAGACTCAGTAGATCCCCGAATCAACTTGTAGCTCACCAAAAGCAGTTGAGTGTCGGGTGTGCTTACACCGAAGGTCTACTAGCTACGGTACCTACACCTGCAGCATGAATTGCAGCATCCCCAAAAAAGGATGTAAGTACAAAATAATACACTAAATATGTAAGGCAATATCATATGTAAGATGAGAACTCAAGTGAAATCAAGTAGCAATACTTAAATTCACATGTCATAATAAACGACCACCTTTGTTATACTTGTGGAGTTACGCACATTACATTTTTTTATTTACTCATCAATACATTATAATTTTCTTTTAGACATGTATTATGAATGACCAGCTGATCAGTGGTAAAAGAGGATGACCCATGCTACGCATTTTAACCCTTGGAATGCTTTCCTCATAATTTTATGAATTGGGATCGACCCATGCTAGGCTTTTTCCCCTGGACTGCCACCCTTATGCACAAGTGAGATCAACCTATGTTAGGCATTTGCCCCTGGGCTGCAACCCACACACTATGAACATTGCTTTGACTTATTATTTAATACTTTGAGATTGTTATTTTGGTGGTCACGATGATTTTCAAGCTTTGGAACTATGTACTAGTAACATACGATAGGATAATGGTCTCTTAAGGCAGCACAATAATATAGGAAACAAGTGTGACATTGGCATACAACTTAGGAGTTTAAATGACACAATTTGCTTTATAGATGAATGTGGTCACCTCATGCTAGTGCCTGAAAGAGTTAGAATACTTATAAACAATTCCGCCACTATTGGCATTTCAGAAGCTTACTAGTTGATAGTGACGCGAGGGTTAGATTTCATGCCAAAGAATATTGAATAGGATAGCCTTACATACCTTGTTGTCCACCTCGTTATCACTGCAATGTACCCTCCTCTTTTTCTATATATTTATCTACAATTGAGTAGGTGATGAAACTAGTATTGGTAGTAAATAAAAACATGTAGACAGCTCACTCACACCCACAAGTTATACCCAGGCAGCAAGCCTGCAATTACCAATCTGAAGGTGTTCCTTCAACTTTAATTGTATTTATGGTCACATTTCTTACCATCACACATATAAAACATACTATAAATATCATAATGTTGCAGGAGAAATGTGAACTTATGGTATCCAAGCATTGTCTCATGAGTTTCTATTAACATTACATTTTAAATTCTGAAATGAGGTCACACTTGAAGTTAAAGGGAACTCCCCTCCATGGCTGTCACAACATGCACAAACAACCAGAAAACCTTCCAACATGATCACATAATGTAAAAGGGACTACCCCGACATCGTTGACACTAATTAAGTTCCCTAATTAACTCAAGCACAAAAGAGGGAGAAAAGTGTAGTAGCTTACCTTACTTGTTGGGGATTCTTGCTCTCTTAACTTATATTTTCCAAGGGCTGAACTCTCCTTCAATCCTAGCTTGAGATAAGGTATAATACTCAAGAACCTTAAGAGTTTTTCATGGCTGCTATATGAAGATAGAAGAGTGAAGAAAGAGAGCCTTAGGAATAAGATTTTGCTCTTGTTCAAAATGGCTAGAAAGAGCTGGTTATATTCCCTTTTATAGGGACCAACTTGGCCGACTTTCTCCTCAATTTTTTGCCATAATTTACCAAATAGGTGATGCATGTACTTGTCCTTTTAGCTTGGACCTTCATGGATCTCAACTTATTGGGCCTTGGCTGCCCATTTTTCTCTTTTTCCTTTACTTGAGTCGGGCCAGAATTTCCAAGTAAATACTTAGTCACCTTGGGCCCTATAAGATAGCCAAAAAGTCTTAGTAGGTGTTTCACCTACTTGGCCCTCCATGCTTGTATAAGTCTAAGTAGGTGATGCACCTACTTGCTTTATTAAGTATAGCAAGCAGCTCATTATCTTACCTCATTTTCAAATGCTAATCCCCATGTATTGTATCTTGATACTTCACTTTGAAAGACCTCCAACTCAAATATCATCTTATTATCTCATATTTAAATGCTTTCATCGAGTTTAACTTGGACTCATACCTGCTGAAACATGTGTGATATCACAACAACTCTCGATCCAATTCAAATTATCAATCCTCTTAGGAAAACACTTTGTCCTTTACCTATACCATAAGCCTATGCCAAGTGTCATATAGATAGGACTAACATATAGAAAACACGGAGTGTTACATCCTCCCCCCCCCCCCCCTTAAGAACATTTGTCCCTGAATGATAGTATAGTTAGTCAGCCTAAAAATGTTCAAGCCTAAGTTACACATCATAAAATACATGTAAACACAATGTTTCAACTTTGAATCCTTTCATCTTTCTCCGTGGGCTAAAAAAGATGGGGGTATTTGGATTTTATTGCTTCTTCTGCTTCCCAAGTAACCTCTTCTACTTGTTTGTTCCTCCATAGTACTTTTACTTAAGCTACTTCCTTATTTCTTAACTTGTTCACTTTTCGATCCAGAATAGCAATGGGTACTTCCTCATAAGTGAGATCTTCTGTAACCTGTAAATCTTCAGTTGTAGTGATAAGGGATGGGTCACCTATTCATTTTCGAAGCACTGAAACATGCAACATCGGATTAACTATAGAAAGTTTTTGGGGTAGCTCTAGTTCATATGTAACTTGACTAACTCTTTTAGCAATCTTATATGGTCTTATGTATCATGGAATCAAATTTCCCTTTTTGCCAAACCTCATACCCCCTTTCATTAGAGAAACCTTCAAAAACACCCAATCTCCTACGGGAAATTCTAGTCCTCTCCTTCTAATATTTGCATATGATTTCTGTCAACTTTGAGCTACTGCCAACCATTGTTGTATTATCTTGACTTTCTCCATAGCTTGATAAACAAGGTTTGGTCAAAATAAAGCAGTTTCACCTACTTCAAACCAGCCGATTGGTGATCTTCACTTTCTTCCATACAAGGCTTCGTAAGGTGCCATTTTGATACTCGAGTGGTAGCTATTACTGTAAGCAGATTTAATAAGTGGCAAATGATCATCCCAGCCACCCTTGAGGTCTAATACACTAGCTAGAAGCATATCCTCTAGTGTTTGGATTATGCGTTCTGCTTGACCATCTGATTGAGGGTGAGAGGTTGTAATTAAATTCACTTGTGTCCCCAAACTTCTCTGAGATGACTTCCAAAAATTTGCAATCTATCAAATATAATAGAGGTTGGCACTCCGTGCAGCCAAACTATCTCTTTAATGTACAATCTTACATACTCTTCGACTGCATAAGTAGGTTTGACCGGCAGGAAGTATGCTGATTTGGTGAGCCTATCAACAACTACCAATATGGAGTCGAACTTCCAAAATGAAGAAAGCTAACCCAGTAACAAAATCCATGTTGACTATATCCCACTTCCAAATTGGAAGTTCCACGAGCTGCAAATAACCTCCAGGCTTTTGGTGCTCTACTTCAACTTGTTGACAATTTGGACATTGAGCCACGAATTTTACAATATCCTTCTTTATTTTCCCCCACCAATATACTTCTTTCAAGTCATGATACATTTTGGTTAGCCCCGACTGAATGACATGAATGATGTGCTTCCGTCATTATTCTCCTTTTTAGCCCATCTACATCAAGTACGTACAATCTGCTTTTGACCTCAAAGTATTCCCTTTTGCGTGAGTTCAAATGCCTTTTT
This sequence comes from Solanum rostratum, assembly GCA_029948455.1. Taxonomy (NCBI): domain Eukaryota; kingdom Viridiplantae; phylum Streptophyta; class Magnoliopsida; order Solanales; family Solanaceae; genus Solanum; species Solanum rostratum. The sequence goes on from CM057056.1 coordinate 41,329,422, forward strand.
CATACCTTGTTGTGCATTCTCCTTAAGACGTAATAGAATGGGATTTGTGTATAGTTTCTCGTTCACTTCCACCATCAACGATGATTCCACTACATGTTGCACAATAACTGCTTCATCTGGTGATTCAAGAAGGTGAACCCCCCATGCTAGCTAATTGTCGTAGATCTTTGCTTATCCCTTATCTTATTGCTGACTACCCAAAAGTGCTTCTCATTGTTTTGCAGTTTAAAGCATCTGCTACCACATTTGCCCTTCTGGGGTGATACAAAATATCGATGTCATATTCTTTCAATAGCTTAAGCGATCTTCGTTGCCTTAGGTTCAGGTGTTTTTGCTTAAAGATGTATTGTAGACTCTTGTGATTGGTAAATATATAAACATGAACTCCATACAAATAATGGTGCCATATGTTCAAAGCAAATATAACTGTTGCTAACTCCAAATCATGGGTTGGATAGTTTTTCTCATGTAGATGCAATTACCTTGAGGCATAGGCTATTACTTTACCATGTTGCATCAAGACACATCCTAGGCCCACTCGCGAAGCATCACAATACACTGCATAACCTTTTGTCACTTCAGGAAGTACCAATACAGGTGTTGTTGTCAATTTACTTTTTAGTTCCCGGAAGCTTCTTTCACATGCGTCGCTCCATTAAAACTTAGCTGCCTTATGTGTTTGCTTTGTTAAAGGTGTAGAAATAGAAGAAAATCCTTCAACAAACCTTCTATAATAACCTGCCAGCCTAAGGAAACTACGAACCTCCGTCAGTGTTGTAGGTCTTGGCCAGTTCTTCACAGCTTCTATCTTTTGGGTATCAACCCTTATTTCTTCATCAGATACAATGTGCCCCAAGAACGCCACATATCTTAACAAAAACGCTCACTTAGAAAACCTTGCATATAACTTATGATCACGAAGAATTTGTAACACTTGTCGCAGGTGATTAGCATGGTCTCCTTCTGATCTTGAATACACAAAAATGTTATCTATGAATACTATCACGAACACATTCGGAATGGCTTAAACACCCTATTCATCAAATCCATAAAAACAGCGGGGCATTTGTTAGACCAAATGACATAACTAAGAATTCAAAATGACCATACCATTTTTGAAAAGTTGTCTTGGGTATATCTTGATTTGTGACTCTCACTTGGTGATAATCTGACCTCTAGTTAAACTTTGAGAAACACATAGCACCCTGTAACTGATCAAATAAATCATTAATCCTACGGAGGGGATATTTATTCTTTGTCCTCACTTTATTTAACTATCGGTAGTCAATGCACATCCATAGCAAACCATCCTTCTTGCGTACAAATAAAATGGGTGCTCCCCAAGGGGATATACTAGGCCTTATAAATTTATTTCCAGCAAATCTTTTAATTGCTCCTTTATCTCTCATAATTCTTCCAAGGCCATTCTATATGGGGGAATGGATATAGGTTGTGTATCGTGAAGCACGCCAATATCGAACTCAACTTCTCGTTTAGAGGCGAACCTTGGAGATCTCTAGGAAATACATCGGGAAATTCATTTACCACCGAAATAGATTGAAGGGTTGGGGGATCTCATCTATATCTCTTACCCTGACGAAATGGCATATGTAGCCTTTAGACACCATCTTCCTTGCCTTAAAATAGGAAATAAACCTACCTCTTGGAGCCCAAATATTACCTTTCCATTCAAGAACTGCCTCATTCGGAAAATGGAACTGCACTATCTTAGTTTGGAAATCCACCATGGCATAAGAAGAAGCTAACCAATCCATACCCATTATAACATCAAAATCTATCAGTTCAAGCTCGACAAGGTCAGCCAATGTGTCACGATCACAAATAGTTACTATGCAATTATGAAAGACCCTTCTAACTATAATAGACTCACCGATTAGTGTAGACACTTCAAATGGTTAAGTCAATAATTCTGGTACCTTTTTGAACTCCTCAGCAATTAATGGAGTAACATACGATAGAGTAGACCCTGGATCAATTAGTGTGTATACAATATGTGAAAAGATAGACAATGTACCTATAACCATGTCAGGGGAAGCCTCCAAATTTTATCGATCTCCTACAGCATATATATGATTTTGAGTTCCACTAGAACTAGCTGCTCCTCCAACACCCCTACCACAACCTGAAGACAATTGCGGACCCCTGCCTAATAAAGTCATTATTGATGGTGATGCAGCAAATGACCCAGTAGGTTGGGCCATACCACCCATATCCCTTTGAGGGTAATTTTGCATCATATGACCTGGTGTACCACACAAAAAACACACATCTGTCCCAAACCGGCATGCACCTAAATGAGTCCTCTTGCATTGCTTATAAGGCTGTCAATGAGGTCTTGATTCGCTTATACCCCCTTGCTCTTGGTGCTCTACTGTTTGTGAACCTTGGATTTCACCTTGTTGCCTAATTGTATTTCCCTTAGACCCTTGATATCGGGGTGGAGCACTAGCTGTAGAGTAGGAGAATGATGGTCTGAGTTATCTATTGGAAAATTAAGGCCTAAACTTACCTTGGGATGGTGTAAACTGCCCCATCGACCTACCCCTATTGGACTGCACTCTTTCCAATTCTTGTATCCTTCTTCGTTGTTGTTGATCCTCCAACTTTTGTGCAAAAGCTTATATTCTTGCTATATCTATGACTTTATTCAAGGAAACAATGCTACAATCTCTAACCAGATATGAATATAATCTATTCACGTATCGATGAACTCGATCCTCTATAGTAACAACCACGTTAGGAGTATAACTAGCTGAGTTAAATTGGAGACAGTACTCCCTCACACTTATACCCTCTTGGTGGAGATTTAAGAATTGATCTGCACGGGCCTCTCGAATCTCTAATAGCAAATAGTGGTCAAGAGATGTCTTTTTTGAACTCTTTCCAACCAATTGGAGGTGCACCTGCACCCTTGGATTGCTTCCAAGCTCCGCACCACAACACAGCTACACCATTCCATCTATATGTTGCTACCTCAACAGCTTCTATACTGCTAACATACATAACATCCAAGGTCCATTGGATTTGGTCAACAAAGTCTTGTGGATCTTCTTTTGGATCTGACCTAGTTAATTAAGGAGGATACAAATAAAGGAAGTCGTGTTTCTGTGTGCTAGCTGCCCTATTTTCACTACCAGTAGCTAGAGTTAGACCTTCTTGCCTTTGACATTGACCAGCAACTATATGAGTCAATAATTGTACCGCATTCATTAAATCTTGCTTAGTAACATTAATAGAAGGCTCTTGAGGTGTTGTTGCCCTCCTTAGCTCCTTTGGAGGTGAAGGAGTCGGGGAACTGTGTGATAAGGACTCATCCAGAATCTCACTTTTGTTAGCCCTAGCTCATGATTGGCTTGTCCCTTCTCCAAAATCTATCTGCTTACTTATACTTCTTCTTTTTCTGACAGGCATCTTTGCTATATAGAAACACAAACAATTTAGGGGTTAGATGTAATCCACCTACATTAATGGCTCAATGGCATGATCTAGGAAATGAAATAAAATAGACAAGTCCAAAATGCCCTGTAGCCTCATGTTTATAGATGTGGTGCACAACACACCCATAAACAAAATTCTACATAGACACGGCTTTGTACATTCCCTGGATGACCTGCTCTGATACCACTTTTGTCACGCCTTTAAATCTATAAGGATGGTCAGGCACTCGATGCCCTTGCGGCTTGAGAGAACCAACATACAACCTGTGCTTGCTATGCATATGACTGTAACAACTACATATCGGTGACAAGATCATACAAGCTATAGAGATAGGAGATCAAAATGGGTAGCACCAAAACATACATACTAGGCTTGGTCGTTGAGTCCATAACCATTTAGAAACAAGATACAACTGAGTCATATACAATAAGTCTACAAAGCCTATATAAGATAACATTTGTCGGGACTGACCGGTCTTACTTTAAACTATAACACAACACCAAACTGCATATACTACAGACTCAGTAGAGTCCCGAATCAACTTGGAGCTCACAAAAAGTAGTTGAGTGTCAGGTGTGTCTACACCTAAGGTCTAGTAGCTGGGGTACCTACACCTGCACCATGAATTGCACATCCCCCAAAAGGGATGTCAGTACGAAATAATGCACTGAATATGTAAGACAATAGCATATGTAAAATGAGAACTCAAGTGAAATCAAGTAGCAATACATAAATGCACATGTCATAATAAATGACCACCTTTGTTATACTTGTGGAGTTATGTACATTACATTTTTTGTTTTACTTGTTAGTACATTATAATTTCCTTTTAAGCATGTATTATGAATGAACAGTTGATTAGTGGTAAAAGATGATGACCCATGCTAGGCATTTTAACCCCTGGGATGCTTTTCTCATAACTTTACGAATTTGGATCGACCCATGCTTGGCTCTCGCCCCTGGGCTGCCACCCTTATGTACAGGTGAGATCGACCCATGCTACGCTTTTACCATTGGGCTGCAACCCACATACTATGAACATTGGTTTAAGTTATTGTTTAATACTTTGAGATTGTTACTTTGGTGGTCACAATGATTTTCAAGCTTCAGAACTATGTATCAGAAACATACAATAGGATAATAGTCTCTTTAGGCAGCGCAATAATATAGGAAACAAGTGTGACATTGGCATACTACTTAGGAGTTTAAATGACACAATTGGCTTTATGGATGAATGTGGTCTCCACACGCTAGTGCTTGAAAGAGTAAGACTACTTACTTATAAACAATGTCGCCACTATTGGAGTAGCATTTGAGAAGCTTACTAGTTGATAGTGAAGTGAGGGTTAGATTTCATGCAAAAGAATATTGAATTGTATAGCCTTACATACCTTGTTGTCCACCTCGTTATCACTACAATGTAACCTCCCCTTTTTCCAAATATTTATCTACAAACTAGTATTAGTAGTGAATAAACACATATAGACAGCTCATTCACACCCACAAGTTATACTGAGGCAACAAGCCTACAATTACCAAATTAAGGGTGTTCCTTCAACTCTAATTGAATTCGTGTTCACACTTCTTACCATCACACATATAGAACAGCCTCTAATATCATAATGTTGCAGGAGAAATGTGAACTTATGGTATCTAAGCATTGTCTCATGAGTTTCTACTAACATTACATTTTAAATTCTAAAATTAGGTTACTTTTTAAGTTAAAAGGAACTCCCCTCCATGGCTGTCCTAACTTGCACAAACCACTAGCAAACATTCCTACTAGATCACATCATGTAAAAGGGACCACTCTGACATTGTTGACACATATTAAGTTCCCTAATTAACTCAAGCACAAAAGAGGGAGAAAAGTATAGTAGCTTACCTTACTTGTTTGGGATTCTAGCTCTCTTAACTTATATTTTCCAAGGGTTGAACTCTCTTTAATCCTATCTTGTGATGGGGTATAATACTCAAGAATCTTAAAGATTTCTTATGGTTGTTATATGAAGATAGAAGAGGGGAAAAGTGAACCTTAGGAATCGGATTTTTCTCTTGTGAAAAATGGCTAAAAAGAGCTGGTTATGTTCCCTTTTATAACGACCAATTTTGGCCGACTTTCTCCTCAATTTTTGGCCATAATTTACCAAGTAGGTGATGCACCTACTTGGCCTTTTAGCTTGGGCTTTCATGGATCTCAACTTATTGCGCCTTGGCTGCCCATTTTTCTCTTTTTCCTTTACTTGAGTTGGGCTAGAATTTCCAAAGAAATGTTTAGTGACCTTGGGCCCTATAAGATGGCCAAAAAGTCTTAGTAGGTGGTGCACCTACTTATCCCTCCATGCTTAAATAAGTGTAAGTAGGCGATGCACCTACTTGCTTCGTTAAGTCAAGCAAGCCGCTCGTTATCTTACCTAATTTTTCAAATGTTAATCCCATATATTGTGTCTTAATACTTCACTGTAGAAGACCTCCAACTCAAATGGCATCTTATTATCTCAGATTTAAATTCTTTCATCGAGTTTAACTTGGACTCATACCCGCTGAAACATGTGTGGTATCACAACAACTCTCGATCCAGTTTAAATTTTAAACCTTTTAGGAAAACACTTAGTCCCTCATCTATACCATAAGCTTATGCCAAGTGTCATATAGATCGAACTAAAATATAGAAAACACGGAGTGTTACAAAAAGGTTCGTTCTGAGTAGGGAAATTGGACTTGGGTTGTTCGATCTTGTTGATATCTGGTGTAGGTAAGTTTCTTCTCCGCCTTGACGGTGAAGCGTCCACAATTATAGAGCGTTTGAGTTTGTTGTGCTCTATATCCATGGACTGTGTCCTGTCTTTGTGGAGTTATGACCAGTTTGGTCTCTGGGTTCGTAGGATGGGCTCCACGATCGCATAGTTTTTACACCCCAACAGATTAAAAATTGAGAAGCACTATTTTTAATCCATTTTGAACTTCTATGATCTTTCAGGCCATTTGGAAGAAAGGTTTATAAAGATTTTTGTCGGGTAAGTATTTCTAACACTAAAGTAATCATTTTTCATAAGTTTTCTCTTGATTTTTATCTTTAAATTCATGAAATTGAACACCCAAAATTGGGTATTTCGAGACTATGATTTTCAAATTTTAAAGGCTTATTTCTCAGTCAATATGAGCTTGATGTTAGTGGAATTTTCACCCATGAACTCTATTTTTTTCATAGAACTAGATTTTAAAGTTATTTCTTCAGATTTGGAAACTTTGGAATTCATCCCTACATTTGACCATTTCACTCCTAAGCCTAATTCATGTCAAAATGGGTATCAAACTTCATCTCTTGATGAGTAGTGCCTATTGTTGATAGTGATTGATCGATCCGAGGATCATTTGAAGACTTGAATTGATTAAAATCTTGTCCAAGTGTGGTCTTGGCATCGAGGAACGTTCGGCTAACCTTTATGGGATTGGAACTGAGCTATTAAACATGTCTATGTGATAATTGTGAGATCTAGACTGATTCTAGAGTAACTATATATTGGTATGGTGGATTATTGATGGAATTGTGATTCCAATTAAGTCGAATTATGAGTAATTGCAATATTATTGATAAATTGAGATGAGAGCTTGTGAATTGAGAGCTTTTGGAATATTATTGTGATATTTGGTGGCTCATGATACAATTTTGGTGATGTTGTGGCATATGATGTCTTGTGATACACTTGATGAGCTTATGTACATATTGTGGGGACGAGTGAGGTTCGATATTATTGTTATACTTGATTTTGGTAAAAATGGTGACACGTATATCTTGTGGGGACGAGTGAGGTCTAATATTATTGGCATGCTGGATCATTTGTATGGTTATACTATTTGAGATGTTATATTACATTATGGCTCTAGTTGTGGCACTTAGTTTTGCTTTCTATGATTATATGAGGCTTATACATTAGTACTCTTGACATGATGTGATCATATTATGCATATATCTTGATGAACATCCACATCTTTCATTCATTTCATGTTGCATTGTACCACCCCTTGACCCAGGCATGAAGCAAGGGCAAGATCCATACTTTTTATACCCTTTGACCACAGGCAAGTGGAAAGGTTGAGACATTATGATATACTTGACAACGGGCAGGTGGAAAGATTGAGGTATTATGATATACTTGATCACGAGCAGGTGTCAAGGTTGAGATATTATGATAAACTTGACCATGGGCAGGTGGCAAGGTTGAGATATTATGCTAATTTGACCATGGGTAGGTGGCAAGGTTGAGATGTTACGATATACTTGACCACGAGCCAGTAATAATGGTAAGACATTATGATATACTTGACCACAGATAGGTGGCAAGGTTAAGACATGGTAACACCCCTTGACCATGAGCAGGTGGTTAGGTTGAGAAGCACTTGATGTATGGTTTGATGAGACTTTGTCGTAATGCATTCACACCTCTTATTGTCTTTTACCATCGATTGTGCTAGATATCTTATTTTGTCTTATCTATGAATATATTATTGTGTACTAACCTTTTTGCATACAGGTGTTAGGATTATTTGTTCTTAAATACTTGTCTTATTCCTCTTACCTAATCGATTGAACCTACTAGGTATACTTTGGTGTGCTCACCCTTACTCTGTTTCATCCCTACAGATTGAGCATAGGGACCCACATAGGGTAGATGATTAACTTTAGTTGATCTTCACAACATGTATCGAGATCCTTTCGATGGGTCTTAGACTTTGAGTCGTTGTGGGTCTTTGGGGTTTCTTTCATTATTTCTTTCAGACTTTGTATCGGGTATTATTCTATGATACTTGTATCTCATAGTAAGGCAGTTGTACTTACTCTTTAGTACTATATTAGATGCTTTGATACTCATGACTCGGTTTTGGGAGATTCTTATGCTATATATGTTGTTTTCGCTTTATGTTTTGTTTCTCTAGTTATGGCCCAATTTTAGGTTGTGACATATGTTTTTTCTCATGTATTGACTTTTATTCATATTGACATATATTTGTTGTGCATGCTTAAGCTCACTTTATGTATTGTTGAGCTCATATATACTTATATGTTATACTTATGAATGATGGCATTACAATTTCACACATGCATTGCATCTTATATACTTAGTACATTCCAACATATTAATACATATTTTGCCTATATAATTAAAGCATGTAGGGACAGACACTCCTTCACCGGCTCGTGGCTAGTATTTATTGTTCCAGATGAGCACTTTTATTTGTGGTGAGCCCTTAGTTCGGGACTCTGCCATTTTAGTTTTTACATTGTATTTATTTTGAGATGATATATTTATGGCCCTTTTGAGGCATTTACTTTCTATGTTGCACAATTATAGAGTCTTTTCTATTTGGTAGAAACTGACCATTACCGATTCCATTCATTGATGTATCAATTGGTATGCTTATGGACAAAGTATGTTGGTTACTCTTATTGCTTTTAATGTTGCTCCATTGCTTTAAAAAGGCCCATAGACACTTTTCCCTTATTTGCGTAAACATTTCAAGCATTTTTGCGTATAAGCGCTTGAGATGCTTAAGATGGCTTGGGTGAGGTACCTACAGGTATCTCATTCGTCGTGTAATGACTAGGCCCCTAGGTCAGGTCGTTACAAACTTAGTACCAAAGCATGAGCCTTTATAATGTTCCTCGGATGTCCATGCATAACCCGTAGCAAAGAGTCCTATTAATAGAAGTGAAGCATGGCATTATCTTGAGTGAGACGCTATGAGAAGGTTTAGGAAAGTCTTCCCTTCTTTCTTATTCATGTCGTGCGTTAGATTTGGATAACATGTTCTGTTAATTAACAACGGCCTTATGCTTGTCTCTAGATCATTCTATAATGAAGAGATCCCCGTCAACAAGGCACTCTAGAACAACAACTTTCTCAACTCTAACAAGATAATGGAGTTTCTCATGCAGAGTTTCAAGTTGTCTTTACTTTGTTTGCCCAAGCATCGGCTAATTAAGCAAAACGGGAGATAGAAGTTCCTCCCTAACTGCCTAACCCGGTCGCTAGAGTACGCGACTTCATGTGGATGAATCCTTCAGAATTTCATGGGTCTAAGATGGAGAACGACCTCATTGACTTCATTGAAGAAGCTTGTCGGGTAGTTGGTGATGATGAAAATTCTATTAAGGGAAAGCCCATTTGGACGGATGAGGCAAAATACCGGGCCCTATTGGTTGGGAAGAGTTCAAGTGTTCTTTCTAAAACTATAAAAGTATGTTCCCTTTATGGTCACGGATCCAAGGGCTCGCATGAGCAAATTCAACTCTAACGTCTCTGATTTAGTCTCCTAAAATTGCAAGACAGCCATGCTACTCAAGGAGAGGTACATCTCCCATTTGATGATGTAAGTGGAGCGAATTGAAGAGTAGAAACTTCGAGAAAGGGCAACGGAGTCCAAGAGGGACCGTGTTGATAGTGCGATCTACTCTCGCCATAGGAGTGGTTGGTCAAAAGTATCAAGGTGGCCAAAAGCAAGGTGGTCAAGGATCCACCAACACTCCTCCTCCCTGAACTACAAAGGACAAGGGGGTTGCTCTTAAGCCCAAAAGCCCAAGCTGCCCCAAGTGCGGAAGACTTCATAAGGGAGAATGTCTAAATGAGTCCAATGCTTGCTTCAAATGTGGGAAGCCCGGCCATCATTCTATAAATTGCAGACAAGGAGGCATAAGGACCCAAGGCCAAGGTTGGTAAGCTCAAGGTGCCTAAAGGACCAACCAGTTATATGCTCTTCATGGTCTCCAAGATGTTGAAGAGGCTCCGGATGTTGTCACTTACATGTTAAGAGTTTCTTATTATGATGCATAAGCATTTTTAGATCTGGGAGCAAATTTTTTATTTGTAACCCCATTCCTTGCTAATAATTTTCATGTATGTCCCGAAGTACTACATACGGCCTATGAGGTAAGTAACCCTATAGGGAAGTCCACTATAGCCCGGAGAGTCTATAGGAGTTGTACCATCTCCAACTTGCATAAAGTGGTCTATTGTGACTTAGTTGAGCTTTCCACGGTACATTTTGATATGATACTTAGGATGGACTGATTCCATGCTTCCTATGCTTCTATTTATTGTAGAACCCGTAGGTCATATTCCAATTCCCAAATGAGCCAATTCATGTGTGGGAGGGTAGTAACTCTTCATGAAGGGGTTGGTTTATTTCCTTCTTAAAGCCTGTAAAATTATTTCCAAGGGGTGCATCTATAATTTAGTAAGAGTCAAAGATTTCACTTCTAAAGTTCCTTCTCTTGAGTTGGTTCCCATTATAAATGAGTTTCTCAATGTCTTTCCAGATGAGTTACCGGGTGTTCCTCCCATAAGGGAAATAGACTTTGGTATAGACCTATTACCCAATACTCAACCTATCTCAATTCCTTCATATAGAGTAGCTCTCGTGGAGTCAAGGTGCGTAGAGAGCAATCGAGAGATTTGTTGGAGAAGGGTTTCATTAGACCAGCTAGTCTCCATGGGATGCCCATTTTTATTTGTAATAAAGAAGGACGAGTCGTTGCATATGTGCATTGTCTCCTGGAAACTTAACAAGGTCACCATCAAGAATAAGTATCCCCGTCCACGAATAGATGATTTGTTTGATCAATTGCAAGGGGCTACACACTTCTCCAAAGTTGACTTGAGATCCAGTTATCACCAATTGAGAGTGAGAGAAAGTGACATTCCTAAGATGGCATTCTGAAGTAGGTGTGGTAACTTTAAGTTCACAGTTATATCATATGGTCTCACGAATACACCACCGATATTTATGGACCTCATTAATAGGGTATTCAAGCCCTATCTTGGCATGTTCATCTTGATGTTCGTGGATGACATCCTTATCCCTTCCAAAGGTGAGAAAGAGCTCATAAAATACTTGAGCATTATCTTGAAATGCAAAGGGAGTAGAAGCTTTATGAAATGTTTGATAAATGTGAGTTTTGGCTAGATAAGGTTGCCTTCTTTTGGCATGTGGTATTTAGTAAGGGTATCAAAGTTGATCTTAAGTAGACTGAAACGGTGAGAAATTGGGCAAGGAAATTGACTCCTACTGACATGAGGAGTTTCTTAGGCCTAGCTGGTTACTATAGAAGGTTTGTGGATGACTTCTCCACTATTTCGTCCCCACTCACCAAGTTGGCACAAAAGAAGGATCTAGTAGGTTGGGTAGCTTTTGCTATCTTTTTTTCATTTGGATTTTTTATTCTCCTAATGTTTTGGGGCATCCCGACAATTATATACCTGCTAATCCGATGTCCACCCCGCCTCATATTGTGCCAGAATGGTATTTCCTACCGATCCATGCCATTCTTCGTAGTCTGAGAAAAGCTTTCAATATCTAACGGATCAAATTAAATTTAGCCCCAATATTGATATTGTAGACAAGAATGATGGGTTTGTCGTGTCTTGTGATTCATCAAGGATTGGATTGGTTATGTGCTAATGCAAAATGGTAATGTAATTGCCTATGCTTCAAGGCAATTGAAAGTGCATGAGAAGAAATAACTCGACTCATGACCTTGACTTATGCTAGTTGTGTTTTCCTTAAAGATTTTGTGACATTACTTGTACGGAGTTTATATGGATGCCTTCATCGACCACAAGAGCCTCCAATATGTGTTCACCCAAAAGGATCTCAATTTGAGGCAACGGAGGTAGTTAGAGCTACTCAAAGATTATGACATCATATTACCTTGGAAAGGCCAATGAGGTAGTTGATGCCCTTAGTAGAATCTTCATGGGTAGTGTCTCTCATCTTGAAGAAGATGGAAAAAGGGAGTTGGCCAAGAATGTTCATAGGTACGCTAGATTGGGTGTGAAATTTAGTTTGTCTGGAAATGGTGGTGTAGTGGTTCTCCATTGGTTCGCATCTTCTTTGATTGATGAGGTTAAAGCTAAGCAAGACCTTGATCCTACCTTGGTTGGGTTGAAAGTTGTGGTAAAGGGAGGAAAGATAGAGGTTTCCTCACAAGGGGGAGATGGGGTACTTTGATATCAAGAGAGGTTGTGCATGCCCAATGATGGTGAGTTGAAGAAGTTAATTATGTAGGAAGCTCATAACTCCTCATATTCCATTCATCGTGGCACTACAAATATGTATAGAGACTTGAGGGAGGTCCATTGGAGGGATGGAATGAAGAAGGACAATGCCCAATTTGCGTCTGGATGTGCTAATTGTCAACAGGTCAAAGTTGAACACCAAGGTCAGGCGGCCTAGCACAAGACATTAATGTTCATACTTGGAAGTGGGAAGAGATTAACCTACACTTTGTAGTAGGCTTGCCAAAGACCAAAAAACATTTTGACTCCATATGGGAGATAGTGGACCGCATGACAAAGTCAGCTCATTTCTTACCGGTCAAGACTACATTCAGTGTTGAAGATTATACCTGCTTGTATATCTAAGAGTTTTTAAAGGTTGCATGGCATTCTATTGTCCATCATATCTGATCGTGGTGTCCAATTCACATCTAAGCTGAAGTTGCATACTACTTTTCATCCCCAAATTGACGGGCAAGTCGAAAGGACTATTCAAACATCAGAAGACATGTTGAGATATTGTGTGTTAGATTTTAAGGGGAGTTGGGATGACCATCGCTTATCGAGTTTTCCTATAATAAAAGCTTTCATGAAAGTATTTGGATGGAACCATTTGAGGCGTTGTATGGTAGATGGTATAGATTTCCCATCAGGTGGTTCGACGTCGGTGAGGTGGAATTAATAGGACTGAACTTTGTAATGAATGTTATAGAGAAAATTAAAAGCATACGAGAAAAATTGCAAACAGCCCAAAGCTGACAAAAGTCCTACTCCAACATGAAAAGAAGGGAACTTGAGTTCCACGTTGGTGCTTGGGTTTAATTGAAGGTGTTTCCAATGAAAGGTGTGATTTGGTTTTATAAGAAAGGAAAATTGAGCCCTAGCTACATAGGGCCATACATGGTGGTGAATAAAGTAGGAAAGGTGGCATATGAGTTGGATCTACCTAACAAGATGCTTTGATCCATCCTATTTTTCATGTGTCGATGTTGAGGCAATTCACAAATGATACAAATTCCATAGTTACTTTGTATGATGTGAACATTGAAGAGGATTTGAACTATGAAGAGGTACCGATTGAAATTCTAGACTGGCAAGTAAAATATCTAAGGAACAAGTAAGTTGTATCCGTGAATGTACTTCGGAGAAATCAACAATTTAAGGGTGCTACATGGGAAACAAAAGCAGATATGATGAAGCGTTATCCATATCTATTCCACTCTACTTAAGCCTAAGGTATTAAGAAATTCTTCCTAAAACCTCAAATTCATGTATTTTAGTTTTTCTTGATTTTTGCATTCATTTCTATACTTATGGATTGTTTTTAGACATCTTTTGAAATTAAGCTTTTGAAATTTTTGCGAAATGATGTTTATGTTGTATTTTTTGCATGCATACTAGGTTGCTAGCTTCTAATTTACTACTTAGAGCCTGCCTTTAAATACATTCGAGGACAAATGTTCCCAAGGGGAAGCTATTGTAACGACCCCAAGTTTAGGAGCCTGTGAGTGCAGAAGCGTTAGCCTGAAAATGAGCAGGAGTCAGTGTAAGAGGTAGGCTTACTACCCGTGGAGGAGTTACATCTTGTAGGACGATCCTTAAAAATGAAACTTTAGGAAGGGGAAAAGTTTCTTAGAGTAACCTACATACCCTTTTGATGGCACGTAGAAAGGTTTACGGACCGTAGATAGGTTTATAGGTGGAGGGCTTTAACTTAGAGAAAATTGGAGTTTTTAGGAATGTAAACCATGTGTTACCAGCATGGCCCATAGTATTATGTACGGCCCATAGAATCATGTACTGCCCGTTGAATCCCTTTGTTGATGGTGTCCAAGAAAATTAGAAAAATGGCTTAGTGTGGAAAGACTCTACGAGTCCAACCACGAACCATAGATAAAAGGATGGCCTGTTAGATGGTTGCATGGTTTTGAGTCCAGAAATATTGGTCTCAGGGATTTCAGATATTACTAGACGAACGAGACTTGCTGCTTGGGGTTGACCTATGGTTCGTAATAGGGTTTCATAGGTTAAATCCGACAGTTTTAATGAGGGGAATTTTGGTCAATTTCATTATTTCTATTTCTAAGCCCTATCATTTTTAGGGCAAAAAGGGACCTTAAATGAGCCTTAAAGCCCTAAGTCCCTCATTCAACCTCTCATCCTTCCACTCTAAATTTTCCTGAGGCAAAACTCTCTCTAAAAAAGGACAAGCAAGCTAGGGTTTCCAAGGTTCATCTCAAGGGCTCCAAATTCATTCTCTCCAAAGACATCTAAGGTATGTGAGTTGATTTATAGGTACCCTTCCACCCATAAAGTTCCCTTTTAAATATTTTACCTTTTTGAAGTTCGTTTAAGATATTATGCTTGCTTATAATGATTTCATGATGTTTCAAGTTACTAAATTCTTTTCATGATATCCTATGATGTTTTACTAAGTATATACATGTTTTGAGCTATTGATTATGATCCCAAAGAGGAGTTTTTATCATGATGAAGTGTAGGCATTTTCGTTAGTCCTTAAAAGAGAAATTTTCTCATATTTTATATGATTTATGATTTTTTTTCATTTAAAATCTTAGCCCGCCTAGTTTTCAACTAAAGCGTTGCAGGATTTATGATGATGATTAGGGCATTGAAGTTAAGTTTTAAAGTAAAGATTTGTCAATGATATAAGCATGTTAGAAATTGCCCTAAAAGAGTTTTAAAGAGATTTCCCCTAGATAAAAGGATAATTTTCACTTAGTGGTTCCTAATGTTCGAGCTACTCATATGATTGCTACTTATGATTCTAAGTTATATTTTCAAGATTCCATGGGATGACGTAGCACTAAGTGGACTTAGGATTGGTTTCATTCCGTTCGTTGAGGCATGACCTATTACAGCGAAATCTAAAGGTTTGTAACTATGTACCACCATAGGAGCCCTTGTAGGCTAGGCTAGTGGATCCATGTAGGCCATTTATGTTATTAAGATACATGAGAAGTTGATTGAGTTCCACTCGACAATTGTTCTTCCCCTGCCTACGTACGGGATTATGTTTGATTTTATCTTGTAGCTCAAATGGTCTTATATGTCGGTTAAGGTCTACTCCTACAAGTTAATGATTCTATGATATGTTTTTCATTACATGTGCTTTATCATGCATTGACTCTTATAATATTGAGCTACACTGCTTGTGCATGCTTAAGCTTACTTTATGCATCTTTCATCATATGTACTTATATGTTATACTTATGAATAATGGCATTACAATTTAATGTATGCATGGCATCTCACATACATTCTAATGTACTAATGCATATTTTGCTTGCATGATTAAACGATATAGGGACAGGCACTCCTCCACCAGCTCATGGCTAGTATTCAGCATTTCAGACTAGCACTTTTATTTGTGGTGAGCCTTTAGCTCGGGACTTCATCATTTTTTTCTACCTTGTATTTATTTTGAGACGGTATATTTATAGCCCTTTTGAGTCATTTACCTTCTAAGCTGCACAATTATGAAGTTTTTTTTATTTTGTAGAAATCGACCATTACTGGTTTCGTCCATCGATTTATTAGTTGATATGCTTATGGACAAAGCATGTTAGTTACTCTTATTGCTTTTAATGTTGCTTTTTTTTCTTTCAAAAAGCTCCATAGTCCCTTTCCCCTTATTTTTTACAACATTTTAAGTGTTTACACCTATAAATGTTTAAGATGCTTAAGATGGCTTGGGTGAGGTATCTACGGGCATCTCATTTGCCGTGTGATAACTAGGCCCCGAGATCGGTCATTACAAATTGGTTGCAGTTTTTCTCCAAAGAATCTTTCTGACATCTAAAATATTCCATGCTTGAGATGAAATTATGAATTTTTTGAGTTGTGATAAAGAGCCTTAGCGTGAAACTTGGCTTTATTTTCAAAAGACTTCGTTGTATTTTCTTGATCATAGTCTCCAAGAAAACGTGTTGTTGAAAATATTTTCTAAGAGTCTTAATAATGCTAACAAAGCGGTAGCTGACCAACTTGTGGGTGGTGGTATTATGAGACAGGCATTTGTGGTTGCTTTGGCTTTGCTAAATCAAATGGCGAAGACAAATTGAGCTTGGCACATGAGATAAGACAAAGTTATTTCAGCATCTTTAGTTTTGACTAAAGAAATGCTTCAAGAAGATTAAGAATTGTATGAATACAGAGCTCGAATAATGACTCAACTTGATCTTACTAGTAAAAATATGATAGGTCTCCTCAAAGAGGTAGCTATAAAAATGTGAATTTTGTGGGTGCTATGATAAATGATGAGGATGCTATGTTTGAAGTTATTTATAATGAAGAAGTCCAATCTATTACTAATCAAATGGGGGTTCTCGACCGACCTTCCAAAGGCAAGTTGTTAATCAAGGTTTAATGAATGAGAGAGATAGTAATTGGAGGGATAGAGATTGGCATGATAGAAATGTTTCTTGGCATGATCGTGAGTTTGATAGAGATAGATATTGGTCAAGCTAAAGGATGCTATTACTCATCCAAGAAATTACCAAACTAATGACATGCTTCCAAGAAACCTCAATAAAGTTGAGGGGATAGATAAAGTGATAAAGGAGATGAAATCTAATTTTTTTTTTGCCTTAAATCAAATCATGAATTCTCATTCGGTTTCCATTACAATTAGAGACACAATTGAGTAACATTTAACCTCATTTGAATCCTCGTCGAAAAGAAGGGTTCGCCTAGTGATGCAATGGTGAATATAAAGAATGACACTCTTCCATGCATGTCTATCACCACTAGCAATGGTAAAGTAGTTGGGAGTATTCCTCCTCTTGTTGATGTAGTTGTGGGTGATAATGTTGTAGCTCCAGTTTTTGCTAATGCAATTCATGATGTGATGTCAAAGAAATTCCAAATGATGTTACTCCTGCTCATGGCAATCCCACGAGTGATTGTGATCATAAAATGGGTGAAGGGTCCAAAGTTGCTAACAAAGCCAACTATTTTGATGCTAAACAAGTAGTGCTCCAAAGGTCAAACTTAATTCACCATTTCCTCAACAATTGAAAAAGGAGAATGAAGATGCAAAGTTTTTAAGAAAAAATCTATGTTCAAGAACTTAGCAATTAATATTCCCTTGGTGGATGCACTTTTGAAAATGCTTGGATCCACAAAGTTCATGAAAGAACTAGTCAGCAAGAAATGGAATCTTGAATTTGAGAGTATTGATCTTAGGCATATTTATATGCTTAACTAGCAAAATATACCTGTAAATAGAGCTAAGTCAAAGGGTGAACGTATAGAGTATAGGTGTTTTTAGTGTGATTTAGTTTATTTTTCTAATCTGGGGCCAAGTATAACGTTGGGTTGTGTTTTGTAGATTTTGATCAGATGGTGCCAGTCTGAAGTCAGACTCGGATTAGGAGGACGAATATAGGCCAAGATTTAAGGAGGAAAAGAAGTAGTAACTCATCAGAAGTACTCAAGTGCACGTCGCAGACCTTGGGAAAAGTGAACGAGCTGAAAAGGAGAAGAAAAAGGCGCGAAATGGAAAATACTACAAAGTCCGCATTGCGAACTAGGGAAACATATAGTGAAAATTGGTCCAATCAGAAAATAAGTGGAATCCTATTCAGATCATGCTAGTCCCCGTCTCGGACGTTGAAGACACATGGAAAGAAAGCGAGTTATGGGATTTTTAAGTCTTATTTTTTTTTTGAAGCTTTAGGTTTTTAGAATCATTATCAGGAGACAACAGGGGAGGAAGGTGAACTTTTTCCAGGGCAATTTTGGTTAGTTTTCATCTTTGTCTTTGTGAATGTTGATGATCATTAGTTTAATCTAGGTGTTGGAACCGACTAAGAGTGGCCAATTTTCCCATATTCTAGGATTGTAGCCATAGATAATGTTTAGCTCTTGATTTTTTTATACATATGATTGGGGTTTGCTGACTACTCCTATGATGATTTTATCTATACTTCTTAGCCTAATCAAATAAATAGTAAGTTAGTTGTCCGTTCTGGATTCGAGAGATGTTGGAATAGATAGAACACAATAGTATAAGGAGCTTGTTCGACTAGTAAACTAGATTGATTCGTGTAAGGGAGACCCGTGACAATTACCCTTACACCTCGCTTGGTTCTTAATGCAGGAAGATAACATTAAAGCACTTTTATTGGTCTGTCTATCCCAATTCAACAGAGGCGTGCAACCCTGTTTAGGTAACTTAAACCCTGTAAACTAGTAGTTACAAATCGAAACGTACGAGTGATTATAAACACATAACGGCATCACCAAGGCTACAATCCCCGAATCTCTTTTAAATTGATAGTTATAATAAACTAGCTCAGGATAGTGCATTAAGTCAGTAGGTTCAGTACCTTCTTAAAAAATTCATCTCTATTTCTCTTTAACACCCTCTAAGCAGAATAGCTTGGATAGTGGCCACGTGTCTTTAAATCCTTTGGGTTCGATATCCCAGCCCCTTTTTCAGGGCCACTATATTACTTGTTTATACCATATACACTTGCGCGTGCTAGGGAAGCAACAAGTTTTTGGCGCTGTTGCACGGGATTTAAAGTTTGAGCTGGTTAATTCTTTAAGTTGTTTTGTTTTGTTATGCTCACTACATTTGATCTTAGTCGTGCTTTGATTACAGGTAGTTTGGCACGAAACTGGAAGACCAAGACTCTTGCTTTCATTAATCAAAGAGGAGAACAGGCATCTTGTTCCGAATTTTGCCACTTGAACTTATCGAACAAGAGGATCTAGAGTACAGCAAAATCGAACTAGATCCTGTCAGGGCAGTAATGGCCGAAGCAAACCCGCTTGCACAATTAGTACCCCCACCCAGTGAGGGATGTGGCAATCCCGCAAACTGCCAATTTCACCAGTTGTTTCTTGAAACAAAAGCCCGAGGGACGGTGGGAGCTGAAACAAAATATGGTCCAGTTTCTACACTCCACCAGACAATTTACATGGCTACCACACGAAGACCCACAGGTCCATCTTCAAAACTTCTTGGAGATTGTTGATACTTTCATTCCCATGGGGATGAACAGAGATTACGTGAGAATGACCCTGTTGCCCTTCTCATTGTTAGGGGGAGCTCGGAGGTGGTTGCAGATCGAACCACCCAATTCCATCACTTCAGGGGATGATCTTGCTCGCAAGTTCCTCACCCAATTTTTCTTATCTGGCAAAACTGCCAAACTTAGGAGTGAAATTCTAAGCTTCACGCAAAAGCTTAGAGAAAATTTATATCAATCTTGGGACAAGTTTAAAACTCTCCTTATTAATTGTCCCCATCACATTCAGGCTAATGAAGTGTTGGTACATAGCTTTTATAGAGGTTTGGATCCCAACACAAAGATTCTTCTTGATTTTGTTGCAGGTGGACAGGTATTGAAGAAGATGTACGATGAGTTGTATGCCCTTCTCAATCGGATCGTACAAGGAAGTCCTGAGTGGAACGAAGGACCCAGCCGACCATTAGTCTAAAAGAACGTCGGTATGTTGGAGATCGATGTGATAACTGCCTTGCAAGCTCAAATGTCAGCCATGCAAAATATGATGACTACTCACTTCAACAACCAGGTGTTAGGCCAACAACAGCAAGCGCCGTTAGGTGTAGGTCAGCAGCCAGACCCAGTGAATGCAGTACAACAACAGCAACTTGGCTAGTGTGATGTGTGTAGGGGAGAAGATCACACTACTGAGTCCTGTGGAGCTAATCCTAAAGGAGTCAACATTGTGGGAAATGCTAATAGAGAGGGTTATCAAGGATTTTGGAACTCATACAACCTAAATTGGAGGAATCACCCCAACTTCTCGTGGGGCGGTCAGTAACAAAACCAGGAGGCATTTCAGCATAGACCACAGGGAGGCAATGCATATTACAATTAGCAAATGCAGCAGCCTGCAAAGTAGCCTAACCAAGCAATATGGCTGATAGTGAGGTACTTAGACAAATTCTGGCAAACCAGAATAGGCAAGAGGAGAATATTCAAAGGAACAAGCAAGGTCTTCAGAACTTAGTGAGACAGTTGGCAGGGACCATGAACTCTAGACCCCAAGGGAATTTGCCAAGTAACACTGACCCTAACCCAAAGCAGGTTAATGCGGTCAGCACGAGGAGTGGAAGACCCCTGATTGAGGCAGTCCTAAAGAAGATAGATGGGATTGAATCAGGCACTACACAGAGTGATGAGGCGGACACCCCTAGCCCAGCCCCGGAAGAGACTACCCCAGTTCCTAAACTGCCTCTGCCATTCCCATAGAAGTTAAAGAAAAAGAAGAAGGACGAGTGTTTCCAAAAGTTCATCGGGCTTCTAAATAGGTACATATTAACTTTCCCCTTATTGATGTTTTGTAGGGAATCCCAAAGTATGCCAAATACGTGAAGGACATTGTGGCCAATAAGAGCAAGTTAGCAGAGTATGAAACCGTAGCACTCATGTAAACATATAGCTCCAGGATCCTAAATAGGTCCCAATTGCCGACTAAGTTGAAAGATCCAGTGAGCTTTACTGTATAAGTAACGTTTAGGGTCCGCTTGAATGCAAGGGGCTTATGTGATCTGGGCATAGGCATTAATCTCGTACCTAGCTCCATGTTCTGGATGTTGGGGCTGGGAAGCCCAAAGCCAACCACCATTGTCTTAAAATTGGTTGATCGTTCCGTGGTGAGACCAGATGGGGTGATTGAGGATGTCTTAGTCTAAGTGAGATCGCTCATCTTCCCAGTGGACTTTGTCATCTTGGATTTTGAACCAGGCCCGGAGGTCTATTCATTCTTGGCTGCCCATTCCTAGCAATAGGTAGGGCACTGATTGATATGGAAGCAAGAAAGCTCACCATGAGAGCTCATGATAAGGTGGAGGTTTTTGACTTTTACAAAGCTATGAAGCTACCTGCAGCATATGAGGACTTGGCAGCTATCACTGTGTTAGATATAGCAGTTGTTGTGAGCCAGGTAGAAATAGCAGACCGATTGACTAGAGTTTTGTGGAACCAAGGGCTAGTGGTTGATGCAGAAGCAAGGGAAATAAAAAGTGTGTTGAATAGTCATAATTTCAGCATGCTTAAGAAAGGAGCTGAACCGTTGAATAGAGTGTTAGGACCTCCACTTAAACCCTCAGTTGAAGAAGCACCTAAGCTGGAACTAAAGCTGTTGCCTTCGCATTTGAATCCGATCATGAAGGAAGTAGTGAAGAAAGAAGTAATCAAGTGGTTGGATGCAAGGATCATTTTCCCTATATCCGATGGCAAATACGTGAGTCTGGTGCAATGCGTACCCAAAAGGGGGGGAATAACAGTCGTCACCAATGAAAAAAATGAATTGATTCCTACCAGAACGGTGACTGGATGGTGTATCTATATGGACTACAGGAAATTAAATGATGCCACCCGCAAGGACCACTATGTGGTGCCTTTCATTGATCAGATGTTAGATAGACTAGCTAAACAAGAGTATTACTGCTTTTTGGATGGATACTCGAGGTATAACCAAATCACCATTACCCTCGAGGACCAAGAAAAGACCACTTTCACCTATCTGTATGGCACATATGCTTTTAAGCGCATGCCCTTCGGATTGTGCAATGCTCTAGCCACATTCCAAAGATGCATGATGGCCATATTCCGGGACATGGTGAAAGACTTCGTAGAGATGTTCATGGACGACTTTTCAATTTTTGGGGAGTCTTTTGAAACATGTTTGCACAGTATGAACAGGGTGCTGGTGCGCTAATAAGAGACTAACCTAGTCCTTAATTGGGAAAAATGTCACTTCCTAAGAAGGGATAGTCTTGGGGCACAAGGTGTCAAAACATGGCTTGGAGGCTGACAAGGCAAAAATAGAGGTGATAGAGAAGTTGCCACCACCAGTGTCAGTAAAGAGAGTTCGGAGCTTTCTTGGTCACGCGGGTTTCTACCGAAGATTTATTAAGGACTTTTGCAAAATTGAGAAGCCGTTGTCTACCCTCCTTGAGAAAGAGGTACCCTTTAACTTTGATGCTCCTTGTTTGCAGACCTTCGAGTTATTAAAGAAGAAGCTAGTTGAGGCCCTAATACTAACAACACCTGATTAGGAGCTCCAGTTCGAGCTCATGTGTAATGCTCGTGATAATATGGTGGGTGCAGTGTTGGGGTAGCACATAGACAAGGTGTTCCACGCCATTTACTATGCAAGCAAAACTCTAGATGCAGCACAAGGAAATTACACAGTGACTGAAAAAGAGATGCTAGAATTAGTATATGCGTTCGCCAAATTCAGGCCGTATTTAGTGGGAACCAAGGTCATAGTATTCACCGACCGCGCTGTGGTGAGGTACTTATTTAACAAGAAGGAGGCAAAGCCCTGATTAATCTGATGGATCCTACTGCTCTAAGAGTTTGACATTGAGATAAAAGATCACAAGAGGTGTGAGAACCAGGTTGCCGATCACCTGTCCCGCCAGGAGAATGATGCTCCCATAGGTGAAAAACTGCAGATAAAAGAAGAGTTCCCGGATGAGCAGTTGCTAACGTTGGAGGTTAAGGAACTACCCTGGTATGCAGATATTGTGAATTACCTGGTAAGTTGGGTGTTTCCACCTGGGCAAATTATCAACAAAGGAAGCGACAAGCTCATGACTCAAAAGCTTACATCTGGGATGAGCCTTATCTCTTCAAGCAGGGTCTGGCAGAATGGTTAGAAGATGTGTTCCTGAAGTAGAAATGTGGAAGATCTTAGATAGGTGTAATACTGCTCCCTATGGAGGCCATCACGGGGGTGAGCGAACTGTCACACCCTAAGTTCCTTTAAGGCCAACTGGCACCTGTTGCCGACAAGGCTCGGGAGAACCAACATATAACTATGCATCAGCAATGAACATTTAAGAGGTTTCCATATTCAACATACTGTCAAAAGAAAGTAAACTGTACTAAAAAGCCAAAAGTAAATGCATAAGACTAGGCCGTTGGAGCCACGATGTCTATAGTATATTACTTGACCACACTTCACTTTACATTGTGTACAAAACCTCTAGGTAAGTAACAATATCTATATGGTTCGGGACAGGCCCCACCTCATGACCAACTATACAATACAAAATATAGGCTCTAGACACACAAGCCCCGAAGCAACCTGGAGCTCAGTAACAGCAGTTGGAAGTCATGTACTCTTACTAGGGAGATCTAGTAGCTCCTGTACCTGCAGCATGAAAAGCAAGTCCCCCCTAAGGGACGTCAGTATAGGATAATGTACTGACTATGTAAGGTAGAAAATACTGTTTATAAATTAAGAACTCAAATGAAATCACACACTGGTGTGTAAGGATAAAAGGACCACTTTTAGTCATACTGTAGAATCATGTACTTTATGTCTTTTTATTACTTTACCTTTCTTTACTGTATAATCTGTGCACAATATATCATGTAAATGACCAGCTGATTAGTGGTAAATCAATTTCGGGATCAACCCATGCTAGGCTTTCCTTTAGCCCCTGGGATACCCCCCGTAATATGGGATTGACCCATGCTAGGTGATTCTTCCACCCCTGGGATACCACCCTTCAATAAGCAACTTTGAGTTATCTTTTATTTACTTTTGAGATGATTCTTTTGGTGGTCATAACATTTAGAGCTATAGGAATATAGAAATTACATATGACATATAAACAACCATACAAGGTAATACCGCAATAAAAAGAGAGTTACACAACTAATGAAACGTATAGGATATTAAACAACACATGCACTTTATTTGGTAAAAAGGAACTCATGTATCTTTGGTATCCAAGTATGGATGCAGATTTGACAATGGCTATGTATGGGAACATATGAACATGGTAAAGAGTGGAGACACAGTTATTAGTTATGTCGGAGTTGGTAAGTGTCTTTATGTACCAAGGAAGAACCTAGATTTCATGCCAAGAAATAGGAAATCAAGTAGCCTTACATACTTTGTTGTACAACTAGTATTAGAAGCTTATAAACACATCTTGGTAATCCAATTTCACCCAAAAATAATATCCGGGCAGCAAGCTCGTAATTAGCAACCAAAGAATATTCTTTCAACATTTCCACTCCCAATTGTATTTTCTAATACACATTCTCATATACATATCATATCCAACTTGTTATAGTCCCATAACAGTGTTACAACAGCTCATAAAGTACAACGTACAATAATTCTACACAACACGCAAGTAGGCAACGTAACATTACGTCCTTTCGTTACATTTCGGCGTCAACCATTCCCAATCTGTTTCAATCCTCAACCAAACTGCCCTCAACATATGTACACACAAAAACAGTCCTAAAATAGTCTTAAAAGAGTCCCCAAGTAGATGGAAAACATGAGGCAATAATTCCCAATATTCAGTCCACAAATTCTTACTAAGAGTGCAATTAAGATATCATATAAGAACTAATTTTTGCGGAAGATAAAAATGGTCAAGCAACTTTCTTACATCACTACAGAACCAAGCCTTGTTAAAAACATAAATATTACTTCATTATCCAGCCATCCAACAAGAGAAAATCCTCTTAATAAATATGGAAAGTGGACAACAATCTTTGGAACACATGTTGTCCCAAATTCCTACACAAGTACAACCATCATACTCTTCATGTTCTTCATGGAAATATTATACCAAACCATAGGTATTTTTACTTACCTTAGCCCTCAAGGATTAGGTGCTCTTCAAAAACCCTAGAGGTAAGCCTTGGCTGCTTTACAAAGTGAAGAGAGAGTAAGGAGAAACTTGGAAAGATATCTGATTTTTTGGCTTTGAGAAAATGAATAAAATTGTTGGCTGTTAGTCCCTTTTATAGGGCCACTTTTGGCTGACTTTCTTTTGTATTTCAAGCCTTATTTTATTAGGGTGATGATGCAGCAATTTGGCCTTTTCACTTGGGCCTTATTGGGCTTCAATTGGATGGACTTTGCTGCAAATATTTCTCTTTTACACTCACTTAGTTTGGGCCCTTTTTGTGAGTTGGGTTGTGAATGTAATTTGGCCCTTTTCCTTTTCATCTTGGGCTGCAAATGTTGTCCCTTTATGATGCTAAACCATGGGCCCAAATGACATCCTTAACTCAGGGTTTATTCTTTATCGGACTTGAACAAATTCAGTGTTGGGCCTCGTCTCCGTCTACCTAGCCTATTTAAGCTAAGCACCTAGGTGACTCACCTGTTAGCTTCCTAAATCTCACAAGCACCTCACTTCTTTCACTTCATTTAAGGTGACGATCTCCTTAACTTGACTTAAAACTTATATACACTCGATCATCTTGAGCGTTTGACGTACATATAGTCATCTAATATGAAATTCAAGCACTTTTAAAAAGGTGTGTTGCTTTGACCCCGCCATATCATGTTTCGTATGCGTTGGACTAGTACATGTAAGATGTGGGGTGTTACATCCTCCTCCCCTTAGGAACATTCATCCCCGAATGTTAGCATAAATGGGATAGGTCATACAAGTTTAAACTTTCATGTAAATAAACTTTTGACAATATAATAAGAATTCAAATTCACGTACCTACTAATCCCTCAACTCTGTATCTTGGACTTCCTCTTTAGCTTCAAATAAATAAGGGTATTTGGATCTCGTTGCTCCTTCAGCCTCCCACGTTATCTCTTCTACTTGTTGGTTCCTCCAAAGTACCTTTGCTGAAGATATTTTCTTATTCCTTAGCTTTCTAACTTGACGATCTAGTATATCAATAGGTACCTCTTCATAGGTGAGATCTTCCATAACCTGCATATCTCCAATAGGAGTGAGATCTTCCATAACCTGCATATCTCCAATAGGTACCTCTTCCTGGGGTAGCTCTAATTCATACGCAACCTATCCAAACCTTTTAATAATCTTATACGGCCTTATGTAACGTGGACTTAGTTTTCCTTTCTTTCTAAACCTCATAACACCTTTCATTGGGGACACCTTTAAGAATACCCAATCTCCTACTGAGAATTCCAATCCTCTTCTTCTAGCATCTGCATATGATTTATGATGACTTTGGGTTGTTTCTAGCCGTTGTCGTATTACCTTGACTTTTTCCATGGCTTATTAGACTAGATCTGGACCAAGCAAGGTAGTTTCACCCACTTCAAACCATCCTATTGGTGATCTACATTTCCTTCCATACAAAGCTCCATACGGTGCCATCTTGATGCTTGAATAGTAGCTATTATTATAGGCAAATTCAATAAATGGCAAATGGTCCACCCAACTACCTTTGAAGTCCAATACACAAGCCCGCAACATATCTTCAAGTGTTTGAATGGTGCTTGAAACCATCTGTCTGCGGATGGAAAGCTATACTCAAATTCACTCGTGTCCCTAAGCTCCTTTGGAAGGATTTCCAAAACTTTGCAGTGAATTGAGCTCCCCGATCAGATATAATGGAGATTGGGACCCCATGTATCCTAACTATCTCTTTGAGGTATAACTTTGCATACTCTTCAGCCGTATAATCACTCTTAACTGGCACGAAGTGTGCTGACTTTGTGAGTCTATCAACTATCACCTATATGGAGTCAACTTCTATGAGCGAGGCAACCCAGTAACAAAATCCATATTAATCATATCCCACTTCCACGTCGGAAGCTCTATACATTGCATATAACCTCCCGGCTTTTGGTGCTCTACCTTAACTTCTTAGCAATTCGGACATTGAACCACAAATTCTGCAAGGTCCTTTTTCATGCCTTCCCACCAAAACATTCCCTTTAGGTCATGATACATCTTAGTTGATCCTGGATGGATCGAATATCTTGAATGATGGGCTTCTTCCATTATCCTCCTTCTTAGTCCATTTATATTAGGAATGCATGAGTCGTGGCATGTGACATTAATTATACTGGGAATAGGCCACACAAACCATGGCATGTGACTTGATTACAAGGAACAGACCTTACGAGCCAGGGCAGGAATATGGACAAATATATCCCCGATGGGTTTCAGACTGACCACACTCGCGGATGCGTACCATAGGACAGGTATGCATCATGATTAATTGGTGTTGTATTGATTCATTTTTGTAAGGACCTGACTTTTCGAGCGGTGTTACCGGATCTCTTGGTACTGTCCTGAGCAAACTGCCACGCATCGCTCCACGGAAGGCCCACACGGGCCGTGTGGCCTCCCGTGGAGGGACACTTGGTCCAGCTCACGATAGGGAAATTTGAGACGAAGGAAATTTTGGACCAAGTGAGGGCACACGACCACTCACACAGTCCGTGTGATGTGTCACGGGCCGTGTGGCCCTCCGTGTAACTCGCTACGTAAAATTTTTCTAAGTATGGAAGTATCGTCTCATAACTTTGTCGTGCATAAATTTTCAAGTACTATCACACAGTCGATGTCATGGCCCGTGTGGAGTCACACGACCATGAAGTCATCAGTGTGGTACCCCTTAGCCTCGAATAAATTTCCAGCATTAGCTCTGCGAAATTATCTAAGTGACGATTCACGATCACTGTTCACGGTCTGTGTGACATCTCACGAATTGTGTAAGAGACCGTGTGGACCTGACGGTTCCAATTTTTGCCCATTTCATTAATGGTATTTATGTAATTTTGGTTTATTTTAGTTATGAATTATGACCTTTTACCTATCCTAAACCCCTAATTCAGCTGATATCCCTCCCCTCTTAATTCATTCTCCTAAAACCTTCTACCCCTCATATGATCTTGTCCCAAATAGTCTCTACTCTCCCCTCTTAAGGTTCAAGGCTAGGGTTAATTGAAGTCCAATTCAAGCTAAGCGCTTTCCCAAATTCAGCTCCTCAATCAAGGTATGTGGGATTGATTTTTGGTCCCTTTCAACCAAGAAGACCCAAAAAAATCCTTCAATTGATTTCATGAATTTAGTTTACTTTAAATATGAGTTTCCATTACTTGATTTATTTAAATCCAATAGATGTATGGGTTGTATTCTACCTATGATTTCAAATCACTTTGATCACTATTATAATGATTTACATAGAGTTATGAAGTTATAAACATGCATGTCCCCTTTTAAAATTGATTTATGCATGGGTGATTTATACTATGTTTCAGATGTTGATTTAATTATGGTTTTACTCAATTTAACATTATGATATTGATTTTTACTTGAATCTATGTTACCCATGCCAATCTTACATCATGCATTGCATTTGCATCTATGCACATTGGTTTATATGAAAATTATGAAGCGGGTTAAACCCAATTATGTTTTATGAAACTATATGATATGATTTTGGTAAGGCATTGGTTTTGACAAGAATGTGATCACATACATGTTTATGATTATGTCTCTTTGAGCATTTTGGGTGCTTGCACCATTTCATATATGTAGATGAGTTATTCCTTACATGAGCATTATGATTATGAATCATGATTTGTCATTTTGAACCTAAATGTGCATTGAATGGTTTGAAGTGAGCATTTTATCTCTTAAAAGTACGTATATGTATAAGTATTCATGTTGGATGTTATTGACTTAGCACCAATAGATTGGGGTCGTCAGGGCTATCCCCAATGGTCCTCTCCCTTTCCTTGAACTATGTACCAACATAGGAATGTTAGCCATTACCGAAAAGACCGGGTCGTAAGGAATGGTTATTTGTTTATTATGTATATGTTATGATATGATATGATTATGAAAAGTCCTTCTGAAAAGCGTGGTCATAAGGAAGTCCACCAAAAAGAGTGGTCGTAAGGTGTGATGTAGATTACCTTTGGCAAGTAATCTTCTCCTACCGATGGAGGTCTTTATCGGACTAATTCATGTTATAGCTTGCATGGATTTTATTTTTCGGTTATAGCCCATCCCCGCTATATATGAGCATTGTTGCATTTCATGCATCATAAATTTCATGGCATCTTGTATATACTTCTATTGGATTTATGATTCTTTCTATATTATGTGCCCTTGTCATCTAACATTGAAATGCAGGTTTGGTAAGTCATGTGCATTGCATGCCCGCATACTTAGTACATTCAAACATACTAATGCATACTCTATGACTATATGATTTTACCATGTACGGGCCGAGCACTTCGAGTATCAACCATTTGACGGGTAGTCTGATTCAGAAGAGTAGTTGTGGTGAGTCCCGTCCTCCAAGGACAAGTCGTCTTCCTTCACCTTTACTATCATTAGTACCTTTTTCATTTGAGGGTGAGCCCGGAACATGTCTTGGCCCCTGTTCTATCTTGATTAGATGCATTCGTTGGACAATATGTAGACTCCTTTTGAATCCACTTGTTATGCGTGGTATTTGGCTTATGTATTGTTGGATTGATTTATGGGAAATTCTTATATTTTGGTGTGGAGATGTGGAAAGTCCCTAGCACCGTATTGCCCCATAGTGTGAGTCATATTCTCCCGCCCCTTAGAACTATGTGTTGCTATTTTTATGCCCTTCTTGAACCGATGATGTGGATTTAGATACTTGAGGCTTGTTTGGGGACTCACGGGTTCCCATTCGTCGTGTTACATCTAGGCCATAGTCCCGGGTTGTGACAAAAAATGGTATCAGAGCCCTAGGTTTATAATGGTCTCAGAGTCTAACATGTCACGTCAAGTAGAGTCCTATTCATGGGTGTGAAGTGCGCCATGCCTATGAGTGGGAGGCTACGGAGACGTTCTAGGAATTGTCTTACTTCTTTATGTCTTATGTTGTGCTATGGCTACTTGGTTCCCTTATCTTGATGGTGTCGTTGCTCCATTTCGAAAGATGCCTCGAGGAAGATCCCTCCCACCAAGGCCGACTCCGACTTATGAGAAATAGGCTCCTCAAGGGCCTATGAATGAACTCATCTCGAACGGTGAGTTCTGTACAACCTTTGCTATGCTCACCCAGGTGGTGACTTCTCAGACAAGGCAAGCTAACTTGTCACGGGATCCTACACCTGCTTCTAGGGTGAGGGTTTTCACCGGGATGAATCCTCCGGAGTTCCATGGGTCAAAGGCTAATGAGGATGCTCAGGAGTTCATTGATGAGCTTACCAAGATACTGAACATCATGGGTGTCACTTATAAAGAGAAGGCCGAATTGGTTGCCCACCCACTGAAAGATGTGGCTCAGGTGTGGTATACTTAATGGGCAATGGAGAGAGTTTGCGGTGGTGATGTTAATTGGGAAGAGTTCAGATTTGCGTTCCTTGATCGCCTCTTTCCTTTTGAGCTTAGGGAAGCTAGAATGACTGAGTTTATCAACCTCAAGCAAGGGGTATGAGTGTGAAGGACTATGGCCTCAAATTCACAAAGCTTTACAAGTATGCTCTGTCACTTGTGGTTGATCCCTATGCAAGGATGCACAAGTTTGTTTCGGGTATCTCTGATTTACTAGTGAAGGAATGTCGTACTACTATGCTCATACGGGATATGAATATTTCTAGACTCATGGTGTATGCAGAATTGATCGAAGGGGAGAAACTCAAGGAGAGAAGGGTCCACAATTCTAAGAGAACCCGTTTTGATAGTGGGTTCTCTGGTTCTCGGAGTGGTTGTTTCGGTCACTTCCAACAGGGCCAAGGTTCTGGTACTCAGGTCGCTAATGCTCGGGTACCTCCTCCCAGGGCACTGGTTGGTGATGGTCAAGGGTATCCTTCGTGTGACAAGTGCGAGAGGCCTCACACGGGAGTGTATTGGAGGGAATTGGGTGTTTGCTACGGGTGTGGTGATAAAAATCACAAGGTTGCTGACTTTCGTAAGAATGCTCGTAGAGGTCAAGGTCAGGGGGCCCAAGATGGACAAAATCGCCAGAGAGCTCCCCAAGGTGTTGCTCAAAAGAAAAATTGGTTCTATGCACTCTATAACCGCCAAGATGTCAAGAAAGCTCCAAATGTCGTGATGGGTATGTTAAAAGTCTTTGAGTTTGAGGCTTATATTTTGCTTGACCCGGGTGCAAATTTGTCTTTTGTGACTTCTTTGTGGGTTGTTAAATTTAGTTTGAGTCCCAAGGTTTTGAGGGACCCTTTCTCAATTTATACTCCCATGGGTGAATCTGTTGTTGCACATAAAGTCTACCAAGGTTGTCGTGTTTCTGTGTTGCACAAATTTTTTTCGTGTGATCTTGTGGAACTTGAGATGTTTGTCTTTGACATGATTCTTGGGATGGATTGGTTGAATGCATCATATACCTCTATAGGTATTAGAACCCGGAAGGTCAAGTTCCGACCTCCCGGTGAGTCCGTTCTTGAATGGAAGGGTGGTGACTCCTCTGTTAAAGGTCAGTTTATTTCCTACCTCAAGGTGCGGAGAATGATTTCTAAGGGGTGCATTTATCATATTGTGAGGGTCAAGGATATGGAGTCCGAAGTACCTACTCTTGAGTTGGTCCCTATGGTTAATGAGTTTTTGAATGTGTTCCCCGAAGACTTGTCGGGCATTCATTCTGAAAAAGAGGTAGACTTCGGCATAGATATTCTTCTGGATGTTCAGCCTATCTATATTCCTCCTTTCGTATGGAGCCGGTGGAGTTGAAAGAGTTAAAAGAGTAGTTAAAAGATTTATTGGAGAAAGGTTTCATTCGGCCTAGTGCATTGTATGGGGTGCTCCAGTGTTGTTTGTGAGAAAGAAGGACGGATCTCTTTGGATGTGTATTGATTATAGGCAACTGAATAAAGTGGACGTTAAGAATAAGTACTTGTTACCCAAGATTGATGACTTGTTTGACCAGCTTCAAAGGGCTACTCATCTCTCAAAGATTGATCTTCGTTCCGTGTATCATCAGTTGAAGGTTAGGGAGTGTGACATTCCCAAAACAGCCTTTTAGACAAGGTATGGGCACTTTGAGTTTGTGGTGATGTCGTTTTTCCTAACCAATGCTCTGGTCGTGTTCATGGATCTAATGAATCGAGTGTTTAAGCCATTCCTTAATAGTTTTGTGGTGGTCTTTAGCCAATGTTGTATTCATTGTTTGGCCTTCTGCTTTTAGTATTATGAATTGAACTAAGTATGTTTAGGCTGACTTGCCTTGGTAGGTTAGGCATGTTCCATCACACCTTATTTTTGGGTCTTGACAATTTCATATCAGAGCTCAGGTTCATAGGTCTCATATGTGTAGGAGCCCAGTCGAGTAGAGTCTTAAGGATCGGTGAGGAGATATCTGTTAGTTATCCTTAAGATGCTATGGAGACTTTTAGGAAATTCCCTTTTATTTTTTCAATTCCTGTCGCGCGTGGTTGTTGTGGGGTTGCTGAATATTGTATGTTCTTTTCGCAGATGGCCAGGGCTAGATCGGTATCAGTGGGAAGAGTGATAAGCTAGCTCGTGAGGCTACGATTAAGGCCCTAGCTCAGGGCAGAGGAAAAGGTAAAGCCAAAGGACGTGGTAAGGGCCAAGGACATGCTCGTGCTTCATCACCTACTAGAGATATGATAGATCTCACTTGAGCCTACTATCGAGCCTAGGCAGCACTAAGCTCCTCTAGAGGCCGAGGATCCTATGACTATTTAGGGCATTCTTCATCAGATGATAGGCATGCTTCAGACTATTGGTTGAGGTGATCCATGGAGACTAGCTAGGTTGAGATTCCTCCTCCTCAAGTATCGGAGTAGCATCATAGTTTTGATGAGTTTGTAGTGGACCATTCAGATTCTATGGGACAAACACCTTATATTCCTTCTCATGTACCAGTTGATACACTAGTATTGATGGTTTCTCCAGCCTAAGTTATTCATGAGCCGGTATTGGCAACAGATAACCAGCAGAGGTATGAGCAATTTCAGATGATGAAACCACCCTAGTTTTGAGGATGCATATGAGTTTCTTACATTTAGCTATGAGATATTGGAGGCCATCGGCCTAGTAGATTCTCGGGGAGTTAGGTTTGTTGCCTTACAGTTATGATAAACGGCAAGGGAGTGGTGGCAGTCATACATGCACTTCAGGCCAAAAGGGTCCCCACCAGCCAAGTGAGAGGTATTTTCAGAGGCATTCAAAGAGCGATTCATCCCATAAAGTGTTCGAGAGGAGAGTACATCCTAATTCAAGACTCTGACTCTGAGAGGTATGACAGTGGCCAAATATGAGGCTAGATTCTATCAGTTATCTAGACATGTCTTATCATTGATACCTACATAGGTAGAGAGGGTTCATAGATTTGTGAAGGGGTTAGCATTCTCTATTCATTCCTATGTGTCCACGTCTTCATGCGAGGGTGCATCTTTTCAGACCATAGTGGGTACTTCCAAGAAGGTAGAGTTGCTATTGAAAGAGGAGTGTAGAGACCCCAAGAGGGTTCGAGCATCCGGTCCTTTCACAGGTACCTCATCAAGAGGTAGGGTTTCCACAGAGGGGCCAATACTTCTCAACACCGAGGTCCAGTTCATGCTTCATTGCCAGCTTTGGAGCGTTGTTAGGGCCCTCATAGCTCACAGAGTTATGGCCTCAGCTAGAGATGCAACCCCTCAAATTAGGGTCATGGTTGGGGTAATCCAGGTACAGGTAGGCACACTCTGGGTAGGGGTACAGGTGATGCAGTGAGACAACAGCATAGTAGAGGTCCTACTCTGACCGTTGGTAGTAGAGGCGGTCATTTTTATGTTTTACCTGGAAGGCCCGGTACTGAGGCTTCTAATGTCGTTATTACAGGTATCGTACCAGTCTATCACAGGCGTACATCGGTATTATTTGATCCTAGTTTGACATATTATTTGTATCTGTAAATTTCTCTGCTAAGTTTGATTTATTATGTGAACTTATGCTTGTGCCCGTGCATGTATCTACCCCAGTAAGTGATCCTTTATGGTGGATCGGGTCTATCGATCTTGTCTTGTCTCTTTGGATGGTTATGATATTGACTTGATATGATTATTCTTGATATAGTTGATTTGATGTCATATTGGGGATGGATTGGCTTTCACCTCCTCGGACTATTGTTGATTGTTATGTTAAGACTGTGACAATGGCTATTCCTAGTAGACTGAGTATTATGTGGTGAGGCTCGAGTGCTTCTTATCCTAGCAAAGTTATTTCTTATATTGTGCACAAAAACTAGTGGATTGAGAGGCATTCATTTGTGATACCGGTTATGAGCCACCACTGATGGAGTTTATTCCTATTGTTCGGGAGTTTGTTGATGTTTTCCTACAGACCTTCCTGGAGTCCCTCCTAACAAAGATGTTGACTGTCATTGATCTTGATCCGAGCACTAAGCCCATTTGTATTCTTTCATATCATATGATGTCGGCTGAGTTGAAGAAGCTAAAAGAGCAACTCCAATATTTGTTGAGTAAAAGGTACATACACCCTAGTATGTCATCGTGGGGTTCCCGCATCTTATTAGTGAAGAAAATGGATGGTTCTATGAGAATATATAGTGATTATCGGCAGCTGAACAAAGTAATGGTCAACAATAAGTATCCTTTTCCTAGGATTGATGATTTGGTTGACCAACTTCAAGGTTCAGCTATATTTTCTAAAATTAATTTGAGATTCAAGTATCATCAGTTGAAGATCAAGGTTGACATCCCTAAGATAACTTTTCGGACAAGGTATAGCACTATGTGTTCCTTGTTATTCATTTAGGCTTTACTAATGCTCCAGCAACATTCATGGAGTTGATCAATGAAGTATTCTAACCATAATTGGACTCTTTTGTTATCGTCTTCATCGATAGTGTATTGGTCTACTCCAAGACCAAAGTTGACCATGAGCAGCACTTGAGGATTGTACTTCAACGGCTTAGAGAGGAAAAGATGTATGCTAAGTTCTCCAAATGTGAATTTTGGCTTAGTTTGGTGACATTTCTAGGTCATTTTGTGTATAAAGAGGGTATTTAGGTTGATCCAGCGATCGAGGCGGTTCATGGTTGGACTTGACCTACTTCGACTATAAAGATTTGTAGTTTCAAAGGCTTAGCTGAATATTACAGGTGGTTCGTTCAGGACTTTCCTTTTATAGCAACTATAGCCCAATAGTGGACAGGAAACAATAATCTTTGCTTTACGTAATTACATATTGCAAAGATTCGTCTCTTACCACCACCCTCGACTAGACTCACTCTGGAAAAAAAATTTCCATTCCATTAGTCAGATGAGTGTGAGGAGAGCTTCCAAAAGCTCAAAGTATTATTGACCACAACTCTCGCTGGAGGAGGGTATTGGCCTTACAGTGTATTGTGACATATCAGGTTTTAGCTTGGGTGGAGTCTTAATGCAAAAAGGGAAGGTGATTGTCTATGCCTCTAGGCAATTAAAGACTCATGAAAAGAATTATCCTACCCATGACTTAGAGTTGGTAGTTGTTGTATTTGTGTTGAAGCTGTGGATGCATTATTTGTATGGTGTTCATTGTGAAATATTTACTGACCATCATAGCCTACAGTACCTCTTCAATCAGAAAGACTTGAATTTGAGACAAAAGAGGTGGATTGAGCTCTTAAAAGATTATAATTTGATCATCTTGTATCACTCGGGTAAAGCCAACATTGTGGTTGATGCATTGATTATAAAGGCATCTAGCATGGGATTCTTGCTGCTATCCAGGTTAAGGAGCGACCCTTGGCTAGGGATGTTGAAAATTAAGCTAATGGGTTGGTGAGATTGCAGCTTTCTGGGGATGGTGATGTACATGCTTTTGTGAAGACTCATTCCTCTTTGATGGAGTAGACTAGGAGTCATTAGTTTGAGGATAACAAACTATGCCAGATTCTTGACAAAGTGCTTAAAGGAGAGGCTAAGGAAGCCAAACTTGATTCAGATGGTATATTGAGGATAGAGGCGGGATTTGTGTGCCTAAGGTAGGTGATTTGATTAGGTTGATCTTAAATGAGGCCCATTGTGCTATATATTCTATTCATGTGGGGACAGCGAAGATGTATCATGACTTGAGTCAGCACTATTAGCGGTATGGAATGAGGAAGGATATATCAAAGTTTGTGGCAAGGTGTTTGACATGCTAGTAGGTCAAATGTGAGCATTTGAGATCGGGTGGTGAGTTACAGAGAATGCTCATTCCCAAGTGGAAGTGAAAACGCATTAACATGGATTTTGTGGTAGGTTTGTCTTCTATAGTTGGTGACTTCGATTCTATATGGGTGGTGGTGGACCGATTGACTAAGTCTGCCCACTTTATTCTGGTCAAGGTGAAGTACACAGCTGAGAGGTTGGCTCAGCTCTACATCAGCCAGATTGTGAGGCTTTATGGAGTTCTTGTTTACATTGTGTCAAACCGTAAATCATTGTTTACATCCCACTTTTGGAAGGCCTTGCAGCATGGCCTACTAAGTACCAGATTAAATTTGAACACAGCCTTTCACCCTCAAACAGATAGTCGGTCCGAGAGGACCATTTAGGAACTTGAGGATATGCTTCGAGCTTATGTTATTGATTTTGGTCCCAGGTGGAATCAGCATTTGCTTTTGGTGGAGTTTGCTTACAATAATAGTTATTATTCCAACATTTAGATGGCCCCATTTGAGGCATTGTATGGGTGGAAGTGTAGGTCACCCATAGGTTGGTTTGATTTTGTTTTGGTTGATAGCCTTGACACTGATTTACTTAGAGATGCCATGGAGTAGGTGCGTTTGATTCAGAGTAGATTGTTGACAGCCGAGAGTCGCCAAAAGAGTTATGCTGATAGGCGGGTTTGACCCTTGGAGTTCATGAAGGGTGACCGGGTTTGATTGAGGATTTCACCTATGAAGGGTATTATGCGGTTTGGGAAGAAGGGCAAGCTCAGCCCTGGGTATATTGGCCCTTTTGAGATACTTGAACGAGTAGGAGAGGTGGTCTATAGACTTGCTTCACCACCAAGCTTGTCCTCAGTTCATCCTGCATTTCATCTATCTATATGTTGTGGCACTATGTTCTTGATGATTCTCATGTGCTATCCCTTGATTCAGAGGGGTTGATTCCAAATTCGACCTATGAGGAGGAGCTCGTGGCTATTTTAGACATATAGGTTAGGAAGTTGAGAACAAAAGAGATAGCTTCAGTGAAGGTTCAATGGCACCATCAGTCTGTGAGTAAGGCTACTTGGGAGACAGAGTCTAATATGCGAGCTCGATATCCTCAGGTATCTAGTATGTTCCCTTGCCTTGTGTTCGAGGACGAATATTGGTTTTAATGGTGGATGATATAATGACCCTGAAGTTCATTTTTGGTATTTTTAGCCAAATTACCATTTTTTCCCTCCCTTAAAGTTGCTTCAAGTCTTTTTTGCATGAGTTGAAAAGTCAAATTTCAAAAACCTTGTAAAAAGTTGAAATTTTTCTAAAAAATGAGTTTTTAAAGGCTTAAAGTTTGAAATTTTGAGCTTTTGAGGTCATCTTGAGTTGTGGGTGTTGTAATGCGATTTCATCGATTCCATCAACTCAAAAATGCAAAATTTGGTCCAGAATAACTTTGAAACTGAATTTGGAGTTAAAATGGAGATTTTGAACCTAACTGAATTTGGAGTTGAAATGGAGATTTTGAACCTGAAGTTGCATTTTCAATTGAATTTGGATAATAGTTTGACTTTGGTCAACATTTGGAGTCCAAAAGCTTAAATCAAAATTCTGACAATTCCAGTGGTTTCGGATGGTGAAACTAACGCTAGAAATGGCCTCGTTGTAATTTTTAGAGTTTCTGAGGGCATTTTGGGTATTCGAGTTTTAACTAGTTTCTTAGAGTCCTATCGAGTTTTGGGTCAAGGAGGCCTCAAAAGTGAATTTTGATGGTTTCATTGATCCCAGAACATCGATTCTGGTAAGATTACATGTCTTGTTTGTGTTCACGCAGTTTCAAACGAATTTCGAGGGTCTATTCTGTGATTTTTTTTTTGTGTTGAGCAGTTGCTAATATATGGTGTAGACATTGTTCTCTGTGTTCGTGGAGGTTTATTTCATGTACCCTCTGCGTTCGTGGAGGTGTTGCTAGATTAACCTCCACGTTCTCGGAGTACTATGGGACCTGAAACAGTGTTTAATTAAAAACAACGGGTTTTTGCCAATTTCACCATTTCTAAGCTCAATTTTAGGGTGATTTTCAAGGATTATCAAGAAAAAGCTATTGGGTAGTGCAAGTCTAACTTATACTTTCAATTTTCATGGATTAATTTATGATTTTAACATCAAATTCGAATTTTGAATTGGAGAAACTGGGGTTTGTTTACATTGATTCTTGATAGAAAAATGATTATTGTGAGTTCATTTTAACTCCTTTTTCAATATGGTTTTCACCATTAGATTCCTTATAACTTGGAGAACATTTTCATGTAAAAAAATTCAAATTTTGGAAACCTTTTTCGGAATGAAATTTTTGGACCATTTTGTCCTTTTCACCTGAATTACTTGATTTAGTGTCATTAGCTTCATATTGAGATTGTGCGCCATATTTTACTAGATTGTGACACTTCGTATGCGAAATCGAGGGGGAAAGCTTTGGCTATTGATTGAGGCAAATGGATTCTTAAATCTTGTCAAGCTTACTTGAACATTATACTTTCTTTGTTTGTGAATTAAAATGATTGGGTAATTGTTGTGGGCTAAGTTGAACTTGGTAAACTGTGAGAAGTAAACTAAATTGCAAAATTTTCTTATGGTGTGAAAGTGAATGTTAGAGATTGATATGCATTGACTTGTGATTTGGTATTGAGAATCTTTTGTGATATAAGAATGTGGATTGTGGATCATATTGTACTTGAGCATAGTAAATTTTGGAGTTATTATTATTGAACATCACTTGTGGGTTAGATAATTAACTATAATCTTGGAACGGATAGATTATCATACTTAGTATATTATGAGATTCGACTTGAAATGATATATTTGTTGTAACGTGGACTCTTACATGTATGAATATTTTCTTGTTGTGCATTCTTGACTGAGTTGCACTGATATGATATAATATTGGGAACGGGCCACACGAGCCATGGCATGTGATATTGATTATACCAGTAATGGGCCGCACTAGTCATGGCATATGACATTGATTGTACTAGAAGCGAGCCACATGAGTCGTGGCATTTGCCATCGATTATACAAGGAACGGGCCTCACAAGTCGGGGCTAATACATGGACAGATATGTCCCCCATGGGTTCTGGACTGACTACATCAGCAAATGTGTATCGTAGGATAGGCATGCATCATCATTAATTGGCTTTGCATTGATTCATTTCACTTCATATCATTTCATTGCATTTCATATCATTCTATCTTGTGATTGTGACTTGATTCGATTGTTGAGAATGAATATGAGATGATTATACATTAAATGTATCTGCTAAGTATCTGAGATTACTTTGAGACATTTGTTGTATATCTGGGTTGTATCTTGAGACAAATATTGTATATTTGTTCTATATCTTGTGACAACTTTTGGTATACTTATTGTATAGTTTATATATATTGTTTGTTGTTATGTTGGGACTCTTCTGAGTACAGTGTAGTTCGGCGGTATGCGGTTGGTATGGAAAGAGTATTTTGTTCAATGTTCTTTACTTGAGTTTAGGTCTTCTTGCTGAGTAACTATTGATTTTGATACTTACCCTTGCTTCTACACACCTATGTAAATTGCAAGCCCCGTTCTACCTAAGATAGCATTCTTCTTTGATGGATCGAGCATTTGGACATTCGAGAGGTGGCAGCTTGTCAATATCGACAGACTCTCAAAGTCCTTTATCTTATCTTGTGCTCTATTTGAGAACTAAGACTCAGACTTGTATTTCTTTTTCTTTTGTACTCTTTTATATTAGAGGCTTGTATGCGGTCACACCAATCTTAGGATGGTTTGTAGACTTGATTATCTTGTACTATCCTAGCTTGTTAGACCTTATTTCTTTCGCTTGTAATATTGTGAATTGAACTGAGCAATTTTAGCCCAACTTGCCTTGGTGGGTTAGGCATGTGTCATCACACTCAGTTTTGGGTCATGATAGGTTCTAAAGTGGTCCTGAATTTTTGAAAAAATAATAAGTCTCAATACTTTTTGTACGAACTAATAAGATGAGACGTCGTTGGATTTATGAGTCGTAGACCAATGTCATGACCCACCACTTGACCATCAAAAGGGGGAAGATTTTAGAGTCAAGGAGAGATTTATAGAAGACTCTAGAATAATGTATCCATATCTTGAAAAACCTTAGAAAACTCTAGATGTATGGAGTGCTCTAGAGTAGGGACTAAATAATTAATATTGAAGGACTTGTAGAGTAAATTTTATTTGCACTTTAGCCACTAAGGAGTAATATAAATAGAAGGACCATTCATTTGTAAGACAATCAAGAAAAAAGCTAAGCAATCTTCCAAACGTTATACAAGTCTTCTCCAAAAGCCCTCTTGTCTTCTTCAAATCTAGTGTTCCCTTAGCGATCTTAGTTTAAAAGGCTTACTTGAGCTTACAAGATTGTGAAAGAGTCGTGATTAAGTTGTCAAGTGCAGTATGGAAGTTTTAGTCAAAGCCTAAGTCCATGACAGAGTGGTATCAAAGTGACGTTTCTACTAAGGGAAAATCGCATGTGAGGAAGACATCACTGCCACTAATGCCGCCATAGTTAGGCCGGATGCCAGAAAGAAGCAACGAAGGGAAACGAAGAACTCTAAGATGAATGAGGAAGTGTCGTTCAAACCTACGCCAAGAGAGGCCCTAACATCTCACCACTCTCAAACACTAAGATGAGTGACAAAGAATGAGGTGAGGATCCCATAGACATCATGACTGAAATAGAGTGAATTGCGAGGGTGGATGCCGCCAGGCAAGCTGTGGGGATTTTAGGCAAGCCTTGAACAAATTTGATGGAAAATTCAAGACTTTGGAGGCATTCACCCTTGAAGAGAATGACAACATCTCGAAGGATTTAGAAGGGCGGAAGGTTGCAAAATATGAGATGAAGGAAACCACCAGTTCCTTGTAGTGTCAGCTCATGGAAGCGCTAAGCACGATCGAGACCATGAGGGCTGAGATGAAAGCTCTTAAGGAAGGCATGGTGGATGGAAGATGTGCTACATCCAGTAAAGACAGGTAGGCCAATATTGAGGCTCCCAAGCCACCTTTGTCAAGGACGCTCGAGACCTGCAGGAGGTGGAGAATTTCCTTTGGCACTTGGACAACTACTTCAAGTGTAACAAAGTCAAGAATGACAAAACAAAGATCAACACGATCGTGTTATACCTTTCGAAGATGGCTATGATGTGGTGAAAGGGGAAGGAGATGGAGATAGGGAAGGGGATATGTACCATCAATATATGGGAGCAGTTTCGAAATGAGTTTAAGGAGGCCTTCTCCCCAACAATGTCATCTATGAGGCCAAACACAGCTTCAGGGAACTGAAGAGACATATAGCATAAGGGTGTTTGTGAAGGAGTTCACTACCCTCATGCTTCAGATTCCCAACCTACGGATGAAGATATGATGTTCCACTTCACAGATGGGCTGCGAAATTGGGCTAGGACGGAGTTGGAGCACCGACAGGTAAACACCATTGATGAGGCCATCAACAGGCAGAGGCTTTGACGGTCTTTAGGCATGACAAGCATGATGGAGACAGAGAAGAGGAAACAAGAGGTAGTCATGAACAAGATAGGAGAGATCGTGGGCAAAGCAAGGAATAGCAACCACATCCCAAGAACTATGACACCTATAAACATGATAACAAGAAGCATGGACGTCAAAGTGACAAAGAGCGAAAGGCATAGCCCGCTAAAGGGAATAGATGCTACATATGTGGTGGGCCGCATGGCTATACAAGATGCCCTAAACTAAAGAACCTTGGTACGATATTGTGGGAATGGAAGAAGAAAGATGCACAAGAACAAAAGGAAGGTTCAGGCACAACGAAATTAGGTGAGATTGGAATGTGCGAAGCTATCGCAAAGCAATCGAAAAAGCCAAAAGAATATAGTGTGCAATATGTGGACATCACGATCAATAGACGACCCATTTTCACTATGGTTGACACAGGTGCAGAGGCAAATATCATGACTGAGTCTACAGTGGCAAGGTTGGGGTTGATTTGTAGCCCAAGTAACACCTGTCTTAACACGATCAATGCACCAATGACTCCTGTATGCGGAGTTGCTCGAGAGTAGACATACGGTTAGGCAAATGGCAAGGTAAAACCAACTTTACTATTTCTCCACAAAATATCTTTGACATAATTCTTGGGAAAGATTTTTTCCCTAGGTGCCACATGATGATCGACCCTTATCTCCAACAACTCATGGTCATGGACCGAGACGAGGCTTGAACGATACCGCTGGTCAAGGTACCAAATATGGAAGGACAAGCCACCCTATCAACTTTGCAGTTGGTTGGCTATTTGAACTCCCACCTTGTTGGTGAGGGTTTGATTCCCCACATTGTAATCTTCCTCCCCATTTTCCTTTCCCCTACTATAACAATCCCCAGTTTAGGAGCCTGTGAGTGCAGAAAAGTTGGCCTGAAAAATGACTTGGAGTCATTGTACGAGGGAGACTTATAGCCCGTCGGAGGAGTTATGGTCCGTAGGTCAGTCCTTAAACATGAAACTTCAGGAAGGGGAAACGTTTTCAAGTGTGGGGTAACCCACACTCCCCTTTGACGGCCTGTAGAAGGGTTTACGGACCGTAGATAGCTTCGTAGATGGAGAAAATTGGAGTTTTCAGGAAGGTAACCCACGAGTTAATAGCACGGCTCGTAAAGAATGTACAGCCCACAGAATCCCTTCGTGGATGGGGTCCAAGAAAATGAGAAAAATGGCCAAGTGTGAAAGGACTCTACGAGTCCAACCACGAGTCGTAGATCAAAGGAAGCTTGTAAGATGGTTTCGTGGTTTTGAGTCCAGCAAAATCAATTTTAGGATTTTTGGAAAAATTACCGAGATGAACAAGACTTACTGCCCGTGATTTGACCTACAGTTCGTAAATAGGCTTTCGTAGGATCAATCCGGTAGTTTTAATGAGGGGCAATTTGGTCAATTCCGCAATCTATTCCTAAACTATATCATTTTTTAGGGAAAAAAAATCCTAAATCAGCCTTGAAGCCCTAAGACTCTTTTGTTCCCTTCATTCTCTGAACTCTCAAATTTCTAAAGGCAATTACTCTTTGAAGAACAGCTAAGGAGGCTTAGGTTTCCAAGGGGTTTTTCCTTCCAACAACAAATTTGTTTTTCCGAAGGTCTCTAAAGGTATGTGAGTTGATTTATGGGTACCGTTTTACCCATAAAGTTCTCTTTTAAGTATTTTACTTTTTCTTTAAGTTCCTTTAAGATATTATGCATGCTTATGATGATTTCATGATGTTTTATGTTATTAAAAATGAACAATTAAAAAATGATATTCATGATATTCTATGGTATTTTTACTAAGTATATGCATGTATTTAAGCTAATGATGATGACCCTAATGACGAATTTTGTTGTCGATACAATGTGGGTTGTTTTACATATTTCTAAAGAAGTATGGTTCCATGATTTATGTGATTTATGATTGTCCCATTTAAAAGTCTAGACCACCTAGGTATCTTATAAAGCTCTACATGATTTATGATGATGATTAAGGCATTAAAGTTAAGTTTTAAAGTAATGATTTGTCAAAGATATGAGCATGTTGCAATTGTCCTAAATATGT
Organism: Solanum rostratum; assembly: GCA_029948455.1. Classification (NCBI taxonomy): domain Eukaryota; kingdom Viridiplantae; phylum Streptophyta; class Magnoliopsida; order Solanales; family Solanaceae; genus Solanum; species Solanum rostratum. Next base: position 41,373,428 of record CM057056.1, read on the forward strand.
TTAAGAAAGGTCCTTAAGATGAAAGAACAATACTTACTTGGTGGTTCCTAAGTTCGAGCTACACTTATGATTGTTGCTTATGATTCTAAGTTATATTTTTTAAAAATTCTGTGGGATGACTTAGCACCGACTGAACTTGAGAATTGGGATTCATTCTGCCAGTTAAGGCATGATCAATTAAAGCTAAATCTCAAAGTCCCTAAATACTTATAGGCTAGCTATTGGATCCATGTAGGCCATTTATGTTATTAAGATGCATGCGAAGTTGACGGAGTTCCACCCAACAAGTGGTCTCCTCATGCTAACGTACGGGGTTATGTTAGATTCCATGTAGTAACTCACATGGTCTTATATACCGGTTAAGGTCTTCTCCCAAAATTTTGTGATCCTATGATATGTTTCCATTACATGTGATTTCTCATGCATCGACTCTTATTCATATTGAGTTATATTCCTTGTGCATGCGTAAGCTCACTTTATGTATCTTTCATTCTCATTACAATTTCATACATGCATTGCATCTCACATACTTAGTATAATCCAACATACTAACGCATATTTTGACTGCATGATTTAACCATGTAGGGACAGGCACTCTTCCCATAGCTCATGGCTAGTATTCAGTGTTCAAGACTAGCACTTTTATTTGTGGTGAGCCCTTAGTTCGGGACTCCACTATTTTCTTTTCTACCTTGTATTTATTTTTAGGCGATGTATTTGTGGGCCTTTACGACATTTACTATCTATGTTGCACAATTATGAAGTCTTTTCTATTGATGGAAACCGACCGTACCGATTTTGTCTACCTATGTATTAGTTGGTATGCTTATGGAAAAAGTATGATAGTTCTCATGTTTTTTAATGTTGCTTCATTGCTGTAAAAAAGCCCATAATTCCTTTCCCTTATTTTTCCGCAAATGTTCTAATTGAATGCCTATTAATGCTTGAGATGCTTAAGACAGCTTGGGTGAGGTGCCTTCTGATATCTCATTAACCATGCGATGACTAAGCCCCTAGATCGGATCGTTACACCTACACCCAATTTCAAAAAAATATGTCAACATTTTTAAAATCACAAATATTTTTTTCTATCTATCTTTTTTATTTTTGAATGCTATTGTATTAAATTATTAATGATCGACTTTTAAACTGCTAGAAGCACGACAATTTCACTAGTATGAAATTACACATGGGTGACAAGATGACTTTAGTCATTGTGAATAGTAGAAATTTACACATTCAAAGGAACAATTACTTGGTTAATTGAGGTTGTTAGAACCATCCTTAAATACTCAAAAGTCAAAATCAAAAGCCTAATCAACACAACCAAACCTTTAAAAATTCAAACCAATCAAAGCATATTTGGATTGTAATTGTTCAATCCAAAAATCAAAATTTTCATATCAAATCTGAATGGCGCGAATGAACGCCCACGACCACCGATATGTTATCTCCTCAGTTAATCATTAAACTACAAATTATTGTATAGCAGAGGAAGAATCCTAGTGGCATAGAAGAATTTTCAAAAATTCGTTTACCCACTAAGCAACTTTGAAATAATGCCTTTTAGCTAGGACAGTTTAAACTACATTTTTTAAAAAATTCGAAAAGCCACAAAAATTTACCCCGACTAGTAATTTTTTAGAATAAACTACAAAACAATGTTAAGCTTGCTCGTCCACCATAGATAAACAAACGTTTTCTGAACCAGAAAAGTGTTCATTACGGAACTCCCAACCAAAATAAGAGACTACTTTGAGGGACAACAGTACTGGAAAAAAGGGAAGCCCAAAACAACAATAAAAATAAAAATAAAGACTTACCAAGAAAAGACCTTAATATACAGAGTGTGTTACAACTGGAGTCTACCTATTCTACTAGAATACAACAGGCGCATGGGATTGGCTCAATTTTCTGTTTCCAGAGTTGGGCCCTAGGGAAAATAGCATTGCTCTTTACGATTAGCAGGGGAGGATGAGTATGGAGGGATCCTACATCAATCCCCTCAGAAATTTGGGAGGGTGAACCGGAAAATGCAAAAACAGAAGAAAATGAAAGCCAATAGATCAAAAATGACATTGGTTTGAATCTCATGTCAGAACACCGCATGCCTAACCAAGCAGAAGAGACGATAATATCTCACCCATAGTTTTTGCATCACCTTCATTCTCAATTTGGGCACCAGACTCAAGTATAGCTGCATCCAATGTAAGTTTTCGCTTCGCGATCTCATATACATTCTCATCAACAGTATTCCTAGTCACCAGCCTTCAAAGAGAAAGCAAAAAGGGAAATGTGTGAATTACAACAATTTCAATGTGGAAATGAAAGAAAATAAAACCAAGATTACGGAGTCAACACACACCTGTATACTGTAACTGGTTTGTTTTGGCCTATCCGGTGGCAGCGATCTTCAGCTTGCCGATCTATCTGAGGATTAAAATCCATGTCATGTATGATAACAGTATCAGCTCCTGTCAAGTTTAAACCCTGTCCTCCAGCCCTTGTGGAGAGCAAGCATGCAAATATGGAAGTGTCCTTATTGAAGGTGTCAACAATTGTCTGTCTCTCCGTCACCTGAGTACTGAAATCATGAACTTTAATCAAGACACCATGTTTAGGAAGATACTAAGAATTCCTCCCTCAATTCTATTACTAACACTTCTCAAGAAACAAGTAAACAAAGAAAAAGAATGATTACTTGACTAGCAACCAAAATTCTTAAACTATTAGAAGTGTATTATAATATCAATGAATGGTGTGCAGATCTAGAAATGACTCATGTGAAACAGTAATTCTTCATTCTAATTTTTAGAACATAGTATAATCATGTGCCACCAGACCTCAACCGAAGAAATATTTCCTTGACATGCAAAGTGATAGAAAATCTATTTAAATCATGATTTCTTCAGTACAAACTTCATCAAACTAAAAGGTAATCCATAAATATACATCCAAGTGCATCACATTATGGATTTACACCCCTCTTATTTCTCTCTACACTTTCGCGCTTGACATATGCAACGTCTCCATGGAACCGTCTTGCCTGGATCTTGAGAAAGCAAGGCCAATGCAATAATGGAAACAAGGGACTTGGAAACTATGACTATGGATGAGCTAAGGGATATCTTTATACAAGTGGAAAAAGCTTCAAAATCAAAATGATGTGCACCACGAAGGGATGGTGGGCCTCTAACCCGTGCATTTGGAACATCATGTTGATTCCGCAGCTAGGACAAATCAGTCCACCTTAGGAATTTCCATGAAACCAAGCTATGTGTGACTACTCCAGATGGTTCTTCAATAATTACCACTGCAAAATCACCATGAAAAGAATTCTGTGAAACCAAGAACCGCAACTCACAATGGCATGCCTGCAATTATCTTCAAAGCAAAGGACTACTATGGAGTCATGACTGAGGATTGCAGGATGACAATTCTGGACAAAATTCTTGATGGAACAACCAAAAATCAACATTTTTTGAGCTGCATTTGCTGAGAAGATGCCACGGAAAGGTTAAAATAGACTAATTCTGGGGTGTCTTGACTTCAACCATGTATTTGTAGACTTGAATAATGAAAGCGGACTTTAGTTTAGTGTACTTTAACGGATGACTGAGATAGCATTTGATCCCGGTCGTGATGATCATGCTGGTGGAAAACAGATCTCTGAGTTGGTAGACAAGGGAGGACTTTCACCAAAAGGCATACCTGTCAGTGTTGTCAAAGGCGTGCTTAAAGCGCGCTTAAGCCCTAAAGTGAGGCTCAAAACGTGATGAGCACTTCCCATCGCTTTATGTGCCATTTAGTGTTGTCATCAAGGTTATGGGGCATACTTTTCCTTGCCAATGAGCCTCCTTTGAAGAGACGACACTAAACAATTGATATTTCACTTTATCATATTTTTTATTCAATTCCTTTGGTCATATATTTGTCATTCATGTTTATGATAACTAGTCTTGGACAAAACATATTTATATTTGTATTTTTTTTTCTCCCTTTGCATCTTTTTCCATTATTTGCTCTTTGCCCTTAAAGAGCTAACAGGACCAAAACAGAATACTTGGAGTGCAAATTCAGTTTTGCAAGGGATGAAGTAGACATGGATGTGAGGCTTGTCACTCAACCTATCCCCAAGAGGGAAAACTGCAAGTATCTGTTGTCCATCATCCAGAGTAGTGGCGATAAGTCACACATCGTATTGGGGCAGTATGGTCTAAATGGAGGCTTGCCTCTGGAGTATTGTGTGACGAGAAGATACCACCTAAACTCAGAGGTAAGTTTTACAGAATGATAGTTAGATCATCTTTGTTGTATGGATGGAGTGTTGGCCAATAAAATATGCACATGTCCAGAAGATGCAGGTCGCAGAGATGAGGATGTTGAGATGGATGTGTGGGCACAGAAGGAGGGATAAGATTAGGAATGAAACCATTCGAGAGAAGCTAGAGGTGGCCCCGGTGGTTGATAAGAGAGGAAAGCGAGACTGCAATGGTTTGGACATGTGGAGAGAAGAGGTACCAATGCTCCTTTAAGGATGTGCGAGAGGTTGGACTTAGGAGGCACTAGGAAAAGTAGAGGTAGACTGAAGAAGTACTGGGGAGAGGTGATTAGACAGGATATGGCGACACTTTATCTCACCGAGGACATAACCTTAGATAGGAAGGAGTGGAGATCGCGACTTAGAATAGAAGGCTAATAGGTTAGCATGGTCAGGATGATGTCTAGCCGTGGGGTATTGTAGGGTGTTGTCTTTATCGGTATTATGTGTTAAATTTATCTATTTACATAATATTATGTGTTGTTCATTAGAAGTCGCTCTTCCTATTTCTTTCTTTCCCTTTCATTTTTGTCATATCAAGTTTTACTCCGCCTATGGGTTGTTGAGACGAGGGTTCCCAGGAAACAGCCTCTCTACTTCTATGAGCTAGTGGTCAGATCTAAAAAATCGAATTTCCACCCCTAGGTGGTGGTAGCGTATAAATTTACCTTTTTTTGGGGTTCCTTAAATTTTTCTTTAGAAAAAAATTGGGAGTGCGGGTGGGGAGGTTGGGTGAAAAAATTTAACATTTTTTTATCTTTATTTATTTATTTATTTATTTTGGGGGGAAGGGTTGGTGGAAATGGAGGGTGAAGTGGTGAAAAAATTTAACATTCTTTTTTAATTTTTTTAAAACAGTATTTGGAGGTAGGGGCTCGAGTGGGTCTTGGAGATGAATCCTTTTTAAATGGCGATAGGATGGGGTGTAGGGACGGGTGAGGGGCGAATAGAGTGAACAAATTTTTCTTGATATTTTCTAATTTAAAAATTGGGGGTGATAGAGATGCAGGTAGGGTGGGGATGAGGGTTGGGGGTGGGGTGGAAGTGGGTGAGTGATAGGAATTGAGCATTAACAATATAGCTTTGATTTAATCTTTTTTGGCTTCAAGAGAATAAAGTGGGTTGGAACCATTTTTACCCAAGCCGTATTTGACCAAGTCCAAATTTATTCATATTTTATATGATGGATTCTGATACAATTCATTTTGGCTCAATCCATCCAAATCCAATCCAATCCACCTATTTGTCACCTCTAATTGAAATTGGTGTCAATTACTAGGGTAGTGATTACCAACCTAGTAATTACATAGCCTAGTAATTTCTAACATGTTTGTTTGCAACAATATAAGTACAGTGTGATTACATGTTTGTTGTTTGATTGCACAAGTATAATTACAAGTTATATTAAATTTTAAAAATAAAAATTAATTTTCTAAAATTAAAAATTTATATTTAAAAAATAAAGGTATTTATAAATAATATTAAATTAAACATTTAAAATATATGTTGTCTTTCGAAAATATATTAATTTGTAAATATATATTTCTAATTAATATTTGAAAATTTTATTAATATTTTTCAAATAAATATATTTTTTAATTAAATTAATCATAAAACTGAAAGTACAAAATTTCAATGAACATCAGAAAATGTATTTTTGACAAAAATATTAATATCATAAATGTTAGTAATGTAAAGAAAAAGAAAATGTAACATTATAACCTTATTGGACAATAAATTCTACTTTAGTTAAAAAAAAAATAGAATACTACAACATTATGCTAATGAAAAATAAACTAGAATTAAAAAAGAATAATATGAAAATTACATGGAATCACATGGAGAAGTAAAAATTGAGAATGGGAAGAAAATAAAATATAAATAATAAAAAATATTTTTAGAAAATATTAGAATTAATAATAAAAAATAAAATAAAATTTCATATAAGTACATGATGTAATTACACTACTTACCCTCAGAAATTGAAGAGTGTAATTACACCCTTTCAATTATACTCAAAGCTTGTCTTGTCAAGTAATTACTTGGCCTGCCAAGCAGGTCAAAGAGTATAATTACTCCCAATTACACCAAATCTCAATTACATGGTGGCTTTCCAAACAAGCTCATAGTGAATTATAACCCTGCTTTCCATAAAAGCTTCCAGTTCTATTGGTCAAGTGCCTAATTGCCCTTCTTGATGGCTTGTGTTTGATCCTCTGATGCATCAATTTTGTTGGCTAACTTTGGAGCCTTTTTTGTTTGAAAGTACGGAGATTGTAAAGGATTGAACTGCTAACATCCTCAGAAATAAAATTCAACTAAACCAGTGAGCCCATTTCAACAAACTAGAACAACAACATACCTAGTGGAATTCCACAAGTGAGGTCTGGAGAGAGTAAAATGTACGCAGACTACCACTGCCTCATAAAAATAGAGAGGCTATTTTCGAAAAACCCTCGTCTAAAAAATATCAAGCCCCAAAAGCAGAAGATACTAGATATGTAAAAAGAAAATCGACTACAGTGGAAAGCCAATGATAATATACAAATACAATAAACATAAGAAATATAAGCCGAACAACAACACAAAATGTAAAGACATGACTAATCCTACTAACATACTATATCACAAGGCCAGACATCATCCTACCCCTACAAGCCTATTAACCTTATATCCTTGTACGCGACCTCCACTACTTTATATCTAAGGTTATATCCTCGGTAAGATGAAGTTTCGCCATATCCAGTCTAATCACCTCCCTCTAATACTTTTTCGGTCGACCTCTACCCCTCTATGTAACTCCCTAAAATCCAACCTCTCGCACCTCCTAACAGGAGCATCGGTACTTCTCCTCTGCACATGTCCAAACCATTGCAGTCTCGCTTCCTTCATCTTGTCTGCCACAAAGGTCACCCTTAACTTCTACGAATGATCTCATTACTAATCTTATCACCCCTAGTATGTCCACACATCCATCTCAACATCATCATCTTCTGAACCTGTACCTTCTGGATATATGAGTTTTTGACTGGCTAGCGATCCACCCCATATAGCAACGATAGTCTAACCATCATTTTATAAAATTTACCTTAAGTTTAGGTGGTATCTTCTTATCACACAATACTCCAGAGACAAGCCTCCACTTCATCCATACTACCCCAAACAATATGTGACATCATCATCGATATCACCACTACCCTGGACGGTAGATCCAAGATATTTAAAGCGCTCTCTCTTGGGAATAGGTTGAGTGGCAAGCCTCACTTCAACGTCCACTTCATCCCTTGCAATACTGAATTTGCACTCCATATATTCTGTTTTAATCCTGCTCAGTTTAAACCCTTTGGATTCCAAAGTATTTCTCCAAACCTCTAACCTACGATTAACTTTATCCCTAATCTCATCAATCAGTACTATGTCATCCGCAAATGGCATACACCATGGAACCTCCTCCTGGATAGACCGTGTCAGGTCATCCATCACTAAGGCAAAAAGAAAAGGGCTCAGCACAGATCGTTGATAAAGTCTCATCTCAACAGGAAAATACTCTAAATCACCTCCCACCGTCCTTACTCGAGTTTTGGCTTCCTCATACATGTCCGTTATCACCCTAATATACACCATTGGAACACCTTTCACCTCTAGACACCTCCGTGGAGCATCTCTCGGAACTTTGTCATAGGTCTTCTCAAGATCAATGAATACCATATGAAGGTCCCTCTTCCGTTCCCTATATTTCTCCACTAATCGCCAACAACAACATACCTAGTGGAATCCCACAAGTGGGGTCTGGGGAGGATAGAATGTACGCAGACCTTACCACTACCTCATAGAAGTGGAAAGGTTTTTTGAGAACCCTCGTCTCAAAACCCATAAGCAGAATAAACTAGATATGACAAAAAGCACATGTCAATATGTAAATACGATAGAAATAACACACATACAACAGATATAAAACACGCCTACTCCTGCTACCTTACTATATCTCCATCTAACCCTACCAACCAATTAGCGTGCTACTCTAATTCGCGACCTCCACTCCTTTCTATCTAAGGTCATGTCCTCGATGAGCTCCAATTTCGCCATATCTTGTCTGATCACCTCCCCCCAATATTTCTTCGGTCTACTTCTACCCCTCCGTGTAACTCCCAAAACCAACCTCTCACACCTTTTAACAGGAGCATATCCACACCCTAGGCAGAGTTGGTGAGGGTGTAATACTCTTTGTAGTAGCGGTCCTTATATATCTTATGATATATAGGTCATACCTTTGTAGCAATTGAAATTTTTTGCATAAACAAAAAAAAGAAATCTTATTCTAAGTTGTAAAGCAAAATAGACAAAAAAAAATCTCGCTTCCCTCATCATTTCCGCCACCGGGGCCACCTCTAGCTTCTCCTGAATGGTTTCATTCCTAATCTTATCCCTCCTTGTGTGACCATCCATCTCAACATCCTCATCTCTGCGGTATGCATCTTATGAACATGTGCAGTTTTTATTGGCCAACACTCCACCCCATACAACAAAGATGGTCTAACCACCATTCTATAAAACTTACCTTTGAGTTTAGGTGGTATCTTCTTGTCACACAATACTCCAAAGGCAAGCCTCTATTTAGTCCATGTTGCCCCAATACGATGTGTGACATCATTGACGATATTGCCACTTAAAGTTTTCCCTCATGGGGATAGATTGAGTGGCAAGCCTCACATCAATGTCTGTTTCATCCCTCGCAACACTGAATTTGCACTCCAAGTATTCAATTTTGATCCTGCTCAATTTGAATCCTTCGAACTCGAAGGCGTGTCTCCAAGTGTCCAAGCTATCATCAATTTTAGTCCGAGTCTCCTCAATCAGTACAATGTCATCTGCAAATAGCATACACCATAGAATCTCCTCCTGGATAGATCGCGTCAGCTCATCCATCACTATGGCAAACAGGAAAGGGCTCAGCACAAATCCTTGATGGAGTCCCATCTCAATAGGAAAATACTCTTGAGTCTCCTCCCACCGTTCTTACCAGAGTTTTGGCTCCGTCGTACCTGTCCTTGATACCCCTGATATATGTCATTGAGACACCTTTCACCTCTAGACACCATAGGACATCCCTTGGAACTTTGTTATAGGCCTTCTCAAGATCAATGAACACCATATAAAGGTCCTTTTTTCTTTCCCTGTATTTCTCTACTAATCCCCGAACAAGATGAATTGCTTCAGTAGTGGACCGCCCTAGCATGAATCCAAACTGATTTTTCGAAATAGACACTACTCTTCTCACCCTCATCTTCACCATTCTCTTCCAGACTTTCATAGTGTGACTTAACAACTTGATACCTCTGTAATTGTTACAGTTTTGAATATCCCCTTTGTTCTTGTACAATGGAACCATTGTACTCCTCCATTCATCAAGCATCTTGGCAGTCTTCATAATAGCATTGAACAGTCTAGTCAACCACTCTGTCATCCTTGATCATGTTCTTCCGAAAATCTACTGGAATCTCATCGGGTCCAACCGCCCTCCCTCTCTTCATCCTACTAATTGCCCTTCTAACCTCCTCAACTCTGAACCGCCTGCAATAGCCAAAATCACGATGACTTTCGGAGTGTGCCAACTCACCAGCTCAATATTTCTATCTCCTTTTTCATTTAAGAGTTTATGAAAGTAAGCTTGCCACCTTAGTTTAATGGAAGTGTCATCACCAACACCTTACCCTTCTCATCCTTTCTGCACTCCACTTGGTCCAAGTCGTAAGCTTTCCTTTCTCTCTCTTTAGCGAGCCTATACAATCTCTTGTCCCCGCCTTTATCACTTAGCTCCTCATATAGGCACTCAAACGATATTGTCGTAGCACTCGCCACCGCCATCTTTGCTTCTGACTTTGTCATCTTATATGTCTCCTTAAGCATTCGCTTTTCATTTTCATCCCTACACTCCAACCATTTCGTGTAAGCAACCTTCTTATCTTTCACTTTGACCTGAACTTCCTCATTCCACCACCAATCGCCCTGACGTTCACCAAAGGTCCCTCTCGAAACCCCTAGTACCTCGGTAGCTACCTTTCTAATGCAACCAGCAGTGGTGTCCCACATATTGTTTACATTTTCGTCACTACTCCAAGCCTTTTAAGTTTCTCAACTTTTCTTCCATCTCTTGGGAGAGGGCAGGAGTAAGGCATCCCCATCTAATCCTCGGTTGGGCATAAATAACCTTCTTCTTTTCTCTCTTGATCTCTAAATCCATCACTAGAAGCCTATGTTGAGTGGAAAGATTTTCACTCGGAATAACCTTGCAATTCTTACATAGACTTCTATCGCCCTTCCGAAGAAGTATGTAATCTATCTGAGTCTTAGCTAACGTACTACGGAAGATAATCAAGTTGTTTTCCCTCTTCGGGAAACATGAGTTAGCAATAACTAACTCAAAGGCTTTGCCAAAATCCAAGAGAGATGTCCCACCTCTATTCCTCTTCCCAAAACCAAAGCCTCCATGAACATCTTCAAACCCACTAGTGGTTGCACCGGTATGCCCATTAAAGTCACCCCCAATGAAGATTTTTTTGTCTCTGGTATGCCTCGCACAACCTCATCCAGATCTTCCCAAAAGAGCCTTTTGACTTCCTCATCTAGGCCTACTTGGGGATCATAAGCACTAACTACGTTCACTACATGCCTACGAACCACGAGTTTGATAAGCATCATCCTATCATTAACCCTCCTAACCTCAACCACATAATCCCTAAGGTCCTAATCTACTAGGATACCTACACCATTTCTATCCCTGAAACCACCCGAGTACCACATCTTAAACATATCGACCTCCTGAGCTTTGGTACCTACCCATCTGATCTCTTGAACACACATTGTATTAATGTGTCTCCTATTAAGACATTTTATAGCTCTATGGATTTCCTTGTTAGTGATCCTATATTCCACGACGCTATCCTTAACTTACATAAGCCCGTGACCCTCTCACCAACCCTACCCCTTACCCCTAACCCCAATCGACAACATGACCCTAGTCTATCATTCGATCCTAACGCCACTAAACTTAAGAAGTAATAGACTACTAAGCTACCAAGATCAGGAATATATGGTATACTACTTATTACAATATGAAAAACAAGTACAAACAAGTGGTTGAAGCACAATAACAGTAAGCAAAAACTAAACACATCAATACACAATATTAGTGAGAAAGAATCAAGAATAATAGGCAGTCACAATATTAGTGATTAAAGAATCAAGAAATGGATGTTGATCGATATCTTGATAGGCAAGAAATATTTGCGAGAAAGAATTGCAAGAAAGAAGATTATTGCAAGATAGTATGTAACAAGCAAGAAATATGTAATAGGCAAGAAATATGTAGAAATTGAACAAAGAAGCGAGAAATGGCAAAAAAATTGAACAAGAACAACAACATAGCCAATAGAATCCCACAAGTGGGGTCTGGAAAGGGTAGAATATACGTAGACCTTACCACTACCTCATAGAAGTGGAGAGGCTATTTCCTGAGAACCCTCGTCTCAACAACCCATAAGCAGAATAAGACTAGATATGGACAAAAAGGAAAGGAAAAGAACGGAATAGGAAGAGCAACTGCTAATGAAATGCACATGATATTATGTAAATATGATAAATTTGACAAAACCTACTACCCTACAATACCCCACGGCTAGACATCAACCTAACCGTGCTAACCTATTAACCTTCTACTATAATTCGCAACCTCCACTCCTTCCTATCTAAGGTCAGGTCCTCGGTGAGATCATGTTTCGTCATATCCTGTCTAATTACCTCTCCCCAATACTTTTTCAGTCTACCTTTACGTCTCCTAGTGACTCTTAAATTCAAACTCTAGCACCTCCTTACAGGAGCATTGGTACCTTTTCTCTGCACATGTCCAAACCATCGCAGTCTCGCTTCTCCCATCTTATCAGCCACCGGGGCCACCTCTAGCTTCTCCCGAATGGTCTCATTCCTAATCTTATCCCTCCTTGTATGCCCACACATCCATCTCAACATTCTCATCTCTGCGACATGCATCTTCTGAACATGTGCATTTTTTATTGGCCAACACTCCACCTTATACAGCAAAGATGGTCTAACCACCACTTTGTAAAACTTACCTTTGAGTTTAGGTGGTATCTTTTTATCACACAATACTCTAGAGGCAAGCCTCTATTTTGTCCATGCTGCCCCAATACGATGTGTGACATCATCATCGATGTCGCCACTACTCTGGATGATGAACCTCAAATACTTAAAGTTTTCCCTCTTGGGGATAGGTTGAGTGGCAAGCCTCACATCAATGTTTGCTTCATCCCTCGCAACACTGAATTTGCACTTTACGTATTCTGTTTTGGTCCTACTCAGTTTGAATCCTTTGGACACTAAGGCGTGTCTCCACGCCTCCAACCTATCATTAACTTTAGTTCGAGTCTCATCAATCAATACTATGTCATTAGCAAATAGCATACGCCATGGAACCTCCTCCTGGATAGATCACGTCAACTCATCCATCACTAGGGCAAACAAGAAAGGGCTCAACACAGATACTTGATGGAGTCCCATCTCAACAGGAAAATATTTCGAGTCTCCTCCCACCGTTCTTACCCGAGTTTGGCTCCATCGTACATGTCCTTAATCGCCCTGATATATGCCATTGGGACACCTTTCACCTCTAGGCACCTCCATAGGACATCCCTTGAACAAGAAAGAATCAAGAAATATATATATAAGCGGAGGAAAATGGGAGATATCACTTGAATAATACTCGTATCGATGTTTCCGAAGGTCCGTCCAGCCAACTTGATAAAGCTTGATGTTGTTAATTTGTAGAAACTCTGTGTTTTCTTTCGAGAATCAAAAGGAGAAAGAGAGCGAGAGCAAAAGCAGCTTCCTTGAAGATTGATTGAGTCAAAAAAGGCGCGGTAGAGATAATTTCTTGAAAGAGATCAAGAAAGTGACTGAGGTGCAAATCAACACCCCAAAATTGCAGGAAGGATCGAGATATCAATGCGGTCGAAGAAATTAGAAGAAACCCCAAACTATAAAGCAAAAAAGACCAGATTTTGAACCAGGAAAAGCACAACCTAAATTTGATCTTCAACCAAGATTTGCATTCCATATGAAAAGATCCAATTTTTTGTTTTCAAGAACCCTCAAAAATCCAATTTTTTCAAGAACCCCAACAAAGTAGGGCAAAAATAGAGAAAGGCAATATAATCTGCAATCCAATAAACCAATCAGGTAAAGGCAAAAGTCGGGATAGGAGCTTCTTCTCCAAAACTCCAACTTTGAATCGAAGAGAAGATGAGAATTCTCCAGATCTTAACAAGAAAGCTCTCTTCTTCGCAAATTCGAAACACAGCTCCTTCACTATCTTTAGCGTTCTAGTTGTGAACTGATTCCGCTTCCAAGATATCCAATTAAGCAACAAAACCCGATCTATTTGTTGTGTTGCTTTCAGTGTTGACAATAGAAGAAAGAAAATCCTAATGATTTCTTATTCTATCAAGAATATGACTAATCAAGGAAAATAATGGGACAAGGTTATTGCCCACTCATCAGGAACCGTTGTACTTCTCCTCCACTCATCAGGCATCTTAGCAGTCCTAAGAATAGCATTAAACAACCTAGTCAACCATTCTATACCATCCTTATCCGTGCTCTTCCAAAAATCCACTGAAATCACAGATCGCTCTCCATCTGTTCATCCTACTAATAACATGTCTAACCTCCTCAACACTGAAACACCTACAATAGCCAAAATCTCAATGACCATCAAAAAATACCAACTCACCCAGTTCAATATCTCCGTCCCATTTTTATTTAAGAGTTTGTGAAAGTAAGCATACCATCTTTGCTTAATAGAAGTCTCATCCACCAACACCTCACCAACCTCATCCTTAATGCACTTCATTGATCCAAATCACGAGCTTTTCTCTCTCTTTTTCGCGAGCCCATACAATCTCTTATCCTCGCCTTTTTCTTCGAGCTCAACATACAAACGTTCAAACGTTGTTGTCTTAGCACTAGTGACCGCTATCTTCGCTTCTGTCATAGTCGTCTTATAGATATCCTTAAGCCTTCGTTTTTCATCCTCATCCATACACTCTAACCACTTCGTATAAGCAACCTTCTTAGCTTTTACTTTGCCTTGGACTTCTCCATTCCACCACCAGTCACCTTGACGTCCACTAAAGGACCCTCTCGACACCCCTAATACCTCGGTAGCTACTTCTCTAATGCAACCAGCAGTAGTAGTGACCCACATGTTGTTCACATCTCCACTACTACTCCAAGCCCCCAAACTACTAAACTTTCCCCCCATCTCTCGAGAAAGGGTAGGAGTCTTTCCCCCCATCTCTCGAGAAAGGGTAGGAGTCTGGCATTCCCATCTAATTCTTGATTGGACATAAGTAGCCTTCTTCCTCTTACCCCTCTTAATCTCTAAATCCAAAACTAAAATCCTATGTTGAATGAAGAAATTTTCACTTGGAATAACTTAAAATTCTTACAGAAGCTTCTATCACCTTTCCGGAGGAGTAAGTAATCAATCTGTGTCTTAGCTACCGTACTAAGGTAATCAAGTAATTTTTCCTCTTCGAGAAACATGAGTTAGCAATAACCAACTCAAAGGCTTTAGCAAAATCCAAGAGAGACATCTCATCTCCATTCCTCCCCAAAACCAAAGCCTCCATGAACATCGTCAAACCCACTAGAAGTAGCACCAATATGCCCATTAAAATCTCCCCTAATGAAGATCTTTTTTGTGTTCAGTATACCTCTCACAACCTCATCCAAATCCTCCCAAAAGATCTTGTTGACTTTCTTATCCAAGCCCACATGAGGCGCATAGGCACTAATTACATTCATTAAAAATGCCTACCGATAACAAGTTTAATAGACATTATCCTATCATTTATTCTCTTGACCTTCACCACATACTCCCTAAGGTCCTCATCTACTAGGATACCAACCCCATTTCTATCTCTCGAGCCACCAGATTACCATAATTCAAACCTGTCCACATTTCGTGCATTGGTACCTACCCATCTTGTCTCCTGAACAGCACGCAATATTAATTTGTCTCCTCTTAAGACTCTTTACTAGCTCTATGGACTTTCCTGTAAGTGATATGGACACTGCTAGCCAAAAAAAATTGTGTACACCACTATGTCCATTATAAGCCGTTGTTCCTCAAGATGAAAATCTAGTGTGTCATTGAGGAAGAGATAGTTGTGAACCAGCATGCGCTAGAACTTAGAAGAATCACTACGCTTGGCACCAAAGAAGGATCTGTTAAGAAAAAGCAACACGTTGATACCTTCCATCCAGGCGCCTGTATGTAACACCAATAACATCTAGCGTCCACTCCAGGATATCAAGCATTGATGTCCACTGGCTAAAAATAAGCACTCGATGACCAGAAAGCTTTAATGAAGGGAGAAGTTTGGCTAATTCCTGCACGTGGAGCACTTTAACTATTTTGAGCAAATACAGTAGAACTTAAAAATGACTACAAGAAACCAGAAGGCCTGTGAAATTACCTGGCATTTAGCTGAAATCATAACATGTTCATCTGACAGCACTCCCTTATTATTATCGCCATAGTAAAGTAAAAGCTGCAAGTAATAGAAAAACACAAATCCAAGTGATTGTCCAGAATAACTAAGGAATAAAGAGCTCAACAGCCGTAAAGCCCCTACTTTTCGGCTAAGGTTTGAAGCGCTCGACATATGTAATTGGACCCAAACGCAGGAAATTTGGTTGTGTCCAGGTTTAGAGGTCAAAGTTTAAGTGTATCACAAAACACAAGCTTTAAAAGTCTTCATTTCTTTCTTAAAATTTGTGTTGAGTCAAACTATGACAGATACAGTGGAACCGGGGGGTATGTTATATGGAAGAAGCCCACAATTAACCTAATGCATGCAAGCAGATAAATTTGTACGAAGAAAAATGAGTGAAATAAAAGAAAGCGTACCTTGTGGATGGAGAAGTCATTATAGCTCTTCAGCTCTTCAATTACTCTGTCCACTGTACATTCAAAACCAAAGACACCTTTGGGATGCATAACTCTAGCAATTCGAACAACATCATCATCTGTATAAATACGCCTCACAAGCAGAGGATGGTTTGCAATCTGAAGAAACCATAGCATCATTGGTCAAAAATCTGGAATTTTGACAATAATAATTTGAGTGGATCACGAAGCTTCAGCACCTTGCGGAATTCAAGAAAATAATTGGAAATCTGTCGTTTAGAAAAGACACCAGCAGCATTATTCAAACTAATGACAGGTTGCTTTGAAACACGAGCTAGAGATGCAGCACGGTAGCTTTCAATCGCTTCTTTATATGCATCTTCTTGTTGTTTCTCCATGCCTACATAACGAACCTGCAGCAGAAAGTTCTTTTCTCTCATATACAAAATCTAACATGTAAAAAGCTGTAGTGATTACAGGCAAGCCCATGAATAGCAAGTCTAAACATCAATAGACCATAGATGGATACAGGTACCAACAACATACCGAGTGGAATCCCACAAGTGGATGGACACAGCTACCATAAAGGAAAAAAGAAAACAAAAAACGAACAAAATGCATACCATCTGTATTTTTGGTACCAGCTGTTTCATCACATCCAATTTTAATCTTCTCAAAATGAAAGGTCCTAGAATGGACTTTATTCGAGCAATTAACTCTTTATCTTCTGCATTCAATAGTTTCTTCAAGTCAACATCTCCTGTTTCAAAGAGATCAGGCATCATAAACTCCAAAATTGACCAAAGTTCCTGCAATAGAAAACCACTAACTGAACAACACAATCAAACATGAAGATGAGCACTAATTGTGAAAACAGAGGCCATAGCAGCAGATCTGACACAAAAAAAACATTACAAATAAAATAACTCAGAAAAGATATTTTTTTTAAAACGCTTATATATGCAAAGTTACTTGTACTAAGAGGAAATTTTACTTACTGAGAAGCCATGCAATAAAAGTTTTTACTTATACTTACTGAAGAAGTCATGCAATAAATATAGTTACTTGTACTACTGAGAAGCCATGCAATAAAAATGTCGGGCTTACCCAACAATCGAAATTAAAAGTTGTTTGAGAAGCCAAGCAATCTGAGTTTCAAACATGTGGTTGATAAAAACTTCAAAACACTAAATTTAGAATGACTTGTCCCACTATCCAGGAAATCTAAAGAGAATAGAGAATGAGCACTCATCACCAATAGAATCTGCTCAGGAAATCAAGTGCAAGAGAGCTAAAATATCTCGCCAGACTTAAATATCGACAGTTTTTTCATCACATTCAAACACGGCAAAAAGAGAAAGATGGGGAAAAAATATCGTTGAGAGCATTCATCTTGAGCAAGTTATAGAATCAGCAGACTTATTACATCTGATATAAGCTCGTATGTACTCAGTACAAGACAAAGAACCTCAAATTGCCCTTGTGCGGGGTGACTTCAGCAGAAGACAAGATGCATGAAGTGAGACTAAGATGGTTCGGACATTTTATGAGGAGATGCATGGATGCCCAAGCACAAAGGTGTGAGAGGTTAGTTATGGATAGATTCAGGAGAGGTAAGAGGAAGACCAAAAAAGTACAGGGGAGAGATGATTAGACAGAATATGGCGCCGTTGCAGCTTACCAAGGGCATGACCATAGATAAGAAGGTGCGGAGGACACGATTAGGATAGAAGGTTAGTAGGTAGGAGTGTGTCCATACTAGTAGGTAGGAGTTTTTTGTCTTCTTACCCTTATTAGTAGTCGTAGGACTACTCTTGTACTTTCTTGTTCTTTGATTTCCATGACTATCTATTATTTTATATAGTTCGTTTGTAGTAATTTTTTGTTGTAGTACTATTTTGGTCAAATCTGTGTTTTTGTTACTATTTATTGTCTAATTGTACTTCATCATGTCTTTTTCCCAGACAGTTTTTGCCTTGAACTGAGGATATATCAAAAATAGCCTCTCAAGGTAAAGTCTGCATAGACTCTACCCTCTCCAAACCCCACAATGTGGGAATACACTATGTTGTATTATTTTATGTAGTCATTTAATATCAAGGGCGGTATGGGGAAAAAGTATTAGAACCCTCTTGATTTGCTAAATGGACAAGTAAAAAGATAATTTTACCTTTAGAGGCCATGTAAAATGAAACAGAAGGAGTATTAGAGGAAGCTTTTCTTACTCCTTACAGAAATACTCCTTACAAATATCTTTGCATTTCATCACCAATTTGTTCATCTAGGAAAAGTTAGGCAACCAAGATTGTCATTGGACAAAGTTAGTTATCTACTTTGAAGTGTCATTTTCATCTGTTATCACCTTGAAATTAACTTAGTATTCCACTAGTACACCAAAAGAAATATATTTTGCTTTTTTTTTATGCTGAACAAAAGTAACTAACTCACATTAAAGAACATCCCTGACAATATTAGTTCTGACATATAATAACATATATATAAGACATACAGATGCATTATGAACAACAAATCCTTTAGCAGCTTAAAACAAAAGAGTTGACGGCTATCATACGTGCAAATCATTTTGTAGTGGAGTGCCAGTGAGCATTAATCGCTGGTTGGCATTACGTGCAACAGACATTAAGTTTTTCCACCTATAGCTGCCTTTATCCTTCAAAGCATGAGCCTCATCCATTAGCACACAGCTCCAACGCCAGCGCTTCAGAATTTTGCGGTCATCTTTCTGCTGTGCACTGCAAAAATGAGCCACAGGAATAAGACTCAATGACAGATTTGTACAAACTAGATATGCCTCATTCAAAACAACAACAAACCCAATGTAAACCCACAAGTGGGGTTTGGGAAGGATCACATGATAGCAGTGTTCCTAGAGTTAGTATTACCATGATTCATACTCCAAAAAATATTTATTAAGTTTGAAATATGCAGTTCAAATTCTAGTACAACATACCCAGTGGGATCCCACAAGTGGGGTCTAGGAAAGGTAGAATGTACACAGACCTTACCACTACCTCATAAAAGTAGAGAGGTTGTTTCCTAGGAACCCTCAAATCTCAAAAACTCATAAGCAGAATAAACTATATATGGCAAAAAAGGAAAGGAATAGAAAAAGCGACTAATAATGATAGTATGTAAATACGATAAATTTAACACATATAAGATAGATAAAGACAACACATGATATAAGGACTCGATAAAACCTACTACCCTACAATACCCCACGGCCAGACATCAACTTAACCCTTCTAACCTATTAACCTTCTAATCTAATTCGCGACCTCCACTCTTTTCTATCTAAGGTCATGTCCTCGGTGAGATCAAGTTTCGCCATATCATGTCTAATCACCTCCCCTTAAATACTTCTTCAATCTACCTATACTCCTAGTGACTCCTAAATCCAACCTCTCGCACCTCCTTACAGGAGCATTGGTACTTTTTCTCTGCACATGTCCAAACCATCGCAGTCTCGCTTCTCTCATCATGTCAGCCATAGGGGTCACCTCTAGCTTCTCCCGGATAGTCTCATTTCTAATCCTGTCACTCCTAGTATGTCCACACATCCATCTCAACATCCTCATCTCCGCGACCTGCATCTTTTAAACATGTGAGTTCTTTATTGACCAACACTCCACCCCATACAGCAAAGATGGTCTAACCACCATCCTGTAAAATTTATCTTTGAGTTTAGGTGGTATCTTCTTATCACACAGTAATCCTGAGGCAAGCCTCCATTTCGTCCAAGCTGCTGCAATACGATGTGTGACATCATCGTCGATATCACCACTACTCTGGATGATGGACCCAAGATATTTAAAGTTCTCTTTCTTGGGGATAGGCTGAATGGCAAGCCTCATATTAATGTTTGTTTCATCCCTCGCAACACCAAATTTGCACTCAAAGTATTCTGTTTTGGTCCTGCTCAGCTTGAATCATTTGGATTCCAAAGTGTGTCTCCAAACCTCCAATCTATCATTAACTTTAGCCCGAGTTCATCAATTAGTACGATGTCATCTGCAAATAGGATACACCATGGAGCCTCCTTTTGAATAAACCGTGTCAGCTTATCCATTACCAATGCAAACAGAAAAGGGCTCAACACAGATTCTTGATGAAGTCTCGTCTCCATAGGAAAATACTCTAAGTCTCCTCCCACCGTTCTTACTCGAGTTTTGGCTCCACTGTACTTGTCTTTTATCACTCTTATATACGCCATTGGAACACCTTTCACCTCTAGACACCTCCATAGGACATCCCTCAGAACCTTGTCATAGGCCTTCTCGAGATCAATGAACACCATATGAAGGTCTTTCTTTCTTTCCCTACACTTCTCCACTAATCTCCGAACAAGATTGATCACTTCAGTACTCGACCACCCCCGCATGAATCATTATGTCTCAAAGGATCTGTGTTGATCCCTTTTCTTTTTGCCTTAGTGATAGATGAGCTGACACGGTCTATTCAAGAGGAGGTTCCATGGTATATGCTATTTGTGGATGATATAGTTCTGATTGATGAGACTCGGGCTAAAGTTAATGATAGATTGCAGGTTTGAAGACATGCTTTGGAATCCAAAGGGTTCAAACTGAGCAGGACCAAACAGAATACTTGGAGTGCAAATTCAATATTGAGAGGGATGAAGTAGACAGTTATGTGAGGCTTGTCACTCAATCTATTCCCAAGAGAGAGAACTTTAAATATCTTGGTTCCATCATCCAAATTAGTGGCGATATCGACGATGATATCACGCATCGTATTGGGGCAGCATGGACGAAATGGAAGCTTGCCTCTAGAGTATTGTGTGATAGGATGATACCACCTAAACTTAAAGGTAAGTTTTACAGAATGGTGGTTAGACCATTTTGTTGTTGGGGTAGAGTGTTGGCCAATCAACAACTCACATGTTCAGAAGATGCAGGTCTCGAAGATGAGGATGTTGAAATGGATGTGTGGACATACTAGGAGTGATAAGATTAAAAATGAGATCATTCGGGAGAAGTTAGAGGTAGCCCCTGTGGCTTACAAGATGAGGGAAGCAAAACTGTGATGGTTTGGACATGTACAGAGAAGAAGTACCGATGCTCCTGTTAGAAGGTGTGAGAGGTTGGATTAGGAGCTACACGGAGTAGAGGTAGACCGAAGAAATATTGGGGGAGGTGATCAGACAAGATATGGCGACACTTGATCTCACCGAGAACATGACCTTAGATAGAAAGGGGTGGAGGTCACATATTAGAGTAGCAGAGTAGCAGGCTAATAGGCTAGTAGGGATAGGTTAGTAAGATTAGTCGGGACTTTATATCCTGTGGTGTCATTATCCATCTTATGAGTGTTAATTTTATTGTATTTACTTTCTGTCATTGCTTTCGTTATTAGTCATTCTTCTTTGTTTTTCTTTTCCTTTTCTTTTTTTTTTCCGTATCTAGTTTATTCTACTTAAGGGTTTTTGAGACGAGGGTCCCCCGGAAGCAGCCTCTCTACCTCTATGAGGTAGTGGTAAGGTCTATATACATTTTACCCTCCCCAGACCCACTTGTGGGATTCCACTAGGTACGTTGTTGTTGTTATATTATGTTTCATATATATGGTAACTATATGTGTCTATTTTATGTTATATAACATGGACATAGATATGGTATAAAGTACTCTTTCAATCCTATTTTAATTAGAAACATAATAATTATGTATGTACTATAAAATCATTTTGGCTATTTTGATGTTTCATAATTAGGAACTTAATACATAGAAAAATCCCTTTTTGATAATGTAATACTCATCTTCGTATCTTTTTAGAAATTAAACATTACAATATTGGGGCATTTGGACATGAAAATTTTTTACTTCTTTCTAAAGTTGAACTCTAAAAAACACGCTTGGCCATAAATTCGGTAAATTTTTAGAAATTTGGAGAACACCAAAGATTAACTTCACTTTTTCCACTCCAAATTATTCATAAAGATTCAAAAACAACTCAATTTGTTATTCATGTACAAACAAAACTCCAATTTTCAAATATCATTTTTCACTTGAAGAAAAAAACTATTTTTTTCAAAGACTCACAATTTTCATCGTCAAATGCCCCCTCAAGATCATGCGTAATTCATTTCATCAATTATAAGCATATTTAATTAATTTGACCACAAAAATTGCAGTTAGTGACATTACTTGGTTACACTTGTATCTTAAGATATTATTTCTTATTCGGAAAAGGTAAGCTCATAACGTATCATAAATGGTTTTAAAATACCCTTCTTCCACCTATTAGGTGTAAAATGACCTCAACATTTTATTTAGATCTAGAAATGTCCTATTTTAACAACACAATGACATGGCAATGATGAGTCATTTGATGAACAAATGGATTCAACTTATTGATCCACATAAATTTTTTAACCCAATCTAACTACCCAACCCATCCAAGGTAAAAAAACTCAAACCCACTGAAGAACCCCTTTTTAAAATGAACCTAACCTATCCACGTATTTCTTCCATTATTTTCATCCTTGACCCTCTTCAATACATATGCAGACGTCAGAAACAGACCATTCTCCATTTCCATTTTGAGAAATGAAAAATATTCAACACCGATTTACTAATTTAGTCAAAAAAGAGTGAAATTAGCATAATAAGATAAAAAAATGGAATCTTGATAAGTACCCACATACAAAAATGTGTCAAAACAGCCAACTTTGGCACACATAAAGACAAAGATCAAAAAATTGAAACCTGACAAGTATCCACATATAAAAATGTGTTAAAACATCCATTTTTTTGCACACATTATGAAAGACAAAAATCAAAAAATTGGAATCTTGATAGTACCCACATACAGGAATGTGTTAAAACACCCAAATTTTGCATAGAAATTATAAAAGACAAAGACCACCATTTTTTCCAACCTGAGAGGTAACATGGATAGCATCTAATCTTGATAGTGGTTTTTGCTAAAAACAGTGTTTTGGACGGCGGAAGGTGACAAAAGGTGACAAGGCTCTGCCTCACCTCACGACGAGGCGAGCGGCAAGGCGCTCGCCTTTTTGAATTGAGGCGCCAATTTATACCAAAATCTTAAAATATTTAATTGCATATAAAAATATCCAAAATCTCAATAGCAATAATATATATTAGCAAATATTTCAATCCAAATATCCTTCCTTTTGCTATGATCAACCGCCATTGAAATCACACTATTCATGGACAAATTAATATTATATAAATTAGTATACCACATATTATATTAATAAAGAAGAATTATAACTTTTTTAACAAAAAAATTAGGCACAAACTCACTGCCAAGTGAAGTAGTGAACTAAGTCTGTCTCTGTCTCTGAAAAACTGAAACAGAGTTGCCAACAAAAGCAAGCAGAAAAACAGAGCAACTCAAAGAAAAGAACAGAAGAACGACTGAAGAAGGAAAGAAAAAAAAACTGCAGTCTCACGCAAGACTAGAGAAGAAGAAGAAAGAAGAAAAGAAGAAACTCCGAAAGAAACATTACCTAGAGTCCTGGAGAAGACGACTGGAACTGGAAGTCACGCAAGTGGAAGACGTTTGGAGAAGAAAAATAGTACGCACGCAAGTATTTTTCCCAAATAACCCCTAGCAGATCTTTTTTATTTTTAAAATAAGTATATTTTTTAAATAAAACAGAAAAGGTGACACCATAGGCGCCTCGCCTCGCCCCGTCGCCTCTCGCCTTTTTGGCGCCTCTCGTCGCCTTTGCAAGGAGGCCCTCACCTTGGCATGAAAAGGCGACACCGCCTCGCCTCACCTCGTCTCCTTTGGCAAGAGGCGTTCGCCTTTCAAAACACTAGCTGGAAGACATGTCTGAATTGGTATTGAAGAGGGTCAAGGACAAAAACAATGGAAGGAATACGTGTGGGATTAGCTTATTCACCTATGAGTTTGATAGATTGGGGTTTAAAAAATTTTGTGGACCAATAAGATGAAGCCATTTATTTCATTAACTGACTCATCAATTGTCATATCATTATGTTGTTAGAAAAGGGCATTTATAGACCTAAATAAAACGTTTAAGGGTATTTTTTATCTAATAGGTGGAAGGAAGGGATTTTAAAACCATTTATGAAACTTAAGGGGATTTTAAACCCTTTTCCGTTCCTTATTTATCACAAATCTAATCAGTGCTAACTTTTAAAAGATGAAGCTTGATAATAAATATTATTTCAAACTAGAAAGTAATTTTGAAGAAAAGGAATCTTACATGTGTTTCTTTATTTGTTTAACATTAACAACAGAGACACACAGAAGCTACTACGTAGGATATACTACTATGAAAACCAAGGAGACAGACGAGGAAAAAACTGTAATTGTAACATAAAAGTTTAAAAGGGATCCCACCGTTTTGATGAGTCATTTAAAAAGCCAGCAAATGAAGGGCGTAGCATAGAAATCCAAGTGAGGACCCACATTTTCAGCAAATTCACTTTATTGTCCAATACATAAAACAACTGAGTACAACATCTTTAAACCCAAAAAAAGAAAAACCAAAATTGTCATGTCACCTACTTCTAACCTCTTATATATATTAGTAAAATATGATGGAATTGTCATCTTTAGCCTTATGAATTATGATAATTTGACATGCAACAATGTCATTCTTCAGTTGCCTCAATTTTCATAAAGAAAATTCTCCAAGAAATGCCAAAGACTTGCTTTTTCTCATTGCCTAAATTTTCACCTTTGAACGGTGAAATTCAAAGTTGAGAGTTCTACAATGGAAAGAACAGCAGGAGAATATCTTCAGGAATAGGACACGGAGATTTAACTTTCAGCAAACTAAACTGAGGCTCTTAACAAAGGATTTTTATGTGGCCTCCACTCAGAAAAATTGAGATGCATGGACAATTAATCCAACTAGCCTTTGCAAGTTTAGCAGCTTGGGAATATAAAACCTAATATTCAGTCACTGATGCTTTATAGTCCTTAAGTAAGCAAAAGTTTCTGGCAGTTCTTTCGGAGGCATATACCAGAGGTTTCATTCTGAAGCAGAAATATACAACAACAACAACATACCAGTGGAATCCCACAAGTGGGGTCTGGGGAGGGTAGAATGTACGCAAACCTTGCCACTACCTCATAGAGGTAGAAAGGTTGTTTCCTGGGGATTCTGAAGCAGAAATATGAAATCTAAAATACCTTACAGCAATAAATGACTAGAAAATACGCGATCACAGACAGTTGGATGGTACATTCCAATTTAATGCAAACTGAAGGTCATAAAGATGATGCACAAACCTGTGTCGCTCAAAAAGTGAGTAGCACACTAGGATAACATTAAATGGAGGCGGCAGTCCGGTCCTAGCCAGAGAACTCAAGTCTTTTGAGTAAGCTGATCGTCCAGCACCATGATATTGGATCACAGTAAATGCCGGACACCACTTTTTTAGCTCTCTTTCCCAATTCTCCAAAACAGAGGCAGGACAAACAATTAAATGAGGACCAGGATCATCTTCCAAATGCTTCAGCAATGTTAAGTATGTGATTGCCTAATAAGAAGGATAAATGTATCATTACCTCTCACTTAAAGTCAAGATTAAAGAAACAATCTGCATCAATCAGAGAAAATAAAAAGTTAGATCTATGGCATACCTGAATGGTCTTACCAAGACCCATTTCATCAGCCAGTATAGCTGCACAAACCAGCCCCAAGAAGTTTAAATTTGAGGTACCACAACTGGGATGCATGTATGGGCATTTGCCAAGCTTTAATTTGGTGCATATATTGGTCAGAAACATTAGGCTTAAATTCTATATGTACAGTCAAACAAAATGCTGGCCATTACTATTTGCTAAATGCTAGAAACGTATTCATGTGAAATATAAGGCTATTTAGGTGATATGAATTCCACTTGTGAACCAAAATAGGAAACAAGTAGTTTTTATGTAAACCTTTGGAAGTAATTTTAATGCATATACAACAGCTCAGACTCAGTTTTAAAAACAGGGAGTAGCAACAGTCGTCATTTTGTATGAATTACTTAAACTGAATGAAATGATGTACTTTATGCTTTAACTGATTACTTAGATATTGAGAAACACTTGGAATCACGGTTCATCGACCACTTATGCAGATATTAATACAGGGATCACTTATGTGGTGAATAATATTGGGAGGATTGTTATGAAGTGAAAACTAATTTAGGGATTGCCAAATGCTGAGAAATAATATAGAGGTTGTCGTTCAAAGTTGGTGTACAATTCGAAACTTGATGAATAGTGGACCCACACATCACGTATTGCCCTCTTACCAGTGCTATTAAAGGCACACTTAAACCCTGAAGCTAGGCTCAAAACATGTGCAGCGATTCGACTTGTAAGGCATACTTTTCCCAAAGAGTCTTCTAAAGAAGCGACACTAAGCAATTAATATTTCACTTTATCATAATTTTTTTTTCAATTACTTTGTTTATATATTCGTCATTCATGCTTATGATCATTAGTCTTGAAGCAAACATATATATTTGTAATTTTTTGCTCTCTTTGCACCTTTTTCTCATCAAAGCTCATGTTTCATTTGCACTTAAATTTCAAACGGATCTTAGAGCTTGTTTGTGCTTTGCTTTTGATAACATTGCCTCTTATCACTAGCCCAAAGCTCTGAGCTTGCTAATGGACCACTACCGTCCCATTCTTACATGAGGTGGGGCGCAGCTATCTTATCCTCTGAACTAGCTAGAAGCTATCACTTCAAGTAGAGGGTTGCATAGATTGCATGCATGTTTGCCTTTATACTCTTACACGTGTAATGGTAATATACTTCTTACTCTAGGTTTTATTACGCATAATATAACATGTGTTCGGATATAATTTGTCAAGGCATTAAACAGTGACTTAATACAACCAACAAAATATTGCATTAGCTATGTGAAGTTTAATACCATCAACGAAATACTACATTGTTATTACTAGACTAACCAAATATTGTATTACTTATGCGGAATTTCATCGAGAATTACTTTGGTTTTTGCGGCTAATCAAACAATCCCTTTGTAAATACAAGTTGGGAGGAAATTTGATCTCATTAATGGTATATTGTCTAAGGATAACCAATTCTAAGACACTAAAAGAATGAAGTACTTGAACCTTTCTTCTGCATACCATCCGCTATTAGCCAGGTCAATTGAACTTAGAAGCAATGACCAAAAATTCAGTTGATTTTTCTCTTTTTTCCCCCGAGGTAGGTGGCAGGCCCCATGGGAAAAGGGGGAAAAGACACATTTCTGGTATATATACGAGACAATCATGGCGTCGTTACAATAACTAAACTTGTGGTTAATAGTATCAGAGTAACTCTTGTTTATTTTCAATCAACATAGACACCAATATCACCCCAAAAGTTTGAGGTTTCCCAAGCTTTAAGAACTGAATGGGAACTGTAAAAGAATATCAATGATAACCTCCATTAAATAGATTATATATATCTTGATCATAAGAATATTGGCTCAACGACAAGAAAATGTTAAGTTGAGGTTGAAAGCTAATTGTGTTATTGTCAATATTCAGGAAATTGAGACAGATATTTGGCAATAATCTGCCATCAAAAAACACAATGACCATATCCTAATTCAGAAGAATTCTTTTAAGTTTAACCTCAGTAGCACCTAAAAATTTGACAGAGAAATCATCATAAACTCACACAACAATTCCATGCTAAAAAAATACCAAATAAAAAAAATTAAAAAAACAAAAACAAATTACAATAAAGAAGTACCTCCCCCGATTTTCTTTCTATACAACAAAAGGAGGAAATTGACTCCCACGAGCTGGTAAGGTTTTAATATTGGCTTAAACTCCGAATCTCCTTCTCCACATGCCAGGTCTATATCATCCTTGAATGAAAAAGGTTTCAATCACAGGCAAAAATACAGCATTTTACGACAGTAAAGCGCAAAGAGTCTTATGCACAAGTTCAAATATAATACCTGAGTCACGATTCTAAGGGACGAAGCCTCGTCCACTTCAACAAAGGAATCACACTTTGCAGCTGCCGTACCAAAAAGCTCTCTCTTAAGCTCCGTAGATATTTTCCCACATTTTTGCAATGCCTTCCCTACTACATCATCCTCCTCTTCACTCTCCTCGTTCTCGGAAATCTCAATCTCCTGCTCCTCTTCATTTGAGTTCAATCCTTCATCTTCATCATCGACAACAAATCTTCGGCGGCAACGGCTGTTCGTCTGGTTCATTGTGGAGTCAATTTCAGCATCATCGTCCTCCAAATTCTCGGGGGCGTTTGCAACTCCGATTTCTTCTGATGAACTATCTAACACTTGGATGAAATTGGAGGATTTTGAAGTATCATGATTGATGGTCTTGGAGTATGCGAAGGACTCGATAGGAGGAGGTGGATCAGAAGGCTTGAGTTTGAGTACACGAGAAGGATTAAAAGAATTGTCTTCCGGCCATTCATCGTCGGAAATCTCGTAATAGTCGCGCTTCATGGCAAGGAAAACCCTAGAGCCTGGAGTTGGAGGAGGGAATTTTGAAAATTCACTCACCAAAGTGAATTGCAGAGGAGTATCTATATATTTTAGGTTGCTATGCGAGCGAGCTCTTTTCCGTTTCTCCAGACGGAGGTGCTACAGATATTACCGAATACTTATAGGATGAAAATTTTGAAGGACAATTTCGTAGGACGAATAAAAATAATATTTAAATAGAGTATGGTAGTAATGTTTTTGAATTTTAATTATGTGTAGAGTAATTATGATGATATATTTTTTATGGATTATTTGGCTTGGGATATTAAAAAGTATGTATGGCATAATTTTTTTAAAAAACTATTTATATTCAGAGATGTTCTCCACAAATATGATGGAAAAAATTAAAAAAAAAAAAAGTTGAGAGATATATGGTCTTTAGCCATGTTAATGCATCCCCTTGCATTACTAATGCCTAGAAATTGATGGTATTAGTAATGCATTAGTTATACATAACATGAAAAAGTTTATCAAATAAGGTATTACTAATACATCTAATAGATGCATGCGTTATTTTTGCTAATATACTCTATGAAATGACCTCTTACAATAAAAAAATAAACTTTCCTTCCACTTTGATCAATACACATTTTCTCCTACTCACTGTGCTCAATCTAACTAAGTTGAGACTTGAGATTATTAATTAAAGATGATAAAAAGTTTGAAAATTAAATTGCACTGATTTGATTTATTTTAATTAAGTGTAGTGTGACAATTATGTAATTAAGGATTTAGAGATTTTGAAGTATGTGTAGAGTTGCCTCAAGTTTTTAAGTTGACACTTTTTTCATCCTTATAAAATCCTAAATTAACTGTAAGATTTTTTTGGGATCGTGGGTCGCACTTGTGGACTGACTCAATCTAATCTTAACTCGACCTGAGTATCTGATTTTTATTTTCGGTAGTGTAGTTATTTAAATAACTGTTCAATCTTATCTTAATCTTATCCTGAAAGATAAGATTGGATGGTTATCATCCATTGAGGAGGTGGTTGTAACCACCAACCATTTCCCTATTTTTAGGGAAGGTGGTTTGATTCCTAATGGATAAGTGGAAAAAGAAAGTTACAGTGAGAGAAAAAGATACTGCTAACAAAAGTCAATTAAAGTTTTTGAACATAACTTGACTATAGAGTCTACTGTAAGATAAGAATTGCAAAACCAGTGAAAGATTGGAATCCTTTAATTCACCAAAACACACAAAAGACACTTATTTTGTAAACTATAATCTGTATTTCTAGAGAAACGGAGCGTGATCTGGGGCTGAATTCGTTGGTGGCATAACAACGCTTGTGGAATCGTTAAAAAGGTATAACCCATTGTTCTTGCCCCATTAATTTTCTTACAAATGATATCAGAGCATGGCTGGTTTATTGTTGTTTCCGAGTTTAAATGCTTTAATGTTTGTCTATTTATGGTTAAAAAGATGAATTTTCAATGATTGGTGTTTTTAATAATTTTTCAAAAAAGATAGATTCGGTCTAGGTCCTATTTGACGCATGTTTAGTTATTTTTTAGGGTTGTTCTTCATCTAGACCTAATCTACTCTTTTAGGTTTCAAAAACCATATTATAATAGCGAATCGGATTAAAAACGAGTGAGTTATGGTCTTCTGGAGTTTAGCAATTTTTTACTGCATTTTTGACGAATCTGCTACTATTTTGCCTCTATTTTTGAAAATTTCCAATCAACATTATAGCTCAAATTTTTTATTTTCATGATCTACTCGTTTCAAGCTTTCTAAAACTATATTATAATATAGAATCGGATGTAAAATGAGTGATATGGTTTTTTGAAAAACGATAGCTTTGGCAATTTATTTTTAAAAAACAGTTGTTGTTTTTGTAATTTTTGGATTGTGCTAGTTGAAATTCTTGACTTGAATGTTACGTTTTCATTATTATTCATTTCTGGCTTTTCAGAAAGGTATTTATATAGCTAAACGGGTTTAAATTGAATAGATTGCGATTGTTTGAAGTTTTTGGATAATGATGTTATCTAATTAAAGTTATATTCATATCTTCAAGCCTTTTATGATTTATTTTCCTTCTATTGTAACATGTGTTGTCGCATTAAAGTGTGTTTCTGATTCCTAGTTCCCATTTTAGACATGGTTGAGTAGGAACAAACTCGAATCACTCCAAGTGGGAGTTCTAGATGTCGAGTTAAAGGGAAAAGTGGAAGTGCACATTGTCGAAGAACAAGTGTTCGAGGACGAGAGATCATAAAAAGTGGTGTCTCTAGAATGATACAAGACTTGTTAAGGAATGAAAAGGCTATTCGAAGGGAAAGAGAGAAGAAACTAAAAGAGTTCAAGTCTTTTTAGATGTCCCCAACAATTTCAGTTGCTAGCTTTATTCAACTTTTTGAATTAAGGCGTATATAACTGAAAAATTATGTGGATTTCTTAGATTGAGAATATTTGACTATTTTAGTAGATTCTCTTTGTGAACCATGGATAGAGAAACTGATTAAAGTATATCACGAGGTTTGGCCTAGCGAACCTTTTAGTGTGTATATATGTTATCTCAAATTTAAGTGGGGAGGACTTTATTATAAATGGCTTGTAAACTCATTTAGTTTGCTTATTCAAACATATGAAATATGTTGTTTCTCTCTTTGATATGAATATGTGAGTATTACCATATTTTGAAATCTTTGTTGTTTCATGGTACATTGAAAATTGCTAATAATCTAAGAATTTGCATTCATGCTTTGGTTATGACTATGTTCCTACTCTATTCAAGTGGGATTCTGTCTTATTCGAGGATGAATGATAACAAGGGGGAGATATTGTAACACCTCTCCTATTTTTAGGCTTGAAAAATTGAAAGACAAGAATTATACTGATGGTTTGATCCCACAAGCCAGTCTAGACCCATAGAAGTAACCACGGGTCGTAGGTGGATTTGTGGAATGCATCCGATGAATATGTAAAATCGAAAGATTTCAAGAAGGCGACTTACGTGTTACCAAATGGGTTGTATAGGTAATCACGACCCATCAACAGGTCTTGTAGGAATAGGTCGTGAGGAACCTATCTTTTTCTATGTTTGGAACTACTTCTATGGAAGGATCTACAGCTAGTAGATGGATCCACGGGTCATCTTGCATATTCGTAGGTTGAAAGCTGCAAATTCCAAAAACTTGATTTTTGTGGCTCAAGGTTCTATGGATCTAGGTACAAACTGTATGTTGATCCATGGCCTGTAGGAAGGGTTCCGTGGACGGCACTGGTTGTTTTTAATGAAGGGTGTTTTGACATTTCTAATTTGCCTAAGTCTTAACTACGTCATTTTGGCTACCCTAACTGACTTAACTGGTCTAGCCCTTATAAATCCTATTCCTAATCCATTCAAAGCCTTTGATCGTCAAATTTCTCTTAAGAGTTCTCAATATTCCTCTCTATCAAAGGTTCCATTGAAGTTAAAGGTTGATGTTTGGTCAAGTTTTTCTCGATTTTCTTCTTCAATTCTAAGGATTCTACTTGAGGTATGTAATACTTCATTCATGGATTAGTCTCATCCATGAGCTCAATCCCAAAACCTTCTTTTTTATCAATATTTCATGACAATTTTCTATGGGCTTTTAAGCTGTGATTCCTGCTGCATGGATTATGATTTCTATATGATGATTATGACTAATTATGCATGAATTATGATGAATTTTGTGATGTATATGATTTTCAAGAAAAAGTACGTGATTTCAAAGCATGCATGATTGGAGCTTAATGATTTGGTGTGGGTTCCTTTATCAATGATCCAATTTAATTTCTAATTGCATGTTTTTTCTATGAATCCTATTCAATTGCATGATTTTGACTTAATTGTCCATGGACTCACACTTAGCCCTAGTCTCCTATGATGAAGTCATGGACTTTCATGATTATGAGATTAAGTATGTAAAAGCATGTTTTTTGACAATGATGATGTTATGAAAGCTATGATCAAGAGGGTGATGAAAAATCCAAATGTTTATGATGATGTTAAGGTGGAAATGTCAACCTACATTATATTGAAAAGCAAAGTAGATGGACTATTCTTATGATATGATGTTTTTATAAAAGCTATGATCACTGTTTTTGAATTATGAAAGTATAATTTTGATGAAGTATGAACTATGTTAAAAGCTATGTATATGCACAATTTATGTATTTCGTAGGATATAAAGCTATGTATATGCACAATTTATGTATTTCGTGGGATATAACTTAGTACCGGGAGGACTTTGTTAGATATCATGGTCCTATAACTATGTGCCACCATATGAATGATGTTTATATTTTTATGCCTTAAAGGTGTACTAATGGATCTATATAACTTTAATGGACACTCACCGTGCTAGGATTGAGCCTAAAGGGTTAGGCCAAATGATGGTTCTCACTGTGCTAGGATAAAGCCTATAAGGTGAGGATCGAGTCTACCTTGGCAAAGTAGACTTCTCTTAGCTTAATGTGGGGTGAACATCAAGATTCCATGCAATAGTCTGCATGGTCTTATATGACGGTAAGATACGAACATGAGGCTTGTGTCACACCCCAAAAAAGGGGCGAGGTGCGACTGACACTTGATACCATCATTGGTTGAGTAAGCCACTGAACAAACTAGCTAATTACACTAGGGGCCAAATGATCGGACAACATAATGTTTGAAAAACTAAGCTAGGACTATTTAGGTCATGACCTGGTCAACAATTAATCATTACATCAAGATATGTAAACCAAAATGATAGAGTACCAGCTAGCCGATGAGGCTGCAACAATAGAGGTATAGGCGCGCACACACATATACATGTCAAACCTATGACTGGAGACTAAAAGGTGCAAAATAACCAACCCAAAATAACATGTCCATAATAGCTTCTAAGAGTGTTACTAACACTGTCAGGACAGGGCCCGGACTATACCTAATTGTACAACAAAAAGTAAGCATCCTATGAAACTCTAGGAAGAGGTAGAGCTAACCAACTCACAGCTGAACTAGGCTCCTAGTGTAGGGGTCGATCAGAATCCTTACCCACCTGCATGCATGAAATAAAATGCAGCATCCCTAGGTAACGGGACGTCAATATGAATAAACATGTACTGGTATGTACGCAGAAAGTAAAATAATAGACAACTATAGTAAAAAGGGTAATAGAATTACCATCTATAACCAAAACTCAAATAACCTTCATGGCCAACACTCAACCTTCTAGTGATCAAATATGCATGGTATGCTCAAGTAATTGCATGCTGTGAATACACACACACACACTCACACACACACACACACACACACATATATATATATGCATATAGATGCAAATGCATGACATATCCAACCAAAAATGCTAGCAATGTTAGACTTTCCAGTAGCAAACCAGAATTATATTGGCCAACCTATGGCCTTCTTTATCATATACATAGATATAATCATTTGTGCAAATAGACTCAATACCTCTAATTATAGCTCGAAGTCCATGCATAACGTGTAACGTATGATATGAATATTAAATGCACATAGTAGTTCATATCAAGAATTTAGCCAATCTTGGCTCATTAGTACACTTATTCTCATAGCATCATAATCATCATCGTAACATATAACACATGACTCGTGGGATCTTATATGTCTTTTGAACAAGTATGAGAACTTAACCCAACATTTAAAATGAAGCCTTAACTCTGAAAGAGTTCATAAAGGTGTTTTACATAATGCTTATACTTGGTCCTATGCCAATCAGTAAAAGAAAGTATTTAAAAAGAATCAAATGCCTTAATAGTTTAAATAAGAGCATTATACCAGAGATTATTGGAAATCAACGTATCACTTTCTAAGTTCTTCAAATATGGCCTTAGTAAGGAAGAAGGGTTGATTGTGAACACTACATTCCCTCGTAATCTACCTTTATTTTAGTGACACTACACCAAGAAGAGCAACACCTCAAACATATGGACAAGTAGTCCGGAAAACCAATAAATTGATATATAGATACTGAATGTCCAGTTTAAGGCGAACGAATGGAATGTCAACCTAATATCATTATAACTATAATTTAGCTACAATCTCAATGCCTTTTATAAAAGGTCTTTCTAGCAACAAAATAAAAAAAAAACCTCATTTGACATTTTGGGAATTTCTCAGGTTTCATGCTAAAAGAAGGGATGGAACTTAGCTTTAACATACCTCTCCAATGAACGTCCAATTGCCTAAAGTTTCTTCACAAAAATTGCTCCTTACGTCCTAAGCTCTGTAACAACTATATACATGCAATTTACACATACCTATAAATAATCCATAATTGAGCATTAATGGCCAGATTTTCCAAATAGCATTCATGCGAGGAAACATCCGTAAAACTTCATAAAAATAATCGTAAAAGAGTCCCAAAAATTTTACCTGAACAAACAAGCTTTAAACCTAGAATAACCAATAAGAACACCACTTTTCTACCATCCAAAATAGCTCCAAACACAACTAATAGGAGGGAGAAATAATTGCAAAGCAAAAGACATGTTGTCACGCCCCAAAGAGAGGGGAGGCGCGACTAGCACCCGATACCGTTATTGGCCGGATAAGCCACTAAACATGCTAGTAAACTAACTAGAGACCAGAAGAAAATCGGACAGCATAACGTCTGAAAGACTAAGCCTGGACATTTTTAGGTCATGACCTGGTCAACAGTAAATCACGTATATCAAGATAAGTAAACTTAGACGATAAAATACTAGCTAGCCGACAAGGCTGCCACCACAGAGGTACCGGCACACACCATATATATATGCCAATCTTATGATTGGAGATTGAAAGACACAAAAGGAACAACCCACAATAACATGTCCACAATAGCCTCTAAGAGAGTCACTAACACTACCGGGACAGGGCCCCGACTATACCCAACTTTACAACAAAAAGTAAGCATCATGTGAAAGCTCCAGGAAGAGGTGGAGCTTACCAACTCATAGCTGAACAGGGCCCTTAGTGGAGGGGTAAATCAGAACCCCTACCTGAACTTACACGCACGAAATAAAATGCAGCGTCCCCAGGCAAAGGGATGTCAGTACTAATAAACATGTACTGGTATGTAAGGCAGGAAGTAAAATCATAGATAACCGTAGTAAAAAGGTTAATAGAAATACCACCTGTAACCAAATCTCAAGTAGCCTTAGTGGCCAATAAGCAACCTCGATCAAATATGCATTGTATGCTCGAGTATCGCATGTCGTGAATACATATATATAGATGCAAATGCATGACATACCCAACCAAATGCTAGCATTGGTGGTCCTTTTCGGTAGCTAACGGACATCATATCTGCCAACCTGTGGCCATCTGTACCATATACATATATATTTGGGCAAATAGACCCCATACCTTAGATTATAGCTCGAAGTCTATGCATCACGTGCAATGTATGATATGAATGTTGAATGCACATAGTAAGCCATAGGAAGAACTTAGCCAATCTTGGCCCATTGGTACACTTATTCTCATAACATCATAGTTATTTCCATTTAGCCAATCTTGGCTCATTGGTACACTTATTCTCATAGCATCACAGTCATTGCCATTTAGCCAATCTTGGCTCATTGGTACACTTATTCTCATAACATCATAATTGTTGTCATAGCATATACATATGGCTCGTGGGATCATACATGTCCTTTTTAAAAAGTTTGGGAACTTAACCCAACATTTAGAGTGAAGCCTTAACTTTGAAAATGTTCATAAAGGTGCTTTACATAATGATTATATTTGTTCCTATGTTAATTAGTAAAAGAATGTATTTAAATAGGATCAAGTGCCTTAGTAGTTTAGACAGGAGCATTTCACTTGAGAATATTGGAAACCAACGCGTTACTTGTTAAATTCTTCAATTATATTTTTGTATAGAAGAAGGACTGATTTTGAATACTACATTCCCTTTGCATTCTACATTTATTTTGATGGAACTACACCAACAATAGAAACGCCTCGAACATATGAATAGGTAGCCGGGAAACCGACAAAATGATATATAGAAATTGAATGTCCAGTTTAAGCGAATGAATGGAATTTCTACCTAATACCATCGTCAATATAACTCCGCTGCAATCCCAATGCCTTTCACAGAAGGTCTTTCTAGCAAAAGAATAGTAAGATATCACATTTGACGTTTTGGGAAACTTCCCGAATTTCATGCTAAAAGGAGGGCTGGAGCTTAGCCTTAACATACCTCTCCAACGAACGTCCAATTGCCAAAAGTTTCTTCACGAAAGTTGTTCCTTACGTCCTAAGCTTCGCAACGACTATATATACGTAGCTTAAAGACACCTATAAATAGTCAAAAATTCAGCATTAATGACCAGATTCGGCAAGGAGCATTTACGCGGGGAAATGTCTGTAAAACTTAGTAAAAATGACCGTAAAAGACCCCCAAAATTATTACCTGAACACACCTGCTGCAAACAATAATACCAGCAAGAACACTTTTTTTACAGCCCAAAAATAGCTCCAAACACAGCTAATACGAGGGGAAAATAGTAGCAAAATGTAAGGCACACATTTCTAGGCACATGGATGAATTTTAACGGTAAAAATGCGAAAAACTTGCCTAAATCACTTAGAGAACTTTTGGGAGCTTTTTCTTCAGTTTCATACTGGTTTGGGACAAAAATGGCTAATTTTTGAGCTTTAAAATGTCAAAATAGCCGACATTAAGTTGGGTCAACCCAACCCGACCTATGACCCGATTTCTAGCTCGGGTAGTCTCGATAAAACAATCATAACTCTTTATTCTGAGGTCGGTCTGATGTGCAGTTTTCTGAGTTGCAAACTAGACACATAGATCTTCAATTTGATAGTCATGGACCTCCTAAATTCTTGTAATTTGGGAGATATGGCCTGATACAGTTGACCCAAATTTAAGAAGGACTTCTTAAAGAAACTTACGGTAACTTGCCAACCTTTATCTTGCAACTTTCTTGATTCCAAAACTTTATGTATGACTTTTGTGCTATTACAATAACTTTTAAAAATCTATTATTAGCAAATTATAAACTTTTAGTCCCATCTGAAAAGTGAAACCTAATTTAAACCTTCCAAAAAGGGCAAGGTGCCACTCAGGTCATTTCTTTAATCCCGAATGTGCATTTAGGGTATTCCTTTGGCTTAAAACTTTTGGTCCTTGATATTACCACTTATTTGTAGCCTTATTATCCTTGGGTGCTAGCAAAAATTAAATGTGCCTTATATAATGCCACACTATTTAAATAATAAAAGACGAGAAACACGAGGTCTCACACATGTATTCCTAGGCACGTAGACGAACTCTCTAATGACCTTGACCTTCTCTATCTGTTGGTGGACAAGATCAGACCCAATCAACTCCACTTCACAAATCTCAGACCACCCAATTAGTGATCTACATCTTCTCCCATACAAGGCTTCGTAGGGAGCCATTTGAATGCTTACATGATAACTATTGTTATATGCAAATTCAATCAATGGTAGGTGATCATCCCAATTTCTTTTGAAATAAAAAACACAAGCCCTCAACATTTCCTTTAAAATTTGGATTGTACGCTCTACTTGACCATATGTCTGTGGATGAAAGGCTTTGCTCAGGTTCACCTTAGTACCCAATCCTTTTTGGAATGAACTCCAGAATTAGGAGGTAAATTGAGCTCCTCTATCTGAGATGATAGACAAGGGAACCCCATGCAACCTCACAATCTTCTCGATGTACAACTTGGCATACTCTTCCGTAGTGTTTGTTGTCTTAACTGCTAAGAAGTGAGCCGATTTAGTCATCCTATCCACAATCGCCCGTATCGAATCATGTTCCTTTCGAGACCTTGGTAAAGCAGTAATAAAGTCCATATTGATCATCTCCTAGAAATTCAAAGTTCTGAGCCAATCCACATGGCCTTTGATGCTCAACCTTCACTTGTTGGCAATTTGGGCATTTTGAAAATAACTCAGAATATCCCTCTTCATTCCAATCAACCAATATACTTCTCTCAAGTCATGGTACATCTTGGTAGATCCAGGATGAATGGAATATCTAGTGTTATGGGCTTCTTCCATGATTCTGTCTCGAATGCTATCAACATCTGGAACACACAACCTACTCTAGTATCTCAATACTCCATCTCCCCCTTTGGAGAAGACCATCACTTTTTGTTTGTGGACAACCTCGTTTAATTAGAGTATGACAAGATCTTGGTTTTGCTTTTCTTTTCACTTCTGCAACTAAGGATGAAGCATACCCATCCTGAAAATTAACTCCTCCTTCATCATTCTCCTCAAGTTGAAATCCCAATCGAGCCAACTGATGCACTTCCTTGGATAGCTCATTCCTTTCTTCCTCCACATGGGTTGTACCACCCATTGAAAGCCTGCTAAGAGCGTCAACAACAATGTTAGCTTTACCTGGGTGGTAGTGCATGCTCATGTCATAATCTTTGAGCAATTCCAACCATCTCCTCTGTTGCAGGTTGAGCTCTTTCTGACTGAAAACATACTGCAAGCTCTTGTGGTCAGTGAACACATCCACGTGCACTCCGTATAAGTAGTGGTGCCAGATTTTAAGTGCAAACACCATTGCTGCCAACTCGAGATTATGGGTTGGATAGTTCCTTTCATGAACCTTGAGTTGCCTAGAAGCATAGGCTATCACCTTCCCTTTCTGCATTAGTAAACATCCCAATCCAACCCTCAACGCATCATAATAAATTACAAATAACTCTATCCCCTCGGGCAAGATAAGGACGGGTGAAGTAGTCAGCCTCGATTTCAGTTTGTGGAAACTCTTTTTACATTCATCAGACCATTAAAACTTGACCTTTTCCTCAGTCAATTTAGTCAATGGTACGGATAAGGAAGAAAATCCCTCTACAAATCTGCGGTATCAGCCTGCCAACCCCAAGAAACTTCTAATGTCAGTCGGAGTGGTCGGTCGGGGCCGGTTCTTAACTGCTTCAATCTTTTGGACGGTTCTTAGCTACTTCAATCTCTTGGGCATCCACTCGAATACCATCACCGGAAACAACTTGGCCTAGAAAATCCACTGACTTAAGCCAGAACTCATACTTTGAGAATTTTGCATACAACTTATGGTCCTTAAAAGTTTGGAGGACAACTCTGAGATGATTAGCATGTTCCTCCTCACTTCTCAAATATACCAAGATGTCGTCGATGCACATAATCACAAACATATCTAGATATTGTCTGAATACTCAATTCATCAAATCCATAAAGGCTGCATGTGCGTTCGTCAATTCAAAGGACATGACTAAGAACTCAAAATAGCCATATCTAGTCTTAAAGGTTGTCTTTGGAATATCATATTCCCTCACCTTCAACTGGTGGTAGCTAAATCTAAGGTCTATCTTAGAGAAACACGAGACACCCTGAAGTTGGTCAAAAAAATCATCTATCCTCGGAGAGGATATTTATTCTTTATTGTGACCTTGTTCAGTTGCTTATTGTGAATACACATTCTGAGGAACCCATATTTCAACCATCTCAAACTTAATCAAATCCACAAGAGTATCCCTATGATGGATGGACACTATATAAGCATTATAGATTCTCTCAGCTCGAATAGACTCACCCACTAGAGTAGAAACATCAAAGGTTCAAGGAGACACTTCAGGGTTCTGTCAAATCTACTGGCCACATAAAGAGATTCAAACAACAATGTGGCACCCAGATCCATCAAAACATAATAAAAAATAAAGACACGAATCATACCCGTCACAACATCTGGGA
Source organism: Solanum rostratum (assembly GCA_029948455.1). Lineage (NCBI taxonomy): Eukaryota > Viridiplantae > Streptophyta > Magnoliopsida > Solanales > Solanaceae > Solanum > Solanum rostratum. The sequence continues at coordinate 41,413,991 of CM057056.1, forward strand.
GTTCTCCTGATCTTGGCGACTACCCATGGCATACAAGCGGTTTGTTGCTCCACCTACGCTTGGCATAGTGGCCCTCTGGTTTCCTATAATTGGTGGGGCTGGTGTAGTAGACAGAGCTTGGTCAGCCCGCTTTGGACAATCCCTCTTATAGTGACCCGCTTGGCCACATCTATAGCACACATCATTCCCGTCACGACATCTCCCCAGGTGAAATTTTCCACACTTATCACACTGTGGCCTACCCTACAAACCTTGAGCCACACTAGCTTGTGACTGGGATCCCTGAGCTCCAACATTCTGAAACCTTTGATCATACTCGCCTCTACGCACAGGTACATTAGCAGATGATGATGCTGGAAATCAGTTGCCATTACCTTTCCGCCCAACCTCATGGTTGGATGTCTTTGCTTTCTTACGCTTGAATTCTTCCCTGTCATGCTGTCACTCCTCATCAGCTTATTTTAAAAATGTCATCAGTCGCCCGATGTCCGTATCACACACAAGCATGGCTCCTCTCTTATCTCTCTTGGGGTCCTCTATTCAACCCATCAACATACATTCCCATCTTTCCCCTCATGTTAACAAGCATGTACAGAACATAGCGATATAGTTGCGTGAACTTCAAAACATACTCTTGCACAGTCATAGAGCCCTGTTTTAGATTCAGGAACTCTTTCACCTTAGCTTCTGTTTTCTCTCTTGGGAAGAAGCGTCCCAAGAAGGCTTCCTCGAACATTGCCCAAGTTAGACATGGAGCATCATTCCTTCTTCTTTCTTCCTTTGGTCGAACCATAGCCTGGCGACACCCTAGAGTTGGTACGCAGCCAGTTCGACCCTATCAGCATCAGCCACATGCATCACTTGGATCACCTTCTCAAGTTCCTCCACATAGTTCTCAGGAACTTCAGTGGATACGGACCCCATGAACTCAGGCGGATTTAACCTAAAAAATTCTTGGACTCTGGATGTGTTATGAGTATCTGGTCTACCTGCTCCTTGTCTTATAGCAAGTGTTGTGACAGCCTGGGCTAGAGCTTGAATAGTTCGGTGTAGCCCTATATTGGAGACCTAATCTTGAGGGGGTTGCTCAATAGGGACAACTTGATCCATAGGCTCATCGAGTACTTGAGGCTATTAACAGCTTGCCTGACAGGACATCCCCTTCCTCTGGCAGCTTTTTTGGGAGGCATGATATCAATTCTGCACACGTAGAGCATGAAGTAGAATAGAGTTTTCACAGAGTTTAACTCTATTGCACGAATTGGAATAAGAAGAAAAGGGTAACAATTCCTAATGTCCTATAGCTCCTGCTAATAAAATGTGGTTGACAACATACCCATAAACAAGACTCTACTAAACACGACTTCATAGACTCCCTACGACACTTGAATTCTGTGCTCTGATACCAAGTTTGTCACGCCCCGGGAGGGTACTCTTGGCTTGGCCAACACTCAGAGACTATTACTAGTCCCCAAGCAATGCACTTAGCCTCATCACATCATTTAATCAATAAACTCTACTGAATAGCGGAAAGTATAAGTAATTAAATGGGCACATCTCATCTAAAGTTTCAAGATAATTAGGTAATAATAATGACTAGTAGAAAGAACTTGCTCACAATCTCAACATCAACGCTTGACCATCTACTATGAAGCCTCTGTCACTACTCATGTGGTGCCAATGACAGACCCACGACTACCAAATTAAAATAAAAGAAATAGTCCAAAATCTAACTCTAAAGCAAGATGAAATAATCATAGTGGATCCTCCGAAGTAGGGGAGGCTCACCAAGTCAGCTGCGAGTCTCAGATGTTCAATGGAGAGCCTATTGGCGATCTCTAGTACTTGGCTCTGCATAATAAAATGATGCAGTCCAGAGGGTACATCAGTACTAGGAATGTACTGGTATGTAAAATAGCTGAGTGCGACAAAAACAAGTAGAATAATATGGAAACAACATCAATTCAAAGTAATAATCAAATAACATCAAATTGTCAAATGTCTATCTATGCAAGAATAAAGAGCAGACAAGTGACACATCAACAACTCAAACTCATCAATCATCTCAGACTCATCTAAAAGGAGCTCACCCCCTCTCATCTCATCTCATTCAGAGGATTTCACCTCCTCTCATCTCATCTTGACTCGGAGTACTCAAGGTAGGAAATTTATGGGAGTTTCTCTTATCCGATAACAATCACTTATGAGCTAGTGAATGTACAAAAATCACGCTGATGTTGCCACATCCGTTCCAAACATTCTAGGTAGGGAATGCTCAAAAACCATCTCAACTTACCCAATATGGAATCAAAACTCAATAAATCCTTTATTGTTTCAGGGACTATTACTCTCAAGGGAACCATAATATATGTTATGGTTCTATGCCTCACCTACGTTTGGTGACGTAGTTTGACAAGTTCAACTCAGACTAACTCTCACTCTTTCGGTGCTCGATACTCTTCCCATGACTCAATTCTCATAAAACCTCCACCTCAACCAATATCATAGGGACTCGAACCCCATCAATGATTAGTATCTCATAGGGACTCTAACCCCATCATCATTCAACTCATAAGGACTTTAACCCTATCATCAAACAATCTCATCAATGAATCAAGATTTAGAACAATCACTAGGAAACAATTGAATATACATATGGATAGAGTTCATTTCTAGAGACTCATGAGACAATCAAATTTGATCAACTCATCATTATTCTCTCATCACAATCAACTCAAGGCCCTAGTCTCAATTCTCAAGATCATTATGCATTCTTTTCAAATTAGTCATGTAGGGTTATGCAAATTCTCATGAAAATGTTCAGTTCAAGTGAACAATTCATTTGATGATCATCAACATATAAAAATGTGTAATTTCAAATAAAATTTTAGGAAAAACCATTAAGCATCATGCATGTGAACTCTCCAAATATCAACTCATCTATGGCCATCTAGGGGGCACATGAGAGAACAATACCATGCTTCCATTTTAGCCTTACATACTTGGGATGCTGCTATCAATCAAGCACGTTAGAGATTTCTTCTCGAATGTCTCAAACTCAAGCTCTTCTCTTCTGTCCTCAAGCCCTAGCCGTAGTAGAATATTGGAATAGGACTTAGAATGGGAGTTTTAGAATATTTTTATGTCAAAATGACCTTATTAGATTATGTATAGAGTTTAGGAGGGGTGGGGAATTGACCAAAATGCCCCTCGAAATAATTTAGAAATTTTCAACTCGGAGAAGAACTAGTTCGCGATGTGGACTGGTCGCGTATTGCGTACTTTTTAAAAAAGTTTCTGAACGCATTTTCTCAATCTTGTAAAATATTTTCAAAAAAATACAAGTGCTGGACCACGATGGAAACGGGTCGCACTCCTGTCGCGTACCAACACTATTTTGCGCTTTGGCTTGAAAAATTATCTTTTGATTGGGTCGCTCTGAAAATTGACCGAGACCATTTTCCTACTCAATTTTTCATGCTGATCACAAATCCGACCTTATATTTTCCGTACGAGCATTGGAAGATGCATTACCCGCATACCCGCCCTCTAGGGGTATTTTTATAATTTTACCGGGTGTTTCACATAACATAACAAATCACCTAAAATCTGGAGTCATGAGTACAAGAGCATCTAAAGTAATAGATAAGCGTAAATACACATGTCTCAAATGAAATATAAGTCTATCTCGTAGAATCTGATACAAGTATGATAAGTAAGTAAAGGAAATCCCAAGGATCAGTGGGGACTAGAAGTCTAAGCCTCACCAGAAGGATCAGGATGGATGGAGAAAAGTCCAAATGAGTGAATCAACTACCTTGTGCTTGTCATTATGCTTGATTGGTAGGGATGAAATAAAGTAGAGGTGAGTACATTGAAATATACCCAGTAGGTTCAATCGAATAGCTAAGAGAAATTGAAACAAGCATGTCATAACGAAGAACCCTATCCCTGCTTCCAAAAAGGTTAGCACAAGATAAAATATACCAAATAATAATGAGGTACAATATCCTAACGAATTCATGATGCCATATAGCCATAAATGTAAATATGATGCACAACTCTTCAGTCCAAATACCAAGTGTGTCACAGCCTTGTCACCTGCCCGTGGTCAAGGTAATATCAGAATGCCATAACCTTACTACCTGCCCGCAGTCAAGGGATATTTGAAGCCAAGTCCATGCCACCTGTTTGTGGTGAAGGTATACGAAGCATGAATCTCACCCATGCAATCAACTCAATCCATAAAATGATCTCCTAATTCGATCAACCACTATCAACAATAGATACTACTCATCAAGAGAAGCATTTTGATATCAATATTGGCATAAATTTAGCTTAGGGGCAAAATCGTCAAATTTAGGTCTAAAATCCAAAGTTTTCGAATCTGAAAAATAACTTTAAAACCAAGTTGTACACGAAAAATGGAGTTTATGGGTGAAAATCCCATTAAAATCAAGCTTAAATTGAATGAGAAATCAATAGTTAAAGTTTGAAAAACATATTCTAAAAATCCCCCATTTTGGATGTTCAATTTCGTGAAGTCAAAGACAAAATAAAGATAAAAATCATTGAAAATGATTATTTTAGTATTAGATATGCTTACCCAACAAAAATATTTGAAAATCTTTCTTCAAAATCGCCCCAAAAAACTTGGAAGTTTGTAAATGGATTAACAATAGTGTTTTATGAGTTTAAAATTGTCTAGGTATAAAAACTACTTTGCGATTGCGGGGGTCAAGATAGCCAACCCTCCGTGATCACGTGAAGAGAGGCATGAACACAGATGCCTGAAGGTATCTACACCAGATATCGGCAAAACCAGCGACCCAGGTTCAATTTCCCTACTCAGAATTGATCCCCGAGGCTCATCCTGACTCAAAATTTCAAAAAACAAATATAAATCTACACTAGAAACAATAATCTGTACTCAACATAATCATCAGAAATCAACTTTATGGCCTCACATTTACCAATGAAAGTCGATAAAACTAGCATGAAACTTAAAACACCAATACTGTTCTTAACAACTCCAAAAGTTATTCTAAGACCATTTCTAGCGTCAGTTTCATCATCCGAAACCATTGGAACTGTCGAAATTCTGAACTAATCTTCTGAGCTCCTAATGTTGACCAAAGTCAAACCTAGAATCCGAAAATGACTAAAATCACAACTATGGGCCTAAAAATCCCATTTTAACTTTGAATTTAGTTATGTAACTTCCTATAGTTTAGCTTTCGGCGTTTTGGAGCTCATCAAATCGGCGGATCTCTGATCCAACACTTCAAACTCAAAATGACACAAAAACTCACTTTTTTAATAACTTAAGCTTCCAAACATGCTAAAATTCATATTTTCAACTTCCAAAACTCAGATTCTAGTTCAGCCATTCGAATAGTTCTAAGTAGGCCCAAAGCAACTTACAAAAGGGTAAACAATAATTTTCATAGATAAGACCAAATATGACCAACCAGGTCATTATATCATTCACCACTAAAAATAATGTTTGTCCTCGAACATAAAGGAAAAGGAAGTACCATAAGCCTCATCTTTGGATCCCAATCTCTGAACTTTCCTGTCCAAAATAGGTATAGGCTCCTCTTTGAAGGACAAATGTGGAACTAACTTAACAGAGTCAAATGAAATCACATGGGACTCATATGGAATGTACTAGCGGAGCATGGAAATGTGAAAAATAGAATAAACACATAACACATAATTTTTAAGGGAAGCGGGGTTTTGGACTCACGCTATAGGGATGTTATAGGGAAGAGGATAAAAATGAATCACATAGCAAATAAATCTAAGGGGCGGGCAAGTATGACTCAGTCTATGGGGGCATTTAGGGACTTGGGACTTCCTTTGCATCATCATCACATGAAACAAGCATAGAAGGGAAAAAGGGACTAAAGAAAGTCTTCACAATTACATAAAGATAATAGGAATCAAGATCAATAAATAACCATCCATATCCTATAACACCTCTAGTATGAGTGAGACGGGGTCCAAGACATCTCCTGGCCAAGACACTCCAGGCCAAGACAAGTAACAATTTTAAGTTTAGCGTGTTGATATGTTGCCAAAATACAACATGTTTGATGCTTAAAACTTAGGAATTTGCGTGTTCTCAATGAGACTTTAGTTGTTTTATGTGTTTTTGTGTCTATGTTTGCAGGAGTGTCGCACCCTTTTTCGAACCGATCGAAATAGGTCGCAACATCACGTGATCGTACTCTTTTGGTTTTTGGGAAAAGATGTTCTAAAGTCGCCACCTAATTTTAAGGAAAATATTAGGAAATCAATTTAAGAAAATATAAATGTAGACTCTGTTTTTATTTGCGAAACCAGTAAAATTCTAGGTAAGGGTTTTGGTTACTCGAGGGGAAGGTGTTAGGCATCCCTTAGAGCCTATTCAAAAATAGTCCTTAAACTTAGCTTAGGAAAATAATTCATTGATGAATTATTCATTTGTTATTTCTTGAATTTAGTGATGAGAAAATTTCATCAGGAACAAAAATACAAGGTATGTCATATATATGTCTATAACATTAGTAAAATTTTTTTTATGACATATTTAGTATACAACAAGATTAACGACTAGGTAAGCAAGTAATAAGCAAATAGACTGGATATGTAGAAAATTCACATATTGAAAATATAGAGGTATATTTAAAATTATAAGGAATAAGTGAGCACATAAAAACTTTTCGTAAGCAATATATTAGAATGTTGAGTATGACAACTCATTACTTTAAAAAAAGAATAATGGATGAGATGCAAAATATAATAATATATGCAATTTGAGTAAAATTAACTAAGAGTAAATTTTTAATAAGATAAACGAATGAATAAAATAATATAACATAAAGTAAAATAATATAAAGAGTGCCAAAATTTATGTAAAACTTGTGATAAAATATGCCATCAAAATATATGAGAGTACGTTATTTTATTTATGTGGGTCAAAATGTATGCAATAACGTATATGTCAACATATAATGATTTGTATTTTTATTTTATAAGAAGGGTGAATAACATTCGTAAAGAGAAGTAAAATAGAAAAGAGAATAATATAATTCATATAACAAGATGATTATCAAGTACATAGAAAACTTAAGTTATACGTGTTTATGTGTATATAAAGTACGCATAAAAAATAAATTTTCTAAAATTAAATATGTTATCACACTGTGAAATAAATAATCAAATAAATATACTTGAAATGTATGAAGATCTTATGAAGATATGTGTTTGAAGTCATGTAGGGTAAATAGGCTTATGTAAATTAATCAGAACTCATATATATTTCAAATATGAAAATTTATCGCTTTATTTATATACATAAAATAAAATAACATAATAATATCAATAATAAGAAGAGACGAAATGTAAATATAGCAATATAGGATAAGGAGTGAAAATAATTTGAGTAGAAGTTCAAATATGGTTTTCAGGAAAGAAAGGGAAATAAAGAACATTAAAAATATTATGTAAACGTATTGTCTTATATGCATTTGTTATGAAATAAAATATATTTACGAACATTGTTCAAAATATGCGCGGTTTCATTATTTTATTTAAGGTGATAAAATAACAATAACTATACGTTGTAAAATGATAAGATGCAAAAATTTGTGTTTCGATTATAAGTAACTAAAAAAAAAGATAATAATATGACTTGTGTAAAATAATATACCGAGTGTAGAAAATATATACCTCATATATGACGTATACGATTACATACCTTGTATATTTTGAACCTATTAAGAAAAATCTAAAATTTGAAACATAAAAAAAAACTTGAGTCATATTTGATTTAAAAGATATGATAATGTCTTATAGAGAAATCTATCAAACAAGACTAAGATAGATTAATTATATATTATGTCTTTAAAAAAAATTAACTAAAGGAAATTAAAATCGACTCAAATGGTAACATTGTATTGTATTTTTGAAAAGTTAATTTTAAAACCTCAAGTAGCCTAATTATGGGATTTATTCTATAATTAATTTTATCGATTATAAGGTCAACATTCATTACGATAAATAATTCACTCCTAAAGGTGATTATTTAAGCCTTTGATTAGTTTATAATATATATTTTTTTTAAAAAAAAACTTTGGCCTGTTTCAAAACTTTTAAACAATGATTATGAACATACTGCCAAGACTACACAACATCAACATTAATAGATCCGTTAAAGGAAGTAATACTAATTCACAACATAATCTTCAAACAGCAAAAAAGAGTTAGCTAATGTATCAATATTCCCATGAAAAATATTAATCGACTAGTATGAGAAGAAATGTAATCAAACGACGACGAGGAAGGCGAAGGAAGGTTGACTCCTAATGTTCAAGACTCCAAGCGTCGTGCCAATCCTAATAGCTGTTGGCCCATATCTTGGGCCAAAGATGAGTTCTAAAGTAGAACTCCAGCTCCCGAGGCGTACATGAAGCATAAGAAAAGAAAAGATTAGAAACTACTAAAATAATGCAACAATGTAAGAATGCATACTAATGAATGTTCACAGCAACCAAGGACACCAAGATAGTTAAAATGTTACTTTAACATAAAATTTTGTCACCTGGTCAACTATGAAATTTAATTATTAAAGATATATTACATGACTTATATAAACTTTTAGAGAGTGGCTAAGATTGGCTTTGTTATATATTTTAAAGTGATGCATACGTACCAAGTTCAAGGCCAACAATGGACGGCCAGTAACACAAATAGCTATCAATATTTAGATAACAGATAATGACTAAGAAAAGAGCATCGAGTGCCTGATGCAACTTATTGCACATCTGACAAACATCATGCTTCACGAAGTAAACAATATTAAATATTTCTCTACTCCTAAACCTGAAAGGCAAAACTTATCACATCTAAATCTTTCCACAAAATGATCTGCTCAACCAAATTAATCAGTTTCCTCATCCGGAGGCAGCCAACTAGCTGTACCCTTTAGAGCATTTTTAATTCGAGAATATGAATGTTACAAATAAAGTTTTATATAAGATGTAAGTTGCCAACGATACTTAAAAAAATACTATTTAAAATGGATATTATTAATGCCGATGTTATGTGAAACGATCATTATTCAGTTATATCTAAGTGAGCAACCCCAAAAAGAGAGAATAAGATGCATATTCAGCCACAGAAATCAAACTTATGGCAAATGTCTGAAAGGAAAGCTACTGGAGAGAAGTTCCCCCTTTTTTTTCTTGCAAATCCGTCATTAAGCAGCATGATTTAAGATAAAATGAGACATGGTATGCTATGCAATAACTAATTCACTGGGAGTAAGAATTAGCAAACAGAGAATAAAATAAGCTACAATGTGTTAGAAAGAAATAAATCTTTATTTCGGCGAGAAGAGAATCAGTTGAATAGATAGTGAAGACCTCTGTTTATTGCTCTTTCTCTGTTGAAACCACGTTTCTCGCAACTGATTACTCTGATAAACTAACTTTAATCAGAATCATAAGCCATGGATGGATCAACTTGTTGCCGCGACTTGTTTTCATTAGCCGCTAAAGTTGAAGAAACTAAAGTTCTCCTCAATACTTAATTAATGATCAGAATATTTGCAAATCAAATCAGCACAGTGATGTGAATGAGGTGACAGACTTCAAAACGATAACTTGTTCTACTGCAATACTTGACTAAACTTAGTTATTAACGAGACATTAAAGATTAGTGTACTGGGTATTAACTCAAACGTGTCATCTGATGTATGCGAGATTGGAAGACGAACATAAACCAAAGAGGAGATTTATTCGAGCCATAAAAAAACAAGAAAAACAGGGAGAACATCTGAGATCCTTCACTGTCCAGTGAAGTCAGCTTAAGCACACAACCCTCTATATTGAAATAGGAACAGTAGAATGAACAACTAATGAAAATTACAGGACAGAGGAGTGAATAATGAAATTAAAACAGAAGGGAATTACTTTCTCAGATTCGTTTAGGTAAAATCAGTAAGGAGCCTTTAGGAAATAACTTGGTGTTCGAAGAGAAAGTTGTCTCTTATCGCAGGACTTAATTGAATGGCAACGTGAATTTGCGCACCAGGAAAACTATTTCAGCAAATTTTGAACACGACAGCGGAATAGGGGTAAAAGTAGCTACGGACAGAATGCATAGTTTATGATACCACATGCACACAAAAAGTTGGCAGAAAAGAGAACAGAGATCGCATAACGACCTTTGAAATTTTAAAACTCCATATGAAAATAGTGTAGGAGGGGACATTCAGCTTCATAGATGAAATTTACCATCTTCATTCCATTATTAAAGAGGGAAACTAAAATATACTCCACAAACTGAGGAACCAAAACGTGTCCAGTTCAACGGAACAGAGGGTCACACATAAATAAGAGCATACTAGTGACACTAAATGGGGATTTATCATAAAAATGCACGCTGCTCATGTCCTCTTAATCATGTAAAGAATGGGCGAGTATACACTTGTGTAACTTAAACAAGTATCATATTCAATAGCGATGAACCAACGTACGTAGGTAAAGAGTTTAAGAAGGCAATAAACCTCAAACACCGCAATCTAGATGCTAAACTTGAGGAGGAATTTACGCTTGAAACAGTGACGACAGATTTGAATGGGAAGCGAAACAGATGGAACAAATGAAGAACAGGAAAGGGGTTTGCAGTCACTCGCTCCAAATTATAAATTTAGCCAATCAATGAGCAACTGGAAAGAGATATGGGCTAAACCAAGTATGTCACCAATTTCATACCAGTGATTTATATATTCCTGAAATCCTAACAGCCAAACATGTCGAACAATTGGGGAGTTAAGTAGCCTTCGTATTGATCCAAATGACATCATCATAACATTTAATACTTAATATACAGAATGGGCAACCATCAGTTCACAATAGAAGGGGATTAAACGAACGCACGTTAGATAGGTGAACGACCAGTTCTCTAACTAACATTAGTCCAGATCAACAAATTTATGCAGAAACTTCGAAGAAAATAGTAGCTGAATGAGCAAGTTGACAGAAGCAAGATAAACGAAGCGAAAGTGATATTTCACTCCCAGAAACAGAGAAAATGTAAAATCAGGGGTAACTACTGACCTTGTGTAGAGCAGCAAACTGGGCGTCGACGTCAAGTACGAAACTCTTATTCGAACTTGAACTTAACTCTTGGAATTGCTAAGAATGTCTTTTTGCCTGTTTTTCTTTTTCTCAAAGCAATTTCTCTGATGATTTCCCCCCTTGCTTGGTGATTTTTCATCCCTTTTATAGCCGATTCAAGCTTGCAACGGACTCTTCCAAGGCTTCAAAATTTGAATTCCTAGGAGGCTAAATCCTAAAGCAAGTGGAAGGACAAATAGGCTGTGAAGTGATATTTTTCAGATTGATTTGAGAGAAGAAGGGATAGGGTGGTGATAGAGATGGAGCGTCAGGCGGCGGATGATGGACGTCAGACGATGATAGCGAGCGAATTTTCTGAAAAAAGATAAGAGGAGACGGAAGGGAGGGGTATGGGCGCCTCTGCCCTTTTCTAAGAAAGGAGGAAAGTTAGGGCGATGGGCAAGTGGTGATGGTGATGGACATCGGGTAGTGGTGATGTCAGGCGGCGATGGCAGTGGTGTCAGGCGGCGATAGTGACTATATCTCTGGAACAAGAAGAGGGAAACACAGGCAAAGGAGGGAGAGAGGAACGTGCGTGAGGAAGAAGAGTAGAGGCGGAAGAGTTGAGGACCAAATTAGGGTTATTTAAGAAATGGACAAAGTGTTGCAATTTTAGCCGAATTGAGTAATTTTTTACAAATCTGGCCAATTCAACTTGGAATTTTGAGATCATTTGGCTAGATTTGAACAAACTCAATTATTTAAGCTTCTTTGATTCAAACAAGATTAAAAAAAATTATAAACCACAAGTTAATTATTTAAATTGGGACTAATTACACAATAATTATAAAATTGACTAATTCGCAGACAATAAGTACATATTTAAGCTAAAAATTATTTTTCGAGGTCGTTTCAGAATATTGACAAAGAGTATTTAAAAAAAATATATATACAAACTATATCTAAATATATGCATGCATAAGTATTTTAGAAGATTAATAAAAAATCTATTTGAAAAAGACTTAAGATATTGCAAATTTTAAAGGTGATCACCTCAAAGTTGTTAGAAGTTGAAGAAGCTCTATAATTGATAACTATCGGGGAGGGTTGAGGTTAAGGTTGAAGAGACATAATCCATATGTTTGCATACGTAACACAAATGGAGTGACCAATATGAAGGGATTTGGGATTGTCACGTTTTGCTCAAATTAACCTATTTAAATTATGAACAATTTATTTGTTAATAGCCATAATCAAATAAATTAAAAACGATTATTTTGCAAGACTAAATATTTTGACAAAGTTTGGTTGTTCTTTAATATAAAATTAGCATGGGTTGACAATAAAATTTATTAATCAAGCTCCCTTTTCGAAAAGTATGAAAAATACTTATTTCAATAAAAATTATTGTTTAATCAAAAATCGACTCAACATTTTAAAACGATAGTCATCTGTTATAAATTTCTCAAAAATGATGAAAGCAAATAGTAACATTCATATTTTGATTAGTTTTTTATCAGAAATAATATCCGTAAAATAATTGGTTGAACCATAAAAATGAGAAGTTTTATCAATAATAAAAAAAATCAACAACAATAAAATAATTATAATAGCATTCTTGGTGGTAAAATATTTCATACCTTATAAAAGTTTTATCATTCCTTAAAAAGAAAATCTTTTTTTTTTCTCTTTTTTTTTGTTCAAGTTCAACTAATTGAACATGGAGAGTCAAAATTAGAAATTTAAAATTTAAAATTATTAGAGAGCCAAAATCGGGAGAAAAAAAAATGAAAAGTACAAATAAAAAATAAAAATAAAAATCGATTACTTTGTAGGATTAAGTTATTTGACAAGAATTAAATAAAATTAGTATGGATTAATAATGAAATTAGATTAGTCAAACTTCTTCATTTGAATTAACACAAGAAGATATTTACTCGTAAAAATGAGGAATCATGTTTGATAAAAAAAATAGAAATAAAAATGAAATAAAATAAAAAATGATTGAGTACTTAAAGTGATATTTGTATGACATAAAATTCTCAAGGATGCTAAAGAAAGTAGGAAATAATATATTTAAAAATATATATATGTATCTAATCTTTGTAGGAAATAATATCCATAAAAGAATGTTTGTCGAACAAAAAGTGAGAAAATTTTATCAAAATATTAGCAATGATAATAATAGTAATAGTAATAATAATAACAAAATTTTATAATAATAACAGTAGTAGTAGCAGTAGTGAAAAAATATTTTGTAAAAGTTTTTTATTATCTTTTTCTTTTCTCTTTTAATTTTTTTTAAAAGAAATTAGACTAATTAAATATGGTGAGCCAAAATTGGGTGTCAACAGCTTGCCCCTTTCTTTGTCCATGGAAGAGAGTAATGAAGGCGTGGACAAATAAATATTGACACAAGCCAATGTTGGCCGATCAAACAATCTTTTTTAGCGACCACTTGACATTTTACGGAGCTATGGCCGAAGTCCTGGTTTCTGTGTTTCCCACGAATCTCAAATTTCTTGGGAATCCAGGCCATAGGTAGTTCGAGAGGGTAAGATCATAATAAATTTGATCAAATTCAAAATTTGCCCCAGTGTCGAATTATGGCAACACTTAGTCTTCTTGGGTGATGGGGTATGAAGAGGTCAGTATGAATAAAATGAAAATAGCCACACTCAAGCTAAGGTAACTTGCGTATACCGATATTTAGGAATTAGGTCGGGCGCATCTCTAATGGCTAACTGGGAGAGAAAAACGCTCTGTAGCAATTTCTACAATAAAACTTTGATGGAGAGGGAAAACAAATTGCCCCAGTATCGAGTTATGGTGATACCGAGCCACGAAAGTTAAACAAAGAGTCGAACCTGATCAAGTCGGATTGAGTTTTGAAAGCGAATCCTTGACGTAGCTTGGGATGCTTGACATTCCACTAGCTTGCCCTAGTTTGCTGCTAAGATAGAGTTCCACGTCGCGATGTGTTTTCCTGCAAAACAGGTAAAAAGGTGAAAAGTACCTGTTGTGGTTCGAAATTACAAACGAAATTAATAATATAGAGAATAAAGTGTAGATATTCAAACGATCGTTGATGTCTTTGTCTTGTGTCGTGAATGCGATGTAGGTGAAGTAGCTTGTAATATAAAGCCTCCGATTGGCGAAGCTATTGTAGCGTAATGCCTTTATCTAGCATGTCAAAGCTTGTAATATAAAGCCTCCGACAGGCGGAGCGATTGTAATGTAACACCTGTATCTGGCGATGCAAAGCTTGTAATGTAAAGCCTCCGATAGGCGAAGCTGTTGTAGCATAACGCCTTTACCTAGCATGTCAAAGCTTGTAATATAAACCTCCGATAGGCGGGTCGATTGTAATGTAACGCCTGTATCTGGCGATGCAAAGCTTGTAATATAAAGCCTCCGACAGGCGGGGCGATTGTAATGTGACGCCTGTATCTGGCGATGCAAAACTTGTGATGTAAAGCCTCCAACTGGCGAGGCGGTTATAATATAACACTTGTATCTGTGATACGAAGTATGTAAATATTAAATTTAACTGTAGGTGTATGACGAGGTTGCTAGCATGCATGCCGCTGATCGATGGAGCTTTGATGGTGTTGCTATATTGTGGTCCTTGACCGGTAGAGTGTCACTTCTTTTGCTTATATACATGCTCCGATTGGTGGAATCTTGACGATGTTGGATATGTGTAGCCTCCAAATTGTGGAGTTTGAACGATGCTTGCTATGTACAATTCTTGATTGGCAGAGATTGGACGGTGCTTGCTATATATATATATCCTCCAATTGGTGGAGTCTGAATGGCATCTGCGATGTGTAGGCTTCGATCGGTATTGAAAATGTTTGCTATATACATCCTCCAGTTGGCAGAGTTTGGACTGTGTTTGCTATATACAACCTCCGATTGGCGGTGTTTGGACGACGTTTGCTATATACAACCTCCGATTGGCGGTGTTTGGACGACGTTTGCTATATACAACCTCCGATTGGCGGTGTTTGGACGACGTTTGGTATATACAACCTCCAAGCGATGGAGTTTGACGCAGTTAGTTGTAATTCTCTGATTAGCAGAATTCTTTTGACGTAGTTAGGTGGCGGTCTCCCTTCGGCGGAGCTTATTCGATGCAGTTAGACAGTGGTCACCAATTGGTGGAGTTATTCTTGAGACAAAACAAACTATCCTATTTGTCCTACGAGGCCCCTTTGTATTTTGATCTGGATTTCGAGTGTACCTGAAAAGATTTAAAATGGAACCGTGTTAAATAGAAAATACGTAGCATATCGAGAAAGTAAATAGGGAGAAAAATATTTTAGTTTGTGTTTGGAATAAGCCGAATGGCGTCTCCGGTCGTGCCCCAAGACTTGATGTCAGCTTCCTTGATTTCCTGTGTTCCTGCGCTCAAAGAAAATTTTAGTTTGGGAGAGGGATGTTGACTTGTGTCGACTCGCGGACTTTGACTTCTTCATCGAAAACCTTCAATATTTCTCGAAACCGCCCTCGATCCCATGACCTAGAGACTCGGTAGGTGGATAGTAAAGGAATATTTGAAGAAAAGGAAAATAAAAAAAATAAAAATAAAACAAATAAATAAATAAAATAATAGTATGTTACTTTATAAGGGAGTATATTACTTATATATAGATATATAAGTATATGTGTATATATATAGTAATCTTCAATTATCCTAAGGTTATGACATGTTTCGAGGTCCACCGAGCTTCTCCATATCCAAATGTAGCTCTTTTTCATGCTCTCATCTCCTGATGACGCTTCTCTGGCCCTTTTGGCCGATTTGCTGCTTTCCAATAATGCATAATTAAAGGAGGGTTTCCTATGGGTACGACCGAACCATTAAAGGCTGCCTACATATCCCCAAATGGGAATTAGGTTTATATGTAGTTCCGGGGTAGAAGAATGAAAATTGTGTAATGCAACGACCGAGCCTGACTCAGGATGCCTACGTATCCAAGCGGAATCAGGTCAAAACGTAGTTCAAGTACAAAGGGAAACAAAAATAACATGTAATGCAATGACCGGGCCTGACTCAGGCTGCCTACGTATCCAAGTGGAATCAGGTCAAAACGTAGTTCAAGTACAAAAGGAAACAAAAATAACATGTAATGCAATGACCGGGCCTGACTCAGGCTGCCTACGTATCCAAGTGGAATCAGGTCAAAACGTAGTTCAATACAACAAGAAAGTAAAATATGAAGAGACCGAATCCGACAAGGATTGCCTACGTATCCCACCAAGGGAAGTCAGATCCGCGTAGTTCTAAGTACATAGAAATAATGCTTTTGGGTTTTCTAGGGAGACCGAACCCGATGTGGGCTGCCTACGTACCCCACCCTGGGAAGTCAGGTTCAGACGTAGTTCTGTTACACAAAAATGCAAAATAAACTAGCCTTGGTATCTTCAGATGTAGTACTTCTTGATGGCGTCTGAATTGATTGGCTTGGTGCTCACCGTGCCGTCCATTTCTGATAAGATCAGCGCTCCTCCGGAGAGTACTCTATGAACCATATAGGGACCTTGCCAGTTCGGTGCAAATTTTCCTTTGGCTTCTCCTTGGTGGGGAAATATCTTCTTCAATACTAACTCTCCTGGCCTGAACTGTCGAGGCCTAACTCTTTTGTTGAATGCCTTAGCCATTCTGTTTTGGTATAGCTGACCGTGACAGACTGCATCCATCCTTTTCTCATCAATGAGCATCAACTGTTCGATCCTACTGCGAATCCATTCTGCATCATCCAAACCAACTTCTTGGATAATACTCAAAGATGGTATCTCCACCTCAGCAGGTATTACTGCTTCTGAACCATAAACCAACATATAAGGAGTTGCCCTCGTGGATGTTCTAATCATAGTGCGATAACCGAGCAAAGCATATGGTAGCTTCTCATGCCATTGCTTGTGACTATCTATCATCTTCCTCAAAATCTTCTTGATATTCTTGTTTGCGGCCTCAACTGCCCCATTCATCTGTGTCCGATAGGTTGTGGAGTTCCGATGAACGACCTTGAACCTTTCACAAATCTCTTGCATAAGATCACTATTAAGATTTGCCGCATTATCTGTGATGATTGATTCTGGAATTTCAAATCGGCAAACTATGTTGCTGCGAACGAAATCTGCCACTACCTTCTTAGTCACCGCCTTGTATGTCGAAGCTTCAACCCATTTCATGAAATAATCGATAGCTACTAGGATGAAACGATGTCCATTTGATGCGGCGGGCTCTATGGGTCCAATCACATCCATGCCCCAAGTGGCAAATGGCCAAGGAGAACCCATCATATTGAGCTCGTTTGGTGGGACTCGGATAAAATCTCCATGCACTTGGCATTGATGACACTTCTGCACATATCAAATGCTATCTCTCTCCATCGTCATCCAAAAATATCCGGCTCTTAAAATCTTCTTCGCTAGAGTGAACCCGTTCATGTGAGGCCCACATGTCCCTGCATGTATTTCTTCTAAAAGTCTTGTCGCCTCCTTGGCGTCGACACATCTTAGCAATCCTAAATATGGAGTCCTCCTATATAGGATTTCCCCGTTAAGAAAGAAATGATTGACCATTCTCCTCAAAGTTCGTTTTTGCTTGTTTGTGGCGTTTTCAGGGTATTCTTGTGCTTCTATCAATCTTTTGATGTCATAGTACCATGGTCTTCCATCCAACTCCTCATCTACATGAAAACAATATGCATGTTGTTCGTGTATCTCCACCCCAATAGGATCGATGTAATTCTTATCCGGATGTTGAATCATTGAGGACAATGTTGCCAAAGCATCGACAAATACATTTTGAGTTCGAGGGACATGCTTGAATGCAATCTTCGTGAATCTCCGACTCAACTCCTCTATGTAATGCAAGTAAGGAAGGATCTTGACATCCTTAGTAGCCCATTCTCCTTGGACTTGATGAGTCAGCAAACTGGAATCCCCTATCACCAAGAGCTCTTTGACATTCATATCTATAGCCATCCTGAGTCCCAAAATACAAGCTTCATATTCCGCCATGTTATTTGTACAATCAAATATGATCTTGGCTGAAATTGGGTAATATTCGTCAGTCTCTGAAATTAAGACTGCTCCTATTCCGACTCCTTTGGAATTTGATGCTCCATCAAAGAACATCCTCCATCCATCAAATGGTTCTAATATGTCTTCTCCCACAAGCAACACCTCTTCATCAGGGAAGTAGGTTTTGAGCGGCTCGTAATCTTGATCCACTGGATTTTCTGCAAGGTGGTCAGCCAAGGCTTGTCCTTTGATGGCTTTCTGTGTCACATACACAATATCAAACTCACTCAACAAAATTTGCCATTTCGCCAATTTGCCTGTAGGCATCGGCTTCTGAAAGATATACTTGAGTGGATCCATTCTTGAGATCAAGTATGTGGTGTATGCGGATAGGTAGTGCCTGAATTTTTGCGCGATCCAAGTCAAAGCGCAACAGGTTCGTTCCAACAGGGTGTATCTTGCCTCGTATGGGGTGAACTTCTTGCTTAAGTAGTAAATGGCTTGTTCCTTCCTACCTGTCTCATCGTGTTGCCCCAACACGCACCCAAATGCACCATCCATTACAGATAAGTACAATAGCAAAGGCCTCCCAGGCTCAGGTGGGACCAATACTGGCGGGTTGGAAAAATATTCTTTGATTTTGTCAAAAGCCTTTTGACATTCCTCCGTCCATTTTGTGGCAGCATCTTTCCTCAGCAACTTGAATATGGGTTCGCATATTACTGTGGACTGAGCGATGAACCGGCTAATGTAGTTGAGCCTCCCCAAGAAACTCATCACGTCCTTCTTGGTCTTAGGAGGGGGTAAATCGCGGATTGCTTTAACCTTTGACGGATCCAACTCT
Source organism: Solanum rostratum (assembly GCA_029948455.1). Lineage (NCBI taxonomy): Eukaryota > Viridiplantae > Streptophyta > Magnoliopsida > Solanales > Solanaceae > Solanum > Solanum rostratum. The sequence goes on from CM057056.1 coordinate 41,432,981, forward strand.
ATGCCCTTTCGACTGACAATGAATCCTAGTAATCTTCCGGCGGATACTCCAAATGCACACTTTGATGGATTCAATTTTAAGTCATACCTTCGCAATCTTTCAAAGAACTTTTGTAAGTCACCCAAGTGGTCTAAAATCTTCTTGGACTTGATGATGACAACATCCACATATACTTCAATTTCCTTATGGATCATATCATGGAAAAGAGTGGTCATCGCCCTCATGTAGGTTGCTCCAGCATTTTTAAGACCAAATGGCATCACCCTATAGCAATACACGCCCCATGGTGTGACAAATGCCGTCTTATCTGCATCGTCTTCATCCATCAAGATCTGGTGATATCCCGCAAAACAATCCACAAATGACTGCAACTCATGCTTTGCACAATTATCAATGAGTATGTGAATATTTGGAAGAGGAAAATCATCCTTAGGACTGGCTCGATTGAGATCTCGGTAGTCCACACATATTCTGATTTTCCCATCCTTTTTTGGTACTGGCACGATGTTGGCCAACCACGTGGGGTAATTTGTAACCCTTACAACATTGGCTTCGATTTGCTTAGTTACTTCCTCTTTAATCCTCAGACTCAAATCGGGCTTGAATTTTCTTGTCTTTTGCTTGACGGGTGGACAAGTGGGATCGATTGGCAACTTGTGTGTGACAATGTCAGTGCTTAATCCTGGCATGTCATCGTAAGACCAAGCAAATACATCAACATATTGCTTAAGCAAATCTATCAATTCTTGCTTCCTCCCGCTCTCTAAATGTATGCTAACCCGTGTTTCCTTTATGGCTTCTTCGTCTCCTAAGTTGACAACCTCTGTTTCTTCCATGTTGGGCTTCTCCTGACTTTCAAGCTGCTCGATCTCTTGTGGCAAATTTTCTGGCAACATGCTTTCATCATATTCTTCATGATCCAACTCGTTGATTTTGTTTTGCTCGATGAATTCGTGACATGTCATAACCGTTGAACTAGGATTTTTATTAATACGAGTGCTGAAAAATATAAACGGTAGGTAAAAATAAATAAATAAAGGAAAAAAAAGAAATAGATACTTTTAAAATAATGAGATGTTTTGGGGAAAATAAGACTTTCATTCAAAAACATTCTGGCTTTTCAAAAGAGGCGAGCTACAAAAAGGGTCAAACATGACTCAAGCCTCGATCAAGATCATGCAAATTTTAAAACTACTATTTTCCCCACTACCAGGAGTCTTGTCGAAACAGAGATGGGCTGACGGTCCAGTTCTGCAACGCTTCTCCAGGCTCGGCATCACGGATAGTCAAGTTGATGAGATCTATCTCTTTCTTTTCTCCGATCATGGCTACGAACAAATTTCCTATTCCTTCCACGATGTCATCTTCAACCGCTGGGCCTAGTGTTGGAGCTTGTTCTGGTACAAATGTCATCTTGCTCGACCTCCCGCCGCAGACTCTTCCCGATATAGGCTGATATCCAAGCCCGGTGGTACCTTTATGATGTTTCAGCTGGATCGGTTCAACTATGCCATCACGCTTGAGTCCAAGTCCCGTCCTAGGCTGATATCCATACTTCAACATCTCTGAAGCAACCATCTTTGCCGCGCTTGACAATTTTACTTCATCCGACTCTACTTTCTCATCAACTTGCGCAGCTTGCATAATTTCCAAAGTATGAAAAGTGGCTCCATCTAACTCGCCAGTGACCGAAACAGAATCAATAGAACAGGTGGGGTTACTATGCTTCCCATGGATGGTAACTTCCACGTGACCCCACTCAAACTTTACACACTGATGAAGGGTTGAAGGCACGACTCTTCCCATGTGGATCCATGGTCTTCCCAGCAAAAGGTTGTAGTTAGAAGACACATCCATCACTTGAAACAGAATACGGAATTCAGCAGGCCCCACCTACAATGTGAGATATGCTTCTCCAATGACACTTCTTTGTACCCCATCAAACTCTAACTTTCACACGACTCTCTCTTATTTCTCCCATGTTCACACCCAACTCCCTGAGCGTTATGAAAGGGCAAATATTGCATCCAGAACCACCATCAATCAGAACTCGAGTCACAATCTTGTCACAATATTAGACCGCGATGTGAAGCGCTTCGTTATGTCCAACCCCTTCTGCCGGTAGCTCATCATCATGAAAAGAAATCTTGTTAGCTTCCACAACTCGTCCGATGGTTGCAGCTAGAGTTTCACTTGCGGTCTCTTTTGGGATGCAAATCCCACTTAATACTTCCATTAAAGCATTCCTATGAGTTTCAGAACTCATAAGCAACGAGAAAATGGATATGTGGGCTGGTGTTTTCTTTAACTGTTCTTCAACTGAATAGTCCTTAGGTTGCATCTTCTTCCAGAATTCAGCAGCTTCGGCATCGGTGATATTTCTCTTCAAATTATGTTCCTTCCCAATAACTCCTCGATTAAGATCTCCTGGAGCATAACATCTCCCAGACCTAGTCATTCCTTGAGCCACAACGGTATCGACCATCTTACCCATAGCTTTCGCTTGGTAATCCCATGGGACTGCTTTGGTGTCATACTCAGGCTTCTTGGTGATCGAAGTGGTTACCACAACTCTTGGCAAGTAGGTTTGGACAGTCAAAGGTTCCCTTAACTGAATTGTGATCACAGGCTGCACCGGAGACGTAGTAGCAACTCCTTCGACGTTCCAACCATGCAAAATAGTATCTTCCAAGTCATATTCCCCTTCTAGTGTGACCATGTTGACTTCTCGATTCTCATGATTTGGCAAAGGGTTATTGTTCACATTCGGAGGTGCTGGAGTGCATTTTATAATACCCCTCTTGATCAGAGACTCTATCTGATTCTTCAACCTGTAACAGTCCTCCGTGTCGTGCCCTTGGATCCCTGAATGGTAAGCGCATCGCTTGTTCCCATCAAAGTTGCGAGGAATGGGATCAGGGAGTTTTCCTTCAACTGGCTGCAACACCCCCTCTGCCCTCAGTCTTTCAAATAACTGGGCATAAGATTCAGCAATGGCTGTGTAGGTGCGAGTGTTTCTGGCTTCGAGATTTGGACGCGGTCTTGGCGCGTACGCTGGCCTATTTTGATGGATTGGTGCTTGGACAGGGATATATGGTCTTGGTGGATTTTGGTGTGCCTGTGCTCGGGGTGGATTGTAGTGGGGTTGGGTATTATATACTAGGTATGGGATATACGGAGCATGTGCAGCAATTTGAGGATTGCTGGGGTATCGGTGAGATGAACCTCCATGATGGTAGGTGATAGTTGCAACATCCTCCTTTTTCTTCTTGATGCCACTGATGGATCCCGATTGTATGGCCTTACTTGCAGCTTGCAATGCAGCCATGGATTGAATTTTCCCAGATTTGATGCCTTCTTCTATAAAGTCTCCCATTTTGACCAGTTCGGCAAACTTTTGGCCCATCATCGACATCATCTTATCAAAGTAGACGCCTTCTTGAGCTCGAATAAAGTATTTGGAGAGCTCACTCTCATCCAGTGGCGGTTGGACACTAGCAGCCTCAGTTCTCCAACGTCTTGCATATTCTTCGAAGTCCTCAGAGGGTTTCTTTTGTATGTTGGCTAGTGAGAACCTATCTGGAGTGATTTCAGTGTTGAATTTGAAACGAGCCATGAAATCCTCGGCCATTTCTTGCCAATCATGCCATTTGCGAGGATCCTGACGAGTATACCAAGTCAAGGCTTCTCCAGACAAACTTCGAATGAATAACTTCATCCTTAGCTTCTCATTTCTCCCCACACCGACTAACTTATCACAATATGCCCTTAAATGTGCATGAGGGTCACCTTTCCCATCAAATAGTTCAAACTTCGGTGGCTTGTACCCTATTGGCATATCGATGTCGGGGTGAATGCACAAGTCCTCATAGTCCAGGCTCTCTGCTCCCCTAGTGACTTGCAAGCTTTTTAACACCTTCCTTAGACCATGAAGTTGGGCGTTTATCGACTCATCTTCCTTCAAGCGAGCATCTTTCTCCATTTCTGCATATTGATCAACCTCGTACGGGACTTTAACCACGGCCGGGGTCGTGAAAGTAGGGGCTTCAACAACACATATAGGTGGCACATATGGCTCATGAGGAGCGGCAACGTGTGCCCCGAATATCTGCTGCATCGCGGGATAGGTGGGTATCGTATGAGCTTGTGGTGGATGGTCAGGAGTGGTCCTGACCATTGATGAGGAAACTAGCGATGCTTGGCCATGAATTGGAACATGTTGGGTATGCCCAGGCAGTTTTGGTGAGTCGGTGGAAGGCAGGTCAGTTTTTGGAAAGTAGATAGGTGTTTTAAAGGTTGGGAGAGTAGTAGCCGAAAGCTTGGCCAAGTCTTGTACTTGCTGCAATTCCTCCCTTAGGGCTTCCAATTCTTGTGCCATAAGAGCCATTCTCTCGTCATTTTTAGCAGTACTTTGAGAACCTTCAGGGTTTTCCATGGGTACTATTATATTTGCAGCAGCGTCAAATTCTTCTCCGCTAGTCATCTTTCTTTTGGATCGAAGGTTGTATCGTGAGTCAGCCAGTTTGCAAGTCGACACGAATCAACGTTCTTTTAGGATTAATAATAACCAACATAAAAAGGAAGAAAAAAAAAGGAAAACTATGTTAGTTTGGGAGATGTTGTAAAGAAAAGGAAATAATGTATGTAGCACATATATACGCCAAATTGGCGACATTCAAGATACGTCCTAATATGGGGCCTCTTTTTGCTAGAGGTTAGCCTACGTTGATATTAATTTGATGATAAATGATCCAACTAAACACATTCTGGATTTAGAACAACATAATTTCATTGATAGAAAATGTCTTTAGTTGTACAATAGAGCAGTCGGGTAGGAAACTAGATAATAAAAGCGAGGGAAGGGAAGGGTATGCAAAAGATGAGTCGCGTGACTCTTCGATGGAATACGACAAAGTACAAAATATCAAGCTATGGCCAAGTTGGACCATCATTATCGTCATCGTCCCAATCATGGTATGGCCCTGGGTAGTATTCTGGAGAGTTCGAACCTGTCTCCGAATCTTCTATACGATCAAACTCCATGGATGCATACTCAGAGTGGTCCTCTCTTGCCGTCGGAGAAGGTCCATCTCCCATGACTTCGTCTTCTTCTAGATCTTCCTCAGGCTCTTCTTCCGGATCTTCCTCAGGGTCTTCTTCTGGATCTTCCTCAGGGTCTTCTTCTGGGTCTTCCTGTGGATCTTCTTCTATCCTTTGAATCAAATGATCCATGGATCCCAGAACTATTTGATTATACATGGGTGTTGTGAGTTCCATACGAGGAAGTACCTCCTCTTTAATCCAAGCAGCCCACCGATCATCCACAAAGCCCCTGAATCCCTCTGCACTGGGTTGGACCATGTGACTCACAGTGGTGCGCCATGCGTAGTATTCTAGTGTGCACCATTTCTCATTTCCCATATTAGTCATGATCATGTAATCCCATTCTAGCTGCAAATTCCTTATTCGTATAACAGAGACTGAAACAAGATCATCCTCGTGTAGTACCATGCATGACCACAGTGGTACGTCTTGGACAATTCTGAACTGTCGCATGACCCAGAGAGGTGCATATGGTTGGATACCTCTTAACCCGACCAGCTCAATGAAGTATAAGTGTCGACTTCTGACGAATGCTAACCCAGATACCAAATGGAACTTCCACTAAATGGAATCCCCAGTGAGATTTGTCAAAAATGTGCGCCACTCTTCTTCTCCGACTGGCGCGTCCCAATATCGGAGACGATCTTCGTGACTCTAGATCATATTACGAGCGTCTATTGTATAGTACATTTGTGGGGGTCGACGGTAGAAATGCTCAATCGCCCAAACTTGTAGCAATAAGTTGCATCCCCCGAAGAAGTCATGCCCTCTCGTGCATGCAGATAGTGATCGAAACACCTCAGCGAGTACCATGTGCACCAAGGAGCAGCCCCGTGGCGCAGCAAATAGGTCCACAACTACGGGGAGGATGTTGATGTCGATGAATTGGAGTCTCATTGGGAAAACTATCGCACCCAAAAAGGCCAATACAAAGATCTTCGGCCGCGTACTTATCCACTGCCTGCGAGTGCAAGAGAATTCCTCACGATATTCATCGAAACTCTCAAGTCGACCAAATCTCCTGAAGAGATAGTCTAGTTTAACCTTTCCGCCTTCTACATTCCTCAGTGATGGAAAGGTGTGCAACCCCAGGAGTCTTAAAAATTCCCTCGCACTTATGGTTGACGGGCATATTGGTAACCTCCCGCTGATAGGCAGCTCTGTGAATGTGCTGAACTCCTCCAGCGTGGGGGTGATTTCAAAATCCAAAAACTTGAAAGTCACTGTGCTAGGGTCCCAAAATTCCATCAATAGGGTGAGGAGCATTTTATTTGCCTGAACCTTCATCAGCGATAGCAACCCTCCTAGATGTCTCCTGATTTCGGCTCCATGTGCTCTGTGGATGTTTTGCCACCAGTTCTGTAGGATGTGCGGTGCGGAGGTGACCATCTTAATGTTTGGGAGGTTCGATTGATGTTCATCTAAACAAGAAAAAGTATGGTGAGTATGTCTATTCCAAATCCATCATGTGTTTTAGTTTGGATCATTCATATCGACCTTCACAAAAATATGTCGTCAGGTGTATGACCTTTGACAAAAGGGCGGCTTCCTAATTGCGAAGACGACGCCTTGAACCGTCTCGCCTAAGGTGTATGCAACATGACTTATTTTCTAGAGTAAGAGTTTTCTCTAAGCGCTTAAGAATGGACTGAAGGTTTGCGAGAAGGCACACTAAACTTATTGCACCAACTCTGAAGCTAAGGAATCCAAATGTAGGTTTGGGGGAGTGTGAAACACTCCCCGCGTGAATCAGTGTGTGTAAGTGTATGACCGAGGACTCGATAGAAAGTGTGGGTGACAATGTAGGAAAGCAGTAACAAATAATGTTTTCAAACAAATAAGGAACGCAAGGTTGGATTTGACTTGCGACCTTTCAATCAAAGCAATATATAGACTAATAATCACAAACATCATTCCTAAACTTGGTGTATTAACGTTAAAATCTAAATTCTCTAGCAGAGTCGCCACTCTGTCGCACCCTTTTTCGAACCGATCGAAATAGGTCGCAACATCACGTGATCGTACTCTTTTGGTTTTTGGGAAAAGATGTTCTAGAGTCGCCACCTAATTTTAAGGAAAATATTAGGAAACCAATTTAAGAAAATATAAATGTAGACTCTGTTTTTATTTGCGAAACCAGTAAAATTCTAGGTAAGGGTTTTGGTTACTCGAGGGGAAGGTGTTAGGCATCCCTCAGAGCCTATTCAAAAATAGTCCTTAAACTTAGCTTAGGAAAATAATTCATTGATGAATTATTCATTTGTTATTTCTTGAATTTAGTGATGAGAAAATTTCATCAGGAACAAAAATACAAGGTATGTCATATATATGTCTATAACATTAGTAAATTTTTTTTTATGACATATTTAGTATACAACAAGATTAACGACTAGGTAAGCAAGTAATAAGCAAATAGACTGGATATGTAGAAAATTCACATATTGAAAATATAGAGGTATATTTAAAATTATAAGGAATAAGTCAGCACATAAAAACTTTTCGTAAGCAATATATTAGAATGTTGAGTATGACAACTCATTACTTTAAAAAAAAGAATAATGGATGAGATGCAAAATATAATAATATATGCAATTTGAGTAAAATTAACTAAGAGTAAATTTTTAATAAGATAAACGAATGAATAAAATAATATAACATAAAGTAAAATAATATAAAGAGTGCCAAAATTTATGTAAAACTTGTGATAAAATATGCCATCAAAATATATGAGAGTACGTTATTTTATTTATGTGGGTCAAAATATATGCAATAACGTATATGTCAACATATAATGATTTGTATTTTTATTTTATAAGAAGGGTGAATAACATTCGTAAAGAGAAGTAAAATAGAAAAGAGAATAATATAATTCATATAACAAGATGATTATAAAGTACATACAAAACTTAAGTTATACGCGTTTATGTGTATATAAAGTACGCACAAAAAAATAAATTTTCTAAAATTAAATATGTTATCACACCGTGAATAAATAATCAAATAAATATACTTGAAATGTATGAAGATCTTATGAAGATATGTGTTTGAAGTCATGTAGGGTAAATAGGCTTATGTAAATTAATCAGAACTCATATATATTTCAAATATGAAAATTTATCGCTTTATTTATATACATAAAATAAAATAACATAATAATATCAATAATAAGAAGAGACGAAATGTAAATATAGCAATATAGGATAAGGAGTGAAGATAATTTGAGTAGAAGTTCAAATATGGTTTCCAGGAAAGAAAGGGAAATAAAGAACATTAAAAATACTATGTAAACGTATTGTCTTATATGCATTTGTTATGAAATAAAATATATTTACGAACGTTGTTCAAAATATGCGCGGTTTCATTATTTTATTTAAGGTGATAAAATAACAATAACTATACGTTGTAAAATGATAAGATGCAAAAATTTGTCTTTCGATTATAAGTAACTAAAAAAAAAAAGATAATAATATGACTTCTGTAAAATAATATACCGAGTGTAGAAAATATATACCTCATATATGACATATACGATTACATACCTTGTATATTTTGAACCTGTTAAGAAAAATCTAAAATTTGAAACATAAAAAAAAACTTGAGTCATATTTGATTTAAAAGATATGATAATGTCTTATAGAGAAATCTATCAAACAAGACTAAGATAGATCAATTATATATTATGTCTTTAAAAAAAATTAACTAAAGGAAATTAAAATTGACTCAAATGGTAACATTGTATTGTATTTTTGAAAAGTTAATTTTAAAACCTCAAGTAGCCTAATTATGGGATTTATTCTATAATTAATTTTATCGATTATAAGGTCAACATTCATTACGATAAATAATTCACTCCTAAAGGTGATTATTTAAGCCTTTGATTAGTTTATAATATATATATATTTAAAAAAAAAAAACTTTGGCCTGTTTCAAAACTTTTAAACAATGATTATGAACATACTGCCAAGACTACACAACATCAACATTAATAGATCCGTTAAAGGAAGTAATACTAATTCACAACATAATCTTCAAACAGCAAAAAAGAGTTAGCTAATGTATCAATATTCCCATGAAAAATATTAATCGACTAGTATGAGAAGAAATGTAATCAAACGACGACGAGGAAGGCGAAGGAAGGTTGACTCCTAATGTTCAAGACTCCAAGCGTCGTGCCAATCCTAATAGCTGTTGGCTCATATCTTGGGCCAAAGATGAGTTCTAAAGTAGAACTCTAGCTCCGGAGGCGTACATGAAACACAAGAAAAGAAAAGATTAGCAACTACTAAAATAATGCAACAATGTAAGAATGCATACTAATGAATGTTCACAGCAACCAAGGACACCAAGAGTTTAGTTAAAATGTTACTTTAACATAAAATTTTGTCACCTGGTCAACTATGAAATTTAATTATTAAAGATATATTACATGACTTATATAAACTTCTAGAGAGTGGCTAAGATTGGCTTTGTTATATATTTTAAAGTGATGCACACGTACCAAGTTCAAGGCCAACAATGGACGGCCAGTAACACAAATAGCTACCAATATTTAGATAACAGATAATGATTAAGAAAAGAGCATCGAGTGCCTGATGCAACTTATTGCACATCTGACAAGCATCATGTAACGCCCGGTAAAATTACCAAAATACCCCTAGAGTGAGGGTATGCGCGTAATGCGTCTTCCGATGCTCGTATGGCGAATCCGAGACCGGATTCGTGATCAGCATGGAAAATGGAGTGGGAAAATGGTCTCGGTCGAATTTTAGAGCGACCCGATCGAAAGATAAATTTTCGGATCAAGCCACAAAACAGTGGCTGTCCGCGACGGAGGCGCGTCGCGGACCTGACGCGGAGTGGCACTTATGTGTTTTCCAAAATTTTTGACGGGATGGAGAGAACTCGTACAAAAGCACTTTTTTCAAAATTACACAGTACGCGATAGGTCCGCGTCGCGGACCGTGTGTTTTTCCTAACTGCGAATTCCTAATTTAATTCTAGGGGCATTCTAGTCAATCCCCAGTCCCTCTTAAACACTGATACACAACTAATTAAGTCGTTTTCAACCAGAAAAGGGTCTAAAACCTCATTCTAAGTCCTATTCCTTAAAAAAAAAAACTAACAAGGCTAGGGCTTGAGGAGAAGAGAGAAGAGCTTGTGAGAGGAATTCGAGCGGAGACCCCGAAAGTACTCGATTGTTAACGGCATCACAGGTATGTAAGGCTAAACTAAAACATGGGATTGTCCTCTCATGTGCCCTATAGATGTCACAGATGAGTTGATGATTGAAGAGTCTACATGCATGATTTCTTTGATGGATTTTCTTGAAAATTATATTTGAAACTACATGTTTTCTATGTTGATGATCATCATACTATTGGTTTTCTTAAGTTGGATATTTTCATGAGAATTTTGCATAACCCTACATGACTATTTTGAAAAGCATGCATGATGAACTTGAGGATTGAGTCTAGAGACTAGGATTGTGATTGTTGATTGTGATTGTGATTGTGATGAGAGAATGATGAGTCTAGAGCCTTGAGTTAGGATTGTGATTGTTGATTGTGATTGTGATTGTGATGAGAGAATGATGAGTCTAGAGCCTTGAGTTAGGATTGTGATTGTTGATTATGATTGTGATTGTGATGAGAGAATGATGATGAGTTGATAGAGTTTGATTGTTTTATGAGTCTCTATAAATGAACTCTACCGACGTGTTTATTCACTTGATTCCTAATGATTGATCTAAACCTTGAGTCATTGATGAGATTGATTGATGAGAGGGTCAAAGTCCCTATGAGATTGATTGATGAGAGGGTTAAAGTCCCTATGAGCTTGATTGATGATAGGGTTAAAGTCCCTATGAGATACCGATCGTTGACGGGGTTAAAGTCCCTACGAGATTGGTTTGATTGGATTGATGGTTTTATGAGCATTGAGTCGGGAGGAGTATCGAGCACCGAAATGGGTAAGAGTGAGTCCCATCGAACTCATTAAACTATGTCGCCAAGCATAGAAGAGGTTTTCCTCTTGAGTTGATGTCCCTGAAATCAATAGCGGACTTTGTTGATTGTTCTGTCTCCATCTTGGACTTATCCATTATGGTTTTGATTCGTCTCTACCTGGCAAGTACGGGACGGCCGTGGCAACACCAGCGGGATTGTTGTACAATCACTGGCTCATAAGTGATTGTTGTCGGTTAAGAGAAACTCCCATAAACTTCTTACCCTATTCTGAGTCTGAAAGAGATGAGAGGAGGTGAGCTTCTCTGAGATGAGACGAGATGAAATGAAATGTGATGAGATAAGAGGAGGTGAGCTCCTTTGAGATGAGTCTGAGATGATTGATGAGGTTTGAGTTGTTGATAGGTCACTTGTCTACTCTTTATTCTTGCATAGATAGACATTTGACTGATGATATGATATGATGTTTATTTTGAGTTGATATTGTTTCCATATTATTCTACCGGTTTCTATTTCATTCAGCTATTTTACATACCAGTACATTCCAAGTACTGACGTCCACTCTGGACTGCATCGTTTTATGATGTAGAGGCAGGTACTAGAGATCATCGACAGGCGCTCCGTTGAAGGTCTGAGATTCGAAGCTGATTTGGTGAGCCTCCCCTACTCCGGAGGATCCACTACTTTTATTTCATCATGCTTTAGAGTTAGATTGGACTATTGATTCTATTTTGATTTGGGTAGCCATGGATTTGTCATTGGCACCACATGATTAGTGATAGAGGCTTCATAGACGAGGGTCGAGTATTGATGTTGAGATTGTGAGCTAGTTCTTTCTACTAGCCTTCATTATTTTATATACTCTTTTGAGACTTTAGGTGAGATGTGTCCATTACCTAATTATATTTTCCACTGTTCAGTAGAGTTTATTTGATTGAATGATGTGATGAGGCTAAGTGGTTCGCTTGGGGACTAGCAATAGTCTCTGAGTGCCGGCCACGCCAAGGGTACCCTCCCGGGGCGTGACAAACTTGGTATCAGAGCACAGAGTTCAAGTGTCCTAGGGAGTCTATGAGGCCGTGTCTAGTAGAGTCTTGTTTATGGGTGTGTTGTCGACCACACTTCATAAGCAGGAGGCTATGGGAGATTAGGAATGGTTACACTTCTTTCTTACTCTAAATCGTGCGATGGAGTTGAACTCTATGAAAACTATCCTCTAATTCGTGCGTTACACGTGCAGAATCGATAACATGCCTCCCAGAAGAGCTGTCAGAGGAAGGGGACGTCCTGCCAGGCAAGCTGTTAACCCACCTGAACCCCAAGTACCCGAGGGGCCCGTGGATCCAGCGGTTCTTGTCGAACAACCCCCTCAGGATGAGGTCTCCAATGCCGAGTTACGCCAAGCTATTCGGGCTCTAGCCCAGGCTGTTGCGGCACCTCTTGTGAGACAGGGAGCTGGCAGACTGGACACTCATGACACCTCCAGAGTCCGGGAATTTCTGAGGATGAACCCGCCTGAGTTCACGGGGTCGGCAGCTACTGAAGACCCCGAGAGCTATATTGAGGAGCTTGAGAAGGTGTTCCAAGTGATGCATGTGGCGGATGTGGATAGAGTTGAATTGGCCGCCTACCAACTCAAAGGGGTGGCCAGGCTGTGGTTCGACCAATGGAAGAAGGGCCGAGGGGATGATGATTCATGTGTGACCTGGGCAGTGTTTGAGGAGGCCTTCTTGGGACGCTTCTTCCCAAGGGAGAAAAGAGAGGCTAAGGTGAGGGAGTTTCTGAATCTAAAACAGGGCTCCATGACCGTGCAGGAGTATGGCCTGAAGTTCACACAGCTATCTCGCTATGCTCCAGACATGATTGCCGACATGAGGGGGAGAATGGGAATGTATGTCGATGGGTTGAATAGAGGACCCAAAAGGGATGGCAGAGGGGCAATGCTGGTGAGTGATATGGACATTGGGCGATTAATGACATTTGTACAACAAGCTGATGAGGAGAGGGAGCATGACAAGGAGGAATTCAGGCGCAAGAAAGCCAAAACGTCTAGCTATGAGACGGGAAAGAGAGGCAATGGTCATCGATTTCCAACACCATCATCTGCTAGTGCACCCACGCCCAGGATCAGGGATGATCAAAGGTCCCAGAATACTAGAGCCCATGGGTCCCAGTCACAAGCTAGTGTGGCTCAAGGATCGCGGGGTCAACCGCCGTGTAAAAAGTGTGGCAAGTTGCACCTGGGAAGATGTCGTGAGGGAAATGATGGGTGCTACAAATGTGGCCAAGTGGGTCACTATCAGAGAGACTGTCCTCGATGGGCTAGCCGAGCTCAATCCACTGCATCGGCCCCACCAGTAGGAGGGAACCAGAGGGCCACTATGTCAGGAACAGGCGGAGCGGCAAACCGCTTGTACGCCATGGGTAGTCGCCAAGATCAGGAGAACTCCCCAGATGTTGTGACGGGTATGATTCGTGTCTTTACTTTTGATTGTTATGTCTTGATGGACCCTGGTGCCACACTGTCATTTGTATCTCCTTATGTGGCCAGTAAATTTGATATGACCCTTGAGAGTCTCCTTGAACCTTTTGATGTTTCTACTCCAGTGGGTGAGTCTATTCGAGCTGAGAGAGTTTATAGGACTTGCGTAGTGTCCATCTATAATAGGGACACTCTTGTCGATTTTATTGAGCTGGAGATGATTGATTTTGACTTGATCCTTGGCATGGATTGGCTCCACGCCTGTTATGCCTCTGTTGATTGTAGATCCCGAATTGTTAAGTTCCAATTTCCAAATGAACCAGTTCTAGAGTGGAAGGGTGACTCAGTGACACCGAGGGGGAGGTTCATCTCATATCTTAAAGCCCGGAAGTTAACTTCCAAAGGTTGTATCTATCACCTAGTACGAGTGAAATCAGACGAGGTTGAGTCCCCAACTCTTGAGTCAGTTCCGATTGTTAATGAGTATCCGGAAGTGTTTCCTAATGATCTGCCCGGAGTCCCTCCTGATAGGGAGATTAACTTCGGGATTGACATTCTTCCTGATACCCAACCCATTTCGATTCCACCTTACAGGATGGGCCCCGCTGAGTTGAAAGAATTGAAAGAGCAACTAAAAGATTTGCTAGAGAAGGGCTTCATTAGGCCAAGTGTTTCACCATGGGGTGCTCCTGTCCTATTCGTGCGAAAGAAAGATGGGTCTCTCAGAATGTGTGTTGATTATAGGCAACTGAACAAGGTCACGGTGAAGAACAAATATCCTCTCCCAAGGATAGATAATTTGTTTGACCAACTTCAGGGCGCCTTTTGTTTCTCTAAGATAGACCTCAGATCTGGCTACCATCAGCTGAAGGTGAGAGAGTGCGACATTCCAAAGACAACCTTTAGGACTAGATATGGCCATTTTGAATTCCTGGTCATGTCCTATGGGTTGACGAATGCACCTGCCGCCTTTATGGACTTGATGAACAGGGTGTTCAAACTGTATCTTGACTTGTTTGTGATTGTATTCATCGATGATATTCTGATATATTCAAGGAGTGAGGAGGAGCATGCCAATCACCTCAGAGTTGTCCTCCAAACTCTTAGGGACCATGAGTTGTATGCAAAATTTTCAAAGTGTGAGTTCTGGCTTAAGTCAGCAGCCTTCCTGGGCCACGTTGTTTCCAGTGATGGTATTCAAGTGGACGCCCAGAAGATTGAAGCGGTTAAGAACTGGCCACGACCGACCACTCCGACCGACATTAGAAGTTTCTTGGGGTTGGCGGGCTACTACCGCAGGTTTGTAGAAGGATTTTCTTCCTTATCTGCACCATTGACCAAGTTGACCCAGAAAAAGGTCAAGTTTCAGTGGTCCGAGAAATGTGAGAAGAGTTTCCAGGAATTGAAAACGAGATTGACTACTGCACCAGTCTTAACTTTACCCGAGGGAAATGAGGACTTTGTGATTTATTGTGATGCCTCAAGGGTCGGACTGGGATGTGTACTAATGCAAAGGGGGAAGGTGATAGCCTATGCCTCCAGGCAACTCAAGGTCCATGAAAGGAATTACCCAACCCATGACCTCGAGTTGGCAGCGGTAGTGTTCGCACTTAAGATCTGGCGTCACTACTTGTATGGGGTACACGTGGATGTGTTCACAGACCACAAGAGCTTGCAGTATGTTTTCAGTCAGAAGGAGCTTAACTTGCGACAGAGGAGATGGTTGGAATTGCTCAAGGATTACGACATGAGCATTCACTATCATCCAGGTAAAGCTAACGTTGTTGCTGATGCTCTTAGCAGGTTATCAATGGGTAGCACAACCCATGTGGAGGAAGGGAAAGAGGGAATTAGCCAAGGACGTACACCGGTTGGCTCGATTAGGGGTCCGACTTGAGGAGAACATTGAAGGAGGAGTTAATGTGGAGAACGGGTCTGCTTCCTCGCTAGTGGTAGAAGTGAAAGAAAAGCAAGACCAAGACCCAGTTATACTCCAATTGAAGGAGGATGTCCACAATCAGAAGGTGACGGTCTTCTCCAAAGGGGGAGATGGTGTACTGAGATATCAAAGTCGATTGTGTGTTCCAAATGTTGATGGCATACGGGACAGAATCATGGCAGAAGCTCATAACACTAAATATTCCATTCACCCTGGCTCCACCAAAATGTACCACGACTTAAGGGAAGTCTATTGGTGGAATGGGATGAAGAGGGATGTTGCAGAGTTTGTCTCGAAATGCCCAAATTGCCAACAAGTGAAGGTTGAGCATCAAAGGCCATTTAGATTGGCTCAAAACTTTGAAATTTCGGAGTGGAAATGTGAGATGATCAACATGGACTTTATCACTGGCATGCCGAAATCTCGAAAACAACATGATTCGATATGGGTGATCGTGGATAGGATGACAAAGTCGGCTCACTTCTTGGCAATAAAGACAACAAACACTGCGGAAGAGTATGCCAGATTGTACGTCCAGGAGATCGTGAGGTTGCATGGGGTTCCTTTGTCTATCATCTAGGACAGAGGGGGTCAATTTGCCTCCCAGTTCTGGAGATCGTTTCAGAAAGGTTTGGGTACTAAGGTGAATCTGAGTACAGCTTTTCACCCGCAGACGGATGGTCAGGCAGAGCGTACGATTCAAACACTCGAGGATATGTTGAGAGCTTGTGTACTTGACTTCAAAGGAAATTGGGATGATCATCTACCCTTGATCGAATTCGCATATAACAATAGTTATCATGTGAGCATTCAGATGGCTCCTTATGAGGCCCTGTACGGGAGAAGATGTAGATCGCCGATTGGGTGGTTTGAGGTTGGAGAAGCAGGGCTGATTGGACCTGACCTTGTTCACCAGTCGATGGAAAAAGTCAAGATCATTTGAGAGAGGCTAAAGACTGCCCAGAGTCGCCAAAAATCCTACACCGACGTAAGGAGAAGGGACTTAGAGTTTGAGATAGATGATTGGGTGTATTTGAAGGTATCACCTATGAAGGGTGTCCTAAGGTTTGGGAAGAAGGGAAAGTTAAGCCCACGATATGTGGGGCCATATCAGATCGTAAAAAGGATTGGGAAGGTTGCTTACGAGTTGGAGTTACCTTCCGAGTTAGAGGGAGTTCATCCGGTATTCCATGTGTCGATGCTGAAGAAATGCTTGGGAGATCCCGCCGTGGTGATCCCTATCGATAGCCTTGGAGTGAAAGATAGCCTATCTTATGAAGAGTTCCCGGTCTAGATCCTTGATCGTCAGATTCGCAGGTTGAGGAACAAAGAGATACCCTCAGTCAAAGTCCTGTGGAGGAATCAATTCGTCGAAGAAGCCACATGGGAAGCTGAGGAGGAGATGAAGGCCAAATACCCGCACCTATTCGTGCCAACGGATGATGGAAACATTGAAGGTAAAAATCCTTGCTCTTCACTAAACTGATTGTTTTATTTTGATGCGACTTACTATTGCCTAGTCGAGGATGGATTGATTGAACTGAGTGGAAGATGAGTCTCGAGTCTATTTGTGCTTTAGTCCCCACCTCTATTCATCATTCGAGGACGAATGATCCCAAGGGGAAGATGATGTACGCCCGGTAAAATTACCAAAATACCCCTGGAGTGAGGGTATGCGCGTAACGCATCTTCCGATGCTCGTATGGCGAATCCGAGACCGGATTCGTGATCAGCATGGAAAATGGAGTGGGAAAATGGTCTTGGTCGAATTTTAGAGCGACCCGATCGAAAGATAAATTTTCGAATCAAGCCACAAAACAGTGGCTGTCCGCGACGGAGGCGCGTCGCGGACCTGACGCGGAGTGGCACTTATGTGTTTTCCAAAATTTTTGACGGGATGGAGAGAACTCGTACAAAAGCACTTTTTCCAAAATTACACAGTACGCGATAGGTCCGCGTCGCGGACCGTGTGTTTTTCCTAACTGCAAATTCCTAATTTAATTATAGGGGCATTCTAGTCAATCCCCAGTCCCTCTTAAACACGGATACACGACTAATTAAGTCGTTTTCAACTAGAAAAGGGTCTAAAACCTCATTCTAAGTCCTATTCCTTAAAAAAAAAAAAACTAACAAGGCTAGGGCTTGAGGAGAAGAGAGAAGAGCTTGTGAGAGGAATTCGAGCGGAGACCCCGAAAGTACTCGATTGTTAACGGCATCACAGGTATGTAAGGCTAAACTAAAACATGGGATTGTCCTCTCATGTGCCCTATAGAGGTCATAGATGAGTTGATGATTGAAGAGTCTACATGCATGATTTCTTTGATGGATTTTCTTGAAAATTATATTTGAAATTACATGTTTTCTATGTTGATGATCATCATACTATTGGTTTTCTTAAGTTGGATATTTTCATGAGAATTTTGCATAACCCTACATGACTATTTTGAAAAGCATGCATGATGAACTTGAGGATTGAGTCTAGAGACTAGGATTGTGATTGTTGATTGTGATTGTGATTGTGATGAGAGAATGATGAGTCTAGAGCCTTGAGTAAGGATTGTGATTGTTGATTATGATTGTGATTGTGATGAGAGAATGATGATGAGTTGATAGAGTTTGATTGTTTTATGAGTCTCTATAAATGAACTCTACCGACGTGTTTATTCACTTGATTCCTAATGATTGATCTAAACCTTGAGTCATTGATGAGATTGATTGATGAGAGGGTCAAAGTCCCTATGAGATTGATTGATGAGAGGGTTAAAGTCCCTATGAGCTTGATTGATGATAGGGTTAAAGTCCCTATGAGATACCGATCGTTGACGGGGTTAAAGTCCCTACGAGATTGGTTTGATTGGATTGATGGTTTTATGAGCATTGAGTCGGGAGGAGTATCGAGCACCGAAATGGGTAAGAGTGAGTCCCACTCGAACTCATTAAACTATGTCGCCAAGCATAGAAGAGGTTTTCCTCTTGAGTTGATGTCCCTGAAATCAATAGCGGACTTTGTTGATTGTTCTGTCTCCATCTTGGATTTATCCATTATGGTTTCGATTCGTCTCTACCTGGCAAGTACGGGACGGCCGTGGCAACACCGGCGGGATTGTTGTACAATCACTGGCTCATAAGTGATTGTTGTCGGTTAAGAGAAACTCCCATAAACTTCTTACCCTATTCTGAGTCTGAAAGAGATGAGAGGAGGTGAGCTTCTCTGAGATGAGACGAGATGAAATGAAATGTGATGAGATAAGAGGAGGTGAGCTCCTTTGAGATGAGTCTGAGATGATTGATGAGGTTTGAGTTGTTGATAGGTCACTTGTCTACTCTTTATTCTTGCATAGATAGACATTTGACTGATGATATGATATGATGTTTATTTTGAGTTGATATTGTTTCCATATTATTCTACCGGTTTCTGTTTCATTCAGCTATTTTACATACCAGTACATTCCAAGTACTGGCGTCCACTCTGGACTGCATCGTTTTATGATGTAGAGGTAGGTACTAGAGATCATCGACATGCGCTCCGTTGAAGGTCTGAGATTCGAAGCTGATTTGGTGAGCCTCCCCTACTCCGGAGGATCCACTACTTTTATTTCATCATGCTTTAGAGTTAGATTGGACTATTGATTCTATTTTGATTTGGGTAGCCATGGATTTGTCATTGGCACCACATGATTAGTGATAGAGGCTTCATAGACGAGGGTCGAGTATTGATGTTGAGATTGTGAGCTAGTTCTTTCTACTAGCCTTCATTATTTTATATACTCTTCTGAGACTTTAGGTGAGATGTGTCCATTACCTAATTATATTTTCCACTGTTCAGTAGAGTTTATTTGATTGAATGATGTGATGAGGCTAAGTGGTTCGCTTGGGGACTAGCAATAGTCTCTGAGTGCCGGCCACGCCAAGGGTACCCTCCCGGGGCGTGACAATGCTTCACGAAGTAAACAATATTAAATATTTCTCTACTCCTAAACCTAAAAGGCAAAACTTATCACATCTAAATCTTTCCACAAAATGATCTGCTCAACCAAATTAATCAGTTTCCTCATCCGGAGGCAGCCAACTAGCTGTACCCTTTAGAGCATTTTTAATTCGAGAATATGAATGTTACAAATAAAGTTTTATATAAGATGTAAGTTGCCAACGATACTTCAAAAAAACTATTTAAAATGGATATTATTAATGCCGATGTTATGTGAAACGATTATTCAGTTATATCTAAGTGAACAACCATAAAAATAGAGAATAAGATGCATATTCAGCCACAGAAATCAAACTTATGGCAAATGTCTGTAAGGAAAGCTACTGGAGAGAAGTTCCCCCTTTTTTTTCTTGCAAATCCATCATTAAGCAGTATGATTTAAGATAAAATGAGACGTGGTATGCTATGCAATAACTAATTCACTGGGAGTAAGAATTAGCAAACAGAGAATAAAATAAGCTACAATGTGTTAGAAAGAAATAAATCTTTATTTCGGCGAGAAGAGAATCAGTTGAATAGATAGTGAAGACCTCTGTTTATTGCTCTTTCTCTGTTGAAACCACATTTCTCACAACTGATTACTTTGATAAACTAACTTTAATTAGAATCATAAGCCATGGATGGATCAACTTGTTGCCGCGACTTGTTTTCATTAGCCGCTAAAGTTGAAGAAACTAAAGTTCTCCTCAATACTTAATTAATGATCAGAATATTTGCAAATCAAATCAGCACAGTGATGTGAATGAGGTGACAGACTTCAAAACGATAACTTGTTCTACTGCAATACTTGACTAAACTTTGTTATTAACGAGACATTAAACATTAGTGTACTGGGTATTAACTCAAACGTGTCATCTGATGTATGCGACATTGGAAGACGAACATAAACCAAAGAGGAGATTTATTCGAGCCATAGAAAAACAAGAAAAACAGGGAGAACATCTGAGATCCTTCACTGTCCAGTGAAGTCAGCTTAAGCACACAACCCTCTATATTGAAATAGGAACAGTAGAATGAACAACTAATGAAAATTACAGGACAGAGGAGTGAATAATGAAATTAAAACAGAAGGGAATTACTTTCTCAGATTCGTTTAGGTAAAATCAGTAAGGAGCCTTTAGGAAATAACTTGGTGTTCGAAGAGAAAGTTGTCTCTTATCGCATGACTTAATTGAATGGCAACGTGAATTTGCACACCAGGGAAACTATTTCAGCAAATTTTGAACACGACAGCGGAACAGGGGTAAAACTTGCTACGGACAGAATGCATAGTTTGTGATGCAAGGGAAACTATTTAGCAAATTTTGAACATGACAGCGGAACAGGGGAAATGCTGCAGACAGAATGCATAGTTTGTGATACAAGAAAAACTATTTCAGCAAATTTTGAACATGACAGCGGAACAGGGGAAAAAAAAAGCTGCGGACAGAATGCATAGTTTGTGATACCACATGCACACAAAAAGTTGGCAGAAAAGAGAACAGCGATCGCATAACGACCTTTGAAATTTTAAAACTCCATATGAAAATAGTGTAGGAGGGGACGTTCAGCTTCTTAGATGAAATTTACCATCTTCATTCCATTATTAAAGAGAGAAACTAAAATATACTCTACAAACTGAGGAACCAAAACATGTCCAGTTCAACGGAACAGAGGGTCACACATAAATAAAAGCATACTAGTGACACTAAATGGGGATTTATCATAAAAATGCACGATGCTCATGTCCTCTTAATCATGTAAAGAACGGGCGAGTATACACTTGTGTAACTTAAACAAGTATCATATTCAATAGCGATGAACCAACGTACGTAGGTAAAGAGTTTAAGAAGGCAATAAACCTCAAACACCGCAATCTAGAGGCTAAACTTGAGGAGGATTTTACGCTTGAAACAGTGACGACATATTTGAATGGGAAGCGAAACAGATGGAACAAATGAAGAACAGGAAAGGGGTTTGCAATCACTCGCTCCAAATTATAAATTTAGCCAATCAATGAGCAACTGGAAAGAGATATGGGCTAAACCAAGTATGTCACCAATTTCATACCAGTGATTTATATATTCCTGAAATCCTAACAGCCAAACATGTTGAACAATTGGGGAGTTAAGTAGCCTTCGTATTGATCCAAATGACATCATCATAACATTTAACACTTAATGTACAGAATGGACAGCCATCAGTTCACAATAGAAGGGGATTAAACGAACACACGTTAGATAGGTGAACGACCAGTTCTCTAACTAACATTAGTCCAGATCAACAAATTTATGCAGGAACTTTGAAGAAAACAGTAGCTGAATGAGCAAGTTGACAGAAGCAAGATAAACGAAGTGAAAGTGATATTTCACTCCCAGAAACAGAGAAAATGTAAAATCAGGGGTAACTACTGACCTTGTGTAGAGCAGCAAACTGGGCGTCGACGTCAAGTACGAAACTCTTTTTCGAACTTGAACTCAACTCTTGGAATTGCTAAGAATGTCTTTTTGCCTGTTTTTCTTTTTCTCAAAGCAATTTCTCTGATGATTTTTCCCCCTTGCTTGGTGATTTTTTAATCCCTTTTATAGCCGATTCAAGCTTGCAACGGACTCTTCCAAGGCTTCAAAATTTGAATTCCTAGGAGGCTAAGTCCTAAAGCAAGTGGAAGGACAAATAGGCTGTGAAGTGATATTTTTCAGATTGATTTGAGAGAAGAAGGGATAGGGTGGTGATAGAGATGGAGCGTCAGGCGGCGGACGATGGATGTCAGACGATGATAGCGAGCGAATTTTCTGAAAAAAGATAAGAGGAGATGGAAGGGAGGGGTATGGGCGCCTCTGCCCTTTTCTGAGAAAGGAGGAAAGTTGGGGCGATGGGCAAGTGGTGATGGTGATGGACATCGGGTAGTGGTGATGTCAGGCGGCGATGGCAGTGGTGTCAGGCGGCGATAGTGACTATATCTCTGGAACAAGAAGAGGGAAACGCAGGCAAAGGAGGGAGAGAGGAACGTGCGCGAGGAAGAAGAGTAGAGGCGGAAGAGTTGAGGACCAAATTAGGGTTATTTAAGAAATGGACAAAGTGTTGCAATTTTAGCCGAATTGAGTAATTTATTACAAATCTGGCCAATTCCACTTGGAATTTTGAGATCATTCGGCTAGATTTGAACAAACTCAATTATTTAAGCTTCTTTGATTCAAACAAGATTAAAAAAAATTATAAACCACAAGTTAATTATTTAAATTGGGACTAATTACACAATAATTATAAAATTGACTAATTCGCAGACAATAAGTACATATTTAAGCTAAAAATTATTTTTCGAGGTCGTTTCTGAATATTGACAAAGAGTATTTAAAAAATATATATATACAAACTATATGTAAATATATGCGTGCATAAGTATTTTAGAAGATTAAAAAAAATCTATTTGAAAAAGACTTAAGATATTGCAAATTTCAAAGGCGATCACCTCAAAGTTGTTAGAAGTTGAAGAAGCTCTATAATTGATAACTATCGGGGAGGGTTGAGGTTAAGGTTGAAGAGACATAACCCATATGTTTGCATACGTGACACAAATGGAGTGACCAATATGAAGGGATTTGGGATTGTCACGTTTTGCTCAAATTAACCTATTTAAATTATAAAAATGAGAAGTTTTATCAATAATAAAAAAAATCAACAACAATAAAATAATTATAATAGCATTCATGGTGGTAAAATATTTCATACATTATAAAAGTTTTATCATTCCTTAAAAAGAAAATCCTTTTCCTTTCTGTTTTTTTTTTTGTTCAAGTTCAACTAATTGAACATGGAGAGTCAAAATTAGAAATTTAAAATTATTAGAGAGCCAAAATCGGGAGAAAAAAAATGAAAAGTACAAATAAAAAATAAAAATAAAAATCGATTACTTTGTAGGATTAAGTTATTTGACAAGAATTAAATAAAATTAGTATGGATTAATAATGAAATTAGATTAGTCAAATTTCTTCATTTGAATTAACACAAGAAGATATTTACTCGTAAAAATGAGGAATCATGTTTGATAAAAAAAATAGAAATAAAAATGAAATAAAACAAAAAATGATTGAGTACTTAAAGTGATATTTGTATGACATAAAATTCTCAAGGATGCTAAAGAAAGTAGGAAATAATATATTTAAAAATATATATATGTATCTAATCTTTGTAGGAAATAATATCCATAAAAGAATGTTTGTCGAAAAAAAAGTGAGAAAATTTTATCAAAATACTAGCAACGATAATAATAGTAATAGTAATAATAATAACAAAATTTTATAATAATAACAGTAGTAGTAGCAGTAGTGAAAAAATATTTTGTAAGTTTTTTATTATCTTTTTCTTTTCTCTTTTAATTTTTTTTTTAGAAATTAGACTAATTAAATATGGCGAGCCAAAATTGGGTGTCAACAAGGCGTACAGGTTGGCCAATGATTTTTGGAAAAGATACAAAGTTGCTGCAGATTTGCTGTTATACGAGATACCTTACGTGCTATAGACCATTCTACGAGCCGTAAGGTGGTTTTGTGAGGGATTTTAGATAGGAGCCAAGTTTCTGAAGTTACTTCTACGAACATGTAGACGAGCCATAAATTAATATATGAGTTGTAGAAAAGGTTTCGTGCCCTGAGGGTCAGAGAATGAAGACTTTTTGAAGTTCATCAGACGAAACTCCCTTTACGGCCGTAAACCATTTTACGAGTTGTAAAGGGGTGATATAAAGGAGAAGTCTAGTTTTCTAGCAACAATGTATGAGACCCCAATTATGGGCCGTGAACTTCAATATGAGCTGTAAAGTGCTGTCATAGAGTGTGCCGACCAGTTCTCCTAAGTTGTTTAGAATTTGAATTTGAATTTTTATAAATAGGTCTTTTAGGTTATTTTTCCAGAAGTTCTCACCAGTTTACGTAAGTTTAACTTAGTTTTAGGTTAGTGCACAGAGAACTCAATATTCTTAAAGAGAAAATTATGAGTGAGTCTTTGAAAACACTTGTGGTTTAATTCAATCTTCAAGCTTGTGATTTTCATAGACATTGGATTTGCTTGTTCTAAATTCAGTTGTGTAAGTGTTTAATTATGTCTTCTAAATTGATAATCTCTTCGTCTACACAAAGCATGAGTATCTAAATTTACAACTAGGGTTGTGGGAACCATGAAGAACTAACAAAGTAAAATTGGATAATTCACGATTCTTGGAAGGTGTATATGCATGTATTAATTAACTCTTTTCATTTTTCATGTTTTCTGATGGTGGCTAACCTTAGAACCAACATAGTGTTACTGACTGGACCAATGTAGTAATGAATAGGAAAAGAAATTAATTACATGATTCGATTGATGTGTTCTCATCTAATCAACCAAACTGGGCCAAAGGGGAGGTTGTACTAGGACTTATAGGTAATGGTTAGTAATGCACATTATGGAGATGGGCCAAGTCGCACAGTGAAATTCACCTCTCACCTTTGACTAAAGGGCTTGGTGAACTTAAATTACCGTCCTACATGCTATCCACTAGACAAGAATCAGGTTGTCTAATGATACTGAGTTGGGGAATCATGGGGAACACAATACCTTAGTTGCTCTCCTTTATTGATCTTTCTCTCGTGATAGTTAATTAGTTTATTTTTCGCATGGATTTTTGCAACCCCCTCCCCCCTGGGGGGAATTGAGTTGATTAACTCGGATTGTATGTTGGTGAATTTGTCTTGAGTCTACGTATTCCCTATGGGTTCGACCCTAACCTTGGTTAAGTTCTATTTCTTGACAACGATCACTTTATCCTCTAAAAAAGAGGTGTAACTTGGGCGACATCAAGATTTTGGCATCATTGCAGGAGAATAGGGCTAGACTTAGAGAATTCATTAGTAATTCGAGTGTTAATCCTTATTTCCCACATTTTATGTTTTGTTTTTATTTTTGTTTTTTTTCTATTTTCTTTTCTTATTAATATGACACCCTCTGTTTAAGAAATATTGGATGGTTGTAATATTGGGATGAGAGGGGTTGTACATAATTTTTTGAATCGCAATGTGTACTTTCTTGAAAATATAAGAAAATCTTGACTTAGACAACTATGTGCTTTTGTCAGATGTTCTTCAATTTGGCTTGGATGTCCACATTTTAAGTAGTGAGTTAAGCGTAAAAGTTGATATGTTTGATTCTCAAAAAGCTAGTTATTTATTGTGTGAGGAAGAAAAAAATGCTTATAAGCCAACTTGAAAAGCTAAAATTGGAGCGTCAACTACTTGATAATACTATTATTGATGTTGTCACTATTGAAAAAGTATACGAAAGTTATGTGAAGAAGTAGATAATATTATCTTTAAAAACTCTCGTTTATGTAAACATGAGAATGTAAATAATAGTTTAATTCTTGAAGTAGAACTCATTGAACCTCATTCCAATCATTTTTTACATTATGTTGAGGTGATGAGATATCAACAGAATCATTTGAGCATATGGAAGAATGTAAAGAGGAGGAAAAATATATTTATATTCTTGAATTTATTGGCCACAAAGCAAAAAATTACATTCCTCATTTAAAGGCCAAAAAGTACAACAGGCTATCTTTATTGTTTGTTTCCCTTATTTTTATACCACCACCCTTTGAGCATAATAAAAAATTGAAAAAGCAATTGGGGTACAATTCATAAGTTCAAGGTGGAAGAAGAAGTGGAAGGTCTCCACCTAGTAGTGTAACTTCTTATTTTTTTATAGTCCTTTTGTTTTTTGTTTTTTGTTTTATGTCAATTTTATTTTTGAAGATTTAGGGGAAGTTTGAGTACCCAAATTTGAAACTTAGAAGGAAACCTAAGGAACACTGGCGTTTAGGCGCCCAGGTATGTTTTTTGACCCTTTATGATCTATTTTGTTTTGATTTTGTGCATTAAGAACAATGCACATCTTTTTCAATGAGGTATGGATAGTTATGGGTTTCAGTAAAGTTTGAGTAGCTTGGGTCCATAACTACCCAATTTTTGATCCCGAGATTTCTTTCCTATGTTCTTTTTCCCTATTGATATTTAATTTCTGTTGAACTGGCATGTTTAGGATGGTTAGATAATATGTGTAACATATAGCACCAATACTTGTGGCATATAACATGTTTTTATGTTTTGTTTGAAAAAATGGTACCCACCAAAATTTATGATTAGTAGTTAGATAGTAATCATGCATGTTTAGGTATTTGACAATATCTGTTTTGATAAGTAGGGGTAAATTGAGATAAGAAGCATGATCTAAGAGTCTTTCATTGATAATATATGCAGTGCCATGTGAGTGTGAGCTTTATTTGATAAATTCATGTGTTTTATGCTAACTCAAAACTTTCCCTGTTACTCTAAGTTAGATTGTAGATTAACTGTATTAGGAAAGGATCTTTAGGCCATTGTTCTTAAATAGTCCTGTTTAGCCTAAAAATAATCAACCAAATCAATGATATATCCCTTGTTCCTAATGTTTGAGCTTAACATGTATCTATTATTTCAAAACATCTGATTAACCTGGCCTTATCTAGTGAAAAATCTTGAAATTGGCCCTGGTCCTTCCTTGAACATTGTGTACCTTGACTGAGGAGAAAAGCCTAAGTTGAGTGTGGCTACTGAAAGTGGCCCTAGTTCTGAGGATGGATAGTGTGCACCTCAACACAGGCCAAAAGCCTAAGTTGAGGGTGGCTAGTGTAAGGGTAAAGCACAAAAATAAGGGAGGTGAGTTAGGAATACAAAGAAAAAAGAGAAAAATCATGTACTGGGTGCAAGAAAAATGAAAGATTCCTTAATTGAGATCTAAAAAAGAAAAATAATGTGTAAAAACAAGGCAAAAAGCTAAAAATAAAAAGAAAGCACCTAGAAAAGCTTGAAAGAGGAAAAAAGGAGAATATGGTGAAAATAATAGAGTTGGTAGGGCAAAAGTGTAGAAAAATGAAGTTTCAAGGAGGGCCTTTAGTAACTATAGTTCCAAAATATCAGACCAAAGCCCCCTGAGCCTACGCTACAAGCCTAGAAAGTCCTAGAGTGATCCTAGTCCAATTAGTTGAAGATCTGAGTCATGAGTATAGGGGAAAACCTATGGTATTAGTCATTATGCATGAATATCTATTATGAGAGTGAGTGAGTTTGCATAGTCCTAATGCTAAAACATGGAAATATCATTGTGTGTTAGATATAGGACTTCTTTCCGTGAGGGCACTTGCATTGCATTATTAGCATTAGACTTGTTCAGTGATTTTGATTGTTGATAATACCTTGTATCTCATAGTTGTGTTGTCACATGCACCAGTTTGCATTGATTTACTAAATAGCAATCTAATCCCATTTTGAAGAGTTGGTGTGGGTATCTGAGTCAGAGATGTATGTGATGTATGCCATTGCATTGAGGTCTGTGTGTGACTGTATTGTCTATATAATTTGAGTCCGTCGCTTGAGGACAAGCAATAATTTTGAATTGAGGGTGTTGATGTGCTGAAAAAGTACAACACTTTTGGTGCTTAAAACTTAGGATTTTGCGTGTTCTCAATGCGACTTTTGTTGTTTTTATGTGTTACTGTGTCTATATTTGAGGATTAATGGTTGGCCAATAATTATTGGGAAAGTTACAAAGTTCCTGCAGATTTGCTATTATACAAGACACCTTACGAGCTGTGGACCATTCTATAAGCCGTAAGGTAGTTTCGTGAGAAATTCCAATGAGGGGCCAAGTTTCTGAAGTTATTTCTATGAACATGAAGACGAGCCATACATTAATGTACGAGTCGTAGATGAGGTTTCATGCCCTGAGGGTCAGACAATGAAGACTTTCCGAAGTTCATTTGACAAAACCCCCTTTATGGGCCATAAACCATTTTGAGTCATAAAGGGGTGACGTAAAGGAGAAGTCTAGTTTTCCAGCAACAATGTACGAGACCCTGATTACGGGTTGTGAACTTCAATGTAAAGTGCTATCATAAAGTGTGCTGACTAGTTTTCTGAAGTTGTTTAGGATTTGAATTTTAATTATTATAAATAGGTCTTTTAGGTTATTATTTCAAAAGTTCTCACCAGTTCACGTAAGTTTAGCTTAGTCTTAGGTTAATGGCCAGAAAAATCAATATTCTTAGAGAGAAAGTTGTGAGAGAGTCTTTGAAAACACTTGTAGTTTAATTCAATCTTCAAGCTTGTGATTTCATTGACATTGGATTTGCTTGTTTTTAATTCTGTTGCGTAAGTTTTTAATTATTTCTTCTAAATTCATAATCTCTTCATCTACACAAAGCATAAGTAGCTTAATCCACAATTAGCGTTATGGGAACCATGAACAAAAAACAAAGTAAAACTGGATAATTCACGATTCTTGGAAGGTGTATATGCATGTATTAATTAACTCTCTTCCTTTCATGTTTTCTGATGGTGGCCAACATTAGAACCAGCCTAGTGTTACTGACTGGACCAAGGTAGTAATAAATAGAAAAGGAGATTAATTAACAGGATTCGATTGATGTGTTCTTGTCTAATCAACAAAACTGGGCCAAGGAGAGGTTGTACTGGGACTTATAGGTAATGAACGTAATGCACACTAGGGAGATGGGCCAAGTCACATAGTGAAATTCGCCTCTCACCTTTGACCAAAGGGATTGGTGAACTTAAATTATTGTCCTGCATGCTATACACTAGACAAGGATTAGGTTATCTGGTGATACTTTGTTGAGGAATCATGGGGAACACAATACCCTAGTTGCTCTCCTTTATTGATCTTTCTCACGTGATAGTTAGTTGATTTATTTTTCTCATTGATTTTCGCAACCCCTCCTTTGGGGAATTGAGGTAATTGACTACTCGGATTGCATGTTGGTGAATTTTTCTTGAGTCTACATATTCCCTGTTTGTTCGACACTAACCTTGGTCAGCTTCTATTTCTTGACAGCAACCGCTTCATCCTCTAAAATAGAGGTGTAACTTGGGCGACATCACCTTATAAAACCCCTTTTTTCCAATAAATCTTTCAATTGATCCTTTAACTCTGCTGGGGCCATATGGTTCGGGGGAATGGAAATGGGTTGCGTACCGGGGAGAAAGTCTATACCAGAGTCTATTTCCCTTTTGAGAGGAATACTAGGAAGCTCATCAGGAAAGCCATCAAGAAGCTAGTTGACAACTAAAAATGACTTAATAAGAGGGGCTTTAGAGTCGACGTCCCTAACCCTTACAAGATAGTAAATGCAACCCTTACAAATCAATATCTGGAAATTAAGACAAGAGATGAACCTACCCATCACAACCATATTATGACTTTTCCATCCAAGGACGGGCTCATTAGGAATTTGGAACTAACCTTGCGGGTTCTACGATCAACAAAAGCATGATATGCATGTAACAAACCCATTCCAAAATGACATTATAACCTACCAGGTCAAGCTCGACAAAATCACAAGGTAAGACTCTATGCAATTTAGACACGTAATAACCCCTATAGACTCTTGTAGTCATAATGGACTTACCAACGAGGGTAGACAACTCGAAAGGTTCACATAATGATTCGGGACACACAGAATTTATTAGCAACAAATGGAGTAATGAATGATTGAGTGGCACTTGAATCCATTAAATTGCAAACATCATAATCATGAAACCTTTTACATACCGGTGACAACATCGAGGGCCTCATCCACCTTTTGCCTCTCTTGAAGATCATAGAATCGGTTTCCATATGAACCTCCTCCTGAGAGTTTGGGCATCTTGCACTTGCCCTGTTGGAACCACTTGACCACGGAGACACCTTTTCTTACCTTTTATAGCAACATAAGGACACTCAGAGATTTGGTGCCCCATTTTTCCACAACCAAAACAACCACCCAGTAGTGCCATCCTTTTTTTCACAGATGATACAAGAGCACTCTAGGGAGATGCACTCGGATGAATAAAGCCTTTCCTCAACAAGTCTTCCAATTGTTCCTTCAACTCCTTCAGTTCGGCTAGGGCCATCTGACAAGGAGCAATAGATATGGGTTTAGTGCCTGGCTCTACATCAATAGCAAAGCCAATATCAGAATCCGACGGAACACCAGGCAAATCAGTCAGAAATGCATCCATAAACTCTTTAGCAACCTTGGTAGTCTCCAATGATAGGGACTCCTGAGAAACAACTCGAACATGAGCTAAATATGCCAAACACCCTTCCCCATAAATCGACAAGCATACATATAAGAAATAACACCCTTAGGATAGGAACTAAGTGCTCCAATCCACATCAACTGAAGCAAGTTAAGGCAAGATATGGTCACGGTCTTTGCATGACAGTAAGAATAACATGATAAGGGGAACACCAATCCATACCCAATATCAAATCAAAATCTACCATATCCAACAATATCAGATCAACAACAATATCTCTCCCCATAAAAATCACAACACAACCCCGATAAACCTAATTCACCACTAAAGATTCACATACTGGGATGGATACATATATAGGCTCGGCAAGCGACTCACACATAATATCAATATCAGAAGCAAAATAGGCTGACACATAGGAATTAGTAGAGCTTGAATCAAACTAACTGAACATGAATGATGGCATACTATAACCATACCTATGAAGACAACGTCAGAGGCCTCTACCTCAGCTCTATCTAAAATAGCATAACAAACTCTATGGCCTCTACTAGCTTGTGGGCCTCTATGGGCTCCATCTCTCTCTGTACCATGAACTCCTCTAGCACTACCGTTCATGCCTTGAGAGGTGTTCTTGACTACTACTTGAGGTCTTAAAGTCTGAGTAGGAAATACCCGATGTGGACAGTGGTTGGCGAAGTGCCCAACCTGTTCATAAATATAACAAACCTTAGGGTCTCTCCCCTGAGATAACTGTGCCAAAGAACCACCACGTCTAGCTAAACCAAGGGAGCTATCACAGCATGTAAGAGTACGCCTAGACCTGTCATCACTGTCAGATTCTAGAAGAGCTGCCTGAACTGCTCGTCCCTTATGGCCTTGTCACTGAAATCCTCTATCACGAGGTGGGGGTGAACTAAACTGACCATTCTAATGAAATATCTTCCCGCCACCTTATCTATCATGCCTGATGCACTATATCATACGAGCGTGATCCACAACACTTTGAAAAGTGCCTCCAGCCAACGCCAAAAAAGCTATAACCTCCTAAAGATACCTTTCTAAGCCCTTGTCAAACCTTCAAATCCTCTTGAAATCAGTAGGGTAATAGACAAGGCATATCTAGACAATGTATGAAACCTAGCCTGGTAGTACGAAACATACAACCCTACTATAGTCTATCAAACTCATCCCGACGGTTGTCTTGGAAGCTGTATGGCATGAACCTCTCCAAGAATATCTCAGTGAATTGTATGAATTCTAGGCAACCCCATGCGTCTTAAGAATATCCAGGTTACACCACCAGTCCTAACATTCTGACAGAAAATTTGGTTCTATCGCCAGGGGTGTCATTGAATTGCGGGGGAGCCAACCACACAAACCTCTCAAAGCTCTTCTACTCCTCTGTAGACATGGCTGGGCTGGCAGAAGATGGTGGAACCATAAACAAGGGAGGTTTAATAGATGGAGCAATAACCAAACTCTAAAACTGGGAACCCGAGCTTGGGCTAGATGTCTCAGGCAAAACTATAGTAGTCATAGGAGAATCTGCCAGGACTGTAGAAGGACCAACATAGATCATAGCTGGCTCGAATGGGGATATAGAAATACCAATCAGTGCTGCAGAAATCGGTACATCAATAATAGCTATGAAAAAAGGAGCTCCCTCCAATCTAGCCAATACACTCAAAAGTAACTCCTAAGCCGAGGTTGTAGTCTTTGGGGCTGACGATGGTAGAAGAGGATCTATAGGCCCCTCTAGCTAATGGGTAGGCTTTGGAGAAGCCAATCTAGTCTGCTACCTAGGTGGAGCCGCCCCTCTAGCAATGCCTCGATCCCTGGCTCTATCCTAAACTCCACCTCAGCCTAGAGTGGGAGCCATATCAGTTGCCTCGGGCTCTCCCACTAATTGGCCGAATCTGGTAATTGGCATCTATGCAGAAAGAGTAGATTAGATACTTTCAAAGTGGATAAAACAATGAAATGAATGAATAGAAGCAGGATGTGAATGTCTTTTCCTTAACAAGGGCCCCGTTAGCCTCTCGAAGATGGGTGTGGACGTCTATACACCGATCCGCGAGACTCTACTCGATACTCCGCTCTTGACTCACGAGCCCAATGAACCTAGAGCTCTAATACCATACTTGTCACGATCCTAAACTGGATCACAACTAAAAAGAGGATAAAATAAAGTGGAAACCATCTAAACATAACATAACAAATCTTCCAAAAAGTGGAGTCATGAGTACAAGAGC
Source organism: Solanum rostratum (assembly GCA_029948455.1). Classification (NCBI taxonomy): domain Eukaryota; kingdom Viridiplantae; phylum Streptophyta; class Magnoliopsida; order Solanales; family Solanaceae; genus Solanum; species Solanum rostratum. The sequence goes on from CM057056.1 coordinate 41,465,795, forward strand.
ATCTAAAAGTAATACATAAGTGTAAATACACATGTCTTAAATGAAATAGAAGCCCGTCTCGTAGAATATGATATAAGTAAAGGAAATTGCAAGGATCCATGACGACTTGAAGTTTGACCCTCACCGGTAGGATCATGATGGATGGAGAAAATTTCAAAGGAGTGAATCACCTACTATGTACGGGTCCCTGTGCTCGATCTGTAGGGATGGAATAGAGTAGGGGTGTGTACACCAAAATGTACACAGTAGGTTCAACCGACTGGGTAAGAGAAATCAAAACAAGCATGTAATAACGAAAAACCCTATTCCAACATCAAAAAAAAAGGTTAGAACAAGATAAAATATACCCACTAATATTGAGCTAAGATATCCTCAAGAAACCATGATGCTATATAACCATAAATGTGAATATGATGCACAACTCTTCAGTACAAATACCAAGTGTGTCACAACCTTGCCACCTGTCCGTGGTAAATATAGTATCAGCATGCCACAACCTTGCACCTGCCCATCGTCAAAGGATATTATGATGCCAAGTCCTTGCCACTTGCCCGTGGTCAAGGCATATGAAGTATGAATCTCACCCTTGCCTCCTGCCTGGGTCAAATGGGTGGTACCGATGTAATTAAAATGTCATTGCCTCCTACCCAGGTCAAGGGATGATACAAGAAACACACAATAGATGTAAACTAATAGTGCAACCCAAGTATGCATAAAAATATGTAGAATAACATTACAACATGAATATCGATGCATAAAACTCATAATAATCATATGTACTCAAAGAGTAATATCAAGTGTCAAAGCTAATGCCCAAATAGTCATCATGTTTTAGATCATCATAATTATATCAATAGGCAAGAGTGTCAATAATACCAGACCTTACTCATACCAAGCATGTAAGAATATCAATAATATCAGACCTTACTCGTCTCCAGAATTTAAGAATATTAATGATACTAGACCTAACTCATCCCAAAAATACATGTATATCAATAATTCGAGCCTTACTTGTCCAAATTGTTCTCACAAGTCTCATTTAATCTTATTTGATCTCAAGTCATCATCTTTCATCTCAATTCATCGATAGGATAAAAATTATATCACAATTCGTCTCAACCAGAATAAATTTTCCATCATCATCCCAACACATCAACTCAGTTACATAATTATCCATCTAAATCTCACAATTATCACATGAACATGATCAATAACTCAAATTAAGTCCCAAAAGGTTAGCTGGACCTACTCGATGCCGAAATCTCACTCGAATAAGCTTTCAAACAACTCAGTCTACAAAACTGATCCCCCAATTCAATCAATCACTATCAACAATCGATATTACTTATTAAGAGAAGCATTTTGATACCTATATTGGCATAAATTTGACTTAGGGGCAAATGGTCAAATTTAGGGCTAAAATTCAAAGCTTTCGAATCTAAAAAATAACTTTAAAGCAAAGTTTTAAATGAAAAATGGAGTTCATGAGTGAAAATCCCATTAAAATCAAGCTAAAATTGAATGAGAAATCAATAGTTAAAGTTTTGAAAACATATTCTATAAATCTTCAATTTTGGGTGTTCAACTTCAAGAAATCAAGGACAAAATCAAGATAAAACTCATTGAAAATGATTAGTTTAGTGTTAAAAATGCTTACCCAACAAAAATCTTCAAAATATTTTCTTCAAAATCACCCTAAAAAGCTTGGAAGCTCGAAAATGGATTAAAAATGGTGTTTTAGGAGTTTAAAATTGTCTAGGTATAAAAGCTACTCCACGATTGCAGACATGGAGCCATGAATGCAGGGGTCAAGATAGCCAACCCCTTGCGAATGCGGGTCCGCATCCACGAACGTAGAGGTCAAACGGTCTGATCCTCTATGATCGTATGGTTAGAGGCGCAAACTCGGAGGCCTGAGGGTACTTGCACCAGATATTAGGAAAACCAACCAAAGTCCAATTTCCCTACTCGAAATGGACCCCCAAGACTCATCTGAACTTAGAATTTCATAAACAAAATATATATCTATACAGAAACAACAATTTGGACTCAACAAATCCATTAGAAATCAATTTCATGGCCTCCTCGAAATATTTATGAATGCAGGTCGAAAAAACTAGTTTAAAACTTAAAATACCAAAACTACCCTCGATAACTCCAAAAATTATCCCGAGACCATTTCCAACATTGGTTTCACCATATGAAACTACTAGAACTATCGGAATTCGATTCGAGCTTCCAAACTCCAAATGTTGACGAAAGTAAAACTTTGGTTTCGAAAATGACAAAAATCACAACTTTAGGCTAAAAACCTCCTTCTAATTCTGAATTCATTTCTATAACTATTTATAGTTCATTTTCAGCGTTTCAAAGCTAATAGAATTAACGGATCTGCGATATGACACTCAAAACTTAGAATGACACGAAAACTTACTTTTTCAATAACTTAAGCTTCCAAAAATGCCAAAAGTCGTATTTTCAATTTTCAAAACTTAGGATTCTAGTTTCGACCATTCAAATAGTTCAAGATAGGTCCAAAGCAACTTATGAAATGTCAAAATAGTAATTTTCATATATAAGGATAAAAGTTACCAACCAAGTCATTATATGTCCAAATGCTACTATTTTGCCCACTAGCAAGTGACGAATGACATGCTTCGAGTATTCTCATTATCTCTACCTCAAGTGCACAATAATGAATAATTTTATCAACATAAAAACAAAATAAATGTGGATCATCCCAAAAGAAATTCCACACACCAGATATAAACTTTTGACATTGATGGGAAGTCGTATTTAGAGGTACTGCATCACTGACTAAGTAATTGACACAGTTAGCAAACCATGGGATCAAGTCATGTGATGCAGGAAACACTTGCTCATCTGGGAATGAGTTATTTATTTGTGTACAATTTTTAAACTTTGCCATAGCCTCATCTTCAAGTCTAGATGGTCTTGCAACTTGGTTTTCTATCCCCTTTTTATCAATGACCTCAAAATCAATTTCCCGGAGGAGTAGCACCCATTACATCAATCTAGGTCTTGCATATTTCTTTGCCATCAAATATCTAGGTGCTAAATCATCAACGTGCACAATGAATTTGGTTCCCAACAAATAAGATATGAACTTTTTGAATGCAAAGACCACTGCAAGAAACTCTTGTTCCATCACTGTATAATTTTACTGTGCTGTGTTTAAGGCCTTGCTATCATAGTAGGTGGTATGTATGATCGTTTCTCCTTACTGCCCTAATATTACACTAAGTTTTACCCCATTTGCATCACACATAATTTCAAAAGGTTAAGTCTAGTCAGGTGCAACAATAATCTGTGTAGATATCAACTTTTATTTCAACCTTTCAAACACTTTGAGACATGCATAACCAAATATGAACTTTGCCTCCTTGTTACGTAATTTTCACAATGGATGTACAATCTCAGAGAAGTCTTTGATGAATCTTCCGTAGAAACCTGCATGCTGTAAGAAACTTCTCACACCCTTGATAGAGATAGGTGGAGGAAGCTTCTAAATCACCTCGACCTTAGCTTCATCAACCTCAATGCCTTTAATGGAGATTCTTTAAAGACCCATAAGTTTTGGAGTTAGAAAGTGTAAAAGAAATGAAATTAGAAATATTACAAGTCTAATGATGAGCCTCATTTACGACTCATGATTCAAACCATGGGTTCATAAACAAGGCTCATGGATGGGGTCAACCTAGGTGAGAAATTAACCAAGTATGAAGGCCATCTATAAAGAGACTTTACGGTCCATAAATGAAACTACGAACCATAGAAAGGGTTTATAGATTGATGTCCTGAGTTGATAGAAAATGTGGTTTCTGAAGTTGAACTATGAGAAAAAAGGATGACTTGTACTTTATTTCACAGACCTTAGTTTAGTCTCGTGGTTAGGGCCTTGAAGACTAGAAATTTGCTAATTGTGGAAGGAAACCAAAAAGGGTTTCTAGGAACTATAAATTATTCTACGAGTCGTACATTGGGGATTTAGATGGGACTTCAGAGACCATGTTTCAAAAGTTTAGAAAGGTTGAACAGGATGAAACCTATATTACAGTTCATGGGTAGCATTACGATCGATAATCGGGGTCGTGGAATGGTTTTGATGGTTTTAATGAAGCACATTTTTGTATATTTCTCTTACTCTAAACCTAAAGCTACATGTCTTGGGACTTTTTTCCCCTTACATATCAAACCCTAAAGCCTCCCATTCACTCTCATCGACCCCTTTCCTAGTTCCCTCAAAATTTCTAAGGCAAGAACACTCAAGGAAGGGGCACGAATTAGGGTTTTTCTCTAAGAGATTTCTTTCTCAACTTATTTAATCCTTTCCTTGAGGTCATTTCCAGATAATGTGAGTTTTATTTGTGTGGGTTCCTTCCACCCACAAAGTTTCTCAATGATTTCATTTACTTTTTCTTTAAGTTCTTGAAAAGTTTGAGATTCATGAGCATGATTTAAATGATGATTTTGTGATATATTTACATTTATTTTGATCTCAATGATGTAATGTGAATATATACTATGAGTTCTTATGACTATTAAGTTGATTTCTATGACTTCATTATCTAGAATTTTTTAATGTATCAATGGGTTGTTTAATCTTTGATTTAAAGTTACTTAATTTATCATGTTCATGCTTTATATCCTTGAATCATGTTATTTTGAGTCATTGCATAAGTCTACTAAGTTCAAGATAAGTTTTGTATGATGTTAAAGATAAGGGCGAAAAGTAAGTTTTTAAGTTACGAAAGATGTCAAAGATGTAAGCATGTTGTAAAGACCTTAATGATGTGATGATGGACAATCAATGTGAAAGGCTAATTCTCATATGAGTGAATCCCAAGTTAAAGAGCTACTACTGTATGAGCTTAAATTGCATAACATATATACTTGATGTATTTTTTTTTGCCTCAAATATTAAAAAAATATGTGTTTGATGCTAAGAATGAGGAAGAAGTTGCATGAAGCGAAAAATCTTAGCAAAATACGACAAAAGGAGCCAAAGTGACAAAAAGACAGTGGAAATCAAGCATCGTCGAACAAGTCGATGGCATGCCAAATGGTGCAGTTGACTACTTTTTACTACAATGTCCGACCCAAAGTGCAAGGTGAAAAAGGATGATAAAACGAAGATCCACAATTCTGTCGCCTAGTATTACAGAAATCGAAAGGAATAAAAGGGAATGTGAGGTCCAAGAAGATGATCATCGATGGATCACCGAAGTGATTAAGCGATGAATAGTCTTGTCACCTAATGTTACAAATTCTAGGAGGCTTAATGATGGTTTAAAAAGGAGGTGTCGTTCACATTTGATAGATCATCAAATGTGTTTCGCGACAGTCGACTTCTGATCGCCGAATTGTAAATTTTGAAGAAATTAAGGGTATTATTATCTGAGGTATAAAAGAAAAGGGTGAGGTTTTTTTGAAGGGTACAGATGAAGATTTTGGGGTACTTACACTTATACATTCTAGAGAGAGAAAAGGACATTTATTAGAAAGTACTTTCGGCTTGGAAAGGAGGGTTTGTACTTGGCTTGGAGGTGAAGAATTGAAGAGGACAAGATGATTTAGCATCAATTTTCCTTTCGATTTTAAATCTTACAGTTATGGATTATACCTTTCGTAACTCAATTTCCATTTTGAACATGAGTGGCTAGAACCCTCATATTGGGGATGTGCTTTGTAACAACCCGACCTAGGGGCCTAGTAGTCAGATGACGAATGAGATTCCTAAAGGTACCTCACCCATGACATCTTAAGCATCTTAAGCATTTATAGGCATTTAATGAAAACACTTAGTGAAAAACTAAGGGAAAAAGGCTATGGGCCATTTTAGCAATGAAGCAATAATAAAAAGCAGTGGAAATGACTACTATTTATTTTTGTCCATATGCATACCAGCTACATCATCGATAGAGGGGACCAGTAATGGTCAGTCTCCATCAAATAGAAAGAAATCCATGATAGTGCAACATAGAAAGTAAATGCCTCAAAGGGCTACAAATACATCATCTCAAAATAAAACTAAGATACATGATAGAATGAAAAGTGGAGGAGTCCCAGACTAAGAGTTCGTCGCAAATAGTAAAACTAGCCTTAAACGCTAAGTACTAGCCACGAGCCGGTGGAGGAGTGCCTGTCCCTACATATTTAAATCATGCAAGAAAAATATGCATTAGTATAATGGAATGTACTAAGTATGTGAGATGTAATGCATGTATGAAATTGTAATGCCATCATTTATAAACATAACATATAAGTACATATAAAGCGAAAGATCCATAAAGTTAGCTTACGACAATGTGGTGTTCTGCAAGAGCTTATTATAGCCTCTCACGCGAGCCACTCAACAAAGACACGCTTGGATTGAGAACCTCAAAGCAAAACTCCCAAGAACTTAGCAGTTGAGTCCTTTTTTAGGACCTCAACACATAAACCCATGACTATCATGCAAACCCTTCACAAAAACTTCCCAAGTTAGTGCATTTAATTAAAGATCTAATTTAGATTCAAGTTCATAACCTCAGATCGTAAGTTGAACATGAAGGTAGGTATGAACCCATAAATCCATTGAATCAAATAAAAGCAATTTGGGAGAAACCCACTTGATTTAGAAAGTAAATCATCTAGGCATGAAACCAAGAGAAATAATCAAGACACATAAATGAATTAACATCCAAGATCAATTAAATCTACAATTCATGCATTCAAGAACAAGGAAAGAAATGGTTAGTGAAAGATAAATGCAAGTAAACTCTCACTCTTCAATCCACTCCCTATTTGTAGAAAACTTGTTCTAAATCCTCACCCTAAACTAAAATCTACACTAAGGTGTGTTTTCTCCCTTAAAAAATATATGAGTTCTATTCTCAGAATGAATCACTTTGTCTCTCATGTATGAAGAGTAGGGGCTAGGAGTGCGTGTATATCTAATTTGGGACTAACCGGTGAAATTCCACAACTTCCCTGATGCTAGTCGCCGAAGTACTTCACTTTTGCAAAGGTCAACACTTCGTGAACCTTCACATTCGCACCTAAGCATTTTGCAAACTCGGAGTGTATTCTTTTGCTTCTCCGCCTATGCACTTGGACATGGCGTATTCGTTCCCTTTGATGATCTACTTATCTGCGTTCATGGGCCTGAAGGCTGCATTTGCGGAGTCTAGTTGCTGCCATGTACACTTGTTTGCATTTTCAGCTCCTTTTTACTCCAATTAAGTTCCAACTTCAATTCTTCTTAGCTAATCTCCATTACAAGCCATATGTACTTGAAATATACACCATTAAAAACGTAATCAGTCTCAAGTTATGAGATTAACAACACAGAATCATAAGAAAAGAGAAAAAAGTGAGTGTAGGTTTTGCACTCATCAACACCATTTTTGATGTCGCTCAACCCTACGCCACTAATGGATGTAAGGGTGGTCGTCATCAGCATATTAACCCAACTTTGGAGTCGGGGTTGAATCCTACAGGGAACAATGTGTTGGCAATTTAGTTGGCTAAGGCCTATGAGCTACTAGTTTAGATCCGACAAGTTAATACCAAGAAAGTTCTAACTAAATGGGGAGAAACTAATCTAACAACCACTCCCAATAAGAAAATAGGGAAAGGATTGATCAGTCAAGGGAGAAAGGATAAGGATATGAGAATCAATCAAAGCTCAATCGATCCATCATACTTAGCATCAAGTTAAATCTATGGGTAGGCTAGGTAACTTGTAACCACACCTCAATTACGACAATGTGGTATTTTGCAAGAGCCTATTACGACCTCTCATACGAGCCACTCAACAAAGACACACTTAGCTTGAGTACCTCAAAGGAAAACTCCCAAGACCTTATCCATTGAGTCATTTTTTAGGACCTCAACACATAAACTCATGACTATCATGCAAATCCTCCACTTCAACTATCCATGTTAGTGGAATAATTGAAATTCTACGCTAAGTTTATGTTTGTGATGTCAAATCATAAGTTAAACATGAAGATAGGCATGAACCCATAAATTAATTGAATAAAACAAAAGAAATTTGGGATAAATCCACTTTATTTAATAAGTAAATCATCAACTAATCATGAAAGCAAGAGAAATAATCAATACCCATAAACAAATTAACATCGAAAGCTCAATTAAGTCTATAAATTATGCATTCAAGAACAAGGAAAGAAAGAGTGTGTGAAACATAAATACAAGTAAACATCACACTCTTAAATCCACTCAAGAATTCATAGAAAACTTACTCTAAATCCTTACCTAAAACTAAAATCTACACTATGGTGTGTTTTCTCTCTTAAAAAATGTAATAGAATTCTATTTCTTACAATGAATATCTCTATCTCTCGTGTATGAAGAATAGGGGCTGGGAGTGTGTGTATATCTAATTTGGGACGAAAATGGTGTAATTCTACAACTGCCTTGACACTGGTCACCAAAGTACTACGCGTTCGGGGAGGTCAACACTTCAGGAATCTCCGCTTTCGCGCCTAAGCAATTCGAATCATGGAGTGCATTATCTTGCTTTTTTGCCTATGTGCTTTGAAATGGTGCATTCGTGCCCCTTCATGATCTACTGTTCCGCGTTCGCGGGCCTGAAGGTTGCATTCACGGAGTGTAATTGTTGCCAAGTACACTTCTTTGCATTTTCAACTCCTTTTTCTCCAATTAAGCACCAACTCTAATTCTTCTCAGCGAATCTCCATTCTAAGCCATATGTACCTAAAATGTACACTATTCAAACATAATTAGCCTCAAGTTATGAAATTAACAACACAAAATCATAAGAAAAAGGTAAGAAATGAGTGTAAGTTATACACTCGTTGACACCATTTTTGATGTAACCATTTTTGATGTCGCTCAACCCTACATCACTAATGGACGTGTGGGCAGTCATCATCAACATATTAACCCGACTTTGGGAGTCAGGGTTGAATCCCACAGGGAACAATGTGTCAGCAATTTTGTCGGCTAAGGACTATGAGCTACTAGTTTCAATTCGACAAGCGAATACCAAGCAAGTTCTAAGTAAATGGGGGGGGGGGGGGGGAAACTAGGCTAACACATTTATCTTTTATTTAAAAGACCAGCCAAAATTTGACTACTCCAATCAAGTCTATAGTAACCCACGATCATGGAGAAGAAGGCCTCAGACTTGCACGAAGTCTTGCCCATCCCGCGATCGCAGAGAGCAAGAGGACTGACCTTTGCAAACATAACAAAGGGCCTCACGAACACAAAGGATAATGTACCCTACACCAATAATCAACTAAATAGTTGATTTTCTAATCTCAAAAACCTCCAATGGGGTGCTCATGATTTATTCAGAATCGTATGTATGCAAATCAATAGTGCTATTCCATAAAATTTAATTTTCTAAACTTAATGGCATAGTAAAAATTTTCATATGAGGTCAGCTCGATAAAAGTGACTCTCACTCTAAAACACCATTTCAAAATCCATTTAGGGGTTAGAAATGAGTCGAAAGCTTCAAGAGCTAAACAAAAGGTCATTCTAGACCAAACTTGATATTCTGAAGCTAACTGCTATCAAAATTTCCATCATGGAATGATTTCCAAGAATGTTGACGAAAGTCAACTTTTTCCCAAATTTCAAACATAAAAATGCTAATTGGTTTAAAGTGCATCGAAAGATTTGAAACTTGAGCTGTATATTCTTCTAGCCTAATTTGACCATTTTGGAGTTGATGGAATTATCAAAAATTTTTTTTGAGACCACTTACTCACATTTTTCACTTCAGTCCTTTTTTCAAGCTATAAAAGCCTCAAGGAATAGAAAACCGCATAAATCTAAATGAACAGCTAGGCAACTACATTGCCAGTGCCAGTAAGTCATAAGTGAATTGTGACTGCTGTAGGAAAGCTCTAACCAATGAAAAGGATATGTATCATGAAAATGACTTGGATGGCTATTACATAACTTGTGTTGTTCATAAATTTTGTAATGCCTTATTTATGCTTAATTCTATGCTAAGATATCTTGTTTGGGGTCCTTTGGAATTTCGATCATCGTGTCATGTACGCCTTGTTGGGTTATGACACTTGCTATGAACTATGATCGAGAATGATAAAAGACTTCACTCAAGTCTCATGAAAATGCTTTGTTATGATTTATGAAAGTCTATTAAAGAATGAATGAGAGATAGTGAAAAGCTTTTCTCACCTGATCACGGATTTAAGGTGTGATAAGAAAAATTCTCACATTGCATCAATCACAACGTTTTTAGTGACATACTCTAATTATGATGAGAATATAATGATTTTAAATTTATGATATGTTTTATTGAATTTTGATTTTTATTCCGTTAGGATTTGGCTTAGCCCAAAAAAGTCTTGGGGTGGGGTTCAGTTCAAAAGGTTAGAGTTTATTTTCTAAGGAAGTTTTAGTAACAACCTTTAGTCCAAACTATGTGTCCCCATAGGTACCTTATTGGAAAAGCTAGTTGATCCACATATATCTCATGATGTTAAAGGTTCTCATGAAGTCTACCTTGGCAAAGTAGCCTCTTATTTCTCGATGTGGGAATTTCACCAGATTTCATATTATAGTTCGCATGTGTTATTGTCAGTAAAGGTTGATATCCCACAAAATGATAGAGTTTACTTGTAAAGCTTTTACTATGTTTTAATGCATTGGCCACATGTTTTTCTTATGTTTACTTCACATGCTTCATTTAACTATTGGTCTTTGATGTTGCCCAAGTTACACCTCCTTTTAGAGGATAAAGCGGTCGCTGTCAAGAAATAGAAGCTTAGGGTCGACTGCTGTCAGTGGTCGGAATAGCATGGGAGTAGGGATGGCCGAGTAAATTTGTAATTTAGGTTAAAAATGGGGTCAAAATAATTTGACCCAATTATTTATACCTTGACTGGGTCAACTGAAAGTTAATGGGCTTGGATACTACGAAACCCTAATTACGGGCCGTAGAGTGTTTTTGGGCACGTAAACAGTGGTTTCGTAGAACATCCAAACCCTAGATTTCAGGAATGGGTTTCATAGACCAGTCTACAAGTCGTAAAGTAATTTATAGCTTGTAGAGTTGGTCGTAGGAACCTCAACACTTAGAAAATTTTTAGGGTACTTACATTGGGTCCACGAGCCCCATTCATGACCCGTAGATTTATCTACATACCGTAAAGTTGGCTTGTGGACTGGATGGGTTGAATAATGTTTGCTTATTGGAAATCTCTATGAGATGGAGTACGGGTCGTAAACTATTTTACAGCACGTAGAACAAATTGTAGAGACTCTTCCATGCTCTTCTCAACCAAAAAGTGGCTGACTTAGCCCTGCACTTGCATATCCTTCATAGAACACACTGTTACCCTATATGCAACTAGCCCTTTGTCCCAAATTACAATTAAAGTACAAGAAAATAAACTACCAATGAGTCTAAAAATTGAAAATAAACCTACAACTACACTATTACATCAAAAACCTTGGGTTGCCTCCCAAGTAGTGCCTGATTTATTGCCGCGACATGACTTGGACAAATTGGCTATTCAGACTTCACCAATTTCCTAGATATCGTTCTTCATATCATCTGGCCACTTCATGTACTGATAGATATTGAAGATGACCTCTTTGTTGTTCAATCTAAACTTGAGTTGGCTGACTTCCATATCTATTAGTGCTCGCCTAGTGGCTAGGAACAGTCTTTCCAAGATGATTGGGTTGTCGAAGTTGACTTCGCAATCTAGGATGACAGAGTCTTCTAGGAAGATGAAAATTTCAACTTTGACCATCACATCATACAGTATCTCCACAGGCTTCTTCGCTATGTGATCGGCCATCAATAACTGCATGCTCGTCGGAGTATCCCAATCCAAGCTTCTTGAAGACTGCAAGGGGCACTATATTAATGCTGGCAGCTAGAGCACTTAGTGCCCTTGTGAACTCCATATCTGCAATGGTGCAGTGTATGGTCGGGATCTTCTCGCTTATGAACCAAGGACCTTATAGCAATAACACTGCAATGCTGAAGCTATTGGGAGAGCTCTTGACTCACAGTGCAGTTTTTAGTGACCAGGTCCTTCATGTAGTTATCATACCATGGCATTTTCTCTAATGCCTTAATAAGAGGGATGTTGATGGAGAGTTGTTTCAGCATGTAGAGAAAGTGCATGAATATGCCTTCCTCCTCCCTTTTTTTGATTCTTTGAGGGAAGGGAGAAAGAGGCCAAGGAATGGGCTTCAACTTCTGTGTCACATCAACAACTTCACTCAACTTATCTGTGTCATGATCATCTCCTATCTCCGCATATTTGGCTACAAGCATCTTCTCTCGAACATCCTTCTCATCAACTAGCATGGGAGGACGAATGGTGCGCTTGCCACCCCGAGTAGTCACCGCCATACACTGCCCTTCATTTTTAGGATTCTGAACTGTGTTGCTAGGTAGTGTACCCTTTTAACGCTGATTAAGTTGAGTTGACACTTGACCAAACTGTTGTTCTAGCTGTTTGATAGCTACACAGTGAGACTCAACTTTCTTCAACAGGCGATCAAACATCTCCTCAATTCTGGAACACCTATGTCGCAGTTATGTGATGGCACATAAGGACCATTTCTAAAGCCTTCTCTGTGACCCCAATCTACATCTCTCTTTAGACCCCTGTTTCTATCACAATATCCTCCACGGTTGTCGCTGTAAGCGACATCTCTGTTGAAGTTCTGACCTTAGTTTCCTTGACCTTGGCGCCAATAGTCCTGATTGAACAGTTAGGCGTTGGTTCGAAAACCCCCCTCTGATCAGTAAAAAAACATGCATCCTCATAAGAATAAGGCTCATCACACATGGGTGCACGTGGAGGTTGATGAACCACTACATTGACTCGCTCTTGGTTCTACTTCATCATCACCTCCATACCTGTGCAAATCTGGGCAAGCTGTTGCATGATTTCTTTATTGATCTTTGCTTGCTCTGCACCAACATTGACATCGCATGAACTTTTGGGGGCTGCTTTGTCTCTCTACCCCCATACACAATTAGTCTGGACCACTCTTTCTATCTGTTCTATGATCCTTGCAAATGGTTGATCCAAGAACATGTCCCCCATAATAATGTCAGCACAATCCCGATTGTTCTCATCAAGGGAATGGTAGAAGATCTCCACCAAGGCATCAACAACTATCTTGTGGTCTGGACACTCCTCGAACATTTGGTGAACCTTTCCCAAGTCTAATTGAATCATAAGGAAGTTGCTCAAAGTTGTTGATCTGGTCCTTCAACTTGAGCTTCTTCGATCTAGGGAAGTACCTCTAAGAAAAGGCATTCTGCAAGTCTACCCAACTGGTGATTGAACTTCGCGGGAGCTTAGATAGCCATAATGTTGCATTTCATATAAGAGACAATGGGAGGACACAAAGTCCCACAACATCCATAGATAGATTCCATGTTCCTATCACACTCTTCTAGACGAATGCAACATTGTGTAGATAGCTATGAGGATTCTCTGATGGTCAACCTACAAATAGCCCATGGTTCTGTAGCACTTGAAGCAACCCACTCGAAACCATGAACTTTGTGTCTGCTCGTAGTGGTGGCAACATAATAGCTCTAGGCACTTCTAGAGCCATATGATATAGCCTGTATTGATTCCACTGATAAGCATTAGCATTAAAGTCCTGAGGCTGCGGAGCAATATCCTCAAGAGGAGGTGGGTTCCCATTATCAACATTCTCATTGTTGTTCCTATACAGAGCTGCATTGGCCACGTTGTTGGTGTTATCTTGGACCATTCTCCTCAACATTCTCTGGGTCTCTGGGTCAAATGGAGTTAAGGGATTGCCTTGACTCCGAATGTTGGGCATACACTACACTTACACTCTGAAAAAGAACAAAAACAACAAACAAAAGGAAAATTTTGTAAACAAGGATTAACACCCAAATTATTATGAGTTAACTAAGTCTAGATGTATTCCCCAGCAACGACACCAAAATCATGATGTCGCCCAAGTTACACCTCTTCAGAGGGTAAAGTGGTCGTTGTCAAGAAATAGAACCTACCTAAGGTTAGGGTCGAACCCACAGGGAATACGTATTCTCAAGAGAATTCAATGATCGCAATTCGAGTGGCTAACCAACTTACTTCCCTAAAAAGGGGGGGTTGCGATAATCAAGGAAAAATAAAACTAAACTAAATAACACAAGAGAGAAATCAATATGGAGAGAAACTAGGGTATTGTGTTCCCCTTGATTCCCTAACTGTGTCACCAGATAAGCTTATTTTTTTCTAGTGTACGGCAAGCAGGACGATAAGTTAAGTTCACCAAGCCCTATGGTCAAAGGTTAGAGGTGAATTTCACTATGTCACTTGGCCTAACTCCATAGTGTGCATTACTAACCATTACCTATTAGTCCTAGTACAACCTCTCCTTCGCCACATTTAGTTGATTAGACGAGAACACATCAATCAAATCCTGTTAATTAATCTCTTTTCCTATTCATTACTACCTTGGTCTAGTCAGTAATACTATGCAGGTTCTAATGTTTACCACCATTAGAAAACATGGAAAACAAAGAGAGTTAATTTAGACATGCATGCGCACTTTCCAAGAATTATGAATTATCCAATTTTACTTTGTTAGTTCTTCATGGTTCTCACATCCCTAGTTGTGGATTTAGCTACTCATGCTTTGTGTAGTTGCAAAAATTATGGATTAAGAAAACATAATTGAACACTTACACAATAAAATTAAGAACAAGCAAATCCAACTTCAATAAGAATCACAAGCTTCAAGATGAAATTCAAGTACAAGTGTTTTCAATGGCTCTCCAATGTAATCTCACTATTTTCTCTCTCTAATTACTGAGTTCTCTAAGTACTAGGCGAAAACTTCTTAAAATAACCTAAGAAACCTATTTATAATAAGTAAAATATAAGTCCTAACTGAAATAGGAGAACTGGTCGGCATGCCACACGAAAGAGGTTTACAGAGCCGTATTGCATTCCACGGCCCGTAATGGGGGTCTCGTACAAAGATGCTAGAAATTTGGACTTCAAATATATGACACCCCCCTACGACTCGTAGAGTAGTTTACGACCATTAAGGGGGTTTCGTCTGATGAATCTTTAGAAAGTTGTATTCTCTGATCCTTAGGGCACAAACCATCTTTTACGACTCATAAATCAGTCTATGACTCGTCTGAATGTTTGTAGAATCGACTTCAAAAAATAGCCCTTTAGTGAAATTGTTCTCGAAACCACTTTACAACTCGTAGAATGATCAACGACCCATAAAAGGTCTCGTATAGCAGCAAAATTCAGCAACTTCTATATTTCTTCTCAAAATCAAGGCCAAACCTATAATCCTACAAATATAACACAAAAACACATAAAGCCAATTAACATCTTATTGAAAACACACAAAATTTCAAATTTAAGCATCAAAAGGGCTGTATTTTGACAACACATCAGTCTTGCATCTCATGACTTATGTACCGCATTATCTCATGTATACTTACGCATAACATATTGCTCACATACTTAGTATATTAAAAGTACGAAAAAGCATACATCCTTTGCAAATATTTTATTATAATGTAGGATCAAAACTCCTCCTCACTTTACTTGTTAGATCGTATTCATTTTTGGTGATTGAGTAATGAGTCCTCGTGATTCAAGGGCAAGCCTATCATATTTTTCATGCTAGCTTTAGGCCATGATTTTTAGTTTAAGACTATTTCTTCTCCTAATGTTGAGGGTGAGCTACGTATGTTAGTAGAGGCATGTTTAAACATCAAAGTGTAAGTCCATTATTAGACACATTGCTTTAATTTTTGTTTAATCCTATTGATATTATTTTGACACTTTACTTTCACTTCTATGACTTAGTCTGATTTTGGTTATTGCAAGTGGTTCAGAGTTGAGGACATTAGACGTGCTATTAGTATGATGAAGAAAGGGAGTGTGATTGGAGTCGATGAGATCCCGATAGACTTTTGGAAGAACATGGTCAAGGATGGCATAGAGTAGTTGACTAGACTGTTCAATTCTATCATGAAGACTTCCAAGATGCTCGATGAATGGAGGAGGAGTACAATGGTTCCATTGTGCAAGAATAAGGGTGATATTTAAAATTATAACAATTACAGGGGTATTAAGTTGTTAAGCCACAGTATAAAGGACTTGGAGAGAGTGTGGAGATGAGAGTGAGAAAAGAAGTATTTATTTAAGAAAATTATTTTGGATTCATATCGGGGTGGTCGACTACTGAAGCAATTCATCTTGTTCGGAGATTAGTAGAGAAATATAAGAAAAAAATAAGGACCTTCATATGGTATTCATTGTTCTCAAGAAAGCCTATGACAAAGTCTCGAGGGATGTCCTATGGAGATGTCTAGAGTGAAAGGTGTTCCAATTATGTATATTAGGGTGATAAAATACATGTAAAACAGAGCCAAAACTTGGGTAAGACGGTGGGAAGAGACTTTACGTATTTTCCTGTTGAGATGGGACTTCATCAAGTATCTATGTTGAGCCCTTGTATGTTCACCTTGGTGATGGATGAGCTGACATGGTCTATTCAAGAGGATATTCCATGATGTATGCTATTTGGAGATGACATAGTACAATTTGATGAGACTCAGGCTAAAGTTAGTGATAGATTGGAGGTTTGAGACACGCTTTGGAATCCAAAGGGTTCAAACTGAGCAAGACTAAAATAGTATACTTAGAGTGTAAATTAAGTGTGGCAAGAGATGAAGCAGGCATTCATGTGAGCCTTGACACTCAACCTATTCCCAAGAGAGACAACTTTAAATATCTTGGGTCCATCATTCATAGTAGTGGCGATATCAATTATGATGTCACACATCATATTGGGGTAGCATGCATAAAACGAAAGCTTACCTCTAGAGTATTGTGTGATAAGAAGATACTACCTAAACTCAAAGGTAAATTTTACAGGATTGTGGTTAGATTTTCTTTACTGTATAAAGTGAAGTGTTGGCCAATCATAAACTCACATGTCTAGAAGATGCAGGTCACGGAGATGAGAATGTTGAGATGGACGTGTGGGAAGACCAGTAGTGATAATATTAGAAATGAGACCATTCGGGAGAAAGTCGAGGTGACCCTTGTTGTTGATAAGATAAGGGAAGTGAGACTGCGAAGGTTTTGACACGTGTAGAGAAGGAGTACCGATGTTGTTATTAGGAGGTGCAAGAGTTTGGATTTAAGAGTTACAAGGAGGAATAGAGGTAGACCAAAGAAGTATTAGGGGGAGGTGATCTAACAAGATATAATGAAACTGGATGTCATCAAAGACATGACCTAGATAGGAAGGAATGGAGGTTTCAAATTAGAGTAGCAGGCTAATAGGTTAGTAGGCTTAGGTTGATGTCTGGCCGTGGGGTATAGTATGGTAGTAAGATTTTTCTAATGTTGTCATTATCTATCTTATATATGTTAATTGTCTCGTATTTACATACTATCATGTGCTTTTTGTTATTAGTCACTCTTTTTATTTCCTTTTCCTGTTTTCCATATCTAGTTTATTCTGCTTATGGGTTGTTGTGACGAGGATGTAACACCCCATATTTAGGTGGACTAGTCCTATGCATATGTAAAATGATATGATTTGGTAGAAGGAACACCAACTTTAAAGTGCCTAACTTTTAAACTGCAGGACTATATTTACATCTAATGCTTAAGACGAGTGCATGTATATAAGTTTTAAGCCAAATTGAGGAGATCATGGCCTTAAACAAAGTGAAAAAAATGAGGTAGTTGTAGGACTTAGGAAGCTAACAGGTGAGCTTACATAGGCTAGGTAGATGGAGACGAGGCCTAACACTGAACCTGTTGAAGTTCGATAATGAATAAAGCCCAAGCTGAGGGTGTAATTTTGGGCCATGGTTTAGCACCTTAAAGGGATAATATTTGCAGCCCGGGATGAATAGAAAAAAAGTCCAAGTACATATATAACCCACTTGATTATTTGGGACCAAACTAAGTGAAGGAAAAAGAGAAAAATGGACAGCCAAGGCCCATAGAATTGGAGCCCAATAAGGCCCAAGTGAAAGGGACAAGCAGGTGCATCAACACCTTGATAAAATTTGGCTTAAATCAAAGGGGAAAGTCGTCCAAGAACGGACCTTTAAAAGGGGTTACAAACCAGCAACTTTAAGTCATTTTCACATAGCCAAAAATTCAAAATTTTCAAAGTTTTTCTCCTTGCTCTCTCTTTCCTTTACAAAACAGCCACAACAAAACTTTAGGGTTCTTGGAGAATCCATACTCCTTGGGGGTTAAGGCAAGTAGGAATACCTATTTATTTAGTGCAATGGTTTTTATGAAAGAGAAGAGAAGCAAGCTGGTTGTGCTTGTGCAAAATATTGGACAACATGTGTTCCAAGAGTTGCTGCTCACTTCCCTTATATTTGTAGAGACTTCTCTCTTCTTGGTTTGGTTGATTATGAAGAGAGGTTGACACTTTTAGTGAGGTTTAGTTCAGTAATGATGTAACAGGTTGCTGCACCATTTTTATTTTCTTACAAATGAGTTATTGCATGACATTATAATTGTGCTTTTAGTAGGAACTTGTGGGCTTGTAATTGGATATTGTTGTTGCACGTCCTCCATCCACTTTGGCACTATTTGTTGGACTTTTTTAGGAAAATTTTTATGTGTAAATACCTTGGGGACAGTTTGGTAGAAGTTGGAACATATTTGGGATCGTTGACGTTGAAATGTAGTGAAAGGACGTAATGTTATGCTGCCTACATGTGTATTGTATAGAGTTGTTATGTGTTGTACTTTGTGAGCCGTTGTAAGCCCGTTATAAGACTAAAACAAGTTGTATATGAGAATGTGTATTAGAAAATATGATTAGAAGTGAAAAGGTTGAAAGATTACTCTTGGGTCGATAATTACAAGCTTGCTGCCCGAGTGGTTTTTTTTCTATGAGATTGGACTGCCAAGACGTGTTTATTAGCTGCTAATACTAGTTTTATCACCTACTCTATTGTAGATAAATATTTCAGGGAAAAGAAGGTTACTTTGAGGTAATAAAACATAGTACAATGAGGTATATTAGTCTACTCATTTTCATATTATTTGACATGAAATCTAGGTTCTTCCTTGATACATACAGGAACTTACATACTCTGACATAACTAATGACCTTGTCTCCACTCTTTAATATGTTCATATGTTTCCATACATAACTATTATTAAACCTGCATATATACTTTGGATACGAAAATACATAAGTTCCATTTGTTGCTAAATAAAGTCCATGTGTTGTTTCATTTCCAACGTAATTTATTAGTTGTGTAACCCACTCTTTTCATTTGTGGTACTGTCTTGCATAATTATTACATGTCACATGTTATGTCGATAGTCTTACAACTCTAAATGTTATGGCTACCAAAAGAATCTTCTCAAAAGTAAATAAAAGATAAGTGAAGTTTCTTATTGGTAGGTGGTATCCCAAGGGTTGAAGAATCACCTAGCATGGGTCTATCCCATATTACGGGGGGTATCCAAGGGGTGAAAGGAAAACCTAGCATGGTTCGATTCCAATATTGATTTACCACTGATCAGCTGGTCATTTGTACAGATTATACAGTAAAGACTGATAAAGTAACGAAAAGGATATAATGCACATTATTCCACAACATGACTAAAAGGTGGTCTCTTATCATTACACTAATGCATGATTTCATTTGAGTTCTTATCTCATATATAGTACTTATTGCCTTACATATTAAGTACATTATCTCGTACAGATGTCTCTTGCGAGGGACCTGCATTTCATGTTGCAAGTACAGGAGCTAGTAGATCTCCCTAGTAGGAGTACAAATATCCAACTGTTGTTACTGAGCTCCAGGTTGCTTCGGGGCTTTGTGTGACTAGAGCTTGTATTTTTGAATTGTATAGTTGGTCATGATGTGGGGCCTGTCCTAATTCTTATACTATTCCTATCCAGAGGCTTTGTAGACTATGAAAGTGTGGTCATGTATCATACTTAAGACATCGTGGCTCCAACGGCCTAGTCATACGCATTTTCTTTTTGCTTGTTATTACTGTCTACTTTCTTGAAAGCATGTTGAATGTGGAAACCCCTTATATTGTTCATAGAAAGTGTATGGTTATATGTTGGTTCTCTCGAGCCTTGTCGGCAACGGGTACCAGTCCGCCTTAATAGGACTTTGGGCATGATAGAGGGTTCCGAGGAAACATCCTCTCTACCTTTATGAGGTAGTGATAATGTCTGCATACATTCAACCCTCCCTAGAACCTACTTGTGGTATTCCACTAGGTATGTTTTTGTTCTATGACTTAGTCTAACTAGTTTAGTTACCTTATGAATGCTCATCTGTGATATGCTATGATGGATTGGGTCTTTGGAGGTTCCGATGACCATGTCACGTCAAAGGCCTAACTTGGGTTGTGAAAATTTACTTCAAGAACAAGTGTGAGCTGCAACAGATTTCAAGATTTTTCAACAAAAATCATTTTCACTACATAAACAATGTTGTTCAAGAATAAGAACAACAACAACAACAATAAGCAAATGAGTTTAACTGAACAATAATACGTATCCTCAAATATCGATTTAATGCCACACAATCAACAGGTGTTAAGATTTCTCATAAAATTAGGATTTTTTAAGGGAGACAGTCACGACCCGGACCTAGGGTCTAAATATGACATGGAAAATAGGAACCCAAGAGTCCCCAAAAAAGCCTCAAAGTATCCAAATTCACATCATCGGTTTGAAAGCGTATTCAAATGATAAACACATAATTCTAAGGGACGGGAAAGTAGGACTAACGCTATGGGGATATCATAGGGGAAGGGATTAACATGAATTCACATGAATTCACATAACACGTAACACATAAAGACTAAGGGGCGGGTAAGTATGACTCACTCTATGGAGGCAATTCGGGACTTATGATCTTTCATATCTTATCATGCAATCAAGTCACAAAACTCATAGCCAAAACACATAACGATATTCAATAGGTAACCAATCCATAACATAATCCCCAATCACATCACTTAGCATTTAAATGTAAAGGAGATTATAGGATGTCCAACAATGCCTCTAGCCATAAGATAGGACGGGGGCAAAGACATACCTTGGGGTCACCCTCACATGTAAATAACCTAAATAAAAGCACCATAGGTAGAGGATAGGTGGCTCTTTCTTGGAAGATAGGATTTAAGCAAAACTTAAGATCTGAGCTAAATGTCGTGTGGTGGATAAGTCTACTCCTCGGTCCCTACATGGTGAGATCATGTAGGCAAAAGTATGCGTTAGTACGTTTGAATGTGCTAAGTATGTGGGCATGCAATGCATATGATTTATCAACCTGCATTCCAAAGTTAGATGACAAGGGTACATAATATAAAAAGAATCGTATATCCAAAGAAGAGTAGCATACTCTATGCCATGGAGTCCATGATTCATGAAATGTCATAATTCTCATATATAGTAGGGATGTGACCTCAACCAACATGAGTAAGACCAAGCGAGCTATTACTTGGAATCCCGATGAAATCCCCTCACCGGTAAAGAGGTGGTCTACTTGCCAAAGGTAAACCACATTTCACCTAACGGGTATCCCCATTTCGTATGAAGCAACCTTCCTTACAAGCATCCCTATTTCAGATAGGATTTTCACATACAACATATCATATCATACTTCACCTTACAGGCATCCCCATTTCGTATGAATCAACCTTCCTTATGGGCATCCCCATTTCAGATAAGATTTTCATATAACCTATGCTAGGCACATAGTTCAAGGAGAGAAAGAGAACCCTTAATCTATCAGTGCTAAGTCGGCGTCCCACAAGAATACATATAAGTATATATATACATGCTTTCAAAGAGGCAATAGTCATTTCAAATACGTTCAATGCACATTTAGGCTCAAATGCCAAACCATAATTCATAATCATGATACTCATGCATAAGAATAGCTCTTTCAAATATACAAGGTAGTACAAGCACCCAAAATGCTCAAAGAGCCATAACCATACACATTTTCGTGATCACACTCTTGTCATAACCAATACCTTATCAAAATCATATCATAAAACATAATTGGGCTTAACCCACTTCATAATTTCCATAAGATCCAATGTTCATGAACGCATATGCGATGAATGATATGGGAATGGCATGAGTAATTGCGATTCAATCTAAAATCAATAATATAATATGAAGATTAAGTAAATTCATAATTAAATCCACATTTAAAACATAATATAAATCACCCATGCATAAATCAAGCTTTAAAAGGGACATGCATGTTCATAACTTCATGACTTCAATGTAAATCATCATAACAGGGCTTAAAGTAACTTAAAATCACAAATAAAGTACAACCCATACATCAATTGAATCTATTAAACAATAATTCTCAAAACCCATATTTAAAGTAAGCAAAATTCAGTGAAAATCAATTGAAAGAGTTTGGGTCTTCTTTATTGAAAGGGACCAAGAATCAATCCCACATACCTTAGCTAATGAAGAGATTCAACATGAAAATTGGTGAAGAAAGAGCCCTTGCTTGATTCCCAAGCTTAAAACCCACAACAGTTCTTTGAAGGAGACTTAAGAGTGACTTGAGAGAATTCAAAATGTGAGGAGTAGATTGTGAGTATTAGGAATAGGGTTTGAGTCATTAGGGAGCCCTTAGATAGCATAAGAAGTCCTAAAAGACCATTAGGATAAACCAAATTTACGAAAATGTCATTAATGAAACACATTGAAAAATTAGATATCAGCACTTCAAGGAAGAGGTATACGGCCCGTGTGGCACTACATGGTCTATGTACTTGCCTGTGAGCCCACACTTAGCAAAATTTCACTTGACGAAGGTCCAGAATGGACATCCCATACGTAGAAAAATTTTAACAGAATCACCTATATAAAGGGTTACATGAGCCGTGTGAAGCTACACGGTCTGTGTACTCCAATCATGTTACCTTCCATAGAAAAATAAATCCCATGATGAGTTATAAGATAATGATTCTATACTTAAAAAAAATTCACTCCTGAAGCTATACGGACCACCTCACAGGCCGTGTACACTACACGAGCTGTGTGAGGGGCCATGAGACTACACTTGGTCTAAATTTCAAGCCAAGGCAATGACACGACCCACCACACGATCCTCAAAGTGTCACACAGACCGTGAGGGGTCCAAGTGTGATGTGCCTTAGTTTTTAATCACCACATCAAGGGCCAACACCAAACTTTGAGGCCAACGGTCACCTCACTGGAGGACACACGAGTTGTGTGACCTCTCATGGACCGTGTAGTCTCCCTTGAGGTGAAACTTGGTCCAAATCTTGCCAAAAATAACATTTTCAAGCTCCTATGAACTTGTACAATATCTGGGTCATTATATATCTCCCCCTTGGGAACATTCATCCCTGAATGTGCATAAACAAGGATTGAAAGGCTTGACTTAGAACATGAAACTTCCAAACATAAGATGATACAATGCATAATTCACCATTTGAAAATTATAAATTCATTAAAAGTCATGCCAAAACATATTAAAATCATTTAAAACATCATAAAAATCATTTTAATGCATATGTGAGCATGTCATATCATGAGACTCAAGAATGAATGAGTTAGGACCACTTAGAAGAGGAAGAACCTAATAACTTAGGCTTGAGTATATTGGAAAAGATGAGGATATCGTTCCATCATGTCCAACTCCTCCTCCGATGTAGCACTCTCCACGTGTTGATTTCTCCAAAGCACCTTCACCAAAAGCTACATCCTTGTTACGAAGCCATTTCACTTTTCTATCCAGAATCTCCACGGGGACTTCCTCATAAGATACATTCTCCTCAATCTTAACACCCTCCAAAGGCACAATAGTGCTAGGATCACTAACTAACTTCCTTAACATAGACACAAGGAAGACCGGGTGAATCGAACTCAAGTCCGGAGGAAACTCCAACCTATAAGCCACGTTCCTAATCTGCTCAATAATCTCATAGGGGCCAACATACCAGGGACTTAGCTTGCATACCAAAACTCATCACACCCTTCATAGGTGAAACCTTCACATATACCCAATCACTAACATGAAATTCAAGATCCGTCCTCCTAACATCCAAATAGGACTTCTGGCGACTTTGGGCCGCCTTCAACCACTCCCTAATCAACTTCACCTTCTCCATAGCCTCCAACACTAAATATGGTCCAATCAATTCCATTTTACCCAACTCAAACCACCCCACCGGTGACCTACACCTCCTCCCATATGAAGACTCAAACGGCGACATACCCATCCTAGCGTGGAAGCTATTATTATACGCAAACTCAATGAGTGGAAGGTGGTCATTCCAGTCACCATTGAACTCCAACACACAAGTTCTCAACATATCCTCTAAGGTTTGAATTGTTCTCTCGGCTTGCCCATCGGTTTGAGGATGAAAGGTGGTGCTCAAGTTAACCTTAGTACCAAGTCCCTTTTGAAACGATCTCCAAAAGTGAAAAGTGAAGTGGGTACCACGATCCAATATGATAGACCTAGGCACACAATGCAACTTCACCAACTCTTGGATGTAAAACCTTGCATAATCTTCGGCACCAAAAGTAGTCTTGACCGGTAGAAAGGGAGCTGACTTTGTCATCCGATCAACAATAACCCAAATGGAGGCAAATTGCCTTTGGGTCCGAGGCAAACCAACCACAAAGTCCGTGTTCGCATCTTCCCAGTTCCAAGTGGGAATCTCAATGTCTTGAGCCACACCACCAAGCCTTTGGTGCTCTACCTTCATTTGTTGACAACTTCGACACTTGGATACGAACTTGGCTATGTCCTTCTTCATACCATGCCACCAATACACCTCCTTCAAATCCCGATACATCTAAGCTGATCCTAGAGGAATAGAATAATGAGAGTTGTGAGCTTCACTCATGATCACCCTTCTAAGACCATCCACATCCGAAATGCATAGTCGGTCTTGATACCAAAGTACACCATCTCCTCCTTGGGTGAACACCTCTATATACTTTTCGGGAACTAATTTCTTCAATTCAACAAATGATGGATCTAGATCTTGCTTAGCTTTCACATAAACAACCACTATAGATTCGTCCCCATTTTGAACATAAATACCACCATCATTAGAGTCAGCCAACCCAATTCCCTACCTAGCCAATTGGTGAACATCCTTTGCCAATTCTCTCTTCTCCTCCCTAACATGAGCCACACTCTCCATAGATAAACTACTAAGAGCATTGGCTACAACATTGGCCTTGCCAGGGTAATATTGATAACACATGTCATAGTCTTGTAGGAGTTCCAACCATCTTCATTGCCTCAAGTTGAGATCCCTTTGAGTGAACACATAATGCAAACTCTTGTGATTAGTGAAAACATCTACATGTGTCGGGTAATTATGCAAACTCTTGTCTCCAAAACTTCAAGGAAAAAACCACCGCCACTAACTCAAGATCATGTGTCGGGTAATTATGCTCATACACCTTCAATTGCCTTGATGCGTATTCTATTACCTTACCATGTTGCATAAGTACACAACCCAACCCGATCCATGAGGCATCATAATACACCACAAATCCCTCTGAACCATTAGGTAAAGTCAAGACAGGAGCCGACATAAGCCTATCCTTGAAGGTTTGGAAACTTTTCTCGCATTCATCTTACCACACAAACTTAACCTTATTTTAGATTAATTTAGTGAACAGTGATGCAATAGATGAGAACCCTTCAATGAACATCCTATAGTAGTCGGCCAACCCTAGAAAACTTCAAATATCCGAAAAGAGTCAATGGTCTAGGCCAATTCTCCAGGGCCTCAGTCTTCTTTGGATCAACCTTAGTACCATCACTAGACACCACATGACCATGAAAGGCTACTTCACCCAACTAAAACTCTCATTTTCTAAATTTAGCATACAACTTCTTCTCCCTTAAGGTTTGTAGAACCAACCTCAAGTGATCCCTGTGTTCCTGCTCACTTCGGGAATAAATGAGAATATCATCAATGAAGACAACCACAAAGCTATCAAGGAATGGCTTGCACACCTGATTCATGAGATCCATGAACACGGCCAGAGCATTAGTTAAGCTAAACAACATCACCACAAACTCAAAATGCATACCTTGTCCAAAAAGCCATCTTGGGAATATCACACTCTATAACGGAGGTCAATCTTTGAGAAATGGGTAGCCCCTTGAAATTGGTCAAACAAGTCATCGATCCAAGCAACAAATACTTATTTTTAATGGTCACCTTATTCAATTGCCTATAATCGATACACGTGTGAAGAGATCCATCTTTCTTTCTTACAAATAACACCGGAGCACCCCATGGAGATATACATGGCCTAATGAAGCCCTTCTCTAACAAGTATTTCAATTGATCCTTCAACTTTTTCAACTCAGTCGCTGCAATACGATAGGGAGGAATAAAGATAGATTGAGTGTCTAGGAGGAGATCTATGCCCAAGTCTAATTCCCTTTGGGGAGGAATACCAGGCAAGTCTTTGGGGAACAAATACAAAAACTCATTCACCACTAGAACTGACTCAAGAGTTGGTGATTCGGATTCCATATCCTTGACCCTCACAATGTGATAAATGCACCCCTTAGAGATCATCTTTCGGGCCTTGAGGTAGGAAATAAACCGACCATTAATAGCGGATTTACTACCCTTTCATTCAAGAACGAGCTCACCGGGAGGTTGGAACTTGACCTTTCGGGTTCTACAATCTATAGAGGCATATGATGCATGCAACCAATCCATCCAAAGAATCAAGTCAAAATCAAACATATCAAGTTCCACAAGATCATATGGGAAGACTTTATGCAACACAGAAACAGGACAACCACGATAGACCCTACGTGCAACAATAGATTCATCCACGGGAGTATAAACTGAGAAAAGATCCTTCAAAATTTTAGGACTCAAACAAAACTTAACAGCCAACAGAGGAGTCACAAAAGACAAATTTGCACCCGAGTCAAGCAAAATATAAGTGTCAAAATCAAAGACTTTTAACATACCAGAACAACATCATGAGCTTCCTAAACCTCCTGACGGGCATGAAGTGCATAAAACTTGTTGTTTCTTGGAGAAACACCTTGGGGAGCTCTTTTTTTGCCTTGATCACCTTGAGCCACCTGACCTTGACCTCTATGAACATTCTTAGGACAATCGGCAATCTTATGGTTCTTATCAACACACCCAAAGCAGGCACCCAAATTCTTCCAACAAGCACCCATGTAGGGCTTCCCACACTTGGCACACGAAGGATACCATGGTCCACCACCAACTGGTTTCTTAGGAGGAGGCACTTTAGCATTAGCAACCCAAGCACCAGAATCTTTGCCTTGTTGAAAGTGACCAAAACCTCCCCGAGAGCTAGAATCCTCCATCGAAATGGGCCCTCTTAGGATCGTGTACTTTCTTCTTCTTGAATTTCTCCCCTTCGATCTACTCGGCATACACCACGAGTCTAGAGATACCCATATCTCATATGAGCATGGTTGTATGGCATTCTTTCACAAGTGAGTCAAAGATACCAGAAATGAACTTGTGAATCCTCGCAGGAGGATCTGCCACAAGCGTCGGCGCATACTTGGAGAGCTTAGTTAACTTGAGAGCATAGTCCCTTACACTCATACCCCTTTGCTTGAGGGTGATAAATTCAATCATTTTGGCCTCTCTAAGCTAAGTGGAAAGAAACAATCCAGGAAAGTAAGCTTGAACTCCTCCAAATTGACAACATCACCAAAAATGCTCTCCATAGACCATTGGGTGTACCACACTTGAGCCACATCTTTCAATTGATAGGCAGCCAATTCAGCCTTCTCCTCAAAATTGACACCCATAACGTTAAACACATTGGTGAGCTCATCAATGAACTCCTGAGTATCCTCATCATTCTTGACCCATAAAACTTAGAAGGATTCATCCGGGTGAAATTCCTCACCCTAGAAGTTGGAGTGGGATCCCACGGAAGAATAACCTGCCTAATCTGAGATGTTACCACCTAGGCAAGCATAGAGCAAAGGTTGTGCAGAATTCACCATTGGAGATAAGCTTATCCATATGCCCTTGAGTTGCTTGACCCTCGTAAGTCGGGGTCGGTCTTCGTAGGTGGTTTTTCCTCGAGGCATGTTTTGAAGGGAGCAATGACACCATTAAGATAAGGAAACCAAATATACAAACCATAGCACGACATAAGGCATGAAGAAATGAGGCAATTTCTAGAATGTCTTCGTAGCCTCCCACTCATAGGTATGGTGAACTTCACACCCATGAATAGGACTCTACTTGATATAACGAGCTATTACTTGGAATTCCAACAAAATCCCTTCACCGGTAAAGAGGTGGTCTACTTTCCAAAGGTAAACCATACTTCACCTTACTAGCATCTCCATTTTTCACATAAAGTAATCTTCCTTACGGGTAAAGAGGTGGTCTACTTTCCAAAGGTAAACCATACTTCACCTTACTAGCATCTCCATTTTTCACATAAAGTAATCTTCCTTACGGGCATCCCCATATCGGATAGGATTTTCAAATACAACATATCATATCATATCATATCATACTTCACCTTACAGGCATCCCCATTTTATATGAAGCAACCTTCCTTCCGGGCATCCCTATTTTGGATAGGATTTTCACATAACCTATGTTAGGCACATAGTTCAAGGAGAGAAAGAGAACCCTCAATCCATCGGTGCTAAGTCGGCATCCCAAAAGAATACATATAAGTATATATGTACATGCTTTCAAAGAGGCAATAGTCATTTCAAATCCATTCAATGCATATTTAAGCTCAAATGCAAAACTATAATTCATAATAATGATACTCATGCATAAGAATAGCTCATTCAAAAGGTGGTGCAAGCACCCAAAATGCTCAAAGAGCCATACCCGCAGACATTTACATGATCACACTCTTGTCGTAACCAATACTTTATGAAAATCATATCATAAAACATAATTGGGCTTAAACCACTTCATAATTTCCATAAGATCCAATGCTCATGAATGCATAAGCTATGAATGATGTGCGAATAGCATGGGTAATTGAGATTCAATCTGAACTCAATAATATAATATGAAATTGAAGTAAGTCCATAATTAAATCCACATTTAAAATTTAATATAAATCACCCATGCTTAAATCAAGCTTTAAAGGGGACAGGCATGTTCATAACTTCATAACATCAATGTAAATCATCTTAATAGGGCTTAAAGTAACTTAAAATCATAACTAAAGTACAACCTATATATCAATTGAATCTATTAAACAATAATTCTCAAAACCCATATTTAAAGTAAGCAAAATTCCATGAAAATCAATTGAAAGAGTTTGGATTTTCTTGGTTGAAAGGGACCAAGAATCAATCCCAAATAATTTAGCTAATGAAGAGATTCAATAAGAAATTTGGTGAAGAAATAGCCCTTGCTTGATTCCCAAGATTAAAACCCACAAGAGTTCTTTGAAGGAGACTTAAGAGTGACTTGAGAGAATTCAAAATGTGAGCAGTAAATTGTGAATATTAGGAATAAGGTTTAAGTCATTAGAGAGCCCTTAGATATCATAGGAAGTCCTAAAACACCATTAGGATAAATTGAATTTATGAAAATGTCATCAATGAAATGGATAGAAAAATTGGACGTCACCACTTCAAGGAGGGGGTACACGGGCCTTGTGACCTCACACGGACTGGTAGTCTCCCATGAGGTGACACTTGGTCCAAATCTTGCAAAATATGACATTGCCAAGCACCGATGAAGTCGTAAAATATCTGGGTCATTACAAAGACTCAATTTTCTTTTGCAAACATGGAATAACAAACTCATGAATTTTATAAGTAGAAAACAAAAAGATGAACGAGTTCTTATTTATCAACCAAGAAATTTTTTGAAATTCTTATTGTTTCCAACAAAAAGGATCAAATTTGACTAGTTAAAAAGATATCGACGAAGAAGGAACTATGAAACTGTTGATATTGAACTTTTTGATTGTGTGGCAATCGAGATGACAAAGCGATGGGTTTATTATAGATAAATATCAACAACTATTGAGATTATGGGAAGGGGAGGGGAGAGGAGAGAGAAAAGGGAGAATTGAGCCAAAAAAAAAAGAAATATGAATCGATAATCAATTAAATTCTTTTAATAAAAGAAAAAAAATTTCAAAAGAATTTTAAAGCAAACATAACTATTGTTTTCAAATATTTTTTGGAAAAATATTATTTTTTATTGAATGGATGTTATTCTTGTCACCTATTGCAACAACTACAATATTTGTGTAATACTACCCGATATTGTTCATCACGCCCAAATTACACCTCCTAATTAAAGTATTACCTATCGTTGATCCAATATAAAACCTAACAATGGTTAGGGTCGATCCACGAGGAATATGATTTTGACTTTGAGTAGTCAAAGCAATATTGAGTAATTAATAATCTTATTTCCAAAAGGGGTTTTCTAATTTAAAGATAATAGTAAATAAAACCTATGCTAGTGTCAAGAAGAATGCAAGTATTAAGAAATTAGTTAGAGAAGATAACTAGGGTATTATGTTCTCCATGAATTCATAATGCAATACAACCTCATAATTGTAACTTTTTATAGTGGTGTAGCATGTATACCTAGTAAGTTATGTTCACCCAAGTCCTTGAGCCGGCACATAGATGAATTTCGCCATGCAATTTGGACCATCTACATGTGTATGCATTACTAACCCTTGCCCTAGTCCTGGTTTAGCTATCCCTTGGGTCGTTCAAGGTATTTAGATGAGTGTAACCATGTTAAATCCTGTTATTTATCCCTTTTTCCATTCATTACCCCCTGGGCTGACGAGTAAGAATAATGCTAGTTCTAACATTTTTCACCATTACAAAACAATTAAAATTAAGAGATAAATAATACATCCATGCACACTTTCCAAGGATTACAAATTATTTGATTTTCACTTTGTTATTTCAGCGTAGTTTCTACAACCCTAGTTGTGTAATCACTTTGTTGTATTAGAAGTCATCATGATTGATGTTTGCATAATTATGAACTTATGATGAATAATTGATGTACAATAATCCATAATCGTCACTTGATTTGCAACACAAAAATCCAAACGTATGAACAAAGATGTTTTTGTCTCCAAAAATTCAAAGCATAAACTAAGAACTAATAATAATGTGTATGGTACATCATAAAATAACCAAAAATATCATATTTATAATCATGGAAAATCAAATCCTAAACAAATTTGGTAAACGAAATTTGAGACGGACCACGAGCCAATGGCCGACCCCTAAATAAAAATACGGCTCGTGGTTGGGGGGATGGGATGATAGACTACACTGTTTAACTCCTGTGCCTTTTCACGATCCATCATCTATGGATTGTAGATTGAACTATGAGTCTTGGTCTTCACCGTATACTGGAAATTCTGACTTTCTACCTTTCTTTCAACGAACAAGTTCACATGTCGTAAAATAGAATATGACTCATCTTATTCATCGTACTCCAAACTTCAGAAAATTTCACTATCTCTATATCCAAACCACGAGCACCATCTACGGCTTATGGATCAAAGCTGTAGCACCCCGCATCTTATGTGGACTAGTCCTATGCATATGGAACATGATATGATTTGGTCGAAGAAGCACCAATTTATAAAGTGCCTAACTTTTAGACTAGAGGGCTACATTTACGTCTAACACTTAAGATGAGTGAGTGTATATGTTTTAAGTCAAATCAAGGAGATCATGGACTTAGAAGAAGTAAGGTGCTTGTAGAACTTAGGAAGCTAACAGGTGAGTCACCTATGTGCTTATCTTAAATAGGCTAGGTAGATGGAGACGAGGCCCAACTCCGAATCTGTCCAAGTCCAATAATGAATAAAACTCAAGTTAAGGGTGTAATTTTAGCCCATGATTTAGCATTATAAAGGGACAATATTTGCAGCTGAAGATGAATAGAAAAGGCCCCAATTATATTCACACCACACTTGACGATTTGGGCCCAAACTAAGTGAATGAAAAAGAGAAAAAATGAGCTGCCAAGACCCATTGAATTGGAGTCCATTAAGGCCCAAGTGAAAGGGGCAAGCAGGTGCATCACCACCTTGCTAAAATATGTCTTAAATTTAAGGAGAAAGTCAGCCAAGAGTGTCCCTTTAAAAGGGATTAAAATAGAGAAACTAGGGTGTTATGTTTCCCATGATTCCCTAACTTAGTATCACCGGATAAACGGATTCTTTTGCTAGTGTCTAGCATGCACGATGGTAAGTTAAATTCACCAAGCTCTTTGCTCAAAGGTGAAAAGCGAATTTCACTATGTGACTTGGCCCTTCTCCATAATATGCATTACTAACCCTTACCTATCTGTCCAAGTACAACCTACTCTTGGCCCTTTTTGTTGATTAGACGAGAACACATCAATCGGGTCCTATTAATTAATCTATTTTCCTATCCATTACTACCTTGGTCCAGTCAGTAACATTAGGTAAGTTCTAATGTTTTCCACCACTAGAAAACATGCAAAACCATGAGAGTTAATTGATACATGCATGCACACTTTCCAAAATTTATGAATTATCTGGTTTTACCTTGTTAGTTCTTCATGGTTCGCACAACTCTAGTTATGAATTTAACTACTCATGCTTTGTGTAGATGGAAGAATCATCAATTGGAATAACATAATTAAGCACTTACATAATTGAATTAAGAACAAGAAAATCCAACTTCAAAGAGATTCACAAGATTAAAGATGAAACTAAAGTAAAAGTATTTAGAATGCTCTCCAATGTAATCTCACTATTTTCTCTCTCGAACTACTGATATTTCTGAGTGCTATGTGAAAACATATGAAAAATAACCTAAAATCTATTTATAATAAGTAAAATACAAGTCCTAAAAAAAAGGATAGTTGGGTCAGCATGCTCCACGAACTAGTTTACGGGCCATATTGCATTCCATAACCTGTAATAAGGGTGTCATACAATGCTGCTGGAAACTTGGACTTCAAGTTTACGACACCCCTCTATGACTCGTAAATTAGTTTACAACTCATAAGGAGGATCTCATCTAATGAATCTTCAAAAAGTCTCAATCTCTGATCCTCAGGGCATGAACTATGTTCTACGACTCGTAAATCATTCCACGACCCATCTGCATGTTCGTTGAATCAAATTCAAAAATTAGCCCCTCACTAGAATTGTCCACGAAACCCACTTCACGACCCGTAGAATGATCTTCGGCTCGTAAAGGGTCTCGTACTACATCAAAAATTAGCAACTTCTGTATTTCTTCCCAAAATCAAGGTCAACCCTATAATCTTGCAAATATAACACAAAAACACATAAAACCAATTAACTTTGCATTGAGAAAACACAAAATTACAAGTTTTAAACATCAAAAGTTCTGTATTTTGATAGCACATCAACAGGCCGGACATCCTCAAACTCAGGCTATTTGTAAAATTTGATAAAATTACCAAACTACCCCAGATGAGAGATGTGTGCATAATGCGTCTTTCCGAACTCTGATGGCAAATCTGATACCTGAAAAGCGATCAACATGAAAAATTATGTGGGAAGGTGGTATTGGTTAATTTTTAGAGCAACCAAATCAAAAGATAATTTTTCAATATGAAAATGCATTCCAGAATAATTGTGTGACAGGCACGCGATACGGACCTGCTGCAGACTTGTACTTAGATATGATCCCAATATTTTCGACGGGATTAGAACACTCGATCAGAAAATTTTTAGCAAAAATCACCTGGGTCAGTGACGCGGACTAGGTGTCCCAAACCAAACATTTTCTCAATTTTTTCGTGAGGGGCATGCTAGACTTTTTCCAACCCCTCCTTAACTTAAGACACGATAAAAATAGGTTGTTTTGAGTGTAAAAAGCGTTTTAATCCCATTCCTATATCTTTCTAAGTTTCTAACAAAGACTAGGGTTAAAGAGAAGAGCGGAGAAGTGAGAATACGAGGGAATTAAGGAGGATTCTTACAAAGATTCTAAAACATGGAATCGTCCTTCCATGTTCCCCATTGATGGTAATAGAAAGATTATGAGCATATTGAGTCTCCATGCATGTTTCTTGAAAAATTTATACACTAATGTTAATGATCATCATAAATAAGTTACATGAGTTATTTTCATAAACCCTATATGTTACCTTGTAAAAGAATGCATGAATGGACCTAGGGATTGAGTCTAGAGCCTTGAGTTGAGAATGTTGATTGTGATTGTAATATGAGCATAATGATAGGTTGATAAAACTGGATGGTCCATTGAGTATCTATAATTGAACTCAAGAGATTTTGTCTAATTGACTTCCTCCTAAGGATTGATCTACGCCTTGATCTATTGAAAAAGAATTGAGTTGATGAGATGGTTGAGATGATAAGACAGAAGGCCAATTGAGATAGAGTTAATAAGATGATGAGAGCCTCTATAAGACTAATTGAGATGATTGATTGAGATGGATGATCTTATGAGCATTGAGTCTAGGGAGGAGTATCGAGCATCGAAATAAGTAGGAGTCAATCCAACTCGCACTCATTAACTATGTCACCAAGCATAGGTGAAGATTGAACTATTACATCAAAGCTTCCTTTTTGAGTTGAAGTCCCTGAAAGCAATAAAGGACTTGAGGGACTAGATCCCTTGTGGATCCAATTCGTTCTTTACCTTTAAAGTATAGAACGACTGTGGTAACATTAGTGGGATTGTTGTACAATCACTGGCTCATAAGTGATTATTTTTTTATAAGAGAAACTCCCAAATAAGTCCCTCACTGATAGTACTCTGAGTTGGTTTGATTGGATGAGGTTCGATTAGTTGTAAGGACTCGAATTTTTTGTATGATGTTTCCCAAACATATTGGAGTTGTCCCAAGTGAACTACCAGGCACCACTCCACGGAGGCCTACACAGGTTGTGTGAAGCCACATGGACCATGTGGCCTCCCATGAAGGGTTACTTGGTCAAGTTCACGGTAGGGGCAATTTTTGAAAAGGAAGGGAATTTTGACCGAGTGAGGGCGCACGGCCACTTACACGGTCCATGTGGTGTGTCACGGACCGTGTGGCCCTCTCTGTAACTTACTACGTAAAATTTGTTTTCTAAGTAAAGAAGTACTATCTCGTAACTTTGTCGTGTAAAAATTATTTCAAGTGCCATCACACGGTCGATGTCACAGCCCGTGTGGAGTCACACAGACCGTGTAGTCTTCCATGTTGTACCCCTTAGCTCCGTGTGAATTCCCTCTGCGAAGTATCTAAGTATTAGATCATGGCCATTGTTCACGATCCATACGACATTTCACGGACCGTGTAGTGGACCGTGTGGACTTGACGATTCCAATCTGTGTCCCTTTAATAATGTTGTTTATGTAATTTTGGTTTATTTTAATTATGAATTATGACCTTTTACCTATCCTAAACCCTAATTCAGCTGATATCCCCTGCCCTCTTAATTTATTCTCCAAAAACCTTCTACCCCTCAAAAGATCACCTCCCTATTCCTCTCTACTCTCCCCTCTCAAGGATTAAAGCTAGGGTTCTATTGGGGTCCAATTCAAGCTAAGTTCATCCCTCAAATTCAGCTCCTCAATCAAGGTATGTGGGATTGATTCTTGGTCCGTTTCAACAAAGAAGAACCAAAATCTATCAATTGATTTCATGAATTTAGATTACTTTAAATATGAATTTTCATTACTTGATTTACTTAGATCCGATTGATGTATGGGTTGTATTCTACCTATGATTTCAAATCACTTTGATCACTACTATAATGATTTCCATTGAGTTATGAAGTTATGAACATGCATGTCCCTTTTAAAGTTGATTTATGCGTGGGTGATCTATATTATGATTTACATGTGGATTTAATTATGGAATTCCTCAATTTCATTTTATATAATTGATTTTAACTTGATCTATGTTACCATGCTAATCTCACATCATGCATTGCATTTGCATTCATGAACATTGGTTTATATGGATTATGAAGTGGGTTAAGCCCAATTATGTTTTATGAAACTACTATGATATGATTTTGGAAAGGCATTGGTTATGACAAGAATGTGATCACATATATGTTTGTAGTTGTATCTCTTTGAGCATTATGGGTACTTGCACCATTTCGTATATGTAGATGAGCTATTCCTTATATGAGCATTACGATTATGATTTATGATTTGGTATTTGAGCCTAAATGTGCACTGAACGGTTTTGCAATGAATATGGTATCTCTTGGAAGCACGTATATGTATAGGTATTCAAGTGGGATGTTGTTGACTTAGTACCAATGGATTGGGGGCGTCAGGGCTATCCCAAGGGCCCTCTCCTTTTCCTTAAACTTTGTGCCAACATAGGAACGTTTGTCATTACCGAAAAGACCAGGTTGTAAGGAATGGTTATTTATTTATTATGTTTATGATATGATATGATTATGAAAAATCCTTCTGAAAAGCGGGTCGTAAGGATGACGACCATCCACTGAAAAGCATGGTCGTAAGGTGTTATGTAGATTACCTTTAGCAAGTAATCTTCTCCCTACCGGTTGGAGGTCCTAATCGGTCAAATTTATGCAATAACTCGCATGAGTTTGATTTGTCGGTTATAGTACATCCCCAATATATATGATCATTTTTGCATTTCATGCATCATAAATTTCGTTGCATCTTGTATAAATTTCCATTGAATATATGACTTTTTCTATATTATGTGCCCTTGTCATCTAGCATTGAAATGCAGGTTTGGTCATTCATATGCATTGCATGCCCGCATACTTAGTACATTCAAACGTACTAACGCATACTCTATGCTTACATGACTTTAACTTGTAGGGGCCGAGCACTTTGATTACCAATAGTTTAATGAGTAGTCTTATCCCAGAGAATACAGTGGTAAGTCCCGTCTTCCAAGGAAGCGCCAACTACCTTTCTTTTATGTTACTTCAGGACGTTCTTCCTTACTTGAGGGTGAGCCCGGAACTTGTCCCCACCCCCGTTCCATTGACTAGAGGCATTTGTTGGACATTATGTAAACTCTTATGTGCCCCATTTGTCATGACTAGTATCTTGCTTATGTATTGTTGGAATGATTTACGAGAAACTTCTACTTGACCACATGCATGTTTTGTGTGAAAATGTAGGAAGTACCTAGCCCCGTATTGCCCCCGTATCATAAGTCCTATCTTCCCTGTCCCTTAGAACTCTTTGTTATTAATTGAATGTTATTCTTGAATCGATGATGTGGAAATTGATACGTGAGGCTTGTTTGGGGACTCTCGTGTTCCCATTCGTCGTGTCACATCTAGGCCCTAACCCCAGGCCATGATAAAAGATGGTATCAGAGCCCTAGGTTTATAAATTATCCTCGGAGTCCAACTTGCCACGTCGAGTAGAGTCCTATTCATGGGTGTGAAGTGCACCATGCCTATGAGTGGGAGGCTACGAAGATGTTTTAGTAATTGCCTCACTTCTTCATGTCTTATATCATGCTATAGCTAGTATATTGGTTCCCTTATCTTAGCAGTGTCAGTGATCCATTTCAGAAAATGCCTCGAGGAATACCCCTCCCACAAAGACTGCCTCCGGCTGATGCAGATGGGGCTCCCCACGAGCCTATGGAGGAACCCATCTCAAACGGTGAGTTCTGCACAGCCTTCGCCATGCTTGCTCAGGTGGTGACTTCTCAAACAAGGCATGCTAACTTGCCACTGGATCCGACGCTTGCCTCTAGGGTGAGGGATTTCACCCGGATGAATCCTCCGGAGTTCCATAGGTCAAAGGCTGGTGAGGATGCCCAGGAGTTTATTTATGAACTTACCAAGATACTGAAAATCATGGGTATCACTTCTTAAGAGAACGTTGAATTGGTTGCCTATAAACTGAAGGATGTGGCTCATGTATGGTATACTCAGTGGTCCTTAGAGAGAGTTTGCGGTGGTGATTTTAATTGGGAGAAGTTCAAATTTTCTTTCCTTGATCTCTTCTTTCCACTTGAGCTTAGGGAGGCCAAAATGACTGAGTTTATCAATCTCAAGCGAGGAAGTATGAGTGTGAGGGACTATGCCCTCAAATTCACACTCCGTCCAATATCATCCTGCTAGATATCATCATAGTAGATCGCACATATATATTTGATGCACCAGTGTTGAGGTTGTCCCAAAACATGAATTGGAACTATGATGGACTTGTTCGAGCTTACGAACTAAGTCTCGGACCACTCCTCTGAACTTGATTGTGAACAGTCTATGGAGCCTGATTGAGACCCTTTGACCGAACTCGAGAACTGGATACTCTCGCTCCTAGAAATTCCTCCCTCATTAGACTGGGAGAATGTGCTCCAAAAATTGGGGTCTATGCTAGAACTATCTAACAGGATAGAGCCTGTGTCTATCGTGGCTTGAGACACTCATCTGGATAGACATTGAGCTCCTTAATAGACCTACTCTGCTTTGACTTGGTTGGCTCATCCATTAGTCGCTGTCGAAATGCCTTATCCTCCGCTCGTTTGGCAGCATCTATTTTAGGGGCCATATTCCCTGCATATGCATACACATGAGTCCAATATAAAAGACAAAATGACAAAAAAATTTAAAGAAATGAATTGTCATGAAAAGTACGAAGGGCTATTTATGGGACGTAATTTGAACTACGGACCGTAAAAGCCAGTCATAAACTATAAAACAATAGAAATTAGATACTTGAAATGCATCCATGACACCCATTTACGACATATAGATGAAACTACAGGTCATGGAATTGGTCGTTGTTGTAGATCCTTCATAGTACCTGCAGAAATTGACATCTATGAACCATGTTTATGGCCTGCAGATGAAAGTACAAGTCGTAAATAGGTCTTTCCAATCGAACTTGGATTTTTAGAATTCTAAAATCCCATCTACAAGGGGCAACTACAGTCCGTAGTTCAAATTATGGATGGTAAAGGAGCCTCATAGTTTTGGACATATAGATCCTGAAATTTAAGTCTAACTTATTTTTTCAAGGCATGTGCAGTTACCATTTTCTCCAACAATCAACCCAGTCAACAATTATTACACTATTCTCAATAAACAGCCCAATAAATTTCAAAAAAATTTAGCTAGCACAATCCTAGTTTTAAGCCCCAAAATGTCCAACAAAGTCCAAACACTCAACATATCTTTTCAAAAGTTGAATCCGACCAAATTATAATAGCCATATCCTGATATCTTATTTTTTCAATCCAATCAAATTAAAGCTAGTACATTTAGTCAAACATAGTTCAAGCACATGATATGTATATTTCAAACCTAATTGTACCATTTCTAGTCCAATTTTATCACAAGTTCAATCCAAAAGTTCCCAATCCAATCCATTTCTCATTACACATTATATATATGGGTTGCAGAGATAATTTACACAATTATTTCTCACTTGAATTGGATTCACTAGTAGTGTTTACGATTCATGGATTGAACCGCAGCCTGTACACTAGCTCGCAAAGCCTCACTCTTCCCAATTTTTGGACTTTTCTGATTTTTATATTATTCCTGCATAAACTCAAAAACATAAATCGTTATCCTATAACTTTCCTAACAGTAAGAACAAAATTACAAAGATAATTGAAAAAACTAAGCTAACTACCAGTACAAAACTAAAACAAAACATAATTACAAGAAAATGAAGTAAATATTGGGTTGCCTCCGAAGCAGCGCTTGATTTACCGTCACGACACAACGTGGCCCACTTGGTTACTCAAACATCACCAAGTGTCCAAGCCTCAACTGTCTTTATCTCTTTGACATTCCAATAGTATGGTTTTATTGTCAGGCCATTAACTTTAATTGTGAACCATCGCAACACTCTAACTCAACAACAGAGTGGTGGAAAACATGTGCAACCTTGTAGGGACCCAGCAACTTTGATTTGAGTTTGCCAGGATATTGGCTCAATCTGGGATTGAATAATATAATTAAGTCTCCTGGTGCAAATTGGCAGTGCTCTATTTGACGGTCTTGATACAGCTTCATCCTCTACTTGTACAATTTCGAGCTCTCATGTGAATTTTGTTGAGTTAGCTCAGTGTCAAATTTGTAGCATCATTCTGCTCTAAGTTCAACTTCTTGAGCGCCCACATCACTTTGTGCTCAATCTCTATAGGTAAGTAGCAAGCTTTGCAAAAAATAATTTGATATGATACATACCTATAGGAGTTTTGAATATAGTCTGGTTGGTATGCTCATAATGCATCATCTAGCTTTCGCAACCAATCTGTCTGATTTGCATTCACTGACTTTGAAAGAATCTACTTGATCTCTCGATTTGATACCTGAACTTGTCACTTGTTTGAGAATGATAGGGAGTTGCAACACTATGCCTCACCCCATCTTTTTGTAGTAGAGCTCGAAATAACTTGTTGTAAAATTAGAAACCTCTATAGCTTATAATTGCCCGAGGAGTGTGAAATATTGAGAAGATCTTCCTCTTGAGGATTTCTGTGATGCTTTTACCCTCATTTTTGGGCAGTAAAACCACTTCCACACACTTTGAAACATAGTCAAACAACAAAGAGATACTTATTCTCATATGAACTCACAAACATGTCATGACCGGCCCTAGGGTCTAGGAGTGACACGGCGAATGGGGACCAGAGAGTTCCTAAACAAGCCTAAAGTATCCTTATTCACATCATCAATTTGGAAGCGTACACAAGTAGTAAACACATAATTCTAAGGGATGGGAAAGAAGGACTCTCGCTATGGGGATGTCATAAGGAAAGGGATTAACATGGGTCCACATAACACGTAGCACATAAAGACTAAGGGGCGGCTAGGTATGGCTCACTCTATGGGCCAATTCGGAACTTAGGATCTTTCAACTGGATCAAAAAATAATTTTTCAATGCAAAAATGCATTCCAGAATAAGCACAGACTTGTACTTAGATGTGATCCCAATATTTCTATGGGATTAGAAGACTTGATCAGAAAATTTTTAGCGAAAAACCCCGAAAATCACCGGGTCCGCGCCATGGACTAGGTGTCCTGAGATGAACTTTTTTTTAGTTTTTTTGTGAGGGGCATTCCAAACTTTTCCCAACCCCTCCTAAACTTAAAACACGATGAAAATGGGTCATTTTGCGCAAAAATGGCTTTAATCCCCATTCCTAAGTTTCTAACAAAGATTAGGGATAAAGAGAAGAGAGGAGAAGAAAGAATTTGAGGGAATTGGGGAGGATTCTTATGAGGTTGACTATCAAAACTCTATAAGCAGATATGTAAGGCTAAAAAAAACATGGAATTATCCTTCCATGTGTCCAATTGATGGTAATAGAAAGATTGTGAGTATATTGAGTCTCCATGCATGTTTCTTGAAAAATTTATATATTATATGTATTTTAACATGTTGATGATCATCATAAACTCAACTTACTGAATAAATGTTTTACATGAGTTATTTTCATTAACCCTATATGTTTCCTTGTAAAAGAATGCATAAAAGAACCTGGGGAAGCCTCCCTTATTTAAGAGGATCCTTATTTTATTTTCATCTGGCTATTAGAGATCAGACTTTAGACTAAATTTATTTTTGAGTTGAGGTAGATATGGATCTATCATTGGAACTAATTAATAGTATTAGAGGCTTCATCGACTAGAGTCAAGTTATTGGTTCGAGATTATGTTGAGCTAGTTTCTTTAATACTAGCCTGTTTATTTATATGATGTTTGAGACATAGAATCTCCACCATTTATTATCTTTAGTCTTCCACTGATTTTCTATAAATGTTGAGTGAGTGAATGTGATGAGGCCAAGTGGTTTGATTAGGGACTAGCATTAATCTCTTAGTGTCGGCCATGTCTAGGTTACCCTCCTGAGGCGTGACACTATTGTTGTCCGCTCTCCCCAGTCTGAAGAGGGAGGCGACAAGGATAGCAGCTCTATACAGATAACTCCCTCCGGAGAGGAGTTTATGTCAAGATCTGGCGACGAGTCGGAGTCTGAGTCTAAAGCAGCACCTCAGGCATCACCCTCACCTCTGGATGCTCTATCTACTTTGTGGTGCACTGAGGGCCCGGAGGCTGTCTATCAGGAGGGCATACAGAAGAATGAGTATGTCTGACTAACTCATTCTTATTTTGAGGATCCTCGCATCATCATGTCAGGGTTGGACAGTGTCCTAGGCCTTTAGGACACCATCACTAGATAGAGGCTTCAGTTGCTAGCAGGTCCATCGGGGAAGTACTCCCGGCCATAGTTCGAGAGTTCTTTGTATCATACGCCGCCAACATTCTCAGCTCTCTTCCCAAGGGGAAAAA
Source organism: Solanum rostratum (assembly GCA_029948455.1). Lineage (NCBI taxonomy): Eukaryota > Viridiplantae > Streptophyta > Magnoliopsida > Solanales > Solanaceae > Solanum > Solanum rostratum. Next base: position 41,508,150 of record CM057056.1, read on the forward strand.
CTGAGCCTTAGTAGACACATATGGTAACATCCAAAATATACTTCTCAAAGGAAATATAAAAATTTACCTAACTTATCAGAGCCCCAGGTTCATAGGTCTCACATGTGTACAAGCCCAATCGAGTAGAGTATTAAGGATCAGTGCAGAGACGTTTGTTACTTATCCTTGAGAGGCTACAGAGATTGTTAGGAAATTTCCTTTTATTCTTTCGATTCCTGTCGTGATGGTTGTTGTAGGTCTCTATACATTGCGTGGTTTGAAATTAATGGATTTAAGGGATGAACGTGTAGTCAACCTAGGATTGTCCCTTGATTCGAAATGATTTGGGTATGGATGAGGTCCGATGAGGTATGTCAAAGGTTAGTATCGATCGGGGAAGTTGAATTGAAGGAGCAACTTTAAGATCTCTTGAGTTAAGAGTTCATATGCCCTAGTGTGTCTACATGGGGTGCCCTGTTTTTTTTTTTTTTTTTGTAAAGAAAAATGATGGTTCTATGAGAATGCGTATCGATTATAGAAGTTGAAAAGTGACCATTAAGAAGAAGTATCCTCTCCCTATTATTGATGATCTTTTTGACCAGCTTCAGGGGTGAAACCATGTCTTCCAACATTGATTTGAGATCTGAATATCATTAGCTAAGGATCAGGGATTCTAACATTCCTAAGCCAGCATTTCAGACAAGGTGTGGACACTATGAGTTCCTTATGATGTCCTCTAGGATAACCAATGCCCTAGTCGCATTTAGAGAGTTGATGAATGATGTATTTCGACTATATTTGGGTTCCTTATTTTTTTTGTTTTTATTAATGATGTATTGGACTACTTCAATGCCAAAGAGGATTATGAGCGGTATTTGAGGATTGTACTTTAATAGATTAGAGAGAAGAGGTTATATGGCAAGTTTTTTCAAATGTAAGTTCAGCTGAGTTCGGTGTCATTTCTGGGTATGTTGTTATTGTTGTATCTTGTATCACCTGGGAAGGTCAATGGGGTGGATAATGCTTTGAATAGGAAGTCCTCAAGCTTGGGAAGTCTCATAGCTATTCAGGTTAAGGAGTGACCATTAGCTAGATATATTTAGAAATTGGCCAATAGATTGGTAAGAGTGTAGACTTCAGCATCGAGGGTGGTGCTTTCCTAGTCTACTAGATGTTTGGGTGATTTGTAAATGTGCCATAGCGTCATTAATATAATGACTATTTATCGATGTAATAATTATGGGATTCCAGTTGTTAAATTTTCAAATGAGGGTTGATTGATATAAATAGAGGATGACATTGTGTTCATTAAAATCAGGACCTCTACTAAGTCTTCATGGAGTGGATATGTTGCACGAATGACTATGATACAACTGCTATGGTGTTGTCTATGTCTATTTGGATAGGGCTATGGGTTGTGCTACTTCTGCTACCCATTTTATCTGTGGAAGAAAGTATATTGTTTGATGAGAGATGAATTCAAGGAGACAAAAGTGTGGACCATTCGAGCACAAACTTCTCCGAGAATATGGTGCATTCTAGTGGTGAATATGGTGGGACTTTTTGATGTGGTACAGATAATATACAAGGACAGAGGCATTGATCATTGAGTGCAGACAGTAGTTACTAAGGAGTTATGAATTGTTGCACTTCCTCAGGTAGTGGAGTTTGGCATTACTGTTATATTTGGGGGAACCATTTGGTTGTTACTATGGATGCTTGGGTTTGAAATTAGTTATAAGGAAAATTGTAGTGGTGAATCATAGAATGAGCATTAATATGTTTAAGTGTGATTTTATTCCATAGATCTATATGGGGATTGGTGACCTCATTGTAAGCTAAGAAGAGTGCTTTGATATTGAGATAACAAGCATATGGACTAATAAAGTTTCAACAAGTTCACTTGTATAAATGGAAATGGAAATGATAGTGAGAAAGTACATATGGATAATTGGTTGAGTCAGTAAATTTTGTTGGTATGACTTAGGATTGAGCTACCATATCAATCATAACAACAGTTTTATTATATGTCATGACTTTAGTTGTCTGATTCGACTATGGTAAGATAGTTACACTGGTATCAACAAGGTTAAGAGATTGTTTGGTAAGGTATGAGAGAGAAGTCTACATGGGTTGGATCGGGTGTGAGAATGTATTTCTATATGGTATTCAATTTAATGACTAGTATGACTTGGGTTGCGAGTAACGAGTACGACATGGTATATGAGAAAGCGATTGATGAAAAAGCAGGGTATGCAATCTCTAAAGATCTTCAAGATATATATTAACCATGATTGAGAAGGAAATCAATTGCATAGTGTGAATTGGGATCCAGGGTTTCACGGTACGTTGCGTTCACGATAATTGATTTTGTCAATGTATGGATTAGTGTAATGATATAACCGGTTATGTTGGTTACTGAGCATTTTTGAAGGGTTTTGAGCTTGTCTTTGATTATGGATTCTGTTACTTTTCACGGTGAAGGGACTAAATGAAGTTTCATTAAGCAGTTTGGTGTAAAGTAAAAGATTGTCTGTTGTGGAAGTTTTTTTCTAAGAAAGTTCAACAATAAATGGGTTAGGAGCGAGTACATAAGCCTTAGGCATCAAAGAGTTTGAGCACCTAGGATTAGGCCATGAGTATGGGTTTAGCATTCAAACATCCTCACAACATTTATGGCAAATACAAATTAAGAGAAGTAAAGAAAAGTAGACATCATATATGGGTCCATGGTTCAGAGTTATAAATTGTATGGATTTTCGCTTTGAGTTTGTGTGATAATGTGAGAGAGGTTGACTCATCAACAGATTATGGGAGACTATGAACTTCTTTTTTTGAAAGTTTAGTTTGGGTTGGAATGACAAACAGTGATCCGTGAGAAATTATGTAGTTCATGTTAGGTTGAATTGCTCAATCATAATAGGTGACTCATGGAAGTAATATAGAAAGGACTCACGATTTGATATGTGTCACTGATGACTTTGGATCAGATGGATACTACTTCATTGATGGAGGTTGGCGTAAACTATCATGATGGATTATGTTGGTACCTAGTAGTAAATGGAGGTTATATGCTCATGGTATGTTGAATTCCTAGGGTGATCAAGAATATCTTACGTTTGGCATGAGGGAATGATTGTTGGAGTGGACGTTGAGGCATCTTTCGATTCAAAGGGTTATATGTAGTTGAGGTTGATTTCTAATTAAATAGTTTTAGCTCGTGAAAAAGGCACCATACTTGATTCAGCTATTGCTCCAGCATCCGAGCAGTATTATTTGAGGCTTTATAATCTTGGAAGTGTCATTCACTAGTTGTCAAATTTAATTAGGTTCTCTCTTACGAATATGTATTGTTGAAGTATTGGAATTGCACAACTTAAGTTCAGGGAGGATTATGTTAAGGGAATGGGACTTGGACGAGGTTTGCGATAGTTGATATATTGCAATTGGCTATTATTGGTTAAAGTTTGGTTCATTGGCTAGTCTCCGACTTGTTAGCTACACAGAGGGCAGAATTTCATGTTGGCTCATAAGTATTATTCTTGCTAGTACATTTTGATATTATGTCTCTTGAGAATAAGGTCACTTGGAAGCAATTAATGACTTGAGAAGGGTATGTCAGACTCTTGGTTACTTCTAGTAAGGTTCCTCCCTTTGCCTTATGTTCGAGGACGTACATGGTTTTTAGTGGTGAATAATGCCCCTTAACATGGTTTCGACTTTTTGAGCCCGAAACTAGTTTAAATGAGTTTTCTCGGGTTTTGGCCAAAGAGACCTCAAATTTAAATTCTGATGATTCCGTTGGATCCGGAATATCGATTTTAGCCTAGAAGGATCCTTCGTTCAGTTTCCGAAGCTTCCGGGTGTGTTTTGGTCCTTTTGATTATTTTTAATACTGGGAAATGGGACCCACATTGGAATAAAACGACCTCTGGTGTGAATTTTGACTACATCGTTGAGTCTGAAATATCATTTCCGATCAGATTTCATATATGGAATGTATTTTTTCGACTTCGGATGAGGTCGGAGCATTGAATTTAAGTTTGAGAGTTTGCTAAGAATGCTGAAGCGGGGATGACATGGTCCAATTAGGCGCTGCCACATGGCAGATGCAGTATATAAAAAAAATCTGCAGATTCTTCTCAGATTTTCTAGGTTTTTCACAAACGTCCATCAGCGATTTCTCCCTCGATTTTGGTCCGATTTAGACGATTCAAAAGGCTTGATTATGTATTTTTCCGAGAGGAACACCACGGGAGTTTCAAAAATTAATTTTGGCGCACCGTTCAAGGTAAATTTTGCTGTTTTCGGTTGGTTTGGATGTTTATTTTGTAAACTTTAAATATGAGATTTCTACCTTGTTTTAGCTCCGTTTTTTAAATGGTTTTCGCCATTGAATTCCTTGTTACTTGGAGAATATTTTCATGCATAAATTTCCAGATTTCCGATGACTTTTTCCTATGATGAATTTTTTGAACCATTTTGCCCTTTCACCCGAATTAATTGATTTTTTGTGTTATTAGATTCGTTATATGATTGTGATGTTATATTTGAATAGATTTTGGTGATTTGGAGTATCGTAGAGAGGGAAAGACTTCGAAATTGACATGATTCGAGACTTTATATAAGGCAAGTGGGTTTCTAATCTTTTGTTAAATATGTTGAACCTTGTATGCTCTAATGTATATAGAATTGAGTGTTTTGGGATAGAGATGGATTAATGTAGGGTTTGATCAAAATATTTTGAATTGAGTAATTATTCCTATGGTGATATTTGACTTGTGAATTAATTTGGAAGTGTATTTTAGGGTAAATAGTGAATTATTTGATGATGATATCGAATTGGTATTTATTTTGAAATGTGACTGTTATGGAGGTTGTGATGGTATTGACATATTAAGGATATTGCAACATTTTTAGTATTGGGTATACCCCATATTCTTGTAATTTATTCCATGTGTGATTCATGAAATATTTTAATATTAAAAAAAAATAATGAGGCGATTAAATATATATGTGAGTTGGTGTGGTGTTGTGACACTTGAATTGAAAATGTGGCTAAGTGATGAGATTTCTATTTTTGAGATATATTGTTGTGGTTGGTGATTATGAGTGATTTTTTTGTGGACTTCATCATGTTCATTCATTCTATGTCACACATAATTTGCATTGATTCTGATATTGATATGAGGGAGATGGTTAAAAAAAGAAAAAGAAATTGGGACCGAGGTCTTTACCGGTCGAGATGTGATATCGAGGTCTTTGCCGGCGATATTGTGATACTAGATCTGTGATAGTGAGATTGTGATGCCGAGGTCTTTGTCGGCGACATTATGATACTAATCTATAATAGTGAGATTGTGATGTCGAGGTCTTTTCCGGCGATATTACGATGCTAAAATCTGTGATGGTGATATTGTGATGCCGAGGTCTTTGCCGGCGATATTGTGCTGCCGAGGTCTTTACCGACGATATTGTGATGCTGAGGTCTTCGCCGGCGATATTGTGATGCCGAGGTCTTTGCCAGCGATATTGTGATACTGAGATCTTTGCTATTGACATTGTGATGCCGAGGTCATTGCCGGCAATTATTGCATAAGCATTGCATCTCGTCCTTGCATATTGATATTGTGATGTCGAGGTCATCGTCGATAGTTATTGCATAAGCATTGCATCTCATCCTTGCATACTATTATGTGGTATGGTGTTATTCATGTGATTGATTATGTTATCACTTGTGAGTTATGGCTTGTGATTTGATAATTGTGATATACTGAAAAACTATCTTTATTGTGTATTATGTGTTGCTGAGCTGGGATTTTTCTGAGTGCAGGTTTGTAGTTCAGCGGTATGTGGTTGGGTGTGAAGAAGTTTCTTGGTTCTTCATTGGTTTACTCTAGGTTAGTTCCATTTGCTAAGTACTGTGTTATTTTTGGTACTCACCCCCTTGCTATATTTTTGTAGGTTGCGAGCCCGGTCCCTTTAGTTAGAATTTTCTCATTGCAGGACCGAGCTTCTGGATTATCCTTAAGGTAGCTGCTTATCTCACCGGGGTCTATCCCACAGGGAATATGTAAAAATATTGTCAATAGTAAAAAATTTAACTTGATAGACATTATCCAAATTGTGGGGATTCAATTTAAGAAAATAGAAAAAAAAACATTAAAAATAATACTAGCTTGCAATTTAATATTTATTTGTGTCAAGATAAATAGAAGTAACTAGGAATGTGTTCCCATGATTTTATAACTTTGCAAGAATAATGTGTTAGTGATCTATATTAACATTTAGCATGTAGAATAATAAGTTAAGTTCACCAAATCCTTTGACCTAGGCGAGAGGCGAATTTCACTGCGTGATTTGGTCTATCCCCTCAGTGTGACATTACTAACCCTTATCTATTGTCCCGACCTCCCCTTGGCCCAGTACGATTAATTAGATGAGAAACATCAACCAAATCTTGTTAATCAATCTTTTTTCCTATTCATTACTACCTTGATCTAGTCAGTAACACTAGGAGAGTTCTAACGTTGGCCACCATTAAAAAACAATCAAAACAAAGATAATTAATTAAAACATGCATAAAATTTACTCAAGAATCACTTTTTACATTAACTTACTTTGTTAATCCATCATGGTTCCCACAATCCTAGTTATAAAATTTAGCTACTCATTATTATTGGAAAAACACAATCACAATTTATAAAATAAACTTACTTGTGTTAATCATAAAAATTCAAGAACAATAGCTAAATAATCTTTCAATAGTCAAGAATCCAAATAAATAATAAAAGGAGATGAAAAGAATAAACCAAAATTCCCCACTCTTCGCGACGGTTCTTCCGAAAATTTCAAGCTATAAAATTCTAAAACCTAAATTATGGGTAAGTAGTAGATGTTTAATTGGGTTAGTTTTGGAAGACTTATTTTTATGGACTATTTATTGATGTAGAAAAATAACCAAGTCCAAAACAAATTGGGAAACGTAAAACCAGTAGTAATTATTTGTTGCGCCGCCTTCAATTTTTGTTACCCGTCAATAGATGCCACATGGCAGATTTAAGGTTTGCCATTTGAATGTTCGCAAGGAGCCACATATGTATCTTTATATTATTTTATTAAATTTAATCCATTAAGCTGCCTGGCTGATTTTTCTTCTGTAATCTTTCACTTTTAATTCCTTTTAGCTCCAAATTTCTTCATCTTCACGTCAATTTAATCCTTCAAATAAAATACATAATTTAACATAATTGTAAAATTTACACTCAAAAAGAATAAATAAAAGATCCAATATGAGGTAAATAATGATTAAATATGTTTATTTTTTGCCTCACATCAACACCCCACCCTTTAACTTTTGTTCGTCCTTGAGCAAACATTAATGATCATCTCAAAATATTCAAACGAGGAATGCTGCCATTTTGGGTGATACAAACAACTTAAGCCATGATACAATTTGTAACATTAAGTATACTTTTCAATCATTATGCAAGATATTCAACAAAAATAAACTTCTAACATTCTAGCCTCAGAGACGGACTTTAACTTATCAAATTAAGTTTGCTCACCTACTCCATCAAAGAAAGTTAATAAAATCGCCTATCTATCATGAAACAAGTGCCCTCACAAGAAGAAATAGTTCATACACTCAATTTAAAGAATTGAATAAAGATTAAGGACATAGCATCAAAGAACAACTCTCGCACTCACAAAAGAATTCACATGTATGCACAAAGAACCATCGGCTTACCCATTATGTACATCTCTACTAATTAAGCATGCTTGAATAGAATCAAATAGGACTTTAATGGGTTGTAGTATTGGCTAAGGGTATAGTGACTTGAACATCCTTAGACACTTTTCACACCCCTTTTTATTTATTTATTTATTTTGAACTTCATCACCTATTTTTCCTTTTACTTTCTTTCTGTTTTGCCCTCTCTTCTATTATTTTCACAAGTAACTCTCATTATATCAAGAATACTTCAATCATCTTTTTTCTTCTTTTCTCCTCCTTTTTCATATCCCATTGTTTTCTCTTCTTTTTTTATTACAATAGCCACCCTCAACTTAGGCATTTTGCTTGAGTTGAGTTGCACAATGTCCTATGATGAACTAGGGCCACTTATAGTAGTCACCCTCAAATTAGGTGTTTTACCTATGTCGAGGTGCACGATGTCCAAGGAGGGACTAGAGCCAAAGTGAGAATTACAAAAACAATGTGAAGGTAAATTTGGATAGTACAATGAAAAGGTCTCTTTTAGGCTCAAAAGGGTAACTAATGATATAATATCTGAAAAGACTAAATTTTACAAGAGAAATGAAAGAAAGCCTATTATCGTTTTTTAAAAAGCAATACTTTTTAACGTGTCGGGCAAGTTCTAGACTAGATGCAAAACATGGAATAGATGTAATTAACATCACCATACATGGCACAAGTCTCAATCAAGATGGAGCAATTCTACTTTTAAGATAGACAGGGTCATAACAAACTTATAAAATAAAAATAAGTTATATACAAAGTCAACTATGAGCCTAGGTGTCAAAAAGTGTATTTTATTTTATACTCAAGCACTCACAGAAAAATATTAGTCAAAATCATGCCTAAAATGTTTTATATCAACCAAGTTAAAAAGGTCTTTCATTTTCACTCTAAAAATAAAATAAAATACTAAAAATAAAACCTATTTTTTAAAAAAAAAAAAATTAGTTCAATGTGCTCCCCCTCAGAAAAGAACCGAAAAGAAAAACCAAGGGATGAGTGCAGTATGCTCTAATAAAAACTAAAAAAAACTAAGAATCATAGAAAAAAAACTACTTTACTCTAAAAAAAGAAAAGAAAATTAAAGAAAATTCTTTTTTTATTTTTTTAAAATTAGAACTAAATAATAAAATAAAATCCTATGACATACTCTTGGAAGATATTTCACCCCACACTTAAAATCATGCTCTGTCTCTAAAGCAATTCATAAAAAAGACTGAAGAAGAATGGTAAGAAATACTCCGTGAAACCCTTTAGGGTCTAGCTAGCAACATGTTTCTTCAAAATTTAGTAAGGGTCGCACGCACCCCATACGTAAGCTCAAAAAACGTGTTCCTTAGCTTTAAATTTGAGTACTCAGACTTCCCCTAAATTTGCAAAAATAAAAACAACACACAAAAAGCAAAATACTATACAAAAAAAAAAAAAATAAGAAGTTATGCTACTTGTTGGAGGCCTTCCACTTTTTCTTCCACCTTGAACTTATGAATTGTACTCCTAATATCTTTTCTAATTTTCTATTATGCTCAAAGAATTGTGGTATAAAAATAAAGACAACAAACAATAGAGATCGCATGTTGTACTTTATGGCCTTTACATGAGGAAGGTAATTTATTGATTTGTGCCCAATAAATTGAAGAATATAAACATATTTTTCCTCCTCCTTACATTCTTTCATATGCTCAGTTATTCAATTAATATCTCACCATCCAAACATAAAGTAGAAAAATGATTGGAATGAGGTCCAATGCGTCCTAATTCATGAATTATATTATTATTTACATCCTCGTGTTTACACATACTAGAGTTTTTAAAAATAATATTATTTACTTCTTCACAAAACTCTCGTGTATTTTTCTAAACAGTGACAACATCAATAATAGTATGATCAAGTAGTTGACCCTCCAATTTGTAAGACCCCACTTATGGGGGCAGGAGATGCAAGAAATAAGCTCGGAAATCTAAAACTGTTGATGTTTACGAAGGGGTTTATGACTCATAAGGTGGAGTACGGCCCCGTAAAGTGGGTTGGTAAAACCTGGCAGACTTGATGAAATTTGGGATCTTTTTGAAATTTAATCTATAATTTATCAAACGACTCGTAAAGCACTCTACGAATCGTAGACGGTCTCATAGAATAGGAATCAGAGAAAAAGGGAGTCTCTGAAGTTTGGAAAAAGGTTGTCAGACGAAACCCATCTACGACCCGTAAACGGGGTCTCTAGAACACGTCTAGCCAAGATTTTAATGGGGTAAATTCGACCCTTCCTCTTTTTTAAGTCCAAGTTACATCGTTTTGACCCCATATATGTCTCTTATCAGCTTATACAACCCTAGTTCCTCTCGTTCCTCCTCATAACAAAAAAAAAGGACACTTTAAGTCTCAAATCTCTCTCAAGCTCTTCAAGGCTTTCAAGTAAAGGGTGCAAGCTAGGGTTTTGACAATTCCACATCCAAATCAGGTTTCCTTCACCATAATCACTAAGGTATGTGGGTTTGATTGTGGGAACCTTCCCTCCCACAAGTCCAACCAATCTTCTTCTCAAACTACATGAATTTATGGATTATTTTATGGATATTTATGAACTTTTGTTTAAGGTGATATCACTTTCCATTGTAGGCATGGTTTCTATTTGGGTTCTTCAAGTAACGATTTTATCATTCTAAAAAAATATTTTTGTGGTTTGAGATTGTGATGGATTTTATGATATTGAAATCATGTACTCCATGATATAATGAAAAGCTATGAAGGAACCAATGGGTTTTAGTTGATTTCATGATACTCAAAAAAAGGGTATTACTATAATAATGGTGGATTGATTTGAATAACTTTAAATGAATTGATTTTACTTCTCTCTTGTTCTATACTCTTGAAATGCATGATTTTAAGTACATGTGCATATACCCACCATGTTTGACTAAATCTACATGACAATGATGCTTAAGATGATGAAAGATTATTGCATGAATTCCACTACAAGCATGTTATAATAAGTTATAGGGTCCCATGCATGTATTGAACTCATGAAAAGTTCATATGATTTTAATGTAAAATATTGAGACCTTATACCATATATTCTACCCTCTTGTGAGTAAATCATGTCTACATGAAGGGGTCATGCATGATAACTATTTTACCCTCATGTACTATACTACCTTAGGCTCACTAGAAGGGGTCATGTATGTTACAATCTCTACTCACATGTGTAATGCAATGCCTACTAAAAAGGGTCATGTCCATGCTATGTTTTTACTCTCTAGTACAAGGTTTATGCCACATGTAGGGGTCATGTATTTGAATGAGCTACTCATGCCATATTATCATGTTCTATAAGTTATACAAGTTATGATTAGACTTATGATTATTTCAAGTATTCCATGGGACTAGACCTAGTATCGAAAGTGGCTTAAGGTGGGGGGTTCGACCTAGAGGGTCCTTATATAAAGTCTTGGTCTCTTAACTATGTGCCAACATAGGTTTATTTATTTCCCTAAATGGGCTTTAGTTAGTGGATCCAACTAGGTTATGTTACCCACTATGTGGGGCTATTCTTGGTTTACCTTGGCAAGTAGACCACTCCTTTATTCGGTGTGGAGTGAACATTTTCCAAGTAGTAGCTAGCTTGATCTTATATGTCATTAGGGTCTCTTCCCACATATGTATGATATATTATGCAAATTTGACTATCTTAATGCATGTTTTAACTTAAGCATTGATTATACATGTCATATTAAGCTTATGTCAATTGATTATGATTACGCATCTTGATTATTATGGCATATGTTCCTTGTTGTATTGCACCTTGCATACTTAGTGCATTTCAAGTACTAACGCATACTTTTTTCCTACATGATCTAACCATGTAGGGATCGAAACTCCTATTCATTCTCATATTCCTCGTGGCTAGCCGAACCGTATGAAGATTGCTATTTGTGAGTCCTCCACTCTAGGGACAACATCTACCTTACTTTCAAGCTTTTGTTAAGACTCGCCTATTTCAGACTTTTTATCTTTCGAGGGTGAGCCGGGAGATGTCTTGGCCTCCGTTCCACTCTACTAGACTTGTTGTTGGATATGGAAATCTATGTATCAAGCTTGACTCCTATTATTTTTTGTAATTGTGAAGACTTCCCTTGGTCTTTTTTCCCTTCTATGCTTGTTATATGTAGATGGATGTGATGGAAGTCCCAAGTCCTAAATTCCCTATAGCTTGAGTCCTACTTACCTGTCCCTTAGACGTATTTGCTATATGATTCATGCAAATCCTCTTCCCTATGATATCCCCTTAGCGTGAGTCCAAAGTCCTGTTTACCATTAGAAATTATGTGATATATGTTTATTTCTCTTTTTATTCTTCTGTAAAACTAGGAATGTGCTATGCATGCTTAAGAGGCTTATTTGGGATACCCTTCGGGTTTCCATTTGTTGTGTCACATCTAGGCCCTAGGCTTGGGGTATGACATGCTTGGTATCAGAGCACTAGGTTTGTAAATGGTCCTTAGAATCCAATACAGCACGTCAAGTAGAGTCTTGTTCATGGTTGTGAAGTGCACCACAACTATGACTAGGAGGCTATGAGGCTTTTAGGAAATGTTTCACTTCTTCATGATCTATGTCATGCCTTAGATTTAAAATAAGATTTACTTCCCTAATGGGTAGTATTTTGCTCTTATAGATCATGCCAAAACCAAGGAGAATGGCTCAAAGAGCTCCCACTCCTAAGGAGGGTCCGACCCATTCGTCTCCTCAAACTCCCCAAGAAGAAGGGGTTACACATGCCGAATTCCGAAACGTCATCTCCATGTTGGCACAAGCCGTGACCAACCAATTGAACCTAGGAGCCCAAGCTTCTCATGCTCCCACCCGGCCTTCAAGAGTTAGGGATTTCACAAGTATGAACCCTCTAGGGTTCCATGGCACCAAAACGGAGGAGGAACCCTAAGAGTTCATTGATGAAATATACAAAGTGCTTGCTATTATGAAGGCAAATTTAGAGGATAAGGCGAAACATGTGGCCTATCAACTCAAGGGTTTTGCAAAAGTTTGGTCTACTCAATGGAAACTTGCAAGGGGAAACAATGATCCCATCTCATGGGAGGAAATTAAAGCCGCCTTCCTCAATCGATTCTTCCTTATTGAATTGAGAGAGGAAAAGATTATGGAATTCAGGGATCTCAAGCAAGGCTCCATAAGTGTGAGGTAGTATTCCCTCAAGTTTATCAAGCTCTCTAAATATTTTCCTCACGTGGTTGTCGACTCTAGAGTAAGGATAGACAAGTTTGTGTCGGGGGTATCCAACTTGGTGAATGAAGAATGTCGCACCGCTATGCTTGTAGGTGATATGGACTTGTCTTGGCTCATGACTTATGCCGAGCAACTTGAAGGGGAGAAGATAAAGAAGAGAAAGAGTAGAAAGTCCAAGAAGTCTCAGTATGATGGTGGTTTTCAAGGTGCTAAGGGTGGTTGTTTCTAACAAGGTTACAAATTCCGAGGCCAAGGATCCTTCAATTTTCAAAACAAAAGGTTTTCTAATGATAGGGTGCCTAACCCTAAGGTTTAAGGTGTCAATGGTGGGATGACTCTTCCAAGTTTCCCAAAGTGTGGGAGAAATCATGAAGGCAAATGCTTGAGGGATTCGAATGCTTGCATAGGTGCGGAAAAGTAGGCCACAAGCTAGTTGATTGTCACTATGCTCAAAACATAAAGATGGTTGTCCTCAAGGACAAGGTGCTCATGTTGATCAAAGGGCATAAGGAGGCCAACAAGGGGGGTGCTCCATGGCACAATCGGTTTTATGCTTTTCAAGGAAGATAAGGAGTGGATAAGGTGCCCGATGTTGTTACCGGTATGTCTAAGGTTTATGATTATGATGTGTATGCTTTATTGGATTCGGGTGTTTCCCTTTCTTTCATTACTCCCTTTGTTACTAATAAGCTTCATGTGTGTCCCGAGTTGTGTGTGAACCCTTTAAGGTGTCTACCTCCGTTGGTGATTCCATTATTGCTAGAAGGGTCTATAGAGGTTTTCGCATGTCTATATATTGCATAAAGTGTTGCCTTGTGATTTTGTTGAACTTGACATGGTGAATTTTGATATCATTCTTAGGATGGATTTGTTACATGCATATCATGTTTCTATTGATTGTAGAACTCGTAGGGATAAATTCCAATTTCCTAAAGAGCCCATCTTTGAGTGGGAAGCTCATAATTCCGCGGTCAAGGGTAGGTCTATTTCTTGTCTTAAGGCACAGAAATTGATTTCTAAGGGTTGCATTTAGGATCTCATAAGGGTTTGGGGTATCGAGTCTAAAGTCCCTCCTATAGAATTATTTTCGATTGTCAATGAGTTTCTTGATGTCTTTATTGATGAACTTCTCATGTCCCTCCCAGAAGGGAGATAGATTTCGATATAGATCTTCTCCCCAATAGTCAATCCATTTGCATTCCTCCTTATCGTATGGACTCGGCAGAATTAAAGGGGTTAAGGGACCAATTGAAAGATTTGTTGGAGAAGGGTTTTATAAGGCCTAGCAAGACACCTTGGGATGCATCGGTGTTATTTGTAAGAAAGAAAGATGGCTCACTTAGAATGTGCATCGACTACTGATAACTCAATAAGGTCACAATAAAGAACAAGTATCCCTTGCCAAGGATAGATGGCCTATTTGATCAACTACAATGGGCTAGTCATTTTTTTAAGATAGATCTTCGGTCCGAGTACCACCACATGAGGGTAAGGGAGTGTAATATTCCCAAGATGGCATTTTAGACTATATGGGCATTTTGAATTTGTAATGATGTCATTTGGTTTAAATAATGCACAGGCAATATTTATGGATCTCATGAATAGGGTCTTTAAACCCTACATTGACATGTTCGTGGTGGTCTTTATATATGACATATTGATTTACTCCCAAAGTGGAGAAGAACATGAGAAGCATTTGAGGGCAGTATTGCAAATGTTGAGGGATAAGAAGTTGTTTGCTAAATTTGATAAAAGTGAATTCTGGTTTAAGGAAGTTGCATTCCTAGGGCATGTGGTGTTGGGTGATGGAATTATAGTGGGACCCTAAGAAAATGGAAGTGATAAAAAAAATGGCTTAGGCCATTGACTCCAATGGATATTAGGAGTTTCTTGGGCTTAGTAGGGTATTACTGAAGGTTCGTGAATGGTTTCTCTCAATTGCTTCCCTTTTGAAAACATTGACCCAATTGAAAGCAAAGTTTATTTGGACCGACGAATGCGAAAGGAGTTTTCAAACTTTGAAAGATAAGCTTACATCCACTCCTATTTTTGCTCTATAGGAAGGGTTAGACGGGTTTGTGGTTTACTGTGATGCTTCAAGGATTGGTTTGTGGTGTGTATTGATGCAAAATGGCAAGGTCATAGCATATGCTTCTCAACAATTAAAGGTGCACAAGCGTAATCATCCCACCCATGATCTTGAATTGGTGGCCGTGGTATTTGCTTTGGAGATATGGCACATTATTTGTATGGGGTTCGTGTAGATATATTTACCTGTGTTCACTCAGGGGGATCTCAATTTAAGGCAAAGAAGGTGGTTAGAACTCCTCAAGGATTATGACATAAGTGTGCATTATCATCCCGACAAAGCTAATGTGGTGGTCGATGCTCTAAGTAGAGTGTCTATGGAAAGTGTACCTCATATTGATGATGACAATAAAGGAGTGGCTAGAGAAGTTCACCGGTTAGCTAGGTTGGGAGTTATGTTGAATGAAATTCAAAATAGAGGCGTGGTGGTTATTGATGGTTCCAAATCTTCTTTGGTTGAAGAGGTCAAGTCCAAGAAAGACCTTGACCCCACCTTACTAGAATTGAAAGCTTCGGTGAGGGATGGTAAAGTGGAGGTTTTCTCCCAAGGGGGAGATGGCGTCCTTAGATACCGACATGGGTTATGTGTACCTAATATTTATGGAATAAGGGATTTGATCTTGCAAGAGGCACATAATTCATCCTACTCTATCCATCTCAGTTCTACAAATATGTATAGAGATTTGAGGGAGGTTTATTGGTGGGGTGGTATGAAAAGAGATATTTCTAAGTTTGTGGCCGGTTGTCACAATTGCCAACAAGTCAAAGCCGAACATCAAAGGTTGGGTGGCCTAGCCCAAGACATAGAAATCCCTACTTGGAAGTGGGAAGAGATCAATATAGATTTTGTGCTTGAGTTTCCAAAGACTAGGATGCAATTTGATTCTACTTGGGTTGTTGTTGATAGAATGACAAAATCGGCTCACTTTCTAGTTGTTGTTGATAGAATGACAAAATCGGCTCACTTTCTACCGATTAGAACAACTTATGGCGTCGAAGATTATGCCAAGATATATAATCATCAGTTGGTCAAGTCGCATGGGTTACCGTTGTCTATTATTTTGGATTGTGGTGCTCAATAAACTTTTCACTTATGGAGATCCTTCAAAAAGGGCCTTGGTACTAGAGTTACACTTAGCACGGCGTTTCATCCTCAAACAGATGGCCGAGCCAAAAGGACAATTCAAACTCTTGAAGATATGCTTAGGGCTTGTATTTTAGAGTTCAAGGGTAGTTGCGATGAATACCTACCACTCATTGTGTTTTCTTACAATAATAGCTATCACTCTAGCATTGGAATGGCTCCCTTCGAAGCTCTTTATGGTAGTCGATGTAGGTCCCCACTTGGGTGGTTTGATGTGGGGGAAATTCTTTATTGGGACTGGATTTGGTCACGGAGGCTTTGGAAAAAGTGAGGTTGAAAAGAGAGAGATCATAGATAGCTCAAAGTAGGCAAAATTCCTACTTCAACACAAGAAGGAGAGACCTTGAATTTGATGTTGGTGATTGGGCGTACTTGAGGGTCTCACCCATGAAGGGTGTGGCTTGGTTTGGAAAGAAAGGAAAGTTGAGCCCAAGATTTGTAGGGCCTTATAGAATTGTGAAGAGAATTGGTAAGGTTGCCTATGAGTTAGAGTTTCCCACGGAGATGAGTATTATTCATCCGGTCTTCCATATGTCCATGTTGAGGAAGTATGTAGGTGACCCAAGTTCTATAGTACCTTTGGATGTTGTGGGTGTTGTAGAAGATAACTTAACTTATAAGGAAGTCCCGGTGGAAACACTTGATAGACAAGTGAAGAGGTTGAGAAACAAAAATATGGCATCCATCAAAGTGCTTTGGAGGAACCAACAAGTTGAGAGTGCCATATGGGAAGATGATGCCGATATGAAAAAGAGATATCCCTATCTTTTCCATTTCGATCAAGCTTGAGGTAATACGATTTTCCAATCTTAGAATCTCCCCTCTTTGCATTCCATCTTCATGACATTCATGCATGTTTATGTGAATCAGAGGTTGCATTATAAGTGCTATTTGAAATATGGTTTAAATATTATAAATGGTTTGTGTGTTGCATTCTTTATATAGTGCAGGAGAGATGCAAGGCTCCATTCGTAATGTAAGACCCCACTTAGCACATTCGGGGATGAGGGGAGGAGATAATGTAAGACCCCACTTATGGAGGCAGGAGAGATGCAAGAAATAAGCTTGGAAATTTGAAATTGTTGATGTTTATGAAGGGGTTTACGACTCGTAAGATGGAGTACGGCCAGTAAAGTGGGTTCGTAGAACCCGATAGACTTGATGAAATTTGGAATCTTTCTGAAATTCAATCTATGATTTATTAGATAACTCGTAAAACGCTCTACGAGTCCTAGATGGTCTCGTAGAATGGGAGTCAGAGAAAAGGGAGTCTCTAATGTTTGGAAAAAGGTCATCATACAAAACCCATCTACGGCCCTTAGAATGTTCTGCGGCCCATAAATGGGGTCTTGTAGACCTGTCCGACTAGGACTTTAATAGGGGTAAATTTGACCTTTCCTCTTTTTCTAAGTCCAAGCTATGTTGTTGTGACCCCATCTATGTCCCTTATTAGCTTATGCAACCCTAATTCCTCTCATTCACCCTCATTTCAAAAAAACATTCTAAGTCTCAAAACTCTCTCAAACTCTTCAAGGCTTTCAAGTAAAGGTGCGAGCTAGGGTTTTGAATCTTCCATCTCCAAATAAGGTTTCCTCCATCATAATAACTAAGTTATGTGGGTTTGATTGTGGGAACATTCTTTTCCACAAGTCCAACCAATCTTTTTCTCAAACTACATGGATTTATGGATTATTTTATGGGTATCTATGAACTCTTATTTAAGGTGATATCACTTTGCATTGTAGACATGGTTTCTAATTGGGTTTTTCAAGTAATGATTTTATTATGCTAAAATAATATCATTGGGGTTTGATATTGGGATGGATTATATGATTTTAAACTCATGTACTCAATGATGCCATGAAAAGCTATGAAGGAACTTATGGGTTTTAGTTGATTTTTGTGATACTCAAAACAAGGGTTTTACTATAATAATGGTAAGTTGATTTGAATAACTTTAAATTAATTGATTTTACTTCTCTCTTATTCCATACTCTTGAAATGCATGATTTTAAGTACATATGTATAAACCCACCATGTTTGACTAAATCTACATGACAGGGATGTTTATGATGATGAAAGATTATTGCATGAATTCCACGACAAGCATGTCATAATAAGTTATGGGCTCCTATACATGTATTGAACTCATGAAAAGTTCCTACGATTTTCAAGTAAAATGTTGAGCACTTATGACATATATTCAACCCTCTTGTGAGTAAATCATGTCCACATGAAGGGGTCACGCATGATAACTCTTTACTCTCATGTACTATACTACCTAATGCTCCCTAGAGGGGGTCATGTATGTTACAATCTCTACCCTAATGTGTGATGCATTTCCAACTAGAAGGGGTCATGTCCATGCTACGTTTTTACCCTCTAATTCAAGATATATGCCATGTATAGGGGTCATGTATTTGAATGAGCTACTCATGCCATGTTATCTTGTTCTATAAGTTATGCAAGTTATGCTTAGACTTATGATTATTTAAAGTATTCCGTAGGACTAGACCTAGTACTGAAAGTGGCTTAAGGTGGGGGCTCGACCCAAACTATGTGCCATCATAGGTTTATATTATTTCCCTAAATGGGCTTTTACTAGTAGATCCAACTAGGTCATGTTACTCACTATGTGGGGTCATGCTTGGTTTACCTTGGCGAGTAGACCACTCCTTCATTCGGTGTGGAGTGAACATTTTCCATGTAGTAGCTCGCTTGGTCTTATATGTCGATTAGGGTCTCCTCCCACATATGTATGATATATTATGCAAGTTTGACTATCTTCATGCATGGTTTAACTTAAGCATTGATTATACATGTCATATTGTGCTTATGTCAATTGATTATGATTACGCATCTTGATTATTATGGCTTATGTTCTTTGTTGCATTGCACCCTGCATACTTAGTACATTTCAAGTACTAACGCATACTTTTTGCCCACATGGTCTAACCATGTAGGGAGTGGAACCCCTATTCATCCTCATCCTCCTCGTGGCTAGCTGTATCGTTTGAAGATTGCTATTGGTGAGTCTCCAACTCTAGGGACAACATCCATCTTACTTTGAAGCATTTGTTAATACTTGCCTATTTTAGATTTTTTATCTTTTGAGGGTGAGTCCGGGAGATGTTTTGGCCCATGTTCCACTCTTTCTAGAGGTGTTGTTGGATACGGAAATCTATGTATCTTACTTGACTCCTATTATCTTTATGTAATTGTGAAGACTTTCCTTAGCCTCTTTTTTCCTTCTATGCTTGTTGTGTGTGGATGGATGTGATGGAAGTCCCAAGTCCCTAAATGCCCCTATAACGTGAGTTCTACTTACCCGTCCCTTAGACTTATTTGTTATGTGTTTCATGAAAATCCACTTCCCCGTTATATCCCCATAACGTCAGTCCAAAGCCTCATTTCCCCTTAGAAATTATGTGCTATGCATGCTTAAGAGACTTGTTTGGGATCCCCTTCAGGTTTCCATTCGTCGTCTCATGTCTAGGCCCTAGGCTTGGGGTGTGACAAAATTTTAGCTCTTTAAGTTGCCCTATAAGCATTTTTTCTTCCTCAAACAATTCATAACTAACTTGTTGAGAGTCAAACGTATCAACTTTTACACTCAACTCAACACTTAAAATGTGAATATCCAAGCCAAACTGATGAACATCTGACAAAAGCGTATAGTTGCCTAAGTCGAGATTTTCTAATATTTTCAAGAAGTACGCATTGCGATTCAAAAACTTATCTACAACTCCTCTCAGCCCAATACTCCAATCATCCAATATTTCTTCAACAGGGGGCATCATATTAATAAGAAAAAAAAAAGAAAAAAAAGTTAGGGACTACAAGTAAAAATAAATACTGAAGACAATATTTAAATCATATTCCTCAGTAACGGCGCCATTTTTTGGTAACGTCCAAAACATACTTCTCAAAAGAATATAAATGGTCTCTTGCAATATATTTACCCAACTTGTTGATTGGGGTCGATCCCACAAGGAATATGGAAAAATATTGTCAATAGTAAAATTTTTAACTTGATAGTCGTTATTGAAATTGGGGGTTTTAATTTAGGAAAATAGAAAACAACAATAAAAATAATAATATGTTGCAATTTAATATTTATTTTTGTCAAGATAAATAGAAGTAACTAGGAATGTATTCCCATGATTTTATAACGTAGAAAGAATAATGTGTTAGTGATCTATTTCAATATATAGAAAGCAGAACGGTAAGTTAAGTTCACCAAATCCTTTGGCCCAGGCGAGAGGCGAATTTCACTGCGTGATTTGGTCCATCCCCACAATGTGACATTACTAACCCTTACCTATTGTCCCAGTACAACCTCCCCTTGGCCCAGTTCAGTTGATTAGACGAGAAACATCAATCAAATTGTGTTAATTAATCTTTTTTCCTATTCACTACTACCTTGATACAGTCAGTAACACTAGGCAAGTTCTAAGATTAGCCACCATTAAAAAGCAATCAAAACGAAAAGAATTAATTAATACATGCATAAAATTTACTCAAAAATCACTTTTTACATTAACTTACTTTGTTAATCCATCATGGTTATCACAATCCTAGTTATAAAATTTAGTTACTCATCATTATTGGAAAAACACAATTAAAATTTACAAAAATAACTTACTTGTGTTAATCATAAAAGTTCAAGAACAATAGCTAAATAATCTTCCAGGAGTCAAGAATACAAATAAATAATAAGAGGAAATGAAAAGAATAAATCAAAATTCTCCACTCTTCGTAACGGCTCTTCCAAAAGTTTCAAGTTATAAAATTCTAAAACCTAAATTATGGGTAAGTAGTAGATGGTTCATTGGGTTAGTTCTAGAAAAAATTATTTTTGAGAACTATTTATAGATGTAGAAAAATAACCAAGTTCAAAACAAATTGGGAAACCTAAAACCGGTAGGAATTATATGTTGTGTACCCTTTAAGTTTTGTTGCCCGTCAATAGCTGCCCACGTGGCAGATTTAAGGTTTGCAATTTGCAAGGATCCGCATATGTATCTTTATATATTAAATTTAATCCATTAAGCTGTCTGCTTGATTTTTTTCTATACTCTTTCATTTTTAATTCGTTTTAGCTCCAAATTTCTTCATCTTCACGCCAATTTAATCCTACAAATAAAATACACAATTTAGCATAATTCGTAAAATTTATACTCAAATATAATAATGGATCAAATATTAGGTAAATAATGATTAAATATGTTTATTTTTCGCCTCACATCAACATACGAGGGTGAGGGGTTGACAGGTGGATATATCAAAGACTATTATCCACCAAATGTTGTTTGGGGTTCCCAGTCCCCAGGTCTACAACAGAGTTTGACAAGAGATTAGGGCAGACTCGGGATCAGACCCTTATGAGAGACCAAGCCCGCAGGGCCTCTTTGATGAGATGGGTTGCTGACCACATAGCAGAGCAGGGCCCAGACCCTGAGTGGATTTCTACATCAACAAAGCCCATATTGAAGGTCTCACTCAGCTTCATTGGCAATTTTGGTGGGTTGTGGTGAGATCACAGATCCAATCCACACTTATAGATAATACACTAACGTTGGACTGTGTAGTATTAGTTGTCAGCATCTTGACTGGCTATGAGATTGATTGGGCCTGCTTGATTATAAAGCAGATACATGAGGCGCCCCTGAAGAGGTCCACCTCCATCCCCTTCTAGTGCCTGATTTATAGACTCTGTATAGAGTCGAAGGTGGAGATATTACACCACTTAGACTCTTTGATTGAGGTTCAGCGGAGCTTGATGCCAGCCTGATAAAGGATGATGATAATCTGGTGACCCTCTAGCGAGCACCACGCTCTCCTGCTTAGATGCCAGAGATGTTCGTTGTTGTATCACCACCTGAGCCTCCATCTACCACCACTACTGTTGCTCCCACTACTGAGGGGCCCCCACAGACTGAGGGTGATAAGGAGAGGGGGCCCACGACTACTACTACTAACCCAGGAATCGTGCTCACATCGACAGCACCCGTTGGTATGGTATATGTGTCAGTAGCTTCTATTCAGGCCATGGTGCAGAGGCAAGCCCGCACTGAGCACCGCTGACTCAGTTATTATAGCAGATTTGGCCCTGGGTCCACCAGGCTATTTTAGAGGCTAAGGCTTTTATGCAGGCATTCATGGTGGCCGTTATTCAGGAGAGACTTACATTCGTGGATAGCCACATTGATGCATTTGAGTGGCGAGTACAGCAAAGCCTCAGCTTAGCACAACCTGTAGACATGACGACCATTTAAACGAAGATCCAACAACTCCGGGTAGATAGGATAGTAGCACTAGCAGTAATAATTATGTTACCACTGACCAATCCCATAGAGGCGGTGGTAGATTTATTTACTTCAGCGGAGAAATCACCCCCTTCCCTCGGGAAGAGGCCCCGCATTGATGATCCTGATACAGTGCGACTAGAGGCGAGGTTGACAATGGAGCAACCATATGAGCTCACTGGGGTACGCTCGATGCAGGATGAGGAGATGTGGCAAGCTCGTGAGCTAGAGAGAGTGAGAGGTGCTGGACTCTCCATGCTCCTACTACTGAGGAGGCCATCGGGCTTAGGCACCCAGATATGTTCTTTTTTGACTGTTGTGCTTTTTTATTTTATTTTGTGCATTGAGGACAATGCAAAGCTTTTTCGATGGTTGTGTGTAATTATAGGCCTTAGTCAAGTCTGAGTAACTTTTGCCTATAACTATCCCAAATTTTGCATCTGAGGGGCTTTGTTGCATGTGTTTTTTTCCCATGGATATTTACTTTCTATTGGACCGGCATGTTTAGGATATGTAGGTAGTATTAGTAGCATGAGTATTGAAGTCTATGGTATATGTTAGTTTTTGTTTGAATAATGATACCCACCAAAAATTTAGTTTGTTAGTTAGTCTTGATAGCAACCATACATGTTTGATTTTTTGACAATGCTTATTCTAATAAGTGAGGTTAAATTGTCATGAAAAGAATGATCCGAGAATCTTTGTTAATAGTGTAATTAGTGCCATGTGCGTGTGGGCTTTCTTTGCTAAGCTCTTATTGTGTGCTTCAATTCAGAACTTGTTATGTTACTCTGACTTAGATTGTGGGTTAATTGTTTAGGAAAGGATCTTAGGCAGTTATTCATATTAGTCCACTTAGCCTAAATAATCAACCAAATGTGTAAAGTATCCCTTGATCCCAATGTTTGAGCCTTGCATGTACCTTTTCTTTGTAAAAAATTTAAGTTACCTAGCCCTGTTAAATGTAAAATCCTAAAATAGGCCCTGAACCTTTCTTGAATATTATGCACCTTGACTAAGGAAAAAATCTTAAGTTAAGGGTGGCTACCAAAAGTGGCCTTGGTTCATAGGTTAGATATTGTGCACCTCGACTCAGGCCAAAAGCCTAAGTTGAGGGTGGTTGGTGTAAAGATAATCACATACAATGAGGTAGAAGCTAGTGATACATGGAAAAAGGGATAAAAATGTGTTCTGGGTGTAAGAAAAATGAGTAGATGCCTAATCAATGAGTTAAAAAGAAAAATGATGTGAAAACGAAAGAGCAATGAGCTAAAAATGAGAATAAAACACCCAGAAAAGCTTGAAATAGGATAAGGGGAGAATGATGTGAAAAATTGACAAGTGTTGGTAGGGCAAATGTAGAATAACGCAGTGTCAAGGAGAGTCTTTAGTCACTATGTTCCTAAAACATCATACCAAAGACCCTAAGCCTACGTTACAAGCCAAGAAAGTTTTATAGTGATCCTAGTCCAAATAGTCCAAGGTCATAGTCATGAGTATAGGGGAAAGCATATGGTATTGAGCATGGTATTTGAATATCTTTTGTGAGAGTGAATGATTTTGTGTAGTCCCAAGCATTGAATATGAAAATATCATCATGAGTGGGATGTGAGACTTCTTTCAGTGAGGGCAGTTACATTGCATTATTGATATTGGACTAATTCTGTGATTGTTGCTTATCGTTAATTACCTTACTTGTCATAGTTACACTGTCGCATGTATTGATTTGCATTGGTTTGCTTGATAGCTATCTGATATGCATTTTTGAGTGGTGTAGGTATCTCTGCAAGAGTTTGAGATGATGTGTGCCATTAGATTGAGGTCTGTGTGTTACTGTATTGCTTATGTAGATTGAGTCTGTTGCTTGAGGACAAACAACAATTTTTAGTTGAAGGTGTTGATGTGTTGTAAAAATACAACACTTTTGATGCTTAAAACTTGGAATTTTGTGTGTTCTCAAAGTGATGTTAGTATATTTGATGTGTTCTTATGTTTGTTTTGCAGGATTACAGGGTTTGGCATAATTTTGGCTAAGTGTGAAGATGTTGACATTTTTGCTGTTGTACGACATCCTTTATGGGCCATGGAAGTTCCACGGCCCGTAGAGTTGGTTTCGTAGCAAAATCTAATGAAGGGAGATTTTCCAAAGTTGAATATACGAACATGAAGACAACCCATAAAACTTTGTATGAGTCATAGATGTGGTGTCGTACCCTGAGGATCAGATTGTAGAGAGTTGCTGAAAAGTCATCAAATGAAACCCTTCACAGCCTATAAATCTTTATACGACCCTTAGATAGGTCTTGCAGAAGTTAACCCTAGAATTAAAGTTGAATTTCATAAAGTTGTAAGGACCCAAGTTTTCGAACGACTTTATCGGATCTCATAACGTTGGCCCGGGAGAAAATTTAACCAAGTGTCACTCCATGGGAGGCCCACACGGCTAGTGTGAAGCCACACGGACCATGTGGACTTCAGTAGAGAGATACTTGGCCATAACTTTGATTATGGGAATTCGACAGAGAGTTTCGGACTAAGTGAGGGCACACGGCCACCCACACGGTCCGTGTGGTGTGTCACGGGCCGTTTGGCCCACCGTATGACTCACAGCGTGAAATTATTCCAAGTACAAAATTACCATCTCATAACTTTTTTGTGCAAGATTTTTTTAAGTGTCATCACACTGCTATTGACACGACCCGTGTAGCATCACACGGGTCATGTAGCCGTCCGTAAGGCACTTTTTCGCTTCAAAAAAAAATTTAAGTGTTGAACATCGTAAAAATTGTTTAAGTTTCACCTCACGAGCACTGCTCACGGGCCGTGAAGTGAGTCACAGACCGTGTAGGTGGCAATGAAGTCGTGACGGTCCATTTTTCATTCATTTCATTAATGGCTTTTATGTAATTACAACATATTTTAATTGTGATTTATGACCTTTTTTTGCCGAACCTAGACCCCTAAATCAGTTGATACCCTTCTATTCTAATTCATTCTCATTGGAAGCACTCTCACACTAAAATCAACTCCCAAAATACTCTCTAAGTCCTTCTCTCAAGACTCAAGCTTGGGTTCAATTGGGAGATTCAACTTCAAGCTAAATTCTTCTCAAATTCATTTTCCTAATCAAGGTATGTGGGATTGATTCTTGGTCCTTTTCAACCAAGAAGATCCAAACTCTTTTAAATTGATTTTCATGAATTTTAGCTTACTTAAAAATGTGGGTTTTCATTATTATTTGATCTTATTGTATCCAATTGATGTATGGTTATACTTTATCTATGATTTTCAATTACTTTAATCCCTATCATAATGATCTACATTGAAGTTATGAAGTTGTGGACATGCATGTCCCCTTTAAAGTTTGGTTTATGCATGGTTGATTTCAATTATGATTTGGATGTTGATTTAGTTATGGATTTACTTTAATTTCATATTATAATTTTGATTTTAGCTTGAATCTATATTACCCATGCTATTCTCACATCACTCATGGGATGTACATTCATGGACATTGGTTTTTATGGAAATTATGAAGTGAGTTAAGCCCAATTATGTTTTATGAAATGATTTTTGATAAGGTATTGGTTACGACAAGAATGTGATCACATATATGTCAATGATTATGACTTTTGATCATTTTTGGTGCTTGCACCATTCTGTATTTGTAATTGAGCTAGTCCTATGCATAATCACAAGCTATGATTTGGCATTTGAGCCTAATTGTGCATTAATCAGATTCTAAATGACTATTGCCCTTTTGAAAGTATGTATATATACTATATGTATTCTCGTGGGATGTTGACTTAACACCGATGGATTGATGGCATCAGGGCTATCTCCAAGGGTCCTCTCCCTTTTCTCGAACTATATGCCTAGCATATCTTATGAGAATCCTATCTGAAATGGGATATGTTCCCGTAAGGAAGGTTGCTTCATGCAAAATGGGATATATTCCTGTAAGGTGAAGTATTATGATATGATATGAAAAATCCTTTTCGAAATGGGATATGTTCTCGTAAGGGGGTTGCTTCATACAAAATGGGATATAATTCCCGTAAGGTGAAGTATGGTTTACCTTTGGCAAGTAGACCACCTCTGTACCAGGGAGGGGATTTCATCGGGGTTCCAAGTACTAGCTCACTTGGTCTTACATGTCGGTTGAGGTCACATCCCCACTAAATATGAACATCATTGCATTCATGCTTCACAAATTTCATGGCATATCGTATACGTCTTCCTTGATTATATAACCTTTTTATATTATGTGTCCTTGTCATTTAACATTGAATTGCAGGTTTGATAAGTCATATGCATTGCATGCCCACATACTTAATACATTCAAATTTACCAACGCATACTCTATGCCTACAGAATTTTACCATGTAGGGGTGAGCACTACGACTATCCATCGTTTGACGAGTAGCTTAAATTCTAAAGGTTAAACTTGTGGTGAGTCCCAGCTTCCATGGATAAGCCATCTTCCTTTATTTATGTTATCTTTTTTCTACTTTCTTATTTGAGGGTGAGCCGGGGACATGTCTTGGCCCCTGTTCCATCTTATGACTAGAGGCATTGTTGGACATCTTGTAGACTCCTATAGATTTTATATATATATATATATATGCTATATGATGTATTTGGAGCTTATGTTTTTGGTTACCCTTAGAAATGGCTACTACGGATCAATTATGGATATATGTTATGTTGGCATGTTTGGTGTGGAAATATGGAAGGTCCCAAGTCTCGTTTGCCCCATAGTGTGAGTCCTACTTACCCATCCCTTAGTATTATGTGTTATTATTTGATTGCGCTTCCGAACAGATGATATGGATTTGGATACTTTGAGGCTTGTTTGGGGACTCTCGGGTACCCATTCGCTGTGTAACATCTAGACCCTAGTCTCGAGTTGTGACAAAAGATGGTATCAGAGCCCTAGGTTTATAAATGGTCCTCGGAGTCCAACATGCTGCGTCAAGTAGAGTCATGTTCATGGGTGTGAAGTGCACTATGCCTATGAGTGGGAGGCTACGAAGACGTTCTAGGAATTGCCTCACTTCTTCATGTCTTACGACATGCTATGGCTTGTATATTTTGGTCTCCCTATCTTGATGGTGTCGTTTCTCTATTTCATAAGATACCTCAAGGAAGACCCCACCCTCCAAGGCCGGCTCCGGCCAATGAGGATCAGAAACCTCAAGAGCCTATAGATTAACCCATCTCAAACGGTGAATTTCGTATATCCTTTGCCATGTTTGCCCCGGTGGTGACATCTCAGACAAGGCAGGTTAATCTGCCACAAGATCCTACACCAGCTTCTAGGGTGAGAGATTTCACCCGAATGAATCCTACGGAGTTCCATGGGTCAAAGGCTGATGAGGACGCTCAGGATTTTATTGATGATCTCACCAAGATATTGAACACTATGGATGTCACTTCTGAGGAAAAGGAAGAATTGGATGCCTATCAACTGAAAGATGTGGCCCAGGTGTGGTATACCCAATGGTCCATGGAGAGGGTTTGCAGTGGTGATGTCAATTGGGACGAGTTCTGACTTGCGTTCCTAGATCGCTTCTTTCCACTTGAGCGTAGGGAGGCCAAGATGACTGAATTTATCAAACTCAAGCAAGGAGGTATGAGTGTGAGGGACTACGCCCTAAAATTCACAAAGCTCTCCAAGTATGGTCCGTCACTTGTGGCTGACCATCATGCAAGGATGCACAAGTTCGCTTCTGGTATCTCTGACCTGCTTGTAAAAGAATGATGTACTGCTATGCTCATACAGGATATGGATATTTCTAGACTCATGGTGTAAGCTGAACAGATCGAAGGGGAGAAACTCAAGGAGAGAAGGGTACATGATCCTAAGAGGGCCTGTTTTGATGATGGATTCTCTGGTTCTCGGAGTGGTAGCTTTGGTTGCTTTCAGCAGGGCCAAGGTTCTGGTGCTCGAGTTGCTAATGCTCGGGTACCTCCTCCTAGGGCACCGGTTGGTGGTGGACAGGGGTATCTTCTGTGTAACAAGTATGGAAAGCCCCACACGGGTGTTTTTTTGGAGGGATTTGGGTGTTTACTACGGGTGTGGTGATAAAAAATATAAGGTTGTTGATTGTCCTAAGAATTCCCGTAGAGGCCAAGGTCAGGTAGCTCAAGGCTAACAAAGGGCTCCCCAAGGTGTTGCCCCAAGGAATAACAGGTTCTATACGCTCCATGCCTGTCAGGATGTTGAGGAAGCTCTGAATGTCATGACTAGTATGTCAAAAGCCTTTGATTTTGATATTTATGTTTTGCTTGACTCGGGTGCAAACTTGTCTTTTGTGACTCCTCGGTTGGCTGTTAAATTTTGTTTGAGTCCTAAGATTTTGAAAGATCCTTTCTCGGTTTATACTCCCATGGGTGAATTTGTTATTGCACATAGAGTCTATCGTGGTTCTCCAGCTTCTATGTTGCACAAAGTTTTCCCATGTGACCTTGTGAAACTTTAGATGTTTGATTTTGAAGTGATTCTTAGGATAGATTGGTTGCATGAATCATATGCCACTATAGATTGTAGAACCCAGAAGGTCAAGTTCCAACCTCCCAGTGAGCCCGTTCTTGAATGGAAAGGTAGTGACTCCTCTATTAAAGGTTGGTTTATTTCCTACCTCAAGGTCCGAAAAATGATTTCCAAGGGGTGCATTTATCATATTGTGAGGGTCAAGGATATGGATTCTGAAGCACCTACACTTGAGTCGGTTCCTATGGTGAATGAGTTTTCGGACGTGTTCCCCGAAGACTTGCCCGATGTTCCTCCTGAAAGGGAGGTAGACTTCGCATAGATCTTTTTCTGGATACTCAACCTATCTATATTCCTCCTTATTGTATGGCGACGGCGGAGTTGAAAGAATTAAAAGAGCAATTGAAGGATTTGTTTGAGAAAGGATTCATTAGGCCTAGCATATCATCATGGGGTGCTCCAGTGTTGTTTGTAAGAAAGAAGGATGGATCTCTTCGAATGTATATTATTTATCGGCAGCTGAATAAGGTGACCATTAAGAATAAGTACCCGTTTCTCAGGATTGATGACTTGTTCGACCAGCTTTAAGGGGATACTCATTTTTTAAAGATTGATCTTCCTTTGGGGTATCGTCAGTTGAAGGTTAGGGAGGGTGACATTCCCAAGACAGCCTTTCAGATAAGGTATGGGCACTTTGAGTTTGTGGAAATGTCATTCGGCTTAACCAATGCTCTGACCATGTTCATGGATCTAATGAATTGTGTGTTTAAGCAATTTCTTGACAGTTTTGTGGTGATCATTGATGACATTCTCATTTACTCCCGAATTGAGCAAGAGCACAAGGATTATTTGAGAATGGTGCTACAAACCTTGAGAGAGAAGAAGTTGTATGCCAAGTTTAGAAAATATGAATTTTGGTTGTGTTAGTGGCTTTCCTTGGTCATGGGCGATGGTATCAAGGTGGATCCGAAGAAGACCGAGGCCATGAAGAATTGGCTAAGACCGATGACTCCTTTGGATATTCGAAGTTTTCTGTGGTTGGCTGGATATTATAGGAGGTTCATTGAAGGGTTTTCATCTATTGCATCTCCGTTGACTAAATTAACCCAAGAGAAGGCTAAGTTTGTGTGGCCAGATGAATGCGAATGGAGTTTTCGAACCTTGAAGGATCGACTCACGTCGGCTCCCATCTTGACTTTACCAAACGGCTTGAAGGGATTCATGGTGTATTGTGATTCCTCGTGGATTGGGTTGGGTTGTGTGTTCATGCAACATGGTAAGGTAATAGCATATGCATCAATGCAGTTGAAGGTGCATGAACGTAATTACCCAACACATGATCTTAAGTTGGCAGCGATAGTCTTTGCCTTAAAGATTTGGAGATATTATTTGTATGGGGTTCATGTTGATGTGTTCACCTATCACAAGAGTTTGCAATATGTATTCACTCAAAGGGATTTCAACTTAAGGCAAAGGAGATGGTTAGATATCCTAAAGGATTACGATATGAGTGTTCAATATCATCCCGGCAAGGCCAATGTTGTAGCCAATGTTCTCAGTAGGCTATTTATGGGAAGTGTGACGCATATTGAAGAGAAAAGAAAGGAGTTAGCAAGGGATATTCACCGGTTGGCTAGGTTGGATGTCAGGTTGGCCGACTCGAACAATGGTGGTATCTATGTTCAAAGCATGGTAGAATCTGCCGTGGTGATTGATGTAAAAGCTAATCAAGATTTAGACCCATCGTTGCTTGAATTGAAGAAGTTGGTTGTCAAAAAGGAGATCGAGGTGTTCTTCCAAGGGGGAGATAGTGTGCTCCGATACCAAAATTGGCTTTGTGTTCCGAATGTGGATAATCTTAGAAGGGTAATCATGAATGAGGCTCACAACTCTCATTATTCTATTCAATCGAGGTCTACTAAAATGTACCGGGATTTGAAGGAAGTGTAATGGTGGCATGGTATGAAGAAGGACATAGCTAAGTTCGTATACGAATGTCCAAGTTGTCAACAAGTGAAGGTAGAGCACCAAAGGCCCGTTGGCTTGGCTCAAGATATTGAGATTTCCACATGGAAGTGGGAAGATGTGAACATGGACTTTGTGGTTGGTTTGCCTAGGACCTGAAGGCAATTCGACTCCATTTGGGTCATCTTGACCAGATGACCAAGTCAACTCACTTCTTACCGGTCAAGACTACCTATGGCACCGAGGAGTATGCGAGGTTGTACATCCAAGAATTGGTGAGACTGCATGGTGTGCCTAGATCTACATATCCGATCGTGGCACCCAATTCACTTCCCACTTTGGAGGTCATTTCAAAAGGAACTTGGAACTAAGATTAAGTTGAGCACCACTTTTTATCCTCAAATCGATGGGCAAGCTGAGAGGACTATTCAAACCTTGAAGGATATGTTGAAGACTTGTGTGTTGGAGTTTAAGGGTAACTGGGATGATCACCTTCCCCTCATTGAATTTGCCTATAATAATAACTTACATGCTAGCATAGGTATGACATCATTTGAGGCCTTATATGGGAGGAGGTGTAGGTCACCGGTGGGGTGGTTTGAGTTGGGAGAGATGGCATTGATCGGCCGAGATTTAGTGTTGGAGGCTATGGAAAGAGTGAAGGTAATTAGAGAAAGTTTTTAGATGGCACAAAGCCGCTAAAAGTCCTATTTGGATGTTCAGAGGAGGGATTTGAGTTTCATGTTGGTGATTGGGTATATGTAAAGGTTTCACCTATAAAGGGTGTGATGCGCTTTGGTAATAAGAGCAAGCTAAGCCACCTGTATATTAGCCCTTATGAGATCATTGAACAGATCGAGAGCATGGCGTATAGGCTGGAGTTTCCTCTGGACTTGAGTTACATTCACCGGTCTTCCATGTGTCCATGTTGAGGAAGTTAGTTGGCGATCCTAGCACCATTGTGCCTTTGGAAGGAATCGAGGTTGAGGAGAACTTATCTTACGAGGAAGTCCAGATAGAGATTTTTTATAGGCAAGTGAAGTGGCTTCGTAACAAGGATGTGGCTTCGGTGAAGGTGCTTTGGAGAAATCACCACGTGGAGAGTGCTACATGGGAGGCAGAATTGGACATGATATAGCGATATCCCCATCTTTTCCAATCTACTCAAGCTTAAGGTACTAGGTTGACCCTCTTCTAAATAGTTCTAATTCTTCCACTCTTGAGTCTCATGACATGACATGCATATATGTGCATGAAAATGATTTTTTATGATGTTTGAATGATTTGAATACATTTTGATATGGGTTTTAAAGACTTTATTATTTTCAAGCAATGAACTATGCATTACACCTTGTGTCTGGATGTTTCATGTCTTAAGTCAAGCTCTCAAGCCTTGTTGCTGCACATTCGGGGGCGAATGTTCCCAAGGGTGAGATGATGTAAGGACCCGAGCTTTCCAATGACTTTATCAGGTCTCATAGCGTTGGCCTGGGAGAAAAATTGACTAAGTGTCGCTCCATAAGAGTACCACACGGCCAGTGTGAAGCCACACGGACCGTGTGGCCTTCAGTGGAGAGATACTTGGCCATAATTTCAATTACGGGAATTCAATAGAGTTTCGGACTAAGTAAGGGCACACAGCCACCCACACGGTCCGTGTGGTGTGTCACGAGCCGTGTGGCCCACCGTATAGCTTGCAACATGAAATTTTTCTAAGTACGAAATTATAGTCTCGTAACTTTTTCGTGCAAGATTTTTCTAAGTGTCATCACACGGCTATTGACACAACCCTTATAGCTTCACACGGGCCGTGTAGCCGTTTGTATGGGACCCTTTTGCTTCGAAAAAAAATTCTAAGTGTTGAGCATCGCGAAAATTGTTTAAGTGTCACCTCACGGGCACTGTTCACAGGACGTGAAGTGACTCACGGATCGTGTAGGTGCCAATGAAACCGTGATGGTCCGTTTTCTATCTGTTTCATTAATGGCTTTTACGTAATTATGACTTATTTTAATTGTTTTTTATGACCTTTTTGCCTAACCTAGACCCCTAAATCAGTTGATACCCTTCTATTCTAATTCATTCTCATTGGAAGCACTCCCACACTAAAATCAACTCCCAAAATACTCTCTAAGTCCTTTTCTCAAGACTCAAGTTGCGGTTCAATTGGGGGATTCAACTTCAAGCTAAATTCTTCTCAAATCATCTTCCTGATTAAGGTGTGCGGGATTGATTCTTGGTCCTTTTCAACCAAAAAGACCCAAACTCTTTTAAATTGATTTTCATGAATTTTAGCTTACTTAAAATGTGGGTTTTTATTATTTAATCTTATTAAATCCAATTAATGTATGGGCTATACTTTATCTATGATTTTTAATTACTTTAATCCCTATCATGATGATCTACATTGATGAAGTTATGAAGTTATGAACATGCATGTCCCCTTTAAAGTTTGGTTTATGCATGGGTGATTTCTATTATGATTTAGATACTGATTTAGTTATGGATTTACTTCAATTTCGTATTATAATGTTGATTTTAGCTTGAATCTATATAACATAGGCTATTCTCACATCACTCATGGGATGTGCATTCATGGACATTGGTTTTTATGGAAATTATGAAGTGAATTAAGCACAATTATGTTTTATGAAATGATTTTTATAAGGTATTGGTTACGACAAGAATTTGATCACATATATGTCAATGATTATGGCTTTTGAGCATTTTAGGTGCTTGCACCATTCCGTATTTGTAATCGAGCTAGTCCTATGCATGAATATTATAATCACAAGCTATGATTTGGCATTTGAACCTAAATGTGCATTAATTGGATTTGAAATGACTATTGCCATTTCAAAAGTATGTATATATATACTATATGTATTCTCATGGGATGTTGACTTAGCACCGAAGGATTGGGGACGTCAAGGCTATCTCCAAGGGTCCTCTCCCTTTCCTCGAACTATGTGCCTAGCATATGTTATGAGAATCCTATCCGAAATAGGATATAAAGAAGGTTGCTTCATGCGAAATGAGATATGTTCCCATTCGCCGTGTCACATCTAGACCCTAGTCTTGGGTCGTGACAGAAGCCCCGACTACAGGCCATAGAACTTTACATGACCCTTAGAAATGGTCATAGAGCCTGCTGAATCCGATCTCCTATATTGATTTGGTTTTGTATTTTAAATAGTATAAATAAGTTTTTGGGTTATTTTTCAGAGCGCAACCAGAGATAATTAGTAGAGAACATAAGGAACTTTGAAGAGCTTGGATTTTTTGTTCTTGATTTCATTCTTATAAGTGCTTAACTATGTTATTCAATATCATGATTCTGGCATCTACAATGATAATGCGTAGCTAAATCCACAACTAGAGGTGTGGGAACCATGAAGAACTAACAAGGTAAAACTAGATAATTTGTAATTCTTAAAAAGTATGCATACATGTGTTAATTAATTCTCTTCGTTTTGATTACTTTTTAACGGTGGCCAACATTAGAATTCTCTAGTATTACTAATTGAATCAAAGTAGTAATGAATAGAAAAAGAGGTTAATTAACTGGATTCGATTGATGTTTTTCGTCTAATCAACCAAACTGGATCAAAGGGAGATTCTACTGGAATAATAGGTAAGGGTTAGTAATATCACACTGCAGGGATGGATCAAATCACATAGTTAAATTTACCTCTTGCTTAGATCAAAGGATTTGGTACACTTAACTTACTATTCTGTATGCTACACACTAGAAAAGAATATGATTATCTGATCATACCAAGTTCAGGAATCATGGGGAACACTATACCCTAGTTACTCTTCTTACTGGTTCATATATTTGTCTTAGTTTAGGATTTCTTTCTACAGTTTACAAATTTCCCCTCCCCCGAAAGATAAGTAGGTTAATCAACTCAAATTGCTTGAAAGTACTCTAAGTCTACCATATTTCTCTGTGGGTTTGACCCTAACCTTGGATAGGTTATATATCTTTACAACAACTGCTTAAATCT
The DNA here is from genome assembly GCA_029948455.1 of Solanum rostratum. Lineage (NCBI taxonomy): Eukaryota > Viridiplantae > Streptophyta > Magnoliopsida > Solanales > Solanaceae > Solanum > Solanum rostratum. Next base: position 41,543,147 of record CM057056.1, read on the forward strand.
TCAAAAAGGAGGTGTAGTTTGGGTGACATCACCTTGTCATGTAAATGTTAGTCAAACATGGTGAGTGCATGCAATTAGACTTAAAATCGTGAAATACATAATATATTGGACATGGATGAAGTAAACATAATTATTAAAAAGCATTCAAACAATACATCAACATAATAGCAAAATCCTTAGTTTAGGTGTCATGAAATCCATCTTAAAAATCCATAATCTCTCATAGTTTTCATCGTTCATATCATGCATAACTTCAATAGTCATAAATCAAATCATAGGATAGCCTTGAATAGATGTTCATGCATAATCATATCAATACTTGATGAAATCAAATATAATTCATGTTCATAATGCATAATAGGAAGTACCTATGAGTTTTCAAACCTTGAAATCATGAAATTTTATCAAAAAAAAGGGTTGGGCTCCATGGGTGAAAGGACCCGTGGATGAAAACCTACATACCTTAAATTCTTGAAATAAATGAAGGAAACTTGATGAGACTTGAAGGACTTGCTTGAGTGCTTGTGTCTTTAATGAATCCCGTGAGAATCTAGAACTTGGTTGAGGAGTTTAGTGAGGATTAGAGAGGATTTTGGGAGAGTTCTTGAATGACTTAGGGCTAAAAATAGTTGAATAATAGAGAAACCTTTCCAAAAATGTATTGGGTTACGACCAATTTCCCTAAGCTAAAACAAAAAAAGTTAAAAAAAATTTGTAATATGGGGGAACAAGTGAGCGACGCAGACTTGTTCCCTCACAAGTCATTTTTGTGTGAAGTTCAATTTTCCCCTATTTTGGCCTTGAAATAAGTGTATGCCACTTTTATAGTATGGGGGACCAAGTCCGTGACATAGATTGGTCGCGTACCCTACTAGTTAAGCCCAAAATCACCAAAAAAAATTATTTTTCGATACGGGTCACCTAAAAATCGAAGGCCACCCTTTTCTTACACAATTCTACCTCCTGAAAAAGAATACAAAGTCGAATTTACAAAATCACGCACAATTTTTATGTTATTCAAGAAATATGCTATAGGGACATTTCGAGTCGCATGGGAGATATTATAGTTCCAAAGCTAACCGCGCTGTCAGAATTCCCATTCGGACATGTCATCCGAGAATGTTGACGAAAGAAAACTATTGATCAATTTTAAAGGTCAAAATACTATATATACAGTACAAACTCTCACTAAAAGCCTCTATACTTAAGCCGACCATGCTTCTAGGCTTATTTGATGGAGCTGTTGAAATTTTCAGAATTCTGTTCTGGCGTTGTTTATCCATACTTTCCTCTTGGATAAACTCTTCAAGTTATAAGGTCTACCAAAATATGGAAAACTACACAACATCGAAACCAATGACAAAGCGACTAAGTTATCAGATCCAGCAAGTCATAAATGACATAAGATCACTATATGAACGTTCTAAATGGTAGAAATGATGTTGTATATGCAAAATGACCCAGAGGGTCATTTCAATATGTCTTGTAACATTAATTAGTAGTAGTGAGTCAATATTATGGATTAGTCAATTTCTTTGACCTTATTTGTAAATAGTAAAACATGGCATCCACATGCTGGACAGATGCATCAATAACTTATGTATTAGTTGAGTGGATGTTATTTGTCTATATGTATCAGTAAGTGTTACTCAAAAGATAAATAGCATGGTTATACCTCATCATTTCAATACTTGTTTGGCTTTGAATACTAGGTAGAATGAATCTTTCATCTTTGAAAATGAAAATACAAAATCTAGTTGTTTAAATTCAAGATTCGATCATTTAACTATGTAATGCTCATCCTGTCTCTTTTGTATTTGCATAAATATAAACTATTCAGGAACATTGCTATGATTTAAGGGTTAAGAAATAAACAATTGACTCGCTTATTTTTGTGCATATTGCTTGTAAAAATTCTCGTGTATTCATTTCGAGAGTGATGACATTAGTTGAGTTAAATTCTTGCAGGAAATGTATAACCTGCAAATGGATATTTTTGTCGCCCATCAAAAGTGGCTTTGTCCATACCTTTTGAGCTTGACCTAGGATTTGTCAAAGGTAGAACAAATAGTAGAGCAACAAGACTTGATTTTTTTTTTTTTAAAAAAATTTGATTGTAATCTAAACAATATTATTTTCAACTTCCTAAACTCTAAGGGTTTTACAGTCTTCTTTGATGGAATAACACCCTTATAAGATGTCAATTATTTAAATAGTAATTGTGGATGCATTAACATGATTAAAAAATCATAATATTTTTGCTAGAATCCAATGCATTGATAGGAAGAGCATTTGTTAGAAGAGGTAGCAATAAAAGATGATGGTACTGCTTATTTCACATTGTATTGAGTATTTGTTCTCTTTCGACATTTTATGTATAAGATAAATAAACAACAACAACAACATAATACCCAGTGGAATCCCACAAGTGGGGGTCTGGGGATAAGATAAATAAAACAAAATTACAATTTATTCATAAATGAGGGGTATCAATTTATTTAACAAATGAAAAAAAATTAAAAGTATTTCAAAACATATGATCCTTTTGTTGCAACATATGGGTGATTTATACAATAACATATGCGTCAAATGTGGAAAGAAATCAAAATAGCTAACTTGTATTTCTACCAACATATGAGTCATCTACTGCAACAGATAATTCTTTTTTCAATAGATTAGAATTGTTGGAACAAATGATTCTTCTTTCCAAGAAAAAAAATTAAAAGTATTTCAAAACATATGATCCTTTCGTTGCAACATATGGGTGATTTATACAACAACATATGCGTCAAATGTGGAAAGAAATCAAAACAGCTAACTTGTATTTCTACCAACATATGAGTCATCTACTGCAACAGATAATTCTTTTTTCAATAGATTAGAATTGTTGGAACAAATAATTCTTCTTTCCAATAACAAAATCTCTTCTTTCCAACAACAACAAGTATATTACTACTTGAATAATCATTGTGCTCAACTAGAATAGCTGAACAACAGAAAAAGAGTTTTCATTGAGAACAACAATATCACATATTCGTATTCAACAAATTTTCAAAAATTAGAATTTTTAGGTTTCTTCAAAATCTTTCATAAACATGAAACAACAAACCCATTAACTTAGCATTGAATTAAAAGATTAAAGTTGAACGGTTTCTTATTCACAAATCCTAAAATTTTCAAAAAATGATGAAATCTTAATTGATCTAAAAGGATATCGACGAAGAAAGAAGTAATAGAGCATCGACATTGAATTTTTTGGTAGTATGACGATCGATGATAACAAAACGACGAATTATTGTAAAATTATTGCAGAGGGGAGATGTTCCTCAGTTTTTTTAAAGCAATTATGAAAGATTTTCTTTTAAAAATTATTATGTTTTACTTAAATGAGTAATTAAGAAATAAAGTGTTTTTATATTTTAAAAAATACTAATTCTTTATAATATTGATTTAATCCCCAATGAACTTAAATAAATTTTCTGGGTCTGTTTGGAAAGCCACTTGATAATTGGAATTGGTGTAATTGCTAGGGTAGTAATTATCACCCTAATAATTACACAACCTACTAAATACTATGTCCTGTTTGTTTGCCACATTGTAATTACAAGTGTTGTTCGGTTGTACAAGTATAATCATAAGGTTATATTAAGTTTTAAAAATAGAAGTTAATTATCTAAATGAAAACTTTATATTAAACAATAAACATATTTTATAAATAATACCAAATTGACTATTTAAGAGATATATTCTCTTTTAAAAGCATATTAATTAGTAAATGTATGCTCTTAACTAATATTGTAAAACAATCAATATATTTTTCAAATTTGTTTATTTTAATTAAATTAATCATAGAAACTAAAAATATAAGTTTTATACGAACATATAAAATGCAATATTTAACAAAAATATAAATATTACAAATTTAATATAATAGAAAGATTATTAAAATATAAGACAAACAGGTAATCTATCAAATCTAACAAAAAAAAAAAAAATAAATGGCTTGTTATGTAAAATATCAAATCATATACTACCAACACAAATGAAATTAAAAATACAACATAAGTTCTAAATTCAAAATAAAATGTAATATAATACTATTATGTCAAATTCAACACAATATACACAAATAGGATTTAAAAACACACGTAAGTTTGTACCTTTATTCAACAGTAAATTCAACTTTAATTTAAAAATTAAAATACTTAGATAGTGATAATAAAGTAAAAAATAAATATATTTTTTAAAAATAATAAAAATAAGAAGAATTTAAAATAAAAAATAAAATAAATAAATTAAAATAAATGAATGAAAGTGGAAATAACAAAAGAAATTAAAAAATAATCGGTCATCCACCATCAATTGAAGAATGTAACTATCCATGCCAATTACAATGTAATTATTTGCTGATTATAATTATCTGGCCAATGAAATAGAAAAATAATATAATAAAAGAAGTAAATTTAACCTTTACGAGTCAAAGGAATCACCAAAACAAAAAACAACACACGCCTTCTGTTTAATTTTCTCTTTGACCGTGAGCATCAAGCGAGGCAGAGGTTTTGTTGAAGATGGTAAAGAAGGAGATAATCACAAAGGCGGAGGAGTTGGTAGAGAAAGTAATGAGAGGGAACGATGCTTCACATGATGCAGCCCATGCCTTCCGAGTCAGAGACCTTGCCCTTTCACTTGCTCACGAAGAAGCCCTTTCTTCTTCTTCTCATTCCATGCTAACCGTAAGATTTATTGAAATTATGTAACTTGATACAGGGTTAATTGAGAAACTCAACTCAACTTTTTGATGAGATTAGAGAGTACAAGATTGATTTATCCAGTGATCGTTTCTTTCTTCTGTTAGCCATGTGAGTAGCTGGTGGATAATTTGGGCAGTCTTAAAAAAACTGCTGGTAATAACTAAATTTTTTCCAAGATTAGTTTGCCTAAACCCATGGCGGAAGTAGTTTGCTTAAAGCTAACTGATAATTGTATTGATGCCTTCAGTTAATCCTTAAAGTTTTTTACTGATAGGCCAAGAAAAGTTGGTTTTTAAACTTTTGAGGGTTATATGCATATCCTTATTCAAAGAACAAAAATTGCTAATATTCCATGACAACGACATTATATTTTGTTTGGAAGGGTGGGGCTGAGTGTAATCACTATCATTATCCACAACAAGCACTTTCCTTTTTTCCTAACGTAGCACTAACTTCTACGGAACCAAGTGCATCTACTTTCCATTTGTGGTCAAAGTATTGTTTAGTATGAACAAAATTATATATATGTTTGAGGAGGATGTACCTTTGCTCTGTTCTCTCTTTTATCTTTTTCTTCCTTCTTTTAGGCATTTACAAATGTTAAAACTTTTCTTTCAATAATTTCAGGTGGAATTGGCTGCTCTTCTACATGACATAGGTGGTGGCTCTTTCACTATTATTTTGATGTTAGTGTGTAAATATATATATATTAGAGCTTGAACTTGGCTGCGTTAGATACTGTTAGAACGCTTCTGGTCGTACTTTGCTCAGTGCTTGGGTTATTTATTTGATAATCCTATGATATATGAGGGAATAACCTTTTTATTAGAGTTTTACATTTGCTGCTTGCGATGAGGGAGGGAGGGGCTGGGATCTATTTGATGACTGTAAAATTACCTGAGAATTGAAAGAAAATATTATAAGCAATTGTGGTGTTGATCTGTGTGAGCTGGCATCTCTCTTCCATGTCATGTAACTTATCAGATTCTCTTTGGCTTTCTGAATGCAGGTGACTACAAATATGCAAGGTTAGATTCTATCATACTTTATGATATGAAGGATTTCTCCGCCTACATTCTTATGGTTTTGTTGTATGAAAGTTCCCTCAAAAGGTGATAGTTTTCTGTCTGGATGTCAAAATGTCATCTACGCTGTTACGTGGCACCTTCTTCAAGTGTCTTGGAAGGGTAAGTACAGCAAATCAACCAACCTCTGGGTCATTGCTTTCTGCCAACAGAAAGCCCGCTCAGTGTGCTAGACTAGATTGTCAATGTAGAGCTATAAACTCAATGTCAAGATCACATAGTGTACAAGAAATTGAATAAAAGCTTTCTATGCATTAATCAGAACAATGATTACAGGAAAGTCGACATGGTTCTGTTGGGGGGAGGGACCCCAATACAGAGATTTGAATACTCGCTGAAAATTCCGACTACTAGACCCTTCTTATATATGTCCCTAAAATAATAAACACAAGTTACAGGAATTGGCATAAGTAAGCTAGAAAGACAATAGCATTGTTCTTATTATCTTTATCATGCTCTTCCAGTCATTTGATTAATAGCTCTAACTGGTCATTTCTTTTTGTGCCGAGTAATCTTCAAATCATTTTAGTGGTCCATCGATATACATTGCGTAATTGCTGTATTTTCTCTTCTTTTTCCTAGTGTTCACTCTCAATCTGTCATTTCCAGTTTTTTCATTTCATTTGCTCTGATAACCATGGGGTAAGGGCAAGATTGCGGGTATCTACTACCTCCCGCCAGCATAGGTACCGGATAACTCTATCCACGAAGCTTGAACAAGTGAGAAGAAAATCACCTAGTATTTTCCCCCCAGTCTAGGATTTGAACTTGAGACCTCAAGGTATTCAACCCACGTCATTGACGATTAGTCCATGCCCTTGGGTTCTTCCATTTTTTTTTTCATTTCTGATGCTTTCTTTTGGCTTCTAGGGATCCATCCGAGGCAAAGATTGTTGAAGAATTTCTTCAGGATCAATGCATAGAGGAAGGGATGAAGATAAAGATATTGAATATAATTAAAGGGATGGGTATGTTTGTTTATGCAGTTGGTTTTCCATTGTAGTTAGATGATCTGTTTGGATGTAGATGTGAATTTGTTGTGTTGCTCTTCCATCTTTAGAATTATATTTGTTAGCACACTACCACAAAGGCAACAATATTTGATAAAGCAAAAAAATATGAACTGACTTAATTATGGATTTGTTATAATTTTTATCACTTTGAAAATGAATTAGCAAACTGTAAGGCAAATAGGACAAATCTCTCTATGGTAAATGATACCTTGAATATCTATCACTCCAACCTTTGAAATTTCTGAATTAAGTGTCCATATCTGTGACATATTGGGTTTTGCCTGTCTAATTACTGAAAATAAAATAACAACCATAATGTTACTCTATTTGAAAAATTGAGAAACTTAGGGGCTTGGAGTAGTGGAGGAAATGTGAATAATATGTGGGACACTACTGCTGGTTGCATTAGAAAGGTAGCTACCGAGGTACTAGGGGTTTTGAGAGGGACCTTTGGTTGAAGTCATGGCAATTGATGGTGGAATGACGAAGTTCAAGGCAAAGTGAAAGCTAAGAAAGTGGCCTATACGAAGTGGTTGGAGTGTAGGGATGAGGATGAAAAGCAAAGGTTTAAGGAAATTTACAAGATGGTTAAGTCAGAAGCAAAGATGGCGGTGACGAGTGCTAAGACAACAACGTTTGAGCGCCTATATGAGGAGCTAAGTGATAAAGGCGGGGAAAAGAGAATGTATAGGCTTGCTAAAGAGAGAGAAAGGGAAGCTCGTGACTTGGACCAAGCGAAGTGCATCAAGGATGAGGAGGGTGAGGTGTTGGTGGATGAGACTTCCATTAAACTAAGATGGCAAGCTTACTTTCATAAACTCTTGAACGAAAAAGGAGATAGAGATAGCTGAGTAAGTTGGCACACTTCGAAAGTCATCGAGATTTTGGTTATTGCAGGCGGTTTAGAGTTGAGGAGCTTAGAAGGGCTATTAGTAGGATGAAGGGGGGGGGGGGGGCGATCGGACCTGATGTGATTCCGGTAGATTTTTGGAAGAACATGGTCAAGGATGGCATAGAGTGGTTGACTAGATTGTTCAATGCTATTATGAAGACTGCCAGGATGAATGGTGGTTGCATTAGAAAGGTAGCTACCGAGGTACTAGGGGTTTTGAGAGGGACCTTTGGTTGAAGTCATGGCAATTGATGGTGGAATGACGAAGTTCAAGGCAAAGTGAAAGCTAAGAAAGTGGCCTATACGAAGTGGTTGGAGTGTAGGGATGAGGATGAAAAGCAAAGGTTTAAGGAAATTTACAAGATGGTTAAGTCAGAAGCAAAGATGGCGGTGACGAGTGCTAAGACAACAACGTTTGAGCGCCTATATGAGGAGCTAAGTGATAAAGGCGGGGAAAAGAGAATGTATAGGCTTGCTAAAGAGAGAGAAAGGGAAGCTCGTGACTTGGACCAAGCGAAGTGCATCAAGGATGAGGAGGGTGAGGTGTTGGTGGATGAGACTTCCATTAAACTAAGATGGCAAGCTTACTTTCATAAACTCTTGAACGAAAAAGGAGATAGAGATAGCTGAGTAAGTTGGCACACTTCGAAAGTCATCGAGATTTTGGTTATTGCAGGCGGTTTAGAGTTGAGGAGCTTAGAAGGGCTATTAGTAGGATGAAGGGGGGGGGGGGCGATCGGACCTGATGTGATTCCGGTAGATTTTTGGAAGAACATGGTCAAGGATGGCATAGAGTGGTTGACTAGATTGTTCAATGCTATTATGAAGACTGCCAGGATGAATGGAGGAAGAGTACAATGGTTCCACTGTACAAGAACAAGGGTGATCTTCAAAACTGTAAGAATTACAGGGGTATCAAGTTGTTAAGTCACACTATGAAGGCCTGGGAGAGAGTGGTGGAGATGAGGATGAGAAAAGTAGTGTCTATTTCGGAGAATAAGTTTGGATTCATGCCAGGGCGGTCGACTAGTGAAGCAATTCACCTTGTTCGGAGATTAGTGGAGAAATATAGGGAAAGAAAGAAGGACCTTCATATGGTGTTCATTGATCTCGAGAAGGCCTACGACAAAGTCCCGAGGGATGTCCTATGGAGGTGTTTAAAGGTGAAAAGCGTCCCAATGACGTATATTAGGGTGATAAAAGACATGTATGACGGAGCCAAAACTCGAGTAAGAACGGTGGGAGGAGACTCAGAATATTTTCCTGTTGAGATGGGACTTCTTCCAGGATCTGTGTTGAGCCCTTATCTGTTTGCTTTGGTGATGGATGAGCTGACACGATCTATCCAGGAGTAGGTTCCATGGTGTATGCTGTTTGCAGATGACATAGTACTGATTGATGAGACCCAGACTAAAGTTAATGATAGGTTGGAGGTTTGGAGACATGCCTTGGAGTCCATAAGATTCAAACTGAGTAGGACCAAAACTGAAAAAATGCACATGTTCAGAAGATGCAGGTCGCAAAGATGAGGATGTTGAGATGGATGTGTGGTCACACCAGGAGTGATAAGATTAGGAATGAGACCATTTAGGAGAAGCTAGAGGTGGCACCTGTAGCTGACAAGATGAGGGAAGCGAGACTGCGATGGTTTGGACATGTGCAGAGAAGGAGTATCGATGCTCCTGTTAGGAGATCCGAGAGGCTGGATTTGGGAGTTACACGGAGGGGTAGAGGTAGACCGAAGAAGTATTAGGGGGAGGTGATCAGACAAGAGATGGTGAGACTTGATCTCACCGAGGGCATGACCTTAGATAGGAAGGAGTAGAGGTCGCAAATTAAAGTAGCAGGATAATAGGTTAGTAGGTTGATGTCTGGCCGTAGGGCATAGTAGGGTAGTAGGAGTTGTCCGGTGTTGTCTTTATCTGCCTTGTATATATTAATTGTCTCAAATTTACTTGCTTTTATGTGCTTTTTGTTATTAATCGCTCCTTCTGTTCACTTTCTCTTTCTCTTCCTTTCCTATTTTCATATGTAGCTTATTCTGCTTATGGGTTTTTGTGACGAGGGTTCCCAGGAAACCACCTCTCTACCTCTATAAGGTAGTGGTAAGGTCTGCGTACATTCTACCCTCCCCAGACCCCACTTGTGGGATTCCACTGGGTATGTTGTTGTTTGTTGTTGTTGAATGTTACTCTATTTCCAGATCAAAGGATTTTTCAAATGGTTTCTTGCTTGTGGCGATATTTTCGTTGATGATTTTTCGCAAGTGTGGTTAATGTAATTTTTTCATTAAAATAATTAACTTTTCTTACTGTCTCCTTGGTTGGACTAGATTTATGTCATGTAAAACTTTCTCTATGTTTTCATGCTTTTGTCACTTCCTTTGGAGAGATTGGTGGTTGAGTTTCACTCACATTTCTGCTCTATAATCTGTCATATTCCTTGGGCTTTGTTTTCTCTGGAAGAGTTTAGCACAAGATGATTGTTATCCTTCTTTGATAATGTGAATGTATTGATAAAGTGGAATGTTGCCTTTTATACAGGTTTCAAGGAAGAAGTTGGAGGGCTTGCAAATAGGAATTATTCGATAGAGTTTGGGGTGGTGCAAGATGCCGATCGACTTGATGCGATTGGTGCAATAGGTGATTGATTCAATTTAATTACCTCTTGGGCATCTGTATATCTTATGTCTCCTCTCATTCTCTGTGGTAGATGCTGCTAAAGAGATGAATATGCTACTTGTATTTTTTCTGATTACTAACTGCTTGGTTATTTCACTACCTTCAAAAATTGTCTTTCTTAATTTTGATATCATATAGTAATTATGGTCTCAGGAATAGCCCGTTGCTTTACTTTCGGTGGAAGCAGGCAAAGAGTTCTCCATGACCCAAGAATTCAACCTCGATCAGATCTGTCTAAGGAAAATTATATGAACAAAGAAGAACAGACTACTGTGAATCATTTTCATGAGAAGCTTCTCAAACTGAAGGACTTGATGAAGACAAAGGTCAACTTATCCTTTCTTTCTGTATATTTTGTTTTACCCCTTCCAAGCCTTATAAATTGTGCGGAAAGAATTTTCATATGAATCATCTTTTCATTACAGGCCGGTAAGAAAAGGGCTGAGAAAAGGCACAAATTTATGGAGGATTTTCTGAAGGAGTTCTATGAAGAGTGGGATGGGAGGGCTTAAATGAGGTAGTAGTTTTCCAATTGATGTTGCTTGTTCCTATATGTTACTCCCTTCGTTTTAAAAAGGACACCCTTTTTCTTTAGTCTGTTTAAAGAAAATGACCCCTTGCCCTTTTTGGCAAGTGTCCTTTTTGCTAACTGCCCATGCATGTGCCTTGCACATGCGGGTAACCTTCAAATTTTGCGCCAATGTCTTGCCCTTGGCGTGCAGATTTGCGCCTGCCCTGCATGCCTGTGCCATGCCCAGATCCCGCACACATGGCACAGGTCCTACCCTGCACAACTTGCCATTGGGGTCTGATTTTTTGTGCCATTGACTTTGTCTAGCACCTAGCCTCAAACTTGTTTAGCCACGACCATGCTACGTCATAGCCTTGCGTTGCCTTAGCTTGCCCAACCCTTGTCATGCCTTAGCCACGTCCAGCCTTGCATTGCCTTAGCTTGCCCAGCCCTTGCCATTCCTTATCCACGTCATGCCTTGCATGCCCTGTCCACGCCAATGCCAAGGTCTTCCATGGCTTGAACTTTACCTTGACCGAAGTCACGGGGCCTTGGCTAAGCTCATTTGGTAAATCACTAGCCAAGCCCGAGCCTATCGAGCCATCAAGCTGAGGGCTTGCAAATATCCCCCACCCGATGATCTCATCATCCTCGATGAGGTAGATGGCCTTGAGGCAAACTGCCTCGCTGGGGTAGATTGCTTTGAGGGATCAAAATCAAGGTATGCACACGCCTGCTTGCCTTCCCAATGAATCAGGAACTCTGTCCGCTTGTTCTTCTTATGGTATCCCACAAGCCTATTATCCAAACTCTTCTCGATTTGATCTTCAAACTGTTTCCGCACAACAGGAGGAGCACGTCTGGACGCCGATCTTGTTGGATCCTCAACATCTCCATAGAAAGGCTTCAAATAGCTCATGTGGAATGTGGGGTGACTCTTGTCTTTCCGGCAGCCGATAAGCAACTTCATCCTCTAGAACTTCAAAGGGTCCATCATATTTTGCAATCAATGAGTGATGGACTATTTTGCTACTGATTTTCTTCCAAATTTGTGGAGTCAACTTCAGCAGCACCTTGTTACCAACTTGAAACTCTAGAGCACGCCGATCTCTGTCAGTATACTTCTTCATTCGTTTTGCTGCCTTCCTCAAGCTATCTTGCGCCTCACCCAACATCTCTTGGTTGTCACGCACATACTTGTGAGCAGCAGGACATTTCCCCTGTGTATCAACCCTAGCAACTTCCAGCGGTGTGTTGGGCTGCATGCCCAGCACCAACTCAAACAGACTCTTCTCTGTTGCAGACAACCTGTGCAAGTTATAGCAGAGCTGTCAAGCAACTCAACTATTTCCTCTGGTTTGCGGTCACATAATGTCCGAGATATTCCTCAAGCAGATGATTGATTCTTTTCGTCTGTCCATCAGCTTGTCTATTGGAATTTCCTTTTGAAAGTATTATAAGATATGGGATTTGGGAGGAAATGGATCAACTGGATAAGGTTCTGTATATCTAGTGTGAAATATTATCTAATCATTAATGGCAACACTGAAGGTTTTTTCCAGTCCCAAAGAGGATTGAGACAAGGGGATCCCATTTCACCCTTTTTGTTTATCTTATCCATGGAGGGGCTGAACCATATGATCAAGAGGGCAAAAACAAACGGCTGGATGAAATGTTTCCAGGCTTAGATTCAAGGCATTAGAGAAAATGTAATGGGGGTCACCCACTTGCTATATGCAGATGACTCCCTCATCTTTTGTGAAACTGACATATCTCAAATCTGGAACATCAGGGCAGTTCTCACCATTTTTGAAGGCATATCTGGTTTACATGTTAACTGGCAAAAGAGCTCCCTCTTTCCAATTAATAATGTAGGCAACATGGAACTACTTGCTTCTAACCTAGGTTCTCAAGTAGCATTTCTTCCTACTAAGTACCTTGGTCTTCCCCTGGGTGCTAAGAACAAAGAACTGGAGGTTTGGAGTGAGGCTGACAAGAGATTGGCAAGATGGAAAAGTCAATACTTTTCTTTTGGAGGTAGATTAACACTTGTTAAATTAGTGTTGGATTCAATCCCCTCCTACATGATGAGATTTCCCATCCCAAAAATTGTGGAGAAAAATCAGCTTAGAAGAACTTTTCTATGGAACGGGAAAAAGGAAAACAAAGGTGATAATCTAGTGAAATGGGATGTTGTAACCCTCAATAAGAAGGGGGGGGGGGGGGGGTTAGGAATTAAGAAACTAAGACAGCAGAATTCATGCCTACTACAAAAGTGGCTATGGAGGTTCTGTGGTGAGGACTCACCTTTATGGAAAAAGTCATCACTGAAAAGTATGGCCTGAAAAGCCACTCGAATACTAAAGAAGCTCTGGGAACTTATGGATGTAGCATATGGAAAACCATCAGAAGATTTTGGCCTCAATTCCATAGCAACATAACACTCAAGGTGGGTAATAGTTTGAAGATAGATTTTTGGGGAGAACTTTGGATAGGTGAGGAGTGTTTAGACTCAAGGCATTATAGAAAATGTAATGGGGGTCGCCCACTTGCTATATGCAGATGACTCCCTCATCTTTTGTGAAACTGACATATCTCAAATCTGGAACATCAGGGCAATTCTCACCATTTTTGAAGGCATATCTGGTTTACATGTTAACTGGCAAAAGAGCTCCCTCTTTCCAATTAATAATGTAGGCAACATGGAACTACTTGCTTCTAACCTAGGTTCTCAAGTAGCAGTTCTTCCTACTAAGTACCTTGGTCTTCCCCTGGGTGCTAAGAACAAAGAACTGGAGGTTTGGAGTGAGGCTGACAAGAGATTGGCAAGATGGAAAAGTCAATACTTTTCTTTTGGAGGTAGATTAACACTTGTTAAATTAGTGTTGGATTCAATCCCCTCCTACATGATGAGATTTCCCATCCCAAAAATTGTGGAGAAAAAATCAATCAGCTTAGAACTTTTCTATGGAACGGGAAAAAGGAAAACAAAGGCGATAATCTAGTGCAAATGGGATGTTGTAACCCTCAATAAGAAGGGGGGGGGGGGTTAGGAATTAAGAAACTAAGACAGCAGAATTCATGCCTACTACAAAAGTGGCTATGGAGGTTCTGTGGTGAGGACTCACCTTTATGGAAAAAGTCATCACTGAAAAGTATGGCCTGAAAAGCCACTCGAATACTAAAGAAGCTCTGGGAACTTATGGATGTAGCATATGGAAAACCATCAGAAGATTTTGGCCTCAATTCCATAGCAACATAACACTCAAGGTGGGTAATAGTTTGAAGATAGATTTTTGGGGAGAACTCTGGATAGGTGAGGAGTGTTTAGAAACTCTGTTTCCTGACTTGTTCATCCTTAGTCAACAGAAAAGGGACACGATAGCCCAGGTGTGGAGCCCACAAGGTTGAAATTTAATATTCAAAAGAGCCATATAAGATTGGGAAATTGATAGAGTTGCAAATCTTCTGTTGATTCTAAACAATTTCCTTGGATTATCTGAAGCAGCTGACAGAACAATATGGAAGCTTCACAACAAGGGCATATTCACTGTGAAGTCATGCTACTGGTACAAAAATATTACTCATACTCAATCCATAACATGGCCTTGGAAGCTAATGTAGAAAACCAAGATTCCTCTAAAGAGTTTTGTATGGTAAGTGTAAAGCTTGCCTAACTCATGATGTGCTACAAAGAAGAGGTAGACAGATTTGCTCAAGGTGCTTCATGTGTAGATTGCATGCTAAAGTAAATAGTCATCTGTTTCTTCACTGCAAAAAAGCTACAAACCTATGGAACATGTTCTTCGGTTTACTTAGAGTGCATTGGGTGACTTTTGCATTGGGTGACTCCAAAAACTGCTAGAGGAATGCTTAACTGTTGGAAAGGGATCGAAAGAAGAGAATCAGAGGAGGACTGGTGGGAAATGATACCAGCATGTATTTGGTGCAACTTATGGAAGGAAAGAAATGCGAGAGGTTTGAAGACAAATCCAACAATATGCAGATTATCAGAATGAATTGTCTTAATCTTCTGTATTTTTGGTGTAAACAAGATAGAGTGGCAGATATAGAACTTTTTGTTGATTTCATAGAAAAACTATAAAGCCACTTAGTCTAGTTTTATTTGCTAGAATGGTGCCCTTTGGGTTGTAAGTGACTCTCCTCGTTATCCTCTATGATGCGTACTTGAATACACTGTTACTTTTTTTTTAAAAAAAAGGCAACTTTAGAAGAACTTAGTAGCATGCATGGGTGAACATAATCGTAGTAAGGAAAATTATATAAACTTGCAAAATGCATAAGTTGTAGATATTTAAAACATATACCATAGAAAGGAACATCTTTGAACTTAATAAGAAGGAACCATCATGAATCATCAGAAGAGGACACCTTGTGGACATGAGAAGAACATGAACATATGTGAGAGTTACCATTAATCGACATAAACCATGTAAGCTATAGTATGGAGTCCCAATGTTACTCCGACACTGGAGGAAAGGGGAAGCCTACTTGCCAAAGTAGACTCTATCATGCCTAAGTGAGGATCCACTAAGCTACATAATGATTAAACCTCTACTAACGGGTGGTTCTTCCAGGGAATCAAGCCTCAACTAATGGGTGATCCTTCATATCCTGCGGTGACATGTAGTTATGGGACAATGGGTTCTAATAAGGGTGGAGCTTCCGCATTCATCTCAAGGTCCACTCGGTGCTAAGTAGGACTCTCAACAGAATTTGGAAGTCATAAGTCATGGGAAACACCGACCAGAGAGGAATTCTACTAACCCATTCGTCATTCATTAAACATAGTCATAGAATAACTCCTATACTTTATAACCCCTTCAAGTGAGAATTATTCTTTCACAAGAGGGTGTATCATGCAACATCATAACAACAACAACAACACCAACAACATACCCAGTGAAATCCCACAAGTGGGGTCTGGGGAGGGTGAGATGTACGCAGACCTTACCACTACCACATAGGAAGAGAGACTGTTTCCTGGGAACCCTCGTCGCAAAAACCCATTAGCAGAATACGCTAGATACGATAATCATGCAAATAAGAGAAGAACAAATGATAATACGTAGATACAGGATAATTAACATATAAAGGCAGATAAGTACATATAAAAGGCAGACAATTAACCATTCCTTCCTATCTACCCTATTAGCCTGCTACTCTAATTCTCGACCTCCACTCCTTACTATCTAAGGTCATGTCCTTGGTGAGATCGAGTTCCACCATATCATGTCTAATCACCTCCCCCCAATACTTCTTTGGTCTACCTCTACCCCTCCGTATAGCTCCCAAATCTAGCTTCTCACACCTCCTCACAGGGGCATCGGTACTCCTTCTCTGCACATATCTGAACCATCGCAGTCTCGCTTCCCTCATCTTGTCAGCTACAGGGCCACCTCTAGCTTCTCCCGAATGACCTCGTTCCTAATCTTATCACTCCTGGTGTGACCACACATCCATCTTAACATCCTCATTTCTGCGACCTGCATCTTCTGAACATGTACACTTTTTATTGGCCAACACTCCACCCCATACAACAAAGATGGTCTAACCACCATTCTGTAGAACCTACCTTTGAGTTTAGGTGGTATCTTCTTATCACACAATACTCCAGAGGCCACCCTCCATTTTGTCCAAGCCGCCCCAATACGATGTATGACATCATCGTCGATATCCCCACTACTCTGGATGATGGACCCTAGATACTTAAAGCTTTCCTTCTTGGGTATAGGGTGAGCCGCAAGTCTCACATCAATGTCTGCTTCATCCCTTGCAACACTGAATTTGCACTCCAAGTATTCTGTCTTGGTCCTGCTCAGTTTGAATCCTTTGGACCCCAAAGCGTGTCTCCAAACCTCCAACCTATCATTAACTTTGGTCCGGGTCTCATCAATCAGTACTATGTCATCTGCAAACAACATACACCGTGGGACTTCCTCCTGGATAGATCGCGTCAGCTCATCTATCACCAAGACAAATAAAAAAGGGCTCAGCACAGATCCTTGGTGAAGTCCCATCCGAACAGGAAAATATTCAGAGTCTCCTCCCACTGTTCTTACCCGAGTATTGGCCCCTTCGTACATATCCTTTATCACTCTAATATATGCCATTGGGACGCCTTTCATCTCCAAACACCTCCATAGGACATCCCTCGGGACTTTTTCATAGGCCTTCTCAAGATCAATGAACACCATATGAAGGTCCTTCTTACTTTCCCTGTATTTCTCAACTAATCTCCTAACAAGGTGGATCGCTTCAGTAGTCGACCGTCCTGGCATGAATCCAAATTGGTTTTCTGAAATAGAAACTACTTGCTCACCCTCATCTCCACCACTCTCTCCCATGCCTTCATAGTATGACTCAACAACTTGATACCCCTGTAATTATTACAGTTTTGAATATCGCCCTTGTTCAAGGGCTTTGTAAATCTTTTCTTAACTTTCATGTACTTGTATAACATAGAGTGAAACCCTTCATCATGCTTAACATATTTTGCCATAGAACTTGACATCATGTTTGGTAGGTTAAGACATAAAAGTAGCATTATATTGAGGGTCATGTATAAATTCATGGAACTAATCAAGTAAAAACCTCTTCCAGACAATCCACCATAATAGTTTCAAAGCCCTAGCCATAAGAACACGAAATTCATCTTAATACTCATCATAAGTCATAGCTTGTCATGACATTATGTTAATATACTTTATTTAGCTCTAAGTGCATCATAAAATCCATTCCACATGAACTCAAATTCATCCTAATCCTTACATAGCACATGAGACAAGACCAATAGTGGGAACCGTATCAATTCCAGAAAACCCTAGATCATGCTTGTGAGGAATTCTACTCATTCATCGTGAAGACATGCAAATAATGATTATCCATACATAATAAGACTAATGATCATTATACAAAATCAGATTCGTACATGTAGAGTGAGAACCATAAAACCCTAGGAAAGCATACTTATAAATAATTGAAGAATAGGGATTCTTGGCACTCCATGGGTGAAAGGAACCCTATGGATGAAACTCACACACCTTAGACGAAGACCTATGGAGGAAATCACAAACTTTGGAGAGGAAAACTTAGAATCCTAGCTTTGCCTTCAAAAGGGAACCTTGAAAGACTTGAGAAGATTTTGGGACTTGGATTTTGAGAGAATGATTTGGAAATAGGAGTGAATGGAGTAGTATAAGGCTAATATGGGTGTGTTAGGAGTCAAAATGACGTAGCATTGGGTTTAGGATGCGAGGAAATGACGAAAACAACCTTCATTAAACTGGCCGGACGAAACCATGATGGCCCATTTTACGGGCCATAAAAGAAAGTACGACCCGTACTTTGGATCTCATAGGCTTATAAACTGAAGCTGCCAGAAAGGTTGAAGATATGCCCAACCTTCCATGTAAGTTTCTTGAATCCTTACTTTGCAGATGTTGATGATGCGGATAGATCAAAGAGGCTCCTCCTTCTTTACTAAGTACCAACTGAGTTTGATGTAGAAATTGAGGAAATACTTGATCACTAGGTTGTGGGCAAGAGTAAGAAGAACACTAAGACAAAATTCATAGTCCATTGAAAGGGCTAAACTATGGAATATGTTGTTTGGGAAAATGAGGACTGGTGATAGTTTGATGACCGAATTGAAGACTATCTCTAAACAGTCTCAACGAGGGTATCTAGTTCAAGAGGTGGTGGAGGTTTGTTTGACCCTCAGTCTAAGTAAGCAACGTCGGCAAGGACTTTTACATTGGTCTTGGCATGTGCGTGGTGCAACAATGCAGCGGCTGTGGCAACCAAGTGTTAGTAGGTAGCAAGTGTTCAGGATGCGTGGTTGTTGGAAAGGCAGCTTGTACGCACAAAGATAAGGACATGCACATGGAACCTATGGGGTATGCGTGCAAACAATGGCATAGGCAAGACAAGGTGAGGCGAAACAGGTTGTTGGCTTGACAAGGCAAGACTGGGGGGGGGGGGGTGATTTGGCGATGGCAAGACAAGGCTGTTTCAATGTGGGCATGAAGCTTGCAGCAAACAAGAAATATAATTATGGAAGAAGGCAGAATTATTATAATTGTGGGCAAAGGTAAGATTAGGCTAAGGCAAATAGAAGACTTGTGAGAGGCACATGGATTGATGTATTTAAAATTCGAATTGTTATATAGTTGTTAAAGTATGACTGTAGTACTTAGTTATTTTCAGATAAGATTTCTGTTAAGCCATGTGCAGTGTACATGAGCAATTGTAACTGCCTTGTGTAGAGCTTTTAAATAGGGCAGAAATTTGTTTAAGGCAACTAGTGTGCCTTAGTGAATTCATGAAGCCATTGTTGTATTTCAATATTGATAAAGGTTGGGAACTTGTTCTTGATGTTCTGGTTGTTGTTACTATATATACTACGCTGCCTAAAGAAAACAATCCAAGTACTTAGACAGAATCATTAGTGTATTATGAGGCTGAAGTTGCGTGTGTGTTGCTTGGCTGCCTAGCAGTGGTGACGAGGAAAAAACCACCCCTAATTGAAAGGTCTATGTTGACATTCACTTTCTTTTGTGGGGCTTTATCATATAACATTATACTCATTTGTGATGGTAATCAAATTACTAATAATAGCAGGCAAATTCATGTTTTCTTAGAACTCTTAGTTGACAACAGTGGTGTCATACCTTCGTAAAGTACGAGAAGCGCAAAAAGACCTATCAGATCGATGTTTTGGTTGGACTATAGTAATAGAGTTCATGGTGCACATGGTTTAAAATATTGATCGATGTGATCCTTCCATGAGTTAGATAAATGTATATACTTGTATATACATGTGTGTGTGTGGTTGTGAAGTCTCAGTTGAAGTATTCAGACTTACTATGTATCGAAAATAGATTCAGATGTTAGATCAAAACAGATTCCAAGCATCAACTTATTTTACATATTCAAGTTATAGTAAGCATTTATTATTGGTATTCAGATGAAGCTGCATAGCATGAACTTTAATTTGCAATACCTTATTCCAAGAGTTAAAGAGGTATGTAATTACAGGTCTGTGGATGTATCCCTTGCCAAACATTACAGATGCAGAAGTTCTTCTTACTATTAACCAATGAGCAAATAACATTTAGTGCGCTGGTGTGCCTTTTACGGCTTCTCGGGTGTATTCAGTTAATTGCAGTTGGACTCTTAGAGTTGTGCTTCAATCAACTTTGTAATGATCATGTATTGGTGCTGAAATATTGAATACTTTTACATTTCTATTAAGCATGAGATTTGATATGTTGATATTTAGGCTATGTTGACACTTTATTTGAACTCATGGAAATTTGCTATATTCATGGTTATGATTGTTGAGTTTTTCTCAACATAAGGTACAACGTCTGTCTGGTGTATCTACTCAGTAAGTGCTATGATAGTCAACGGTTGTGGGTTCTGACAGGTAAATCAGTGGATTGCCTTTGGAGTGTATTTGGTAGAAAGGGAAATATTTTTGACTTGGAATGTTTTTTAAATTAACTTATTTTTTTCAAGGAAAATGACTTACCTCATATTAGTATCCGGATTCGGGTATGATGACATTTGTCTTAATCTCCCATAACAAGTCAGCCTACGATGACAACAATATACATAAAAGTGAAAATTAAATAGAATCAAACAAAACTAACAACCAAGTAAAATAGTCAAAGTGAATATTCAAGCCACATTTGGGAATCCATTTCCCACAACCTAGTGTAACATGTACAAACCTCTAAATATGTACAATGAAATGAAAGAAAGTACAAATCTCATTTGTCCTTAGTTCTCAAATTGTAGAAAAACAACATAATAAAGGGATCTTGAGGGTCCATCAAAAAGATAAGCTGCTACCTCTCAAGAAAATCTTGAAGCTCGGACTGGATATGGAAGGAGAGAAATTAGGAGAGTGCTCACCACCTACTCAGAAGTATGGGGTGAGTACTTAACAACGTGATTGTCATGCCTCGAATATGACTCTTGGCGACTTTGGGCAGCCCTTCAACCACTCCTTTGTAAATTTCACCTTCTCCATGACATGAAGTACCAAATTCGACCCAATCAATGACATCTCTCCAACTTCAAGCCATCTCTATGCAATTCTGGAAGGGGGAAAGATCCCTCGGATACAATCATTTGATTATATTGAAAATTTCAAAAAACTAATCATACTATGATCTTACCATGACTTCTTCAAACAGTGCCATCTCAACACTTGAGAGAAAACTATTATTGTAGGAAAATTCAATAAGTGGTAAGTGGTCATCCCAGCCACCTTTGAAGTCAAGTACACACACCCTCAATATATTTTTCATCGTTTCTATTGTTCTTTTGGCTTGCCCATCAGTTTGAGGATGAAATGTGGTACTTAGCTTCATCATTGTACGAAGGCCCTTTTGAAATGACTTAAAAAAAAAGAGAAGTGAATTGAGTACCACAGTCCGATATGATCGACAATGGAACTCCATGCAACCTCATTAACTCTTGGATATAAACTTTAGCATAATCTTCGACATTATTTGAAGAAGACACCAACAAAAGTGGGTTAATTTTGTTATTCTATCTACAACCACCCATATCTGAGTCAAATTGATTTTGAGTCTTGGGCGAAGTTGTAATAAAGTTCATATGCACCCCTCCTGGCTCCTACTTTCAAATAGGAATCTTAATATCTTGGGCTCAGTGGAAATAATATATAGACAAGTGAAGGGTTGAGAAACAAAGATGTGTCATTCGTTAAAGTCCTTTAGAGGAATCAATAAAATGAAAGCGCCACTTGGGAAGACGAAGCGGACATGAAGAAGCGATATTCGTACCTCTTTCACTCTAAGCCTAAGGTTACAAATCAAGTCCTTTCTATGATGCCAAGTCTTGAATTTCATCCCTTATGTCATTTTTGCATGCATACATGTTTATGGTAATGAGTTTTGGTGATTTTTGAGGTATATGTTTGAAACTTTTGAGAATGATGTTTAAGTGCATTGATTGCATTCATGATGGGCTGAAAGTGTCCAATCACTTCTCTTACGTATAGTTCCTGATAACATCATATTAAGCTCTACTCCATTGAAGGACAAGGATGAAAATGATGCCAACTTTAGAAGATCAAAGTAGGCCCATAACAAGATGTTAAACCAAGGAGTTTAATGATAACTCAATGGGCTGCAATTGCAGATCCAAAGGTGTCTTGTTGGGGAAGAAAAACTAAAGCCCAATGAGGATGAATTGTCCAAATGTTACAATTATTTGGTGGCACAAATTCAAGTCCAAGAGGGAGAATTTTAGGGTTATATTTCGTGCAAATAAAGCGAAGAAGAGTCCAAGAATCAACCATAACAAAGGTTGCTTTCTGCCCAAGTTTGGAGAGAAGACTAGTCAAACTTTCCAAGATTGTCAAGATTCTTTTCCTAGTTGGGTTTTACCTTATTTCCTTATTTATATATAGGTTATGAATGTTTTCCTTGTTCTATTTAAGGTATCCTAGTACCATTTTAATGCTTTCCTAGAACTACAGGGTCTATTCCTAGTTAAGGATATTTTATTTCCTTTCTAGAGTAGGACCTTGTATTTTTCTTTCTAGGTTTTGGATACTCCTTGGGCCTAACCTAAGGAGTCTTGGACGTCCAAGGACCCTATAATATATATAGGAGTATTTTTTTCTTTCATAAAAGACAATTAGATTGATATTAATAATATTTGAGAGAGTTCTTTTGAACCTTTGTGACTTATTCTTTGAGAATTTATCTTTAAACCTTTACTAGTTCATAGTTTGAGGTATAAAGTACTTTATTCTTGTGATATCTTTGATTTCTTTTTGGTATTCTTTATAAGGTTATTAGTTTACATACTAATTATTGTCTTTAGTTACTCATAAAGTGGTCAAGATTCGAATCTAAGGTTTGATTCGTTTTCTCAAGTAAAGGCGTTAGATTTCTTCGATAAATCTTTATATTGTTACTTGGATCATGTCAAGACCTTAGAATATAAATTCCTTGGAAATTCTTGGATCTTTGCTTTGAATTTTCTGTATCTTTAATTAGTTTTTTCTCTTTTCTTTTTTTGTTGTTGCTTCCGCATTCTAGTATTCATTCTATATCAGTGTTCCTTCTAACCTGATCCTATCAGTTCCTTTATATTTGGGGAAAAATGTTCCCAAGGGGGAGATAATGTAACACCTCTCTCGAGCCTAAAAAAATGCCCTATAGTGTATTTCTTAGGTATCTCAAAATTCGTGCATGATTTCGCAAATCCGACTTCATATTCAGTTTCAGGGGGCAAAATTGTGTAAGGGATAGTCTTTGATTTTTAGATGACTCCTAGTGAAAAATAATTTTTCTGATGATTCGGGGCTTAACAAAAAAAGTAAGCGACCAGTGCGCATCACGGAATTGTCGCCCACTAGTGCAAAAATGGCCTAAACCCGTTCCTGGGCCAAAACAGGGGAAAAATTGAACTTTGTGCGAAATTGTACTGCTCTGTAACATGTTCGCGTCGCGGACTTATCGCGCACTAATTCAAAAAGTTCCTTAATTTCCTATTTTAACTTAAGGGCAATATATATATAAATGGGAATACCTTACTCTTCAGCCATTTTTCAAGCCCTAGAACACTCAAAAACCCTATCGAAAGTCTTCTTAATTCCTCAGAATCCCCTCATCTAAATGCAAGATATCTCAAGTACTTGCTTTGGATTTCGAGAACCCAACTGAAGTCTCAAGTCTTCCTCAAGCTTTTCTGCAAGAAAGTCTCAAGTTAAAGGCATATGTGCTTCCTTTATGGGGATTCTTTTACCCATGAAGTCAATCCTTCTCGATCACCAAGATTCATGATTTTTAAGGTTGAATACTTTATGGGCAAACTTTATTATGCATTATAAACATGATTTGAGTTTGGATTCTTCAAGTATTGATTGATTAAGCATGAATATCTATTGAAGGCTTATCCCATGAGTTGATTTATTTATATTGAAGCTATACATGATGTGAACTATGTAAACTATGAAAGATTGTGAACTTTTAAGATGGATTTCATGACATCCAAATTGGGGTTCCAACTACAATGTTGGTGGGTTGAATTGAATGATTTCCAAATAAATTGATTTTAGTTCTCTCTTATCTTATACTCTTGAATTGCATGATTTTAAGAATATATACATATACCCACCGTGTTTGACTAAATTTACGTGAGAAGGAGTCGTATGTTGATGAAAGACTATTGCATGTTTTGCAAGACAAGCAGGATATGATAAATTATGGGCTCCTAAGAATGCATTGAACTCATGAAAACTTCCTATTGGTTTGTAAATTAAAATGTCGAGCCCTTATACTATATTTTACCCTCTTGTGAGTGAATAATGTCTACATGAAGGGGTCAAGCATGATAACTGTTTTACGCTCATGTACAAACTAAAGCTCACTAGAAGGGGTTAATCATATTACAAGTCTTACCCTGTTGTGTAATGTAATGCCTACTAGAAGGGGTCAAGTCTATGGAATGTTTTACCCTCTAGTATAAAGTATATGCTCACTTGTTGAGGTCAAGTACATGAATGAGCTACTCTTACCATATTAACATGTTTTTACAAGTCATTCAAGTTATGATTAAATTTATGATTATGTCAAGTATTCCGTGGGACTAGACTTAGCACCAAAAGAGACTTAAGGTGGGGGCTCGACCCAAGGGGTCCTTATATAAAGTCTTGGTCTCTTAACTATCTATCACCATAGGTTCATAATAGTTTCCCTAAATAGGCTTTTACTAGTGGATCCAACTAGGTCAAGTTACCCACTATGTGGGGTCAAGTTTGGTCTACCTTGGCAAGTAGACCACTTCTTTTCCTGTGTGGAGGTAAACATCGGGATTCCAAGCAGTAGGTTCACTTGGTCTTATATGTTGATTAGGGTCTCCTTCCACATATGTATGTTAGGTTATGCAAGTTTGACTATCTTCATGCATGTTTTAGCTTAAGCATTGATCATACATGTCCTCTTGATTTTATATCCATTGATTATAATTATGCATCTTGTTAGTTATGGATTATGTCGTTGTTGCATTGCACTCCGCATACTTAGTACATTCCAAGTACTAAAGAATACTTCTTTTTCCTATATGATCTATCCATGAAGGAACTGGAGCTCCTACTCATCCTCCTCGTCCACGTGGCTAGCTAGATCCTTTGAAGACTACTGTTGGTGGGTCCTCTACTCTGGGGACAATATCTACTTTATTCTCAGGCTTTTGTTAAGACATGTTTATTTTGTATTTTTATATTTTGATAGTGAGCCCAAGAGATATCTTGGCCTCTGTCCCGTTCGTGCTAGAGGTGTTACTAGATATGGATATTTATGTATTGAGCTTGAATCCTACTATGTTTATTTTATTATGAAAGACTTCCCTTAGTCCCTTTTTCCCTTCTATGCTTGTTGTATGTTGATGATGAGATGAAAGTCCCAAGTCCCTAAAACATCCCATAGCTTGAGTCATACTTACCCGCCCCTTAGACTTTATTTGTTATGTGATTCATGCAAATCCTCTTCCATATAACATCCCCATAGCTTGAGTCCAAAGCCTCGCTTCCCTTAGAATTATTTGTTACTTGCTTGTTGTTTAATTATGCTTCCGCAACCAAGGATGTGCAATAGATATGCCAAGAGGCTTATTTGGGTTTCCCATTCGCCGTGTCACATCTAGGCCGTAGGCTTGGGTTGTGACAAGATAACGGGGAAAAATATGAAGTAATTCAAAGAATTAGAATCGACGCTTGAGATTTATGTGAAAATTTATAAATACAAATTATATATGTTGCCATACTAAATTCAACATTTCAAACTTAATGGAACCGTCAACATTAAATTTGAGATTTCCTTGACCCAAAATTTTCCAAGTCGCAACTAGAATAATTTAAGGTCTTAGAAAGATTAAACAAAATGCTTGAAACTCTTGAAAATTATACCGAGGCTCTTCTTATGCCTAAAATTACCTCTTGAATCTAATGGAATCATCAAAAATTCACTCCGAGCATTCAAACTAAAAATGTTGCAAACCTTGATCCAATCTAACTCAAATTGCTAACTTAAGATGTAATGCCCCATAGGTTAGGAAGTTGAGAAATGGAGTTTTGGAAAGGTTCCGTGGGATTGTTTTGCTGTCCAGGAATCAGGTGGCCCAACGAGGCCCTATACGTTCCACTTGGATGACCATGTTTTTTCCAGGGCATTTTTGGTTCAGGAACTTTCAAAGATTCCCATGGGTTAAGGGACCACGGTCCATGGTGCCCACCATGAGCTGTGGTGGCTCTCATGGAGGCAACCTTTGGTCATTAGAAAACCTCCCCTGACCACGACATCCACCATGACCCATGGTCTTTTGTACGGGTCATGTGGGAGACTCGTAAAAGCCATCCTTAAGACAAAATACCAGGCCCTTGACAAGGTCCCTCCCCACGAGACCCCTCACGACCTATTTGACCATGTATGACCCGTATAGGGGCCTGTGTCAGTTTTTAATATAGGGGTATGTTGGCCTTTCCCTAACCTATTCACTAATGTATCTGGATGATTTGGAACCTAATACTTATCTATTAACTACCCTAATATCTTCATGAATCCCTCATTCTCACCTAATTCCCGAATTACAAAAAATCTTCTCTCCAAAAATACTCTCAAAACTCTCTTTTTTACCAAGCTATGGCTTCATTGAAAATCAAGAAGTTTCACCAAGAATTCTAGGTGTATTCCTCCAAATTTCTTTAGTTTCTTCATCAAAGTATGTAGGTCTTCATTCATGGCTACCTTTCATCCATGGAGCCTAACTAACTTTGCTCTTTTATAAATCAAATTTTAAGAATGTATTTCAAGGGCTTGTATGATCTTAGTTTCGATTAAATAAATTATCATATAAGCAATGATTATCTACTCAACTATACATGAAATAAGTGTAATTTACATGAATTACATGAGTTTCAAAGAATTGCTTCTATCAACAATTTAGAGCTAATGCAATTGTGATGGTTTTTAATTATGATAAAATTTCTTTCATTACATGATTTAGCATGAATTTTATTTTATTACATGATTTTAAACTATTGATGCTGAATCCATATCTTTACCCTAATTTTCAACTCGTCGTATGATTATGGAATTTCAAGTTTCAAGTAAGTTTATTAACTAGGGTGAACTAAGGCCTAAATGGTAACTTAAGATCCCAATTTACTCAAAAGGGTGACCTAGGCCCTAAAAAGTGACGTAGGATCCTAATTGAGGTATGGATTGTAATGATGGAAGGCTTACACCTTTCATTACAAGTATGATTATGAAAATGAGTCGTTCCATTAATATGATTTTATAAACTGGATTGGGTCTATTTGATTTACCTTTCCTTCATCATAAGTTTATGAATCATGACAAGTATGAACTATGATTTATAAGAACTAGTTATGTTTGTGATATGTATTCCACGGATTTGACTTAGCACTGAATGAGGCTCGAGGTGGAAACTTGACCTACGGGGTCCTTATATAAAGCGTCTAGTCTCATAACTACGTGCCATAGTAGGATTGTGTTGCCAATATGGCCTATCTAGTGTATCCACATATAGCATTATGATTATGACACTCCCTTAGCGGAGTAGAGTCTTACCTTGGCAAGTAAAACTCTTTTTTTCATTGATGTATAAGTAGGCATTGGGATCCCATATTATAGCTCGCATGGTATTATTGTTGGTCATGGTGATCTCCCACATATGTATAATGTTTATGACACTTTACATGATCTATCTATACTTTATTTGTGCACTAACCATTTACACAACACTAATGCTTTTACCTTTTACTCTATATCATGTTCTTTACTTGGTCTTGACCCTGTATACTTTACATTACATGCATTGCCTACATACTCGATACATCAAATGTACTAACATATACTTCTTCGCCTACATTATACCAAAATGTAGGGATGGGAGACCATCCTGCTTTTCCACTTTTGTGGCTAGAGTTTGGTTTCCATTTGAAGACTTTTGGTGAGTCCCCATGCTTCGAGGGCGAACTCAAGTACATCTTTACCAGTTTTTTAGTTGAGACATTGTAAGACTATTTTTGCTTTACTTTTCATTTGAGGGTGAAATAGTGACATGTCTTAGCCGTTGTTTGTCTTGGTATGATAGAGGCATTATTGGACAACTTGTATGGGGTCTTCGTTGTCTAGTTCCTTTTTTTGGTCATGACTCGGACCTAGGGCCTAGCCATGACATGGCGAATGTGACACCCGGAGGCATCCCATCAAAGCCTCCTATTCATATCATAAGCATTCATAAGGAAAAATAAGAATACAAGAGAATAATCAAGCGGAAAAGTATAAATGTAAGAATGTCATAGGTCCAATAAGGCATTACACATCAATCCATTAAGGTCCAAATCATGCCTCTACATCATAGATCTTGGCGGGGACTATCACATAGCGTACTATCTCACCCTCAAGATGTTCATCAAAAGAATAAAAGTACTAAAGTGTCAACATAAAAGAAACATCATAGGGCTTGTTCTCGAAGCATGGAAACTCACCAATTAGCCTTTAATCTTGAGATTCAGATTTAGCCACGAAATGGAAAAATCTCCTCCTCGTCCGTCCCTGTAAGGACCCAGATTTTTTTGAGCAGTTTTACCGGATCTCTTGGTACTATCCTGAGTATACTGCTAGGCGAACACGGGCCGTGTGAAGCCACACAGACCGTGTGGCCTCCCGTGGAGAGACACTTGGTCCAGTCCACGGCAGGGGCAATCTGAGATGGAGGAGGTTTTGGACCAAGTGAGGGCACACGACCACTCATACGGTCCATGTGATGTGTTACGGGCCGTGTGACCCTCTGTGTAACTCACTACATAAAATTTTTCTAAGTATGGAAGTACCATCTCGTAACTTTGTTGTGCAAAAATTATTTCAAATACTATCACATAGTCCATGTCACGGCCCATTTGGAATCACATGGACAATTATAATCATCCGTGTGGTATCCCTTAGCTTCAAATAGATTCTGTCTGCGAAATTTCTAAGTGATGGTTCACGTCGCCTTTCATGGTCCGTGTGACGTTTCACGAACCGTGTAGGCTAACGTTCCAATTTTTGCCCGTTTCATTAATGGCATTTATGTAATTTTGATTTATTTTAATCATGAATTATGACCTTTTACCTATTCTAATCCCCTAATTCAATTAATTTTCCTCCCCTCTTAATTCATTCTCCTAAAACCTTCTATCCCTCATAAGATCATCTCCTAATTCCTCTCTACTCTCCCCTCTTAAGGATCAAGGCTAGGGTTCAAGTGAAGTCCAATTCAAGCTAAGTTCTTCCTCAGATTCAGCTTCTCAATCAAGGTATGCGGGATCGATTCTTGGTCCGTTCTAACCAAGAAAACCCAAAAGTATTTCAATTGATTTCATGAATTTTAGTTTACTTGAATAGGGGTTTTCATTATTTGATTTTATTAAATCCAAGTGATGTATGAGTTGTATTCTACCTATGATTTAATTCACTTTGATTACTATTATGATGATTTACATTGAGTTATGAAGGTATTAAGATGCATGTCCCCTATTAAAGTTGATTTATGCATGAGTGACTTATGTTATGATTTAGATGTTGAGTTAATTATGAATTTACTTAATTTAACATTATGACATTGATTTTAACTTGAATCTATGTTACCCATGCCAACCTCACATCATGCATTGAATTTGCATTCATGCACATTGGTTTATATGAAAATTATAAAGTGGGTTAAGCCCAATTATGTTTTATGAAACGATTATGATATGATTTTGGTAACGCATTGGTTATGACAAGAATGCGATCACATACATGTCTATGATTCTGGCTCTTTGAGCATTCTGGGTGCTTGCACCATTCTATATATGTGGATGAGCTATTACTTGCATGAGCATTACGATTATGATCGATGATTTGACATTTGAGCCTAAATGTGCATCGAACGGTTTGAACTGAACATTGTACCTCTTGAAAGCACGTATATGTATAAGTATTCACGTGGGATTGTTGACTTAGCACTGATGGATTGGGGGCGTTAGGGCTATCCCCAAGGGCCCTCTCCCTTTCCTTGAACTATGTGCTAACAAAGGGACGTTAACCATTACCAAAATGACCGGGTTGTAAGGAATGGTTATTCGTTTATGATTATGATTTGTTATGTATGATTCTGAAAAATCCTTCTGAAAAATGTGGTCGTAAGGAAGGTGATCATCCGCCAAAAAACGTGGTCGTAAGGTGTGATGTAGTAATCTTCTCCTACCAATGGGAGGTCTCTATCGGTCTAATTCATGTAATAGCTCACATGAGTTTGATTTGTCGGTTATAGTCCATCCTCACTAAATATGAGCATTGTTGCATTTCATGCATCATTAATTTCATGGCATCTTGTATATATTTCCATTGAATATATGATTATTTCTATATTATGAGCCCTTGTCATCTAACACTGCAATGCAGGTTTGGTAAGTCATGTGCATTGCATGCTCGAATACTTAGTACATTCAAATGTACTGACACATACTCTATGCCTACATGATTTTACCATGTAGGGGCCGAGCACTTTGATTGCCAACCGTTCAACGAATAGTCCAATCTAGGAATACAATGTGGTAAGTCCCATCTTCCAAGGACGAGCCAATTGCCTTTGTTTTATGTTATTTCAAAATGTTCTTCCTTATTTGAGGGTGAGCCCGGAACTTGTCTTGGCCCCATTCCATTTTACTAGAGGCATTTGTTGGATATCATGTAGACTCCTTAAGTTCTTTATGCTATGCGAACTATTTGGCTTACATATCTCTTTGAATTAACTTATGGAAATTTCGTATTTCGATCATCTGTTTATGAGTGGTAGTGGGGAAGGGTCCCAAGCTCCGTTTTGCCCCCATAGCGTGAGTCCTATTTCCCCTGTCCCTTAGAACCATGTGTTGCTATTTGAATGTTTTCTTGAATCGATGATGTGGATATAAACACTTAAGGCTTGTTTGGGGACTCTCGGGTACCCATTCGACGTGTCACATTTAGACCCTAACCCTAGGTCATGACAGAAGATGCTATCAGAGCCCTAGGTTTATAAATGGTCCTCAGAGTCCAACATGCCGCGTCAAGTAGAGTCCTAGTCATGGGTGTGAAGTGCACCATGCCTATGAGTGGGAGGCTTTAAAGGTGTTCTAGGAATTGTCTCACTTCTTCATGTCTTATGTCGTGTTATGACTGGTATATTTGGTTCTCTTATCTTGACGGTGTCGTTGATCCATTTGAGAAGATGCCTCAAGGAAGACCCCTCCTACTAAGGCCGGCTTCGACTAATGAGGATCAGGCTCCCCATGAGCCTATGAATGAACCCATCTTGAACGGTGAGTTCCGTACCACCTTTGCCATGTTGGCCCAGGTGGTGACTTCTCAAACAAGGTAGGCTAATTTTCCACGGGATCCTACGCACTCTTCTAGAATGAGGGATTTAACTCGGATGAATCCTCCGGAGTTTCATGGGTCAAAGGCCGATGAGGATGCCCAGGAGTTCATTGATGAGCTTACCAAGATGCTGAACATCATGGGTGTCACTTCTGAAGAGAAGGCTGAATTGGCTACCTATCAACTGAAAGATGTGGCCCAGGTATGGTATACTCAATGGGATATGGAGAGAGTTTGCGGTGGTGATGTTAATTGGGAAGAGTTCAGATTTGCTTTCCTTGATTGCTTCTTTCCACTTGAGCTAAGGGATGCCAAAATGACTGAATTTATCAATCTCAAGCAAGGAGGTATGAATGTGAGGGACTATGCCCTAAAATTCATGAAGCTTTCCAAGTATGCTTCGTCATTTGTGGCTGATCCCCGTGCAAGGATGCACAAGTTTGTTTCGGGTATCTCTGATTTGCTTGTGAAGGAATGCTGTAATACTATGCTTATACAAGATATGGATATTTCTAGACTCATGGTGTATGAAGAACAAATCGAGGAGGAGAAACTCAAGGAGAGAAGAGTTCGCGATCCCAAGGGGACCCGTTTTGATCGTGGATTTTTTGGCTCTCGGAGTTGTGGTTTCGGTCGCTTCCAACAGGGCTAAGATTCCGGTACTTGGGTGGCTAATGATCGGGTGCCTCCTCCCAGGGCACCGGTTGGTGGCGGTCAGGGGTATCCTGTGTGTGACAAGTGTGGGAGGCCTCACACGGGAGTCTGTTGGTGGGATTCGGGTGTTTGCTTCAGGTGTGGTGATAAAAATCATAAAGTCACCGATTGTCCTAGGAATGCCCGTAGATGCCAAGGTCAGGTGGTTCAAGGCGAGCAAGGCCAACAAAGAGCTCCCCAAGATGTTGCTCTAAAGAATAACTATGCGCTCCTGCCCTCCAAGACATCGAGGAAGCTCCAGATGTTTGTGACCTGTATGTTAAAAGTCTTTGATTTTTGATGCTTATGTTTTGCTTGATTCGGGAGCAAATTTGTCTTTTGTGACTCCTCTGTTGGCTGTTAAATTTGGTTTGAGTCCCATGGTTTTGAGGGACCCTTTCTCAGTTTATACTCCCATGAGTGAATCTGGTATTGCACATAGAGTCTATCGTGGTTGCCCCATTTCTGTGTTGCACAAAACATTTCCGTGTGATCTTGTGGAACTTGAGATGTTCGACTTTGACGTGATTCTTGGGATGGATTAGTTGCATGCATCATATGCCTCTATATATTGTAGAACCTAGAAGGTTAAGATTTTACCTCTCGGTGAGCCCATTCTTGAATGGAAGGGTGGTGACTCCTCTGTTAAAGGTCGGTTTATTTCCTACCTCAAGGCGCCGAGAATGATCTCTAAGGGGTGCATTTATCATATTGTGAGGGTCAAGGATATGGAGTCCGAAGTGCGTACTCTTGAGTTGGCCCTGTGGTGAATGAGTTTTTGGATGTGTTTCCCGAATACTTGCCAGGCATTCCTCCTGAAAGAGAGGTAGACTTCGGCATAGATTTTCTTTCGGATACTCAGCCTATCTCTATTCCTCCTTATTGTATGGTGCCGGCAGAGTTGAAAGAATTAAAAGAGCAGTTAAAGGATTTGTTGGAGAAGGGTTTCATTCGGCCTAATATATCATCCTGGGGTGCTCCAGTGTTGTTTTTAAGAAAGAAGGACGACTCTCTCCAGATATGTATTGATTATAGACAACTGAATAAGGTGACCATTAAGAATAAGTACCCGTTACCCAGGATTGATGGCTTGTTTGACCAGCTTTAGGGGGCTACCCATTTCTCAAAGATTGATCTTTGTTTCGAGTACCATCAGTTGAAGGTTAGGGAGTGTTACTTCCCCAAAACAGCCTTTCAGACAAGGTATGTGCACTTTGAGTTTGTGGTATGTCATTCGGCCTAACCAATGCTCCGGCCGTGTTCAAGGATCTAGTGAATTGGGTGTTTAAGCCATTCCTTGACAGTTTTGTGGTGGTCTTCATTGATGACATTCTCATTTACTCCCGAAGTAAGCAGGAGCACGGGGATCACTAGAGGATGGTCCTCCAAACTTTGAGAGAGAAGAAGTTGTATGCCAAGTTTAGCAAATGTGAATTTTGGTTGGGCAAAGTGGCTTTCCTTGCTCATGTGGTGTTCGGTGATGGTATCAAGGTGGATCCAAAAAAAACCGAGGCCATGAAGAATTGGCCCAAACCATTGACTCCTTCAGATATTCGAAGTTTTCTTGGGTTGGCCGGATACTACAGAAGGTTTGTTGAGGGGTTATCATCTATTGTATCCTCGTTGACTAAGTTGACCCAGAAGAAGGCTAAGTTTGTGTGGTCGGACGAATGCGAGTAGAGTTTTTAAACGTCAAAGGATCGGCTTACATCGACTCCCATCTTGACTTTACTGAATGACTTGGAGGGATTTGTGGTGTATTGTGATGCCTCGCAGATTGGGTTGGGTTGTGTGCTTATGCAACATGGTGAGGTAATAGCATATGCATCAGTTGAAGGTGCATAAACGTAATTACACAACGCACGACCTTGAGTTGGCAGCGGTAGTTTTTGGCTTGAAGATTTGGAGGCATTATTTGTATGGGGTTCATGTTGATGTGTTTACCGATCAAAAGAGTTTGCAATATGTGTTCACTTAAAGGGATCTCTATTTAAGACAAAGAAGGTGATTGGAGCTCCCAAAGGATTACAACATGAGTGTTCTGTATCATCCCGGCAATGCCAATGTTGTGGTTGATGCTCTCAACAAGCTATCCATGGGAAGTGTGGCGCATGTTGGGGAAGAAAGAAAGGAGTTAGCAAGAGATGTTCACAGGTTAGCTAGGTTGGGTGTCAGGTTGGCTGATTCGAGCTATGGTGGTACCCGTGTTTAAAGCGGGGCAAAATCTTCCGTGGTGAGTGATGTAAAGGCTAAGCAAGATTTAGACCCATCGTTACTTGAATTGAAGAAGTTGGTTCCTGAAAAGGAGATCGAGATGTTCTTCTTAGGGGGAGATGGTGTACTTCGGTGCCAAGACCGACTTTGTGTTCTGGATGTGGATGATCTTAGAAGGGTGGTTATGAGTGAGGCTCACAACTCTCATTATTCTATTCACCCAGGGTCTACCAAAATGTATCGGGTTTTGAGAGGAGTGTATTGGTGACACGGTATGAAGAAAGATATCACTAAGTTCGTATTTGAATGCCCAAGTTGTCAACAGGTGAAGGTTGAGCACCAAACGGCCGGTGGCTTGGCCCAAGACATTGAGATTCCCATATGGAAATGGGAAGATGTGAGCATGGATTTTGTGGCTGGGTTGCCTCGGACCAGAAGACAATGTGATTCCATTTGGGTTGTCGTGGATCGAATGACAAAGTCGGCTCATTTCCTATCGGTCAAGACTACCTTCGGCGTCGAGGATTATGCAAGGTCGTATATCAAAGAGTTGGTGAGGTTGCATGGTATGCCTAGGTCTATTATCTGGGATCGTGGTACCCAATTCACTTCCCACTTTTGGAGATCTTCTCAGAAGGGGCTCAGAACTAAGATTAAGTTGAGCATCACTTTTCATCCTTAAATCGATGGGCAAGCTGAGAGGACTATTCAAACATTGGAGGATATGTTGAGGACTTGTGTGTTGGAGTTTAAAGGAAACTGGGATGACCACCTTCCACTCATTCAGTTTGCTTATAATAATAGCCTCAATGTTAGTATTGGTATGGCGCTGTTTGACGCTTTATATGGGAGAAGGTGTAGGTCACCGGTGGGGTGGTTTGAGTTGGGAGAGATGACACTAGTTGGCCCGGATCTAGTGATGGAGGTCATGGAAAAAGTGAAAGTTATTAGGTAAAAGTTTAAAATGGCCCAAAGTCGTCAAAAGTCTTATTCAGATGTTAGGAGGAGGGACCTTGAATTTCGTATCGGTGATTGGATATATGTGAAGGTTCGCCTGTGAAGGGTGTGATGCATTTTGGTTAGAAGGGAAAGCCAAGTCCCCAGTATATGGGTCCTTATGAGATCGTTGAGTGGGTTGGAGGCGTGGCTTATAGGTTAGAGTTGCCTCTGGACTTGAGTTCCATTCACCCGGTCTTTCATGTGTTTATGTTGAGGAAGCTAATTGGTGATCCTAGCACTATTGTTCCCTTGGAAGGGATTGAGGTTGATGAAAACTTGTCTTATGAGGAAATTCTAGTGGAAATCTTGGATAGGCAAGTGAAGCGGCTTCGTAACAAGGACGTGGCTTTGATGAAGGTGCTTTGGAGATATCATCATGTGGAGAGTGCTACTTGGGAGGCGGAGCTGGACATGGTGAAGCGGTACCCTCATCTTTTCCAATCTACTCAAGCCTAAGGTATGAGGTTCTCCATTTTTCTGACGGTCCCATATCTTGCCCTCTTGAGTCTCATGGCATGACATGCATACATGTGCACGAAAAAGGATTTTTATAACTTTTTGAATGACTTGAATACAATTTTTGATGAGTTTAAAGGTGAAGATTTTTTTCAAATAATGAACTATGCATTGTACTTTATGTTCGGATGTTTCATGTTCCTAGTCAAGCCTTTGAAGCCTCGTTCTTGCAAACTTTGGGACGAATGTTCCCAAGGGGGAGATGATGTAAGGACCCAAATTTTTCGAGCGGTTTTACCGGATCTCTTGGTACTGTCCCGAGTGAACAACCAAGTAATACACCACGGAAGGCCCACACGGGCCGTGTGAAGCCACACAGACTGTGTGGCTTCCCGTGGGGGGACACTTGGTCTAGTTCACAGCAGGTGCAATTTGAGACGGAGGAGGTTTTGCACCAAGTGAGGGCATACGGCCACTCACATGATCAGTGTGATGTGTCATGGGCCGTGTGACCCTCCGTCTAATTCACTATGTAAAATTTTCTAAGTATGGAAGTACCGTCTTGTAACTTTGTCATTTGGAAATTATTTCCAGTGCTATCGCACGGTCCATGTCACGGCCCGTGTGGAATCACACGGACCGTGTAGTCATCCGTGTGGTACCCCTTAGCTTCGAATAGATTCCCTATGCGAAATTTCTAAGTGATGGTTAATGGTCGCCTTTCACGGTTCGTGTAACGTTTCACGGACCGTGTAGTGGACCATGTAGGCTTGATGGTTCCAATTTTTGACTGTTTCATTAGTGGCGTTTATGTAATTCCGATTTATTTTAATTATGAATTATGACCTTTTACCTATTTTAAACCCCTAATACAGCTGATACCCCTCCCCTCTTAATTCATTCTTCTAAAACCTTATACCCCTCATAAGATCACCTTCCAATTCCTCTCTATTCTTTCCTCTTAAAGATCAAGGCTAGGGTTCAATTGAAGTCCAATTCAAGCTAAATTCTTCCCTTAGAATCAGTTTTTCAATCAAAGTATGTGTGATTGATTCTTGGTCCTTTCCAACCAAGAAGACCCAAAAGTATTTCAATTGATTTCATGAATTTTAGTTTACTTGAATAAGGGTTTTCATTATTTGATTTTATTAAATCCAAGTGATGTATGGGCCTTATTTTACCTATGATTTCAATTCACGTTGATTACTATTATGATGATTTACATTGAGTTATGAACATGCATATCCTTTATTAAAGTTGATTCATGCATTGGTGACTTATATTAAGTTTTAGATATTGATTTAATTATGGATTTACTTAATTTAACATTATGACATTGATTTTAACTTGAATTTATGTTACCTATGCTGACCACACATCATGCATTGCATTTGCATTTATGCACATTGGTTTATATGAAAATTATGAAGTGGGTTAAGCCCAATTATGTTTTATGAAACGATTATGATATGATTTTGGTAAGACATTGGTTATGACAAGAATGTGATCACATACATGTCTATAATTCTAGCTCTTTGAGCATTTTGGGTTCTTGCACCATTCTGTATATGTGAATAAGCTATTCCTTATATGAGCATTATGATTATGATCTATGATTTGACATTTCAGCCTAAATGTGCATTGAATGGTTTGATATGAACATTGTACCTCTTGAAAGAACGTATATGTGTAAGTATTCATATGGGATGTTGTTGACTTAGCATCGATTGATTGGGGGCATTAGGGCTATCCCCAAGGGCCCTCTCCCTTTCCTTGAACTATGTGCCAATATAGGGATGTTAACCATTATCGAAATGACCAGGTCGTAAGGAATGATTATTCGTTTATGATTATGATATGTTATGTATGATTCTGAAAATTCCTTCTGAAAAGTGTGGTCGTAAGGTGTGATGTAGATTAGCTTTGGCAAGTAATCTTCTCCAGTCGATGGAAGGTCTCTATCGGTCTTATTCATGTAATAACTTACATGAGTTTGATTTGTCAGTTATAATCCATCCCTACTAAATATGAGCATTGTTGCATTTCATACATCATAAATTTCATGGCATCTTGTATATATTTCCATTGAATATATGATTATTTCTATATTATGTGCCCTTGTTATCTAACATTGAAATGCAGGTTTGGTAATTCATATGCATTGCGTGCCCGCATAATTAGTACATTCAAACGTAGTAACACATACTCTACGCCTACATGATTTTACCATGTAGAGACTGAGCACTTTGATTGCCAATTGTTCGACGAATAGTCCAACCAGGAATACACTGTGGTGAGTCCCGTCTTCCAAAGATGAGCCAACTGCCTTTCTTTTATGTTATTTCAGAACGTTCTTCCTTATTTGAGGGTGAGTCCGGAACTTGTCTCGGCCCCCGTTCAGTTTGACTAAAGGCATTTGTGGGATATCATGTAGACTCCTTAAGGTTTTTTTGCTATGCGAATTATTTGGCTTATGTAGCTCTATGAATTAGCTTATGGAAATCTCGTATTTTGATCATCTTTTTATGATTGGTAGTGTGGAAAAGTCCCAAGCCCCGTTTTACCCCCATAGCGTGAGTCTTATTTCCCCTGTCCCTTAGAACCATGTGTTACTATTTGAATGTTTTCTTGAATTGATGATGTGGATATAGATACTTGAGGCTTGTTTAAGGACTCTCATTTTCCCATTTGTCGTGTCACATTAAGACCCTACCCCGTGGTCGTGACTATCCCTACTTGGTTAGGTCATGTAAGCAAAGAAGTATGTGTTATCAATACACATAATCATAATCAATAGAATAAGGACACAATATGCATGAACATGCAATTTGAAAATCATAAGAACAAGCATCATAAATCCATTCTTAACTTTAGCATATATATCTATGAATAAGACTACAACCGTCATTCATAAGACCATGCAGACTATTACATGAAATCCCGATGTTCACTCTACATTGAGCTAAGAGGAGTCTACCTTGCCAAGGTTAACTTAATCCTCACCCTATAGGTTCCATTATGACGGTGAGAACCATCATTTTGCCCCACCCTTTTGGCTCTATCCTAGCACGACGAGTGTCCATCATTAAGCTAATGGGATCCAATAACACACCTTTAAGGCATAAAACATGAATATCATTCATATGGTGGCACATAGATATGGGACCATGGTATCTATCAGAGCCCTCTCGGTGCTAAGTCATATCCCACGGAATACATAAATCATACATATACATAACTTTCAAACGTAGGTCATACTTAATTTAAAATTTTACCTTCATAGCTTTCAAAATAGTCATGGTAGTCTTTCATGAAACATCATGTCATAAGAATAGTCTATCTACTTACTTTCAACATTCCCACCTTAACATCCTCATAGACATTAGAGTTTTCATCACCCTGTTTATTATAGCGTCATTATAACTTTCATAACATCATCATGGTCATAACTTTCACTGGACACTTTCTACGAGAGCACCTACGGCTCATAAATGCTTCTACAGGCCGTATAGTAGCTCGTAAAAATGGCTTGTAAGCTAAAATCTTAACTTTCAATTTTTCAAGCCTATAAACATGATGGGTGTTATAATATCTCCCCCTTGGAATCATTCGTCCTTAAATGTGACAAAATTACACTTGAATAGAGAAGAAACGGAGTCATCAACATGACATAAATGCAAAAATTTAACTTATCATTTTTTATAAAATCATCAAACTTATACATCAAATATCATTAAAAAACAATTTCATGATCATGCATGTATGCAACTTAAATAGAGATATGCATTCGTGAGAATTTCGAAGGAAGAGATCGTATTATGTACCTTAGCCTTGAATAAAAGGAAAGAGGTAAGGGTATCATTTCATCATGTTTGCCTCAGCCTCCAAGTAGCACTTTCAACTTACTGGCTCCTCCATAACACATTGACAGATGCAACTTCTTTGTTCCTCAATTTCTTTACTTGTCGGTCCAAAATCTCAACCGGTACTTCTTTATAAGCCAAGGCTTCCTCAATAGATACATCCTTCAATGGAACAATAGAGTTAGGATCACACAAACATTTTTTTAGCATGTAAACATGAAACACCCCATGAACCAAAGATGATTCTATAGGCAGATCTAATTCATAGGCTAGCTTCCTAATTCTTTTTACTATCTTATAATATCCCACGTATCTTGGACTCAATTTTTCTTTCTTGCTAAAATGCATCACTTCTTTCATTAGGAAAACCTTTAAATACACCCAATCACCTTTATTAAACCCTAATCCTCTTCTGTTAATGTCGACGTATGACTTTTTGCTACTTTAGGCAGCCTTCAACCTTTTGTGTTATCACTTTTACCTTCTCCATAACATTAAGAACTAGATCTGGTCCAATTAAGGATATTTCTCCAACTTCAAACCATCCCATCGGTGACCTACACCGCCTACCATACAATGCTTTAAACGGAGCCGTGCTAATACTTGAATAAAAATTGTTATTATAAGCAAATTCAAAAAGAGGTAAATGATCATCACAACTTCCTTTGAGATCAAGTACAGAAGCTGTCCACATATCCTCCGATGTTTGTATTGTCCTTTCGGCTTGTCCATCCGTTTGATGGTCAAATGCGGTACTTAACTTCAGATTTGTGCCAAGGCCCTTTTGGAATGACATACAAAAATGAGAAGTAAATCGAGTACCTCTATCTAATATAATGGAGAGGGTACCCCATGTAACTTCACCAATTCTTTGATGTAAACATTAGCATAATCTTTGAGACCATAAGAAGTCTTCACTGGCAAAAAGTGAGCTGTTTTCGTCATTCTATCCACAACTACCTATGTTAAGTCAAAGTGCTTTCTAGTCTTTGGCAAACCTATGATGAAGTCCATGTTCACTATCTCCCATTTCCAAGTTGGTATCTCAATATCTTGAGTCGAACCACCTGGTCTTTGATGTTCTACCTTCACTTGTTGACAATTTGGAGATTCCATCACACACCTTACGATGTCTTTCTTCATGCCATTCCATCAATATACTTCTTTTAAATCTCTATATATTTTGGTGAATCCTGGATGAATAGAATACTTGTAATTTATGGGCTTTATCTAGTATCTTCACCCTAAAGCCATACACGTTAGGTACACACAATCACCCTTGGTAACGCAATGCTCCATGTCCCCCTTGTAAAAACACCTCTACTTTCTTATCAACCACCAACTTCCTTAATTCAACTAAAGTAGGATCCATGTCTTATTTTGCCTTTATTTCCTCCATCCAAGGCGATTCTGCCCTTTTAGGTAC
This sequence comes from Solanum rostratum, assembly GCA_029948455.1. Taxonomy (NCBI): domain Eukaryota; kingdom Viridiplantae; phylum Streptophyta; class Magnoliopsida; order Solanales; family Solanaceae; genus Solanum; species Solanum rostratum. Next base: position 41,584,211 of record CM057056.1, read on the forward strand.
TACCACACCACCATCACTCAAGCTACTTAAGCTTACACCCAAACATGCCAAAAGGTGCAATTCTTTGACCAACTCTTTATTTCCACTATCAACAAGCGTCATGCATCCCACATAAACTCTACTTAACGCATTGTCCACAACATTAACCTTACCGGGGTGATACATCACATTCATAATCCTTCAAAAGTTCTAACCATCTCATTTGTGTTAGATTCAAATCCCCCTGGCTAAACACATATTACAAACTCTTGTGGTCGGTAAATACATCAACATGTACCCCATAGAGGTCATGTCACCAAATCTTTAATGCAAATACAAGAACCAACAAGTCAAGATCATGCGTCAAATAGTTCTTTTCATGCACTTGAAATTTCCTTGAAGCATACGTGGTGACCTTTCCATGTTGCATCAACGCACAACCCAAATCTAAATGTGAGACATCACAATATACCACAAAACCATCCGAACCATCAGGCAATTCTCAATAGGAGCTGAAGTAAGACAATCCTTCAATATTTGAAAAATCTTCTCACATTCCTTGGGCCATTGAAATTCTGCCTTCTTTTGGATCAACCTTCTTAATAATGGAGGAAAATCCCTCAACAAACCTTCTATAATATCCAGACAAGCCCAAAAAGCTTCTAATATCTGATGGAGACAACGGTCTAGGACAATTTTTCACCGCTCCATTTTTTTGGATCAACTCTAACACCATCACCCAAAATAATGTGACCAAGAAAATTCACCTCTCTTTATAAAAAATTCACACTTGCTAAATTTGGCAAAAAGTTGATTATTGTTCAATGTTTGCAACACAATACTCAAATGGTCTTCATGGTCCTTCACATGCCGTGAATAAACTTATATATCATCTATGAAAACCACCACAAACATATCCAAATACTGTTTGATGATCTTGTTCATCAAATCCATAAAAGTGGTAGGAGTATTTGTTAGTCCAAGTGACATAAACCAAAAATTCAAAATGACTATACCGAGTTCTAAATGCCTCTTTGGAATTTCATCTTCCATCACCCTTAATTAGTGATATCCGGACTAGAGATCAACTTTAGAGAACCAACTCGCACCTTGTAGTTGATCAAATAGGTCATCAATCCTTGAAAATGGATACTATGGTTACTTTATTCAATTGTCGATAATACATACACATTAGAAGTGAACCATCCTATTTCCTTACAAATAATACGGGAGCACCCCATAGTAACATACTAGGCCTTATGAATCCTTTATCAAGTAAGTCCATTAGTTGTTCCTTCCATTCTTCAACTCCATCGGGGCCATGTGGTAAGGAGGTATAGAAATAGGTTGGATGTCAATAATGAGGTCAATACAAAAATTGATTTCCCTTTTAGGAGGAGTACTTGGTAAATCATTGGGGAAGACATCCAGAAACTCATTTACTATGGGGACCAAATCAAGAGTAGGGACAAGAGACTCAACATCTATGACTACGGCAACATGATATAGGCATCCTTTGGAAATTATTTTCATAGCTTTCATGCAAGAGAAAAATGTTTCTTTGAACACAGAATTGGTTCCCTTCCATTCAAGGGTAAGCTCATTAGGAATTTGGAATGTGACCTTGTGGGACCTACAATCAATAGAAGCATCAGAATGCATCAACCAATCCATACCAAGAATAACATTAAAATAGGTCATATCAAGCTCAACTAGATCACATGGAAAGTCTTTACGTAAGACCGACACGCGATAATTTTGATAGATGTTCTTGTCTAAGATTAACTTACCAATTAACAGGAGTATAGATCGAATAAGGTTCCAACAACACTTCTGGAGGCATATCAAACTTTATGGCAACATAAGGAGTAACACAAGACACATTGGCACTGGGGTCAAGCAGAGCATACACATTATGATCAAAGACTTTTAACATACCGGTAACCACGTCGGGAGCCTCATCAACTTTGTAGAGCATAGAATCGATTACCACGTGGACCACCAACTTAAGCTTGGGCACCTTGTTGCACTTGCCCTCTTTGAGATACTTGACCTTGTGGACGTCCTTCTTTGCCCTTATTGGCCATATTTGTACACTTGGCAATCTTATAACTAATCTTCCCACATTTGAAGCATGCATTGGTAACCTTCAAGCACTCACCAACGTGACACCCCCCCCCCACACTTTGGACACCAAGGAGGGATAGAACCACCTTTCAAAACATCACCTTGAGCCTTGGGGTTGGCCCCCTTTTTTTTGTCAAACCTTCAAGGGGAACCTTTGAAAGACCCTTGGCCCTATTGGAATCGGTTACCACCGGATTTGTCATAGGAGAATCCACTGTCATAATTAGCCTTCCTGGACTCCCTTGATCTCATCTTTCGAAGTTTCTCACTCTCTGTTTGTTCGACATATGTCATGAGTCTAGAGATATCCATCTCCTTAATAAGCATGAGAACATTATATTCCATCTTCACCAACTTAGACACATCTAAAGTGAACTTGTTCATATGGGCTCTAGAGTCGGCCACTAAGGAAGGAGCAAATTCGGACAACTTGGTGAACTTGAGGGCATACTCCTTCACACTCATTCCACCATTCTTCAAGTTCATGAATTCCATAAACTTAGCTTCCCTTAGCTCAAGAGGGAAGGAACGATCAAGAAAAGTGGCCATAAACATCTCCCAATCAATAACACCTTCCTCAACTCTCTTGGACTTCCATTGAGTGAACCAAACTTGAGTCACTCCTTTAAAATGAGAAGCCGCCAATTCGGCCATTTCTTCGGAAGACTTCCCTATGATTTCCACTACCTTTATGCACCTAGTCAATAAACTTTTGCGGATCCTCATCCACCTTTAAACTATGAAACTTCGAGGGATTTATTATGAGGAAATCCTCCATCCTCAAAGACAGAGTAGGAGTCTTTGGGGAAGCAACAATTTGAGCCAATATAGTGATCGCAACTCTGAACTCGTCATTAGATATTTGGTCTACATGAGGGACTTGGGGAGCATGGTTCACATTAGCATTATTTCCCCTTGGTAATGGAGCACGTCATGGAGCCATTTCTAAAAACACCAAGGGGATAAACGTCAGGATACAAAAGATTCAAGGGACTGACATCAAATTCAAAAGAGGTGAAGTTTTCCTAAAATATCTCATATCCTCCAATTCATGGATGTGACGCGCTTCACACCAATGAACAAGACTCTACTCGATGCAGCATGTTGATCTCCTGATGATTCTTTCAAACCTTATGCTCTGATACTATTTTTGTCATCACCTGGACCTAGGGCCTAGTCGTGACATGGCAAATCTGACACCCGAAGGAATCCCATCCAAACCTCATATTCATATCATAAGCATTCATAAGGTAAAATAAGCATACAAGAGATTAACCAAGCAGAAGTACATAAAATGTAAGAATGTCATAGTTCCATAAGGCAATATACATCAATCCATGAAGGTCCAAATCATGCCTCTATATCATAGATCTTGGTGGGGACTAACATAGCTCACTCTCTCACCCTCAAGACATACATCAAAAGAATAAAAATACTAAAGTCTCAACATAAAAGAAACATGAGAAGGCTTGTTCTCGGCGCATGGGAACTTATTAATAATCCTTCAATCTCAAGATTCAGATCTAGCCATGAAATGAAATAATCTTCTCACCGTCCGTCCCTACATGGTTAGGTCAAGTAAGCAAAAAAGTATGTGTTAGCACATAAAATGCACTAAGTATGTAGGTATGCTATGAACCAAAAGACATCATAATAGTACCAATATACATAATCATAATGAATAGAGTAAGGACACAATATCAATTTGAAAATCATAAGAAGAAGCATCATAAATCCATTCTTAACTTTAGCACATATATGTGGGAATAAGACTATAACCGACATTCATAACACGATGTAGACTATCACATTGAATCCTAATGTTCACTCTACATCGAGCTAAGTAGAGCCTATATTGAAAAGGCATACTCAATTCTCACCGTACAGGCTATATCCTAGCATGGTGAGAACCATCATTTGACCCAACCCGTTAGGCTCTATCCTAGCACGATGAGAACCATCATTAATCTAATTGGATCCAATAGCACACCTTTAAGGCATAAAATATGAACATCATTCCTATAGTGACACATAGTTATGGGACCATGGTATCTACAAAAGCTCTCTCGGTGCTAAGTCATCTTCCACTGAATAGATAAATCATGCATATACATAGCTTTCAAACGTAGGTCGTACTTCATTTAAAATTTTACTTTCATAGCTTTCAAAATAGTAATGATAGTCTTCCATGAAATATCTTGACATAAGAATAGTCCATCTACTTGCTTTCATCATAGTGGGGGTAGAGATTCACATCTTAACATCATCATAAACATTAGGATTTTCATCACTATGTTTATCGTAGAATCATCATAGCTTTCATAACATCATGATGGTCATAATATCATCATTTAAAACATGTTTTTCATACTTGAGACCATAGGCATAGAAATACATAGCTTTACTATAAAAGACTAGGGCTAAGTATGGGCTCATAGATATTTGAGTCAAAATAGGATTTTTAGAGAAATCACATACTTTTGCTTGAAAATCATATATATCATAAAATTCATAATAATTCATGCTTAATTAGTTATTATCATCATGTAGGAATCATAATCCATTCATTAGGAATCATCGCTTAAAAACCCATAATAACTCATCATGAAATTTGATTAAAAAGGAAGATTTTGGATTGGGCTTCATGGATGAAACTAATCCATGAATGAAGCTCTACATGCCTCAAGTATAATCCTTAGAATTGAAGAAGAAAACTTGGAACTCCTTAGTAAAACCTTCAAGCTTTAGTTTCAATTGAACTCTTGACTTAGAGAGAGAAATATTGTAAACCTTGAGAGAAACTTGGGAATTAAAAAGCTTTAAATGTGTTGGGAATAGGATTTTATAGAGGTCAAGTCAATTAGGGTAGTCAGGGTAGCGAAAACGACGTAATTTAGTACTTTGATGGAGTGGAAAAGTGAAAAAAACCCTTCATTACAAAAACTATCAGAGTCATCCATAGAATCACTTATACGGACCTTGGATCAACTTACGACTTGTATCTTGCCTTGTAGGTTAGGGTGTCAGAAAAGATGAGCTATTGGAGTTGCAGCTTCTGACTCACGAACATGTAGCATGACGCGTAGAAAAACTTACGAGTCATAGATCCTTTTATAGTGAAACCCAGTCTTAGATAAATTTTTGTTTCTCAAAGCCTCCACCTATGAACCTACTTATGGGTCGTGGGTCAACATATAGGCACATCTAATAACACATAAGTCAACTTTCAAAATTTCCCTAATTCTCCAATTTCACTGGACACTTTCTACTAGTGCACCTATGGCTCATGAATGCATTTATGAGTTGTACAGTGGCTCGTAAAACTGACACATTTGCTAAAATCTTGACTTCCAGTTTTCCAAGCCTATAAACATGAGGGGTGTTACACTCATGTTTCTATGTTTTAGACCTTTTTTTGCTCTTTTGCTTATTAATTATTCATTTCATTATTCAAAACCTTGTGATATGATAAGAAGGCTAAGTTGGAGTTTCCTCCAGAATCTCACTCGTTGGTCACGCTAAAGGTCTAGCTTGGGTCGTGAATAACTTGGTGTTAGAGCACAAGTTCTTGAGCTGTCCTAGGGAGTCCAAAATGTTGTATCTAGTACAGTCTTATTCATCAGTGTGAAGCATGATACAACTATGAGTAGAAGGCTATAGGGCATTTTAGGAAATTTTCACTTCTTTCATGATCTCTGTCGTGCCATAACGCGTACTCTAAGACTCCTTTTTTTCTACTGCTCATTCTTTGTGATTTTTATAAACTGCCTCCAAAGAGAACACCATTACAAAGGGGTGACAATGTCAATGATGACCAACATCCTCAGCCATTTAGGCTCCTCATGATCCCCTAGCTGAGCAAGTGATTGATGCAAAGTTTCAGACTGTTATTTCTATGTTGGCTCATCCTCCCAATGCTCCTACCCCAATTTCTACAATGAGGGACTTTGCAAGAATAAACCCTCCCAAATTCCATGGTTTCAAGGGTGACAAAGATCTATAAGAGTTCACCGATGAGGTTTATAAGGATTTGTCTATGACAGGGGTGTCTTCGAAAGAAAAAGCAGAGCTGATGGCCTACCAACTCAAAGGGTTGCTCAAGTATTGTATACTCTATGGAAGGCTGAGAGAGTTGATGAAGTTCCTATTTCTTCGGAGTGTTCAAAGGTATATTTCTTGACCGTTTTGTTCCACTTGAGCTATGGGAGGCAAAGATGTAGTTTATTGACCTCAAGCATGGGAGCATGAGTATGAGGAAGTATGATGTCATGTTCACCAAGATATCCAAGTATGCTCTTTCCTTGGTAGCCAAACCCTGGGCTAGAATGAGAAAGTTCATTTTGGCAATGTTCGACTCCATACTAAAGAAGTGGCGAACCACTATGCTTGTGAAGGAGATAGAAATTTCTCAGCTCACGACATATGCCGAGAAAAATAAAGGTGAAATGTTAAAGGGAAGAAGGGTGAAAGGGTCTAAGAGGGATCACTTTAAACGTGGGTTTTCTAATGCAAAGGGTGGTGGTAATGGCCGATTTCAATAAGGCAAAAATTTTCAAGGTTAAGGGAGATCTCAAGCTTCTAATCAAAGATCTGATAAGGATAAAGTGCAGTACGCTAAAGCTCAAGGTGGTGGTGCAAACACAAGTGGACCTACCTTTCCCAAATATTCTAAGTGTGGGAGAAATCATGTGGGTAAGGGTTTCGTAAGAACGGGTGTGTGCTATAGGTGTGGCAAAACAGGCCACAAACTTTTTGAATGCCCAAGTATTGCTAACAAGGGTAAAGAGAGTCGTCCTCAAGGTCAAGCTACTCGAGGAAAAGGAAAACAAGACTCTAAAGCTTAGGAAAGTGGTGCTCAACTTAATAACTAATTTAATTCCCTTCATGTTTGGCAAGATGTGGATGAGACTCGACATTTTTATAGGTATGTTGCTTGCCTTTGATTATAATGTATATGCTTTGTTAGAGCTAGATGCCAGCTTGTCATTTTTCACTCCCTTTCTAGCTATTAGATTTGATGTATGCCTCAAAATCGTATTAGACTTTTTTTTGGTATACACTAACATTGGAGAGTCTATTTTTGGAAAAAGAATGCATAGAAATTGTCTCATGTCGGTCTTGCATACAATTATTCTTTGTAATATTGTTGAACTTGATATGGTTTCTTTTGACATCATTCATTGCATGGATTAGTTGCATGCTTCATATGTCTTTATTAATTTCCTAATGATCCAGTTATTGAATAGAAGGGTAGTGGTTCCGTGTTTATGGTACTATTCATTTTCTCTCTCAAAACCCATAAGTTAATTGCTAACGGGTGTATCAATCAATGTGATAGTTAGAGATTTCACACCCAATACTCCCACTCTTGAGTCAATCCCCATTGTAAATAAGTTTCTCGATGTCTTTCTTGATGAATTACCTGACATTCCTCTCGAAATGGAAATAGATTTTGGTTAGATTTCTTTCTCAACACTCAACTTATCTTTATCCCTCCTTATCCTGTGTCCCCAACAGAATTAAAGGAGTTAAAGGATCAATTGAAAGACCTATTAGAGAATAATTCTATAAGGCTAAGTATTTCACCTTGGGATGCTCCCGTTTTGTTTGTTAGGAAGAAGGATGGGTTACTCCATATGCGTATATACTACCGATAATTAAATAAAGTCACCATAAAGAACAAGGATCCAATACCGAAGATAGATGATTTGTTTAACTAATTGCAAGGGGCAAACTACTTCACCAAAATTGATCTCCAATCTAGGTATTACAAACTAAGGGTAGGGGAGTGTGATATTCACATGATGACATTTCGAACGGAGTATGGCCTTTTTAAATTCTTCGTTATGTAATTTGGATTGACTAATGCTCTGGTGGTGTTCATGGACCTAATGAATGGATGTTCAAACCATATCTAGATATTTTTGTGGTGGTCTTCATAAATGACATTTTGTTTATTCTCATAGCAAGGAAGAACTCATGGATCATTTGAGGGTTGTACTTCGAAGTATAAGGGGTAGGCAATTGTATGCTAATTTTCGCAAATGTGAATTGCAGTTGAAGGAGGTGGCATTTCTTGGTCATGTGGTGTTCGGTGATGGAATTATCATTAGTCCAAAAAATGAAAGTGGTGAAGAATCAGTCTAGACCATTGTCTTTTTTTGATATTAGAAGCTTCTTGGGCTTGGCTGGGTATTACAGAAAGTTTGTTAAAGGATTTCCATCTATTACGTAGCTTTTGACCAAGTTGACTTAAAAGAAGGTAAAGTTTTAGTGGCCAAATAAGTGTGAAAAAAGCTTTAAAACATTGAAGGATCATCTTACACCGGCTACCATCTTAACATTCTCGAAAGGTTCCAAAGGACTTGTTGTCTATTATGATGCCTCACATGTTGATTTGGGGTTTTTCTAATGCAATATGGCATGGTCATCGCACATGCCTTATGGCAATTGAAAGTGCATGAACAAATTTATCCTACTCATGATCTTTAATTAGTGGTGGTTGTCTTTACATTGAAAAATTGGTGTCACTATCTTTATGGGGGTGCATGTCGATGCGTTCACCGAACATATGAGCAGCTATATCTGTTTAGCCAAAGGGATCTAAATTTAAGGCAAAAAAGGTGGCTTGAACTCCTAAAAGAGTATAACAAAAGTGTATTGTACTATTTGTGTAAGGAAATTATTATGGCCAAAGCACTTAATAGGTTTTCTATGGGTAGTATCACTCATATTGATAAGGAGAGAAGGAGTTGGTTAAGGATGTACTCCTTTTGTCCTATGTGGGTGTAAAGCTAAGTGACTCTTATGAGGGTGATTTATGAGTCCGTGTTTTGGACTCATATTGTAATGACCCTCCAGGCCATTTTCATGTTTAATGATTATTTCATTAATTTATCTTATGCATAGTAACTCTGGGCCATTTTTAACTGGTTGATACTATTGTTGCGGTTGTTGATGTGCTGCTAAAATGCAACACTATTGATGCTTAAACCTTCAAATTTTGTGTTTTCTCAAAGCGATGTTAGTAGGTTTGATATGTTTTTATGTTGATTTTGCAGGATTACATGATTCGAGATGATTTTGGGAAAATTTCTATAGAATTCACGTTTTTGTTGATTTACAGAGCACTCTAAGGCCGTGGTTTATTCCATGAGCCATAGGATGATCCGTAGGTCAGATCCAAGGAAAGGCTAATTTTCAAATATAGAAAAGTATGAGTTTTTAGACGAGCTGTAGAATGCTTCATGGCTGGTATGTGAGTTTGTAGATCAAGGATTAGAAAATATGCTGAATACTGAAGTAGTGTCTTACAAAGTCACTTATGAGTCAAAGTTTGACGATGGGTCATAGATAAGGTCATGCCTGGAGGAATAATGTTTTGAGGAGTTTCAAAAGAGTTAGTAGACGAGACCCTTTACGGGCCGTAAGTCAGAATATGACCCGTAGGAAAGTCTTGTAGGTTGAAGACAGTTTTTAGAAAGTGCAGAGTAGGAAGCCCATGTACAGGCCATGATTTCACCTATGGCCAGTAACCTTGTCCGTCTAACTTGCCGAATCCAGTTTTCCTATTCTATTTTATATTTGTATTTTACTTATTATAAATAGGTTTTTTTAGGTTTTCTGTTAGTGTAGAAGGACAACAATGGCACGAGTAGAGAGATTTAAGAACTCATATCTTGTAACGTTTCATTGGGATTATTACATTGTGATTTCTTGTGGAGAATTTTGGATTTCTTGTTCTCCAATTCATCATTGTAACTGTTTAATTATGCTATTCCATAACATGATTCTTTCATCGACAATGATCATGCATAGCTAAATCCACAACTAGGGTTGTGGGAACCGTGAGGAACTAACAAAGTAAAAACCTGATAATCTATAATTCTTGGAAATTGTGCATGCATGTATTAATTATCCCTTTCTTTAGAATGCTCTTTAACGGTGGCCAGTATTCAAACTTGCCTAATTGTTACTTACTGGATCAAGGGAATAATGAATGGGATAAGGGATAATTAAAAGGATTCGATGCGATTCCTCTTGTCTAATCAACCTAATCGGATCAAGGGGTAGTTGTACTGGAACAAAAGGTAAGTTTTAGTAATGCAACACTTATGGATCAATCATATAGTTAAATTTGCCTCTAACCTGGACAAAGGGTTAGGTAAACATAACTTACCAGTTTTGCATGATACATAGTAAAAATGATTACGATTATATAGCTATACTGAGTTATGAATTCATGGCTAACATAATACCCTAGTTACTTCTCTCAATGATTTCACAACACTTACTCTTGATAACTTGTTTCTAGTTTAGGTTTACTTATTACATTTACAAACACCCCCCTTTCAGGAGATAAGTAGGTGAATTCATTCAAATTTCTTGTAATTACTCCAGGTCTAGACCATATTCCCTGTGGGTTCGACCCTAACCTTGGTTAGGCTATATATTTTGGCAACAATTTCTTATACCTTCAGGGGGTGGTGTAGTTCGGGCGACATCAAAATTTTGGCGCCATTGCCGGGGAATACAACTTTTAGACTAGTTTAATTTAGGTAATTATGAATTAATCCTTATTTTCTTTATTTTATGTTTCTTGTTGTTTTTGTTTTGTTTCACCATACATGTGTAATGTATGCCCGACACTCCTAGTCGTGTCAATCCTTACTCCATTTTACCCAAATATCCAGAGAACACTGATAAGAATGGCCCAAGATAATATGAACAACGTTGCGAATAGTGCTACAAATGCAGCACTAAATCTGAATAATGATAACCCACCACCACCTGAGGATGCGAATCCACCACTACAGGATCTTCAAGTTGGTGCTAACATATGTAATCAATACGGGCTTTACCCTATGGCGGTGGATGTAATCGAAGCTATTGTGTTACCTCCTTTACTGGATGACAAAAAAGTTGTTGTTTCGAGTGGGTTGTTACAAATGCTACAAAATAGAGGGTTGTTCACAAACTTACCATTAGAGTATCTACATAACCATCTACACAATATCGTCTTCATCTGCAAGAGTATGATGGAAAGTAAAAATCTATCCATGGATGCCATTGGGCTTCGTGTCTTCCCATTGTCTCACAGGCGAAGCAACAGTATGATTAACTGAACTCCCACAGAGTTCAATCACCACTTGGGCTGAAATGTAGAAGGCCTTTTTTGAGAGGTTCTTTCCTAGGTCGAAGAAGCAGAAATTGAAGGATTAGATTAGCAACTTCGTGTATTGGCCTGGTGATTCGATTAGTACCACGTGGGAGAGATTTATAAAGTGTTTGAGGAGTGTTCCGCACCATAAGATCATTGATGATTCCTTGGTGGAGATCTTCTATTGGGCTCTTAATGATAATTGCAAAGCGGTGGTCAACACAATCACTGGTGTCTCACTCTTAGATTGTTCACTTTTGGTTATAGCTGAATGACTTGAAAAGGTTGCAAGGACAAACTGTGCAAGGGGCTCAAGAGATAAGTCGACGACTAAAAGTTCTTTCTCAGTTAGTACCAATTCAGAGCAGGCTAAGATAAATGAAGAGATGATACAAGAGTCGGCTCGAATCAATACTAATGTGGGGTTGTTGATGAAGTAAAGTGAGGAATGTATATATGCAATCAACCATCGGCCTCCACGAGAACCTATGTATGAGGAGCGTTACTATGAAGAGGACACTTGCGTTGTAACTTATCAGATGGGGGGGGGGGTTTCAGACCAATGTACAAGGGTCTAATCAGGACTATAGGCACCAAGTTCAAGGGAATCAAGGTCGGAACTTCAACAGGGACGGTGCTTTCAAAAATAACAATTGAGATGGCTACTATGATAGAAATATTAGCCAGGACAGAGATGGTGATTTGGGACGTAGAGATGGTTGTAGGAATGGTTCATATGTGCCACCACACAATCGTGATTCTGGGTCTGGTAGTTCGAGAATTAGGAGATTTTTGATAGATTGTTGAAGAAGGTTGATGCTTAGGATGAGACTTTAAAGGGGATGAAATCTGACATCTCAAGCATTAATTGGAAGATCAAGTCTCATTCCATGGCTATCAAGCAGCTAGAGTAACAGTTTGGTTAGATGTCTACTCAGTTAAACTAGCGTCAGAAGGGTACATTGCCAAGCAACACAATGCAAAATACAAAGAGTGATAGCAGTGCATAATAGTGTTGACATAGGGTGGCAAGCAGACTATTGACCCACCAATGCCAGTTTTTGTTGATAAGGTTCGTGAGGAGATGGTAGATGATAAAAATGTAGAGATTGAGATGCTAATGCTAAGGATGGGGTGAGCGATGAGGTAGTGATGCCAATAAAAATTGAGACCCATACCTAGACCTCCATTTACCCTATTTTCTCTTAGAGACTCAAAAAGAAGGAGGAGGAAGGTAAGTTTCAGCACTTCATCTCCATGCTAAAGAAGCAAACGATCAACATTCCTCTCATTGAGGCATTGTAGAAAATACCCGAGTATGCAAAATTTATGAAGGACCTAGAGAAAAAAGAGCATTGTGAGCCAAGATCTCTCAAAAGAGCTTTAACATTGTAGTGCTATTGCAAAAAGGTGCTTGGTGCAGAAGAAAGAAGATCCTGAACCATTCACCATACCCTGCACCATAGGGGATATGGAATTTTCAAAGGCATTATGTGATTTAGGTGTTAACATAATGCCTCTTGCAATTAGGCTTGAGATCCCTTACTCCAACAAGCATGCGGTTGTTAATAGCTAACAAGACAGTGAAAAAGCTTGTGGGGATATTATATGACATTCTAATCAAAGTTGAAAAGTTCGTTTTCCCGGCAGAATTCATGATCCTGGATTGTGAGGTTGACTTTGAAGTCTCAATCATCTTGGGAAGGCCCTTACTAGCAACTGGATGAGCGCTAGTGGACATAGAATTCAGTCAATACATGTTTAGATTAGGTAATGACGACATCATTTTTACTGTCTGCTAGTATAAGAAGAAACCTGATGATCTGAAAGTGGTCTCTGCCATTGAGAGTGTTGATGAGGTGCAACAAGATGTACCAATTGAGGAAAGACTGGGTGTTGAGATTCTTGAAGCTATATTAATGAACTTCGAGATTGACAACATCCCAGACTATGATGAGATGGTAAACGCTCTGGGATGATCTGGTTACACTTGGCATCAAGCTAGGCCTGAGTTGGACTTAAAGAATTGAGAGTCACCACCTGCTAGACCATTCATCTAGGAGCCACCATTGTTGGAGTTGAAGGCTCTTCCAGCCCATCTGAGGTATGTGGTTTTTAGGTAGTAACAATACTTTGCCAGTTATTGGTGCTGCAGATCTTAATGACGAATAGGTGGACGCATTGATCTCGGTACTCAAGAAATTCAAAAAGTCTATTGGATGGACTATTGCAGACATCAGTGGTATCCCACTTGGCTTGTGCACTCACAAGATTAAATTGGTGAAAGACTATAAATTGAGTATCGAACAAAAAAGACATCTCAACCCACCGATGCAAGAGGTTCTTGACAAATAGATCATTATATGGTTGGACGCAAGTATGTTGGTGCTCCTATTGTTAGAACTCCAACTGACAAGGGAACTAAAGTGGAAAACCTTAACTATTCCACTACTAAAAGCTGGATAGACTTAACGGAACCTCCCCCCCCCCCCCCCCCCACTTCAACCACTTTATGTGGATAGTATATCTTATTGCTGATAGTTAATGGGGAGTCCAGTCAAGTGCATTCCAAAGATGAGAGGTATCACCGTGGTCCCAAATGCTAGCAATAAGCTGATTCCCATGAGGCTAGTCACAGGTAGGAGGGTTTTTATGGAATATCGTAGGCTCAATGCATCAATTGAAATAGACCACTTCCCTATGCCATTCATGGACCGGATGATAGATCGCTTGGTAGGAAAAGGTTGGTATTATTTTCTTGATGGTTACTCAGGCTACAATCAGATTTCTATTGCTCCTAAAGACCAAGAGAAAACAACCTTCATATGCCCTTATGACACCTTTGCATTTAAAAGAATGTCATTCAGATTGTGTAATGCACATGTAATATTTCAGAGATGCATGATGTCCATTTTCTCAGATATGGTGGAAGACACTATCGAGGTATTCATAAATGACTTTAGTGTGGTTGGAGATTCATTCAATGATTGCTTGAAATATTTACACAATGTGCTTCAAAGATGTGAACAATGCCATCTTATTTTGAATAGGGAAAAGTGTCTCTTCATCGTGAAGGAAGGTATTGTACGGGCCATGAATATGTCTCGTGGACCCAAGGCTAGTTTTCTATTTATTGGCTAACTGTGGAGGTTTCTATGATCAACTCTGCGAGTTGTACTGAATTCCCAATCCCCAAAAATTAGGGTTCGGTCATTCCATAAAACCAGGATCCACGGGCCATAAAACCCTCTATGACCCATCATAGGGGTTTTGTAATGTCTAGGCCCATTAGTTTTGGACCGACTAGGTCAACCTATAATTTGACCCCATTCTTCCTTAAAATTACAACATGCACCGACCCCTTTCCCAAACTTTTCCGACCGACCACCATCCACTTTCCAGTGAGTTTTTTCGACAATCTTCGGCACCATTTAGGGTTCCACCACCTTCGATTCCTCCTTCAATTTTTACATCTTGGTCACTTAATTCAGTAAGTTCTTAGCCGTAGAAATCCTTTTAGATACCAAATTTTTTGTAATTAAGTTTAAATTACTTGATGGGAATGGTAATCCGATGAATATGAGTATGAACCCGTGTGTGCCATTGTTTGTACTTAAAGCTGAATCATGAATAATATGTGCCAATGCTTTAATAAGTGTAAAACATCGAAAAATTGTGTGTGTGGCCTTGTCTATGGGTTTTGAATGATGTATTTGAAAACCATGTTGTCACATGTTGTTTAAATTAAATGGAGTCTGCACTTGAAAAATCGATTTGTGATGGCATGTATGTAATTTGATGCTAATTCATTCAAAAAGGTAAGTTAGCTTGGGAAACATGTAAAATGTGATTCAATTGGGTTGCATAAAATAAATTGCATGTGGGTATTGGGTGATTGATTTAAATTATGGTGGGGTGTATTGTCTATTGCTTTGATGCTGAAATAATTGTTAAAATTGTCATTTGGGATCCACGTTGATAGGCTTGGAAACCTAGGCTTCTGGTTTTTTCACTATACGAGGGTTTTCTTATGGCTCGTGGAAATTTCTACGAGCCATAGTTGCCCCTCATATGAAAATAAAAAAGCTTGAGGTTTTTGAGAACCTTTAAGATGAGACCTTCTACGAGCCATAGAATATTTCATGACTCATAGACGGATCTCGTAGATCTCTGCCAGTAAAAGTTTAAACACTGGAACACTTCCATAACTCAGTCTAAGACTTGTAGAATCTTCTATGAGTCAAACCTTGACTCGTAGATGTAATTCCAATAAGAAAATTTTATGAATATTATTTCTTTGAGGGCCTTCTATGGCTCGTAGTTTATACTACGGCCCGTAGAAGTGCCTTCGTAGTCCCATCTGTGACCAAGCCTAAATTGATTTTTATTCTCGTTCATTGAATTGTGGGGCTAAGCATGTTCTTTAAATGTGTATGTTTCAGGTACTATGGCCCCAAAGCCAAGACATTATGAGATCCGTGCTTTGTAGTGGAGGCTGAGAGATGAGTCCTCGGGGGATCATGACACCCTCGAGGTCAGTGGTACGATTGAGGATCTCAGCATCTGACTTGACCCAGAGGCTAAGTGTCCACAGATAGAGGCTGCCACTAAGGCAGACTTAGGCCTAGGCTATTTTTGTTCTCTCTCCCTAGTCTTAAGAGGGAGGCAACAACGGTGGCAACTCCATCAAGATGACTCTATCTAGAGAGGAGTCAGAGCCAGAGTTAGAGTCCGGCAACGAGTTAGAGATAGAGTCCCCTGCCGTACCACCTCAGGCATCACGATCATCTCCTGACGCTCTATCTAACCGGTGGTGTATTGAGGGTATGTGGGAAAATCCACACAAAGGACATGCCGCGGAATGAGCAGGGCAAACCAGCCCGCTCTATTTTTAAGTAGCCCCAGATGATCACTTCTGGACTAGATAGTGTCCTCAGCCTTCAGGACGCTACCAGCAGATATAGGTTCCAGTGGCTACCAAGAGCACTAGGGAAGTACTCCCTGACCATGGTTTGAGAGTTCTACACCTCTTACACCGCCACAGTACTTAGTACTCTTCCTAAGAGGAAGAAGCCCCTTGATTAGCCCAGACTGACACATACTAGAGTGAGGCGTCGGCAGGTGGATACACTACAAGAAAAAAGATTTTAAAGATCATTTCGTAACGAAGAAAAATGAATTCGGTCGTTATAAATACAATTATAGTGACCAAATTATTTTTCGATCGTTATAAATACACTTATAGTGAACAAAATTTTTTCTGTCGTTATAAATATATTAATAGTGGCCGAAATTTTTTTTGGTCGTTATAAATACATATATAGTGACTAAATGTTTTTCCTATTGTTATAAATACACTTACAGCGACTAAGAAAGTTTTTGGCCATTAAAGATAAATATTAATCCAACATTAATGAAGGGATATATTTGATTGTTAAAAAGAATAACATTCCATCGTTAAAACATTTTAGTTAGTGTAAAAATTTATTTATTAATGTGAGTGTAAAGAAATCAGACCAAATCGTTTTATAAGTATAACAAGTGTTCTTTTCTTAATCATTCCAACATTATGATAAGAATCCTCCATCTTTTCTAATTTGCTTATTTCATCAAAAAAGGTTAACAAAAAGAAAAAATATTAATGTGTTATTTTCTTATAACTCTATCCATCATTCTTATTATAGTAAATTATATAACATTTTGAAATGTTGTAAAAACATTTTGTTACAATATTTTTTGCACAATTTGTTTTAACTTAAATATTTTCTTCATATCGTTTCTATATATGTTTTTGTTTTGAGAGACAATTTATTTATCTTTACATGACTTTTTTAACGATGCATGATGAAGTAGTCAAAACAAAAAATTATTGTGAAACAAAAAATAAAAAATAGAAGTAATAATATTAATATATAATTATGAGTTTATGAGTTTAATCTAAGGTAGAAGAGTTATATAATTTTGGTAGTAAGTGATTTTCTCATGAGTATAGATGTTTCTCCACTTGAAAATTACCTCGATCAATAGACTTAAGAATCATTATTCAGTAATAATGTTTCTTCTAATGAAAAAATATATATTGTGTCGGCTTTTTTCATTATTGGTTCTGAAATTAACAGGTGTTTACAAAGAAAAATCATTCGTTTGAGTTAGAAAAGTATAAAGTGAAATTTTACAAACAGAAAATTTTAAAAACTTTACAGGACATATAATCAACTACCAATTTATTAAGAAATTATGATTTTTTTAATTAATTAAAATTTAAGATGTTATAATTGATTTGTATCTCATAATAATTTTAATGATATTGAATTATTTATATTAGGTGAATACTATTAGTGTAAAAAGTGAAATAGAAAGAAGTTGGGAGTTTTATCTATGAAGCAATGCGCAAGAAATCAATAACTTAAGGTGCAAAATACAAAACAAACAACTTTATGTCTAGAAAGCTTAACTTTCTTTTTATTTGGTTGTGACAAAAGAAATGAATTTTATATTTCATTATGATTAATCTTTGATTTTGCAAAAAAGAAAACAGAAGATAATAGTTATTAGGAGTGTTATTAATAACCTAACATGAAGTTTTTATACTTGTCTTTTGACAGATGATACAGTTTAAAGAACTTATCCTCTAAGAAAGTGTGAAGAAGTATAAACAATGGAAAATTTTGAAATACGGGAAGAATGCATTTCATATTTAAGAAATTAACTAAAGATATTCTAGTTTTTCTTTTATTAAGAGTTAAAAATATAATATCATACAATTTGTATGTCTATATTTTTGTACGTAATGCAATATCATTCTTTACAGTTAACTATGAAATTTTATATGGATATAATTAATTTCTATATTTTCATATGTGCACGCATTTGTATGTGTGTATATGTATATTTGCACTTTTGCTGATCTGATTTGTGGATATTATTAAGGTTTTAATAATAAGTGCTGAAGGGAGCCTTAGAGTAACTGGTAAAGTTGTTGCCATGTGATCAGAAGGTAACAGGATCAAACTTGGGTAACATCCTTGTGGTCGGACCCTTCCCTGGAAGTGCACTCGACTTCCCTTTTATTTTAATAACTACAATATCAATTGGTGAAGGGAAAATCTGGTTGCTGAAAGAGGTATAACAACTAGATTTTTGTCATTGTTAAAGCCTTTTTAATCATCGGATTTAATCTAGTGGTTAGCTTTTAATGATGGAGCTTTTAACGATCGGTGACCACGAATTTTTTACCTGTAGTTATTGACTAATAACGACCAGATGTATATTTTTGGCGACTAAATTTCACCTTGTTAAAGAGCTATTTTGTTGTAGTGATATCTCTGTGTCGACCATCGTCGTGTGTTGTTCGGGCCTGAGTTCCCAATCCATCTATAGTAGACTATGACCGCAGGTTAGGGAAGCTAGGGATAAGGCCTTAATGAGAGACTAGAGCCACAGAGTTGGCTTGATGAGATGGGTTGCAATATAGATTGCAGAGTAGGACTCGGACCCTACATTTATAGCCACTTTTGCTGAGCCTATTGTGAAGGCCTCACTCAGTTTTACTGCCAAATTTTGGTAGGCTGTTATGAGATCACAAATCCAGCCGACTCTTGCAAATAATACCCTTATGCTAGACCATGCTATTTTTGTTGCCAACATCTTTGCTTGCTATAAGATTGATTAGGCCAGCCTTACCATAGAGTAGATTCACGAGGCAACCACGAAGACGTCTACCTCCATCCCCTTTCCTTGCTTGACTTGCAAACTTTGTATAGAGTCTAGGGTGGAGAGTTTACATCATTTAGACACACTGATTGAGATCTAGAGGACTTTGGATGCCAGTATGATCAAGGCTGAGGATAATTCGGTGGCCCTCCAGTGAGCACCGCACTCTCCTACACAGACGCTAGAGATGTTCGTGGCGGAGCCACCACCTGAGACTCCATCCACCACCACTGCTACTGCTACTACAAAGGAGAGGCCTCCACAAACTAAGACTGATATGAGGAGGGCGTTCACTACTTCTGCTCTTGCCCCACACACCGTTCCTACATTGAAAACACCCGCTAGCATGGTCTATGTGTCATTGGTGTCCATTCAAGACATGGCATAGAGAGTGGTCTATGTGTCATTGGTGTCCATTCAAGACATGGCATAGAGAGTGGCCCATACTAAGTCTCAATTGACTCAATTACTTCAGCAAATCAGGCCAAGTATCCACCAGACAATTTTAGAGTCCGAGGGACACATGTAAGCATTCATGATTGCTACTATTCAAGACAGACTTATAGTTGTGGATGTCCGCATAGATGCTTTTGAGTTGCGGGTCCAGTTAAGCCTTAGCACAACACAACCAGCAGTTATGACGGCCCCTCAGATGGAGATCCAACGGCTCATAGCTGATATAACAACTTCAGCCTCACTAGTGGCATTCCCACAGACTAAGCCTTTGCTGCCAATGGTGGACTTATTTCCTACTTAGGATCCCACACAGCCTTTCCACGGGAAGAGTTCCCACACCATTGATGATCCAAACATAGTGAGATTGTAGGTGAGATTTACAAAGGAGCAGGCTAGAGCTTGCCGTGATACGATCGAGACAGGATGAAGAGATGAAGTAGGCTTGAGAGCTTGAGTGGGTGAAGGGTGTTGGTCCCACCGAACATGCTTCTACAAATGAGGAGGCCATAGGTAGGTTGAGAGTGGCCAGTCTCAGTTCGAGACCGACGCTTAGATGCCCAGGTATGTTCTTTTTGACCCTTATGCTTTATTTTTTCTTTTTTGTGCATTGAGGACAATGCAACACTTTTTCAATGGGGGTGTAGGTAATTATAGGCCACAGTGAAGTCTGAGTAGCCCTGGCCTATAACTATCAAAAATTTTGAATCATAGGGGTTTTCTTGCCTGTGTTATATTTCCCTATGGATGTTTAATTTTCGTTGAACCAACCTATTTAGGATGTGTTGGTAGTATAAGTAGCATATCGTACTAATATCTATGGCATATGTTTGTTTTTGTGTTAAAAATGATACCCACCAAATTTGTTTTAGTTAGTCTTGATAGAAACCAAGCATGTTTAATTGATGACAGTGCTTGTTCGGATAAGTGAGGGTGTATTGAGATGAAAAGAATGATCTTAGAATCTCTTGGTTGATAGTGTAATCAGTGCCATGTGAATGTGAGCTTTCTTTGCTAAATTCATTTATTGTGTTTCAATTCAGAACTTGCCCCATTACTCTGGCTTAGATTGTAGGTTAGTTGGTTAGGAAAGTATCTTAGCTTGTAGTTCATCATAGTCCTTAGCCTAAATGACCAATCAAATGTGTGAAAAATCCCATGATCCTAACGCTTGAGCCTTACATGTGTCCTTTCCTTTGTAAAAACTTAAGTTACCTAGCTTTACGAGATGTAAAATTCTGAAATTGGCCCTGATCCTTCCTTGAACATTGTGTACCTTGGCTAAGGCAAAAAGCATAAGTTGAGGGTAGCTACCAAAAGTGGCCCTAGTTCCTAGGTTAGATATTGTGCACCTCAACTCAAGCAAAAGGCTTAAGCTGAGGGTGGTTGTGTAAGGGTAAAACACAAAATGAGAGGGAAAACTAATGATACATGGAAAAAGAGACACTACAACATTTTAGTCCAAAGGCCACACTAAATCTGGACAACACTTATAAAGTGTTGCCTAAAATATTTTTGGCGTCACTTTTAAAGCGTTGCCTTAATTTTTAGCTTTTGGCAATAATAATATTAGCAACACTTGTAAAGTGTGTTCATTAATGGTATAGGCAACACTTATATACGTTCGCATATCATCCTATAATTGACAACACATATTTATACATGTGACAACACTTTTAAAGTGTATTATTTTCATAATTATAAAAACAATACTTTATAAGTGTTGCCTTATAAATTTCCCAAAAATATTATATTCCCTCCAACATATTTAACTTTCCCACCATTATATATTATTAAAAATACTGTAACAAAACAGTATTTTTGTTAACAAAACTATACTGCTCTCTCTCTCTAATTAGAAGACCAAAATACGCTCTCTGTTAATTAACAAAACCCCTCTTTCTCTCTAAGAAGCCCTCTCTGTACGCTCTCTGTTAAGAAATGAAGAACGAAGAACATCGTGCTCTTTGCTGTACGTCTACGTGCTCTTTGTTGTACGTCTGCGTGCTCTTTGTTAAGATTCATACTGAATGCTCTTTGTTGTACGTCTCTCTACTAAGAACGAAGATTCATCTTCGCGCACTGTACGTCTCTCTGCTGAACGAAGATTCATCTTCGCTATACGTCTCTCTAAGAACGAAGATTTATCTTCGCTGAGAAGAGAATCTGCTATCTTTGCTCTTTGTTCTTGCCCTAAATCATTGCTTCAAGTTTCATCAGAATTCTTTTGCCCCAAATCTAAAATAGGGTCAATTTACAGGTATTTCTTTAATCAACACACAAATTAGTGATTTAATGAAAAGTAAATTGAAGTTTTTATGTTATAGGTTTATCCAATACTAGTAGTTTTGGTTCAAACTTCAGATGTTGTATATGTGTTAAAAGATGCACTAAAAGTACAGATGATTAATTCTGAACCAAGTAATTAGATGAGCTGTGTTAGAATTCCATACTCACACCCATAAAATTGAAATCCCAAATCCATCTCTGCTTCTGCAGGTTCATTTAGCTGCCCCCCTTGTTTTCTATTGTTATAAATCGAGGAAACTGAATCCTAGAGATATTCTGTTTGGAGAACGAGTAGAAATTGAAGAATGGACGGTTCCAATGAATGATGCTAATAAGTTTTGTTGCATAATTTCGTCTAAACAAGCTTCGGTCAGCTGGAACTCTAGTCCATTCAATTCAACTTATCTTTTGAAAACCTGGTTTATTTAATCTTTTTCTGGTGGTGCAGTGTCTGGTGTCTTTTAGACTACTTCGCTAGCATCTGTTCTAGTAGTCTCACATTGATTCAGTAGAGTTATCTGGCCTATTAGTATAGTTTCATGTGCTGTTAAAAAGGATGTACCTTATGTTGGTTAGTTTGCTGTTGATTTTAAATGGTGTTGCCAAGAGGATTTAGAAAGAACTCACATACCTTATCTCTGTTCTTATGTGAAGTACTTAATTTTCTTCTTTCTTTAGAGAAATCTTCATAGGGAGGGACAAATTGACCATAAGGGGTCAGAAAACTCTAAGCACTGCTTCTTCACGACAGCTTCTGTTGATAATTACTTCTTATTATTGTTTTGAAAGCATGAAAAAGTGCATATTAGAGGATGAAAAGATGATTTTAGATTACAAACATCTAAACTGTGACTTTCTAGTAAATGGTTATAGAAGCTCTTAGTAAAGTTGGAATTGATAAAGAAACTAACTATTAAATATCACAAACAGAACTACACAGCGATACATCTTTAATATAGATATGTTTAATACTTTATTTAACAACTGCTTATTCTATAAACCATATTGTCTCAAACAACAGATATAATTGCGGCAATACAATCAGCATTCATAGTTAAAACTTCCCATAACGTTGAGCTTAGATCATGGAGACCAGGCAGAAGCACTTGGAGTCGCTTTAGCTGCATGGAGGTGGCTGAGGATTCTTGGGTGTCTGTTGATCTGCAGCAGAACTGGGTCCAAGCGTGAGTTCAAGTTCAGGTACTTGTTTAATTCTTGCTGCTGCTAGTCTCTGTTTCAGCTCAGAATACAAAGCTTCATTCTCCTGTCTGAGCCGCTGAGCAGTCTTCCTTAGCCTGTCATTCTCCTGCATAATCTGAATGTTCCGCCAGTACAAGTCTATATTCTGTTTCTCCATAACTTGCTTGAATTGTCCTGAAACTGGAGAAACCATCAAGAATTGTGAACAGTTCTGCAAGATATATTTTTGAAAACATAGCTCAACATATTATGCAAAAAGAGTAGATGATGCCATAGTAAACTTTTCTTATCTACATATGCATGACATAAACTTTTCTTATCTACATATGCATGACATAAGTTTATACACAATAGATTGACCAAAATATTGCAGAAAATTGATAAGAAAATCCATAGTGATTTATTTCTATGGGAAAAATAAGATGGAATAATAAATGTAAAACAATTAGAGATTGGATTGAATCTAGCCCTGCTTTATCTCATGAAATTTGAGTCATAGAAGGCAAGAATCCGCGGAACATTTTAGAGGGTACTCTCGGTACATTTAGCAAGTAACCAGCTTTAAAGAGGATAAGTAATTTTGAGACCAGTGGAATGAAGAAAACTAGTTTTGCAAGAACACTTGAATTCTTTATGTAAGGAAAATTACTAACAATAGAGAACAGGCTCCAAACCTTTAGACTCAAAAGCTATTAGAGGGCAACAGGTTTTGGTTGGAGTCTCTTTGATCATACTCTCTATTGGTTTATCCTATTATTCAAACAATTAGAGAGTATGATAAAATGTTTGGGATTGGATTTTCATGAGATTTGGAAATGACAAGTTAGGAATTCACAATGAAAAAGATTTCTTTTAGAATTTCCTATTAAACTTCTCTTGGTGGTATTAAAAGATAATAATTCCGGGATGAAATATAGGATTATTTTATCGTGCGTTCGCTAGGGGTATTAGTTAGTCCCAAGATTGTATTACTATAATGATTGGAGGAGTTAGTGGGATTCGACATAATCGAATTCCGACGCTCAGAACTCAAAATGGCTAGAGAATTTGAAATTTTCAACTTTAAAGAACTAAAAATGCTACTATGGACCTAAAATCTCCAATTTAATGCCATATTCAGTTCTGCAAGTTCTCCTAGACTAGATTCAGCATTTTGGAGCTGATGGATTCGACAGAATGGAATTCCGACGCTCAGAACTCAAAACGGCTAGAAAAATCAAAATTTTAAACTTTAAAGAACTAAAAATGCATCTATGGACCTAATATCTCCAATTTAAAGCTATATTCAGTTCTGCAAGTTCTCCTAGCCTAGATTCAACATTCCAGAGCTGATGGATTCGACAGAATCGAATTCCGATGCTCAGAGGCAAGAGAACTCGAAATTTTCAACTTTAAAGAACTAAAAATGCATCTATGGACCTAAAATCTCCAATTTAATGCCATATTCAGTTCTGCAAGTGCTCGTAGCTTAGATTCATCATTTCAGAGCTGATGGATTCGACAGAATCGAATTCTGACGCTCAGAACTCAAAACGGCTAGAGAACTCGAAATTTTAAACTTTAAAGAACTAAAAATGCATCTATGGACCTAAAATCTCCAATTTAATGTCATATTCAGTTCTGCAAGTTCTCGTAGCCTATATTAAGTAGTTCAGAGCTGATGGATTCGACAGAATCGAATTCCGACGCTCAGAACTCAAAACGGTAAGAGAACTCGAAATTTTCAACCTTAAAGAACTAAAAATGCATCTATGGACCTAAAATCTCCAATGTAATGCCATATTCAGTTCTGCAAGTTCTCATAGCCTAGATTCAACATTTCAGAGCTGATGGATTTGACAGAATCGAATTTCGAAGCTCAGAACTCAAAACGGCTAGAGAACTCGAAATTTTCAACTTTAAAGAACTAAAAATGCATTTATAGACCTAAAATCTCCAATTTAATGCCATATTAAGTACTGCAAGTTCTCGTAGCCTATATTCAGCATTTCGGAGCTGATGGATTCGACAGAATCGAATTCCGACGCTCAAAACTCAAAACGGCTAGAGAACTCAAATTTTCAACTTTAAAGAACTAAAAATGCATCTATGGACCTAAAATCTCCAATTTAATGCCATATTCAGTTCTACAAGTTTTAGTAGCCTAGATTCAGCATTTCAGAGTTGATGGATTCGACAGAATCGAATTCCGACGCTCAGAACTCAAAACGGCTAGAGAACTCAAAATTTTCAACTTTAAAGAACTAAAAATGCATCTATGGACCTAAAATCTCCAATTTAATGTCATATTCAGTTCTGCAAGTTCTCGTAGCCTATATTCAGCATTTCAGAGCTGGTGGATTCGATAGAATCGAATTCCGATGCTCAGAACTCAAAACGGCAAGAGAACTCGAAATTTTCAACTTTAAAGAACTAAAAATGCATCTATGGACCTAAAATCTCCAATTTAATGCCATATTCAGTTCTGCAAGTTGTCTAGCCTAGATTCAGCATTCAGAGCTGATGGATTCAACAGAATCGAATTCCGACGCTCAGAATTCAAAACGGCTAGAGAACTCAAAATTTTCAACTTTAAAGAACTAAAAATGCATCTATGGACCTAAAATCTCCAATTTAATGCCATATTCAGTTCTGCAAGTTCTCGTAGCCTAGATTCAGCATTTCAGAGCTGATGGATTTGACAGAATCGAATTCCGACGCTCAAAACTCAAAACGGCTAGAGAACTCAAAATTTTCAACTTTAAAGAACTAAATATGCATCTATGGACCTCAAATCTCCAATTTAATGCCATATTCAGTTCTGCAAGTTCTCGTAGCCTAGATTCAGCATTTCAGAGCTGATGGATTCGACAGAATTGAATTCCAACGCTCAGAACTCAAAACGGCTAGAGAACTCGTAATTTTCAAATTTAAAGAACTAAAAATACATCTATGGACCTAAAATCTCTAATTTAATGCCATATTCAGTTCTGCAAGTTCTCCTAGACTAGATTCAGCATTCCGGAGCTGATGGATTCGACAGAATCGAATTCTGACGCACAGAACTCAAAACGGCTAGAGAACTCGAAATTTTCAACTTTAAAGAACTAAAAATGCATCTATGGACCTAAAATCTCCAATTTAATGTCATATTTA
This sequence comes from Solanum rostratum, assembly GCA_029948455.1. NCBI lineage: Eukaryota > Viridiplantae > Streptophyta > Magnoliopsida > Solanales > Solanaceae > Solanum > Solanum rostratum. The sequence continues at coordinate 41,610,267 of CM057056.1, forward strand.
GTTCTGCAAGTTCTCGTAGCCTTTATTCAGCATTTCAGAGCTGATGGATTCGACAAAATCGAATTCCGACGCTCAGAACTCAAAACAGCAAGAGAACTCGAAAGTTTTAACTTTAAAGAACTAAAAATGCATCTATGGACCTAAAATCTCCAATTGAATGCCATATTCAGTTCTGCAAGTTCTCGTAGCCTAGATTCAGCATTTCAGAGCTGATGGATTCGACAGAATCGAATTCTGACGCTCAGAACTCAAAACGGCTAGGGAACTCAAAATTTTCAACTTTAAAGAACTAAAAATGCATCTATGGACCTAAAATTTCCAATTTAATGTCATATTCAGTTCTGCAAGTTCTCGTAGCCTATATTAAGTATTTTAGAGCTGGTGGATTCGACAGAATCGAATTCCGACGCTCAGAACTCAAAATGGCTAGAGAACTCGTAATTTTCAACTTTAAAGAACTAAAAATACATCTATGGACCTAAAATCTCTAATTTAATGCCATATTCAGTTTTGCAAGTTCTCCTAGACTAGATTCAACATTCCGGAGCTGATGGATTTGACAGAATCAAATTCTGAAGCTCAGAACTCAAAACGGCTAGAGAACTCAAAATTTTCAACTTTAAAGAACTAAAAATGCATCTATGGACCTAAAATCTCAAATTTAATGCCATATTCAGTTCTGCAAGTTCTCATAATGTTAGTATTTTTTGCTAGGGCAGATCACAGATTATTAGGTAGAAATTTCTATCTTTAAAAGTGGTATAATATTATTGCATCTGGGTTCATTATGTGGGGTTACGCATTTTGCTTGTGGGTTTTGATTTTCTTGTGATTTTGGTATGATTTGTGTATTCGGATGAATATATTAGGCTTAGAAAACTCAATGGGGATATCATGGTAAAAAATTGGAGGGATCCTTTTCTTACTGTTTGGTGCTGCTATATTTTACTTTTTTGAGGTGTTGAAAGGGATCCTTTTCTTAGTGTAGTGGAAAAGGTTTGAACCAAATGTTAAATGAATCTATGTAGTTCGCTAATCTATTTACTTGTTATTTCTTAGAATTATAGTCAACATTCAAAAATAACTGTGGAGGATTTGAAGATTGATTTGGCTTAACATACGTGTCATGACTAGGTAAGAAATTCTTATCATTGTTAGCGCATGAGTTTAATAACTTACTCGTAACATTTAGAAGTTATTTGTAAATTAACTAGTATCTTGATGATTGTTTATTGAAAGATTTAATATCAATATTTATCTTTAGGAATCCAAATATCCCATCCAAGGATTGGATGAATTTGGCGAGGTATAGCAAAGAGTATATTGATGGTGTTAATCTTTCCTAGATTTCGCTTACTCTTATGGGGATCCTCAAGGTGAAGAAATTCAGTGTCCATGTGCAAAGTGTTGTAATATTCATTGGACTCGAAGAGATGTAGTGTATGATCATCTAATATGCTATGGATTTGTTCAAGGTTATACTAGATGGATTAATCACGGGGAATGGGAAATCAATTTGAATGTTGATGATGATATGGATGAATCCCATGATGACATTAATGGATTGTTGAATGATCAATTTAGAGATGTTGCGCAGGGTGAAGGAGTTTATGAAGGTCCTAATGAAGATGCCAAAAAGTTTTATAACTTAGTTGAGGAGGCAAGCCAAGAACTATATCCTGGTTGTAAAGGATTCTCTAGATTATCATTCACAATCCGTTTATATTTGTTGAAGTGCCTACATGGATGGAGCAATGAATCATTTACTTCTCTTTTAGTGTTATTAAAAGAGGCATTGCCCGAGTTGAACATTCCTTCGTCGTACAATAAAGCCAAGTCTATGATTAAGAATCTTGGTCTTGATTATGAGAAAATTGATGCATGTCCTAATGATTGTATGTTGTTTAGGAATAATCATAAGCATGATGAATTTTGTCATACTTGCGGAGCTTCGCGATATATCAAATAATCTGAAATAGAGGGCGAGCTTGAGCCTCCGAAAAAATCTCATCGAGTTTCAGCAAAGATTTTGAGACACTTTCCATTAATTCCTAGACTCAAAAGGTTATTTATGTGCTCAAAGACTGCAGATTCATTAAGGTGGCATGATGAGGAACGTTGTAAAGATGGAAAGTTAAGGCATCCTGTTGATGGCCTAGCATGGAGAGACTTTGATAGATTACATCCAGAATCTGCACTTGATTCTCGCAATGTGAGACTTGGCTTGGCAAGTGATGGGTTCAATCCATTTCGTACGATGAGTATATCTCATAGCACATGGCCAGTTATGTTGATGGTGTATAATCTATCGCCTTGGATGATCACAAAATCTGAATATTGTATGCTTTCATTAATTATACCTGGGCCACGATCACCTAAAAACGACATTGATATTTACTTACAACCATTGATAGATGAGTTAAAAGTATTGTGGGATTGTGGAGTTGAAACATACGATGCTTCAAGAAATCAAACTTTTCAAATGCGAGCAACTCTTATGTGGACAATCAATGATTTTCCTGCATATGCCATGTTATCTGGTTAGAGTACAAAAGGAAAGTTGGCTTGTCCTTGTTGTAATTATGGCACTAATTCTCTCTATCTTAAACATAGTCGAAAATTGTGCTATATGGACCATCGTATTTTTTTACCCATGGATCATCCATGGAGATCTAATAAAAGATCTTTCAATGGAAAAACTGAATTTAGGTCTCCTTCATCTTTATTAAAGGGACCTGATGTGCTTAATATATTACAAAATTTTGAAAATATGTTTGGGAAGAAGAGGAAGAGATCAAATGATGGTCCATGGAAGAAAAGGTCAGTCTTTTTTGAATTACCTTATTGGCAGCACAACTTATTACGACACAACCTTGATGTAATGCACATAGAGAAAAACATAGTTGACAGCATACTTGGAACTCTTTTGGATATTCCTGACAAAACAAAGGATCATGTAAAAGCTCGTTATGATTTGCAAGAGATGGGAATTAGAAAGAATCTTCATCCTGATACAACGGATGGTAAGAAAACAAAATTCGCAAGAGCATGCTTCTCAATGACAAATGGAGAGAAATCAGTTTTTTGTGGAGTTTTGAAGACAGCAAAGCTACCTGATGGTAGTGCCTCTAATATATCTAGGTGTGTTCATCTGGATGAAAGAAAATTGTCTGGTTATAAGACCCACGATGCTCATTTCATATTACATTACTTGCTTCCAATACCAATTAAAAGCATCCTTCCTAATCATGTTACAATTTCTTTGATTCGTCTAAGTTCCTTCTTCCGTCGCTTATGTCAAAAAGTTATCACATTGGAGGAACTGGATTGCTTAGAAGTAGAGATTGTAGAAACAATAAATTAGTTGGAGAGAATTTTTCCTCCTACTTTTTTTGATATAATGATTCATTTGACTATTCATTTAGCAAATGAAGTGAGATTAGGAGGTCCCGTTCAGAACCGATGGATGTATTTTCCTGAAAGAGAAAATTGTACATTGAAATCATATGTCCGCAATAGACGTCATGCAGAAGGATGTATAGCAGAGACACATAATGTGAAAGAAATTATAACTTTATGCTCTAGATATATGCATGGCGGTGTACATACCAAATTTAACAGACGAGCTCGAAATAATGATGAATGTGGTCTGGATGATACAACAACTTTCAGTTTGTTCCCTAACAGAGGCTGTCCTTTAGGAGCTAAGAAAACTGATCCATTTATTTTGGATAACAAGTCACTAACTCAGGCACATGCATATCTGTTGAGCAATTGTGATGAGATTGAAGAATATATTAGGTACGTACTTTAATTGAATTATAGTATTTTGTTTAGTAGAATTAACTTTTAAGTTATTTCATTTATCGTTCTAATAAAAAAAATATCTTTTATGTAGAGAGCATGAAAGGGAACTTAATAAGCAGTCGCGAAGATCCAAATGGAATAGGGCCAAGAATCATAGTCAAAACTTCTCTCAATGGTTTGAAACTCGTGCTTTGCAAGAGGATATGCCTGAGTTGACAAAATAATTATCCAGAGGACCGAATTCAGTTGCTAAAAGATATTCTGGTTATCTAATTAATGGATATAGATTCCACACAAGGAAGCGTGATGCAAGGCGCAAAACACAAAATAGTGGTGTTACGTTAGTTGCCTCAACTAAAAGTTTTGCAAGCACAAAGGATAAAAATCCGATTGATGCAGATTTGACTTACTATGGAAGAATAGTTGATATAGTTGAGTTAGACTATTATGGTCATTTTAAGGTTGTCTTATTTAAGTGTGATTAGTATGAGGTTGAAAGTGATATTTATGGCCTTACTTATGTCTACTTTAACAAAAAGTCGTCTCAGGAAGAGCCTTTTGTGCTTGCATCTCAAGTACACCAATGTTTCTATGTGCAAGATCCATATGATCAAGATCGATATTATGTTATGAAAATGGTTCCCAGGGACTTGTTTAACATGGGCGATCAAGTTGAATCTAATGTCCCACGAAGTTATGAAAATGAGCCCTTTGAACAGTTGATGGGACCATCTATACCAAAAGATGTTGGTGAAGTTCTCTTAACAAGGACTGATCTACCAGCAACAATTATTGATGTGCCTCCTGAGGAATTTGTTGCTCAACAGGTGCTGGAAGACGAGTCCAAAGAGGAGTTTGAAGACCAGTCTGAAGACGAGTTTGAAGATGAGTCTGAAAATGAATTTGAAGATGAGTCTGAAAATGAGTTTGAAGATGATTTTGAAGATGATTCTGAAGAGGAGATCAAAGATGACACACCATGAGTTTTAGTTACTTTGGATGACTTTATACTTCTAATTCAGTCGTTTTGTTATTTGAATACTTTTCTGGTACACAAATTCATTATAATATGTTCTATTTGTTCTTATTTTTTGTCTTTCATTTTTTGTTTGAAGTTCTTTCACAGAATCTGTCTATCTACTGTAGGCTTGGCTTGAAGAATTTGGTATCTTTTACTGCTGACAGTTTGTGAGATTGAAAAGTGCGCTATTGTTTATGACATGTAGTTTTTCTCTGCTATTCATAGTTAGAACTGTTATTGTTCAGTATTGTTCTATTCTTGTCATCTCTGAGTTTCGGCCATTGAACTCTAGATTTTTGCTGCATTGCACGATCTTTTATCAAACTCCACTGTTGCTATTGCCCTGCTCTAAATCCCTCATTATAAGTTGTCGTGCTTGTAGATTATCCATAATTTCCTTCACTTTATCAGCCAGATGACCCAACATCGTCCATTATTAAAACCTTCATCTAATGGCTTTAATTGTTTACATTCCCCCCACTCTATTTAGTTTCCATACTGAGTTTTAATTTTTTATACAAACCAAATATTTATAGCAGTATTGTGAAAAGAATCTTCAAGTTAAGTCTTCATTCACTCCTTGTTACTGGGTGGTTGATATATATCTAATCTTCAACAATATCTCAGGGTGCTGGTAAATCATCTGTATTGAACAGTCTTTGAGGACATCCTGCTTTGGTTAGTTTCTTCTACTTAACGTTTCATTTTAATTGATAATTTCTACAAATAGATTCATATGGTGATATATTGCTGCAAATTTCTGTTCATGCTTAAGAAATAGTAAATCCCAACAAAACTATGCAAGTGAGGACTTTTACCAAGCTGCAATATCCTCTGTACATATTATGTACTGTACATATTATGTACAGTTATCTATGAATCTATTTTCAGTGAAGGCTTATATATAGGTCATACTCTGATCAAACTTGTTCACTCTTTGTCAAAGGTGCTCTTTGCCATTTTTTACAGGATAGACTTAGCAAGATCTCAAACAAGAGTCAAGACGAGATATATTTGAAGCTTCGAACTAGTACAGGTGTGTCTAGTTTAGGTGGTATGGTTGTTTTCACTTTATCTTTGCCGTGTTAATCTAGTAGTAGTGTTCTACACTGAGAAGGATACTAACTCCTTTATTGGTATCCTAGAATTCTATTTATGGACTGCAGTGGTTTTTGTTCATATGCTTTATTTAAGTTAAAATTTTGCTTAATATATATAAATAGTTTGCTGGAGAAAAAGTTGAGTAGGCTGACTGCAAGTTGAGTTTCACTGGAGTTGTTTTCTAGTTGATGAAACGACAACAACCCTTAGATGAACAAACTAGAAAAATTCACTGGAGTTGTTTTCACTAGAAAAATTCACTGGAGTTGTTTTCACTTAAGTTTCACTGTAGTGGTTTCTGTTCATATGTTGTATTTAAGTTAAAATCATGTGCAAGTTGTCCGCACCAAAGTAGGCACAACACCTCATGACACGGGAGTCAGGCAGCATATTAGAGGGTGTTGGAACACCTTTGAGGCAAATTTGGGCTTCACTGTTGGTAATAAGGAAAATAAAGTTCTTGGAAGATGCATGGTTGGGCCACACTCCTCTTACAGAGCAATTCTCAGATGTTTTTAGAATAATTAGTAAATTTTAGTCAACAGAAGGGTGGAATCACTTTCTTAGCAGGAATGTAAATGATTTGCAAGTAGAACGAGTATGTCTTTTGCTCCAGCTGCTAAGCAACATAGCTTTGGACTATAGATACAGTTAATCTCCCTCCAGAGGACAAACATTGACTCTTCCATCTTGCCGATTTCCTGTCACATATCTCTTGCACTTCTCTCCAGACCTCCATCTCTTTGTTCTTTACACCCAGGGGCATTCCTAAGTACTTTGTGGGTATGGCGGCTACCTGGAATCCAAAGTTACTTGCTAATATCTCCATATTATCAACTTTGTTCACTAGGTAAAGACAACCCTTTTGCCAATTAACATGAAGACCAGGACTGCCTTCAAAATTAGTGAGCATAGCCTTAATATTTTTGATATGTGATACTTTAGCTTCACAAAATATTAGCTATTCATCTGCATAGAGCAAATGTGTGACCCCAAAAATCTCCCAAAAAAATGAACCTCCCAAAAAAATGAACCATGGAATTGGAATTCATTTGTTAGGAAAAAAATGAACCCCAAAAATGAACCCCAACTTTAGTAGGGCCTTGAAACTCGAGTTGCATGAAGTTATTTTGGTCTTTTTGATTATTTGTTGTTAGTCCAAGTTCAATTTCCAAGTATGTCAACCACTTTTGGCATTCATCTTCATCTGCCAACTGAGGATGATGCTCACCTGTAGTAGTCATTTCCATTTTGGAGTAGCTGTCCAAGTTATTAGCAATACTATTAGGAGTACTACAAGTATCCCACATGTATTCCCAAAAGCCCATCACTTGGTCATTGGCCTTGGAAGAAGTAGGAGAAAATGACCCTAAAGTAGTGCTACTACTATCCATGTATTGCCCTGCTGTTGCACTGACAATTTAACATCATTATAACATTTATTTTAATTGAAAATAATAGTGACTAAGGAGTACATAACAGATTAAGAAAGATTGTGACTCTATTATTTTGATCAAATTCAAGATTTAGAAAAGAAGTCTTTTTTGGGGACTTACTTTTGAACTTGTTGTTCAACAAAACAAGGAGGATGAGAACTGGCAACAACATTATACTAGTTAAAGTTGTCACCAATAATTGGCCAGCCTCTTCTATCTGGCCTGGCAGTCTGCTAGTTATAGATTCGAGTCTTTAATGTATTGTTTATATTACTAGATTTTATTTGACAAGTCCTTAACGTATTGTTTATTTTGTAGGTAAATAAAGTAGTGAGATTAAAAGAAGACGACAAAAATGAATCAAGCAAGAATACTAAAGAAAAAGGTCTCGAATCCGAACAAAGCTCAGAGTCCATTGAAGAATGTGAATTCTGATTTGCAATATCGATCAAGTGCTGAATTGACCAACAAGTTTAAGATTAAGAGAGAACAACTTGAAAAACAACACAATGATAAACTGAGGAAAGAGCATGCATCAATAGCGCATAAAAGACAGATTCTTGAGAGGTCCATTCTACAAGAAGAAAAGAGTAAACTGTTTAGCCACAACTCTAGGTTCCAAACATCTTCAAAGGCAGCTGTTAACACTTCTCATGTGATTGATACAACACTAGGTGAAGGAGAGGAACAACCTGATATTCAAGAGCTGCAAAATATCAAACAGGTGAAGATGAAGCCGGTCTTACTGCCCACCAGTGTTGGTCAATTTCTGAAAGAACAGGGAACAAATGAACAACATGATATTCATGAGCTACCCAACTTCAAAGTGGTAAAGAGGAAGTCGGTCCTACCGGCTACTGATCTTGATCAGTTTCTGAAAAACAAAGAACGCACCTAGGTGATGAAATGAAATATCATAACCGCACAATAGATGATGTCGAATGTATGCAGGCTCCTCCTATTGATAAACATAATAAAGTATTGGATGATTTTGTGGATCAAGAAGAAATTGGCGAGGATGGATGTCCTATAGAAGAGGAAATTGACATCGATCATAGTACAAAAGGTATATCTTAAACTTTGTAAAATTTATTACTCATTATAAATGACATTTCTTATTTGGAAGTTGTTACATCAATCTAGGAACATCGGAGAAGAAAAATGTTCGGGGACAAACAACATGTAAGAATATTCATGCAAGAAATTTGGAAGAAAGAGAGGAGGTGACATTTGATAATGGACAAGCAGTGGGACCAACTGATAACCAACTTTCTAGGAACAATTGCAAGGAATCCCAGATTTATCAGCTTGATTTACACTAGTTGGCATGCAGTGCCAGATGTTACTAAAAAGCGCATGTGGGAATATGTCAATGTAAGAACAATAAACTTTGAGATTTTATATTTCATTATATGCTTATTATTGATTGAAGCTAAATATTTATTTATTTTGCATAGTCCAAATTCTTAATTCCAACAGAAGGAGAGAAGTGGGTGATGACAGGTCTTCGTGAAGCTTGGAGGCGACACAAGGGAAATATTAAAGAGAGATTTTTTGACAAAAATAGTACTATTGAGGATATGCTAGCAAAACGGCCTGATGACATTCCTGAAATTCATTTTCGTCAGTTGATTGAGTAATGGAAACATCCAACTGTGCAAGTCAGGCTACAATTAATAATGCATTTTTTTCTTCGATATATTTTGCGTTATCTCTATTCTTTTTTTAAAAAATTTATAAATTAATACATATTTTTGTATTGAAATTTAGGCTATCTCTGAGGTGAATTCCCAAAACAGGAAAAAACAAAAGTGGAGGCATCGAATGGGACCGATTAATTTTGCAAGAGTACGCATGGCATTGGTAATACTCAGCATACACTTTGTAAAATTTGAATTATTTTTTGGTACTTTACTAGAACATGTTGATGGTTTAGGTAACACTTTATATTTGTGTAATTTGTAGCGTGCAGCTAATGAAAACAATGAGGAACCATCAAGGTCTGAAATGTTTATTGCAACTCGTACAAAGAAAGGAAAAGAACTTTAGGCTGATACCCAAGTTGCAATAGTAAGTTATTTATAGTGAAAAGAACTTGAGGATGATACCCAAGTTGCAATAGCAAGTTAAATTTAACTGTGCCATGTCAATGGTTTTGATAGGCTGAACTTCAAAATCGCCAAAATGCTGGAGAAACACCAGATGATGCATTTAGGGCAGTGTTTGGAAAGGAACAACCTGGTCGACTCAAATGCTATGGTAGATCAGTGACAACAAGTTCTCTTAAAAAGGAGGAGGAAATTAACAAGCTTAAACAAAGCATGCCAATGAATTAAATTCTCTAAAGGAAGAAATGAGAGAGGAAATGCGAAATTTATTTAGTCAATTGTTGCAAAACAACCCAGGATTGAATGTTCAAGATATACCAGGGTGCTTCGGATCTAATCTTGCTTCACCTGCAGATGCAAGCAGTGCACAAGCTGTAAGAGGTCAAAATCTTCTACATTCTTCTGGATCAACCCATGCTTCGATTGTTAAATCAAAAGGTAATTTATCCTAAAGAACTATATCTTATATGATTGAGAATCTGTGAGAGTTGGCTAATCAGTGCTCCTATGTTGTAATCTTGTTACCCAATGTTTCATGATCGAGAATATGTGAGAGTCTAATGTGGTGTCTATAAATTGGGTCTCAATATAATAATGTAGATGTTCAAAGGCATTGCTTGGTATTAGTAAACTATACTTGGTGTTTGAGATGACTCTCATGTGAAAACCTCATCAAATGAGTGAGACAGAGAGCAAAATATCCCTTAATTCTTCTTGCAAATAATTACATTGTTAATGTTAGAATTACATTGTTAAGCTTATGTACCAAGGACTTGATTTTTGTAGGTCTTCTCAACTCTGATAGAGATTAAGTTCTCTATAGATCCCTTGATTTAAGTGGAACATTTTCTGAAGGGAAATTTCTGAGATGTGAGGGGTGAGGAGAGGGAATGTGAATTTGGTGAAAAGATGAGTAACAAAATATAGTTGAGTAACAAAGTCTTGTATAAGGAGAAACCAAAAGGAATTAATATTTGTTCATATTAGCTAATATTCAAATTCTGGCAGATGGACGTTGCAGGAGAAGGAGTCACCTACTGAAATGTGAAAAAATCATTCATGTTTAGGAAGACATGCAAGCTCTTGGATAAGAAGTTGATCCTCCAACACCTCCCATCTATATCCTCAAGAGAGCTATATGTGTATGAGTTAATCTAACTTCTTAACCTTATAAAAAATAATTTAATCTAACTTCTGACTCTCTTAGAGTTTTGTGAAGCTCTAGCTGAACAAGTGTTTAATGTTTATCTTTAACAAAAGGTTGAAGGTTGGCACATTCTAGTAGGTATTGCCATCATACTTTTTTTTTGATTGTTGAGGGGACATGGAAGTGCGAGGTCTGTTACGGCAGGTGCAACCTAACATTTTAGCTTTGGGTAGTGACTCATTTCAGTTTTGCTTGGGATGAGGGTATCCCTATGTGGTTGAAAGTCTCGGTTCATTTTAGACCTTAATAATGTAAAGGAAAGCAAAGATGGTACAATCATCTCTCATTTTTTGAATGAGTGGATAAATGGTAATACACTTCACTGAGAATTTTTCCTGTGTGTTGGTCATAAGCTAAGCTAGTGAATTTTTAGTTATATTTAATAGGAGTGCTAACTGGCTTCATGGTGATATAGAATAGAACTGGTATGTTCTGGAGAGGGCAAGAGTAAAGGAAATATGAAGACGGAGATAGAAAATAAATAAGTCAAAAGTTAAGTATAGTTCCAAATATATCTTGATGATTCGGTAGGTTACTGGTGCATACTGGTGCATTTCTTAAATAAAAGCTACAAAGGGCAAGTTTTATGCTAGTGAAATCAAGGCAATATGGTAAGCTTGCACATGGTGTACTATTGATTTATATAACCAATTATTCTTTGTGAAGGGCATAAACAACCTGTATAAAAGACAGTGGTACAGTCATCAGAACTCTTACAAGAGGAAAACCTTGGGCATATAGACCAAGGCCGACAAGCAACACCAGTCAGAACTCTTGACCTTGATTGTATCTTATCTGATTCCTACAAATTTTTGGCAAATGTTAAACACCCTATGACTCTTAAATGAGTGATCATAGGTTTCTTATTATATAGTTTCTCATAAGGAGATGCATCATGCAGTGTACTGTTTACATTTCAGTTCACAAAAGAGTGCACTCCCTCTTTTGTGTACTGTTTGCATTTCTTTTAATGTTTCTGAAAGTGCAATGCTTCTTTGGTTATTTCAATGAACTCTAAATATTTCTACCCTCTAATTGTTCAACTCTCTAATTGTTTTATTTTTTTAATGTGTAGGAAAATGCGAGAGATCAAATTTGAATGGCGGCCACAAGTCAATTTGATTTATTGAAATGAATCAGAAGAGCTTTTGAAATATTTTTAGAGTTTAAATACATTTGATTTTGTGGAATTCATTGCGAGTATGCACATCTTTAAAAGACTCTTATAAGAATTTGTAAGACATTATTATTTGAAGTTTATTGCATATCTATACATTTAATTATTTGTAAGCAAAATTATGCGTAGTGTGATTAGTATATATATATATATATATATATATATATATATATATATATAAATTTAATAAGAAGATTTTGGCATATAAATTTGTTTTAGTCAATATTGCAAAACTTCAAAATTGAACATTAATTATGGCATGGATATTAGCAAAGGATACACTTTAAAGTGTTGTTTTAGAGATGTTATAAATGGCTACACTTCGAAAGAGTTGCCAATAAGTCTGAAGAGGCAACACTTAAAAATGTAGTAGTATGTAGAAAAAGTGTTGTTATATAGCCATTACAAAGTGTTGCTTTTGCAACCCATGGGCAACACTTTTAAAGTGTAGCTGTTTAGGCGACACCTACAAAGTGTTGTCTAAAGTCAAAGGTAACGCTTCTTTAGGCCACCCCTGCAAAAGTGTTGCTTAAAGCCAAAAAGTGTTGGCTTTGATCAAAGACAACACTTTTTCATAGTTTAGGCCACACTTAGTCAGGGTGCTTAAAAGCCAAAAATGTTGTAAAAAAAAGTATTTTGGTTGCAAGTAAAATGAGTGATGCCTAATCAATGAGGTAAAAAGAAAAATGATGTGAAAATAAAAGGCAAAAAGCTAAAAAAAATGAGAATAAGGCACCCAGAAAAACTTGAAATAGGAGAAAGGGAGAATAGGGTGAAAAATAACAGTGTTGGTAGGGCAAAAGTGTAGAAAAATGCAGTGTCAAAGAGGGCCTCTAGTAATTATGTTCCTGAAACACCATACCTAAGCCCCCTGAGCCAACATTACAAGCGAATAAAGTCCTAAATTGCTCCTAGTTCAAGTAGTCAAGGGTCATAGTCATGAGTATTTGGGCAAGCATATGGTATTGAGCATGGTATATGGATGCCTTTTTTGAGAGAGAGTGATTTTGCATAGTCCAAAGCATTGAAACTGAAAATATCATCATGAGACGTATATGAGACTTCTTTCAGTGAGGGACTTGCTTGCATTGTTAATGTTGGACTAACTCAGTGATTGTTGCTTGTTGATAATTGCCTTTCTTATCATAGTTACACTATCACATATGTTGATTTGTATTGGTTTGCTCAATAACTATTTGATGTGTTTCTCGTAAAGTGGTATGGGTATCTGTGCTTGAGTTTGACGTGATGTATGCCATTAAATTGAGGTCTATTTGTTACTATGCTTCTTAAGTAGATTGAGTCCATCGCTTGAGGACAAGCAACAATTTTAAGTTGAGGGTGTTGATGTGCAGTTAAAATACAACACATTTGATGCTTAAAAACTTTGAATTTTCTGTGTTCTCAAATAGATGTTAGTAGATTTGATGTATTTTTGTGTTTATTTTGACGGATTACAGGGTTGGCACCGTTTTTGGGCTAAGTGTGCATATTTTGCTGAAGTTGAGGTTTCACGAGACCTTTTACGAGCCATAGAGAATTCCACAAGATGTGGATCTGGTTTCGTACAAAATTCTAGTGAAGGGTGATTTTCTAAAGTTAAGTCTATGAACATGCTGACGATGCTGACGAGCCGTAGAAGATTTTACGAGCCATAGACTTAGTGTCGAGCCCTAAGGATCAAAAAGTAGGGAGTTGTTGAAAATCCATCAGACAAAACCCCTATGGGCCATAAAACTTTGTACATGTCATTGAAGGGTGTGTGAAAGCCAACCCAAGAATTGAAGATGCAATCCAAGAAAGCCCAATTATGGGCTGTAAAACATTATACGCCCATAGAGTCTGCCGACCTAGTTCTCCTAATCTATTTGGTTTTGTATTTTAAAGACTATAAATTATTTTTAGGTTATTCATCATAAAGGACGTGAAGAAACAATAGCAAATGTAGAGAGCTTAAGAGAAATACTTATGAAACATTATTTTTGTCTTTAATTCAATCTTGTGATTCTTGGTGAAGAGCTTGGATTTATTGTTCTTAATTCTCTTGTGTAAGTGCTAAATTATGTTTTTCAAATCAATGATTCTTGCATCTACTGTGATCATGAATAGTTAAATCTACAACTACGATTGTAAGAAACATGAAGAACTAACAAAGTAAAATCGAATAATTCGTAATTCTTAAAAAGTGTGCATGCATGTATCAATTGATTCTCTTTGGTTTGAATGCCTTTTAATGGTGGCCAACATCAGAACTCGCCTAGTGTTACTCACTGGATCAAGGTAGTAATGAATAGGAAAAAAGTTTGATTAAGAGGATTCGATTAATGTTTCTCGTCTAATTAACCAAACTGGGCCTACGCGAGGTTGTACCAGAACAATAGGTACAGGTTAATAGTGTCACACTACGGGATAGATTAAATCACGTAATGAAATTTACCTCTTTCTTAGATCAAAGGGTTTGGTAACTTAACTTACCATTCCACATGCTACATATTGAAAAAGAAGTCGATTATCATGCAATACTGAATTAGGGAATCATGGGCAACACAATACCCTGTTACTCTTCATACTGATTGAATACTTGTCTTAGTTTAGGATTACTTTTCATAGTTATTAAAAACCGCCCCCCATCCTTTAGGGAGAAAAGTAGGTTAATCAACCCGAGTTGCTTTAAATTCTTCAAAGTCTACCATATTCCTCGTAGGATCGGCACTAACCTTTGTTAGGTTATATATCCTGACAATGATCACTTTTGCCTTAAAAAACGAGGTATAGCTTGGGTGACATCACTGGGCAATATCATGCTCTTGCTCATTGGGAAGTTGTTCTCTTATGATTTAACCTTCCAATTAAGTGGAACTTACAATAAGATGTATTTTGGAAGATAACGAGTGTTCCCCTAAATCAGAAACCTCTTGAATCCCTTATTAAGAGTTGATTCTTTGTAGATTCTATTCCTGAGATCTCTTAAATGAATGGTCAAATGGTTAAAAATGTTGATATTAGAAGAGTATAAGGACCCAAATTTTGAGCGGCTTTACCGGACCACTTAGTACCGTCCTGAGCGAAAAACTTGATAGGCATCGCTCCGCGGAAGGCCCACACGGGTTGTGTGATGCCACACAGACCGTGTGGCCACCCGTGGAGGGACACTTGGTCAAGACTTTGACAGCGTGGAATGAGACGGAGGATTTCACACCAAGTGAGGGCACACGCCACCTACACGATCTGTGTGGTGTGTCACTGGCCATGTGGCCCTCCGTGTAGGTTGCTACATAAATTCATTATAAGTATGGAAGTACCATCTCGTAACTTTTTTGTGCGAAACTTTCCCAAATGTTATCACACGGACCTTGACACGACCCGTGTAGTGTCACACGGGTCATGTAGCCGTCCGTGTGGTATCCCTTCGCATCAAATGAATTCCAAGTGTTGGCATCGTGTAAATTGTCCAAGTGACGGTTCACGGTCACTGTTCACAGTCCGTGTGATGACTCACGGACCGTCTAGCTGACCGTATGGACCTGACGGTTCAAATTTTGCCTGTTTCATTAATGACATTTATGTAATTTTGATTTATTTCAATTTTAAATTGTGGCCTTTTACCTATCCTAAACCCCTAGTTTAGCTTATATCCCTCCCCTTTTAATTCATTCTCCTTAAATCTTCTATTCCTCATTAGATCACCTCCAAAATACTCTCAACTCTCCCCTCTTAGGATTCAAGTATATTTGGAGCTCAAATTCAAGCAAAGTCCTTCCCCAAATTCAACTCCTCAATGAAGGTATATGGGATTGATTATTGGTCCCTTTCAACCAAGGAGAATCCATGTCCATTGGAGGACATTCCAGTGCCTCAGGAATTTCAAGGCCAATGCTTACCTATTTAATTAGTACAGGTTGAATCTCATCGCTGTGGAGGTGACAAAAGTTATTGTGTTACCACCACTACCGGCAAACACAAATTTCATAGTCTCGAGTGGGTTACTTCAGGTGCTGCAGAACCGTGGGCTATTTGCGGGCTTACCATCATAAGATCCTCATAGCCACCTACACAATATGGCATTTGTCTATAAGAGTGTGATGGGAACACAAAATGTACCTATAGATGCAGTGGGACTTTGTGTCTATCTGATCTCCCATAGAGTTCAATAACTAGTGAGCTGACTTGCAAAAGGCCTTTTTGGAAAGGTGCTTCCGTATATCGAAGAAGCTCTAGTTGAAGGACTAGATCAACTACTTTGAGCAACTTCCTTATGATTCGATAAACACTACTTAGGAGCAGTTCACAAAATGTCTGAGGAGCATTCCTAACCACAAAATAGTTGATGACGCCTTGGTAGAGATCTTCTACTGTGCCCTTGATGAGAATAGTCAGACCTGTGCTGACGCTATTATTGGGGGCATGTTTCTAGATCAACCATTTGCAAGGATTGCAGAGAAAATGGAAAGAGTGGTCAAGATAAATTGTGCATGGGGGAAGCAGGATAGAGATTCCACAAAGAGTTCATGTTTTATAAGTATGGGTCAAAAGTAAGCAAGAATTATTGAAGAAATCATGCAAGAGCTTACTTAGATTCTCACAGGTATGGAGATGATAATGAAGCAGATCCATGAGAGAGTGAATGTTTTGGTTCATCCACCTCCACGTGCACCCATGTACGAGCAACCATACTATGATGAGGACGCTTGATTTATTGTTGACCAGACGAGGGGGGGTGGGGGTTCTAGACTAATGCCCAAGGGTCCAATTAGGACTATTGGCGTCAAGGCCAAGGAAACCAAGGTCAGAACTTTGGTAGAGATCGAGCTTACAAGGACAACCACAGAGGTTATTACGATGGAATAGGGGTCCAGATGCAGACTGGGGTCATAGAGAATGCTTCAAAAATGGTCCTAATGTACCACCACGCAACCGCAATGCAGGTGCAAGCAGTTCTAGAATTGAGGAGACGTTTAATCACCTGTTGAAAAAGGCTGAGACACATGATGAGACTCTAAGAGGCATGAAATCAGAGATTTCAAATATTAATTAGAAAACAGAGTCTCACTCTGTGGCTATCAAACAACTGGAACAACAGTTTGGTCAAGTGTCGATTCAGCTTAATAAGCATCAGCGGGGTATATTGCCTAGCAACATAGTGCAACACCTTAAAAATGAAGGGCAGTATATAGAGGTCACTACTCGGGGTGGCAAGAGCACTATTAATCCTCCCATGTCGGTTGATGCAGAAGATGTTCAAGAGGATGGTTGCGGTAAAGGATGCGGATGAAGGAGATGATCATGGCAAGGATGGGGTTAGTTAAGCTGTTGATGCGCCATAGAAGTTGGAGCCCATTCCTAGGACTCCTCATCCCTTCCCTAAAAAGATCAAAAAGAGGGAGGAGGAAGGCAAGTTCAAGCACATTCCTTCTATGTTAAAGCAACTCTTCCATCAACATCCCTGTCATTGAGGCATTGGAAAAAATTCTAGGGTATGCTAAGTACATAAACGACTTGGTCACTAAAAAGTGCATTGTGAGTCAGGAGCTCTCCTAAGAGCTGCAACATTACAGTGCTATTGCAAAGAGGCCCTTGGAGTTCGCAAGGGAACTATGTGCCAGCACAAATTTGATGCCCCTTGTGGTCTGCAAGAATCTTAGATTAGGAGCCCCTACTCCAACTAGCATGCGGTTATTGATGGGATCACACAGTAAAGAAGCCTGTGGGGATACTATATGATGTGTTGGTGAAAGTTGAGCTATTCATATTCCTTGTGGACTTTGTGATCCTAGATGATGAAGTTTATGTCCCAATCATCTCGGGAATACCATTCCTATCCATTGGACGAGCCCTACTTGATATGAAAGCTGGTCAACTCCGGTTTAGATTGAATGACAAATAAGTCATCTTTATTATCTGTTAGTCCATGAAGCATCCAAATGAGTTAAAAAAAGTGAAGTTTGGGCAATTGGCGATGTCTGAGTAACCAATTGGTCCAAGTCATGCCGTGACAATAAATCAGGCGCTACTTGGGAGGCAACCTAAGGGTTTTTTATTTAATAGCATACTCTTAGGTCCATTTTCAGTTTTTGGATTCATAAGTAGTTCATTTTCTTGAGTTTTGATTGTAATATTGGACATTGGGTTGGTTGCATATAGGGTAACAATGTATTTTATGAAGAGTATGCAGGTACATGACAAAGTCAGCCTGTTTGGCTAAGAAGAGCATCAAGTTAAGTCTGTACAATTGGGTCTATGGGCCATAAAATACTTTAAGACCTGTACCCTATCTCATAGAGATTTCCAGTAAACAGAAAATTATGGACTCCAGTCCACGAGCCAACGTTATGATCTGTAGATCAAACAACAAGTTGAGAATGGGGCTGGCAGATCCTAGATAAGTTTTTCTGAAATTTTTCTAAGTGTTGGGTCTTGTACGACCAACTTTACAAGCCATAAAATAATTTATAACTTGTGGACTGGTCCGTGAAACCTAGTCCTGAAATTTTGGGTTAGGATGTTCTATGAAACCATGATTTACGAGCCATAAAACCCTCTACAGCCCATGATCAAGGTTCCATACAATCAAGGCTCAGTACTTTTAGTTGACTTAAATTACTACTTCGACCCAACAAATCCCCACCCCTAACTTTTTAGATCACCTCCGGTAACCATGCACTCATTTTCTAGTAACTATTCCGGCAGCGTAGGGTTTGTGCCTAAGCATCTCCTTCTCTTCCCCCACTTTAAGCTCAAATCCTTGTAAGTTTTTGCTTAAAACCAATAATTTGCCTTATTTGAATGATTGGTTTGGAAATTGTGTTAGGTATGGTGTTTAGACACAAAATCCTTGTTTGAATTTAAATTGTGTTAGTTGAAATTAGGTTGCCCATATTTGAATTGTTGATTATGTCTGGAATTGGGCACTCTGGCCTTATAAGAAATGTTTTGGTTTGTTGTTTGTGCCTTTTGAATCCCTCACCATGTGTCATTGAATGATTGTGTTTGTGAATTGGTGGGTGAGGATATAGGTGCATGGTCTCTTTGAAATCAATCATAGGTGGTTAGAATTATATGATAATAAACCATGCTTAATCACTTTCGATGGGGTGTATGTGTGTGGAACATATTGGGGGTTATGGTTGTGGTGTGCAAATTATGTGGGTGCATGACTTTTTGCTTTGATTCTTGTAGTTTTTATGTTGAAAAAGTCATTTGGGGTCCGTGTGATGGGCTTAGAAACTTAGGTGACTAAGTTTTCTAGTTCATGAGTGGCTTTTATGGTCCGTGGATTATTCCACGAGCCGTAATTGCCCCTCGTACAATATTCCAAAAACTTGAGGTTTCTTAATGTCCATCAGACGAGACCTTCTAAGAGTCGTAAATAACTTTACGGCTCATAGATAGGTCTCGTAGATCCCTGCATGGAATTAATTACTCACTAAAAATCTCTACGACCTAGTCTATGACTCATAAACCATTTTATGAGTCATACCTGGTCTCATAAACTTTTTGCGTAACAAAATTGTTTGAAACAATTGCTTACGAAGGCTCTTTACGGCTCGTAGTATCCACTACGACATGTGAAGGTGCTTTCATAAAACCGTCCTGCAACTCAACTCAGATAATTTGTGCATTCCAATTTTGATTTGTTAGTGTAACACTCCGTGTTTTCTATTTGTTAGTCCTATCTATATGACACTTGGAATACACTTAAGGTATAGGTGAGGGACTAAGTTTTTTTTTCCCAAAAGGGGTGATAATTTGAATTGGATCAAGAGTTGTTGTGATATCACACATGTTACAACGTGTATGAGTCCAAGTTAAACTCGACGAAAGCATTTAAATATGAGATAATAAGGTCCTATATGAGTTGGAAGTCTTTTAAAGTGAAGTATTAAGACAGAATATATAGGATTAACATTTGAAAAATGAGGTCAGATAACATGCTACTTGCATGACTTAACGAAGCAAGTAGGTGCATAACCTACTTAGACTTTTGACCAGCATGCAGGGCCAAGTAGGTGAACCACCTATTAAGACTTTTTTTCAATCTTATAGTGCCCAAGGTCACTAAGCATTTACTTGGAAATTCTGGCCCAACTCAAGTCAAGGAAAAGAGAAAAATGGGCAGCCAAGGCCCAATAAGTTGAGATCCATGAAGGCTCGAGCTAAAGGCCAAGTAAGTACATCACCTACTTGGTAAATTATGGCCAAAAATTGAGGAGAAGGTCGGTCAATGTTTTTCCATTTAAAAGGGAATATAACGAGCTCTTTTTAGCCATTTTCACATGAGAAAAATCTGATTCCTAAAGTTCTCTTTCTTCCCTCTTCTATCTTCATATAGCATCCATCAAAACCCTCAAGGTTCTTAATTATTATACCTCATCTCAACCTAGGATTGTAGGGGAGTTCAGCCCTTGGAAATATAAGTTAAGAGAGCAAGAATCCCTAACAAGTAAGGTAAACAACTGCACTTTTCTGCCTCTTTTGTGCTTGAGTTAATTAGGGAACTTTATATGTGTCAACGATGTCAGAGTGGTCCCTTTTACATGATGTTATCTCATGGGAAGGTTTTCTGGTGGTTTGTACATGTTGGGACATCCATGGAAGGGAGTCCCCTTTAACTTCAAGTGTGAGCTCATTTTAGAATTTAAAGTGTAATGTCTGTAGAAACTCATGAGACAATGCTTGGATACCATAAGTTCACATTCCTCTTGTGACATTATGATATTGGATACCATAAGTTCACATTCCTCTTGTGACATTATGATATTTGGAGGTTGTTTTATATGTGTGATGGTAAGAGGTGTTACCACAAATGCCATTAAAGTTGAATGAACACCCTTAGTTTGGTAATTGCAGGTTTACTGCCTGGGTATAACTTGTGGGTGTGAATGAGTTGTCTACATGTGTTTATTCACTACTAAAACTAGTTTCATCACTCACTCAATTGTAGATAATTATTTGGAGAAAGGGGAGGTTACATTGCAGTGATAATGAGGTGGTACGACAAGGTATGTAAGGCAATCCAATTCCATATTCTTTGGCATGAAATCTAACAATCGCGTCACTATTAACTAGTAAGCTTCTCAAATGTTGTTCCAATAGTGGCGACATTATTTATTAATAATTTTACTCTTTCAAGCACTAGCATGTGGAGACCATGTTCATTCGTAAAGCCAATTGTATCCTTTATACTCCTGCGTAGTACGTCAATGTCACATTTGATTCCTATATTATGGTAGTACCTAAAATGATAATTGTCCTATCTTATGTTATTGGTATATAGTTTCAAAGCTTAAAAATCGGCATGACCACTTAATTAACAATCTCAAAGTATTAAAGAATAACTCGAAGCAATGTTCATAGTGTGTGGGTGGCAGCCCAGTGGCAAAAGCCTAGCATAGGTCAATCTCACCTGTGCATAAGGGTGGCAGACCAGGGGCGAGAGCCTAGCATGGATCGATCCCAATTTGTACAGCTATGAGGACAGCATCCCAAGGGTTAAAATGCCTAGCATGGGTTATTCTCTTTCACCACTAACCAGCTGGTCATTCGTATTACATGCCTAAATGGAAATTATAAAGTACTGATGAGTAAAGAAAAGAATGTAATCTACGTAACTCCAAAAGTATAACAAAGGTAGTCATTTATTATGGCATGTGCATTTATGTATTGCTACTTGATTTCACTTGAGTTATCATTTTACATATGTTATTGCCTTACATATTTAATACATTATTTCATACTGACATCACTTTTGGGGGATGCAACAATTCATACTGCTGGTGCAGGTACCCCAGCTAGTAGACCTTTGGTGTAGGCACACCTGACACTCAACTACTTTTGGTGAGCTCCATGTTGATTTGGAGATTTACTGAGTCTGTAGTATATGCATTTTGGTGTTGTGTTATAGTTTAAAGTATGACGAAGGATTGTCCCGGCCTACGTTTTCTTATAGAGGCTTTGTAGACTTATTGTATATGGCTCAGTAGCATCTTGTTTCTAAACAGTAACGGCCTTAACGACCTTGTTTGGTATGTAAGTTTTTGTGCTACTCATTTTAATCTCTTATCTCTATAACTTGTATGAACTTGTCACTGATGTGTAGTTGTCATAGTCATATGCATAGTAAGCACAGGTCGTATGTTGCTTCTCTCGGGCCTTGAGTCCTTGTCTATCCTAATAGATTTAAAGGCGTAACAAAAGTGGTATTTAAGCAGGTTATCCTAGGGAGTCTACAAAGTCATGTCTATGTAGAATTTTTTATGGGTGTGTTGTGCACCATATCTATAAATATGAGGCTACAAGATATTTAGGAGTTGTCTCTTTTATTTCATTTTCTAGATCATGCCATAGAGCCATTATCGTAAGTGGATTATATCTAACCCCTAAATTGTATGTGTTTATACATAGCAAAAGATGCCTGTCACAAGGAGAAGAATTACATGGAAGCAGATAGATTTTGGAGAAGGGATAACCCAATCACGGGCTAGGCCTAACCAACGTGAGATTCTAGAGGAGTCCTTATCACAGAGTTCCCCGACTCCTCCACCTCCAGAGGAGCTAAAGAGGACAAAAACACCTCAAGAGCCTCCAATTAATGCTACTGAGAGAGATTTAAGGAATGCGGTTCAATTATTAACTCGTATAGTTGTTGGTCAAGGTCAAAGGCAAGAAGGTCCAGTTGTAGGTTCTAGTGGTGCAGATAGGATAGATAGCACATGGATACGCAACTTCCTTAATTTGGATCCTCCTTCATTCACTAGGTCAGATTCAAAAGAAGATCCAAAATACATTGTTGACCGAATCCAATGGAACTTGGATGTTATGCATATTACAAGCATAGAAGTTGTTGAGCTAGAAACATATAGATTGAAGGGTGTAGTTGTGTTGTGATGTGAAGCTTGGGAACAATCCTGGGGAATAGATGCATCTCCAATTGGTTGGAAAGAGTTCGAAAAGGCATTTCTTTACCACTATTTTCCATTTTGGAGATTCGAGAGGCTCGTGCAGATCAATTCTTAAATCTCCACCAAGGGGATACGAGGGTAAGAAAGTATAGTCTCCAATTTAACTTCTTAGCTAGGTATGCTACTAACGTGGTTATGGAGGATCGAGTTCACGAATACGTGGAAAGATTAGATTCATATCTGATTAGAGATTGTTCCATTGCTCCCTTGAATAAAGACATGAATATAGCAAGAATGCCAGATTTTGCACAAAAGTTGGAGGATCAACAACAAAAGAGTAGGATACAAGAGTTGAAAAGAGCGCAGTCCAAGAAGGCTAGATCGATGGGGCAGTTTTGTACCCTTCCAAGGTCAGTTTAGGACTCAATTTTCGAATAGATCACCCAATCCATCATTCTCCTACTCTACAACTAGTGCTCCACCCGGATATAAAGGGTTTAGGGGAAATCAATTTGGGCAACAAGGTGAAATCCAAGGTTCACGAATAGCAGTGCACCAAGAGCACGGGGGTACGAGGCTATCAAGACCTCCTCGACAACCATGTAAGCAATGTAAGAGGACTAATCTAGGTGCATGCCGGTTTGGGATGGTTGTTTTTTTTAGTGTGGTACAATGGGTCATATGATGAGAAATTTCCCCCAAAGAGATACGGGTGGTATGGCCCAACCTACTAGGTTAGTTGTTGCATCATCATCGACAGTGCCTTCAATAGGCAGGGGTCCACAATTGTGTTCAAGTCGTTGTAGGGGTGTCAGAGGAGCAGCCAATTCTAGTAAAGCTCAAAATCGCACGTATGATCTAGGAGATAGACAAAATTTGGAGGCTTCCCCTGATGTGGTTATAGGTACATTGTCCATCTTTTCACATATTATATATGCACTAATTGATCCATGGTCTACTCTATCGTATGTTAGTCCATTAATTGCCAAGGAGTTCAAAAAGGTACCAAAATTATTGACTAAACCATTTGAAGTGTCTACACCAATTAGTGAGTCTATAGCTGGAAGGGTCTATCGTAATTGCATAGTAACTATTTGTTATCGTGACACATTAGCTGACCTTGTTGAGCTAGAAATGTTAGATTTTGATGGATTGGTTGGCTTCTTGTTATGCCATGGTGAATTGCCGAACTAAGATGGTGCAGTTCCATTTTCCAAAAGAGGCAGTCCTTGAATGGAAAGGTAATATTGGGGCACCAAGAGGTAGGTTTATTTCTCATTTTAAGGCAAGGATGATGGTGTCTAAGGGCTATATATGCCATTTTGTCAGGGTAAGATATATAGATGCAAATCCCCTAACCTTTCAATCTATTTTGGTGGTAGCTGAATTTCTGAATGTATGTCCTGAAGATCTCCTAGGTTTACCTCCCTAACGAGAAGTTGAATTTGGTATTGATGTGCTTCCAGATTCACAACCTATATCCATTCCCCTATATAGAATGGCCCCAGCAAAATTACGGGAGTTAAAGGAGCAATTAAAAGAATTGCTCGAAAAGGGATTTATAAGACCTGGTATGTCCCCTTGGGGAGTGCCAGTTTTATTTGTAGAAGGATGGTTCAGTGAGGATGTGAATTGACTATCGGCAGTTGAATAAGGTGATGATAAACAATAAATATCCCCTCCCTAGGATTGATGATTTATTTGATTAGTTATAGGGTGCTAAGTGTTTTTCAAAGATTGACTTGAGGTCGGTTATCACCAAGTGAGAGTTAGAAATCAATATACACCCAAGACAACTTCTCAAACACGTTATGGTCATTTCCAGTTCTTAGTCATGTCACTTGGCCTAACAAATGCCCCCGTTGTTTTTATGGTTTTGATGAATAAGGTGTTTAAGCCATTTTTAATGTGTTTGTGATAATATTCATAGATGACATTTTTGTGTATTCGAGATAAGATGGAGATCATGCAAATCACCTAAGACAAGTGTTACAAATTCTTTGTGATTGTAAGTTATATGCAAGTTTTGATTAAGATCCGTGGCATTCTCGGGCACATTGCAGCTGATAAAGAAATAAGGGTTGATACCCAAAACATAGGAGTTGCGAAGAACTGGCCAAGACCTACAACAACGACGGAGCTTCGTCATTTCATTGGGCTAGTAGGTAATTATAGAAGGTTTATTAAAAGATTTTCTTGTATTTCTGCACCTTTAACAAAGCTAACACATAGGGCAGTTAAGTTTCAATGGAGCGACGTATGCGAAAGAAAATTCCAGGAGCTGAAAAATAAATTGGCTGTAGCACTTACATTGGTAATTCCTGAAGGGAAAGAAGGTTATGCAACATATATCTGGAGTGGGCCTTGGATGTGTCTTGATGCAACAAGGTAAAGTAATAGCCTATGCCTCAAGGAAATTGCATCCACATGAGAAAAACTATCAAACCCATGATTTGGAGTTAGCAACAGTAATATTCACTTTGAAGATATGGCGCAATTATTTGTATGGAATTTATGTTTACATACTTATCGATCAAAAGAATCTACAATGCATCTTTAAGAAAAAAGACCTGAACCTAACACAACGAAGATCGCTTGAGCTATTGGAAGATTACAATATCAATATTTTATATCACCCGAGAAGGGAAAATGTAGTAGCAGACACTTTAAGTAGCAAAATAATGGAAAGCACTTTAGGGCTATCTACAATAAGACAAGGGGTAAGCAAATATCTACGGAAATTAGCTAGCATGGGGGTTCACCTTCTTGAATCTCCAGCTGAAGCAGTCATTGTGCAAAATGTAGCGAAATCATCGTAGATGGCAGAAGTGATAGTGAAACAATACAGATCCCATTCTATCACGGTTTAAGGAGAATGTACAACAAGGTATGACAAAGGCATTTGAACTCACGCAAGAGGGAATACTTCGATGTCAAAATAGATTGTGCGTACTTGATGTAGATGGGCTAAAAAGGAGAATTATGATGAAAGCACATCATTCAAGATATTTAGTCCATCCGGGGTCAACCAAAATGTATCATGACTTGAAAGAAGTAATTGGTGGGGGAAAATGAAGAAGGATATTGCAGAATTCGTGGCTCAATGTGAAAATTGTCAATTAGTTAAAGTAGGGCACCAGAAGCCTGGAGGTTACTTGCAACGCATGGAACTTCCAATTTGTAAATGGAATATGGTCAACATGGATTTTTTTACTGGGTTACCTCGCTCATTTCGGAAGTTTGACTCCATATGGGTAGTTCTTGATAGGCTCACCAAATCAACACATTTCTTGCCGGTCCAAACTACTTATACAGTCGAATAGTATGCAAGATTGTACATTAAAGAGATAGTTTGGCTACATGGAGTGCTAATCTCTATTATATGTAATAAGGGAGTTCAATTCACTGCAAATTTTTAGAAGTTATTGCAGAGAAGTTTGGGACGCAAGTGAATTTAAGTACAACCTTTCACCCTCAATGAGATGGTCAAGTAGAACGCACAATCCAAACACTTGAGGATATGCTTTGAGCTAGCGTATTGGAATTCAAGGGTGGCTTGGATGATCATTTGCCACTTATTGAATTTGCTTACAATAATAGCTACCACTCGAGTGTCAGAATGGCACCTTACAAAGCCTTTTATGGAAGAAATTATAGATCACGAATCAGCTAGTTTGAACTAGGTGAAACTGCTCTATTTGGACTAAATCTTGTTCACTAAGCTATGGAGAAAGTCAAGATAATACAATAGTGGCTGGAAGCAACTCAAAGTTGACAGAAATCATATGCAGATATTAGAAGGAGAGGACTAGAATTTTCCATAGGAGATTGTGTATTCTTGAAGGTGTCTCCAATGAAAAGGGTAATAAGGTTTGGAGAAAAGGGAAGTCTAGTCCATGCTACATAGGACCATATAAGTTTGCTAAAAGAGTTGGTCAAGTTGCATATGAACTACAACTACCCTAGAAGCTTTCCGCGGTTCATCCAGTGTTTCTCATTTCAATGCTTCGAAAATGCATAGGTGACCCATCCCGTATCACTCCAACTGAAGATGTATAGGTTACAAAAGATTCACTTATGGGGAACTACCTATTGCTATTCTGGATCGACAAATTAAGAAGTTAAGACATGAGGAAGTAGCTTTCGTAAAAATACTATGGAGGAACAAGCAAGTAGAAGAGGTTACCTGGGAAGTGGAAGAAGCAATGAAATCCAAATACCATCTCTTTCGGCCCATTGAGAAAGATGAAAGGAATTAAAGTTGAAACATTGACAAGTATATGTTTACATGTAATTTGTGATATGTAACTTCGGCTTGAACTTGTTTGGGATGACTAACCATACTATCATTCAGGGAAGAATGTTACGGGGGAGGGGGGAAGGGGGGAGGGGGGGGAAAGCTCTAACACTCCGTGTTTTCTATATGTTAATCCTATCTATGTGACATTTGGAATAGGGTTATGTTATAGGTGAGGAACTAAGTGTTTTCCTCAGAGGGGTGATAATTTGAATTGGATTGAGAGTTGTTCAAATATCACACACGTTTCAGTGGGTATGATTCCAAGTTAAACTCAATGAAAGCATTTAAATCTGAGATAATAAGATGTTATATGGGTTAGAAGTCTTTCAAAGTGAAGTATTAAGACACAATATACGAAATTAACAATTGAAAAATGAGGTAAGATAATGAGTTGCTCGCTTGACTTAACGAAGCAAGTAGGTGCACACCTACTTAGAGTTTTGACAAGCATGGAGGTTCAAGTAGGTGCACCGCCTACTAAGACTTTTTGGTCATCTTATAGGGTCCAAGGTCACTAAGCATTTACTTGGAAATTCTTTCCCAACTCAAGTAAAGAAAAAAGAGAAAAATGGGCAGCCAACGCCCAATAAGTTGAGATCCATGACGGCCCAGGCTAAAAGGCCAAGTAGGTGCATCACAAACTTCGTAAATTATGGCCAAAAGCTCAGGAGAAATTCAGCTGAAGTTGGTCCCTTTAAGAGGGAATATAACCAGCTCTCTTTAGCCATTTTTCACATGAGAAAAATCTGATTCCTAAGGTTCTCTTTCTTCCCTCTTCTATCTTTGTATGGAAGCATAAAAATACTTAAGGTTCTTGAGTATTATACCTCATCACAACCTAGGATTGAAGGGGAATTCAGCCCTTGGAAAATTTAAGTTAAGAGAATACGAATCCCCAACAATTAAGGTAAGCTACAGTACTTTTCTCCCTCTTTTGTGTTTGAGATAATTAGGGAACTTTATATGTGTCAACGATGATGGAGTAGTCCCTTTTACATGATGTGATCTCGTCGTAAGGTTTGCTGGTGGTTCGTGCATGTTGGGACAGCCATGGAGGGGAGTCCCCTTTAACTTCAAGTGTGAGCTCAATTTAGAATTTAAAGTGTAATGTTAGTAGAAACTCATGAGACCATGCTTGGAGACCATAAGTTCACATTGCTCCTGGGACATTATGATATTTACAGATTTTTTTATGTGTGTGATGGTAAGAGGTGTGACCACGAATGCAATTAAAGTTGAAGGAACCTGGGTATAACTTGTGGGTGTGAGTGAGCTGTCTACATGTGTTTATTCACTACTAATACGAGTTTCATCACCTACTCAATTACAGATGAATCATTGGAAAAAGCGGAGGTCATATTGCAGTGATAATGAGGTGGCACAACAAGCTACGTAAGGTTATCAAATTCCATAATCTTTAGCATGAAATCTAACACTCGCATGATTATCGACCAGTAAGCTTCTCAAATGCTATTCCAATAGTGGCGGCATTTTTTATTAGTAGTTTTACTCTTTCAAGCACTAGCATGAGGAGATCACGTTCATTCGTAAAGCCAATTGTGTCCTTTATACTCTTGAGTAGTACGTCAATGTCACATTTGCTTCTTATATTATGGTACTACCTTAAATGATGATTACCCTTTCTTATGTTACTAGTACATAGTTTCGAAGCTTTAAAATTGGCATGACCACCAAAGTAACAGTCTGAAAGTATTAAAGAATATCTCAAAGCAATGTTCATAGTGTGTGGGTGGAAGCCCAGTGGCAAAAGCCTAGCATGGGTCGAGCTCACTTGCATAAGGGTGGCAGCTAGGGGCGAGAGCCTAGCATGGGTCGATACCATTTTTTACACTTATGACAATAGCATCCGAAGGGTCAAAATGCCTGCATGGGTCATCCTCTTTTACGACTGATTAGCTTGTCATTTGTACTACATGCCTAAAAGGAAATTATAAAGTATTGACGAGTAAAGAAAAGAATGTAATGTACGTAACTCCACAAGTATAATAAAGGTGGTCGTTTATTATGACATGTTCATTTATGTATTGCTACATGATTTCACTTGAGTTGTCATTTTACATATGCCATTCCCTTACATATTTAGTACATTATTTTGTATTGACATCCTTTTGGGGGAATGCTGCAATTCATGTTGCAGGTGCAGGTACCCCAGCTAGTAAACCTTCAGTGTAGACACACTCGACTCTCAACATCTAGTATATGCATTTTGGTGTTGTGTTATAGTTTAAAGTAAGACGGGGGCCTATCCCTGCCTATGTTATCTTATAGAGGCTTTGTAGAATTATTGTATATGGCTCAGTTGTAACTTGTTACTAAATAGTTACGGCCTCAATGGCAAAGTCTGCTATGTAAGTTTTGGTGCTACTCATTTTTACTCTTATATGTATAGCTTGTATGAACTTGTCACCGATGTGTAGTTGTCAAAATCATACGCATAGTAAGCCTCGGTTGTATGTTGGTTATCTCGGGCCTCGAGGGCATTGAGTGCCTGCTTGTCCTTATAGATTTTAAGGCGTGACAGTCAGGGCAACCAAGGTTCATTTATGTTTATATTTTAGGTGTTATGGCTCAAAAAGCCAAACGCGACTTGATCAAAGCCATGCAGAGGAGGCTCAGGGATGAGCCTTTCAGATGATAAGTTGGCCACTCAACTGATTGGCTCACTTGAAGTACTAGATGCCAGCTTGGATCCAGAAAACTAACCACAAACCATAGTGTAAAGACCCAGATATTTTTTGAACGACTATATCGGATCTCATAATGTTGTCCTGGGAGACAATTTGACAAGGGATCGCTCCATGGGAGTCCCACACAGCCAGTGTGAAGCCACACAGATCGTGTGGCCTCCAGTTAAGAGGTACTTCGCCATAATTTTGATTACGGGGTTTCGACAGAGAGTTTTGGACTAAGTGTGGCACACGGCCACTCACACGGTCTGTGTGGTGTGGTACTGGCCGTGTGGCCCATTGTATAAGCTCACGATGTGAAATTTTTCTAAGTATAAAATTACCCTCTCGTAACATTTTTGTGCAAAATTTTTCTAAGTATGAAATAACCATCTCGTAAGTACGAAATTACCCTCTCATGGCCCTTGACACGACCCGTGTAGCGTCACACGGGTCATGTAGTTGTCCATATGGTAACTCTTTGCTTCATAAAATTCTAAGTGTGGAACATTTTGAAATTTTTATTATGTGTCACCTTACGGGCACTGTTCATGGGCCGTGAAGCATCTGACGGGCCATTTAGGTGCTAGTGACTCCATGACGACCCATTTTCCATCTATTTCAGTAATGTCTTTTTGGTGAATTCGACTTATTTTAATTGTGTTTTATGACCTTTCTACCTATCCTAGACCCTAAATCAGCTGATACCCTTCCATTTTAATTCATTCTCATTGAAAACACTCTCATTCTAAAATCAATTCCTAAAAAAATCCTCTCTAAGTTCTTATCTCAAGACTCTGGCTAGGGTTCAATTGAGGTTCAACTTCAAACTAGATTCTTCTCAATTTCAACCTCTTGATCCAAGTATGTGGGATTGAATTTTTGGCCCCTTTCAACCAAAAAGACCTAAACTATTTTCAATTGATTTTCAAAAAATTAAGCTTACTTTAAATGTGGGTTTTCATTATATGATTCTATTAAATTTAATTGATGTACTTTAAATCTTGATTTATACATGGGAGATTTATATTGTGGTTTACATGTGGATTTAATTATGGATTTACTTCAATGTCATATTATAATGCTGATTTTAGCTTGAATCTATGTTACCCATGCTTTTCTCACCTCATGCATTGCATTTGCATTCATGATCATTTATCTTTATGGAAATTATGAAGTGGGTTAAGCCCAATTATGTTTTATGAAATGATTCTGATAAGATTATAGTTATGAAAAGAATGTGATCACATATATGTCAATAATTATGGCTTTTGAGCATTTTGGGCGTTTGCACCATTCCGTATTTGTAATCGAGCTAGTCCTATGCATGAATATTATAACTATGAGCTTTGATTTGGCATTTAAGCCTAAATGTTCATTGATCGGATTTGAAATGACTATCGTCTCTTTTTTTGAAAGCATGTATATATATACACTATATGTATTCTCATGGGGTGTTGACTAAGCATCGATAGATTGGAGGCATCAGGGTTATCCCCAAGGGTCCTCTCCCTTTCATCGAACTATGTGCTTAGCATATGTTATGAGAATCCTATCTTAAATGGGAGATGTTCCCGTAAGGAAGGTTGCTTCATACGAAATGGGAGATGTTCCCGAAAGGTGAAGTATTATGTTATGATATAAAAATCCTTTCCGAAATGGGAGATGTTCCCGTAAGGAGAAGTATTGTTTACCTTTGGAAAGTAGACCACCTCTGTATTGGTAAGGGGATTTCATCAAGATTGCAAGTACTAGATCACTTTTTCTTACTCATGTCGGTTAAGGTCACATCCCTTCTAAATATAAATATCATTTCATTCATGCATCAAGAATTTCATGGAATATCGTATACTACTCTTCCTTGGATATATGATTCTTTCAATATTATTTGCCCTTGTCATCTAACATTGAAATGCAGGTTGCTAAGTTATATGCATTGTATGCCAACATATTTAGTACATTCAAACGTACTAACACATACTCTATGCCTAAATGATTTTACCATGTAGGGGCCGAGCACTACGACTATCCACCGCTTGACAAGTAGCTCAATTCTGAAAGTTGAACTTCTAGTGAGTCCCACCCTCCAAGGTCAAGCAACCTTTCTTCTACCCAGGTTATCCTATGTCTACTTTCTTATCTGAGGGTGAGCACATGACATGTCTTAGTGCCCTTTCCATCTTATGACTAGAGACATTGTTGGAAAATCTTGTAGACTCTTGTAGATTTTATATATGCTATGTGTTGTATTTGGTGCTTATGTTTTTGGTTGTCTTTTGTAAATGGCCATTGTGGATCGATTATGGAAATATGATTTGTATGCATGTTCAGTGTGGAAATATGGAAGGTCCAAAGTCCTGTTTCCCCCATAGAGTGAGTCATACTTACCAGCCCCTTAGTTCTTATATGCTATGTGATATGTGAATCCATCTAAGTCCCTTTCCCCTCGATGTCTCCATAGCGTGAGTCCTACTTACCCATCCTTTAGTATTATGTGTTTATTAATTGATTTTGCTTCCGAACCGATGATGTGGATTTGGATACTTCCAGGATTTTTTGGGGACTCTTGGGTTCCCATTCACCGTGTCACTTCTAAACCCTAATCTCAGTTTGTGACAAAAGATAGTATTAGAGCACTAGGTTTATAAATGGTCCTTGGAGTCCAACGTACCGCGTCAATTAGAGTCGTATTAGTAGGTGGTAAGTGCACCATGCCTATGAGTGGGGGGCATACAAAGACATTCTAGGGATTGGCTCACTTCTTCATGCCTTACGTCGTGCTATGACTCGTATATTTGGTCCCCTCATCTTGAAGGTGTCTTTGCTCCATTTCAAAAGATGCCTAGAGGAAGACCCCACCTACCAGGGCCGGCTCCGGCTGATGAGGATCAGGCACCTCAAGGGCCTATAGATGAACCCATCTCTAACAGTGAATTTGGTATAACATTCACCATGCTTGTCCAGGTGGTGGCATCTTAGACTAGGCAGGATAATCTGCCACAGGATCCTACACTTGCTTCTAAGGTAAGGGATTTCACCCTGGTGAATCCTCTGGAATTTCATGGGTCGAAGGCTTGATGAGGATGCTCTAGAGTTCATTGATGAGCTTATCAAGATATTGAACACTATGGGTATCACTTCTGAGGAGAAGGCTGAATTGGCTGCCTATCAACTGAAAGATGTGGCTCAAGTTTGGTACACCCAATGGTCTATGGAGAGGGTTTGCAGTGGTGATGTCAATTGGAAGGAGTTCAAACTTTCTTTTCTGGATCGCTTTTTCCCACTCAAGCTTAAGGAGTCCAAGATGACTGAATTTATCAACCTCAAGCAAGGAGTATGAGTGTGAGGGACTATTCCCTCAAATTCATAAAACTCTCTAAGTATGCTCCATCACTTGTGGCCGACCCTCGTGCAAGGATGCACAAGTTTGTATCAGGTATCTTTGATTTGCTTGTAAAAGAATATCGTACTACCATGCTCATACAGGATATGGATATTTCTAGACTCATGGTATACGCCGACAGATCGAAGGGGAGAAGCTCAAGGGGAGGAGGGCACACAATGATTAGAGGGCCCATTTCAGTGTTGGATTCTCTGGTTCTCATAGTGGTGGCTTTTGTTGCTTTGAGCAGGGCCAAGGTTCTGGTGCTTGGGTCGTTAATGCTCAAGTACCTCCTCCTAGGGCACCGGTTGGTGGTGGACGTGGGGTGCTTGTTGGAGGGATTTGGGTGTTTGCTAAGGCTGTAGTGATAAAAACGACAAGGTTGCTTATTGTCCTATGAATGCTCATATAGGCTAAGGTCAAGTGGCTCAGGGCAGTCAAGGCCAACAAAGAGCTCCCCAAGGTGTTGCTCCAAGGAACAACAACTTCTATGCACTCCATGCCCGTTAAGGGGTTAAGGAAGCTCCAAATGTCACGACTTGTATGTTAAAAGTCTTTGATTTTGATGCTTATGTTTTGCTTGACTTGAAATTTGTCTTTTGTGACTCATTAGTGTATGCATATATTAATGAACTCTTTGTGTTTTGAATGTTTCTAAGGTGTCCTTCATTAGAACTCGCCTAGTGTTAGTAACTGGACCAAGGTAGTAATGAATAGGAAAAGAGAATAATCAATAGGATTCAGTTGATGTGTTCTCATATAATCAACAAAACTGGGCAAAGGGGAGGTTGTACCGGGACTAATAGATAATGGTTAGTACTGCTCATTATGGAGACTGGCCAAGCCACATAGTGAAATTTACCTATCACCTTTTGACCAAAGGGCTTCGTGAACTCAAATTACCGTCCTACATGATATACACTAGAAATAAATTAGGTTATCCGGTGATACTGAGTTGGGGAATCATGGGGAACACAATGCCCTGATTTCTCTCCATTATTGACTTTTCTCTTGTAATAGTTAGTTAATTTTATTTTCTCATTGATTATTGCAACCCCCACCAAGGGAATTATGTTGGTCAATTACTTAGATTACAAATTAGTGATTTTGCTTGAGTCTATGTATTCCTTACGGGATCGACCCTAATCTTAATTAGGTTCTATATCTTGACAGTGACTACTATCCTCTAAAAAGGAGGTGTAACTTGGGTGACATCACTAGGCAAGGGAGAGGTTGTATCATGTAGATGAGGTAAAAAAGGAGCTAGTGAAGGATGTGCATTGTTTGATAAGCTTGCTCCTTCAAATATTCAAAGTTTTATTGGTTTTCTGGTTATGGTATAGGATTCGTTGAAGTTTTCTCATATATTGTATCTCCATTGACCAAGTTAGTTCAAAAGAAGGCCAAGATTGTATTGTCGGATGTGTATGAGAAGAGTTTTTAGACATTGAAAGATTGGCTTACATCGGCACCTATTTTGACTTTATCAGATGGCTTAGATGGGTTGGTAGTGTATTGTGATGTTTCTCTGGTTGGGTTGGGTTGCATACTTATGAAACATGTTAAGGTAATAGCTTATGCATCAACACAAGTGAAGGTGCATGAGCGTATTTACTCGATTCATGATCTTGAGTTAGTGGTGGTGGTGTTTTCCTTGAATATTTTTATAAGGTGTATTTTGAAGTTTTCGTCGACCACAAGAGTTTGCAATGTGTGTTCACACAAAGGGATTTTAACTTGAGATAAAGGATATGGTTGGAACTCCTTAAGGACTATGACATGAGTGTAAAAAATCATCCCGGCAAGGCAAATGTCGTAGCAGATGCTCTTAGTAGGCTATCTATGGGAAATGTGGATCATATTGATAAAGGGAAGAGAGAGTTTGCAAAAAAATGTTTACCATTTGGCTAGATTGGGTGTTAGGTTGGCAGACTCTAATGATGGTGGTATAGATGTTTAGAATGAGGCCAAATCTTCTATGGTTGATGATGTTAAGGCTAAGCAACATCTAAATCTGTGATTGGTTAGGTTGAAGGAGTTGGTTACTAAAAAGAAGATAGAGGTCTTGTCCAAGGGGTAGATGGTGTGCTTCGATATCAACATCGGTTATGTGTTCCGGATGTGGATGACCTTAGGAGGGTGATCATGAGTGAAGCCCATATTCTCATTATTCTATTCACCCGGGATCTACTAAGATGTATCTGGACTCAAGGGGATTGTATTCGTTGCATGGTACGAAGAAGGACATGGCTAAGTTTGTATCTGAATGCCCTAATTATCAACAAGTGAAGGTAGAGCACCAAAGGCCCAGTGGTTTGACTTAAGATATTGAAATTCCTTCTTAAAAGTGGGAAGATGTGAATAGGTATTTTGTTGTTGCTTCACCTCGGACCTGAACACAATTTGACTCAATTCAGGTTATCGTTGATCGGATGACTAAGTCGGCTCATTTCCTACTGGTCAAGACTACCTTTAGTATCGAAGGTTATGCAAGGTTGTACACCCAAGATTTGGTGAGGTTGCATGGTGTATGTGAAAGTCTCACCTATGAAGGGTAGAATGCATGTTGTAAAGAACGACAAGTTAAGTCCCCAGTATGTAGGCCCTTTTGGGATTGTTAAGTGAATTGGGGATGTGGCTTACATGTTGGAATTGCCTCCGAATTTGAGTATTATTCACCTTGTGTGCAATGTGTCTATGTTGAAAAAGCTAATTGGTGATCCTAGTACTGTTGTTCCTTTGGATGGTGTGGAGTTTGAGGAGAACTTGTCTTATGAGGAAGTTATGGTTGAGATTTTTGATATTAAAATGAAGCAGCTTCATAACAAGGATATTACTCTAGTTAAAGTACTTTGGAGAAATCAACATGTGCAGAGTGCTACATGGGAGCAAAGTTGGTCATGAAGAAACGATATCCCCATCTTTCCCAATCTACTCATGCCTAAGATATTAGGTTCTTCTTTTTCCAAGTTGTCCTAACCGTTTCACTTTTGAGTTTCATGACATGACATGTATACATATGCACAAAATGAACTTTATGATATTTTGAAAGATTTGAATACGTTTTGATATGAGATTTAATGACTTTATGATTTTCAAATGATGAATTATGCATTGTAACTTGTGATTAGATGTTTCATGTTCTAAGTCAAGCATTTCAAGCCTTGTTCTACAACATTCCGAGGATAAATGTTCCCAAGGTGGAGATGATATAAAGACTCAGACTTTGTATGACCTTATTGGAGCTTTGAAATTTTGTCCCGGCAAGTTATATACCAAGGTGATGCTCCATGGAAGCCCTTACTATCCATGTGAGGCTATACAGATAGTGTGGAGCCTCCTTTAAGTGCCCCTTGGCCTTATGTGAGGTACGACAACCTTAGTTTGGAGTTTAGGACCAAGGCATATGAGAAACCCCGTGTTCCTCGTCTTCCATATATATATAGGGTGGCATGTCATATAAGACATATATGACTTTGGATAGAATCTAAGGATAACAAGGTTGCCAATAAATGGTAATGTCAAGGGCCTAAAGTTTTAAGCCAAAGGAAATACCCTAAATGCACGTTTGGGATTAAAGAAATGACCCGAGTGGCACCTCGCCCTTTTCGGAAGGTTTAAATTAGGTTTCACTTTTCGGATGGGACTAAAAGTTTTTTTTGCTAAAAATGAATTTCTTTAAGTTATTTTAATAGAACAAAGGTCATACATTAAGTTTTGTAATCACGAAAGTTGCAAGATAAAGGTTGGCCAAAGTTATTGTAAGTTTCTAAAAGAAATCCTTCTTAAATTTGGGTCAAATGTATCAGGTCATATCTCCCAAACTATAAGGAATTAGAAGGTCTATGACCTATCTAATTGAAGATCTATGAGTCTAGTTTGCAACACACAAAACCAAGCATCAAACCGACCTCAGAATAAAGAGTTATGACCGTCTTACCGAGACTGCCTGAGCTGGAAACCAGATCATGGGCTGGGTCGGGTTGACCCAACTTAATGTCGGCTATTTTGACACTTTAAAGCTCAAAAATGAGCCATTTGTCCCAAACCAGTTTGAAACTGAAGAGAAAGCTCCCAAAAGTTCTCGAAGTGATTTAGGTAAGTTTTTCGCATTTTTACCGTTAAAATTCGTCATCGTGCCTAGAAATGCATGCCTTACGCTTTGCAATTATTTTCCTCTCTTATTAGCTGAGTTTGGGGATGTTTTTGGAGTGTAAAAAATGGTGTTCTTGCTGGTTATTGTTGGTTTGCAGCTGGTGTGTTGAGGTAATAATTTTGGGGCTCCTTTACGTTCATTTTTATGAAGTTTTACGGACATTTCCTCGTGTAAATGCTCCTTGCCAAATCTGGTAATTAATGTTAAATTTTTGACTATTTATAAGTGTCTTTAAGATGCGTATATCTAGTCATTGTGAAGCTTAGGACGTAAGGAACAACTTTTGTGAAGGAACTTTTGGCAATGGGACGTTCGTTGGAGAGGTATGCTAAGGCTAAACTCCGTCTCTCCTTTTAGCACAAAATCCAGGAAGTTTCCCAAAACGTCAAATGTGATATCTTACTATTCTGTTGCTAGAAAGACCTTATGTGAAAGGCATTGGGATTGCGGCTAAGTTCTTTTCATGATGGTATTAGGTTGAAGTTCCATTCATTCGCTTAAACTGGACATTCATTTTTGATATATCATTTTGTCGGTTTCCCGGCTACCTATTAATATGTTCGAGGCGTTTCTCTTCATGGTGTAGTGCCAAATGTAGAATGCAAAGGGAATGCAGTATTCAAAATCAGTCCTTCTTCCATACAAAAATATAATTGAAGAATTTAACAAGTAACGCGTTAGTTTCCAATACTCTCAAGTGAAATGCTCTTGTCTAAACTACTAAGGCACTTGATCCTGTTTAAATACATTCTTTTACTAATTGACATGGGGCCAAGTATAATCTTTATGTAAAGCACCTTTATGATAATTTTCAAAGCTAAACCTTCACTCTAAATTTTGGGTTAAGTTCCCAAACTTGTTAAAAAGACATGTATGATCCCACGAGACATATGTATATGCTATGACAATAATTATGATGCTTGTAGAATAAGTATACCAATGAGCCAAGATTGGCTGAATGATAATAATTATGATGCTATGAAATAAGTCTACCAATGAGCCAAGATTGGCTGAATGACAATGATTATGATGCTATCAGAATAAGTGTACCGATGAGCCAAGATTGGCTAAGTTCTTGCTATGGCTTACTGTGTGCATTCAACATTCATAACATACATTGCACGTTATGCATGGACTTCGAGCTATAATGAAAGGTATGGGGCCTATTTGCCCAACTATATATATGTATATGGTACACATGGCCACAAGTTGGCAGATATGATGCCGGTTAGCTATCGGAAAGGACCACCAGTGCTAGCATTTGGTTGGGTATGTCATGCATTTGCATCTATATATATGTATTCAATACATGCGATACTCGAGCATACCATGCATTTTTTTATCACTAGGAGGTGGCTTATTGGCTATTAAGTCTACTTGAGTCTTGGTTACAGGTAGTATTTCTATTAACCTTTTTACTACGGTTATCTATGATTTTACTTCTGGTCTTACATACCAGTACATGTTTATTTGTACTGACGTCCCTTTGCCTGGGGATGCTACATTTTATTTCGTGTGTACAGTTTCAAGTAGGGGTTCTGATTTACCCTCCACTAGAAGCCCCATTCAGCTATGAGTTGGTAAGCTCCACCTCTTCCTAGAGCTTTCACAGGATGTTTACTTTTTGTTGTACAGTTGGATATGTTGGGTCCCTACTCCCGACAGTGTTAGTGATTCTCATAGAGGTTATTATGGATATGTTATTGTGGGTTGATCCTTTTGTGTCTTTCAGTCTCCAGTCATAAGATTGGCATGTATATATGGTGTGTGTCTGTACCTCTGTGGTGGAAGCCTGGTCGGCTAGCTAGTACTTTATCGTTCTGGTTTATCTATCTTGATGTACATGATTTACTATTGACCAGGTCATGGCCTAAAATGCCTAGGCTTAGTCTTTCAGACATTATGATGCCCATCTATCTTGATGTACATGATTTACTATTGACCAGGTCATGGCCTAAAATGCCTAGGCTTAGTCTTTCAGACATTATGATGCCCAATTTTTCTCTGGTCCAAAGTTTAGTTAACTAGCATGTTTAATGGCTTACCCGGCCAATAAATGTATCGGGTGCCAGTCGCGCCTCCCCTCTCTTTGGGGCGTGACAAACATGGTATCAAAGCAGGTCGTATCCCAGGGAGTCCACAATGTCGTGTCTAGTAGAGTCTTGCTTATGGGTGTGTTGTGCACCACACTTATAATTAGAAGGCTACGAGGCATTTAGGAAGGTTTCATTTCTTTCACTTAATAGATCGTGCTATAGAGCAAAGCTATAGGAACATATGAAATCTATATCATGTTATGTTGTTCTCATTTAATGGGTTACCTATGCTTAGGAGATGGCACAACATGAGACAAGTATGGATTCGAGAGAAGGTACCAATCATATCTTTCTTGGTGAGGAAGATATATTCCCTATTGAGGCACATAGGGAGCCTCCAATGCCCACAGTACCAGATTCTCTAGCACCTGTTGGGGCCCAAGGAGATCTAGTACCCCAAACCCATTAGAGACTGGGGGTCAGGGTATGAAGGAGGCTATTCAGCTACTAACTATGATAGTTTCTATTCATAAGAGAAAACTAAAGGTGAGCGCAGACACTAGAAGGGATAAAATAGAAAGCTCAAAGGTATGAGAGTTTCTTCAATTGGCCCCTCCAGTATTTACCGGGTCCAATCCTACTTAGGATCTACAGGACTTTACAAACCATATGTATCGAGTATTGAGGGTGATGCATGCCTCTGTCACCGAGGCAGTGGAGTTGGCTTCTTTTTAACTATGTGATGTTGCCATCTTGTGGTACGAGGAGTGGGAGAGATCTAGAGGGTCTGATGCTCCACCAACAGAGTAGGAGGACTTTTCTGAGGCATTTTTAGCCCATTACTTACCACGGGAGGTGCGGGAGGCCCGTCTTGACCAGTTTATCAGTTTGAGGAAGGGGGATTTGAGAGTAAGGGAGTGTAGCCTTAGGTTTAATTCTTTGGCTAGGTATGCACCAGATATTGTATGTACCATGAGTGCTAGAGTTCACCGTTACTTGGATGGTTTGGGGGATCATTTGATCAGAGACTACAGGATAGCCTCTTTACAAGAAGGTGTAGATATTTCTTATATTCTGGCTTTTGCTCAGACTACAGAGGATCTTTCTTGTCGAATTCGGGATACCCGTAGAAATTTTTTTTTGTAGGGCTTTACCCTGGGTAAGGGAGCCCTTCCAAAAATTCTCGACGGCCTAGACAGAACCCAGGCCAATGAGGGGGTTTGGATATAGTTTTCAACCAGCAATAGATGCACCTTGGCTAGAACCTTACTAGCTGCGTCATTTCCCGAAGCGCAATACCCAGAGATAGGTAGAAGAATATGAGGGCTTGTATTATGGGGTCTTATAGGGAGCCACGAGGTGATTTTAGGCCTCCTTTTCATTGATATCCACCTCTATCAGCGGGTAGTTCCCCACTATAAATATAGGGCCAACGAATTGATCATTATATTCAATCAAGGTCGGGGCGCAGTTTACGCCAGCCTGAGAGCTGTCGACAGGAGCGTTATGCACAAATGAGACAACCTACTCCCCCATGTACACCATGCGGTAAGCTTCATACTAGGCAGTGTAGAGAGGGTTAAGGTGTATGTTACCATTACGGGAAGACATGATAATTTATTAGCAACTGGCCCTTTAGTTAGTCCCTACTGTGAATGAATTTATGATAATATTCCCCAATGAGCTTCTGGGATCCCTCGAAAAGGATATCAATTTTTCTTTAGATTTTCTCCCTGATATGCAACCTATACCCATTCCTGTCTAAGAAAAAATGGCTCCTGTAGAGCTAAGAGATTCGAAGGAATAAATGAAGGGCTTGCTTGATAAAGACCTTATTAGGCCAAGCACATCTCCATGGGGGGCTCCAATGCTCTTTGCTTGAAAGAAAGATGGCTCTTTACGGATGTGTATCGGTTATAGATAGCTAAAAAATCATTATCTAGAATAAGTATCCTTTTATGTGGATTGATGGTTTTTCAAAGATTGACTTGTGACCCAAGTACTACCAGCTACGAGTTAGGGGTGTTGATATTCTAAGGGCAATATTTAGGATGAGGAAGGAGCTGAGCATGCAGACCACTTGCGAGTTATATTACAGACTCTCCAGGACAACAATTTATAAACTAAGTTCTCCAAATGTGAATTTCGGTTAACTTCTATAGCTTTTCGTGACCATGTTATTACTAGTGATGGTATAAAGGTCGATGACGAGAAAATTAAAGCAGTAATGGCCTGGCTGAGACCCTTGAATCCGATAGAGGTCCATAGCTTTTTGGGCTTGACAGGATATTATCAGGAGGTTTGTTGAGGGATTCTCCACTACCTATACACCACTAACGAGGTTGACGCATCAAGAAACTAAGTTTCAGTAGTCTAAATTATGTGAACAGAGTTTTCAAGAGCTAAAGAAAAGGCTTAACACCACACTTAGTCTAGCTTTTCTGAATGGAACCAAATGCTACATTGTATATTGTGATGCCTCGAGATTTGTCCTAGGTTGTGTTACTATGTAGCATGGTAAGGTTATTGCATATGCTTCTAGGAAGTTACTAAAACAAGAACAGGACTATCCTACCCATGATCCTAAGTTTGCCGCAGTTGTATTTGCCTATAAGATTTGGCGACATTATCTATACGGAGTTCATATTGATGTTTTTACCAACCACTAGAGCCTATAATATTTATTCAAGCAGAAAGATTTGAACCTATGATAAAGGAGGTGGCTAGAATTACTAAAAGGTTATGATGTTGACATTTTGTACCATCCCGGTAAAGCTAATCTTGTTGTTGACGCACTTAGTTGAAAGTCCATGGGAAATCTAAGTCATGTTGAAGCTGATAAGATTGAAATGACAAAAGATTTACGTCAACTAACTAGTTAGCAAATGTTATTAGTAGATGCGAAAGGTGAAGGTGTGATTGTTTATAATACAACAAAATCTTCCATTGTTACTGAAGTAAGAAAGCAACAACGTGAGGATCCTGAGCTTATGATATCGAGGGAAAGTGTTCCATAACATTGACATCCTCTAATTGAGCTAACTTGAGATGGAATCCTTCAGTACCGAGGCTCTTACGTGTGCCAAACATCGGAGGGCTCCGTGCCAAGATTCATTTTGAGGATTATTATCCTAGATATTCATCTCAACTTGGGACAAAAAAAGGAGGGGTATTGAGACCTATGAAAGATCTATTGGTGGAATGGCATGAAAAAGATATTCCAAGGATGGTGGACAATGCCCCAACTACCAGCATGTTAAAACAGAACATCAGAGACGTGAAGGCCTAAGTATACTGATTTCATGTTCTGGAAATAGGACATGATAAATATGGGCTTCATCACTAGGTTGCCTCATACTCCACGCAGGATGACTCTA
The DNA here is from genome assembly GCA_029948455.1 of Solanum rostratum. NCBI lineage: Eukaryota > Viridiplantae > Streptophyta > Magnoliopsida > Solanales > Solanaceae > Solanum > Solanum rostratum. Next base: position 41,652,960 of record CM057056.1, read on the forward strand.
TTTGGGTAATCATTGATAGATTGATAAAATCTGCTCATTTCTTGCCAGTAAGAACGACATATTCAGCGGAGGATTATGCTAAGCTTTACATTCAAGAGATTGTTTGCCTTCATGGAGTTCCATTATCTATTATCTATAATCGAAGGGCTTAATTTACCGTACATTTTTTTTGAAGTCTTTTCAGAAGGGTCTGGGCACTCAAGTGAATCTCAGCACTGCTTTTTATCCATAAACTGATGCGCAGGCAGAGCGTACCATCCAGACCGTTGAGGATATGTATGTGCCTGTGTGTTGGACTTTAAAGGAAACTGATGATCGTCTACCTCTTATTGAGTTTGCTTATAATAATAGCTTTCATGCTAGTATTCAAATGGATCCTTAGGGAGCACTATACTGACAAAGATGTAGGTCACCACTTGATTAGTTTGCAGTTGGGGAGGAAAAGTTGCTAGACCCTAATCTAGAAGCAAGTGATGGACAAAGTGAAACTTATTAGAGATCGATTGCAAATGGCCCAGAATTAGCAAAAGTCTTCTGCAGATGTTCGACGATGAAACTTAGAGTTTGATGCAGAAGATTGGGTCTTCTTAAAGGTATCACCTATGAAGGGAATAATGCAGTTTGGAAAGACAGGAAAGCTCAGTCCTAGATATGTTGGACCATATAAGGTTATTACAGAAATTAGCAAGGTAACATCCGAGTTTAATTTTCCTTTAGAATTGAGGGAGGTCCATCCAGTGTCTCATGTATCTATGTTGCAGAAGTACATTAGGGATCCTTTGTGTATTACTCATATTAAGGATAACCCCATTGCTGAAGACTTAACTTGTGATGAGGTACCAGTGGCTATTTTAGATTGACAAATAAGAAAGCTTCAAAATGAAAAGTGGCCTTTGTGAAAGTGTTGTGGAAGAACAACAATATTGAGGAAATGACTTGGGAAGCAGAAGAGGAAATGAAGAAGAAGCACCCCCAGCTATTTACAAATTAAGGTGAATTATATTTTAAAAGTTGTCAGTCATCTTTCTACAGTAATTTAAATTTTAAATGAGTTGGGGGCATATTTTATATGGATCGTCAGGAGATAGCTATACAAAGCTTATAATTAGAATTTTTTTCTTTCAAAGTTGATTTTTGGATTGGAGGAATAAAAGGTATATCCTCAAAAGTCACATTTCAAGAGTTAATAGTGCAACCAAGACGTTGTCTAGATACATTCGCGGACGAATGTTCTTAAGGGGGGGAGACTGTGAAACCCCGTGTTCCTCGTCTTCCATATATATATAGGGTGGCATGTCATATAAGACATATATGACTTTGGATAGAATCTAACGATAACAAGGCTGCCAATAAATTGTAATGTCAAGGGACTAAAGTTTTAAGCCAAAGGAAATACCCTAAATGCACGTTTGGGATTAAAGAAATGACCCGAGTGGCACCTCACCCTTTTTCGGAAGATTTAAATTAGGTTTCACTTTTTGGATGGGACTAAAAGTTTATTATTTGCTATTAATGAATTTCGTTAAGTTATTTTAATAGTACAAAGGTCATACATTAAGTTTTGGAATCAAGAAAGTTGCAAGATAAAGGTTGGCCAAAGTTACCATAAGTTTCTAAAAGAAATCCTTCTTAAATTTGGGTCAAATGTATCAGGTCATATCTCCCAAACTATATAGAATTAGAAGGTCCATGACCTATCAAATTGAACATCTATGACTCTAGTTTGCAACACACAAAACCGCGCATCAAACCAAACTCAGAATAAAGAGTTATGGCTATTTTACCGAGACTGCCCGAGCTGGAAACCGGGTCATGGGTCGGGTCGGGTTGACCCAACTTAATGTCGGCTATTTTGACACTTTAAAGCTCAAAAATGAGCCATTTTCGTCCCAAACCAATGTGAAACTGAAGAGAAAGCTCCCAAAAGTTCTCTAAGTGATTTAGGTAAGTTTTTCGCGTTTTAACCGTTAAAATTTGTCTCGTGCCTAAATGCATGCTTTACGCTTTGCAATTGTTTTCTTCTCTTATTAGCTGAGTTTGGGGATGTTTTTGGAGTGTAAAAAAATGGTGTTCTTGCTGGTTATTGTTGGTTTTCAGCTGGTGTGTTAAGGTAATAATTTTGGGGTTCCTTTACGGTCATTTTTATGAAGTTTTACGGACATTTCTTCGCGTAAATGCACCTTGCCGAATCTGGTCATTAATGTTAAATTTTTTACTGTTTATAGGTGTCTTTAAGATGCATATATCTAGTTGTTGCAAATCTTAGGACGTAAGGAACAACTTTTGTGAAGGAACTTTTGGCAATTGGACGTTCGTTGGAGAGGTATGTTAAGGCTAAGCTCCATCTCTCCTTTTAGCACGAAATCCGGGAAGTTTCCCGAAACGTCAAATGCGATATCTTACTATTCTGTTGCTAGAAAGACCTTGTGTGAAAGGATTAGGATTGCAGTTAAGTTCTTTTCATGATGGTATTAGGTTGAAATTCCATTCATTCGCTTAAACTGGACATTCAATTTCTATATATCATTTTGTCAGTTTCCCGGCTACCTATTCATATGTTCTAGGCGTTTCTCTTCATGGTGTAGTGACATTAAAATAAATGTAGAATGCAAAGGGAATGTTGTATTCAAAATCAGTCCTTCTTCCATACAAAAATTTAATTGAAGAATTTAACAAGTAACAGGTTAGTTTCCAATACTCTCAAGTGAAATGCTCCTACCTAAACTACTAAGGACTTGATCCTGTTTAAATACATTCATTTACTAATTGACATGGGACCAAATATAATCATTATGTAAAGCACCTTTATGATCATTTTCAAAGTTAAGCCTTCACTCTAAATATTGGGTTAAGTTCCCAAACTTGTTAAAAAGACATGTATGATCTCACGAGCCATATGTATATGCTATCACAAAGATTATTATGCTAAGAATAAGTATACCAATGAGCCAAGATTGGCTGAATGATAATGATTATGATGATATGAGAATAAGTGTACCAATAAGCCAAGATTAGCTGAATGACAATGATTATGATGCTATCAGAATAAGTGTACCGATGAGCCAAGATTGGCTAAGTTCTTGTTATGGCTTACTGTGTGCATTCAACATTCATATCATACATTGCATGTTATGCATGGACTTCGAGCTATAATGAAAGGTATTGGGCCTATTCGCCCAACTATATATATGTATATGGTACACATGGCCACAGGTTGGCAGATATGATGCCGGTTAGCTATCGGAAAGGATCACCAATGCTAGCATTTGGTTGGGTATGTCATGCATTTGCATCTATATATATGTATTCACGATATGCGATACTCGAGCATACCATGCATTTATTTTTATCTCTAGGAGGTGGCTTATTGGCCATTAAGTCTACTTGAGTGTTGGTTACAGGTAGTATTTCTATTAACCTTTTTACTACGGTTATTACTTCCTGTCTTACATACCAGTACATGTTTATTCGCACTTACATCCTTTTGCCCGGGGACGCTGTATTTTATTTCATGCGTGCAGGTTCAGGTAGGGGTTCTAATTTACCCCTCCACTAGGAGCCCCATTTAGCTTTGAGTTGGTAAGCTCCACCTTTTCCTGGAGCTTTCACAGGATTTTTACTTTTTGTTGTACAGTTGGTATGTCGGGCCCCTGTCCCGATAGTATTAGTGATTCTCATAGAGCTTATTGTGGACATGTTATTGTGGGTTGGTCTTTTTGTGTCTTTCAGTCTCCAGTCATAAGATTGGCATGTATATATGGTGTGTGTCTGTACCTCTGTGGTGGCAGCCTTGTCGGCTAGCTAGTACTTTATCGTTCTGGTTTATCTATCTTGATATACATGATTTACTGTTGACCAGGTCATGGCCTAAAATGTCCAGGCTTAGTTTTTCAGATATTATGATGCCAAATTTTTCTCCAGTCCAAAGTTTAGTTAACTAGCATGTTTAGTGGCTTACCCGGCTAATAACGGTATGGGGTGTCAGTCGGGCCTCCCCTCTCTTTGGGGCGTGACAGTGAAAGGTGGGCATGACCTCTTCCTTTCTATTTAGAAAGTGAAAGTCCTTGCCGGTGTGACAGTATGAGTAGACGGTGCTCTTCTCTTTCCGAGTTCATAATCGGTGCTATTGAATCTGTAGTTAAGGGAATATCGCCAGTTCTTTAAAAAAGAGTTCCGCTCAGGAATCCCTTTGAGGGAGGTTTAGCCTAGCCTTCAGGTACTATAGAAAAATTAAGCTTACAGGTTTATGGAATTGAGAAATAAATGTCCTACCAAGGCTGTATGGAATAGAATGAAGGGTTAGGGTTCTTGCGGGAAGAAGGACAAACCGGGCCCCTAGTGGTCCTTATCTTATCACGCCACACATGGAGACATCTCAAATAGGTAAATTGGTTTGGGAAGACGGGGAAAAAAATTGTTTAGGTTTCTGAGTAGCTAAAGTTAAGATAGAATAGGTCATCACATCCTGGGGTTGAAGAATGAGCAGCTTTAGCCAGGACATTGAGGAATATCCTGAAAGGCATTTCGGGAATCGGCCTGATTCTATCTCTTTTCGTTCCATTTGAAGAAAGGAAGGATCCCAAAGAATCGATCTTTCTTTTCATTGTTGAATCTCTCTTTGATTAATCAATGTGTGTGAGACTATACGGATCATGTGGTGGATCGTATGATAACCTTGGACTTGAGACTCCATAGTTTTGATACCAAGTAAAGTGGTAAGGTCAAGTATATGGGTCCGTACAAGGTTGTATGGTCTGTATGGCGCCTTGTATGGGTTCTAAAATGAAAATTTTTAAGTATTGGATGACCGTCTTGGAACTTTGTTACTAAGAGTTTTCAAACTGAGGTGGTACAGAGGAGTACACTGTCCATATAGCTTGGTGCGAGCCGTGAGACCAACTGTTTGGATCCTTTCGTCGAATTATTCTAAGTATAGAATATTCAAGGTCAATCTAAGTTCACTTTAAATCCCTCAATTCAAGCTTATTTATGTTGCTTAGGGCTATTATGGGTCTTCTACATTAAATCAAGTTAAAAGTAATTCCATTGCCTAAGCTTTTCACAAGAACTGATAGAAGGGTCAACTTAAATGATCGTATTTCTTAGCACAAAATGTACTGGGTAGCTCACGACCTACCAAATTGAAACTCTTTAAATTATCTTTCCAACACATCTCGTTTCACCTCATCCCAAGATCAGATCAAGAAATTATACCTATTTTTTTAAAGCTCATTTGTGCAGTGTTTTCTAAGATTTGGCCTAGTGTTGTATTACAGGAGGGATTCACAGTCCATAAAACCTTGTACGAATCGTGAGATCACCTTACAAGATTTTATTTTTCTTCATTAATGGATTCTTTGTAATTGTTGCTTCTCCTTAGGGACTTTTATAACTTCCTATCATTCAAATTCTTTCCTCACATTTAAATTTCTCTCAACTCACTCTTAAGATCTCTCTTAAAGTAATCTTGTGAATCTAAGCTTGGAAATCAAGGAAAGGCTCATTCTTCTTCAAATTTCTTCTCTAATCTTCTTTATTAGCTAAGGTATATGGAATTGATTCGTGGTCCCTTTCAACCAAGAAGATCAAAACTCTTTTACTCTCAATTTCATGGAATTTTATCTTACTTTGCATATGAGTTTTTAATATTATGGTTTATTAAATTCAATTGAAGTACGGGATATGCTTTATTGGGGATTTTAATTTGATTTAAGCCCTAATATGATGTGTTGTATTGAGATTATGAAGTTATGAATATGCATCTCCCCTTTAAAGCTTGATTTGTGCATGGGTAGTCATAATTATGATTTAAATATGAATTTTACTTATGTCTTAACTTTAATTTCATAACGCATTGCTGGTTTAAGTTTGAATCTCGATTTCCTATGCTATTTCTCATCTCATTCATAGCATATGCATTCATGAGTGTTGGATATATGAAATTATCAATGGATGAAGCTCACATATGTTTTTATGAAATGATTTCGGTGAGATAAGCTCAGATATTGGTTATGACAAGAATGTGATCACATAAATATTTATTTGTTATTGGATCTTTGAGCATATTGGGTACCTGCACCATATTGTTTAATGAATAGGCTATTCCTATGCATGAGAAACATGATATTGAACTATGATTTCTCTTTTTAGCCCATGAATGAATGATTATGAGGAATGTTTGGCCATTTGAGCCTAAATGTGCATTGTAATGATTTGAAATTACTGTTGCCTCTTTGAAAGCATGAATATGTATAAGTATTCTCGTGGGATGTTGAATTACCACTGATGAATTGGGTACGTCAGGGCTATCCGTAAGGGTCCTCTCCCTTTTCTTGAACTATATGCCAGCATAGGAATGACCAGGAATCGTTATTCATTTATTGATATAATATAATATTGAAAATACTTTTGAAATGTCCAGGTCATAAGAAAGGTGGCCATCACACCGAAATGACCAGGTCGTAAGGTGTGGTGTCGATTACCATTTGCAAGTAATCTTCTCTCACTCGATGGAAGGTCAACATCAGGAGAATTCATGTACTAGCTCGCATGAGTATGAGATGACGGTTAGGGTCCCTTCCCTACTATATATGAGCATTATTGCATTTTATGCATCATAAATTTTATGGCATATTGTTATACTACTCTTCTTTAAATATATACTTCTTTCTATATTATGTGCGCTTGTTATGTAACATTGAATGCACGTTTAACAAGTCATATGCATTTCATGCCCGCATAATTAGTATATTCAAACGTACTAATACATACTTTTTCCTACATGATATAACCATGTAGGGACCGGAGACTATATTCATCCACCATTTAATGACTAGATCGTATTTGAGATATTTGTTGTAGTGAGTCATATCTTCCAAGGGCAAGCCATCATTCCTCTACCTACAGAGTCTTGTTTATGTAATTTACTTTGAGGGTGAGCTAGGAATATGTCTTGGCCCCTATCCTATCTTATGACAAGAGATATTGTTGGCCATTTTGTAGACTCTTGTCGGATGTATATGTCATGTGTTGTGTTTGGATCCTATAATTATGGTTATCTATTGGAAATGACTATTATGAATTGATTATGAGAATTATTATAAGTATGTATGTTTTGATGTGGTAATGTGGAAGATCCCAAGTCCCATATTATTCCCATAGAGTGACTCATACTTAACTGCCCCTTAGTTCTTATGTGCTATATGAATCCATGATTTAATCCCTTATCTCTATGAAATCCCCATAGCGTGAGTCCTACTTTCCAATCTTTTGGAACTATATGTTTACTATTTGTATATATGCTTCTGAACCGATGATGTGAATTTGGATACTTGAGGCTTGTTTGGCAACTCTCGGGTTCCCATTCGCCATGCCACTCCTAGACCCTAGGTCCGGGTCGTGACAACAACCAAACTAACGTTATCAACAAGTCAAAAAAGGGCCGAGCTCACCATGCACATGCTCGAAGTAGTAAAATATTCACGAAATCAGAAAAAAGAGCTGGAGGGTCATTACATTACTTCAGCCCAAAGCCAATTATTTCTCCACTTTCATATAAAATCCACATGAGTCCTCTCCTCCAGTTTTTTCTTAAGCTCATGAATGGGCATCTAGAGTTCTCTGCAAGCTCCTACATTAAAGCAATTGTTTCAATCTAGGTTTCTAACAAATATCAAAGTTTTCCTTACTTTTCTATCCAATTCATAGTATGTGTTTTATGAGCTTTATTAATTCAATTCCAACAATAATAACAATATACCCAGTGAAATCCTACAAGAGGGATCTCGGGAGGATAGAAATGCATGCAAACCTTACCACTATCAAGATATAAATCAGTGTTTTAAGCTCTTGCCAAGGACTAAACACATTTTTCAATTTTAATAAAAGAACCAGATGAAAGTGCACTGCATAAATGCTGCTAAGAGGGACCGTAATCGTTGAGATCCCCCTTATTGACCTTTGAAAATGTGGGGCAGGGGACTACGATCAAGAAAAAAACAGCTCTGCCTATTGTGAATGTAGATAAGTCCTTGTGATGATGGAGGAAAAAATACTTGGCTATTGAAAATGTGGCCAAGAGCCAGGCAGTCATGGAGAATAGGTGTACCTGCACCAACTAGGCAGCATCAGCTGTGCAAGGGCATGATGAAAAAACTCCAACAGGGTGCTTGAGATTCATTTGAAACTCTACATGTGCTAGCAAAATATGCTACACCCCAAAAAATTCAGCATCATGGACTCAATGGCGTAGTTGAAATTATCAATTGAGGTCTTGAAAAAATAATAGGTTTCACATTTAATATCAAAATCTACAAGAGGGCTCAAAATGAGAATGAAAGCCTCAGGACACTAACCAAAAATCATTCTAGACAAAAGTTGATATTCCGGATCTAACTGCACTGGCAAATTTCTCATCAGGAATAATATTCAAGAATCTTCAGCAACATCAAACTTATGCCACATTGTAAAGTCTAAAATGCCCAATGACACAAACTCACATCGATAGCCTCGAAACCTAAGCGGACCATGCTCATAGACTATAATGCCCCTTCTAGAGTTAATGGAACCGACATAATTATATTTTGAGGTCATCTTCCTAGAGATTAAAACTCCAAGGGCTCCAAAAGATAAAAATTATCGTAAAAATCAAATGAATGACCAGGTAATAAAATTGTTGGTGGTAGAAACTCATAGATAACATAGGATTGCCATTAAAAAGCTCTAAACAATAGAATAATTGGAGAGTAGAGAAAATGACTAGGAGGGTTATAATAAATTCGAAGGAAGAAAATGTTAAAACATGCTCCTGTGACACTGTTCATCACACCTGTGGTGCTAGTTCGGTGCAAAATCCTTATAGGTACAATTACCTCAACACCAGCACAAGTGAATATTAATGGTTGATGCTTCAGATTTATTTAGAGTCTTATTAAAACAAATCATATGTGTGATTGATTTTAAATGACATTTTGGACTCAATGATTGAATTATAGAAATAGTTACATATTGATAACTAAAAACATTGATCAAAGTCAACACTTTGACAAAGAAAAAAGCAATTGAGATCCCAAAATTAAAATGAAAACCTCAAGACCCAAACAAAAGGTCCAACTAGATCAAATTCAATTTTTTGAACCTAACAGTGCTTATGGAATTCTCATACAATAATAAATTCTCTGGATGTTGCTCGAAGTTAATTCTGGGCTATACTTTTCATCATCACATCTATATAGTCAACGTCATAATCAAAGCCTCACGGCCTATGTTATCAACACTATTAACCTAGAACATTCGGATTTAATGGAATGCCCAGAATAATATTTTGAGATCCTTTGCCTAATGTTTTGATCCCAGTCAAATATTTGAATTTTAGAATCGCTAAAATAGAAAATTAGCTTATTCCCCAAATAAACTATCAAAAAATCAAACTGACTATCCTGGTGAGTCATAAATGACCTAAAGCTACTGAAGAGCTTGAAATACTGAAAAATCACGAAAATCCTGAAATGATCAAAAGGATTACTACAGCTTTAGCCATTTCCCCATAATTATTACTTCCTCTATTTTTAAAAGATTGTTCTCCTTTGTTTTTTAGTCAGCTTACAAAAGAAAGAACACTTCTCTTTTTTTAGCAATATTTTAATTTAAACTTTCTACGTTGCATTTTTAAGATCACATGCTTAAAAATACTTTTTGTAATGACTTTGAATAACATTTTTGGTACTTTTAAAAAAATTATCATTTTACCCCTCTCGATAGTTTCCCTTAGTCCTATTTGTTGGTTTGAAAGTTGACTTTTAAAAATTTTGTTCAAAAGTTGAGTTTTGCCAAAAGAGTTGTGTTTTTGTGAATGAGTTGAGTTTTAAAGGCTTAATTGTTTAATTTTGAGTTTAGTAGTCATTTGGAGATTCGAGACTTGGAATGGAATTCCTTCTATTCTATCTGTTTTAGAATATGGAAATTGGTCTAGGTATGATGTGTAAGGACTCGCAATTGGGAAGGTTAGAAATGCAAAAAATTAGAACCAGAAAACTTGCAGGGGCAACATACGAGCAAAGATCTTAAGTCATGGTTCATTCCATGAGTTGTAGATTAGGCTCATAGTCTGGTGTGCAGGATTGAAAATTTGGCCAAGTGTTGAAGGGGTCTATTGATCTTACCCAAGCTACACCACCTTTTTGAAGGTTAAAGCAATCATTGTAATAATATATAACCTAACAAAGGTTAGGGTCAAACCCACAGGGAATATGGTAAAGTCAAAGTAATTTCAAGTAATTTGAGTTAATTAACCTACTTATCTCCTGAAGAGAGGGGGGGTTCTAATTTGCAGAAAGTAATGCTAAAGGAGCACAAGTTTTGCGAAATCTATAAGAAGAGTAAGTATGGTACTGTGTTCCCCATGATTCCCTAACTTGGTATTACTAGATAATCGCATTTTTTCTAGTGTGTTGTATGTAGAACAGTAAGTTAGGTTTATCAAACCCTTTGATCCAGGCAATAGGTAAATTTCACTACGTGATTTGATCCATCCCCATAGTGGAAAATTACTAACCCTTAACTATTATCCCATCACAACCTCTCCTTGACCAGTTTGGTCGATTAAACGAGAAAGAATCGATCAAATCATGTTAATTAATTTTCTTTTTTCATTTATTACTACCTTGATCAACTCAGTAATAACTAGGAGAGTTCTAATGTTTGCCACCATTAAAAAGCAATCAAAACGAAGAGAATCAAATAGTACATACATGCCCACTTTCCAAGAATTACGAATTATCCGGTTTTACCTTGTTAGTTCTTCATGGTTCCTAAGACCCTAGTTGTAGATTTAGCTGACCATAGTCATTTTAGATGCAAAAATCATGATATAGAATAACATAATTGAGCACTTACAAGGATGAATTTCATAAGAATTCCTAAATCTTCAATGAAAATCAGAAAGTAAGAATTAAAATAAGAAGATAATGTTCCAAATACTTCCCTTAATGTTTCTGGCGGTTCTTCTCTCTTCTCTCCTGAAAATAACATAAACTTTTTTAGTACTTAAATACACGTCCACAACAAAATAGAAAAATTAGATTCAACAACCATTACAAGAAGACTTACGAGTATACTGCCCATTAAGGGTTTTGTCTAATAACTTTTCGAAAAATCCTAACTTCCAATCCTCAGAGTACAGAACCTCATCTATGACTCGTATAACTTTCTACGACTTGTCTTACATTTCATAGATGCGACTTCAAAATATTACCCCATCACTGGATCTCACTTACGAACTCACTCTATGGCTTGTGAAAACTTCCTCGGCTCATAAAGTTTGCCGTAGAACATCAAATTGCAGCAACTTCACACTTACCCCAAAATCATACCAAATCCTGCAATCCTAAAAAACAAACACAAAAACACATCAAACCAACTAACATCGCTTTGAGAACACACAAAATTCCAAGTTCTAAGCATCAAAAGTTGTCATGACCCGAGACTAGGGTCTAAAAGTGATATGGCGAATGGGAACCTGAGAATTCCAAAACAAACCTTGAAGTATCCAAATCAACATCATCGGTTCAGAAACGCAATCAAATAGTAAACACATAATACTAAGGGATAGGTAAGTAGGACTCGCGCTATGGGGACATCGAGGGGAAAGGGAATTACATGGATTCACATAGCACATAGCATATAAGAACTAAGGGGTGGGTAAGTAGGACTCACACTGTGGGGAAAACAGGGCTTAGGACCTTTCACATTTCCACACCAAACATGCATACATAACATAATTCCATAATCGATCCATAATCGCCATTTCAAAAAGCTAACTGATAATGTGAGCTCCGAATACATCAAATAGTGTGTGTATATATATATATATAACAATACCTCTAGTCATAAGATAGAATGGAGTCCAAGACATGTCCCTGCCTCACCCTCAAATAAGAGAGTAGACATAGGGTGACATGAATAGAGTATGGGTGGCTCGTACTTGGAAGATCGGACTCACCACAAGTTTAACCTTCAAAATTTGAGCTACTCGTCAAACAGTGGATAGTCTAAGCATTCGACCCCTACATGGTAAAATCATGTAGGAATACAGTATGCGTTAGTACATTTGAATATACTTAATATGCTGGCATGCAATGCATATAATTTATTAAACCTGCATTTCAATATTAGATTACAAGGGCACATAATATTGAAAGAGTAGGGGTCGAATATCCAATGAAGGGTAGTATACAATACGCCATGAGATTCGTGATGCATGAATGCAATGATTTCATATTTAGCAAAGATGTGACCTTAATTGACATGAGTGTGATCAAGTGAGCTAATACTTGGAATCCCGATGAAATCCTCTCCTTGGTACAGAGGTGGTCTACCTGCCAAAGGTAAACCATACTTCACCTTACGGGAACATATCCCATTTCGTATGAAGCAACCCTCTTTACAGGAACATATCCTAATTTGGAAAGGATTTTTCATATCGTATCATAATACTTCACCTTACGGGAACTTATCCCATTTCGTATGAAGCAACCTTCCTTACAGGAACATATCCCATTTCGGATAGGATTCTCATAACATATGTTAGGTCGAGGAAAGGGAGAGGACCCTTGGGGAGGCCCTGACACCCCCAATCTATCGGTGCTAAGTCAACATCGCACGAGAATACATATAGTATATATATAAATACTTTCAAAAAGGCAACGGTCATTTCAAATCCAATCAATGCACATTTAAGCTCAACTACCAAATCATAGCTTGTAGGTATAATATTCATGCATAGGACTAGCTCAATTACAAATAGGGAATGGTGCAAGCATCCAAATGCTCAAAAGCCATAATCATTACACATGTATGTGATCGCATTCTTGTCATAACCATGATCTTATCCAAATTATTTCATAAAACATAATTGGGCTTAACCCACTTCCTAATTTTCATAAAAATCAATGTTCATGAATGAAAATGCAATGCATGATGTGAGAATAGCATAGGTAAATAGATTCAAGCTAAAATTAATATTATAGTATGAAATTGCAGTAAATCCATTATTAAATTAACATTTAAATCATAAAATAAACTACCCATGCATAAATCAATCTTTAAAGGGGGCATGAATCATCATAACTTCATAACCTCTATATAAATCATCGTCATAGGGCTTAAACTAACTTAAAATCATCTATAAAGTACATCCCATACATCAATTGAATTTAATAAAATCAAATAATTAAAACCCACATTTAAAAGTAAGCTAAAATTCATGATATCAATTGAAAAGAGTTTGGGTCATCTTGGTTGAAAGGGACCAAGAATAAATCCCACATACCTTGATTAGGAAGATGAATTTGAGAAGAATTTAGCTTGAAGTTGAATCCCTCACAAAATCCTAGCTTGAGTCTTGAGAGAAGGACTTAGAGAGTATTTTGGGAATGATCTTTTGAGTGAGAGTGTTTTCATGGAGAATGGATTAAAACGGAAGGATATCAGATGATTTAAGGGGTATAGGATAGGCAAAAGGTCATGAAACACAATTAAAATGTGTCGTAATTACATAAACGTGATTAATGAAATGGATGGAAAAGTGAGTCATCAAGGCTACACGAGCATCTACACGGTCCTTGTGTCACTTCACGTACCATGAACCGTGACTCGTGACCATTGCATAGTACTTAGATAGAATTCTTAATGTTAACACTTAAAATTAATTTGAAGCTAAGAGGTTCTATACGGACAACCGCACGTCCCGTGTGATACTACACAGGTCGCGCCAAGTACCATGAAACGCCACTTAGAAAAATTTCTACCCAAAAAAGTTATGAGATGGTAATTTTTTACTTAGAAAAATTTCACGTCGCGAGCTTATACGGCTGGCCACACTGCCCGTACCACACCACATAGACTGTGTGAGTTACTGTGTGCCCACACTTAGTCCAAGACTCTCTGTTGAAACCCCAAAACCGAAATTATGGCCAAATACCTCTCCCCTGAAAGGCCACACGGTCCGTGTGGCTTCACACTGGCCGTGTGGGCCTCCCATGGAGCGACACTTGATCAAATTTTCTCCCGGGCCGATCCGATAAAGTCGTTCGAAAATATGGTTCCTTACAGAAGTGGTATATTTTGATAGCACATCAACAACCTCAACATTAAATTCTTGCTTGTCCTCAAACGACGTACTCGATCTATATAAGTAGTACAGTAACACACACACCTCAATATAATGGCATTTATCACTTCTAAACCAAGTACAGATACCTGCACTGCTCATTATTGCATATCAGATAGCTATCAAACTATCCAACGCAGATCAATACATGTGAAAGTGCAACTATGATAAGAAAGGTAACTACAGGTAAGCGATAATCACTAAAATAACCTAAAATCCACAATGCAATGCAAGTGTCCTTACAAAAAAAATCTCATATTCCAGTCATGATGATATTTTTAGATTCAATGCTTGGGACTAGAAAAAAAAACTCACTCTCACGACAAATATTCAAACACCATGCTCAATACCTTATGCTTGCCCCTATATTCATGACTATGACCTTCAACTACTTGGACTAGGATCACCATAGGACTTTCTTGGATTGTAACACAGGCTTTGGGGCTTCAGTATGATGTTTTGGGAACATAGTGACTAATGAACCTCTTTGACACAACGTTATTCTAAACTTTTGCCCTACCAACACTATCAATTTTAAACTCATTCTCCTTTTCTCCTATTAAATGTTTACTGTGTGTACTCTTATTTTTAGCTTATTGCCGCTTGTTTTCACATCATTATTCTTTTTATCTCATTGTTTAGGCATCTATTCATTTTTCTTGCACCCGTAGCACATTTTATCCTCTTTTCTATGTATCACTAGCTTCCATCCCATTTTATGTGATTACTCTTACACCAGCCACCCTCAACTTAGGCTTTTGGCATGTGTCATGGTGCACAATATCCAACCTATGAACCAGAGCCACTATTGGTAGCCACCCTCAACTTAAGCTATTTGCCTCAGTCTAGGTGCACCATATTCAAGGAAGGACCAGGGCCAATATCAAGGTTTTACATTCAATAAATTTAGGTTAGTTAGGTTTCTATAAAGAAAAAGGTACATGCAAGGCTCAATCATCGGGATCAAGGGATATATTACACATTTAGTAAGTCATTTAGGCTAAGTGGACTAGTTTGAATAATGACCTAAGATCCTTTTTCACCAACTAACTAGTAGTCTTAGTTAGAGTAATAGGGCAAGTACTAAATTGAAACACCATATAAGAATTTAGCAAAGAGATCTCACACACACACGATATTGATTACACTACTAACATAGATTCTCTGATCGTGCTTTTCATCACAATTAGACCTCCGTTATCAGAAGCACTTGCAATCAAACAAACATGCATGGCTGCCATCAAGACTAACTAATAAATTTTGATGGGTATCATTTTTCACACAAAACTAACACGTGTTGTAGTTTTCAATACTACACATACTACTCATACTACCTATACATCCTAAGCATGCCGGTTCAATAGAAAATAAATAGCCCTGGGAAAAAGAACATAGGTAGGAAAATCCCTTAAATTCAAAATTTTGGATTGTTATATGCCAAAGTTACTCAAACTTCACAGAGGCCTATTACTACCTACACCCCATTGAAATGAATTTGCATTGTCCTCGATGCAAAATATATCACAATAATGAAGCATGGGGGTCAAAAATGATAATTGGGTGCCTAAGCGCCGGTCTCTACCTTGGGTTACCTCTCAAGCAGTGCCTTATTCATTGTTACGACACGACTTAGACAACTTGGATACTCAAACTTCATCAAGGGTCCATGCTTCCACTTTCTTTACTTCTTCAATATTGCCAAGATACAGTTTGACTCTTTGGTATTCACTTTTAATTTTGTGCCATTTATCTTTTTTCTAACTCAATTGCCCTTTGGTCGAAAACATGTGATACTCTGAATGGCTCCAACCATCTAGACTTGTGTTTCCCTGGGAAAAACGTTAATCTGGATATGTATAGAACCACCAAGTCCCCTGGTGCAAATTGGCGATTCTCAATGCGTCGATCATGTTGCAAGTTCCTTCTTTGCTTATAAGGCTGAGTTCTCATATGCCTTCAAGATAAACTAATAAATCTTGTTGAGTTAGTTTAGCCTTGAATTTATCGGACCATCCTAGTCCAGATTCAAATATTTTAGTGCCCATATCGCTCATGCTCAAGCTCAACCAGTAAGTGGCTGGCTTTGCTAAAGACAAGTTTGTAGGGAAACATACCTTTGCGAGTCTTAAATGCAGTCCTGTATGCCAATAATTCTTCACCAAGCATTCACGACCAATCAATCCAGATTTGCATTCATAGTCTTGGCTGAAAATCTTTTTGATCTCCCTATTGGCCACCTCAACTTGCACACTTGTTTGTGGATGGTAGGGTGTTACCACCTGATGCTTTACTTCATATTTCTGAAGTAGACCCTTGAAAAAACTATTGCGGAAATGGGAACCTCCATCCCTAGTGATCGCCCCAGGGGTGCAAAACCTTGAGAAGATGTTCCCTTTTAGTATTGTTATGACACTTTTGCCTTCATTGTTCGTAAGCACCACTACCTCCACCCATTATGATACATAGTCCACTAACAATAACAATAACATACCAAGTGGAGTCCCACAAGTGGGGTCTGGGGAGGGTAAGATGAATGTAGCAGACTTTACAACTACCTCATAGAGATAGAGAGGTTATTTCCAAAAAAAACCTCGTAAAAAAGAATCAAGCCCCTAAGCAGAAGGTACTAGATATGGAAAAAAGGAAAATAAATGAGAAAGTAAAAGCAAATGATAGTGTGTAAATACGATAAAGTTGAACAAATATAAGACAAGTAATGATGACATAGTATGTAGAAACATAACTACTCCTACAAATCTATTATATCAAAAGGTCATATATCAACCTACTCCAACTAGCCTATTAGCTTTCCACCCTAATACACGACCAACACTCTTTTCTATCTGAGATCATGTCCTTAGTGAGATGAAGTTTTGCCATATATTGTCTAATCAACTACACCTAATACATCTTCGGTATACATCTTCCCATACGAGTAACTCCTAAATCCAACCTTTCACACCTTCTAACAGGAGAATCCGTGCTCCTTCTCTGCACATATCCATACTAATGCAGTCTTACTCACCTCATCTAGTCAACCATAGTGGCCACCTCTAACTTCTCCTGGATGGTCATATTCCTAATCTTATCACTCCTAGTATGCCTACACATCTATCTCAACATCCTTATCTCCGTAACTTGGATTTTCTAAACATATGACTTTTTAATTGGCTAACACTCCACCCCATATAGCAGAAATAATCTAACCACCATTCTGTAAAACTTGCCTTTAAATTTAGGTGGTATCATTTTAACACACAATAATACTCCATAGGCAAGCCTCTATTTCGACCAAGCTTCCCCAATACGATGTGTGATATCATCATCGATATCACCACTACTCTTTATGATGGATCCATGATACTTAAAGCTTTCTCTCTTTGGGATAGGTTAAGTGGGAAGATTCACTTCAATGTCTGCTTCAACCCTTGCAACACTGAATTAAACTTCAAGTATTATGTTTTGGTTCTGCTCAATTTGAACCCTTTAGATTCCAAAGTATATCTCCAAACCTCCAGTCTTTCATTAACTTTAGCTCGAGTCTTATTAATTAGTACTATGTCATCCAAAAATAGCATTTACCATGGCAACGCCTCATAGATAGAGCGTGTCAGCTCATCTATTACTTAGATAAAAAGAAAAGGGCTCAACACAGATCCTTGATAAAGTTCCATCTAAATAGGAAAATACTCTGAATCTCTTCCTGCCGTGGCTACATGAGTTTCGACTCCTTCATACATGCCCTTTATCACCAGAATATACATCATTGGATCACCTTTTGCCTCTAGACTTCTCCATAGGACATCCCTCGGAACTTTGTCATAGGCCTTCTCAAGGTCAATGAATGCCATATGAACGTCCTTCCTTCTCTCCATATATTTCTCCACTAATCTTTGAACAAGATGGGTTGTTTAAGTAGTTGACCATCCTGACATAAATGCAAACTAATTCTATGAAATAAACACTCCTTTTCACACCCTCATCTCCACAACTCTCTTCTGGACCTTCATAGTGTTACTTAAAAACTTGATACCTCTATAATTGTTACAGCTTTGAATATCACCCTTGTTCTTGTACAGTGGAACCATTTTACTCTTTCTGCATTCAACTGATATCTTAGAAGTATTCATAATAACATCAAACAACCTAGTCAAACTGCTCAATACCATCCCTGACCACGCCCTTCTAGAAATCCACTAGAATCTCATCTTGTCCGATTGCTCTTCCTCTACTCATCCCACTAATTGTACATCTAACTTTCTCAACTCTGAACAACCCGTAATAACCAAAATTTCCGTGACTATCCAAGTGAGCCAATAAAATGTACATGTTCCTATATGAGTTAACAAATGGGCCCATGAAGTCTATCCCCCACATATCTAAAAGTACAATCACCATAATATGGTTTAGAGGGAGTTCATCCCTTGTGGGAAACACCACGTTCTCTCTGGTATCCATCACATGCTTTGGCATAGTCCTCCACATCTTAGTGCATGGTTTACCAATAGTAGCCACACTGCAAGATCATATGTGTTGTCCAAATTTCACTATGATGCCCACCCTCTAAAGATGAGTAGAACACCTCTAGAATACTCATTATTTCAACCTTATGAACATAGCAACAAATAATCCCATCTACACATACATGAAACAAGTGGGATCATTATAGAAAAACTTCCTCACATCCGATGTAAACTTGTGGCATTGGTGAGTTGTTAAGTCTGGTGGCATAGTATCACTAACCAAATAGTTCACATAATCAGCAAACCATGGTATCAAGTCATGAGATGCTGCTAGCACATTCTTATCGAGGAATGAGTCATCAATCACCACCCATCATCAAACTTTTCCATGGTTCTATCTTCTAATCTATAGAGATAGTCTGCAACCTGATTTTTCATCCTCTTTCTGTCAATAACATCAAAATTAAACTCTTGAAGAAGAAGTACCCATAGAATCAGACTTGGTTTTGCATCCTTCTTTCCCATGAAGTACTACAATGCTGAATGGTTAGTATGTAAAATGACTTCAGTTCCCAAATATAAGACCTAAATTTTTTAATGCAAAGACCACTGCAAGCAACTCCTGTTTTGTAACAATATAGTTCTTTTGTGCTGCATTTGGGGCTTTGTTAGCATAATATATGGGATGTAGTGTCTTCTCTCTGTGCCATCCCAACACTACACCAAGTGCAACCCCGCTTGCATTACATATTATCTCAAAGGGCTTTGACTAGTCTGGAGCTACTATGATTGGAGCTGAAGTCAACTTCTGTTTCAATCCTTCGAAAACTTTAGGACATGTATCATCAAACACAAACTTAGAATCCTTCTCAAGTAGTTTACACAAGAATATGCAATTTTTTAGAAGTCCTTTATAAAGTGCAAATTGAATCCTGCATGGCCAAGAAACATCTCACACCCTTGATAGATATGGGTGGGGGAAGCTTCTCAATCACCTTCACTTTCTATCCACCTCGATGCCCTTGATGGAGATTTTGTACCCCAAAACAATGCCTTCCTTTACCATCAAGTGGCACTTTTCTTGACTCAGAACCAGATGACATTCTTCACATTTACTAAGAACCACATGCAAATGCTTCAAGCAGTCTTCAAAAGAAACACCGACCACACTAAAGTCATATACTTCAATAGTGTCCTCTTGCATTTCTGAGACGATGGACATCATACATCTTTGGAATGTTTTTAGTGCATTGCACAATCCAAATAACATCCTCTTGAATGTGAATATGTCAAAGGGGCATGTGACTGTCATTTTCTCCTTGTCATCCGGAGTAATAGAGATTTGATTGTAGCTTGAGTAGTTATAAATAAAGGATTACCATCCCTTTCCTACCTAGAGGTCAAGCATCTTGTCCATGAATGGCATAGGAAAATGGTCTTTTTTGTTGATACATTGAGCTTTTTATAGTCCATAGTAATACCTCCCTTCATTGGAACACAATGGATTAGACTTACCCATTCATTGTCACTGAATTGATGTATCACCACTGCATCCAACAACTTGATGATTTCTTTGGGCACGACCTCTTACATTGGTCGGTTGGGTGTCGTTGGCGCTTAATACTCGACTTGTAGTCCTTGACCAGTTGGATTTTGTGAGTGCATAGCCCAGGCGGTATACCAATGATGTCCGCAATTGTCCGCCTGATAGTGATTTTGAATTGCTTGAGTACCGCGATCAATGCATTCACCTCTTCGTCATTAAGATCTGCAAGAATTATGATAGGGAAGGTGTTTTTAGCACCCTAAAATACAGACCTCAGATGGGATGGAAGAGCCTCCAATTTTAACACCGATGGCTCCTCAATGAATGCTCTAGTGGGTTGTGATTATGCATTTTTCAGGTCCGATTCCGGATTAGCTAGGCATCTACGGGCATAAGATACTCGTAGAGCCTTTACTATCTCCTCATATTATCTGATGCCTCCACCATCAAAATTCATTAATACTGCCTCCAGAGTGTTGACACCTAGCCTTTCTTCGATCGGTACCTCTGGTTCTGCCTCATGAACACTCTCAATGACAGAGATTACCTTGAAATCGTCATTCCTATTTTTACGTTGGTAGATGTTGAATACGACCACATCCTTATCCATTTTGAACTTGTATTGGCCCCTCTCTATGTCTACCAATGATCGCCCAGTGGCCAAGAAGGGCCTTCCCATAATGATTAGTACTTCGAAGTCAACTTCACAATCAAGGATCATAAAGTTGCAGGGAATATGAATTTATCTACTTTGATAAGGACATCATACAATATTCTCTCAGGCTTCTTCATCATTCGATCCGCCATTAACAATAGCAAATTCGTAGGAATTGGGGCTCCCAATCCTAGCTTCTTCACGACCACAAGGGGCATCTGACTTATTCTGACACCTCTATCACATAATGACCTGCAAACTCAGCATGTCTGATGGTGCATGGTATGATATATGCTCTGGGATCTTCTCTCTTCTGCACCAAGGACCTTGTATCTATCACACTACAATGTTGAATCTCTTGGGAGGGCTCCTGGCTTACAACCCACTTCTTTGGGACCAAGTCCTTCATGAACTTTACATGCCCACCTATCTTCTCTAATGTCTCAATAAGAGGGATATTGATGGAAAGTTGTTTTAGCATGGAGAGGAAGTGCTTGAATTTACCTTCATCGTCCTTTTTTTAATTCTCTGAAGGAAAGGGAGGAGGTCTAGGAATGGGTTTCAACTTTTGTTGTGTCACTGCAGTATCACTCGCCCCATCTTTGGCATGAACATCCCCTTTCTGTGCATCATTGCTCTCAATTATCTCCTCATGAACATCATCATCATCAATTGGCATCGGACGGTCAATGGTCTGTTTGCCACAATGAGTAGTCACCACCATGCACTGCCCCTCATTCTTGTAATTCTAAACTGCATCATTGGAAATGTACCTTTCTAGCACTTGTTCAATTGACTTAACATTTGACTGAACTGTTGCTCTAGCTGCTTGATAGTAAATAGAATGAGACTCGATGTTCTCATTAATACAAGAGATGTAAGATTTCATCCCCTTCAATGTCTCATCCTGAGCATCAACCTTCTTCAATTGGCAATGAAATATCTCCTCAACCCTATCGCTATTAGAACCTGAATATCGATTATGTGGTGGCACATATGGACCATTCCTGTAACCGTCTTTGCATCCCCAATCAGCATATCTATCCTAGCCCCTGTTTCTATCTTATCAGCCTCCTCAATGGTTGTCTCTAAAGGCGCTATCCCTATAATAGTTCTAACCTTACTTTCCTTAACCTTGGCGCCAATAATTCTAATTGGACTATTAGGAATTGGTCCAGAAACCCGCCATTTGATCAGTGACCAAGCAAGTGTCCACCTCTTAGTAAGGCTCCTTATACATATGTGCTCGCGAAGCCTGATGAGCTACTACATTTACACGTTCTTTGTTCTGCTTCATCATGAACTCCACATTGGTACTAATCCGAGCAAGCTCTTACATCATATCCTCATATATTTTACTTGCGCCAATTAGTAATGATTGCAAACAAGCTCTTTGTTGTAGGCTTATCTCTAACCCCTCATGCCCAATTTGTCTTGACCACTTTCTCTAAACTCTCAGCAATCACTGAAAATGGACAATGTAGAAATGAGCCTCCCATTATAGTGTCAGCAAAAACTTTGTTATTCCCCTCTAGACCTCGATGAATGATCTCCTCTAAGGCATCATCCACGATCTTGTGGATAGGGATACTCCTCAGACACTTTTTGAACTCTCCCACGTGGTATTGATCGAATCACCAGGCAGTTGCTCAAAGTTGTTAATTTTGTCCTTCGACTTAAACTTCTTCGACCTTGGAAAGAACCTCTCTGTGAATGTTGTGCATCACCTCGGCTGATTCGATCAAGTTGCTATTCTTGCATCTGTAGTTCATAAAACATTCCCAAGCCAATCTCAGGGTGTTCTATATCCTTTTTGCACAAACAGATAGTGTAACCACAAAATTTTTGATGTTCAAAATCATATGGTGCAGTCAAAATTTCTAAGGAAGCATCCAACAAAAAAATAAGGGTCCTACTTCTTTCAAACTAAATTTAGCTAATAGAACTAAAGGGGTCAAAATGCAATCGGATGACCCTATCAACTAACGAAGGGTTATTTGAAAAATTTTTTGTTGTGTCGCAGCTAAACGCGCTGTCAATTTTCCATTCTAAGCATGTTTATTTGGGTTTTTACGGACACACACTTTTAAGCTTCCGGTTGAACTCATTTTGCAAATTTTGGCAAAAAATCATACCGGACCCTCCATTGTTAGACCAACCACCCTCCTACGAATCTGCCTTCTCGAAACTGTTGGGACCGTCAAAATCGCATTATGAAGCCGTTTACTAGGGTTTTGTCAGAATTTCCTTTTAAGCAGCTTTAACTTCTCGCAAACTTGCAAACCAATAAATTTCTCAACCAAAACACCCTATAACCATCATGACAGCCCCAATAGGTCATAAAAGGTCCTAGTTTACTATACAGATATAAAAGGTCCTAGGATACTATATAGAAACACATAATTGACCCATGGAGTCATTATAAAATCTCCCACTTGCAAGACTTTTGTCCGTAAAGGTAAGCAAAGGCTTACCAGATGGTTCAAATAGGTTGGGGTGCTACTCCCACATTTATGTCTCCTAGATAACCTCCTCGACCAGACAGTGTCGCCACTACACTATAACAATTGATATGTCCCTGGAGCATAACTATCTAGTATCCCTAGGTAGAATGGCCTCTAGCTCAACAACAAACGTCAAACGGTCATCTAACTCAACTGAATCACACTGCAGCACATGCGACTCATCTGGTATGAACCAGCACAGCATCGACACATCGAACACAAATTGTATAGCATAGTAAGCTAGAAGTAGGGCTAACTCATAAGAAACTTGCCCAACTCGTCTTAAGATAATGAAAGGCTCGATATATCAGGGACTAAACTTACCCTGTCTCCCAAATCACATAACCCTTATCAGGCGCGACACTCTAAGGATTAACTGGTCTCCAAAATAAAACACAAGAACCAGCGTCTACTATCAGCATAACTCTGTTGCCGACTTTAAACTGTCCTCAACTGATTCCATATAACTCAGAACCTGGCGAGGATATCCTATAACAAATCTGCATTATACAGAGTCGACATTATCGACTCAAACCACCCAACATGAGTATGACATTGTCACCCATATAATGCCTCAAACAGAGCCATCTGAATGCTAGTGTGATAGCTCTTATTATAGGCAAACTAAACTAACAGTAGAAATTGATCCCATTAACCTCCAAACTCTTACACACAAGCCCATAACATATCCTCCAAGAGCTTTATAGTGCTCTCAAACTGGAAATCAGTCTGGGGTTGAAATGTTGTGCTCAAATAACCTCGGGTGCCCAACTCTCGCTGAAACGCTCTCCAAAAGCTGGAGGAAAACTATGACCATCGGTCAAATATGATGGATTTAGGCACCCTGTGCAACCAAAGTATCTCTTGAATGTAAATACAGGCTAATCACTAGGCATTGAAGGTCGAATGGACCTGAAGGATGTGTGCATACATAGTCAACCAATCAACTATCACCCAAATGCTATCATATAACTTGAAAGTATGACGAAGCCCCACAATGTAGTCCGTAATCACATGCTCCTGCTTTCGCTCAGGAATGGGTAACTGCTGAACTATCCGCCCGAGTCACTGGTGCTCAGCCTTTACCTACTGGCAGCTTAGACAATGTGACACCTAATCTGCAATATGCTACCTCATACCATCCCACCAGTAATGCTACCTTAGGTCTCGGTAAATCTTAGTTTTACCTGGATGAATAGAATATTGAGGATCATGTCCTTCTTGTATGATTAAGTGTATAAAGTCCCCCACTTTAGGAATGTTCAACCTGCTGTCAAATCTGAGTACTCCATCTATATCAATTATAGTCTGACCTCCATAGCCTACAACACTCTACCTTGAAGACCCACTAATGACTTAACCTCAACCCGATAGGCCCGAATCTAATCAACTAGTGAAAAATAAGCCCCAAGAAAGGCTAATACTTAGCTGGACTCTAAAATATCCAATTGGACCAACCTATAAGCAAGGGACCGAATGACCAAGGATAACAGTCTCTCCTCCACTGCCAGGTGTGCTAGGCAACCCATACTCACCGCCTCCCGACTCAAGGTATCCACTACCACATTTGTTTTGTCGGGATGGTATAAAATAGAAATTCATAGTCAGTCAATAACTCCATTCACCATATCTAGTGGGAATTCTGGTCTCGTTAAGTCATAATATACTGTAAACTTTTGTGGTCTACATAAATATCACAATCCACTCCATGAAGATAATGCCTCCAGATCTTGAGTGCAAACACTACCATAATGATCTCTAGGTCATGCATGGGATAGCTACGATCGTGGGCTCGTAACTAACGAGAAGTATAAGAAA
Organism: Solanum rostratum; assembly: GCA_029948455.1. Classification (NCBI taxonomy): domain Eukaryota; kingdom Viridiplantae; phylum Streptophyta; class Magnoliopsida; order Solanales; family Solanaceae; genus Solanum; species Solanum rostratum. The sequence goes on from CM057056.1 coordinate 41,678,113, forward strand.
TAACTTGACCCCACTGCATCAATACACAACCCAACCTAAAATGGGAGGCGTCACAATATACCAAAAAGCTATCTCTCTTAATAGGAAGGGTCAGGACATGAGTGGTAATCAACAACTCTTTCAACCTTTGAAAGTTGTCCTCGCACTCATCGGACCATACAAATAGCATACCCTGGTGAGTCAATCGAGTCAACAAAGTGACAATAGCAGGAAAACCCTCAATAAACCATCTGTAATACCCTACCAACGAAACAAAATACTGAATCTCTTACATTGGGGTAGTCCTAGGACAGCCATGAAATGCCTTGACCTTAGCCAGATCAACAATAATACTCTCACTAGACACCACGTGACCCAAGAAAGTCATAGACTCAAGCCAAAACTCACACTAAGAAAATTTAGCATGCAACCTGTGATCATGCAGTGTCCGTAGCACAATACAAATGTGTTGCACATGTTGCTCTCGACTTGACAAATATACCAGAATATCATACAAAAAAACAGAACAAAAATGTCTACATGTGGCCAAAATACCCTAATCATCAAGTCCTTAAATGCGCAAGGGCATTAGTAAGCCCAAATGACATGACTAGTAATTTGTAGTGCTCATAACATGTCTAGAAGGCAGTATTCACAATATACTCTGCCTAGGTCATCAATTAGTGGTATCTAGTCTCAAATCAACCATAGAGAACATTGAGAAACCTTGAAATTGATCCAACATATCATTAATATGTGACAAAGGATAATGGTTCTTCACCATCACCTTATTCAGCTTCTGATAGTCAATACACATCCAAAGAGTCTCATGTTTCTTTATCAAAAACAAGACAGGAGCTCCACAAGGAGAAATACTTGGCCGTATAAACCCCAAATCTAGCAAACCTTAAAGATATGAGTTGGACTTCTTAAGCCTTGTAGGATCCATCTTTTATGGAGGAAAAGATATGGGTTTAATGCTTAGCTCAACCTATATCGTAAAATCAACCTCTCACTCAGGCAACAACCCAGGCAAATCTACTGGAAACACATTAGGGAACTCATATACAATTGGCATTGACTCCACAATAGGAGCGTCAGTTGTTACATCACCCACATGATCTAAATAAGTTGAACACCCTATAGATATCAATCTCTAAGCCAGAATGTATAATGTAATGCCCATCGGAACTCGACTCACAGCTCCCCGCCAAACCACTGGAGATGTCCCTTGTATCACCAAGGCGAGTGTCTTTGTATAATAATCTAATACAGCATGATGTGGTACAAACAAATCTATACTTAAAACAAGGTCAAAGTCTAGCACATGAAAGAATACCAAATTAGCCCAGGTGTCAAAACCCTGAAGAGTAACAATACAACCTTTGCAAACTTGATCAACCACCAACGAACCCCATACTAGGGTCAATATTGAAACTCAATAAGACAGAGGTTTAGGAGTCACACCTAGTTGGGAAACATAATACATTGGCACATAAGAGAACGTGGAACGTAGATATGTTAAGGATAAAGCTAGGTACTAACATACAATGATCACCTCATTAGAAGACTCGGCCTCTACCATGCTGGTGCGGCAGAAAAATTGCACTGCAAGCTCCCCCTCAAACATCACTGTTGCCCCCAACTCTACTGCCTCTGGCAGGTCCCTCTAGAACCCTGTTGATAATCATGTTAGTCCCTATACTTATCATTCCAACAACCACGATCCTAACACCTGCCCCTGCCACCTTGTGTAGGAACTGACCTAGTGGGGTTATGGGATGATAAGGGTTGTACTATGCCTGGGACAATCTCTGAGCCAATGATTTGGTGCCTTGCACCCAAACAACACAATACAGCACTGTCCTTGCATACGCGATGTACTACCCCAGATCTAGCTATCTTGGAAGCCTAACAACCGATAAATGATGATCTAAGTGGCCCTAAAGAAGTAGAGTCACTCTTCCTCTGTCTATATCGAGAAGAATATGAGGAACAAGCCCTACTAGAAATATTCGGTCACTAATGGCCACCCTCAAAAGCTTGTAACAATGCCTTGTATGGCCCGCTGGTATGACTGTTCGACTATAATGACCCAACCTGTGGTCCTAGTCATCACAAGGCGAATAAGATAACTGTAGTCACCTCACCTAAGCCTTCTTAAACATCCCAAGCATTCATAGGCATAAACACTTAAAGCATTTGCCAAAAGTAAAGGAAAAGGAGCTATGGACCATTTTAAGAACTGAAGAAACATCAAAAAGCAATAATAATAACTAACATACTTGTCCATATGCATGCCAACTAATAAACTGATGGACAGAATCAGTAACGGTGGGTTTCCGTAAAATAGAAGAGATTCCATAACTATGCAACATAGAAAGTAAATGCCGTAAAATGGCTATAAAAACATTGTCTCAAATTAAATACAAGGTGGGAAAAAAGATTGTAGTGTCCCGAGCTAACGGCTCACCGCAAATAAAAATGGTAGTCTTGAACGCTGAATACTAGCCACAATCTGGTGGAGGAGTGCCTGTCTCTACATAGTTAAATCATGCAGGCAACATATGTGTTAGTACGTGGAAATGTACTAAGTTTGAGAGATGTAATACATGTATGAAGTTGTCATACCATCATTCATAAATATAATATATAAGTATATATGAAATGAAATATACATAAAGTGAGCTTAAGCATGCACAAGAAATATAACTCAGTATGAATAAAAGTCAAAGCATAATAAAACACATGTAACAGAAAACCTAGCAGGATCATAACCTTGTGGGAAAGACCTTAACAGAAATCTAAGACCATGTGAGCTGCTACATAAAATCCATCATAACCCTCTACATTGGCATGGGAAGACCACTTGCTGGGTTGAACTTTGTCAACTTCATATGCATCTTAATAACATACTACATGGATCCACTAGCCTAGCCTACAAGGGCTTCTATGCAAAAACATAGTTAGGGACTTTAAGATTTAGGTTTAATGGGTAATTCCCTGGCTAACATCATGAATCTTGATCTCAAATCCACTCGATGCTAAGTAATCCCACAGGATAATTAAAGTACAACGTAGAATCATAAGTAGCGATCATAGGTGTAGCTCGAACTTAGGAACCATCAAGTGGAAATCGTTCTTTCATCTTGGGGACCTTTCTTAAACATCTTTTAGGGAAATTGTCAGCATGTTTATATCTTTGATAAATCTTTACTCTAAAAGTTAATTTTTAAATGTCGTAATCATCATCATAAATCATCAAAACTTTACTTGAAACTAGATGGTCTAGGCTTTTCAAATGGAACAATAATAAATCACATAAAACATTAGGAAAATTTGCTTGTATGGACTAATGAAAACACCCATCCTTCATCATTATCAAAACTCTTCATTGGGGTCATCATCAATAGCTCAAAATATGCATATACTTAGTAAAATATCGTAGGATGTCATGAATAACATTTAATAACTTAAAACATCATGAAATCATTACAAGCATGCATAATATTTTAGAGAAACTTAAAGAAAATGTAAAATACATAAAAAGAAATTTTATGGGTGGAAGGATGCCTATAAGTTAACTAACATACCTTATCAAACTAAGGAGAGGTCGAATTTGAAGCCCTTGAGATGATCCTTGGAAACCGTAGTTTGCTTGCCCTTTTCTAGAGAAAGTTTTCCCTTAGGAAAATTAAGAGTGGAAGAATGAGGGGTTGAATGAGGGACCTAGGGCTTTAAGGATGATTAAGGGTCCTTTTTTCGATACAAAAATGATAGGGTTTAGGAATATGAATGATGGAATTAACCAAACTGCCCCTCATTAAAATTACCGAACTCTACCTACAAAACCCTGTTTATGGATCGTAGGTCAAACCATAGCATGTAAGTCTGATTCATTTGGTAACATATCTTAAATCCCTAAAACTAATTTTTGATGGACTTATTACGGGCTATGTAACATCTCACAAGTTATGATCAGACGTATAGAGTCCTTCCACACTTGGCCATTTTTCTTATTTTCTTGGTCTGATTCCACAAAGCACTCTACGAGTTGTATAACAATTCTTGATTCATGCTGGTAAACATAGGGAACCTTGTAGAAAACTATAAATTTCCTTTATATCTAATGGTCTCTCTAACAAGCCTATCTACGGTCCGTAATATATCTCACGAGCTGCAACTTGATCCATGTGTTACCCCAGTTTTGGAAACTTTTTCCCTTTCCTAAAGTTCATGTTTATGGACTAAACCTGCTAACCGTATAACCACAAACAGGTTGTAAGTCACCCCCATGAACTTGACTGCAAGTCCTTTTTTAGGCCAATATTTTGGCACTCTTAGGCTTCATATCTGGAATCATTACATGAGATCTCCTCAAAGGCCTATCCCTCGGTACTCAGAACACTCTTTTGGAGCCACTGAATGCTCCCTCATATCTAAACCTCTTGCCGTTGTGCCCTTGGGCCTCACGGCAAATCTTCTCCAATAAGCGAGCATGATCAACAATATCTAGGAATTACCATTAGAAAGTCACCTATACATGTGTGCCCATCTTTATTTGAGGCCTCAATCCTCGTACAAAACAATGAATTTGCTCCTCCATAAAAGGCAAATTAGTTGTAGCATACCGAGAGTGCTCTTGGAACCTAACCTCATATTGGGATACGATCATCTGCCCCCTCCTCAATTCCCACAAAATTATCCTAGCGAAGGTCCCTAAAACTCTTGGGAACAAATCTAGTCATGAAGGCCTTTGTGAACTCGGCAAGCCCCCCACCACTGCCTGGCGGTACCATCAAGCTAATAAGCAGTAAACTTAACACCTCAAGACTATAGCAATCATAAGGCCTGTAATTTCTCCATACATGATATGAGAAATTCCTGTACATCCTTCCCTACAGCACTCGAAAACCTCGACGGGGCCAGTCTCAAAAAGTACCCAAGAAATTATTAGTCGTGAAACTGCACGGCTCCCTCTAGCTGAGCTGGGACCTCCAAAACAACAGGCTTTATTAGTTCCTGGACTGGAGGAGCTGGAGCTGGCACCGCACCTTGTTGTAGGGCTTCAAGTGCTAGCAGTAATTGTCCAAGAACCACTTGCAACTCTGGGATTACTGCAAATGCTGCAGGGAGAGTCGGTTCCTCTAACTGAGATAGAGGTTGGGCCTCTGGTCTCTGTTCCACAGGCTTAGAGTTCTGCTCCCTATCCGGGACTAGAGGTGCAACCCTACGCCAGCCACGATCCTAATATTGAATAAGCCCTTTATGTACCATACATGCATAGTTGGATTCGAAAACATCGAAGAGCTAAGATTCAACAACACAAGAAGATTCCTAGACATTTCATAACCTCTTGGAGATAGGCCACAGATGTCTCTGCACCTATCTGTAGCAGTCTAATTGACCGTAGCTCTATTGAGCTAAGATGAGTGAACCTTAAGCTCCGGTACCAATTTCTCACGACCCACTCTCAGTTATGATAGCGCCTGTCAGAACCCACATACATGCAAAACAATTACCCAACTGCAGGGTACCCTAGTGTATAATCATGACCATAAGCAACACAACGATACAATGACTATAACTACCTAGAACATGGAAGTCAACTATACAAATCTATGATAGATAGATATCGATACTGATACACATATACGACATAACCAAAATGTAATATATAACCCAAGAGTGCTCCTACAAATGCATAATACTACAGTACAAGTCCGATGTCTAAAAGTAGAAGATGGCCATCAAAAGAAGGTGATAGTGACTAAGCCAGAGCTGTTGGTTCTCACCTAAAAGAATCTTTTGCGCTCCCAGATCCCCCAAAATAAGTTTCCCCGACTAGATCTTAGACCTGCACCATGGGAAGTTGAAGAAGTAGCGGTGAATACTAGAAAAAGGCACCTAGTAGGTATAATCGGCTGACTAAGTGAAACAATATATATAATGAAGCGCAAATGCACATAAATGTAGCTTTCCCATAAGTTAACCCCATAACCTCAAACCAAATTGAACCATGAATCATACGCTAGTGCAAGACATTAACACCAATGTATGTATGCCACCTAGCCCCCAATAAGCCCAAGAGGTACGCCCATGCATAATATAACTGACAAATCATCATCGATTCCCATAGAACCATCACAAACCCAACTATCCATATTATCAGATCAAGGGTTAGTTTTCTGTGGGTGTACGTCCCTAGTGTCTATTCCTAAATCCCCCCTGTGCCCCTATAAACTAAAAGGGTAGACCTACGCATAATAAGGGTTCGAATAGACATGTGGGTCCACGGTTAATCAATTATGATGCCTCACCCCAACAATCACATGCCAACAAAATATATACATGCGTAATGGTGGGATGTATCCCTATGAGAGAAAGAATTCCTCTCCCATAAACAATAGTGTCTTATCTCAAAACATTAATCACAGGGTCTCTTCTATAAAATTAAATTGCAGGGTACTTGGTCAAAATCTCAGCTTGCATTCTGTCCACCAAATCTGCATCTGTTTTCTAGCCCTTCAATCCTGGCCATTAGGACTTAGACACCAGGAAGCATACCTAGGAGTCGGACTCTTAGATGTGACTATCGTGGTTCACGGTAACGGGGAGCATCATTTTGGATTCGAGAATTCAAATGGTCACTCTTTCAACCATTATATTCGAATCCACAACTCCTTAGTCATATTGTGCCTAGAGTCAAATGTACAAAACAATACTCAAAATATGGGATTCCCCAAATGTCACCATCTATTTGATAATAACAGCTAAACCCCTATCTCAGATACACAAGACGAGTACCCAGCAGCTAACAACAGTACACATGAGTGTATATCTAAATGCTCAATGCAAAATCAGGCCTAACATGTTGTAACCTGAGTTTTCACAATAATTAGGCCAACAAGAGCACATCTAAGTCTGAAATAAGTCATAGTACAGTAAGCATTCAACAAGTAGCCTCACAGTCATCATATATCAACAACATCAATAACATGTTCTCACCAGACAACAGTTCAGGTCAAAATATATACTTGTTCAAGGTATCAGCCCATATACATCCCTTTTCACGCTTCCCTATAATCAGTAGTACCCAAATATATTGAATCTACAATATTCAAAGTTAATAACATAGAGTTCCACCCTACTGTAATACATATTATTCATATAGGGCACAACTAATATGCCACATACATCTCAACTCAACATGCATACGATTTCACCTATCCTAAGGTTAGGGAAAAGAGTAGCCTACCTGGCTGCCAATGCCTCAAACTCCATATCAGTCCACTCAAGCTTTTCCTTTCTCGAATAGCCTCCTAATGCTGCTCCACTGTGAAAATATAGTTCATAATATTAACATGGTTAGTTTTTTTGTAATATCTTGATAAGCGGGTGAAATTAGGCTAAAATAGGGCTAGAACGAGAGAAATAGGGTTCACGCTCAAAATCCCAAACAGAACCCCAAAAAATGTTCCCCATTATAGCCCCATTCTACAACAAAAATTTGGCCCAAACGGATCGTAGAATACCGTGAAAAACATAAATCAGAAACTATTCTTTTCAATCGAACAATTTCACCTAACACCCAACATACCATAACATTCCCCTTAGAACGTAGAATAGTTTAGGCTCAAGTTTCACTTAATTCCATCAAGATTTTGCTACGATATTGACACATAAAATTTTCAAAATTTTTGAGAAGATATTTGGCTAAAATAGAAAATTTACCTCAAAACACTCATCAAATCTCGAATCTGACTTCGTTCATAACGATGTCCCTTGCAAAAAACTAAGTCATGAGGACCTTTGAATCATCAAAAACAAACTTGTAGAACTTACATATGACCTTAAGAAGTTGTTAGTCAGGGCTGAATCGGGAAGGGAATGGCCTATATATAGGCCACCCACCCTCTCTCCACTAACATTAATTGAGCCTCACAAATATGGAGCTTTAGGAGCCCAGCCTTTCTTTGCAAATATAGACCCCTCAGATTGAACGCAGAACCTCACCCAAGCGGACCTCCACGAACATGACATTGACCTCCATGAATGCGAATGGTAAAGTTCTATTGTGCCAGTAATTCCTAAAACTTACTTGGGCCATTCCTGCGGTACCTGATGTCTATTTTATGCAAGCTAACAGTATAACTACATAGATTTTAACATTAGATTCGATGGTACTATCAGAATTTACAATAGAGCATTCTACGAAAAAATAAGGGTCCCACTTCTTTCTTGCTAAATTTAGCTAAAAGAACTGAGGAGGTCAAAATTAAAACATATATCCCCATCAACTGACAAAGGGCCATTTCATACTATTTTTGATTTTTAAGTGTTGGCCGCACCTTCAATTTTTCATTTTGAGTGCATTTAGCTGGGTTTTTTTTTTTAATAAAAACACACTTTTTAGCTTTTGGTTGAACTCATTTTGCAACTTTTATCTCAAAATCATATTAGAACCCTCCATCCCCAAATGACCACCCTCCTAGCACAAATCGCCCATTCCAAAACTAATGGAACTCTCAGAATCCCATTTTGAGGCTATTTACTAGGGCTTTGTCATAATTTCTATTTTAGCAGCTTATACTTCTTGGTAACTTGCAAAGTTACACATTTCACAACTAAAAACCCTATAACCATCATGATAGCCCTAACCGATCATCAAAGGTAAGAGGTTACTATATAGAAGTTCAAAATAGAAAAAATAATAGAAAAATACAATGACGAGATTAATATGGACTTTGTAGTAGGTTTTCCTATGACAGAAAAACACATTGATTCCATATGGCTGATAGTTGATAGAATGATGAAAGCGACTCATTTCTTACGGGTTTATACAACATATAGTGACGACGAATATGGTAGATTATATGTGTGAGAGTAGGTGAGGTTACATGGGGTTGCATTGTATAACATAGTAGATCATGGAGCTTAATTTTCTCTATTACATTTCGAAGTCATTTCAAAGGGGCATTGATACATTCATGAAGTTAAGAACCTCCTTCTATCTTCAAACCGATGGGCAAGCCGAAAGAACAATTGAAACATTGGAGGATATGTTCAAGGCTTGTGTATTGAAATTAAAAGGTAGTTGGGATTATCATCTACCTCTCATCAAGTTTTCCTACAATAATAACTTCCCTTGAAGAATTAAGATTACACCATTTCAGGCTCTATATGGTAGATAGTATAGATCATCGATTGGATGGTTTGAAGTTGGCGAAATGGCTTTCTTAGGACAGGACCTATTTGAGGATGCCATGGAGAAGGTGAAACTCATAAGGGATAAATTAAAAATGGCAGAAAGTTAGCAAAAGTCCTACTCTGATGTTAGAAGAAGAGAGCTTGAATTTGATTTTAGTGCTTGGGTCTTTGAAGGTGCCACTCATGAAGGGCAAAGGATGATTTGGCAAGAGAGTGAAATTGAGCCCTAGTATGTAGGGCCTTACAAGGTTGTGAGAAGAGTTGGCAAGGTGGCATATAAGTTAGAGTTGTATATGGAAATGAACATGATTCACCCAATATTCCATCTATCTATGTTGAGGAAATTCAAGGGTACCAAACTCCATGGTCGCATTGAAAGATGTGGGCATTGAAGAGAAGTTGGCTTATTAAGAGGTCTGGGTGAGATTATAGACTGAGAAATGATGATTTTGAGAAACAAAGAAGTTGAAATTGCTAAAGTTCTTTGAAGAAATCAACAAGTTAAATGTGCAATATGCGAGGCACAAGTGGACATGATGAAACATTATCTTTGTATTTTCCATTATTTTAAAGTATAAGGTATTAAGTTCTTCTTTCCTAAAACCTCCATTTTCTTGCACTTAAGTTTTTCATGTTGTTTATGCATATTTGCTTGTTTATGGATTATTTGAAATCTTCTATGAAGTATGTGTTTTGAGACTTCCATGAAAAGATGTTTAGATTGAATGTTAGCATGGATGCTAGATTATGAGCTTGCTATTTAACTCTTTAAAGCCTACTTTTAGTACATTTGGGGATGAATACTCCCAATGGGACCAATAATTTGGAAGTTTTGAAATGTAAATGAAGTGAAACTAAAAAAGTTACAGAGGCAATACACGAGCTATGTTTACGGCTTATGGTTTATTTCATGAGTTATAAACCTGGCTAGTAGTTTGGGGTGTAGGATTTGATTTTGGCCAAGTATTGAAGGTATTTATGAGGTGATTTTATAGGTCATGATTTCTTTTATGGATTGTAAGAATGGTTCGTGGATTGATGCCCAGAGTGTATTGAAAAATGATATTTTAAAGTAGAAACTATGATGAATAGGATGGGTCATAATTGGGTTTACAAACTGTAGTTGGTTTCGTAGTTACAACCCAAAAGGTTGAAAATTTACTAAGTGTGGAAGGAAAACATAAGGCGCTTCTATGACCCTTAGATTGAACAATGAGCTGTAGATTGATCTCATAGATGGGCCTTTTGGATACTACTCTTTGAAGATTGGTTAAGGCGAATAGGACAACCCAAAGCCCTTTTTGTGATTTGGTCCACGACCCATAATTATGGTCTTAGATAATATTCCAACAATTTTAGTGAATGAACTTTTTGTCAATTCCTTGTACCTGGACTTTTTTTTGGTCCCATGTCCCCCATATCATACCCTAAATCCTCCTAAACCCTTATATTTACTGTGGTCTCATACTCTCAAATTTCACTAAGGAAATGAGGCATACAAGGCAAGAACATATTATAGGAAAGGTAGGGCTTTTCTGTAAAGGATTTCATTCTTTAACATTTTAAGCCTTTCCTTATGGTCACTATCAGGTATGTGTGTTTTAGTTGTGGGTATCTTCCACCCAAAAATTTCCTTATGGTCACTATAAGCCTTTTTTAAGTTCTTGAAAGTGTTAAGTTTCATGAGTATGATTTTAATGACATTTCTTTATGTTGTATTTTGACCTTAATGATGTAATATGATGGTAAACGTTAAGAAATCATGATATTTAAGTTTATGGCTACAATTTATCTAATTAGGGTTTTATCAATGATATGTTGGTTGTTTAATATTAGCTTTAAATTTACATATCCCGTCATGGTTCATGCACTATTTTACTAAATCATATGATTTTGAGTCAATGCATAGGCCCATTAAGTTATGATGAATTTAATCATGCTGGTGACAAGGGCATACATGAGGCTTTAAACTAAATACTCTTGTTGAAGATATAAGTATGTTGAAATTTTCTTTAAAGTATGTTAAGATGGACCCTCAATGTGAAAGAGCAATTCTCACTTAGATGGTTTCCGATGATTCAAGCTATTTCTAGTCATGACTCTAGGTTAAATTTCATGACTATGCTTATATTCTTTAATGTTTTTTGTGGTATTGACTTAGCACCAAATGAGGCATTAATGTACGGTTCGATAAGAGAACCCTACTAGCAACATCTTGCCCCATTAACTATGTGCCACCATAGCTGCCCTTGTAGGCTAGGCTAGTGGATCTAAATAAGCCATAAGTGATAAAGAATGATGCATGCTTAAGTGATATGGACTTCCACCCAGAAAGTGGACTCCGCGTACCAATGTAAGAAGTTATCTTGGATTGCATGTAGCAAGTCACATTTTCTTATATGTCAGTTATGATGCCCACAAAATGTATGATTTTATATGTCAGGGAAGGTGATCGAAATTTAGGGTTTTTGGAATGTAAAAGGGTTAATGATTTTATTCCTTTATTTTGTTATTGAGCCTGGTAGGGTTAATCTTTTAGTTAGCTTTTACTCCTCAAGAGCCCGATTATAAGCCATGGATAATTCTCTGACACTTATAAAAAATTCTAGAAATCTTTAATGGATTCCATGAACCCCATTCAAGGCTCGTAGACATGGCCCGTAAAATTCTTTATGGACTATAAAGTGTAAGGACCCGCATTTTTGTATAACCTCAATGAAGCATGAAAATTTAATTTCGAAAATATTTTGGACCAAGGTGACACTTCATAGGAGCCCTCACTGTTCGTGTGAGGTCACACAGCCCATGTGGAGCCTCCACGAAGTGGCCCTTGACCTATAGAGGATGATTGTCCTTTAAATTTGGTGTTTTAAACTAAGGCACACAAAACTTGGACCCCTCACGATATGTGTGACACTTCACTTACTATATGGTGGGCCGTTGGGTAGCCTTGGCTTGATATCTCACAATTTTGGGACCAAGTATGGTCACATGGCCAAGCACATCGCTCGTGCGAGGTGTCACGGCCCGTGTGGCCACCTGTACGACTTCCAAAGCAAAATTTTTCTAAGTATGGAATTACTGTCTCATAAATGATCGTGGAAGTTTTCTAAGGAGAAAGGTATGGGAGGTGTCATGGCCTGTGTGACACCACACGGCTCGTGGGGCCTCCTCTGAAGGTGATTTCATTGAAAAATTCTAAGTATAGGATCTTAAAGCTCAAGCTAAGTTCACTTTTAATCCTTCAATCAAGCTTATTTATGTTGTTTAAGGCCATCATAGGTCTCCTACATCAAATCAAGTTCAAAGGAATTTCATTGGCTATCATAAGTACCGATGGAAAGGTCAACTTTAAATGGGAATATCTCTTAGCACAAAAGGAAACTAGGTGGCCCATGACCTATCAAATTGAAGCTCTTTGAATTATGTTTCCAACTCATCTGGTTTCACCTTATTCCGTGTTGGGGTCAAGAAGGTATGAACGTTTTTGTTAAACTAGTCTATTCAGGGATCTAGGCAAATTTTTAGTTTCTTGTTATTATTGGCTTTTATGTAATTGTGGATTATTATAAAGGTAATTTATGACCTTTTGAGCTACCCTTAGCACCTAAATCAGTTGATACTACTTTATTTTACTTCATTCTCATAAGAAACAGTCTCACTCTAAAATCAATTCCTAAAAATCCTCTCTAAGTTCTTCTCTCAAGACCAAGCTAGGATTCAATTGGGTTTTGCAGCTTCTAGTTAAATCCTTCTTAAATTCATCTACTTAATAAAGGTATGTGGGATTGATTCTTGGTCTCTTTCGATCAAAAAGACCCAAACACTATTCAATTGATTTTCATGAAATTAAACTTATTTTAAATGTATGTTTTTATTATTTAATATATTAAATTCAATTATTGTATGGGATGTACTTTAATTATGATTTTAAGTTATTTTAAACCCTACTATGATGATTTACATTGAGGTTATGAAGTTATAAAGATGCATGTCTCATTTAAAGCTTGATTTATGCATGAGTGATTTATATTATGATTTAAATGTGAATTTAATTATAGATTTACTTCAAATTTCATATTATATTATTGATTTTAGATTGAATTTCAATTACCCATTCTATTCTCACATCATTCATGGTATTTGCATTCATGAACAATGGATTTTATGGAAATTATGATGTGGGTTAAGCCCAATAATGTTCTAAGAAATGATTTTGATAAGGTGTTGGTTATGATAAGAATATGATCACATATATGTCAATGGTTATGGCTTTTGAGAATTTTGGGTGCTTGCACCATCTTGTGGATGTAAATGGGCTATTCCTACATAAGAGTATTATGATTATGAATTATGGTTTGACATTTGCGCCTAAATGTGCATTGAACGGATTTGAAATGACTCTTCCCTCTTTGAAAGCATGTATATATACATATATGTATTTGTGTGGGATGCCAACTTAGCACCGATGGATTGAGGGTCCTCTCTCTTTCCTTGAACTATGTGCCTAACATAGGTTATGAGAATCTTATCCGAAATGGGTGATGTTCAAGTATGGAAAGCTAAATCATATGAAATGGGTGATGTTCATGTAAGGTGAAGTATTATATGCTATATGAAAATCCTATCAAAAATGGGCGATGATCCCATAAAGGGGTTACTTCATACGAAATGGGTGATATTCCTATAAGGTGAAGTATGGTTTACCTTTGGCAAGTAGACTATCTCTTTACCGGTGAGGGGATTTCATCAGGATTCCAGGTAATAGCTGACTTGGTCTTACTCTTGTCAGTTGAGGTCACATCCCCACTGTATATGAGCATTATTGCATTTCATGCATCATGAATTTCATGGCATATCGGTATACTATTCTTATTTGGATATATGATTCTTTTTATATTATGTGCTCTTGTCATCTAACATTTAAATGCAGGTTTGATAAGTCATATGCATTGCATGCCCGCATATTTAGTACATTTAAACGTACTTTTTGCGTACATGATCTCACCATGAAGGGACCGGAGATTACCTTCACCCACCATTTGACGCTAGATCAACTTTGAGATATTGGTTGTGGTAAGTCCTATCTACAAAGGACAAGCCACCATTCCTCTACCTATGAAATCTTGCTTATGTTATTTACTTTGAAGGTGAGCCTGAGACATGTCTTTTGTCCCATCTTATGACTAATGGCATTGTTGTACATCTTGTAGACTCTCGTACATTCTATATGTTATGTTTTGTATTTGAAGATTCTGATTTTGGTTATCTATTGGATATGGCTATCATTGATTGATTATGGGAATCATGATATGTATGTTAGTTTTATGTGGAAATGTGGAAGATCCTAAGCCCCGTATTGCCCCCAAAGAGTGAGTCATACTTATCCGCCCCTTAGTTCATATGTGTTGTGCTATGTGCTATGTAAATCCATGTAAATCCCTTTCCCTATGATATCCCCATAGCATGGGTCCTACTTTTCCGTCCCTTAGAATTAAGTTTCTATCATTTGAATACACTTCCGAACTGATGATGTGAATTGGGATACTTTGAGGCCTATTTGGGGACTCTAGGGTTCCTATTCGGCATGTCATTCCTAGACCCTATGTATGGGTCGTGATAGAGATAGTATCAGAGAACTAGGTTTATAAATGATCCTCGAAGTCCAACGTGCCCTATCAAATAGAGTCTTATTCATGGGTGTGAAACGCACCACAACTGTGCATAGGAGGCTACATGGAATTTTAGGAATAGTTTCACTTTTGCATGATTCATATCATGCCATGGAACGTGCCTTGAGATTTACTATCACTATTCCTCCTTATCGTATGGCACCGGTTGAGTTGAAAGAGTTGAAGGATCAGTTGAAAGACTTGTTGGACAAGGGCTTCATTAGGCCAAGCATATCCCTATGGGGTGCTCCGGTGTTATTTGTAAGGAAGAAAAATAGATCTCTTCAGAGGTGTATAGAATATAGGCTACTGAATAAGGTGACCATTAAAAATAAGTATCCGTTGCCCAATAATAATGACTTGTTCAACTAACTTCAAGGGGCTACCCATTTCTTAAAGATTGACCTCCATTTTGAGTATCATTAGTTGAAGGTTAGAGGGTGTGATATTCCCAAGAAGGCTTTTCGAACAAAATATGGGCACTTTGAGTTTTTGGTGATGTCGTTGGGCTTAACTAATGCTCCACCATGTTCATGGATCTTATGAATCGAGTGTTCAAGACATTCCGTGAAATTTTCATGGTTGTCTTCATTGATGACATTCTCATTTATTCCTGAAGTGATCAAGAACATGGGGATCATTTGAGGTTGGTTCTACAAACCTTGAGGGAGAAGAAGTTGTATGCCATGTTTAGATAATGTGAATTTTTGTTGGGTGAAGTATCCTTTCTTGTTCATATATTGTTTGGTGACAGTAATAAGGTCGATCTGAAGAAGACCGAAGCTGTGAAGAATTGGCCTAGACCGTTGACTCCTTCAGATATCCAAAGTTTTTTGGGGTTGGCCGGCTATTCTAAGAGGTTTGTTGAAGGGTTCTCATCTATTCCATCTCCCTTGACCAAGTTGACTTGAAAGAAGGCCAAGTTTTGTATGGTTGGATGAGTGTGAGGAGAGTTCTCAGACTATGAAAGGTTGTCTTATATCAGCTTATGTTTTGGCTTAACCAAATGGCTTAGATAGGTTGGTGGTGTATTGTGGTGCTTCTCGGTTGGGTTTTGTACTTATAAAACATGTCAGGGTGATAGCTTATACATCAATTGGAGGTGCGTGAGCATAATTACCCGACTTGTTATCTTGAGTTAGCAGCGGTGGTATTTTCCTTGAGGATATGGAGACACTATTTGTATGGGGTGCATGTTGATGATTTTACCGACTACAAGTGTTTCAATATGTGTTCACTCAAAGGGATCTTAACTTGAAACAGAGAAGAGGGTTGGAACTCCTTAGGGGCTATAACACAAGTGTACAATGTAAATTCGGCGAGGCAAATGTTATAGCCCATGCTCTTAGTAGGCTATTTACGGGAAGTGTGGCTCGTGTTGATTAAAGGGAGAAAGAATCGACAAAAGATGTTCATCGTTTGGCTAAATTGGGTGTTAGGTTGACCGACTCTAATAATTCATGTTCAGAATGGGGCTGAATCATTTTTGCTTGTTGATGGTAAGGCTAAGCAATACTTAGACCTATCATCGGTTGTGTTGAAGAGGTTGGTTGCCAATGAGATAGAGGTTCCTCCCAAGGGGGAGTTGGTCTGCTTCGGTATCAAGGTCAGTTATGTGTTCCGGATGTGGGTGATCTTAGGGAAATGATCATGAGTGGAGCCTATGACTCTCATTATTTGATCCACCCGAGATCTACTAAGATGTGTCGGGATTTGAAGGAGGTGTATTAATAGCGTGGTATGAAGAAGGAAATAGCCGAGTTCGTACCTGAGTACCCGAGTTTTCAACAAGTGAAGGTGGAGCACCAAACGCCCGGTGGTGTGGCTCAAGACATTGAAATCCCTATTTGGAAATGGGATAATGTAAATATGGATTTTGTGGTTGGTTTTCCCTGGACCAAAGGTAATTTGACTCAATTTGGGTTTTTGTTGACCGGATGACTAATTCGGCTCATTTCGTACTAGTCAAGACTACTATTAGCGCTGAAGATTTTGCAATGTTGTACATACAAGAGTTGGTGAGGTTGCATGGTGTGTCTAGGTCTATCATATCAGATCGCGGTACCCAATTTACTTCTCACTTTTGGAGGTCGTCTCAAGGAGCACTTAGTACTAAGGTAAAGTTGAGCACCGCCTTTTATCTTCAAACCGATAGACAAATCAAGAGGATAATTTGAACTTTGGAGGATATGTTGATGGCTTATATGTTGGAATTCGAAGGTAATTGGAGTAATCATCTACCACTTCTTGAATTGCTTACTACAATTTCCTTCATGCTAGCATTGGTATAACATCATTTGGGGCTTTATAGAGTAAAAGTGTAGATCTCCGGTGGAGCGGTTTAAGTAAAGATGAAATGACTTGTGAGGGCCCAGATTTTGTGTTGGAAGGTTATGGAGAGAGTGAAATTGATTGGGAAAAGATTGAAGATGGTTCAAAGTCATCAAAAGTCTTATTTGGATGATAGAAAGGGGGATCTTAAGCTATGTATTGGTAATTGGGTGTATGTAAGGATCTCACTTACTAAGGGTGAGGTGCATTTCAGGAAGTTGGAAAAGCTAAGTCCCCGGTATGTAGGTCCTTATGAGATTGTTGAAGCGGATTGGGAATGTAACATATAGGTTGGATTTGCCTCCAGAATTGAGCTCTAGTCACTCGGTTTTGCATATATCTTTGTTGAGGAAGTTTGTTAATAATACTAGTGTTATATTGCCTTTGGAAGGTGTTCAGGTTGAGGTGAACTTTTCTTATGAGGGAAGCTCCGGTTGAGATTTTAATAAGACAAGTGAAGCAACTTCGCAACAAGGGTGTGGTTATGGTTAGGGTCCTTTGGAGAAATCAACATGTGGGAAGAGCTACGTGGGGAATGGAATCAAGTATGATGCAACGATACCTTTATCCTTTCCAATCTACTCAAGCCTATGATATTAGGTTCTTCCTATTCTCAATGGTCCTAATTCTTTCACTCTTGAGTTTCATGACATGACATGCATACATGTGCACGAAAATGATTTTTATTATATTTTGAATGATTTGAATGATTTTTATTCTTTCACCCTTGAGTTTCATGATATGACATGCATACATGTGCCTTTCAAGCCTTGTTCTTGCACATTCAAGGTCGAATGTTCCCAAGGGGGAGATGATGTAAGGACCTCGATTTATGTACGACCTCAACGAAACATGAAAATTTTGTTGCGAAAAAGTTTTGGACCAAGGTGACACTTCATGGGAGCCCTCACAGTTTGTGTGAGGTCACACAACATGTGTGGAGCCTTCGCGGATTTGGCCCGTAAATGTAGCATTTTTAAGCAAAGACACATGACACTTAGACCCCTTATGGTCCGTGTAACACTTCACGGACCGTGTGGTGGCCTTGGCTTAAAATCACACAATTTTGGGACCAAGTATGGTCACACGGCTCATGTGGGGTGTCACGGCCTGTTTGACCACTGTAGGATTTCCAGAGTGAAATTCTTATAAGTATGGAATCACCGTCTTGTAATGTGATCGTGGAATTTTTCTAAGGAGAGGGGTACGGGCAATGTCATGACTCGTGTGACACCACACAACTCGTGTGGCCTCCCGTGAATGTGATTTCATTCAAAAATTCTAAGTATGGGATCTCCATTCTCAAGCTAAGTTCACTTTCAAGCCTTCAATTAAAGCTTATTTATGTTTTTTAAGGCCATCATGGGTCTCCTACATCATGAAAAGTTCAAAGGAATTCCATTGGCTGAGTTTCTCACAAGTACCGATGGAAGGTCAACTTTAAATAGTCATATCTCTTAGCACAAAAGGAACCTGGGGGCCCACGACATATCCAATTGAAGCTCTTTGAATTATCTTTTCGATGCATCTGATTTCACCTCATTCCCAGTTTGATTCCAGAAGTTATATCCTCTTTGTAAAACTCGTCTGTGTAGGGATCCAGGTGAATTTTTAGTTCCATGTCATTAGTGGCTTTTACGTAATTGTGGATTATTATTTTATGACCTTTTCAGATACCCTTAGCACCTAAATCAGCTGATACTACTTCGTTTCAATTCATTCTCATTAGAAACACTCTTACACTAAAATCAATTCCTAAAAATCCTCTTTAAGCTATTCTCTCAAGACTCAAGCTAGGATTCAATTGGGGTTTCAACGTCAAGCTAAATTCTTCTAAAATTCATCTTCCAAATCAAGGTATGTGGGATTGATTATTGGTCCCTTTCAGCCAAGAAGACCCAAACTCTATTCAATTGATTTTCATGAAATTAAGCTTACTCTAAATGTGTGTTTTCATTATTTAATTCTGTTAAATTCAATTGATGTATGGGTTGTACTTTAATTATGATTTTAAGTTTTTTTTAAGCCCTAATATGATGATTTACATTGAGGTTATGAAGTTAAGAAGATGTGTGTCCCCTTTAAAGCTTGATTTATACATGGGTGATTTATATTATGATTCAAATGTGAATTTAATTATGGATTTACTTCAATTTCATCTTATATTATTGATTTTAGATTGAATCTCAATTACCCATGCTATTCTCACATTATTCATGGCATTTGCATTCATGAACAATGGATTTTATGGAAATTATGAAATGGGTTAAGCCCAATTATGTTCTAAGAAATGATTTTGATATGATTTTCATAAGTTATTGGTTATGACATGAATGTGATCACATATATGATGATGATTATGGATTTTGAGTATTTTTGGTGCTTGCACCATCTTGTTTATGTAAATGAGCTATTTCTACATAGGAGTATTATGATTATGAATTATGGTTTGATTTTTACGCTTAAATGTGCACTAAACGGATTTGAAATGACTATCCCCTCATTGAAAGCATGTATATATATGTATATGTATTCTTGTGGGATGTCAACTAAGCACCGATGGATTGAGGGTCCTCATTCTTTCCTTGAACTTTGTTCCTAACATAGGTTATGAGAATCCTATATAAAATGGGTGATGTTCCCATAAGGAATGTTGCTTCATACGAAATGGGTGATATTCCTGTAAGGTGAAGTATTATATGCTATATGAAAATCCTATCTGAAATGGGTGATGTTCCCATAAGGGGGTTACTTCATACGAAATGGGTGATGTTCCCATAAAGGTGACGTATGGTTTACCTTTGGCAAGTAGACCACCTCTTTACCGGTGAGGGGATTTTATCCGGATTCCAAGTAATAGCTCGCTTGGTCTTATTCTTGTCGGTTAAGGTTACACTTCCAAATCCTTTGATTTTAAGTTACTACAAAAAATATAACTGGCAATTTTCGAACGCAACCCACCTTAAGTTATAAATAGCTGGGGTGATTCCTCATAATTCCTTATTTGGCTTCCCATGTTATTTCCTCAATGTTTTTGTTCCGCCGCAACACTTTCACGAAAGCCACTTTTCATTTCAAAGCTTTCTTATTTGTCGATCTAAAATTTCCACTGCTACCTCGTCATAAGTTAAGTCTTTAGCAATGGGGGTATCCTTAATGTAAGTAATACACGAACGATCTCCAATCTACTTCCGCAACATAAATGCATGAGACACTAAATGAACCACTCCCAATTCTGAAGGAAAATTTAGTTTGTATGTTACCTTGTTAATTTTTTGAATAATCTTATACAACCTAACATACCTAGGACTGAGTTTCCCTTTCTTTCCAAATAATCCTTTACAGACTTCTGCCGATTCTAGGTCATTTGCAGTAAGTCTCTAATAAGTTTCATTTTTTCTGTCGCTTGCTGAACTAGATTAGGGCCTAGCAATTTTGCCTCCCCAACATCAAACCTACCGATCGGGCACCTATACCTTTGCCCGCATAGTGCTTCATAAGGCACCATTTGAATACGACCTTAGAAGCTATTATTTTACGCAAACTCAATAAAAGGTAGATAAACATCTTAGCTTCCTTTAAAGTCCAGTAAGTAGGCAAGTAACCTATTCTCAACAATATGAAGGCTACGCTCTACCTTTCCATCAGTTTGTGGGAAAGAAATGGTACTAAGATTTATTCGAGTGCCCAGACCCTTCTAAACGACTTCCAAAAAAGTGTTGTATATTGAGCACCTCGATTTGAAATAATATATATTGAGCTCCATGAAGGAAAGCAATCTCATAAATGTAAAGCTTGGCATAATCTTCTGTTGATGTTCTTACTTGCAAGAAATGAGCAAATTTTGTCAGCCTATCAATGATTACCCAAATATAATCATACCTACATGGAGTATGAGGCAACCTAGTGATGAAGTCCATATTTATCATATCCCTATTTACATAATGGAAGATCAATATACTTGGCTAGGCCTCCAGGTCTCTGATGTTCTATTTTAACATGCTGGCAGTTAGGTCATAGGGCTACCATCTTTGCAATATCATTTTTCATTTCATTCAACCATAGATTTGTCGAAGGTCCCGACACATTTTTGTTGCTCCAGGGTGGTTTGAATATCTAGCATAATGGGCCTCGGAAAGAATCCTATCATGAGTCCTCTTATATCTTGCACACATAAGCGACCATTATACCTAAGGACTCTATCTCCAATTAGCTCAAACAGAGAATGTTTCTGTTGTGGAACACTTCCTCTCGATATCAAAAGCTTAGGATTTTCACGTTGTTGCTCTTTTACTTCATAACAATGGAAGATTCTGCTATATTTTGAACAATCACACCCCCACCTTTCGCATCTGCTAATCGCACCTGCAAACTAGTTAGCTGACGAAAATCTTTTGTCATTTCAATGTTATCAGCTTCAACGTGACTTAGACTTCCCATGGACGTTCGGCTAAGTGCATCACTAACAACATCAGACTTTACCGAGATGGTACAAAATGTCAAAATCATAATCTTTTAGTAATTCTAGCCACTTCCTCTGTCGTAAGTTCAAATCATTCTGCTTGAATAAATATTGGAGGCTCTAGTAGTTAGTAAAAACATCAATATGAACTCCATATAGAGAATAACACTAAATCTTTAGGGCAAAAACAACTGCGGCAAACTCAAGATCATGGGTAAGATAGTTTTGTTCATGTTTTGGTAACTTTCTGGAAGCATATGCAATAACCCTACCATGCTGCATGGGAACACAACCTAGGCCGATACTTAAGGCATCACAATATACAATGTAGCCTTAGTTTCATCCGGGAGAGCCAAGATAGGTGCGGAGGTAAGCCTTTACTTTACCTCTTGAAAACTTTGTTCATATGATTCAGTCTACTGTAACTTAGTTGCTTTATGCGTCAACCTTGTTAGTGGTGTAGAGGTAGTGGAGAATCCCTCAACAAACCTCCAATAATATCTTGCAAAGCCCAAAAAGCTATAGACCTCTGTCGGATTCAAGGGTCTTGGTCAGGCCATTACTGCTTTACTGTTTTGGCCATCAACCTTGATATTATCGTCAATAATAACATGGCCTTGAAAAGCTATAGAGTTAACCAAAATACACATTTGGAGGATTCAGCATATAACTTGTTGTCTTGGAGAGTCTGTAATATAACTCGCAAGTGGTCTGCATGCTCAGCTTCTAACTCATCGTAAACATTTCATTTAGAATATCAACATCCCTCACTCGTAGCTCTGAGTCATAAGTCGATATTTGAAAAACCATCATTCCACATAAAAGGATACTTATTTTTGGTAGTGACTTTATTTAACTATTTGTGACTGATACATATACATAAGGAGCCATCTTTCTTTCAAGCAAAGAGCACTAGATCACCCCATGGAGATGTGTTTGGCCTAAAAATCTCTTTATCAAGAAAGCCCTTCAGTTGTTCCTTAATGTCTCTTAGCTCTAAAGGAGCCATTCTTAGGGAGGAATGGATATAAACTGCATATCACGAAGAACATCTATAAAAAAATTGAGATCCCTTTCGAGGGATCCATAGAAGCTTATTTGAGAATATTATTGGGAATTCATTCACAGTAGGGACTGAATAAAGTGCCAGTTGCTAATAAAATATTTTTCCTTCCCATATTGGTAACACGCACTTGAACTCTTTCTACACTACCTAGTATGAAGCTTACCACATTGTGTACATGGGGGAGGGGTTATCTCATTTGTGCAGAATGCTTCTGTCGATGGCTACCAAGCTGGCGTAAACTCTACCCTGGCCCTGACTGAATATAGTGATTAAATCGTTGGCCCTGCATCTGTGGTGGGAAACTACCTATTGATAGAGGTGGATATCAGTGAAATGGGGGCCTAAAATAACCTTATAGCTCCCTATAAGACCTTGTAGTATGAGCCCTCTTATTCTTATCCCTATCTCTATGGGTATGTTGAATCAGACGATGAAGGTCCTCCGTAGTGTGACAACAAACCTGAATACGAAAAATATCTACACCATCCGGTAAAGAGGCTATCCTGTAGTCTCTGATCAAATAATCCCCCAAACCAACCACATAACGATGAACTCTTGCACTCATGGTACGTACAATATATGGTGCATAAATAGCCAAAGAATTAAACTTAAGACTATACTCCCTT
This sequence comes from Solanum rostratum, assembly GCA_029948455.1. Taxonomy (NCBI): domain Eukaryota; kingdom Viridiplantae; phylum Streptophyta; class Magnoliopsida; order Solanales; family Solanaceae; genus Solanum; species Solanum rostratum. The sequence continues at coordinate 41,701,459 of CM057056.1, forward strand.
ACACTCAAATCCCCTGCCTCAAACTGATAAACCAATCAAGACGGGCCTCCTACTCCTCCTGTGGATAGTAATGGGCTAGAAGTGCCTCAGAGAAATCCTCCCACTCTTCTGGCGTGACATCAGGCCCTTTATATTTCTCCCATGCCTCGTACAACAAGATAGCGACGTTACATAGTTGAAAAAAAGCCAACTACATAGCCTCGATGATGGAGGAATGCATCGCCCTAAATACTCCAAAAATATGGTCTATAAAGTCTTAGGGACCCTCAGAGAGACTAGGTCCTGTAAATATTGGAGAGCCAAGTGAAGATACTCTTGTTCCTTTTCGCTTTCTGTTAGATCGCTTCTGGTGTATGCTCTTGCCTCTAGTTATCTCTCACGAATAGAAATCATCCTAGTTAGTAGTTGAATAGCATCCCTCATCCCCTGCTCCCTAGTCTTATATGGGGCTTGGGGTACTAGATCTCCTTGGGCACCAAAAGGTGCTGGTGAATCTGGTACTGTGGGCATTAGAGACTCACTATGTGCCTCAATGGGGAATATATCCACCTCACTAGGCAAGACATGATTGGTACCTTTTCTCAGATCCATACTTATCTCATCTTGTGCCATCTCCTGAGCATAGGCAGCCCATTAAATAAGAACAACATAACACAATATAAATTTCATATGTTCCTAAAACTTTGCTCAATAGCACGATTTATTAAGTGAAAGAAATGTAATAATACAAAAAATATCAGGTGATAAAGTTCCTCTGTAGTGTGAGAAAAAACCTGGATATGAAAAATATCTACACCATCCTGTAAAGAGGCTATCCTGCAGTCTCTGATCAAATAATCCCCCAAACAAACCACATAACGATGAGCTCTCGCACTCATGGTACATACAATATATGGTGCATAAATAGCAAAAGAATTAAACCTAAGGCTATACTCCCTTACACTCAAATCCTCTGCCTTAAACTGATAAGCAAATCAAGACGGGCCTCCTAAACCTCTTGTGGATAGTAATGGGCTAGAAGTGCCTTAGAGAAATCCTCCCACTCTTCTGGCATGACATCAGGCCCTTTGTATTTCTCCCATGCCTCGTACCACAAGATGGCGACGTTACATAGTTGAAAAAAAGCCATCTACATAGCCTCGATGATGGAGGAATGCATCACCCTAAATACTCCAAAAATATGGTCTATAAAGTCTTGGGGATCCTCAGAGAGACTGGGTCCTGTAAATATTGGAGAGCCAAGGGAAGATACTCTTGTACCTTTTTTCTTTCTGTTTGATCGCTTCTGGTGTCTGCTCTTGCCTCTAGTTGTCTCTCATGAATAGAAACCATCCTAGTTAGTAGTTGAATGGCCTCCTTCATCCCCTGCTCCCCAGTCTCTAATGGGGCTTGGGGTACTAGATCTCGTTGGGCCCCAAAAGGTGCTGGTGAATCTGGTATTGTGGGAATTGGAGACTTACTATGTGCCTCAATGGGGAATTTATCCACCTCACTAGTCAAGACATGATTGGTACCTTCTCTCAGATCCATACTTATCTCATCTTATGATCTCCTGAGCATAGGCAGCCCATTAAATAACAACACAACACAATATAAATTTCACATATTCCTAAAACTTTGCTCTATAGCAGGATCTATTAAGTGAAAGAAATGTAACCATATGAAAAATATCAGACGATAAAGTTTCTTTGTAGTGTGAGAAAAAACTGGAATACGAAAAATATCTACACCATCCTGTAAAGACGCTATCCTGCAGTTTCTAATCAAATGATCCCCCAAACCAACCACATAAGGATGAACTCTCGCACTCATGGTACGTACAATATATGGGGCATAAAAAGCCAAAGAATTAAACTTAAGGCTATACTCCCTTACACTCAAATCCCCTGCCTCAAACTGATAAACAAATCAAGACGGGCCTCTTAAACCTCCTACGGATAGTAATGGGCTAGAAGCACCTCAGAGAAATCCTCCCACTTTTTTGGTGTGACATCAGGCCCTTTATCTTTCTCCCATGTCAGGTACCACAAGATGGCGACATTACATAGTTGAAAAAAAGCAAACTACATAGCCTCGATGATGGAGGAATGCATCACCCTAAATACTCCAAAAATATGGTCTATAAAATCATGGGAATCCTCGGAGATACTGGGTTTTGTAAATATTCGAGAGCCAAGTGAAGATACTCTTGTACCTTTTTGCTTTTTGTTGGATCGCTTCTGGTGTCTGCTCTTGCCTCTAGTTGTCTCTCATGAATAGAAACCATCCTAGTTAGTAGTTGAATAGCCTCCTTCATCCCCTGCTCCCCAGTCTCTAATGGGGCTTGGTGTACTAAATCTCCTTGGGTCCCAAAAGGTGCTGGTGAATCTGATACTGCGGGCATTAGAGACTCACTATGTGCCTCAATAGGGAATATATCCACTTCACTAGGCGAGACACAGTTGGTACCTTCTCTGAGATCCATACCTATCTCATCTTGTGCCATCTCCTGAGCATAGGCATCCCATTAAATAAGAACAACATAACACAATATAAATTTCATGTCTTCCTATAACTTTACTCTATAACACGATCTGTTAAGTGAAAGAAAAGTAACCATCCCTAAATGTCTCGTAGCCTCCTGATTATAAGTGTGGTGCACAACACACACATATGCAAGACTCTACTAGACACGACGTTGTGGACTTCTTGGACACGACCTACTCTGATACAATGTTTGTCATGCCCCAAAAAGAGAGGAGGCGCGACTAGCACCCGATACCATTGCAAAGTATGGGTTCATATATAGTTGACTTAAAAATCATGTAATTGGATTTAAAACATGCTTAATCATATAAAATACATTAATTAAATCAACATTGAAGGAACTCATAATCAATCAACATTAAAAGAACTCATAATCAATCTCATGAACCCTAAATAGCTTATACTGGAATTCGTTTGGAAATCATAATAAAATTTATAGAAATGTATGCATAATTTAGAAATAATTTTCATATGAATCATAATTCACGTGATTGGAATTGACATCATAAAATCCGATAAAAGAGATACTTGTAATTTTATGAAAAAGAGAGAAATTATTTGGGCTCCATGGGTGGAAGGAGCCGATGAATGAATACCCATATGACTTGAGTGATTTTGTTGATAAAACCTTGAAAATTAAAAGAGGAATTGGAAGGCCTAGCTTGATTTCTTAAATGGAGACTTGTATGAGAAAAGACATAGGAGAATTTGAGATCTCGAGGGATTTGGGTGAGAATGAGGTGAATTGGTAGAGGTTGGGATAGTTTTTGGGTAGTTATAGTGTCAAAACAACATAGCTTAGGAGTTAGTAGGGAAGAAAAATACAAAAAATATCATTCATTAAAACTGGAAGGAGTGAACCACGAACCCATACATCCTTGTACGACTTGTTGAACCTATTCATGGAAATTAGACAAATTGTGGTTCTCTGAATTTGACCCACAAACCTCCTTCTACGGCTCATGGTCCATTTCATAAGTCATAATAACCCCTCGTAGAACCTACGTATACTTAGTTAATTTTTTACCCTCTACTAACCAACCATGAGCGAAGAGTTATGACCTATATAACTTCTAAGGGTCATAAAAAGACCCTTCATACAAGGCCTCAAAAATCCTAATTTTTTCTAAGTGTCACTAGTTTAAGGGCTCGTAAGTTAGGAAGTCATAAAGTGCAGAAGAAATGAAACTGTAAATGTTATAGACCAAAGTATTTTCCATATTTATGGCTCATTGTTCAAACCACTGATCATAAACATAACTAGTGGTTGGGGTCAACCTCGGTGAGAAATTGACTAAATGGATATATGTGCAAGGGGTCTTTACGGTCTGTAAATGGAACTACGGATAGTAATATGTATTTGTCGATTTAGGCCTTGACTTGATGGGAAATTAGACTTTTGAAGTTGGAACCACGAAGAACAAGACAAGTCATAGTTATTTTATGAGTCGTAAAATGGCCTCATAGATAGGATCCTAAGTTCGGAAAAGTTCCTAAGTGTTTGGGTATTTTACGGATGATGTCTATAAACCATAGTCCACTCTATGACTCATAGATTGGAGCTGAGGATTGGGTTTCAAAGACCAAGTTTTAGAAGGTTCAAAAGTTGAATAGGACAAAACCTCAAGTACGGTCTATAGGTTGTTTTATGACCCGTAATTGAGATCGTGGTCTGGAATCTGGTAATTTTAATAAAGGTTATTTTTTTCCTTTTTCTATGCACTAAGCTTGAAACTATGTCATTTTGGAATTCTTTTCCCCTTCCATGTCAGAACCTAAGCTCTCATTCTCACCATTTCAAATCCTCCTAAGATTTTCTAAGGAAAAACACTCTCCAAGGCAAGGGATAGGTTTTCTTCCAAGAGATTTTTTCTTCAACTTCTTCAAGCCTTTTCTTAAGGTCTTCATGAGGTATGCCAGCTTAATTTGTGGGTTTTTTTCACCCACAAAGTTCTCTAATGATTCCTTTTACCTTTTCTTTAAAATCTTGAGAAATTAAGAGTTCCATGAGCATATTTTAAATATTGTTTTAATGACACATTTTCATGAATTTTAACTCTAGTGATGTAATGTGATGATGTATTGTGAGTTCTTATAGTTATCAAGTTGAATGGTATGATTTCATTATCTAGGGTTTTCAATAATGATGTGAGTTGTTTAAACATGATTTTATCTTGATTAATTTTATCATGATCTTGTATTATTTTCTTGAAGTATGTGATTTTAAAATCTTTAACTAAATCCACTAAGTTTAAGATGAGTATAACATGATGTTGATGGTAAGGTCCTAAAACTGAGTTTGAAAGTTACGAATGTTGTCAAATATGTAAGCATGTTGCAAAGACCTTAACGATGTTTATGATGGACTCTCAACGTGAAAGGCCAATTCTCACTTGAGTGGATTCTAAATTGTTGAACTACTCCTATATATTGCTACTTATGATTCTAAACTTTGTTGTTATTTATACTAATGTCTTAAAGTATTCTACGGGATTGACTTTCCACCAAATGAGGCACTGAGGTGGGGTTCGGTAAGAGAAGCTTAGAAGCAAACTCTTGTCCTATTAACTATGTTCCACCATAGGAGCCCTTGTAGGATAAGGCTGGTGGATCCATAATAGCTACATTAAACTAAGATATGCATGCATAAGTTGATGAAGTTTTACACGGCAAGTGGACTCCCCGTGCCAACGTAGGGGGTTATGTTAGATTTCATGTAGTAGCTCACATGGTCCTATATATTGGTTTAGGTCTTCTGCTATAAAGTTATGAATATGATATTTATATTGGGTTAAACTTGTTTCACATGCATTGATTTTTACTTCGTATTGAGCTTTATTCCTTGGCTTTGGTATTGCATGTTTTAGATGATGGCATTACAATATCATGTTCCCATTGCATCTCATATACTTAGTACATTCAAATGTATTAACACATATTTTTTCTACATAATGTCACCATGTAGGTGGCCCTCTTCTTCCTCCATTGGCATGTGGCTAGCTTTGACGTTCAAGACTAGTAGTTGGTCTGTGAGCCCTTAGATTTTGGGATTTAACCTCTTTTTCATGTTTTGTATCGTTGAGTCATTTACATAGTTGAGTTGTGTATGGAGACTTTTACTTTCTATCTTATTTTCATGACTTTTGTATTTCAAGGGAGTTTTAGGTATGTCTTAGCCCTCGGTAAGTCTTTATATAGAATGATATGTTAGGACGTTATGCTTTGATTGACTTATTTCTGTGTTTCAAATGATTGAATGTTTCCCTTTGCCCCATTCCCCACTTTTAATTCCACTTAATATTGTTTAATACCTACAAATGCTTGATGAATGCTAAAAGGCTCAGGCGAGGTGCCTTTAGGCCTCTCATTCTCTATGTTACGACTAGGCCCTAGGTTTGGGTTGTGAAAAACTTTGTATCAGAGTATGAGGCTTTGAAATGTTCCTTGGATGTCCAATATATTGCATCAAATAGAGTCTTGTTCATAGTAGTCAAGTGCGCCACAATCATGAATGAGAGGCTATGAGGTGTTTAGGAAACTTTCCCTTCTTCATAATTCATATCATGCCTTTAAAGTTGTCTGAGGTTTTCCCCTATCTAACGATGTTTCATTTTCTATTTATTGATCATGTCACCGAGAAGAGATCCTTTGTTGAGGGAAGTGAACAAAGACCAAGACCTTTTCATGCCACAAGAGAAGGGAGAGACCCATGCGGAGTTCTAAACCACTTTTACGATGTTGGCCTAACTCTTGGCCAACCGGGAGATTGATCTTCCTCGCCAAGAACCTATACCAAAGACAAGGTATAAGATTTTATAAGAATGAACCCATCAGAGTACCACGATTCTAATGTTGACGAAGACCTGGTGGAATTTATTGATGAGGCATATAGGATCATGGCCATCATGAAGGTGCCATAAGAACAGAAGGCTGAGCTAGTGACCTATCAACTTAAAGGTATTTCAAAGGTTTCATATGATCAATGGCTCAATGAAAGAGGTAATGGAGCGGGACAAGTTAATTGGAAAGAGTTCAAGGGTGCATTCTTGGATCGGTTCTTCCCGTTGGAGCTAAGAGAAATGAAGGTGAAAGAGTTCATAAATTTGAAGCAAGGACATATGAGTGTGAGGGAATACTCCCTTAAATTCATAAATCTCTCCAAATATGTGCCATTCAGGGTGGCGAACTTGTGGGCTAGAAGGAGAAAATTTATCTCCACGGTGTTGGAGTTGGTATCCAAAGAGTGCAAGACCACAATGCTTGTAAAGAGATAGAAATTTCCCGTATAATGACATATGTGGAGCAAATTGAGGAGGAAGAATTGAGGGAGCATGCTAGGGTGTCGAGGAGGGCTGAATTGAGGGTGTTGGATTCTCCCACCAAAGGGGTGGTGGCCAAGGCAAGTTTCAAGGTGTCAAAAAGCAAATGAGCCAAGGGTTAATCAAGGCCCCTCCTCCTAGGTTCAACAACGACAAAGAGTCCTACCCCAATCCACAATGAGGTTCGAGTGCATAAGCTTCTCCGAATCGTGCCAAGTGTGGAAGGCCCCACAAAAGAGAGTGTCTAGCCTACTCCAATACATATCTCAAACGTGGTGAACCCGGTAATCATGCCAAGGAATGTAGAAGCGGTGGTGCTAGGCCGCAAGTCCAAGGTAGAAAAGATCAAGGTGCTCAAAGGACCAATAGGTTCTATGCTTTGCATGCCCCCAAGAGGTGGAAGAGACTTCGGACATGGTTACTGGTATGTTGAAAATTTATGATTTTGATGTATATGTATTGTTAGATCTAGGATCTAATTTGTCCTTTGTAACTCCATTTCTTATAAATAGATTTCATGTACGCCCCAAAGACCTAAATGAACCTTTTGAAGTTTGTACTCCTGTAGGAGAGTCCATTGTTGCACAAAGAGTTTATAGAAGTTGTCCCATGTCCATTTTAGATAAAGTTGTCCGTTGTGATTTACTAGAGATTTCCATGGTTGATATTGATGTCATACTTATGATGGATTAGTTGCATGCTTCCTACGTCTCCATAGATTGTCAAACTCATAAGGTATAATTCCAATTCCAAAATGAGTCCAATCTTGACCGGAAGCGAGTAGTTCTACATGAAGAGGTCAATTTGTCTCTTATCTCAAAACCTGTACAATAATTTCCAAGAGGTGTATTTATCACCGAGTAAGGATTAGAGATGTCACTTCTAAAGTCCCATCTTTTGAGTTGATCCCTGTTGTAGTCTGTAGAAAGATTTCAAGTGTGAATCCACCGGTAAAAAGAAAATTCCATTTCCCCCTGGGTTTCCCAATGCCTTTTTGGAAGAGTTATCCAGTGTTCTTCCAAAAAGGGAAATAGACTTTGGCATAGACCTCTTGCCCAATACTCAACTATCTTTATTCCTCCCTACCGAATGGCCCCAGTAGAGTTAAAGAAACTAAAGAAACAATTGAATGACCTATTGGAGAAGAGTTTCATTAGGCCAAGTAGGTCTCCGTTGGGTGCCCCAGTGTTTTTTGTGAGGAAGAAAGATGGGTCACTCGCATATACATAGATTACTGATAGTCAACAAGGTTACCATTAAGAACAAATATCCACTTCCAAGAATAGATGACTTGTTTCAAAAATTACAAGGAGCCAAGCATTTTTCCTATATTGACCTCTGGTTTGGTTATCACCAACTAAGGGTGAGGAAATGTGAAATTCCTAAAAGGGATTTCCAGACACGGTATGGACATTTTAAGTTTGTGGTGATGTCCTTTGGTCTAACCAACGCACCGACAATATTTATGGACCTCATAAATAAGTTATTCAAACCTACCTTGATATATTTGTTGTGGTTTTCATCAATGATATTTTGATATATTTTCAGAGTGAAAAGGAGCATATAAAGCATTTGAGGGTGGTGTTGCAAACCTTGAGGGAGGAAATATTATTTGTTATGTTTGACAAATGTGAGTTTTGGTTGAACAAAGTTGCTTTCCTTAGGCACGTGTTGTCTGGTTATGGAATTAAAGTTGATCCTAAGAAGACAGAAGCAGTGAGAAAATGTCCTGGGCTATTGACTCCTTCGTACATTAGGAGTTTCTTGGGCTTCATCGGCTACAATAGAAGGTTTGTTGAAGGGTTCTCCTCTACTTTGTCACCATTAACTAAGTTAACCCAAAAGAAAGAAAAGTTGATATGGATGGATGAGTGTGAGAAGAGTTTCCAAACCTTGAAGGAACAATTGACTTTAGCTCTAATCTTGACTTTGCTGGAGGGAATCAAGGGATCCGATTTGTGGTATATTGTGATGTCTCATGGGTTGGTTTGGATTGTGTGTGATGTAAAGTGGGAAGGTGGTTGCTTATGCCTCAAGGCAATTGAAGGTACATGAAAAGAATTATCCAATATATGATCTTGAACTTGCAGTCGTAGTTTTTGCATTAAAGATGCAGTGTCATTACTACTATGGGGTCTGTGTCGATGCCTTCACTGATACAAGAGCCTCTAACACATGTTCACTCAAAGGAACCTCAACCTAAGGAAAAAGGCATGGCTAGAACTTTTCAAGGACTATGACATGAGTGTGAAATATTACCTAGGCAAGGCTAATGTGGTAACGACGTACTTAGTAGGGTGTCCATGGGTAGTGTGTCTCACCATAATGATGGAAAGAGGGAGTAGGAAAAAAAGGTCCATAGATTGGCTAGATTGGGGATCAAATTTAGTGGTGACAGTAATGATGGTATTGAATGGTTCTGAGTTTTCTTTGATGATGGATGTCAAGTCTAAAAAAGACCTTGATTCTATTTTAGTGGAATTAATAGAATTGGTGAAGGAAGGAAAGAGAAAGGCCTTCTCACAAGGGGGAAATGGGGTGCTTCGCTACTAAGGTAGAGTATGTGTGCCAGATACCGATGGGTTGGGAGATTTGGTATTGCAAGAAGCTCATAATTCCTCTTTTTTTTTATTCATCCTGGTTCTACTAAAATGTATAGATACCCAAGGGAGGTGCAGTGGTGGAACGGAATGATAAAGGATATAGCAAAGTTCGTATCCAAATTCTCCAATTGTCAATAAGTGAAGGTTGAACATCAAAGATCGGGCGGCCTTGCCCAAGACATTGAAATTTCCATTTGGAAATAGAAAGAAACTGGTATGGACTTTGTAGTTTGGTTACCCAAGACTAAGAGGCATTTTGACTCCATATAGGTGATAGTAAAATGAATGACGAAGTTAGCTCATTTCTTACTGGCCAAGACAAACTTTAGTACTGAAGATAATGTCAAGTTGTATATCTAAGAGTTGGTGAGGTTGCATGGGGTTCCATTTTCCATCATATCGGATCATGGAGCTCAATTCACCTCTCACTTTTGAAAGTTATTTCAAAAGAGCATTGGTATTTAGATAAAGCTGACTATCGTTTTCCATCCCCAAACTGATAGACAAGCTGAAAAAACAATTCAAATGCTTGAAGACATATTAAGGGTTTGTGTGGTGGAATTCAAACGAAGTTGGATAATCATCTACCTCTTATCGAGTTTGCCTACAACAATAACTTTCATTCAAGTATTGTGATGGCACCATTTGAGGCTTTATACGATAGACGATGTAGGTGATTGGTTGGGTGGTGTAAAGTTGGTGAAATGGCTTTGTAGGGATGAAACTGGTCATATATTCCATGGGGAAAGTAAAACTCATAAGGAAGAAATTGAAAACAGCTCAAAGTCAACAAAAGTTATACTCCGATGTTAGGAGAAGAGAGCTTGAGTTCAATATTGGTGATTGGATCTATTTGAAGGTGTCTCCTATAAAAAGTATAGTTAAGTTGGTCAAGAAAGGTAAATTGAACCCCAAGTATATAGGGCCTTATAAAGTTGTTAGAAGGGTTGGCAAGGTTACTTATGAATTGGAGTATCTATTGGAGATGAACATGATTCACTTAATATCGATGTTGAGAAAGTTCATGGGGGATCCAAAATCCATAGTTATGCTAAAGGATGTGAGAATTAAAGAAAATTTGTCCTATGAAGAAGTTTTAGTTGAAATCCTAGACTGTTAAGTAAAGAGGTTAAAAAACAAAGAGATTGCATTTGTTAAAGTACTTTGCAGAAATCAACAAGTTTAAGGTGCAACACAGGAAGCGACAGCAGACATGGTGAGGCAATATTCCTATTCTTTCCACTCTACTCAACCCTAAGGTAGTAAGTTCTTCTTACTGTAAGACCCTAACTTCTTACGTTTCAGTTTTCATGTTATTTGTGTATGTTTGCATATTCATGGGACTATTTTGAATAGTATGTGAAACATGAATTTAAAATTTTATGAAAAGATGTTTAAATTTGTATTTTTCCATCTATGTTGGGTTGTTAGCTACTTTTTTAACTCCTTAGAGCCTACATTTAGCACATTTAGGGACGAATGTTCTCAAAGGGGAGATATTGTAAGGACCTGTAAGTTAGGAAGTCCGAAAGTGCCAAAGAAGTAGAACTGGAAATGTTGTAGACCAAAGTATGAGCCATATCTATAGCTCATGGTTCAAACCACAAGTTGTAAATAGGGTGTGGATGGGGTCAACCTAGGTGAGAAATTAACAAAGTGTGTATAGGGTGTATGAAGGGTCTTTACGTTTTGTAAATGAAACTATGGATCATAATATGTGCTCGTGGATTGAGACCTGAGTTGATGGCAAATTTGACTTCTGAAGATGGAACCACAAAGAACGGGATGAGTCATAGTTACTTTTATAAGCCATAGATTGGCCTCGTCGATGGGATCCTGAGTTTGGAAAATTTCCTAAATGTTGGAGTATTTTATGGATGGTGTCTACGACCCATAGTCCAACCTGTGAGTCATAGATTGGAGACGGGGATTGGGTTTCAAAGACCAAATTTTAGAAGGTTCCAAAGTTGAATAGGACAAAAACTCAAGTAGGGTCCGTAGATTGTTTTATGACCCATAATCGAGGTCGCGGTCTGGAATTTGGTAGTTTTAATAAAGGATATTTTTGTCCTTTCCTGTGCCCTAAGCTTTAAATTACATCACTTTGGGATTCCTTTCCCCTCCCATATCAGACCCTAAGCCCTTATTCACTCTCATTCTCACCATTCCAAATCCTCCTAAAATTTCCTAAGGCATAACACTCTCTGAGGCAAGGCAAGGACTAGAGTTTCTTCCAAGAGATTTCTTTTTCATCTCCTTTAAGTCTTTCCTTAAGGTCTTCATTAGGTATGTGATCTTGATTTGCAGGTTTCTTTCACCCACAAAGTTCCCTAATGATTCTTTTTACCTTTTCTTTAAGTTCTTGAGAAATTATGAGTTCCATTAGTATGATTTACATATAGTTTTAATGACATATTTTCATGTATTTTGACTCTAATGATGTAGTGATGATGTACTATGAGTTCTTACTATTATCAAATTGAAAGGTATGATTTCATTCTATAGGATTTTCAATAATGATGTGGGTTGTGTAATGTGATTTTAACTTGATGAATTTTATCATGATCTTGTATTATTTTCTTGAAGCATGTGATTTTGAAATCCTTAACTAAGTCCACTAAGTTTAAGATGAGTATTACATGATATTGATGGTTAAAAGTGAGTTTAAAAGTTATAAATGTTGTTAAAGATGTAAGCATGCTGCAAAGCTCTTAATGATGTTTGTGATGGACACTCAACGTGAAAGACCAATCCTCACTTGAGTGGCTTCCGAGTTGTTGAGCTACTTCTATATATTGCTACGTATGATTCTAAGTTATATTGCATGACCATTCTAATATTTAAAGTATTTTGTGGGATTGACTTAAGCACTGAATGGGGCATTGAGGTGGAGTTTAGTAAGGGAACCTTAGAGGAAACTTCATGTCCCATTAACTATGTCCCACCATAGGATCTCTTGTAGACTAAGGCTAGTAGATCCACAATAGCTATGTTGAACTAAGATATGCATGCTAAGTTGATAGAGTTCAACTCAGAAAGTGGACTCCTCACGTCAACGCAGGAAGTTATATTGGATTCCATGTAGTAGCTCACATGGGATTATATGTCAGCTACAGTCTTCTCCCACAAAGTTATGAATATGATGTTTATGTTGCTTTAAACTTGTTTCACATGTTGCATTTATCTTTGATATATTGAGATTTATTCCTTGGTTATGGTGTTGCATGTTTTAAATGATGCATTACAGTTTCATGCATGATGGAATTACAATTTCATGTTTGTATTGCATCTCACATACTTAGTAGATTCAAATGTACTAACGCATATGATGTCACCATGTAGGGACTGGTGCTCCTCCTCCACTGGCATATCGCTAGCTTTGACGTTCAAGACTAGTAGTTGATTGTTGAGCCCTTAGATTCTAGATTTCACCTCTTTCTTCATTATTTTTATATTTGAGATAGTTACATGGTTGAGTTTTGTATGGAAACTTTTACTTTTATCTTATTTCTTCATGACTTTTGTATTTGAGAGGAATTTTGAGTATGTTTTATCCCTCGCTAAGTCTTTATGTAGAATGATATATTTGGACATTATGCTTTGACTTGACCCTAGGCTTGAATCATGATAACTGGGTTCTATAAATCCAGTCTACGACCCTTTAAATCACTTATGACCCATAGAGAGGTATCATCCTAACAAGTATATTTTTTCTACTTTCTTAATCTAAACCACGAGCTTGATATTTGAGCCATACAACAAACTACGCTCCGTACAAGCCTTTCATAAATCACTCAATTTTTCTTCAAAATTTTCTAAGTCGGGGGTCACCTATAAGACCCCATCATGACATGTACATTATTGTATGAGCCATAGACTGGCTCATAGCCTATGCCAGTACCATAAATCAGAATTTTCTGCATTTTCTCTCTTATTCCAACCTTCCAACTTATAGAGTATTACAAGAATACCCGCTCAATTGTAGCCCTGAACCCATTGTTAGATCTAAACAACCCAATCTAAGTGGACAAATAAAAGAGTGTGTTAAACAACTAACACTAAAAGAAAATCAACTAAATTCATCATTTGGAATATGAAGTGTCATAAACCAAGCTTAGGACCTAGTTGTGACACGAAAAATGGGGAACCTGAAGGGTCCCAAAACAAGCCTCTAAACATACATAGAACATCCTTGGTTGTGGAATCACAATTAATCAACAAGCAATTAATACTAAAAGAAGCGAACTTTGGACTCAAGCTATGGGGATGTTATAGGGTAGAGGATTAGCATCATCACATAACAAATAAAGACTAAGAGGTGAGTAAGTATGACTCTCACTATGGGGATGGAAGAGGCTTAGTACTTCCATATCATGGCAATGACAAGCATCAACGCATAGAAGGGGGATAAGGACTAGGGGAGTCTTCCATAATTACGTAAGCATAATAGGGGTCAAACTCGTAACATACATATCCATATCCAACAACACCTCTAACATGAGTGGAACGAGGGCCAAGACATCTCTGGGGCTCACCCTCAAAAGTAAATACCCAAAAGTAAGCAAGTCTTAGTATAGCATGAAAGGAAAGTGGATATTGTCTCTGAAATGGAGGACTCACCAAAGGCAATCTTCAACAATCCGTCTAGCCACGTGGAGGAGGGTGAATAGGAGATCCGATCCCTACATGGTTAGATCATCTAGGCAAAAAGTATATACTAGTACTTGGAATGTACTCAGTATGCTAGGTGAAAATGGAACAAGAAAACATAACCCATAATTAAAATATATGCATAATCATAATCAACGGATATAGGCTCAATATGAAATGAATGATCAATGCTTAGTCAAAACATACATGAAGAATCACCAATTTACATGACATATCACACATAGGTGGGAAGGGACCATAACCGATATGTAATACCAAGCAAGATACTACTTGAAATTCCGATGTCCACTCAACATCGAAGAAGGAGTGGTCTACTTTGCCAAGGTAAACCATCCACTCACCTTAAGATATAATATTTTCAAAGAGTGTTACCAAATATCCTTACCTTATGGCGTAGCTTTTTTGGTACGTGTCACAAGATATCCTTACCTTACGGAATGGACTTTTTGGTAGGTCTCATAAAATATATTTACCTTATGGCATGACCTTTTAGATAGGTGTTAAGAAGTGTCCTTACCTTATGGTATAACTTTTTTGGTAGGAGTTACAATGTATTCTACCTTAAGGTATAAGCTTTTCAGTAGATATCACACAATACCCTATGGTGACACATAGTTAGGGGACAATGGCTACCAACCAAGGTCCTCTCGATGCTAGGTCAACAATCCCACAGAATACTCAATTCATATTCTCATAGTCATAATACTCCTAACTTTATAATTCATGGTAGTATTATAGGAGTAGCTCATCGAAACCATCACATCACAATATCAAAGAAAAAGGCTTCATATCATTTATAATACTCATAATATTCTCATGAGTTCATAGGATTCTTAATAGCCCTTGAACATTCACAACACTCATAAATCACATGTCTAGCCATAAGGCTTTCATCAACATAAGAGGTTTGTCACATAATTTAGTCAAAACATGGTGGGCATATGTATTTAAGCTTAAATCATTCAATTCAAGATTGAATAATATGAGATGAGTAAAATAAAGTCATTTAAGAGTCATTCAAAGCAATCTACCAACATTGTAGTAAAACCCTCACTTTGGGTATCATGAAATTTATTCAAAAATCCACAATCTTTCCAAGTCTTACAAGATATCATAGCCAACCAAATTTTAGTATCATTATCTCATTCCTTGATAAAGTCTCATGCATCAATTGACAATATCTAACACATTTCATATATATGAC
This sequence comes from Solanum rostratum, assembly GCA_029948455.1. Classification (NCBI taxonomy): domain Eukaryota; kingdom Viridiplantae; phylum Streptophyta; class Magnoliopsida; order Solanales; family Solanaceae; genus Solanum; species Solanum rostratum. The sequence goes on from CM057056.1 coordinate 41,716,782, forward strand.
TAATAGTAGATGTACCCATAAGAAATTAATCCTTGAAATCAAGTAATTTAATGAAAATAGATTTGGGGACTCCATAGGTGGAAAGAACCATGATAGGATACCCACTTACCTTAAATCCTTAAAATAGATGAGGGAAGCTTGATGAGACTTGAAGGACTTCACTTGAGTTCTTGAATTCCAACAAAAGTTCTTGAGAAACTTGAAATTGATTGAGGGATTTAGTGAGAATTAGAGTGGATTTTGGGAGTGTTTTAGTGAATATTAGGGCTAAAAATGATGAGAAAATGGAGGATTAGGATTCCCGTCTATAAGGGTGTCGGGTTATTACCCAATTGCCCTCAGCTGAAATAGAGAAAATTCAGAAAATGTTGACCTATGGTGAATCAAGTCCTCGAGCGGACTTGTTTTCATCAAGGTCAATTTTTTGCGATTTAACCCTATGTTGGACTAAGAATGAGTTTAGCCACTTTTGTATCGACGGGGACCAAGTCTGTGAAACAGATTGGTCACGTGCTCTTGTACATAAGCTTCTAATCATCAGAAAAAGTATTTTTCGATAGGGTTGACCTAAAAATCAAAGACCATCTCTTTCCTACATAATTTTACCTCCTAAAAAAGAATACAAAGTTAGATTTGTGAAATCACACATGAATTTTAAGATATTTAAGAAATACGCCATAGGGATATTTTCGAGTTGCGTGGGAGGTGTTACAATATCTCAACATTCATCCCTGAATGTAATGGGAATGTACTTACAAAGAGTGATTAGACAACTTTCGGCCCACATGAATGCATCAATGCAACTTAAACATCACTTTCACGAAAATTTCAAACTTATGCATTAAAATCATCAAAACATGACACTTAAGAGTATGTACGCATGCAACATGACATAGAAGGGCTGCAGTATAAGACATGATACCACAGATAGGATTAGCTTATTACCTTACGCTTGAGTAGAGTAGAAGAGATAAGGGTATCGATTCTTCATGTCCACTTCGGCTTCCCATGTGGAACTTTCAACTTGTTGATTCCTCTAAAGGACCTTGATTGATGTCACATCTCTATTTCTCAACCTCTTCACTTGTCTATTCTAGTATTTCCATCGAAACTTCCGCATAAGTCAAGTTATCTTCTACAACACCCACAACCTCCAAAGGCACTATATAACTTGGGTTACCTACACACTTCCTCAACATTGATACATGGAAAACCTAATCAACCATACTCATCTCTATAGGCAACTCCAATTTGTAAGCAACTTTACCAATTCTTCTTAAGATTCCATATGGGCCTATATACCTTGGGCTTAACTTGCCCCTTCTTGCAAAACCAAACAGCACCCTTCATGGGTGAGAGCTTCAAATACACCCAATCATCAATACCAAACTCAAGATCTTCACTCACTGCCAGTCCTACTGGAATGGACCGTGAGCCGCCGGCGGTGGGCACACGGCCGGCGGACAAAAGTCAAAATGAGTGGCCTATTATGGTGCACCCACCACTACAGCACACGCGCACATATCAATCCCTCAGTTCTGAAAAATCAAAGAACAGTTTGGCGGTCACTGTAGCGGTTTCAGAGGAGGAACTGTCAAGGGCTCAAGAAATTGTTTACATGCTCAATTCGGGACAAATTCGAGTCATACCAAGGAGTGAAGATGAATCCAAACCACATGATCTACCTATGGGTCAAAAATCTAGCCAAGCTGCCAGCCCAGTTGGGACTTCTGAGACTACGTCGGGAACTGAATCAGAATCGCCCCAAATGCACCATCAATTGGGTGATATTCCTGGGGAAGATACTCCAGAAGCTCATGGGGTAGTATTGGGGGAAATTTCTATTGGTGGAATCAATGGCAAGGAGGTTCCCGGCGATGGTGACCATACTCCGATAAGGCTTGAAGGTGGTGACTTAAAGCAAAAGGACCAAGAGAAGAAGGCACACCACCCAGAAACGAATGCCCCAAATGTTAAAGCTCCAATTGCTCCCAATTTGGAAATTAGAGTGCCGGTGGATGGCAATGAAGCCCTGGTGAAATTCGTGGGGCAATCCGTATATCAATCGACTCTTCGGGACAAAGAGAACACTACTGGCAGAAAAGCCTCAAAAGTTAATGTATCAAACGAGAGTAATGTGGGAATTAAGGTTCCGGAGGATCAGATTGATCCCAATTTTGGAAATGGTGACCACTCCAACAATGTCATAGTTATATCAGGGGAGCAACAAAAGGGAAGCAATCAATTGGGTGAAAAAGGTACTAAGGATTCAGCATCCTTAGGAGGTAAGTTCTCTAATTTAATTAACAATCCTGTTAATATTTTTAATGAATTCCAGGAAAATTCATTGTTGCATAGTGATATGGAGCAACATGGTATTGTTTTTCCTCCTAATTTTCAACTTGTTGGGACTCAGGTACAAAAATTCAAGAGCAATAGGAAAGACAACAGGACTCTTGAGACTACTCAGCTGACTTCTCAACCGTCCAAAATTCAGAACCTAACCAAGTTAACTTCCAATTTTCAAAGGCCAACTCCTGTCCATCAAAATTATAATATTCAAAACATCCCTGATAGTGTCAACAAGTCTAGCTCCACTATGCCCAACAAATTCCCAAAAAATAACCATGTGCCTGAACCAGCCGCTTTCAATATTGTTCACTCTTATGCGTCTAAGTTAAGGGCTAACCAAGCTAAAAAGGAGGTCCCAGTGGAAATCAGTCCTCCTATTTTCACAACAAGACAAGGATTACCTGTTGTTATATTCAAGAAGCAAGATTTCATGTCTACTTTAGATGAGAAATGCAAGCACACTTTGATTGGCAAATTTTCAAACACCATGCTAAAAATTGATCTTATTAGAAGGAGTTTTATTCAACAAACTCAATTAATAGGTGGTGTGAAAATTGCTCATTTCAATGCCAGACATGTCTATATTGATCTGGACAATGAGGAGGATCATGTTGCTGTATGGAACAAACAGAGGATGTATATTGAAGGAAAAATCATGAGGCTACAACTTTGGACTCCTAATTTCACTCCGGATAAAGAGACTCCTATTGTACCAGTATGGGTAACACTGCCTGAGCTACCTTGGCATTGTTATAACAAGGACTTCATCTCTGCCCTATTGGCCCCTATTGGCAAGACTTTATACTTGGATGTTGCATCTATTCAAAAGACTAGGGGCAGTGTGGCCAAGGTTAGGATTCAACTGGATATCACCAAGGAGAGACCACCTCATGTGTGGATGGGTACTGATGAGACTGACCATACCATTGGGAGATGGCAAGCAATACAATATGAAGGCCTTCCTGATTATTGTATGTATTGTAAGCATCAAGGTCACTTGGCCCAAGTTTGCACTGTCAAAAGAAAAGTTGAGGAGGATAAAAGAAGAAAAGAAGCTGAAACTGAAGGAAAGGATAAAGGCAAATCAGCTCAAGAGGGTCAGGTACATACTATCCCTTCTAATTTTCCATTTGTTAATACTAATGAATCTGTTAAGTGTGCAGATGGAATAAATACTCAACAGGCTGGTTTAGAAGGAGGAAATGATGATAACAATGAAGAATGGCAGACTCAAAACATAAAAAGAAATCAAAAATCTAAAATGGTTAATATTCCTAAAAACAAGGAACCAATCCAGGAGAAAACCAAATGGAAGCCAACTGGTAATTTGATCAACAACAATAATGAACAAGACAAGGAGAAAGCTGGGAAGAACCAGAGTACTGAACAGTAAGGGAAGGATACTGATTCTAAGCGTCAGAAAGGAAAAGGAGTGGAAGAAATCCAAGGCACAGGTATTGACTTATCCCCCCATGGGATGGCTGGACCTTCCCTTCAGGATCAGCCACCCATCCCCCTAAATAATGTTGAGATTATCAATGTGGCTGATTCCCAGACCCCCATTTCCCCTTTGTTATATTTTTCTGAAGTCTGTGGTGGTGAGGGGGGTTTGAAGGAGACACATACTAACTTGCAGGATGAGGAACCAAGGGGTGGGAATCTGTCTCATGTTTTGCATGAGAACCCTTTCACAGACCTAGGTTGGACTCTGGAGCCCCTGCTACCTCTATTGATAAGCATCAGAATATACATCAAAGTGCCAATAAGCAAAACTAGGTTGGTGAAGGTACTCCTACTCAAAACATCAACAAGGGCTCTATGGCCAAGGATTTGGGCTCTGTTGGCAGTACTAGTTCTATGGGTAATAAAACCAAGAAGAATAAGCCTAGCAAGAAAAGAAGGGATGCTTTGAAGATGAAAATTGAAAAACAGGTTGCTCATCAACATTAGTCTGTGTTTCAAGGTAATGAGATAGGCATGGTCTCCGAGAATGGGTGTGCTTTCAATACTGATCCTGCCTTGCCTAGTTGTGATGTTGATGAATATAGGGTGATTAATTCAAAGGATGAAATTGACAAGGATAATCTTACTAATAAAGATGAAGAGAATGATGGTACAACTCAAAGAAGGATCCAGGAGTTATGCACAAATCAAGATGAGTGGTTACAAGAATAAATACAACAGATGTCTGATCAACATGGTTTATCTCAGAGGGGGTTGAATCAGATCAGCTTCAAATCCAAGAAGAGACATGTGACAGCTACTACTGGTAGACCAAATACTAGATTATTTGCCTCCAGGTCATCTCAATGATTAATACAATCAGATGGAATGTGAGGAGTATTAACACCCAAGGAGCTCTGGAAAGGATCAGAAATCTGAAACAAAGTCACCATCTATCCATGATCTCCATCCTGGAACCTTTTTCAGATAATTCTCATCTTGATAAGTACAGGATTCAACTTGGTATGGTCAAAACTGCATGCAATAATAATGGCAAGATTTGGTTATTTTGGAAAGAGGAAGTTGAATGCATTGTTCTTGACTCGGATGATCAGCAAGTGACTTGTGAGATTAATTAGCAACAGATCCAACATCCTTACATCACCACCTTTGTTTATGCTAAGTGTAGAGATCATCTCAGACAACCTTTATGGGAAAAAATGCTTCACATTGCTGACAGCAAACCTGATAGTCCTTAGTGTATTGTTGGGGACTTTAATGTTATCACCTCTACTGATGAGAAGTTAGGAGGGGTGCCTTACAACATGAAAAAGAGTTTTGAATTCATTAGTGTTATTGAAGCCTGTGGCCTTATTGATCTAGGTTTTTCTGGTCAAAACTTTACTTGGTGTAATAACAGGGGAGTGGATGCCTGCATATGGAAGAGACTGGAAAGAGCCATGGTTAATGACAAATGGCTGGATATCATGCCCATCTCTACTATTACTCACCTTCCATCAGTTGGGTCTGACCTCTGTCCTCTTTTACTGGAGATGGTGAATAGATCTGATCATAGCATCAAGCACTTCAAATTTTTGAATTGGTGGACTGATCAACCTGGGTTTCTGGAAATTGTCAAAGAGTGCTAGACTGGAAATATGTCTGGAAACCCTATGTGGGTCTTCCATCAAAAACTCAAAAGACTGACAACCACTCTTAGTTCTTGGTCCAGGAATCAGTTTGGAGATATTTATGGTAAAGTCAAGGATTATGAGGAGAAGGTTAAACAAACAGAAGAGGATCTGATTAATGACAAGTCGGAGGATAGAAGGACATACCTGCATAGCTTGAATGCAGAGTATATCAGATTCCTAAAAGTTGAAGAATCTATGCTCAAACAAAAAACTCAGTTGCAATGGTTTAAAGATGGTGATGTCAACACACTTTATTTCCATGCTCTTATCAGAGGTAGAAGGAGAAGATTATATCTCCACAGAATTCAGGATGATAGAGGTGATTGGATACAAGGGGAAGATGGTATTGCTGATGCAGCCTGTAATTATTTCCAAAACTTGTTCAGTGGGGAGGAGAATTATATTGATGAAGAGGTTATTAGGTTCATCCCTACCACTATCAGTCAGAACCAGAATGAAATGCTTCAAGCTATGCCTAATATGGAGGAACTTCAACAGGTTGTGATGACTCTGAGTCCTCATTCAGCAACTGGTCCAGATGGTTACAATGGTAAATTCTATCAGGTTTGCTGGGAGGTTATAAAGGAGGATCTATTAAAGACTATTCTGGCTTTCTTTTGTGGCCAGACCATCCCTAAATACTTCACTCACACTTGCTTGGTTTTGCTTCCTAAAATCAGTAACCCTAACAACTTTAGTGATTTCAGGCCTATCAGCCTTAGCAATTGTATTAACAAGATTTTTTCTAAGCTGATCAGTATGAGATTGGCTCCTATTTTGCCCCAGATAATTTCTAACAACCAGTCAGGTTTTATTAAGGGAAGAAATATCTCAGAGAACATCATGTTGGTCCAGGAGATTATTCATCAAATCAAGAAGCCTGTGGATAGAGAGAATGTGGTCATAAAGCTTGATATGGCCAAAGCTTATGACAGGGTGTCCTGGTCCTTAATTTGTTTGGTTATGAGAAGAATGGGGTTTGGGGAACAGTATATAGACATGGTGTGGAGAATTATGTCTAATAACTGGTACTCAATCATTGTCAATGGTTCCAGGCATGGCTTCTTCCACTCTACTAGAGATCTTAAACAAGGGGACCCCTTATCTCCTGCATTGTTCATCCTGGGGGCTGATTTGTTATCTAGACTATTGAACAGACTTCATTAGGTTCCTAGTTTCAAAGGTTTTTATATGAAAAGGAGAGGCCCCCAGATTAATCACCTCAGTTTTACAGATGATATCATTATTTTCACTTCAGGTACTAGTAACTCCTTGGAGTTGCTGATGGAGTCTATTGCTAACTATGAGAAGGTTTCTGGCCAGATGGTCAATAGACATAAAAGTCACTTCTTGGTACCAGATACAGCTTTGCAGAGTACTTGTGATAGGGTGCATAATATTATTGGCTTTACTCAGAAGTCTGCTCCTATAACTTACTTAGGTTGTCCTTTATATATTGGTAGACAAAAGGTGATTTACTTTTCTGAGATGGTTTCAAAGATTGTTGCAAGAATCTCTGGTTGGAAGTCCAAAATCCTCAATTTTGGTGGTAGAGCTACTCTTATAAAGCATGTCTTACAGTCTCTTCCAATTCATCTATTGTCTGCAGTTTCTCCTCCTTTCACTACTCTCAAATAGATCCAATGTCTCACTGTTGATTTCTTTTGGGGCTGGTGGGAAGGTAAGAAGAAGTACCACTGGTCCTCTTGGAAGAATCTGAGTTATCCTTATGAGGAAGGGGGAATTAGGGTAAGATTAATTAAGGATGTCTACAAATCCTTCCAATTCAAGCACTGGTGGATATTCAGAACTAAGAAAACTCTGTGGGGAGACTTTCTTAAAGCTAAGTATTGCCAGAGAGCTAATCCTATTTCTAAAAAATGGGCTGCTGGTGATTCCTTGGTCTGGAAACATATAATACAGAGTAAACATGAAATGGAACCTCATATACAATGGAAAATCAACTCTGGTAATTGTTATTTTTGGTGGGATGATTGGTCAGGGGTTGGGCCTTTGGCTCATCTCAGGGGCATCAGCAGCAGAGTAAACAACACCAAGGTTTCTGAGTTCTTCCAGGAGGGTCAATGGAATCAAGAGATGATTTCTAACATTGCCCCTCCTCAAAGTGTGGACAATATGTTAAACACTCCTCTGAAAGTGCTTAATGGGGTACCGGATAGAGCTATATGGAATCTTAACCCTACTGGTGATTTCACTATTTCCTCAGCATGGAATCTGATAAGAGACAAGAGATCAAGAACCAAGATCAACTCCTGCACTTGGCACAAAAATATCCCCTTTAAGTGCTCCTTTCTTTTATGGAGGGCTCTAAAAGGTAAACTTCCTACTAATGAAAAATTGACAAGTTTTGGCTATGAACCCAATAAGTGTTACTGTTGTTACAGACAAGGTTGGGATACCATTGATCACATCTTCAGTAATGGTCACTTTGCTCACAATGTTTGGAAGTATTTTGGTGCTTACTGTGGAATTCCTGCTGACAAGATTCCTTTTATGAGTACCATTATGAGATGGTGGGGTATGAGGTTCAATAGTGATGCCCGGAAACTCATTCTTCAGGCTGTTCCTATATTTATCTGTTGGAATATATGGAAAAATAGGTGTGCTAACAAATATGCAGGCAAAAGATCTAATTTGGCAAGAGTGAAGTATTTGGTGACTAAAGATGTTTCTTATATGCTTAAGATAACATATCCATATATTGACTGGCCTCTGAACTAGGAGGACATTGTGAATGTTATAGCCAACTGTGAGCATGAAATCAATATTACCCCGGTTAAGTGGATCAAACCACCTGATCAGTGGGTGAAACTCAACACAGATGGTAGTGCTCTCTCAAATCCTGGTAGGCTGGGAGCTAGGGGTATTATCAGGAACAATGCAGGTCTCTTCTTGTTTGCCTATGCTACTCCTATTGGGGAAGGGACCAACAACAAGGCTGAGTTAGAGGCTGTCATATTTGGTATTGGATGGTGTTTACAGTTGGGTTTCAGAAAGGTCATTCTTGAAGTTGATTCTGAGTTGTTGTAGAGATGGATCACTGATGGAAAGTATAACCCTCCTACTATTGACATTGCTCAAGGAATGACCAGGCTTCACCATGCTATTTCACAGTTGGAAGGTTTTAGATGTAAACATACCCTGCGTGAGGCAAATTTTGTAGCTGACACACTGGCTAAACATAGTCATAACTTTAGCAGTCCACAGCTATATATCAACATTCAGCAGATGCCGAAGGAAGCCAAAACTTATTTCTACTTAGACAAGGATGATATGATTACGTTCAGAAGAAGGATGTCGAAAAGGATCAAGCAGCCACCCTAGGTTGCCATTCTAGGTTCACCAGCACTTCTCCTGGTTCCTCGCCTAATCCCTGCTTGTGTTGGTTATCTCTAGGATTAGGTGTTGGTGTTATTCTCCTTTTACTTTGTAAGGGGAGAGTCTCCCTTGTTTATTTCTTTCTTAGATTATATGTATGGAGAGTAGTACTCTCTTAGGTATAGTCTAGGTTTGCTTCTTGTTTTAGAATTAGGGACTAGTTGGCTGAGCTTCGTAGGTTGACCGACCAGTGGACCACCATAAGGCGGAGGTAAGGTTTATGTCCCCTTCCTTTGTATTTTGTTTTTTTTTTTTGTTATTTATGATAAGGCTTGGGGTATGTGTGGCTCAACCCCTGACCGCCACGAGGGGTGAGATCCTTGGGTTAGGTCTGTTAGATAAATAATAATAATAATAATAATGATGATGATGATGATGATGATGATGATGATGATGATGATGATGATGATGATGATGATGATGATGATGATGATGATGATGATGATGATGATGATGATGATGATGATGATGATGATGATGATGATGATGATGATGATGATGATGATGATGATGATGATGATGATGATGATGATGATGATGATGATGATGATGATGATGATGATGATGATGATGATGATGATGATGATGATGATGATGATGATGATGATGATGATGATGATGATGATGATGATGATGATGATGATGATGATGATGATGATGATGATGATGATGATGATGATGATGATGATGATGATGATGATGATGATGATGATGATGATGATGATGATGATGATGATGATGATGATGATGATGATGATGATGATGATGATGATGATGATGATGATGATGATGATGATGTCGACCATATAAAGTTTCAAAGGGAGTCATTCTGATGCTAGAGAGATAGCTATTATTTTAAGCAAACTCAATAAGTGGAAGATGTTCATCCCAACTACCCTTAAACTCCAAAACACAAGCCCTAAGCATATCCTTAAGAGCTTAATGGTCCTTTCGGCTTGACCACCCATTTGTGGGTGAAGGGTCATGCTAAGCTTGACTTTAGTACCAAGGCCTTTTTAGAAGGACCTCCAGAAATGTGAAGTAAATATAATGAGCACCACGATCCAAAATAATAGGCAATGGAACCCCATGCAATCTAGCCAACTCATGAATGTACAATCTATCATGATCATCGGCACCATAAGTCGTGTTAACTGGCAGAAAATGAGCTGATTTTATCATTCTAGCAACAATAACCCATTTGGAATGAAAATGTCTCTTAGTCTTAGGCAAGCCAATGACAAAGTCCACGCTTATTTCCTCCTACTTTCAACTAGAAATCTCTATATCTTGAGCTAGGCCACCCAACCTTTGATGTTCAGCTTTGACTTGTTGGCAATTGTGACATCCGGCTATAAACTTGGCAATATCTCTTTTCATACCACCCCACCAATACACTTCCCTCAAATCTCTATACATCTTTGTAAAATCGAGGTGAATAAAATAGGATAAATTATGCGCCTCTTTCAAAATTAAGTTCTTTATGCCATCAACATTGGGTACACACAAACTACCTTGATATCTAAGGGCATCATCTCCCCTTCTGGAAAAAAAACTCTACCTTGCCCTCTTTCACCAATGCCTTCAATTCTAACAAAGCGGGGTCAAGGTCTTCCATGGATTTGACCTCTTCAATCAAGAAAGATTTGGAACCATCAACAACAGCCATACCACCACTTTCAACTTCATTCAATTTAACCCCTAATCTAGCCAACCGGTGAACTTCCTTTACCAATTTCTTCCTACCACCATCAATGTGAGATATACTCTCCATGGACACTCTACTTAGGGTATCGGCCACAACATTAGCCTTGCTCGGATGATAATACGTACTCATATCATAATCCTTAAGGAATTTTAACCATCTTATTTGCCTCAAATTGATCTCTTTGGGTAATACATCTTGGAGACTCTTGTGGTTGGTGAATAAATGTACATGAACCCCATGCAAATGATGGCGCCATGTTTTTAAAGCAAATACCACAGCCACTAGCTCAAGATCATGGGTAGGACAATTTCGCTCATGTACCTTTAGTTGCCTAGAATCATAGGCTATGACTTTGCCACTTTGCATCAATACACACCCCAAACAAATCCTTGAAGCATCACAATACACTACAAACCCTTCTAACCCTTCCGGTAGAACCAAGATAGGAGCGAAAGTAAGCTTGTCTTTCAAAGTTTGAAAACTCCTTTCACATTCATCGATCCACACATATTTTGCCTTCTTTTGTTTCAATTTTGTCAAAGGGGATGCAATTGAAGAAAAGCCTTCTACAAATCTCCGGTAGTACCCCGCTAAGCCCAAGAAACTCCTAATATCCGTGGGAGTCAAGGGCCTAGGACAATTTCTGACCACCTTCATATTTTTAGGATCCACTTTGATCCCTTCTCTCGACACCACATGCCCTAGAAAGGAAACCTCTTTCAACCTAAACTAACATTTATCAATCTTGGCAAACAACCTCTCAATTCCCCAAGGTTTGCAATATTACTCTCAAATACCTCACTTGTTCATCCTCACTCCAGGATTAAATCAAAATATCATCTATGAACACCACCACAAACATGTCAAGGTAGGGTTTAAATATCTTGTCCATAAGATCCATGAATATTGTCAGTGTGTTAGTTAGGCCAAACGACATCACTACAAATTTGAAATGCCCATATCTAGTCCGCAATGTCATCTTCAGGATGTCACACTCCCTTACTCTCATTTGATGATACTTAGACCAAAGATCAATCTTCGAGAAGTGACTAGCCCCTTGTAGTTGATCAAATAGGTCATCTATCCTCGGTAGAGGGTACTTATTCTTTATGGTAACCTTGTTGAGTTCCCGTGTTAGTCAATGCATATTCTAAGTGAGTCATCCTTCTTCCTTACAAGCAACACTGGTGCACCCCAAGGTGACTTACTAGGCCTTATAAAATCCTTCTCCAATAAGTCTTTTAGTTGACCCTTTAACTCCTTTAATTTTGCCAGAGCCATACGATAGGGAGGAATGGAAATGGGTTGTGTATCGATAAGGAGGTCTATACCAAAATCTATTTCTATTTCAGGAGGATTATGAAGCAGTTCACCAGGAAAGACATCAAGAAACTCATCGACCACCGAAACCAACTCAATAGGAGGGACTTTAGACTCAACATCCCTAACCCTCACAAGATGATAAATGCAACCCTTAGAAATCAATTTTTGAGCCTTAAGACAAGAGATAATCCTACCCTTAACCACCATTTATGACCGTCCCACTCAAAGACGAGCTCATTAGGAAATTGAAATCTTAACTTTGTGGGTTCTACAATCAATAAAAGCGTGATACACATCTAACCAATCCATCCCAAGAATAATGTCGAAATCTACCATGTCAAGCTCAACAAAATCACAAGGCAAGATTTTATGTAATACAGACACAGAAAAACCCTTATAGTCTCTTTTAGCAATAATAGACTCACCAATGGGGGTAGACACCTCAAAGGGTTCACATAACAATTAGGGACATACATGAACTCTATTAGCAACAAATGGAGTAATGAAAGAGAGAGTGGCACCCAGATCCAATAAAGTGTAAACATCAAAATCATAAACCTTAACATATCGATAACAACATCAGGTGCCTCTTCCACCCCTTCCCTTCCTTGAAGAGCATAGAACTGGTTGTGATGTGGATCACCCCCCTTATTGACCACTTTGTGCACTTTGATCACCTTTGGCACCTTATCCTTGAAGGCGGCCATCTATACCTTTGTGTTGAGCATGAGGACAATCAACAATTTTGTGGCCCATCTTGCCACACCCAAAGCATGCACCCGTGTTCCTCCAACATGTGCCACTATGATTCCTTCCATATTTTGGGCACTTAGGATGAGTCATTCCACCATTGCAACATTGAGTTTTAGGTTTGGGTACCCTATCATTGGCAAACCTTTGATTTATTAAATGACCCTTGCCCTTGAAATTTATGGCCTTTTTGAAGTCAACCACCTTTAGCACCATGGAATCCACCATCATATCAAGCCCTCTTGGGCTTCTCATTCCCTCTCTTTCTAAGATCCTCCTGTTCAAGTGTCATGACCCGGGGTTGGGGCCTAGATGTGACACAGTGATTGGGGACCCGAGAGCCCCCAAACAAGCCTCAAGTACTCATAACAACATCATCGGTTTGAGAATTTCATACAACACACACAATTATAGCCAAGACCAATTTCAGGATTCATAACGAAAGAACGAAATCAATACAATAGTTGTAGCAAGCAAATCTAAAGAGAGTTTACATATTGCCCAACTTTGCCTCTAGTCAAAGGAACGGGGGCCAGGACAAATTCCGGGCTCACCCTCAATAAAGAGAAACATACGTAAGTAAAAATAAAGAAGATAGCCGGCTCGCCCTTGAAAGACAAGATTCACCACAACGACTCCAGGAATGAACTATCTGTCAACAGGCTGGTATTCAAATTGCTTGGTCCCTACATGGTGAAATCATATAGGCATAGAGTATGTGTTAGTACGTTTGAATGTACTAAGTATACGGGCATGCGATGCATATGGATTTAATATCCTGCACTTCAATCTTAGATGACAAGGGCACATAATACAGAAAGAATCATTTATCCAAAAAAAAAGGTAGTATACAAAATTCCATGAAATTTATGATGCATGCAATGCGATAATGCTCTTATATAACGGGGATGGACTATAACTGACAAATCAAACCCATGCGAGCTATTATATGGATTAAACCGATTGGGACTTCCTACAGGTAGGGAGAAGATTACTTGCCAAAGGTAATCTACATTACACCTTACAACCACGCTTTTCGATGGATGATCACCTTTCTTATGGGAATCACTTTTTCGGAAGGGCTTGCATAATCATAATCATATACGAATAACCGTCCTTATGTTGGCACATAGTTCAAGAAAAAGGAGAGGAACCTTGGGGATATCCCTGATGCCCCCAATCCATCGATGCTAAGTCATCAACATCCCACATGAATACTTACATTTATACGTGCTTTCAAAAGTCAATATCCATTCCAAAACGTTCAATGCACATTTAGGCTCAAATGTCAAACCATAAAATTATAATCATAATGCTCATGCAAGGAATAGCTCATCTACACATATACATAATGGTGTAAACACCCATAATGCTTAAAGAGCCATAATCATAGACATACTGGTGATCACTTTTTTGTCATAGCCAATGCCTTACCAAAATCATTCCATAATCATTTCATAAAATATAATTGGGTTTAACCCACTTCATAATTTACACATATCAATGGTCATGTTTGTAATGCAATGCATGATGTGAGGATAGCATGGGTAACATAAATTCAAGGTAAAATCAGCCATATAAAAATGAAATCAAGGAAATCATAATTAAATCAACATCTAAATCATAGTAATAGTCACCCATGCATAAATCAATTTTAAAGGGGACATGCATATTCATAATTTCATAACTCAATGTAAATCATCATAATAGTATTCAAAATAAATTGAAATATTAGGTAAAATATAGCCCATACACCAATTAGATTTAATAAAATCAAATCATGAAATTTCATATTTAAAGTGACGAAAATTCATGAAATGGAATGAAAGAAATTTTGGGTTTTCTTGGTTGAAAGAGACCAAGAATTAATCTCGCATACCTTGGTTCGAGGAGCAGAAATTTGGCTTGAATTGACTCTAAACGGGAATCCTAGCTTGATCCTTGAGAGAGGAGAATTGGGAAGAATAGAGAAGTGATCTTGAGAGGGGTAAAGTGATTTAGGTGAAAGAGTGAAGAGGGGAGGGGTTTTCAGTTGAATTAAGGGTTTAGAATGGGTAAAAAGTCATAATTCTTAATTAAAACAATTCGGAATTACATAAATGCCATTAATGAAACGGACCCAAATTTGGTCCGTCAGGGTCACACGGCTCACTACATGGTCCGTGAGACATCACACGGGCCGTGAACAGTGGCCGTAATCCCGCACTTAGATTTTCACGGAGGAAAATTATTCAAAGCTAAGTGATACCACATGGACAACTACACGGTCTATGACATCGACTGTGTAACGGTACTTTAAATAATTTTTGCACGATAAAGTTATGCAATAGTAATCTTGTACTTAGAAAAATTTCCACATAGTAAGTCACACGAACCGCGTGACGTTATACGGACCGTGTGACATCACACGGATCGTGTGAACGCTCGTGTGCCTTCACTTGGCCAATTTCCCTTTTTGTCCCAAGTTTGTCCCAACCGTGAACTGGCCTAAGTGTCACTTCTACGGAAGGCCACACGGTCCATGTGGCTTCACATAGCTCGTGCAGGCTCCTCCGTGGAGTGATGCCTGGCAGTTCACTGGGAAGAATTTCAGGACATTTGGGCAATGCCACTAGGAAAAATCTGGGTTCTTACATCAAGTTGCTTGACATAAGTCATAAGCCAAGACAAGTCTATATCACCAACTAGCATAGTGGTGTGACATTCTTCATTAACCAAGTCGGATACCCCCGACACAAACTTGTTCATCCTTGCCCTAGAGTCGGCAACCAAGTGAGAAGCATATTTTGAGAGCTTATTGAATTTGAGGGAATACTCCCTCACACTCATGGAGCATTGCTTGAGATTCATGAACTCCATTATCGTTGCCTCATTTAATTCAATAGGAAAGAAATAGTTGAGGAAAGCAGCCTTGAAGTCTTCTCATAGAATAGGATCATTATTCTCCCTTTCCATTTTCAATTGAGCAAACCAAATTTAGACAAGGCCTTTGAGTCATAGGCCGCAAGTTCTGCTTTATCCTCTGAGGTCACCCCCATAATAGCAAGAACTTTGTACATCTCATCAAAATATTCTTGGGGGTCTTCTTCCATCTTAAGTCCATAAAACTCTGGAGGATCATCCTTGTAAAATCCCTCACTATTGAGCCCAGAGTAGAAGCATGAAGAGCTTGGGCTCCTTGGTTTGTTTAGTTGGTCATGGATTATGCTAACAAAGCAATGACATTTTGATATTCGGCATACATGACCCCTTCTTCTTCTTGGGGAGCTTGAGGAGCTGGAGGGGTCGGATCACCCTCGGGTGTAGGAGCTCTTTGTGTCATTCTTCTTGGTGGCATAATCTAGAAGAGAAAAAGGCCATCCATTAGAGAAAGAGACCTTAAATTAAGTCTAAAGCACAACATATAACATGAAGAAGTGAATCATTTTCTAACATGCCTCACAGCCTCCTATTCATAGTTGGGGTGCACTTTACAACCATGAATAAGATATTACTTGACGTGGTGTGTTTGAATTTTCGAGGACCATTTCCAAATCTAGTGCTACAATACCAAGCTTGTCACACCGAAGCCTAGGGTCTAGGTGTGATAAGGTGAATGGGGAACTCGAAGGGAACCCTAAACAAGCTTTTAAACATACACAAAACATCCTTCATTGTGAAAGCATAATTAATCAACAAGCAATTAATTCTAAGGGAAGCGAGACTTTGGACTTAAGCTATGAGGATGTTATAGGGCAGAGAATCAGCATGATCAAATAACAAATAAAGACTAATGGACAGGCAAGTATGACTCACGCTATGGGGATGGAAGGGGCTTAATCATGGCAACAACAAGCATCGACACATAGAAGGGGGATAAGGACTAAAGGAAGTCTTCCATAATTACAAAAGCATAATTGGAGTCAAGCTCGTAACATACATATCTATATCCAATAATACCTCTAACATGAGTGGAATAGGGGCCAAGACATATCCGGAGCTCACCCTCAAAAGTAAATACCCAAAAGTAAGCAAATCTTAATAAAGCATGAAAGGAAAGCAGATATTATCCGTAAAGTGGAGGACTCACAAAAGGCAATCTTCAACAATCCATCCAGCCACGTAGAAGAGGGTGAATAAGAGCTTTGGTCCCTACATGGTTAGATCATATAGGCAAAACGTATGTGTTAGTACTTGAAAAATACTAAATATGTGAGGTGCAAATGAGGCGTTTTAGATCCCCTGGAGGTGATAGATAGATTTTCCAACTTTAAGTCTTCATCCTTCTGAGTGGTGATCATTCCACCAATGAGCCATTTTGTAGCTTACTAAAGTTGTAACTAATAGTTTTAATTGTCACGCTGAGTTATGGGATAATCTCCTTCCAATCTCCCAAACCTATAAAGGATACTGGTTTATAGGGGAGATGTTAATGAGATCCTTAAAGGAAAAGATAATTTGGGAAAAAGAAACATTAACACTACTTGTGTCAACCTCCTTTGGTAGTGTCTCAATTAGTGCAATATGATGGACTCAGATTTTAAAGGTAGTAAATTCACTTGGACCAACAAAAGGTATTATAATAAAAGATACCTCATCTTTGAGAGATTAGATAGGTCCCTTGCTAAGGACTCCTAGGTAATGGTTTACCCAAATACTACTGTCATATACCTCCCTCCTACCATTTCGATCATTGCCCCCTTGTAGTCCAATTAGAATATCCCAGACCCAACAATAAGACTATGCCCTTTAAGCTTGAGCCTATATGGTGTGGACATCCTAACTTCAATGGGCTTGTCAAAAACAACTTCAGGCCCTGCGCTATACTATTAGAAGCCATCAATAACTTTCAAGGAAAAGCTAAGGTCTGGAATAACAACACTTTTGGAAATATTTTCCAAAAACTAAAAATAATGTCATCTCGAATCAATGGTATCCAAAAATCCCCTCATTACCACCACTACATCTTCCTCCACAACTTTAAAACTGACCTCACTACGAAATATGACTCTTTGCTCAAATATGAAGAACACTTTTGAAAAATGAGACCTAGAATTAGTTGGCTTAGTGAAGGGGATGCTCATAATAGATTCTTTCATACCTCTACCATCAATAGAAGAAGGAGGAATTGTATCTTTTTTCTTGAAGGGTGAGAGTGGGACAGAATATCACTCTTAAGAAGTGATAGAATCCCACATTGTTCAGTTCTATGAGAACCTCTATATGATTGAACACACCATCTCTAGTAAGAGGTAGAACACTTCCAATCCTGGTCTCCACAATCTTGAAAACCCTACGAGAGACTTCTTAGATGCTCCTCTGAGGGAATCTTAAATCATTGCTGCACTTAAATCCTTCAACCCCTTGAAAGCACTTAGCCCTAATTGCTTGCACCCCTACTCTTTCAGAAATTTTAGGAGAGTATTGGTCCTAAAATCATAGCCTTTTGTATGAAAACTTTTTCCATAGTTGTCATAGTCCCTCTCGTGAACTCAACCCTTTTACGTCTCATCCCCAAATACCCGAATGCCACCACCCTTAAGAACTTCAGACCTATTGGACTTTGTAAAACTATCAACTGATTATCAAGATTATTGCTTGAAGAATTAAGAACTATCTTTCTCATGTCATTGCCCCCAACTAAGCAACTTCATCAAAGGAAGAAGGGATTTTGATAATACCATCTAGTCCAAGAATATATAAGCCACTTCAAAAAATAAAAGGGGCCAAAGCCAACATGATCCTCAAGATTGACCTAGAAAAATCCTTCAACAGACTTGAATGGTCCTTCATCAAGGACTCCCTCTTGTACTTCAAATTACCAAACAAAGTGATGGTGTTAATCCTGTTATGTATCACATCCTCTTCCATCTCTATCCAACTGAAGGGATCCAAAACAAGTGCCTTCAAGCCCTCTAGAGGTATAAGAGAAGACTCTTTTTCCCATATATCTTCATTACCTGAATGCCTGACTCTCTAGAAATATTGAAAATGTTGTGAATGATAGATCCTGGACTCCCATAAGCATTTTATCCTTGGGACCAAAAATTACTCACCTATTCTTTATATATGACTCGACCCATTTTTCCTATGCAAATGCTAGCAGCTATAGAAATGTCATGAGTATCTTCCAAGGTCCCTGGGGAGTGTTTTTGCCTTTGAGTAATTTTACTTGTTCCAATAGTTTGGCATTCTTTTGGAGTAGGGTTTCATTCTTTCCATTTAGTCTTTTGAAAGTTTCGGTCATTGAAGAACAATGGTTGTTATTTGGAAAAATGACTTGGATTTTGAAAATTTGATTTATTACTTAATTAATTTAAGTAAATCAAATTTTTTGAAATTTTAGAGTCATCCCTTGATTTTTAAGGAAGAATCAAGAAAACCATTAAATGCATATTAAAACATTTAAATAGAAAAAAAAAATTTAATGCAAAGAAAGGATCCGGGTTCATATGCGAGAAGGTTTTACGCACTCGAAATGGCCGCCAACATGTGGTTATCCGGTAATTAGAAATTTTGACTAACTTTAAAAAATTGATTTAATCTAAAGCCTATTTGAAAGATTTTTTGAAACTTAAACCATATGTGACTAATTGAACTAAAGTGTCAAAGGAACGGGAAAAAAACCCATTTTTATTTTAAAGAAACTTCACTAATTCAAACGGATAAAAATTCCACAAGTATTTTAAAATATTGAAATAATCTAAAACAAAACACCATTTTTTTGAATAAAAATGAAATCTAAACAATGAAAAATAACACAAATGGTTTTGACATGTTGGGGGAATTTAATTAGATTATAACACATAAAATAATGTTAGAGTTAGAGACAAAATAACAAGTATCACAAACAAATAAATATATGAAAAACAATAAATAAGATAAAATTGGGTCTGGTAGGACCAAATTCAATAATCTTGTCCTCAATTCTAAAGTTGGGCCTGCCTGGCCCATTTAAAGTCTGTTGAATCTGCTGCATTTGAGCCTAAAGCCCCCTTTCAACTGCTATATCATGATAATGCATATACCCTATATGTCAGTGTATATACCGTATTTCTCATGTATATCAACTTGTGAATCCAACGTTCCAATTACCTTGGACTGTTCCTGCTGAAGACTTCGACTTTTGCCATATCAGCGTATGTAGTGACGTTTTGCAGCTGAAAGGCCTGTAAAACGCAACTTCTTTAATGTGTAAAATAGATTCCAATTGAACCTCATGAACCATATTCAAGAGAAAATGACATATTGACCCAACAGAATGCAAAGATGTGCCCAAATGGACTCGGATTGACGTCACCATAACAAGAAAAGAACACAAATTAATATTGGATCATGCTTTTTAGTGGTTGATATCAACAACAGTCAAGAAACAAGGAAACAAGCGTAATTTCCAGTAACTATCATCTCCAACGGCCAAGAATAAGGAAGGCCACAAGCATTATAAAAAAACAATCAACAAACAAGATTCATATAACCAAAAATAACTCAATAATACCAAAATTATATCTTTGTGGAGCATACCTTCCAGTGATAAACAAGAGACAGGGGAAAGCACAAGCATTACATGTAAAAAATAAGAAAGAGAATTATAACCAAAACAACCCAATGATACCAAGACCATATCTTTGTTAACATGTTCCGGTACTAAATAAGAGGAGAGTTAAGACAAAAATAAGGGGGAATTTTAAAACACGCATAACTAGTTTTATAACTATTTCAGCTAACAGATGACCCCTAATTCAGCTAATAGATGACCCCAACAATGAATTTATAACTCAGACTATTCATTAACACTTGAACAAAATTAAGCTCACCATCAGGATGGTAACAACTCAATGGAACTTATTTATTATTAAGCATTGACACATATGTGAATATTGATGCAGAACAGAGCTTGTCTTTTTTACCAAAATAATATAAACAAAGATGCTGAAACGAGATAAATGAGTATACTCAAAATGTGCTGGAAACAAACATAATAATCTTAAAGAAACTACAACTTTAAGGAGGTTTTAACATAAAAGTTGTAAATGTTGAAAGTTGGAAGTTAATGGTGGTAGAATTAGCATATTTCGTATAGAAAACAAAGGATAGTGATCGAAGCCCATGCCAACAACACAAGAACAGAGACATTTCAAAAAGAAATTTTATGGAGATAAAATATAGTCTTAATAATGAAACATCGAGAACATATTTGACCATGACAAATAAAGCAATAACAATGGCAAACCATTTGTCTATCACTTGTAATAGCAAGAACGAATCTAGGAGCATTCCATTGTGAAGGGACGAGCTAGGTAGACTGAGATATTTCCATATTTACAAAATCAGTTCAATAAAGATAGAAAGCATGAATTTAAACTCAAAAAGAGAAATTTAGCTGCAAAATTATCGATTCTACGCAATCACAAACAAAGAAACGCCGAGACATAATTAAGGCAGTCTAAACAGCAAGCACAACAACTTAAAGATCAAAACGGACAAAATTAGAAGAGAAAAAAAAATTATCTTTTTGCGAGCAGCGAATGAGACTCGACGAGCTTAACAACGAATAGCTTCTACCACTAGAATCGAATTTCTACACTAACTCGAGACCAGGAACTCTCCACTTCAAAGCCCTCAAAGCCGAAATTTTTCATAAATTCTCAACGAATTTGAAGATTTAAGCCGTCGATTTCGCGAGAGAATGGTGTGATTGAGAAAATAATTTTTTATATTTTCAAAACCTAATTATTTCAAACTGTTAAAAGTTGTTGAGGGTAAAAATTAAATGTCAACAGTGGTCACAAAAAATTATTTTGTCTGTGTCTTTCTAGATGTTATATTGTGGGGTTTGTTTTGGGGTTTTGTCCGAGGGCTGGAGAGATATGATAATTTGGATCAAGATACCCTTTTGCATAATCTAAAGCTTCATTAAAATCATTAAAACCTTATATATATATATATATATATATATATATATATATATATATATATATATATATATATATATATATATTTGATTGATGTGATACATATACATAGGTGCTCCTAATATTTAAATTTTCCTTTTTATTGGGAAAACATGAGAATTTTCGATGTGTGTTTCATGATCTATATCTTGTTGGTTGTTAGGTTTACGATTCTTCAACTTTTTCTTTGTTTGGAATTCTTTGCTTCCGTAATTTTCTTTTTATATATAGGTTAGCGAAATTGCGATAGATTTAGATTTTTTTTATTACCAATTAATTGGTTTCTAGAAGTTCAAAATCAAAATCAAAATCAAAACAATTTAGAATAAAGAAAAGTTGACCACTTCTATAAAATTAAATAAGTAATGATATGAACATTAACATTCTATTGTTTTAGTTTATCATAATATTGATGTTTAGAGAAAATTTACTTGTGATTTGTGGGAAAGTTTAAATATGTAATCCGCTCTTGATATTATGTGATAATAGATGTTTGTTGTTGTCAATTGTGGTCCTAACATAAAATTGATGTTCTAATTTTTATCAATTAAAGATCTTATTAATTCTCAATTATATTTGTTCTATTTTATAGTTAAACCTATTAATTGCTTATGCAAGCTCAAGTCACTCATATTTACGTGAACAAATTAAATCTCATTGAATACATGGGAAATTAGAAATAAAGTCTAAGCATTCATTTTATTATAACTTAAATATAAATATTTTTTAAGTTATGTATTATATTAAAAAATTATTAATTACATATACTTGACAATAATTCTTAAATTATAGGAGCAAAGTATGTATATTAAACTAATAACTTTAATAATTGATACAAGAGATACATATATTAAGAACATTTAATAAGTGACACTTCTTGTGGACGACCAATGGCATTTATGTAATTACTATGGTTTCCAGGGCCATTATGTATAGTGGCAATTTCGTAATAACGACGTTCTTCCTGGTCATTTAACTGCCGCACCTATTGGCCAATCATTCCTTGTCTTCTCCACGTGTTCCTTTTTGCCCACCCTTTTCCTGCTTCTCACAAATATAGTGACATATACATGGGTTTTCCCCTTCTCTTCCTCATTTACTGCTGCAAATTAGGTTCCTCTTCGTCCTTGCCAGCTGAGAATCACGCATTTTGCAGGTGTTTTTTAAGCTCTCTGCTTGTTTCTGTAATTGTGTCTTAAATATTAAGAACATTTAATAAGTGACACTTCTTGTGGACGACCAATGGCATTTATGTAATTACTATGGTTTCCAGGGCCATTATGTATAGTGGCAATTTCGTAATAACGACGTTCTTCCTGGTCATTTAACTGCCGCACCTATTGGCCAATCATTCCTTGTCTTCTCCACGTGTTCCTTTTTGCCCACCCTTTTCCTGCTTCTCACAAATATAGTGACATATACATGGGTTTTCCCCTTCTCTTCCTCATTTACTGCTGCAAATTAGGTTCCTCTTCGTCCTTGCCAGCTGAGAATCACGCATTTTGCAGGTGTTTTTTAAGCTCTCTGCTTGTTTCTGTAATTGTGTCTTAAATAATTAACTTAAAAAAACTGATTTCTCTGCTTCTCACATCTATATGGTTTTTCCCCTTTTGTTTCTCATTCACTGCTTCAAATTGGGTTGTCCCTTGTTCACTGCCACCTGATAATTCGGAAATTTGCAGGTATTTCTTAGCTACTTACACCTATTGATGTTCTTATTAATGTTCTTGCTAATATGTCTACCTGACTTTGGTAATCTTCCGACTTTAATTTTAATGTTTGTACCACTTATTGTTCCACTTATTAATGTTCTTAATCTTAATTGAACAATATGAGTTGTTACCTTGCTTAAAAGCTTGGAATCTGTGGTTTTATTTACGCAGTATGATTGTTGTATGCATGTTTGAATTGTGCATGTAGGTTGTTTTGACAATATGACTGTCTTACTTTTGTCGTCTTCTAATTTTTACAGCTAAGATTTTCGCACACCTCTTACTACCTGGTTCATTAGGTGCACAAACTTTTGATTTGTCTGTCTCACTTTTCTCAGTTGTTCATGTATGATTGTTGCATGCATGTTTGAATTGTGTATGTGAGTTGTTTGACAATATAACTGTCTTACTTTTGTCGTCTTCCGATTCTTACAGCTAAGATTTTCCCACACCTCTTACTTTTTTATTTGTTTTTTTTTTTCGGTGCGATTTCTGCATGCATGTTACTGCAAGGTCGGCATTCCAGGTTAGTACACATTCTAGCAAGGGCTGCTAATATGCCCCACCTGTATTGTCCTAGGGAAAGCCTATCATCTCGCTGGCATGCAGGAAGTTCTGCAATGTTGTCTGTGTATGTTAATTCTCCTACTCTTCTGACTGGTCGACCTGGTGTTTGATGTTTACATCCATCGCTCCCTTCTGAGTTTCCTGGTCTACAGCATCTCTTTCCTTTATCAAGGGTTCGACCAACTAATATGTTTCCATAAATAACTGAAATTCAATTTCTTCATCTGTATCCCAAAAGTTTTGACCACCAAAAACAGCAGTTATACAGATAGCTCACCTTCGTTTCAAAAATGAGCTGTAACAACCTCTCTACTCCCTCTCTTTAGGCCACAGCCGACCACCTTACGACCCCTCGAATGATCAACTGCAGAGCATTTTTCCACCAAATCACAGATTAGGATTCTTTATAGGCTTCAGCAGGTCTCCAGTACTCTCAAGTCCCCAAACAACAGTTCATCCATTTACCACATCAATCAACTATGCTCAATCCAAACTAGTTATGATCTGCTATATCAATCCTCTATCCTACTCATTTCAACTTTTTTACTAGGTATTTTCCAAATGTTAATTGTCATAAGTTCATACAGTTGAACAGCACCTTAGAAGTCCAAACCTCTTAAAATTAGCCTTAACTCAATTAATTATACATCCTAACCAAGTAACCAATTGAAAATTATAGAAATCTAATTGAATTGTCCTGAATTTTTCGTATTTCAAAAGCACAACTTGTGCATATCTTACCAAATTCTCAGCTGAAACAACTCTCTCTCACCTATGTGGCTCAAAAAAAGGTACAGGTTTGTGTCATTTCTGGCGAGTCGGAACAACTCAAAAACAGTCCAAAACCTCACATGATCAGTTCATACTGAACAGAGTTTCTTCCGACAGAAAATCTTCTCCTACATCCATCTTTATAGCTTCCTAAATTTTTGCGATGCTGATATGATGCATCGTCCAACGGAAATGGAAGTTAATGTTGAGGATCGATACGTCATTTTTGTCTTTGTTCCTTCTTGAAGGATCTGTTTCTGCATTTATGTGCCTACTGTTCCAATTCTCCTGCTTACTTTGACTTCGCACTTCTCCAACTTTCTGCGGCTATGAAGATTATTCACAATGAAAAAGATTATTCACAACGAAAATGTAACTAAAAGAAAGTTCCGAGTTGATTTGTGCCTTGGTTTAACAATTTCAACCGGAGGGTTTTTGAAGGCAACTGACGTTGTTGCCCGGGCTTCATTCAAGCTCTGCTCTTCTTTCTCTTTGATTACCCTGGAAAAAATCTGAGCCTTTTCTTTAGCTTTCTTCATTCACTCTTCCCTTCTCTTTCGTATCCCTAAAAGGATTAATACCTCACTATTTTCGGGAACACTTTGTTATATGCATAGGATAAGATCTCCATAGTGCTACCATTCCTTTAAGCACGCCGATATCTCATTATAATACGAGAGATGATTGTTGGCAATAGGTGTACCATGGACCAGTCTTATTGTGTTTGCGCTCCACCTAATATAGCAGTCAACCAGGCATACATGATACCAAGTACCTCAAACCTACATTCGTCGTTCACATTCCTTTAGGCTGGATTGCTTGGTGCATGCATCCTAATGTCATACTCCACCATCTTTGTGATTTCTGACGTAGATTTGTACTCTGAATCAACTATAATATTAGCACCTGCTCTATGTTTACCATTATTTTGACCTAAATTCCACTCCTTTGAAACATTCAGATTTTCCCATATGTTGCCCCTACTCCCACCCCATGTCTTTACAATGTGTCTAACATATTTAGGAGGCTTAATCGGGCGTAAAAAGTTGAAGTTTCTCTGTGTTTCTGCCTACTCATCAGGATAACTCTTCCAAAACATGTTGTGTGCTTAGCAACCTCATATTGTATATTCATTAATGGTTAATTATCCGTTCATGACCGCTCGATGCAACGGTGCCCTCTAGGGCCTTGCCTTTACACAATCTCCCCCAGCACTGATCAGCTTGGTTCTCTCAGATTACTATCAACTGCATATTTTGCTTTTAAATTACGCTTCCCTTTTATTAGGTG
Organism: Solanum rostratum; assembly: GCA_029948455.1. Lineage (NCBI taxonomy): Eukaryota > Viridiplantae > Streptophyta > Magnoliopsida > Solanales > Solanaceae > Solanum > Solanum rostratum. The sequence continues at coordinate 41,742,724 of CM057056.1, forward strand.
ACTATAAATACATATCAATGTTTGGTCACCTTTTTAAAGTTGTATTGCTATAAGTGTATTAAAAGTAGCAATCAAAATTTGTTAAGAGAAAAAAAGGCATTCAAAAACTTTCAAAAGAGAGAAAAGTTACTAATATTGCTTTCAGTATCAATCCAGTAAAAACCAGAGAAAACGATATATTTTTGCATTCGCTTTTGTTGAATTCTGGAATACTTTAGTGTGTTGTATCAGTCCATAGTCATAATTGTGATTATGCATCAGCATCAGACCATACTTTAGTGCTTACAATCTCTAATATCAGGAAACCAGTAGCTTAAGCATCAGATTTCTAAGAAAATATATTCAGGACTGCATTGGGATTATGCAGTCTGTGTAAATTCGTAAACTTTAGTTTTAGATTATTCATCTTCCATGTATGACATTAGCAAGGAAAAAATGAAATACAGGCAGTCTTCAGATTTAATTAGACATGAAGCTAGAGACATTGGACTATTCAGACAAGATGCCTTGATTGAATGTTCAGGTGATATTTAGGATATAACCACGGCATTGTACATTAGGGTCAGTCTAGCAAGCTTTAAGTGCACGGGCTTAGGCGTGGGTGGTCGATATAGGTGCAAATACAGTGGTCATCGATCAATCAAGAGACTAATCTCTTTTGTTTGGGCCGTTGTAATCTTTCCCAAGCGCCAATGGGCAAGGCTCAACAGTTTCAAGATTTAGGCAGAGTTTTGGGTCTTCCTTCTCGAATTGTTCTCTCAAGCGCGTCTGCGCATAGATTCCTTAGGTTTCCGTACCTTAGGGCTCTCCTTAGGTTTGCAAATACATAGGAATGATAACGGGGGAAAACCCACTGACCAAGCAAGTAACACATTAGCAATCTCTTTTCAGCTTCAGATCTTCCCCCTTCTATATTGCAAAGGAATTGGTGTCGTCACCTTCAGTTTGGATCTTCCACATGCACACAGTTTGTACATGCCAAATGTCGGCACAGTCACCTTCATCATTCGGTCAAAAAAAAATAAGGATGCTTACATACAACATGACAGGAGGTAGAGAGTTTTAAAGCTTTGTCCAGAAGAACCTATGTACATAAATGTTTGTGGATCAGAAGCTTGTGCTCTCTGTTGTATCCCCTTGTCTCTCTTCGATTGTCTAAGTAGTAGTACCTTCTCTTTTCGTTGGTAATGAGAAGGAATAGGAAGATTCCCAACTGTAATCTCTTCAAAAAGACGCAACGTTCACCTTTTACTCCCACTTCTTCCTTAATGGGTTTGTAGTTGTTCGTACATCGTCTTATAGGTGTCTTTTGAGTAGAGCACTATAATATTCCCACTTTACTCTTCCTGTATATTAATGACCTGTACTAGCTCGCAAACAATATCACAATAGAAAGCAAGTTTGCAAACTTTGTACAGACAGTTCTCGTACTCTGTATTGGGAAGGTAGGTTTAACTGTCGGTAAAACAATTGGTTATTTATGGAGTTCGTTGACTAATAGTATTAAAAAATATTGCTAAATATTGCTTCTACAGCAAAGGAAGTACTACAAAAATAGTATGAGTTCATCGTTGTTGTTGATGTATATTACGTTTGTAACCTCTCGGAAAAATTTATGTGCTATTTGTCTGCTCTATATTGTTATTTGTCTATAAATTTGGCTTCATCATCTATTTGCCGCGACATTGTGGTTTTACATTTGAGTTATAGTGCCTTCTCTCCTATCAAAGCATATTTAAAATAATTATGGTTGCTGGACTAAAAGTCACTGAATCAGGCTTTACTGATGAAGGACAACTACTCTCATTTCTGGAGAGGACTGCAAGTTCTTTTGGTAGACACAGTTAGGGAAAACCGTTTTCCGCATTTAGAGCAGTTCCAAATAATGTGCCTGTTACTCCTATTAATAATCAGTTACTACATATAATATCCGCTATTGTGGTATTTATTTTAGAACATAGAAGAGAAGGTTGTCACTTCTGACCAACAATTATGCTGTTACATATATGCGGACATCTTAGATGATAAAATTACAACATCTCAACTACTTTTCTCATCTTCCAGTTACCTAGGATGCATGAAGTATGCGACAGCAGCACTATCCACATGCAGACCAAAAATAACTCTTTCTTCATGCTCTGTCTTTGGAATTTCATAATTGTGGTGCTCATTTCTGCATTAACCAGCTGCGGTTTAGCCTCTTCCTCTTTCCATTGTTAGGCTAATGATGAAACTCCAGCTCATGGACCTTAGCTGCTACTACTTCCAGACTTGCTATCTTTTAGATAATGACAGTGTCCGCATCGCCACTCTTTAACATTGAGAGAACTTGATTAATTAATTTGCCACCATCTTTGTTATCTGTTAAGAGAAGCACATGCTCAGATTAGTATAATGAAAGGACTATGCCACACATGCTACAGTTCATTAGACGTACATATTTATGCAGTGTTGCTTTGGCCTTACTTATACAGTTATTTGGTTCTTATATGTTCTTCATTGTGAAACAGATTCTACATAGATATAGCAACGGTAATCGCTCCGCCAGCTAGGAAAATTACAACTTGCTCACTCCACGGTCTAATCACTGCGGTAAATATCTAGAACCTTATCTCTCTAATAAGTTCCTTTCTTTCGGAAAAACTACCTAGGGATACTCCCCTGCATAGATCATTTCACCCCTGCTACAATAATAACATCCCATGTTCTGTCTGCTCCCACACGCAAATTGACTTCCCGCACAGTCAATATTGCCTGCATTCTTACTACAACATCTACATACACAATATAATACAGCATACTGTAACTACCCATATATTTTTATGTCTATAAGAAAATACATATGTATTCTATGAAATCAAACCTCTTTACTTACCCCACAAAGGGTGAAGCAGATGCCTATCAACAAAAGAACTCAGGTTGATTCCCAAATGCAGAGAAATCTTAGGCGTCGCACGGCCTATAAAGAAATGCCACCTGCACAAAAGGCAGCTCTTCTCCAGCAACGTCGCGCCAATTACGCGGCGAGAAAGAATTGTCCCTTCCATAGGCAGTTGCTCCACGCAGCCGCCTGCTTCCCCCCAAACGCCACCCATACTCTGTGCACATAATGCCCTGCTCCTTACTGGCCAACCTACAGCTGGTCAAAATGGTTCGTACGGTGCAACCTCTATTATACTCCTCCTACATATAGAAGTGCTCCTTACAGTTCTTCTATATTCCAGGACCAGGACACAAAGTAGGACAGATAAGTCTTTCGAACATAATGCAGCTGCCCAGTTGTCCTGCAATTTTAAAACCTGTTCCAAGCTGCAAATTCTGTGCGGCAGTAAGATTTCAGTACGAAACTCCAGGTTTCTGCTGCAACAACAGCTCCATAAAGTTAGTATCACACCAGCTACCTCCGGAGTTAAAACGTCTTTATTACAACAGCTCTGAAGAATCCATCCATTTTCGGACTTACATAAGAACATACAATAATATGTTCGCATTTACTTCACTTGGAGTTAAATATGACAAAATGTTAGCAACCAGGACTAAAGGTATCTACACATTCAAAGTACAGGGACAAATGTACCATTTCTTGCCCAGCCTCACCGCATCAGATAATAGAGCCAAAAATATCCAACTTTACTTCTACGACAATGAGAATGACAGAATCAACCAAATGGCCTTCTCAGAAAACCTTAACAGATCTCTCATTACACAACTACTACATATTCTAAGAATTAATCCGTACTCTTTATTTCTCAAATCTTTAACTGAACTTCCTGATTTATCTAACTTCTACATCGCCCTTAAGTGCGATTCCACTCTAGACCAGCGAACATACAACTTACCCAGTGTTTCAGAAGTTGCAGCCATATGGACTGATGAGGAATCAACATGTCCTACTTCCACACCACACATTCGTGTGTACACTCACGACAACAACAGCCAAGTGGTTCATTATTACTACGGCTACTATGATCCATTACAATACCCTCTGTTATTTCCACATGGTGAAAGCGGCTGGCACTGCGGCATTCAAAAGGTTGCAGCCAACACTAGCCGCTTTAGAAATCGCAACTCCTGCAACTTTGCGCAACTTCCAAGTGTCACCACTATGTCCTCCATTGATGGATTTCTCAATGTAGAAGCAGAAGTTTTACACACAACAAGGCAAAAAAAGAACACGGTGTCCTGCCGTGAATATTACTGCTACAAACTTCAGATTTGACCTAATGAGAACAATACACCTTTGCATTCCAGAAGATTATTCCAACAATATTCCGTAGACCAATACATAACACTTGAGACACAAAGACTGGACTTCCTGCTATTCAACCAAGACCTATTCCGAACTGAAGTCCTTGCTGGACTTATGGACCTGGAAAGAATCGGAGAAAGAGAGGCTTCAAATATTGGTAGAAAAACCTTCCTCCCTGCCAGCTTCACCGGAAGCCCAAGAGATATGCGACGTCGATATATGGACGCCATTGCCTTAGTACAACACTTTGGAAAACCCGATATCTTTCTAACAATGACTTGTAATCCTTCATGGCCCGAAATAACAAACCTCCTATAACCTATAGATGAAATACAAAATAGACCTGACCTAATAAGCCGAGTATTCAAAGCCAAAGTAGAAGAAGTAAAATCCGATATTCTTAGAAAGCACCTATTTGGGAAAGTAGTTGCTTATATGTACACTATAGAATTTAAGAAAAGAGGTTTACCCCATGCTCATTTCCTCATAATACTTACTGATGAATATAAATTATTAACCCCCCAGTCCTACGATAGAATTGTATGTGCTGAATTACCAGACTCTAATAATAATCACTACCTCCATTCTCTGGTTATTAAACATATGATGCGTGGCCCTTGTGGAAACTTAAATCCTACTAATTCGTGCATGCGAAAAAGAGGCCATTGCAAATTCAAATATCCTAAAAAATATGCTCAAGAAACTTCAAAAGGGGAAAAATCATACCCTATTTATAGAAGACGAGATAATAGACAACTTGTAAAAGTTAGGAACCAATATCTTGACAACGTTTGGGTCGTTCCATATAACCCATATCTCCTAAGTAAGTTTAACTGTCCCATAAATGTTGAAATCTGTGCAGATATTAGAGTTGTCAAATACATCTACAAATACATCTGTAAAGGCCATGACAAAATAAGCTTCAATATTCAGACTGACGACTCTGTTACAGAAGTAGATGAAATACGCGAGTACCGCTCAGCCAGATGGGTTTCACCCCCAGAAGCTATGTGGCGTCTATTCGCTTTCCCGATTAGTGAAATACATCCCACGGTTTACCACCTTCAGCTACATCTTGAAAATCAACAATTCATTTCCTTTAAGACATCGTCAACGCTGACATCAATATTAAGGAACCCTGGAAATACAAGAACAATGTTAACAGAATTCTTCCGCATGAATCTCCAAAATAAGGCAGCGAAAGAACTGAATTTGCTATACAAAGAATTCCCCCAGCATTTTGTCTAGTCAATGGGCAGCAAAATGTGGACGTATAGAAAGCAAAGTTACGCTATTGGGCGTATTGTCAACTTTCATCCAACAGAAGGAGAAAGATACTACCTTAGACTATTACTCATGAACATACGCGTCCCTACTTCATATACAGATCTACTTACTACAAACGGCAACACTTATAAGACGTTTAGAGAATCTGCTGAAAAAAAAAAGGCTTACTAGCTTCTGATAACAACTTAATTGAACGCTTGGTCGAAGCTACTGAATACCAGATGCCATGTAGCCTGCGCCATTTGTTCGCCACACTATTAGTATACTGCAATCCCTCTAACCTTCAAGATTTATGGAATAAATTTGAAAATTCCTTCTCCGAAAATTTTGCAAGCACAACAAATATACAAAGAAGTGATATTCGCTTACTTGTTATAAATGACATAAATAAAATATTGCATTCAATGGGCCGACATATAAATGAATTTAACCTTGTACCATAACAGATTACATCTCCTGTAACTTCTTCCAAAATTATACAAGAGGCTAGGGATATCCAATTAGAAAGAAGTATCATTGTGACGAAGGAAGAATTAGCCCTGCATACGAAGCTAAATGGTGAACAAAAAAGTGCTTGCAACATAATCCTTGATCGAATATTATCCCATGAATTAGGAGCTTTCTTCATTGATGGACCAGGGGGAATAGGGAAAACCTTTTTATACCGTGCTTTACTAGCAACTGTAAGATCGAAAGTACTTATTGCTTTGGCCACCGCAACTTCCGGTGTTGCAGCCTCCGTACTTCCTTGAGGTCGAACCGCACACTCACGCTTTAAACTTCCTATTGACATAAGTGAAAATTACAGCTGCAACATAAGTAAACAGAGTTCACTCGCTTCTTTAATTCGCGATGCACAGTTAATAGTATGGGATGAGATATCTATGGCTAAAAAAAAACTTGTTGAGACTTTAGACTTACTCCTCCAAGATCTTACAGGCACAAAGACGCTCTTCGGTGGAAAGGTCTTAGTTTTTGGCGGTGACTTCCGCCAAACCTTACCAGTAGTCAAACGTGGAACTAAAGAGGATTTCATTAACGAATCTTTACTAAACTCAAACATCTGGAATAATCTTGAAAAAATCCGGCTCACCCAAAATATGCGCGCACGCAAAGACCCCACATTTTGCGAATACTTATTACGGATTGGAGATGGGAAAGAGAGCGTTAATGAACAAAACAAAATTGAAATTCCAGAATCTCTTCTTATTCCTTACACAAACGAAAAAGATTCACTCCATACTTTATTCAGACACATTTACCCCAATTTAAAAATGCCTCAATCAGACGCACCTAGCATTACCTCCCGTGTTATCTTAACAACAAAAAATGAATTCGTAAATGAAATTAATGTAATGCTTATAGAACAACTCTCCAAAAAAGCCAGAACATTCATCGGTATTGACGTAACTATAGAACCGAAAGATCAACACCAATTTGAAGATTTCTTACACACACTAAATCCACCAGGTTTACCACCTTATAGGTTAGTCCTCACTGAAAATTGCCCCATCATATTACTACGCAATCTAAACCAATCGGAAGGTCTATGTAATGGTACCCGTTTAATTTGTTCCGCTATCAAAAACCACATTATCAGCGCCAAAATTGCTACGGGCGATTTCAAAGGAAAACATGTCTTCATTCCCCGCATACCTTTACTATCTCCGCAAGATGAGAAGCTACCCATTCCATTTAAAAGAATACAATTCCCCGTTCGATTATGCTTCGCTATGACTATTAATAAAGCGCAAGGTCAAACGCTAGATTTCGTAGGAATTTACCTACGTGAACCCATTTTCTCACACGGTCAACTTTTACGTTGCTTTATCCAGAGCACAGACTTCACGGTGTATAAAAATAATCATACGACCACCAACAGCAGATAATCGTGACGATCATTCCACTCACAACGTAGTATATAATGAAATTATTGAAAAGGCTTTCCGCACAGATGCATAATCAAACCACTTCTTCGCGCCTTCACCATCACGTATCATCTTACCAACTATTACTCACACTGTTACTACTCATAGAATAGTACTCTTCTCTTTGGAAGATCGCTCTTTCTCACATTGTTTGTTTATTTTGCAGGATATACCAAATGGAACAACGACTCAACATACATGCTATTACACCCGAAATATTGGACTGGACATGCAAGGTGCAGCTCGTAGATATCGGCAAACCAGGCGAAGGTAAAGAAAGGAAGATAAAATACATGAATATGATCTTCCAAGACGAGCAGGTACCTTCTTATTTCTCCTTTGTGGTTGTCCAACTTCCCCCAAAAAAATCAACACTTTTTTCGGTTCACCTCACACTTTCCCCAAACTATTAGCATTGCATAATTTCACACCGCTTATGCTGGGGAGCACTATATAACACCAAACTTCCTCCTATATTTTCAATCATATTTGGTTGGCTTAGCCAACTTCCTTCACACATGGATTACCTCCTCCAAAAAAAAATAGGGGACACGCTTGCTGTAGACTACATTTACGCACAACAATCTCATATTTATAAATGGCCACATGGTTTCTACCATCTTTAACTGCAAACGTTACATGTCTGCGTTGCTCTTACTTGGTCTCCCCTTTACTGTAACAGAACATACAACTTTTTGGGCTGAAATGGTGTTTTTAAATTCTTTGTACTTATTCTACTTTCAGGCAACTCATTTGCAGGAAAACCAGGTTAAGGCAATTGTTTATGGTGCTGACATCTTCCTTTATCAAGAAAGATTCACCTTGTTCCACACCTATTTGATCACAAGTGCCCGAGTGCAACAACCTACTTTAAGATATGAGAAGCCCTTGCACACATATGAATGGATTGTTGACAAAAAAACCATTGTTGACTCAATTGGTAAAGATCAGTCAGATGACACTCAAGTCAATCCATCTGCACCAGATGATTTACATGAAGATGCACTACCACCACCCAGCATCGTCAGCATGGCATCATTTCAGGAAATTAATGAAGAGGCATCCCGAAGCACCAAAGAACAGCTCAAGAATGTTGAATTCAGTGTGATTCCTCCACCTTCTTCGTGTACAAACATACAGTTCAGCAAAACTTCTAACTTCTCCTTCTCCTACCTTAACAGATGTGTTATGTATTGTTGTAAACTGCTTCCCACCAAGATATCTAACAAACATGCAAAAAAGGCTACAAGAACTCATTGTCATTGACACAAGGTAAGTCGTGGAACGCATTAATAATTTTCCTTCACCCATTTAGTACTTCTGATAGAGTAAAATTGTGCCTCCCCTCCCCCTACTTACACTGCATCTATTTTTCCGCTGCATCTCCATACTCTCTTCATCTTATTCCTCTCTCACCAGTGTACAGTTTTAATTTTCCGAAATTCAAACTCACAGTAAATAGGCTTTCACTTTCACACTCTGGGAAGACACTATTATTGAAGATGAGGGAACACAACTCCTTGCCCAGTTTCCAAATCATCCTATTATCTTTGCCAGATGTGTTGGAGTTTCCAAATACAACGGTAAGTAACTGTCATCAAAGTGCACTACCCTGAACTAACTACCGCCTTAGTGGTTGTATTTATGGTAATACATGCATATTTGAATAAAGTTCTTACCTGATGTAGGGACCTCGCTGACAACAAAGTTCAACACAACAATACAAATAAATCCACCGTACTCACAATGTGCACAGCTGCAAACCTGGTAAACATTGGTAGCATTTTCGCTCGATCTCACCCTTCTATGCGTTCTTACTTTCTTACCTTCTATCATTTCCCTATCAAATAGGATTGCATCCAACACAGAGATGCTCAACTCTTTCGCAGTGCGAAGTACGTCTCAGTCAGGATCTCTCATTGCTGCTCCAATAGAAGAAAAAATAGTGCCCATTGCCCAGATCCAGACACAACAAGATGTTAGTACAATTAACACAACAACTATTCCGCCACTATTTATAACAACTGTTATTACAGACATATCACTTAGCCGAACATTGCTACACAAGGACAGCCTTTCACCATTGAAGCAAGGATAACTCTCCCGAAATACTTCAGCTCTTGCTATGTGCTAACATGCCCGAACTGCAGACAAGAAGTAAGAAACCTCAAGAAAAGAAAATTTCATTGCACAAATTGCAATGAGGAAAACATGCTCACCTCCAGGTACCTCGCTCTCTAATCTTGCGTACAAAATGCAACACGAAGAAAATCGCATCACTAAAAACCTACTTCAATATTCCATTACTTTTCTCTAATATTTCAGAAAAATGGGTCTCTTCTATTTCAACAAAATAAATAGGCACCGACTCATTCATGTCTTTAGAATAGGAGTGCTCATTAATTTCTTTTTGTCCTCTTGCCCGAATTTATAACTTGGGGTAAGTTTTCATCTCAATTATTGGCATATTTCAATTCTATCCATATCACCGAAAGCTTTTATTGAATCTTCAAATCTATATGCTCTACAAAGAGCAAGATCCTATGTACTTTTCTTTTTCACAAGAAAAACTTCACGGGTAATGAGAATTTGAGTGATTTTCCTAATTTTATTTATATTTATGTCTCTTTTATTCTTGCGGCATGCTGGTCCTGCACTTAACTAATATGATATTGTTGGTTGTTCTATGTTGAAACTCTTATGCAATCCTAAAGTAGATGTAAAGATAGATGAATATGCTTATATATAGAGTTTATGGTGGTAATGGATGGGGTTTATTGTCTTGGAAACAGACCATGCTCACTTAGAGTTTAAGGGAACTGCAAGTTTAGTCAAGCTTATAGACCAGTGTACTGTTTTTTAGCAAGTCACACAGACCAATGTACTACTGATATTATTTTTCTTTTTCAAAAGAAAAACTTTACGGGTAATAAGAATTTGAGTGATTTTCCTAATTGTATTTATATTTATGTCTCTTTTATTCTTGCGGCATGCTGGTCCTGCACTTTACTAATATGATATTGTTGGTTGTTCTATGTGGAAACTCCTATACAATCCTATAGTAGATTCAAAGATAGATGAATATGCTTATATATAGTGTTTATGGTGGTGACGGGTTGGGTTTATTGTCATGGAAACAAACCATGCTCTCTTAGAGTTTAAGGGAACTGCAAGTTTAGTCAAGCTTATAGACCAGTGTACTGTTTTTAAGCAAGTCACACATACCAATGTACTAATAATATTTATATCTTTCCTACCCTACTTTAAAGAAGTTTCTTAAATATGTTTAGAGAGAATGATCCAAGTATTTTAGAGTTGTATGTTCCAAGATGCATTTGCCTTGTACAAGTGATATAAAAAAAAGGCTTATACATTATTTCTTCGTCTTTCTATTCCACTTTAATTTTTGACGTTGCATAAAGCAGTTTCTGGAATTTCATGTTATGGGTTAGTTTGTGGGCTATATATGTAACACCCCAGTTTTTTTTCCCCAAAGATTGAATCGTCCTGCATATGATATACGATCTTAATTGATAATTGTTAATTGAGAATAGATGTTAAATTTAATTTCCTAGAGTGAGAATAAAATTAGAGTTGATACATGATCTTTTACATCAAGTCGAGTTCAAAGAATTTCTATCCATTAAGTTTCATATGAGTTAATGGGAGGGTAAACTTCAAATGACCATATCTCCTAAAGTATAATGCGATAGGTGACCCATAATATATCAATTTAAAGATCTTTGAATTAGCTTTCCAACGCATCTTATTTCGTCTTAATCCGAATTCAGAGCAGAGAGTTATGACCATTTTATTGAAGACCTGCAGAGCTGTCTAAAGATCCGCGTCGCGGACACATCGCGGACCCTCTCTGGATAAGCTAACCGACATTCCTTTATTTTATTTTGAGGTTACTTTTATCCTAAACCCTTTGGGGGTCTATTTAAGGCCCCAAAACGCATAAAACGTCAGTTTTCATGATTAAAAACCTTCTCCTTCACTCCTAAACAAAATTGCTCAAGAATCATCAAGAAAGTCATCAAGTTAGGATTAATTTTCAAGATTCATCATCAAGGTGAGTTATTCTTCATAAGCTTTAAGCTAATTTCTCTATCTATTCATGAATCCCTAATAAAGTCTTGAATCATAACCTAGGGTTTCAAGAAAACGAATTCAAGAATTCTAAGAGATGATTCCTTGATTCTTCTTTTTCAAGAATTATGGTTCTTAATCAAGAACTCTAAAGATTCTAAGTCCAGAATCCAAGAATCAAATATGAACCCTTCAAGCAATGTTTTTCTAAGTTCTTCTACTCTAAAAAAACTACCGAGATTGAGGATTTTCTCCAAGAAAGCTAGTATTCGTCAAATTTTGATTGTAATATCAAATTTCCAGGTATGTAAGGCTAAACTAAAACATGGGATTGTCCTCTCATGTGCCCTATAGAGGTCATAGATGAGTTGATGATTGAAGAGTCTACATGCATGATTTCTTTGATGGATTTTCTTGAAAATTATGTTTGAAATTACATGTTTTCTATGTTGATGATCATCATACTATTTGTTTTCTTAAATTGAATATTTTCTATGAGAATTTGCATAACCCTACATGACTATTTTGAAAAGCATGCATGATGAACTTGAGGATTGAGTCTAGAGACTAGGATTGTGATTGTTGATTGTGATTGTGATTGTGATTAGAGAATGATGAGTCTAGAGCCTTGAGTTAGGATTGTGATTGTTGATTGTGATTGTGATGAGAGAATGATGAGTCTAGAGCCTTGAGTTAGGATTGTGATTGTTGATTATGATTGTGATTGTGATGAGAGAATGATGATGAGTTTGATAGAGTTTGATTGTTTTATGAGTCTCTACAAATGAACTCTACCGACGTGTTTATTCACTTGATTCATAATGATTGATCTAAACCTTGAGTCATTGATGAGATTGATTGATGAGAGGGTCAAAATCCCTATGAGATTGATTGATGAGAGGGTTAAAGTCCCTATGAGCTTGATTGATGATAGGGTTAAAGTCCCTATGAGATACCGATTGTTGACGGGGTTAAAGTCCCTACGAGATTGGTTTGATTGGATTGATGATTTTATGAGCATTGAGTCGGAAGGAGTATCGAGCACCGAAATGGGTAAGAGTGAGTCCTACTCGAACTCATTAAACTATGTCGCCAAGCATAGAAGAGGTTTTCCTCTTGAGTTGATGTCCCTGAAATCAATAGCGGACTTTGTTGATTGTTCTGTCTCCATCTTGGATTTATCCATTATGGTTTCGATTCGTCCCTACCTGACAAGTACGGGACGGTCGTGGCAACACCGGCGGGATTGTTGTACAATCACTGGCTCATAAGTGATTGTTGTCGGTTAAGAGAAACTCCCATAAACTTCTTACCTTATTCTGAGTCTGAAGGAAATGCGATGAGACGAGATGAGATGTGCTAAAATAGGTGAGCTCCCTTGAGAGGAGCCTGAGATGATTGATGAGGTTTGAGTTGTTGATATGTCACTTGTCTACTCTTTATTCTTGCATAGATAGACATTTGACTAATGATATGATTTGATGTTTATTTTGAGTTGATATTGTTTCCATATTATTCTACCGGTTTCTGTTTCACTCAGCTATTTTACATACCAGTACATTCCAAGTACTGACGTCCACTCTGGACTACATCGTTTTATGATGTAGAGGCAGGTACTAGAGATCATTGACAGGCGCTCCGTTGAAGATCTGAGATTCGAAGCTGATTTGGTGAGCCTCCCCTACTCCGGAGGATCCACTACTTCTATTTCATCATGCTTTAGAGTTAGATTGGACTATTTCTTTTATTTTTATTTGGGTAGCCATGGATTTGTCATTGGCACCACATGATTTGTGATAGAGGCTTCATAGACGATGGTCGAGTATTGATGTTGAGATTGTAAGCTAGTTCTTTCTACTAGCCTTCATTATTTTATATATATTCTTTTGAGACTTTAGATGAGATGTGTCCATTACTTAATTATATTTTCCGTTGTTCAGTAGAGTTTATTTGATTGAATGATGTGATGAGGCTAAGTGGTTCGCTTGGGGACTAGCAATAGTTTCTAAGTGCCGGCCACGCCAAGGGTACCCTCCCGGGGCGTGACAAACTTGGTATCAGAGCACAGAGTTCAAGTGTCTTAGGGAGTCTATGAAGCCGTGTCTAGTAGAGTCTTTGTTATTGGTGTGAAGAGCTCCACATCCATAACTTGGAGGCTATAGGACATTTAGGAAAAGTTTCCCTTCTTTCATGTTCTGAATCGTGCGATAGGGCTATTTACTAAGAAATCTGCGATGATTTTTGCGTTGTTCTAAACCTTTCGACTATGTCTCATCTACGAGGCAACCAGATGGTAATGTTCAAACTCGTACAGAACGAGATCCTCTATGATAAAGTAATCATAATGGTAGAGAGACTGCACCAGGCTTGAGAGAAGCTGACTAGTGTGTGAAGATTGCTTGACGAGAAAGAGTGCACTATTACCTGCATGAATCGTGCATTTGAGTTAGCTCTGGATGTACCCAGACCATTTTTTGTTTTAAAACTTGCTTTCGATGTGACCCATGAGAGAGGAACTTATTTCTCTAAAGTGTTAATTGTTACCACCTAAGAGTGAGATGTGAGGTCTTTTAAACACTGAGTAAAATTGAATTATCCCAAAGTTAGAAGGATGATGATGGAAAGAAAGGGGCGAGATAGCAAGAGTGATGGCTAATTGAGGCTTATAGTTAGAGTTACGTACCTATTAAGTAAGTAATGAGGTGATGAGTCGATTGCCATAAGTTTGATGAAAGGATCGTAAGTACCCTATGATTTTCATGAGGAGGTATAGAGAAAGAGTTATTTTTGTATGTGGTAGAGCGTGCCCAAACTAGAAGAAAATTATATTGATGTGTTGTAGTATTCACACTATTGAGGGTGAAGTGTAGATGTTGAATGGGGAAAAAGAATGCTTTCAATGTGATAGGTCTAAATTAGGCTTATGATTTTAATTGAGAGTTCATGAGTCAAATAAGAAGATATGATTGAATAGATGAATGGTACTGAGTTGTGAGGAAGGGATGTGCGATTGAATACTCGCTATGAGATCTTGGTGGGCTTATGTTCCCTAAATTTTTACCTAGTAGTTATAAGATGGTATTAAAGAGGTATGTGATAGATTCACACATTAGTACTAGACCTTAAGCTTGAATTTTGAGTAGTGTTTAAGAGGAGACAATATCGTGAGAGTGATAGTGTTGGTTAGAGATTTGCCCTAAGAGGCTTTTCATAGTGTATGTTTGAAGATGAAGACGTTGATTTGTGAGGAAGTGATGCTATGGGCAGGGTACAATCGCCCCTAAGGTAAGACGAGTGAGACGAGAATTGCTCAATAGATAAGAAGAGGTTTGAGATATGTATCCATGAGTGTGTAAAGATGTGTGAAGCTCTAAGTTATGACTGCTATAAGATCCTAGATAGTTTCGTGTTGTCAATGTGGAATAGGTTGATGTAAGCATTCTTTATCAGCCCTAGTAATTAAGTTGATCGGGGCTTATGGATAGATGATGAGGAGTTTCCATGGTAGAATAATCCTTATGCAATTAAATTTATGGGAGCACTTCTAGCAGGCAAAAGAAGAGGTTAGATTGTAAGGGTTGTGGGAAGTGGTTATGTACGCTATAAGGATAGCAAATATAAGAGAGATTTCCATAGAGACTGGAAGGAGCTAAGAGTGATAGTGTTGAAAAGTTATATGTATGCGACTATAGCATAACAGAAGAGCTTAAGATATTCTTCTGGATAGTGATTCCTTGACCGTGTGGAAGTATATGCTCATAGCCTAGTAGAGGAAATTGATTTGCAAATTTAGAGAGAGGACCTTGAGAGCTAAGGGGGAGATGATGTAGCGCCTGATAAAATTACCAAAATACCCCTAGAGGGAGGATATGCGCGTAACACGTCTTCCAATGCTCGTATGGAAAATCCGAGTCCGGATTTGTGATCAGCATGAAAAATTGAGTGGGAAAATGGTCTCGGTCGATTTTTAGAGCAACCGGATCAAAAGATAATTTTTCGATCCGAGCACCAAAACAGTGTCGGTGCGCGACAGAGGCACGTCGCGCACCTATAGCGGAGTGACACTTGTATTCTTTTCAAATTTTTCGATGGGATTGAGAGAACTCGTTCAGAAACTTTTTCTAAAAGTACACAGTGTGCGACCAGTCCGCGTCGCGGACTGAGCCTTTTCTGACCTGAAAATTTCTAAATTTTCGAGGGGCATTTCGGTCCATTCCTAACACCTTCTAACCTTAGTACACGATCTAATAAGGTCGTTTTGACGTGAAAAGAGTCTAAAACCCTCATCCTAAGTCTTCTTTGAACAATTGAACAAGACTAGGGCTTGAGAGAAGATGAGAACAACTTGATATAGAAGAACCCGAGAGAGAATGAGAGTTCTTAATTCTGATGATGATGTGATGCCAATTCCTTTTTTAGGATAGAGATGGGGAGGAGGAAAGAGATGAGATCGTATGATGCGCAATAGATAGGTAAGAGTGTGCTGGTGTGACTTTGAGTGAGAGCTTATTGAATAGTGGAGGTAGAAGTGACAAGTAGGCTTGAAAAATCCTAAGACATATTTAAAGTGGATAAGGTGATAGGCTTGAATGTGTGGTTGTTATGGTGTAAGTATGGATGATAGACTATTAAAGACTTTGTAATAAGGGTTCCGAACATGGAGTTGAGTATTGAGGATTTGCTTAGTATGAATGTGATCATCTTCGGAATAACACCTTGAGGCGTAGAACTAGGCTTGAATGGACGAAGAAGAGGTGGTTAGGCAGAGGTTTGCATAAGAGCTATGAGCTTGCATTGATGGAGTAGAGTTCCATGAAAAGGAGCACAATTGAGGGGGGGACTTGAGCATGAGAGTGTCCTCTGAGTCTTGTTTATACGATAGTCCTATTCTTGATTTGAGTTGATGGCTTCTTTGCTGAGTTCGAAAGATTGATTGTCGAGGTTTTCAAATAATTGATATTGATTGAGTTCCAACGTTCCATTCGTGCTTGATCGTGAGAATGTCTAAGACGATATCTCTACTCTTGATCTGAACCGATTTGTCTATTTGAGTTGATGTGTCAATTCCTGGGTTTGAATAGAGATGGTTAAAGATTGATGAGGAGTCGAGAGTTTGATTGATTGAGTGAGTTTTGAGAAGAGTTATGATTCTATTCGTGCCTTGATATCTACCTTTACTCATCATTCGAGGACGAATGATCCCAAGGGGGAGATAATGTAACACCCCAGTTTTTTTTCCTCAAAGATTGAATCGTCCTGCATATGATATACGATCTTAATTGATAATTCTTAATTGAGAATAGATGTTAAAGTTAATTTCCTAGAGTGAGAATAAAATTGGAGTTGATACATGATCTTTTACATCAAGTCGAGTTCAAAGAATTTCTATCAATTAAGTTTCATATGAGTTAATGGGAGGGTCAACTTCAAATGACCATATCTCCTAAAGTATAATGAGATAGGTGACCCATAATATATTAAATTAAAGATCTTTGAATTAGCTTTCCAACGCATCTTATTTCGTCTTAATCCGAATTTGGAGCAGAGAGTTATGACCATTTTACTGAAGACCTGCAGAGCTGTCTAAAGATCCGCGACGGCTCCGCGTTGCGGACACATCGCGGACCCTCTCTGGATAAGCTAACCGACATTCCTTTATTTTATTTTGAGGGTACTTTTATCCTAAACCCTTTGGGGTCTATTTAAGGCCCCAAAACGCATAAAACGTCAGTTTTCATGATTAAAAACCTTCTCCTTCACTCCTAAACAAAATTGCTCAAGAATCATCAAGAAAGTCATCAAGTTAGGATTAACTTTCAAGATTCATCATCAAGGTGAGTTATTCTTCATAAGCTTTAAGCTAATTTCTCTATCTATTCATGAATCCCTAATAGAGTCTTGAATCATAACCTAGGGTTTCAAGAAAAGGAATTCAAGAATTCTAAGAGAGGATTCCTTGATTCTTCTTTTTCAAGAATTATGGTTCTTAATCAAGAACTCTAAAGATTCTAAGTCCAGAATCCAAGAATCAAATATGAACCCTTCAAGCAATGTTTTTCTAAGTTCTTCTACTCTAAAAGAACTACCGAGATTGAGGATTTTCTCCAAGAAAGCTAGTATTCGTCAAATTTTGATTGTAATATCAAATTTCCAGGTATGTAAGGCTAAACTAAAACATGGGATTGTCCTCTCATGTGCCCTATAGAGGTCATAGATGAGTTGATGATTGAAGAGTCTACATGCATGATTTCTTTGATGGATTTTCTTGAAAATTATGTTTGAAATTACATGTTTTCTATGTTGATGATCATCATACTATTTGTTTTCTTAAATTGAATATTTTCTATGAGAATTTGCATAACCCTACATGACTATTTTGAAAAGCATGCATGATGAACTTGAGGATTGAGTCTAGAGACTAGGATTGTGATTGTTGATTGTGATTGTGATTGTGATGAGAGAATAATGAGTCTAGAGCCTTGAGTTAGGATTGTGATTGTTGATTGTGATTGTGATGAGAGAATGATGAGTCTAGAGCCTTGAGTTAGGATTGTGATTGTTGATTATGATTGTGATTGTGATGAGAGAATGATGATGAGTTGATAGAGTTTGATTGTTTTATGAGTCTCTACAAATGAACTCTACCGACGTGTTTATTCACTTGATTCATAATGATTGATCTAAACCTTGAGTCATTGATGAGATTGATTGATGAGAGGGTCAAAGTCCCTATGAGATTGATTGATGAGAGGGTTAAAGTCCCTATGAGCTTGATTGATGATAGGGTTAAAGTCCCTATGAGATACCGATTGTTGACGGGGTTAAAGTCCCTACGAGATTGGTTTGATTGGATTGATGATTTTATGAGCATTGAATCGGGAGGAGTATCGAGCACCGAAATGGGTAAGAGTGAGTCCCACTCGAACTCATTAAACTATGTCGCCAAGCATAGAAGAGGTTTTCCTCTTGAGTTGATGTCCCTGAAATCAATAGCGGACTTTGTTGATTGTTCTGTCTCCATCTTGGATTTATCCATTATGGTTTCAATTCGTCCCTACCTGGCAAGTACGGGACGGCCGTGGCAACACCGGCGGGATTGTTGTACAATCACTGGCTCATAAGTGATTGTTGTCGGTTAAAAGAAACTCCCATAAACTTCTTACCTTATTCTGAGTCTGAAGGAAATGTGATGAGACGAGATGAGATGTGCTAAAATAGGTGAGCTCCCTTGAGAGGAGCCTGAGATGATTGATGAGGTTTGAGTTGTTGATAGGTCACTTGTCTACTCTTTATTCTTGCATAGATAGACATTTGACTAATGATATGATTTGATGTTTATTTTGAGTTGATATTGTTTCCATATTATTCTACCGGTTTCTGTTTCACTCAGCTATTTTACATACCAGTACATTCCAAGTACTGACTCTGGACTACATCGTTTTATGATGTAGAGGCAGGTACTAGAGATCATTGACAGGCGCTCCGTTGAAGATCTGAGATTCGAAGCTGATTTGGTGAGCCTCCCCTACTCCGGAGGATCCACTACTTCTATTTCATCATGTTTTAGAGTTAGATTGGACTATTTCTTTTATTTTTATTTGGGTAGCCATGGATTTGTCATTGGCACCACATGATTTGTGATAGAGGCTTCATAGACGATGGTCGAGTATTGATGTTGAGATTGTAAGCTAGTTCTTTTTACTAGCCTTCATTATTTTATATATATTCTTTTGAGACTTTAGATGAGATGTTTCTATTACTTAATTATATTTTCCGTTGTTCCGTAGAGTTTATTTGATTGAATGATGTGATGAGGCTAAGTTGTTCACTTGGGGACTAGCAATAGTTTCTAAGTGCCGGCCACGCCAAGGGTACCCTCCCGGGGCGTGACAATATACTAGGTATGTAGTTGCTTCTCATTTTATTGCTTATACTAGGTATGTTGTTGCTTCTCATTTAGGCTATATATATAGCAAGGAGATGTCTAAAGAACCAATTCAGTTGTTCTGATCTGTAATCATAGTGTAAAAATTATATTAATAGCTCTCGACAGCTGGATCTATAGGTTCTCATCTTATTTATTAAAGTGCATCTCTGTATCACTTGGAATATTTCCACATTGTCTTTTTTGGAACTATTCTTTACCTGCTATGATAACACACTACATAGGAATGTGCATACAAAAACACATGCCATGTAATGGCTTAAGGAAAAGAAATTGCTATTTTCCCATATTTCTACTCTCCTACCATTTTCTTTTCAATAGCCAGGGTATGCACTAATAAGCATATCTCTGTTCCACCCTATAAAAATTAAAGGACTCATAATTTCAAAAGTCTACTCAATACACATATATATATGCATGTAATATAATTTACATATATAACCATAGGTGTCGATTTGAAGTAACTCTTGAGGATGCATCAGGGTCCATAATAGGCATCATTATGGATGAAGAAGGAGAACAACTATTATCTCTCACTGCAGAAGAGATTTACAATCGAGCATCCACTGAGGTAAGCCCCCCACCCCTAACCATCAATACAATCTTCAGATTACAGCAACAAAAACTACATAAAAAAGATTCACCTACAGCTTCAGTCACAGTCACCACAACATGATCAGCTGAAGATGCAAGACAAACTCTTCAAAATTCAAGTGAAGAAATCCTTCCCTCGGGCTGGACGCACTATCTCTCTGAGGGTGTTCATTCTGGCCATGACTAAAAAGGAAAAAAAGGTCACCTTCCCTCACTGCACCACCCTCCGCTGACAGCGAAGGAAACAACAAACGCCAGAAAAAGAATCTCCTCTCTTCGGCTGACGAAACATCTGAATCAAGGAAAAAGGCCACCAAACTTAAGCTGAAGGAACAAATTGAACCACCAACGCCAAACAAAATGCAGTAAAGGTAATAACTACTACCTATTCAAAACATACTAATAACTCCTCCATTTTCTCCTGCTCTTACCCATTCAAAACAGCACTAGCAGGTCTATTTTGTATTCACTTTTGTTTCATACAAAACACAGGTAATTTAGCAGAAATCCCTCCCCCCCCACCCCCCACACAGGGCATTTCCAACAAGAAAATAAATTACCGAATAATATATTACTTACAAATTGTTCGTCCAAATATAAGGAATTAACCTTTCACTTTAACGTGCGTAGGCTCTTGGAAGGAACGACACATTTTGCTACAACTTGCTGCTTTTGTGTTTCCCACCACCCAGTCATAACATTCTCCACAACAGCTTGGAGGTAAGCAAATCCTACAACACCTACGCCGAGAGGCAAGACACAAAAATCTAAGAATCTACTCTTTCCGTCGTTCTCCAGTTCCTCGGGTAAGTGATGTCTCTTCTTTTCGTTTCTTCTTCCTTCTTCTTCTTCTTCTTCTTCTTCTTCTTCACTTCTTCAGCTCTCTCTTCTTTCTTTCGTTTTACCCCTTCTCTTTCTTTGTTCTCTTCAAATTTAGACTCCCGATTCCCTTTCTGCACTTGCTTAAACTCTCCTTTTACTCTCTACTGTTAAAAAGACTTCTTCAACTTACTTTGACTCAAAAATGTTAATGTTCCTGCTGTCTACATGTTGCTCATGCTGGCTCCTGTTTCCTAGGAGGCTATGATTCATTTAGTATCAGCAAAAAATTACTACTGTTTCCTAGGAGGTTATGATTCATTTAGTATCAGCAAAAAATTACTACTGACTCGCACTCTACAAGTTGCTTCACCTCGTGTTTAAACCTTCTTCCACTGGAAGCATTCAGACATAAATCGTTCTTTCGAACTAACCCACTTCCATTTTAACAAGTTTGTTCTTCTTGTAGGCTAAAACTACAGTTCGTGGATGTGTGCTCGGCTTTAACTGTTGGTAAGTTCTTCCCCACAGTTTTATTTCACTATTGCACCCTACTGCAGTCACGTCCATAACTTGGTACGAATTATTATGCCAAAATTCCCACCCTTCTTACTCCCAGCCATTGTACATTGGTTATGCACACATAGTAGAACTTGGAAATATACCAGGAACTGAAAAATTTCTCTTATAACACCACCAACTTAGGATAAACTGATGATTTCTAACACTCCCTTCTCACATACATCGCAGCCAAGCATAAAGGAAAGTTCATCAACGCAGGTACTAGATAGGATTGCCAAATCCATCAAGTGGAGTTTCAATAGACACTACTTCTCCAGCTTGCACGCGCACAACTACAACAGAGGCATCCACAACTATGACCTTCGGTCCTCCTATTAAACTAGGACTTTACTTATATAAGTTGTAAAAAACGTTCGCAACTTCAAATGAGCCTTATCAGTGTATTCACGCAATATAACATATTATCGTGATGACTTTATCACTTCCATTATCCGATCCTATTTTCCAAAACAACAACTGACTGTAATATTTTTGTCAGAGCACGGGCACCCACTATCTAGTATATATATATGTATGTCTTAAACTAGGTTTAAAGGGAAAAAAAAGAGGAGAGATGAAATAGCATTATTTAATTTTTGCATAGAAACAAATAATATAAACGTAGAGCATCACATGTTGGGAGTGTCCTCATTTGTACTCCCTCAATCCATTTTATGTGACATTCGTTTAAAAAAATATCATCTTAATTTAATTAGAAACAATTTAACTTTGACATTTTCTTTTACTTTTAATAAAAGGATTGTCAGTTACACAAATATCTAAGAATGAATTTAGATCACAAGTTTTAAAAGTCTTCATTTTTTTTTAAATATCGTGCCAAGTCAAAGGGTGCCACATAAAATGAGATAAAGGAAGTATTATTTTATTGACGTCACCATAACAAGAAAAGAACACAAATTAATATTGGATCATGCTTTCTAGTGGTCGATATCAACAACAGTCAAGAAACAAGGAAACAAGCGTAATTTCCAGTAACTATCATCTCCAACGGCCAAGAAATAAGGAAGGCCACAAGCATTATAAAAAAACAATCAACAAACAAGATTCATATAACCAAAAATAACTCAATAATGCCAAAATCATATCTTTGTGGAGCATACCTTCCAGTGATAAACAAGAGACAGGGGAAAGCACAAGCATTACATGTAAAAAATAAGAAAGAGAATTATAACCAAGACAACCCAATGATACCAAGACCATATCTTTGTTAACATGTTCCGGTACTAAATAAGAGGAGAGTTAAGACGAAAATAAGGGGGAATTTTAAAACACGCATAACTAGTTTTATAACTATTTCAGCTAACAGATGACCCCTAATTCAGCTAATAGATGACCCCAAACAATGAATTTATAACTCAGACTATTCATTAACACTTGAACAAAATTAAGCTCACCATCAGGATGGTAACAACTCAATGGAATTTATTTATTATTAAACATTGACACATATGTGAATATTGATGCAGAACAGAGCTTGTCTTTTTTACCAAAATAATATAAACAAAGATGCTGAAACGAGATAAATGAGTATACTCAAAATGTGTTGGAAACAAACATAATAATCTTAAATAAACTACAACTTTAAGGAGGTTTTAACATAAAAGTTGTAAATGTTGAAAGTTGGAAGTTAATGATGGTAGAATTAACATATTTCATATAGAAAACAAAGGATAGTGATCGAAGCCCATGCCAACAACACAAGAACAGGTACATTTCAAAAAGAAATTTTATGGAGATTAAATATAGTCTTAATAATGAAACATCGAGAACATATTTAACCATGACAAATAAAGCAATAACAATGACAAACCATTTGTCTATCACTTGTAATAGCAAGAACGAATCTAGGAGCATTCCATTGTGAAGGGACGAGCTAGGTAGACTGAGAGATTCCATATTTACAAAATCAGTTCAATAAAGATAGAAAGCATGAATTCAAACTCAAAAAGAGAAATTTAGCTGCAAAATTATCGATTCTACTCAATCACAAACAAAGAAACGCCGAGACATAATTAAGGCAGTCTAAACAGCAAGCACAACAACTTAAAGATCAAAACAGACAAAATTAGAAGAGAAAAAAAATTATCTTTTTGCGAGCAACGAATGAGACTCGACGAGCTTAACAACGAATAGCTTCTACCACTAGAATCGAATTTCTACACTAACTCGAGACCAGGAACTCTCCACTTCAAAGCCCTCGAAGCCGACTAAACTTTCTGGAAAAAAGTATTAATTGTAACAGGGTTGTCAGTATCTAGAACCGTTCCCTTATCAATGAAGGAAAATGTGTTTATATAGTGGGAATTAGGGTATGTTTTTTTTAGAGGTGGGGGGGGGGGGGAACCAGGGTTAAAACGAGAAATTCGGGGTGGATTGAATTTGAAATTCCAAAAATCCCATCTGGGGGATAAGATTATTCGAAATTTTTCAGAAATTCTCAACGAATTTGAAGATTTGAGCCGTCGATTTCGCGAGAGAATGGTGTGATTGAGAAAATAATTTTTTATATTTTCAAAAGCTAATTGTTTCAAACTGTTAAAAGTTGTTGAGGGTAAAAATTAAATGTCAACAGTGGTCACAAAAAATTATTTTGTCTGTGTCTTTCTAGATGTTATATTGTGGGGTTTGTTTTGGGTTTCGTCCGAGGGCTGGAGAGATATGATAATTTTGGATCAAGATACCCTTTTGCATAATCTAAAGCTTCATTAAAATCATTAAAACCTTATATATATATATATATATATATATATGATTGATGTGATACATATACATAGGTGCTCCTAATGTTTAAATTTTTCTTTTTATTTGGAAAACGTGAGAATTTTAGATGTGTATTTCATGATCTATATCTTGTTGGATTATTAGGTTTACGATTCTTTAATTTTTTCTTTGTTTGGAATTCTTTGCTTCTGTAATTTTCTTTTTATATATAGGTTAGCGAAATTGTGATAGATTTAAAAAATTTTTATTACCAATTAATTGGTTTCTAGAAGTTCAAAATCAAAATCAAAACAATTTAGAATAAAGAAAAGTTGTCCACTTCTTAAAATTAAATAAGTAAATATATGAACATTAACGTTCTATTGTTTTAGTTTATCATAATATTGATGTTTAGAGAAAATTTACTTGTGATTTGTAGGAAAGTTTAAATATGTAATCTGCTCTTGATATTATGTGATAATAGATGTTTGTTGTTGTCAATTGTGGTCCTAACATAAAATTGATGTTCTAATTTTTATCAATTAAAGATCTTATTAATTCTCAATTATATTTGTTCTATTTTATAGTTAAACCTATTAATTGCTTATGCAAGCTCAAGTCACTCATATTTACGTGAACAAATTAAATCAGATTGAATACATGGGAAATTAGAAATAAAGTCTAAGCATTCATTTTATTATAACTTAAATATAATTTTTTTTTAAGTTATGTATTATATTAAAAAATTATTAATTACATATACTTGACAATAATTCTTAAATTATAGGAGCAAAGTATGTATATTGAACTAATAACTTTAATAATTGATACAAGACATATATATATATATATATATCTGTCTTAAACTAGGTTTAAAGGGGAAAAAAAAGAGGAGAGATGAAATAACATTATTTAATTTTTGCATAGAAACAAATAATATAAACGTAGAGCATCACATGTTGGGAGTGTCCTCATTTGTATTCCCTCAATCCATTTTATGTGACATTCGTTTAAAAAAAATATCATCTTAATTTAATTAGAAACAATTTAACTTTGACATTTTCTTTTACTTTTAATAAAATGATTGTAAGTTATACAAATATCTAAGAATGAATTTAGATCACAAGTTTTAAAAGTCTTCATTTTTTCTTAAATATCGTGCCAAGTCAAAGGGTGCCACATAAAATGAAATAAAGAAAGTATTATTTTATTTAGAGTAAAAAGTATTAAAATTACATGACGCAAATTATTAGTTTTATCTTCAAACTAAAATAGCTCTTTATTTGACTAATTAAACTTAAATACACCCGATGTTATAATATGAGTGAAATACACTCCTAAATTCGATGTATTTTAATTTAGTTAGTCGGGGTCGGTATTTTGTCTTTTATTTACATAAAACAATGGGAAATTGTTTGTACTAATTGACGTATTAGGACTCTTTTCCTACCAAATATACCCTTAATCAACGGGTGAAAGGTATGGTAATTCCGCAAATAACGTCTCTTTCCACTCTCACTTCTTTTCCTCTCTGCTTACAAACCTAAGTTTGGAAATTCCTTGTCTTTCCAACATTGCTTTGTGAATTGAATTTTTTTTTCTTAAGATAAGTTTCATCATTAGTTTTTGGTTTATGTCAACAACAACCTCCCACAAGATGACATTTGTTTTGTGGATCAACTGCTTTCTGTTTCCAAAATAATGGCTTGCTTGCTTCTACACAAATATAGTCTACCCTTTCTTCTTCTTCACTCGGATACTTGTATGGATGGATTATGTCAATACAGAGGAATTGAACAAATTTTGCATACTCTGTGCAGGTATCTTTAAATTATGGCTACTGTAGAGGTGTTAGAGAATGGAGGAGTTGGTTATGGTATAACTTCATGTCGGGATAATGCTTATGTGGGAACAGTGAATGGTGGCAAAAGAATGGAGAAATTGAGTGATGACATTTTGGAGGACTTGGATTTGTATTGGGAAGATATTAATAAACGCTTAACGGTTTCGAGGATGGTGAGTGACTCACTTATTAAGGGAATGGTAAGTGCTGTGGAACAGGAGGCGGCTCAGACAATAATGGCTAAGGAGATAGAATTGACCAAATTAAAGGAGTATTTGCAATTTCATGATGTGAGTCTCACTAAAACTGAATCTTTGGGGTCACCAGTCTTGCAGGATGTGCCAGAAAGTTTGAAGCATTTCACTTCATCAGATGTTTTCTGGGAACATGAAAAGACGAGAGAGATTTTAGGTGGACTAAGAAATTCAGCAACAGATGAACTCAAGAAGCTGAAGAAGGCCATTCATAGGGTTAGAGGTTCCAGTTCTATCAGGAGGATCTGCTCTAGTTCAGAGTTGGTGGGTCTGGGTGGCATCTTGCAAGAGCGAGAATCTGAAAGTTGGGTTCATGTGGACAAAACAGTGAAGCATCTGAAAATGATCATGGATACAATTTTTACACATATGGATGGAATGGTACAGTTGTCCAAGGCATCAATTGAGCGGTGGCAGGAGGAGCATCTAATTGAGGTTGAGGTTGAGGCCATGGTGATGTGGAATCTGATCCAAAGTATACAGGAAAATTTTGAGGACAAATTGTGGGATCAGTATAGTCAGTCTTGTGACGCTCGAGTTGAGAAATTGAATGAGATCTCTAGTCTACGAGATGACTTAGAGGTTATTTTGAAGTCATTGTCTAGTATAGAAACACGGAGTCTCACTTCACATGGATCGCAGGATGTTGACCACTTTAACCGCATGATTTCAAGTGAGCATGTGACATCTTCAAAGAGTGATATACCTGAAAAGTTTGAAGCTGCCACATTGAAACACATGTCACGGGAGGAAATGGTGGACTATTTTAATAATATGATGACAAAGACGAAGAGAGAACATGAATCCATTCTGGAAAAGAAAACTGATGACTATTTTTCTCTAAGAGCTGAATATCTAACTCTTATAGGAAGGGGGTCTGTTGTGCAGCATAAGAAAGATCAGGGGGAATTCGATTTTCTTAGAAAGAAGATCCCAGAAGTTATAATAAAATTAGAAGATATCTCTGTAGAGACTGAAATGTGTTCTGAATTTACTCGAAGACCTACATATTTGGATAGGTTGAAGGATAGAATTGACACCATTCTTTCTGAAAATCGTCAGCTAAGAGACTTGCTTAGAGATAAGAAAAATGAAGTGAGGTTTCTGTTGTCCGAAGTCTCTGCTGCTGCTGAGAAGAGTCTGCAACACTCCTTGGCTGAAGAAAACATGCAGAAGCAGATAGGAGGTATCAATTTACTGGTGGAAGATTCACAGATAGCAGCTTCAATCAGTGAAGAAGTGTATACATGTTTTCTAAGGGATCTCATTGGAAAGAAAGGTAGCGAAACTGATGAGTCAAACATGGAGTTTCTTATTATGAATGACATTTATGATATTATTTTGTCGGAAGCTTACGTTACTGCGAAAAGTACTTACAATTCTGAACTTGAAGACTCGGAGTTGGAGTATCTGATAATGCAAGATCTTGATGGAGTGATTTTTAGTGAAGGAATCAAGGATGCTCAGGACAAGCTCAAGCAATTGTACCAGGATTATTTGAATGAAAATGAAAATCGGATATTTCTTGAGATGAAAGCTATTCAGAAGGAATATGAATTAACCTTGGAGGTTGAAGAGAAGGAAAAACTAAAGCAAATGATTTATCTGCTGGAAAGATCAGTGGATGAAAAGGAAAAATTAGCAAGTGATGCATTAACTGCTCTAGCAAAGGAGAAGGAACAATTTGAGTTGGTAATGCAAGAGCTCAATGCTGTGAGAGAACATGCAAGTAGGGAGCAAAGATTAGTTTCTGAGAGCAATATGGAATTAGAGGTGATAAAAGGTCAGTTAAGAGAGGCATTTGAGCAAATTGAAGCAATGAAGGAAGTGACCCACCAGTTAACTCAAAAGCTTGTAAAGAAGGCGCAGGAGTTAAAAGAAGCTGATGACAAAGCAAAGATGGTCCTTGCTTTTTCTGAAGAAAGGCAGTACATTTTGGCCTTAAATGAAACCAAAGAAATTGAGCTAAGAAAGCATATGGAAGCATTAATTTGTAGGGTACATGAGTTATCAAAGATGCTTGCAGATTTTGAATGCAGGGCGAGTGGCAGTCTGGAAGCAAATCATGCTAGGTATGTGTTTCATAATGATAGTCAATGATTACCTTTTATGACTCAATACTTTTCCATGTATGGACTTGCAAGTCCTATCAAAATGTTTAGATACCAAAAAGGACTATCTGCAGATTAGAATTCCAAAACGGGTAAAAGCATTATTAAAATAGTAATAGCAATAATGTCATAAGAAATAAATGATCCTTGAAATAATCCTATATTCCAAAATGGTTTGATTTTGTAGTGGAACTATGGAATGTGTAATATTTTTATTAAAATATTCTAAAGCGTGGGCTTTAGAGAAGAAAACTGCCAAGGAGGAAAAGTAAAAATAGAAATGTAATACAAACAAACATAACTGTAGTTAAGCTATGTATATGATGTTGTGTCCTTTAAAGTCAGAACTCATTGGTGAAGGTCCAAGTAACAAATATTTGGACAAATGAATGGAAAAACTATAATTAAGCTATGCTTATGATGTTGTGTCCTTAAAGGAAGAACTCGTTGGTGAAGGTGCGAACACCATAACACCTTGATGACTGCTATACTAAAGCACCAATTAGGCGAGATCAAATACTCGACCTTGGCTTCACCAAGATTCAGGGCTTAACTGCGCTTGAAGAAATCCTTTAACCACACTATTTTTTTCTTACCTCTACGTGTTGATCAAGCAGATTCTCCGGTTGTCACCAATTTTCAACCTTTTTTGTAATAATGAATAACATCAGATATTCTTTCACATTGAGTAGTTCCATTCTTTTAGGACTCTGTTGTAACTTATTCCTTGTACTTAGGTTATAGATAAGTCTTATTTTTCTTAGTTTATCTCTTTGAAGTAGAGTTGTATAGAATCTATATATACTGATCTACAATGAATACAAATCAGTTAGTCATTTTTCTCTACTGCAATCCAATACTTTACATGGTATCAAGAGCCAATTAACTCTCACGAGTACAATTCTATCACAGAGCCCTCCCACCCTTCCCATCAAAATGGCCACAAACATCACTGTTACCAATTCTGATTCCACTACACTCATTGTTCAATTTAATCCTGTCACCCAGTTGCCAATCAAATTAACTGGCAGCCATAATTTTTCTCTCTGGAAAGCACAAGTGTCTATGCTTATGCGTGGACACAACCTTTTTGGCCATCTCGACGGTTCTCGCCCTGCCCCTGCTCATACAGTGACTCAAAACAATCAGGACGTCGCCAATCCTGAATTTGCTTCATGGTATCGCCAAGATCAGCTCATTCAAAATGCTATCTTGGCTTCAGTTGATCCTACGCTTGCTGCTACAGTTGCTGCTGCATCCTCTTCCAAGGCTGCTTGGGATGCTTTGCACACTGCCTATGCCAACAAATCGCAAACAAGAATCTTTAGTTTGCGCGATCGTCTGGCTCGTCTCTCAAAAGAAACTCTCTCTGTCGCTGATTATCTACACCAAGTTCGATCTCTCTGTGATGAACTTGCCACTGCTGGAGCTCCTGTGTCTAATGAGGAACTGATTGTCAAAATCCTCTCTGGACTTGGGCCTGAATTTCGTGAAATATCTGCTGCGATTCGTGCACGAGATTCTACTATCTCTTATCCAGAACTCTATGAAAAATTGCTTGACCATGAACTTTTCATAAAGCATGAAGAAGCAAAAAAGCCTCTGTCCACTCCAATTACTGCTGCCATTGCACAGCAAACGAACTTGCATCCTCGTCAAGGGAACAACTCTAATAAGCGCCAAAGTGCAAATTCCCCCAACACCAACCAGTCTGGTCGTGCCCAAACATGGCGCACTGGAAAAAACAACCAACAGTCGCGTTATGACAACACTTTGAAGTGCCAGTTATGTGATCGTCCTGGTCATTCTGCTAAAGTCTGCAGATCACAATCACACAATCACCTACAGGCCCGGGCAAACTATGCTGCTCGCAATCCAACTCAACAGGCTCCTTGGATTATTGATACTGGTGCCACCCATCATATGGCCTCAACTACGCAAGATCTTACTGATGTGCAAGCCTACCATGGTCCAGAGGAGATAGCAATGGGTGATGGTAACACCATTCCAATATCTCATACCGGTAACACTAACATAAGTGCATCGAATCAGCAATTTAAGCTTCTCAATACCTTATGTTCTCATGCTATAAATCATAATCTTCTATCTGTTTCAAAATTTTGTCGTGATAACCATACGTCCATTGAATTTTTTCCTTTTTCTTATTTTGTGAAGGATCTGACTACGGGGGCGCCTCTGTTTCGCGGGCAGAATAAAGATGGGCTATATGAGTGGCCGTCGGGCAGTGCACATCATTCTCCTCAATGCAATGTTGCTATTCCTCTTCACCTGTGGCATCGGCGTTTAGGCCATCCTAATCACCGTATTTTAAACACGATTTTACATCAGTTTTCTCTTCCAGTTTCACGTTCTAAAACTGCTCCAATTTGTAATTCGTGCTATTCTAATAAAATGCACAGGTTGCCTTTCTCTGAAAATTCATTACAAAGTCAACGGCCATTGCAAATTATTTATAGTGATTTATGGGGGCCTTCTCCTGTTTTGTCCATTGATAACAAAAAATATTATGCCTTATTTGTTGACCAATTTTCAAAATACATGTGGTTGTTCACTATAAAATCAAAAAAAGAAGTTCTTGATGTCTTTAAAGCTTTACATCCCTTACTTGAACGTCGGTTTCAAACCAAAATTTTGTCTCTCTGCACTGATGGTGGTGGTGAGTTTCAAGGTTTATCCTCCTATCTTCAAAGTCACGGTATTGAACACTTAGTGACACCTCCATACACGCCCCAAAGAGTGGCACTGGTTGAACGTAGACATAGGCATGTTATTGAGACCGCCAAAACCTTGCTGCATCAAGCCTCATTGCCCCCAACTTTTTGGAGTTTTGCCTGTCACCAAGCAGTCTACCTTATCAACCGTCTAGCCACTCCAAATTTACAAAATAAATGTCCCTATGAACTTCTATTTCAAGATGCTCCAAAGTATGAATCCCTTAGAGTGTTTGGTTGTTTATGTTATCCGTGGCTTAAACCATATAACAAAAATAAGTTAGAGCCAAAATCTAGTCCTTGTGTATATTTAGGCTTTTCTAATAAGTATTATTGCCACCAATGTTATGATCCAGTCAAAAATAAATTGTACTTATCCAGGGATGTTTTGTTCTTGGAAGACACCTATCCCTTTCAGAATATTTTCTCCACTCTAAAAATTAAACACAATAATAATATCGCTTGGGAACTTTGTTCTGATGATCTACCTGCGACTACTACATCAAGTTCAGTTTCTTGTTATCCGCTACCAGATGCTCTGCCCGTGCACTCTCAACTGCCCAACTCAACATCTGCCGGATCAGAAGGTGTCTCTGTTGCATCAGGTAATTCTCAAACTTTACTCTCTCCTTCATTGCCACCTACCACTTCTCCACCAACTGCTAATACTCAACCCCCACCATCATCCAGGCCATTAATCACATACCAACGCAGAAATCACCAACAACCAAGCACCTCCATGTTATCACAACCTTCACGCTCACTGAACAATGATCTTTCCCAATCCACACTTTCTTTAACTCCATCTGGTCCTTCACCCATGGTGACCACTTCAACTCATCCAATGGTCACTCGCTCCAAAACAAATAGTCTCAAACCCAAACAATTTAATGTCAGTATTCAACGCTCCTCATCTTTTGTTCCTCGTACCTATAAACAAGCGTGTCCTCACCCTCACTGGAGAGAAGCCATGCAAGCTGAATTTGATGCACTTGTTAGGAACCAGACTTGGGATTTGGTCCCATTTGCTCCTTCAATGAACGTGGTTGAGTGTAAGTGGTTGTTTCGTATAAAACATAAATCTGATGGTTCCATTGACAGGTATAAAGCTCGGCTTGTTGCAAAAGGATTTACCCAGCGTCCAGGCTTAGACTACCATTCCACCTTCAGCCCAGTAGTGAAACCGGTGACTGTTCGGTTGGTACTCACCATTGCGACGCAATACAACTGGCCAATTCATCAGATTGATGTCAATAATGCATTCTTACAAGGACGTCTTGAGGAAGAGGTTTATATGAGGCAGCCACCGGGCTTTGAAGATCGAAGTCTCTCCACCCATGTCTGCAAATTGAACAAAGCAATCTATGGATTGAAACAGGCCCCTCGAACCTGGTACAATGAGCTCAAAAACTACTTGGTAACTGTTGGGTTTGTCAAGTCTCAATCTGATCCTTCTTTATTTATTTTACATAAGTTTGGCTTCATTGTTTATGTTCTTATCTATGTGGATGATATAATCATCACTGGGAATCAGATTCATGGGGTTCGACATATCATAGATGGTCTCTCCACTCGTTTCTCCTTGAAAGACCTTGGACATCTGAGTTATTTTTTGGGTGTTGAGGTTATCAGTTCTCCTGATGGTCTTGTTTTGTCCCAGCACAA
Source organism: Solanum rostratum (assembly GCA_029948455.1). Lineage (NCBI taxonomy): Eukaryota > Viridiplantae > Streptophyta > Magnoliopsida > Solanales > Solanaceae > Solanum > Solanum rostratum. The sequence goes on from CM057056.1 coordinate 41,775,525, forward strand.
GTATATTATGGATCTTTTAGACGATGTTGGCATGCTGAACAGTAACGGAGCTCCTACGCCTATTACCTCGACTACGATTTTGACTGCAAAAGTGGATGATCCTCCGACTGATGGTACTCTTTATCGACGGGTAATTGGAAAGTTGCACTACTTATCTTTTACACGTCCTGATATTGCCTTCACAGTTAACAAGCTTTCTCAATTTATGCACAACCCACGCCAATCTCACTGGAAAGCAGTCAAGCGATTACTTCGTTATCTTTGTCACACCTGCCAATATGGAATACAGATTTCAAAAGCTCCATATTCTCGTCTGGTTGTTTATTCAGATTCAGATTGGGCTGGTGATCCGAATGATCGCACTTCTACCTCTGGCTATATTACTTTCCTGGGCAGCACACCAATATCCTGGTCATCAAAAAAACAACGGTCTGTTTCTCGATCGTCTACGGAAGCTGAGTATAGAGCTGTGGCTGCTGCTGTTGCAGAAACCAACTGGCTCACAAATCTTCTTCGTGAACTGCGTGTGTCACTTAAGGGCGTTCCACAAGTTTTCTGTGACAACATCAGCACCACTTACATTTGTTCAAATCCAGTTTTCCATAGTAGAATGAAGCATGTTGCCATTGATTTTCACTTTGTTCGTGAACAAGTTCAGAACAAGGATATTGAAGTTAACCACCTTCACTCAGCTGATCAAGTAGCTGACATACTCACAAAATCACTTCCCAAAGCTACCTTTGTCCAACAATTTTCCAAGTTGGGTGTTGTTGACACCACCAACTTGCGGGGGCGTAATAATGAATAACATCAGATATTCTTTCACATTGAGTAGTTCCATTCTTTTAGGACTCTGTTGTAACTTATTCCTTGTACTTAGGTTATAGATAAGTCTTATTTTTCTTAGTTTATCTCTTTGAAGTAGAGTTGTATAGAATCTATATATACTGATCTACAATGAATACAAATCAGTTAGTCATTTTTCTCTACTGCAATCCAATACTTTACATTTTGTACCACTTGTTTCAATGTTTTCAAAAGGAGTCATTGCTTCATTTCAGAAACCTTCAAGACAATCTCCTAGATCACAAAAATCAGAACATTTTCTTTGACACATCTAGTAACTTCCTACGACATTGATGCTTCCTATCCTCCAATCACCTCTGCTCTCTATTTTTCTTTACACCAACACTTTGTTTGGATGGTTGTTATGTATTATTTAATAATGTATTGTGTTGTATCGTACTGTATCGTTTCAATGAATACAATGTTTGGATAGATTGTATCGTTCTCCATCATTATATAGTGTCACACATCCATAATTTGAATGATAAACCTACAAGAAATTGTAGGATATATGGTAGAGCTACTATAGAAAGGTAGGGTAAATGATAAAATAGAATTTTAAAATAATAATAATTAAAGTCAAAATGAGAAGAAAATATTAAGGAAACGTCGCGATCACACCAAATTGGTCGTTACACAAAATAAGCCTTTTCTTCATTACCTAACTACAACATACCTAATAAAATCCCACAAAAGTGGGATGTGGGGAGGATAAAGTATATGCAGACTTACCACTCCCATGTGGTAGTAGAGAGGTTGTTTTCAAAAGACCCTCGGCTCAGTGCATCAAACCAAGTAATAGAAGAAGAAAAGAAAACCATGGAAAAAAGCATGATGGTTAACAGAAAAGCAGTGTAAGAGAAAAAACAATATCATTCGCAAAATAATGTGATGGTCAAAATACAAAAAACAACATATGGAATGACCTATAGGGTATGACTAGACCTATGATATGCGTTAGACCTACATAGGGCAAGACAACACTCTACCCTTACTAGCCTTCTAGCCTAATATGTGTCCCCCGCTCCTTCCTATCTAAAGCTATGTCCTCGGTAATATGAAGCTATGTTCTGTCTAATCACCTCTCTCCAATACTTTTTGGTCTATCCTTACCCTTCTGCGTATACCCCCTACTACCAGCCTCTCACACCTCCTCGTTGGAGCTCGAACACCCATCCTCTGCGCATGCTCAAACTATTTTAGTCTTTCTTCCATTATCAAAATAACATTGTATTTGTTAGAATAGGAATAGGTAAATACTATCCTACTTAGAATAGGAATGGGAATAACAATAGTATATAGAATCTTACTTGGAAAAGGATTGTATTATAGTATCCTAGTTGGAAAAGGAGTCTAATATAGTCTCTATAAATAGAGTCTCAATGTAATAATGTAGACAACAATTCAATAATATTCTTCTCCAATATTTGTCACATGATATCAGAGCTTCTACGATCTTAGTAGAAAATCAAAGAGCTTCCGTTGCTGGCGGGCGGCTATGACCCATATATGCCGCCCATCTGGCCAATAATTATGTTAGCAAAAAGATTAGGTCACTGTGCGTCAATTTTCGGTGACTTTCTAGGATTGTTTTGTGTCAATCCCACATTTGTTTGTGATTGTGTAGCACTGTGCCATCATTCCGGTGACTACTTTTTTATATCTAATTTGCATAGCACCCTGTCATCTTTTGGGTGACTACTTTTTCATATTTATCATGTGTAGCACTGTGCCATCTTTTCGGTGACTATATTCTCATATTCGATTTGTGTAGCACCGTGCATCTCTCTGGACTACTTCTCATATTCAATTTGTGTAGTACGTGAATTTTTCGAACTACTTTCTCATATCTGAGTTGCATAGCACTATGCGTCTTTTTGAGGACTCAGATTTAATAATTTGGCATATGAGCAATATCCGACTAGTTTTAAAATGACTTTCTTGGAGCAATTTTGAGATGATCCATATTATCATTCTCCGTTGACCTTTTTATCAGTTGAGCATTAAAAATGCTTTTCTCCGTGATCATTTCGAGGAAGAAATCTATATGGAGCAACCACTTGATTTTGTTGTTGAGGGGGAGTTTGGTAGCCTTGAATTTTGTTTGGTAGCCTTGTATGTCGTTTTTGTAAGTCACTTTGTGGTATGAATCAGTCTTCTAAGCTGGGTTTGGGAAGTTCAACATTGTAATTCAAGAACTTATCATATTGTGTTTTATCAACATTGTGCATCAAATCCAGTATTTCATGAGAAGACTAAGCACACTGAGATTGATTATCAATTTTGTGAAGTCAAGTGATCAACTTGCAGATATCTCACCAAGCTCTTCATTGATCCTCGTATTAATTACATTTGCAATAAGCTAGGTACATATGGCGTGTATGCACTAGCATGAGGGGGAGTGTTAGAATAGGAATAGGTAAATACTATCCTACTTAGAATTGGAATAGGAATAACAATAATATATAGAATCCTACTTGGAAAAGGATTGTATTATAGTGTCCTAGTTGGAAAAGGAGTCTAATATAGTATCTATAAATAGGGTCTCAATAAGATATTGTAGACAACAATTCAATAGTATTCTTCTCCAATATTTGTCACAGTATTTAAACTAACAATACAATATAATAAATAGGTAACAATCATCCAAAAAAGGTGCAAGGTAAAAGTAGTGTCCCAATCGAAAGTAACTAGTTAAGGTGGACTTTGTTCCATGTTTTGTGTCTCTACATGTGTATATATTTTTGCTTGACACAAGTAGGTAAGTATTAGGACTTACAAGGTAATTGCATTTATAAAACTAAACCTTATTGGTCCCAAAAGAATTTATAGTAACTAAAAGCTAAGTTGCTTGGGCTCTCCAAAAATGTTGCCGCACTCTTGTCGGATCCTTCACTTATACACTATTTTTGGAGGATCGGACGCACACCTGTTGATATTTTTGAAGAGTCCGAGCAACATAGCCTAAAAGCTAATCTTGAGATGAAATAAAGCTTATAATTATTTTCCCCAAATTTTCTTCATGGATGAAAAATATTCTACTTTTAACTGTCACCATATGCATGGTGTCCAGATCTAATCTTTTGAGGAATTTGCTGGTTGTAGATTATCATTTGGATATCTATTTCTTTCCTTTAACTTTTGTCCTCTTTTATTTCAATATTACAATAATATTTACTCATATACTCCTCAATGTACTCATCCTGTTCCTATGTCCTACCCAACTATAGATTTTAGTGCTTTTTCGTGTTGTTCCAATTTCTTTATTGGTTATAGTAGGTAGAAGAAGAGGTAGAGCTAGGCCGAAGAAGTATTAGGGAGAGGTGATTAGATAAAATTTGACACAGCTCCTGGTTATTGAGAACATGACCTTAGATAGTGGGGCGTGGAGGACGTGTATTAGGGTAGATAGTTAGTAGGCAGTGGAGTGTTGTCTTGCTATCCATGGGTTTAGGTGTTTGTTGTCATACTAGTTGTAGTATCGTAGTCCGTTGTTTAGTGTGTTTTGATTGTCACACTAATTTGTTGTTCTTGTCCCTTTCTTGCCGGATTTGCACTGCTTCCCTTGTTAGGTGCTATGTTTTTTCTCACTATTTTGTTACTCTTTGTACTTGGATTTTCTACACTTGAGCTGAGATTCTTCTGGAAACAACTTCTCTACCTCTACAAGGTAGTGGTATGGTCTGGTTATGTTGTACCCTCCCCAAACCCACTTGTGAGATTCCACAGGTATGTAGTTGTTGTTATTGTTGTTGTTGATGATGATGATGAAGCTATTGTTTGATGCATCAACCCTGGTGCACTGAAGTCTACTGAAGGACCGGACCACATTAGGTTTGTAGTACGTTGGATTTCCTTACATTTATATAAGAGGTTGTTTTCATGGCTTGAACCCGTGACCTATAGTTTCACAGCGGCTAAGTCTTCCCATTGTGCCTATTTTCTCACCTGCTTACTGCACCAACATGTGCCCAAAGGAATTTCAGCTTTAACACATTGTACTTTTCTTTATTATGGTTTACAATCCTACTTTCTATTCATAGCTCCTGATTTTTCTCGAGGCATCAGATATCAGGTATAGAGACGTTATACTGGCTTAGGTTTGTATAGTAATCGGGGATATATTTAACTTGATTAAGCATTAATACCGTGTTTTAATTTCTGAGACGAGGGTTCCCAGTGAGACGAGGGTTCCCAGGAAATAACCTCTCTACTTCTACGAGGTAGTGGTAAGGTCTGCGTACATTCTACCCTCTAGACCCCACTTGTGGGATTCCACTGAGTATGTTGTTGTTGTTGTTGTACCGTGTTTTAATTTTAGATTGGCTTAATCATTATATACTGATACAATAGGGATGCACATCTAAAAAACAACTTATAGGATGCACTGTGGAGCACTGCTACATGTTAGTTTTATTTATTATTTTAATTCACATAAATACACACAGGAACCAACAAGTGAACCTAGGTTAAGCCAGAAGGTAAAAGTTATACTCTGTTGATTTGCTACAGCTTAATAGATCGTTCAAATACATTCAGGTTGGAGCATTGGTCATGTCAGTTGAATTCGCTTGTTAAGAAGACCAATTCACTTAGAAGAACAGTGCTATTGTACCGACAAAGGCTGGAAAAAAGATGTTCAGACCTTCAAATGGCCGAGGCTGAGGTAACGATCTGCATTTATTAGGTTTATGGAACATAACAAGTTGGAGTGTGTTATCTAGATGTGGCCTCCAAACATATGAAGATATGGCTGAGTTAGGTTACTTGAAAATCCAACTCTCAAGTAGTTGTATGATCCATGACAAAGTGATCAAACTATATAGAGACAAAACAAGCAATTTTTGGACATCCTGGAAAAATTTCCATTTCCATCAATTTCTATTCATTTACATGCTATACAACTAGGTCACAATCCCAAACTAGTTGGTCATCTTTTATAAATCATTATATTCATATCATTTCATTTGGATAGCTATGAAAATATAGAAACACCTTATATTGTGTTTTTCCTCTGTATTCTTTGGTTATGAATCTTCATATTAGTATCTGATAAAAGCATTTTCATATTAGCGAACTCTGTAATGATATCAAGTGTAAGTTACACGCTTATTACATAATTAAGAACATGCTATAATTTATCCATGCTTCTATACTTTGCCTGATATTTCTTTTTGTTTGCTCAATACTCAGGTTGATCTTTTGGGAGATGAGGTTGATACACTTTTGCGGCTACTTGAGAAGATATACATTGCACTTGATCACTACTCGCCAGTTTTGCAGCATTATCCTGGAGTAAGTCAGATCTTCTGTTCGAAGAAATCTTATTTAACTCTCCTCTCTCTTTCAATACAAGTGTTTTTGGGTTCTATTGATTTACTTTTAAGTAAGTAATCTGATCACTCATCGTCTCTAAGGTTGCTTATACTACAAATATTTCTAAATAAGGCTTCTAGATTGAGAAACTGGCGTTTGCATCTGAAGACAGAATTTTCTTGCATCAAAGTTTTGTAGGAAGAGAAATTAAGAAAAAAGAAACCAGTATGTAGAAGTTAGTTATCATGTGGAGACTATTATTAGCTGCAGTTAATATGACAAGTGGGATAAAACACTTTTTCCTGCCGTTACTGAACAAATTACAAGGGATGGGTGGATGATTGAAGGTTTAGGGATGCAAACAGTTTGACGAAATGCAGTTTCTCCTGAAGCTCATTTTGTAAGAGGTAGACATTGTATGTTGTTTACATATCCCTTTCATTTGAATGCAGATTATTGAAATTCTTAAGTTGATCAGAAAGGAATTGTGGGGAGATTCTGCTAAACCAGTGAAGTAATCTCCTACATATGGTAATTTCTTTCAGTATTATTTAAATGATATGTTGATATTGGAATCAGTAGAGTATATTGCTTGGTTTCTCACAGTTAGATCACCAGAACACTGGATTGTGAAATTTCTATAACAAGAGCACATATTTGTACTTTTGTTGTCTGAGTAGTTATTGCTTTCATCATTCAAACATAAGGAATAAGAAAAGGAAACAAGTAATGTGCTGCTTATTATATCTGCAGTAACTTCAACATTTGTCAAGCATTCACTCCTATATATTGGTAAGAATTGTTGAGTTATGCTACTTGTTATATCTTTATTTTTTTTAAAAAAATTAGAAGTGGCCAGAAGGCCATAATATAAATCATCAAAAAAAAAAAAGTTTCAAACCAAGGTCTAATAATACATCAGCAAAACAACAAAATACAACAACAACAACAATATACCCAGTGAAATCCCACAAGTGGGGTCTGGGGAGGGTAAGATGTACGCAGACCTTACCACTACCACATAGAGGTTGCAGCAAGACAACAAATAAAGCCCAAAAAATTGACCCAAGTCTAGAGTTGGGCAGCAAAAGACAACTATCTCATACAAAATCTCTTTTCGACTTCATCGGTGCTGGCACCTCCATCTCTTGCTTCTTCTTATGTATACAGTAGCTTCAACATTAGTCAAGAATCACCTTACCTATTGGTAAGAAAAGGACCTTCATTAAATAACTGCCCTCCAATTACAATTACTTTTCTGTTGGCACTTCTTTTTGATAGTGTATTGTCACGGACTTAGAACTCTCGCTAATGCTTCCGTGCGACACTTGTCAATTTGCTCATGAATCTTTCACGATCTTGCAAATACAAGTAAGTCTTTAACTCTTGATCGCTAAGGGAACGCTAGATAAGAAGACTAATAGAGCTTTTGGAAAGAAGGCTTGTATTGCTTTGGAGGAATGTTTACAATTATCTGGATGGTTGGCAAGTGGAATGACCCCTTCTATTTATACTACCTACTTGGGGTCAAAGTGCAAATAATATTCACATTACAAGTCCTCCTATATTTACACTTTAGTCCCTCTTTAGAATTCTCTACACAAATCTACACAAGTCTAGAGAAGGCTAAAGACTACAAGAATAATCTACAAGGATCTAGAGTCTTCCGTAAACCACTCTATGGCTTTAGATTCTTCCTCCATGTACAAGATCAAGTGGTGTATCATGACACTCTCCCCACCTGATGTGGCGACGATCGCGGCGCACTGGTGCTGCTACAAGAACTCCCTCACCTTATCCTTAAATTGCCACAAGTCTTCATATCTCTCCCATGTGGCTTCCTCCGGTGATTGGCCCTTCCAGTGCATAAGGAACATGGCAGTAGTAGGCTGGCACCGTTTCCGTTTTGCTTGGTAGTCTATAATCACCTCAATGTCCTTGTCATGCGAGGCGGTGACCGTGATAGGCGCCCGACTCGACTGTCCTCGGCTAGGGTCATCCTTGTCCTTATGGTACGGCTTGAGGACGCTAGCATGGAAGACAGGATGGACCTTCAATGATGGTGGTAGCTCTAGTCGGTATGAAATCTTGCCCACCTTGGCAACGATCCTAAACGGACCCTCATACTTTCGCACCAAGTTTTGATATACGCCTCGTCGTGCCTTGAATTGCCTCGGATTGAACCTTACCAAGACCAAGTCTCCAACTTTATAGTCCGTGGGGCGACGCTTACGGTTGTAGAACTTCTTCATCTTCTTAGTCGCCTTGTCTAAGTAAGACTTAGCGGTGTAAAGCTGCTCTTCAAAGCCCTTGGCCATATGATATGCCCCCAAACTCTTGCCCTCGAACGCGGCCGATAGTGAATGCGGATTTTGAGGCTGTTGGCCTGTGGCTAGCTCGAACGGTGTCTTTCCGGTGGCTTCGTTCCTCTGCAAATTATATGAGAATTGGGATACATCAAGCAACTTTGCCCATTCCTTTTGGTGAGAGCTCACGAAGTGCCTAATATAGCACTCCAACAAGGCATTAACCCTCTCCATTTCGCCATCTGTTTGGGGGTGGAAACTGGTGGAGAAGTGCAACTCCGTGCCAAATATCTCGAATAACTCTCTCTAAAAGTTTCCAGTGAAGCGTGGGTCTTGGTCACTTATTATATGCCTCGGCAGCCCCCAATACTTTACTACGTTCTTGAAGAATAGTTAGGCAACCTCCTTGGAAGTACATCCGGTTGTGGTGGGCATGAAGCTGGCATACTTGGAAAATCGGCCCACCATAACCATAATCGTCCCGTACACTTCAGACTTTGCAAGGCAAGTGATGCTCTCCCATGGATGCTCGACTACTGGTAGCGGCTCCAAAAGTCCTCCAGGTTGGCGTTGCTCCGTCTTGTCTTGCTGGCACACAAGACAAGTTTGCACATAACATTCTATGTCGTCCTGCATATGTGGCGAATAATATATCGCCTCAACAAGAGCCCTCATGCGGCGCTGCTTGGGGTGTCCGACCCATAAGGTGTCATGACTTTCCTTCATGATCTGTCGCCTAATGTTTCCATATTTCGGCACATATCGTTCGGCGGTAAGCAGGAGACCATCCTCTATCCAAAAGCGTTTTGTTTTGCCTTGAGATGCCAACTCTATGAGCTTCTTCGCTTCTGGGTCGTGCTGTAAGCCCTCCTTGATAGCTTCCCGTATGTCGCATTGGGCTCTGGTGATGGCAGCCAGATCAGCTTTCTTGCTTAAAGCATTCGCCACGACATTGCCTTTGCTTGGCTTATACTCTTGCTTATAGTCAAATTCAGCTAGAAAATCCTGCCACCTAGCCTATTTGGGAGTGAGCTTCTTTTGGGACTTGAAGTAGCTAGTGGCAACATTATCGGTCTTGACTACAAACTTAGACCCAAGTAAATAATGCCTCCAAGTGCACAGGCAATGCACTATGGCAGTCATTTCCTATTCTTGCACGGTGTACCGTCGTTCGGTCTCTTTCAGCTTGCGGCTTTCGAAGGCAATGGGGTGCCTCTCCTGCATTAGCGCACCCCCGATAGCATAGTCCGAGGCGTTAGTATGCACCTCAAAAGTTTAGGAGAAGTCAGGTAGTGCAAGGACTGGCTCCTCTGACACGACAACTTTGAATCCTTCAAACGCCTTCTGGCATTCCTTGCTCCAAACCCATGACCTATTTTTCTTTAGTAGCTCGATGAGTGGCGCAACTTTTGTGGAGTAGTCACCTATAAACCATCGGTAATAATTGGCAAGCCCATGGAATGATCTCAGCTCCGTTACCTTTGTAGGTGTCCCCCATTCCTTGATGGCTCGCACCTCTGCTTCATCCATACGCAGCTGGCCTTGACTAATGATGTCACCCAAGAAGTGCACCTCATGTTGAGTGAACTCACACTTCTCCCGCTTGATGTAAAGCTCATTTTCCCGCAGGACTTGATATACTTTCTTTAAATGCTGCACGTGCTCCTCCAAGGTGTTGCTATAGATGACTATGTCATCCAGGTACACCACCACGAAGTCATCCAAGTAAGGATAAAAGATCTTGTTCATTAGTGTACAGAAGGTAGCGGATGCGTTAATTAAGCCGAAGGGCATCACCAACCACTCGTAGGATCCGTACCTCGTCACACATGTTGTCTTCGGCTCATCCCTTTCTGCTATTCGTACATGGTAGTAGCCCATTCTGAGATCTACCTTGGTGAAGTACTTGGCTTGTCCCAGCCTGTTGAATAAGTCTGCGATGAGCGGGATAGGATACTTGTTCTTCACGGTCACTTTATTTAGCGCCCGGTAGTCTATGCAATGGCGCAACGATCCATCCTTCTTTTTCTGGAACAATATTGGCGCTCCATAGGGTGCTTTGGATGGACGAATATGGCTAGCCTCAGGGAGCTCTTTCAGGTGCTTCCTCAGCTCCTCTAACTCCGGTGGCGCCATGCGGTAAGGCGAGTGGCCTCGTTCCTGGCTCCAACTTTATCTTGTGAGCAACCTCCTGCCTTGGAGGCAAGTGTTTTGGCAGCTCGTCTGGCATCACATCCTTGTTTTCTTTTAACACTTCCTCGATGCAAGGTGGCAAGGCTTCCTTAGCACCATTTTCTTTGCTCGAACTCATGATGGTGGCTAGATATGTTGGCTCCCTCTTCTTCAGGCCCTTCACAATCTGCATGGCCGACAAATGGGTGATGCCACCATGCAAGACCCTTCTCGCTCCATTACAAGCATGCGTTGGAGGTAGGGGTCGATCATGGTGTGGCACCTTTGAAAGAAGTCTTGCCCAAGTATGATATCAAAAATGTCCAAGGGTGTGACGACAAAGTTTGTCTTACCTTGCCACTTTCCGAGGGTGACGTCTACTCTATGTGCTACTCCACATACAAGAGTTGGTGGGGCATTAACCGTCTTCAGGCGTGTTGCTCGGACTATAACTCAACCCCAACCTTGCCGCTGCTGCTGTGGTCATGATGTTTGCCTCCGCTCCGGTGAAAACATGGCACGTGCTAGTTTGCTGAGGATTATGTCCACATATTGTGGTGGGTAAGCCTCCTGCTTCCCCGCTGGCTTGGTGATGGTGGCACATAACCCGATCATCCCCACCTGATTGGTGCCCGAACTTTGCCCTTGGTCCGAAGACTCCTTCTCTTTGTGCTCCCGCAGTATGGCCCCAAGGTTCTTCATGTGTGGGCACCTAGCGTATCTATGTGGGCCTTCGCAAATATAGCAACCTCTTCCCTTAGACTACTGCTCTTTCTTTTCAGTGTATCCCTGACGTCCGAACTTCTTGCCATCCGTGCGATCTAATCTCTTCGGTGGGTGTTGCTCCTTGCCCTTGCCATGATCTCCTCCACCTTTGGCATGGCTACTCTTCGACTCCTTAGCCTTGCCTTTGTCGTGCTTGAAGTCGGTCAGGGCCTCGGCTTGGGTGATGGCTTTGTCGATGGTGGATACCTGCCTCCGTTCCAACTCCGTCCTTGCCCAGTTCTGCAAGCCATCCATGAAGTGGAACATCATATCCTTATCTATGAGGTTGGGAATCTAAAGTGCGAGGGTGGTGAACTCCTTTATGTATGCCCTTATGCTGCCTGTTTGCCTCAGTTCCCGAAACTTACGCTTCGCTTCATAGATGACATTGTTCGGGAAGGTCTTCTTGAACTTATTCTTGAACTGTTCCCATATGGTGATGGTGCATAGACCTTTCCCTATCTCGGACTCCTTTCGCTCCACCATAACATTGCCCTTTTTGTCAAATGCAACAAGGCTGTGTTGATCTTCGTCTCGTCGCTCTTTACCTTGTTACACTTGAAGTAATTCTCCAAGTGCCACAAGAAGTTCTAAACCTCTTGGGCGTCACAGAGGCCTTTGAAGACAGGTGGCTTGGGAGCCTCAATCCTGGCCTCCCTTTCTCCGATCAGTGTAGCATATCTCCCCTCCTCTATGACTTCCTTGAGTGCCTTCACTCTAGCATTCATGGCTTCCATCATGTCCATGAATCGGCACTCCATAGAAGCGACTCGGCACTCTAAGGAAGTAACTGCTTCTTTCACCCCGACCTCAGCTGCCTTGCGCACGTCCAAGTCTTTACGGATGTTGTCGTTCTCTTCAAGGGTGAATGCCTCTAAGGTTTTGAACTTGCCATCGAACTGGTTTAAGCGCTCGCCATGGAGTTCCATCGCTAGACGGGCAACATCCACTCTTGTAAGCCACTCCATGCTAGGTGTGACTCTTGAGGGCTCCTCGCCGCACTCATCGTCACTCACTTCCGTGGCCGAGAGTGAGTGGGAGGTAATGACATCGCTTGTTGGTTCGATCAACAATTCATCCTTCTTGGAGCTTTTCTTCCCTTTTCGTGACTTCTTGCCAACATCCGTCTTAATGTTGGCGGCATTAATGGTGTCAAAGTCTCCTCCTCTTGCCATGTTTCCCTTAGTAAGACCTGCTCTGATACCACTTTGTCACGGACTTAGAAATCTCACTAAGGCTTCCATGCGGCACTTGTTGATTTGTTCATGAATCTTTCACGATCTTGCAAATACAAGTAAGCCTTTAACTCTGATCGCTAAGGGAACGCTAGATAAGAAGACTAAGTGAGCTTTTGGAAAGAAGGCTTGTATTGCGTTGAAGAAATGCTTACAATTTTCTGGATGGTTGGCAAGTGGAATAACCCTTTCTATTTATACTACCCACTTGGGGTCAAAGTGCAAATAATATTTACATTACAAGTCCTCCTATATTTACACTTTAGTCCCTCTCTAGAATTCTCTACACAAATCTACACAAGTCTAGAGAAGGCTAAAGACTATAAGAATAATCTACAAGGATCTAGAGTCTTCCGTAAACCACTCTAAGGCTCTAGATTCTTCCTCCTTGTACAAGATCAAGTGGTGGGTCAATGACAGTATGCTCCATTTTTCATCGATTAGGGAATGCAATGGGAGACCATACCTGGTTTTTGTCCATAGTGAACATAGAACTCTTTGGGAAAGCGAAGGATAGTCACGGAGTGTTTATGATGACATGCAAGATGTTTGTAATTGGAGAAAAAAAATGACCTAATGCATTGTTTGATGCTTCCTAGCAAGTCTGTTTTGTATGAAGTAATTGGCTTCATTAAATGCCTCAAGAAGATGCATAATAGTTATAAAATATAGAAGCAAAAGCAAAAGAAAACCTGTTAGCTCCATTTACAAAAATTACAAAACATAGAAGCAAAAGCAAAAGAATTGGTAGTTTCATTTACCAAAAAAGCATGTTAAGACTGGGGTCGCTGCTTCTAGGCAAACCTCCTGGCTGGGAGCTAACAAAGTAAAAAAGAAATGCATGTGAATCTACAGGTGATACATTGGCCCAACTATATAGATACAAGATGCATTTAGCCTCAGTGTGTGGTTAGGGGTTGATATAAAACATCTTGTACTGCTTTCATTCCATAAGCTCTGAAAAATATCAAGGTATATTTACGTTGAGCTTAGAGATTATGACAAGTTACTACATTAGCAAGTTATTCCCTGTGATGCTGGAAGAGCCCTAGACCTATTAGATTGCCATTCTTCATCAAGCCAAGATTCAGACAGGTCTCACTTTGAGCTCAAAGATTATGACAAGTTAAGATATTAGCAAGCTATTCCCTGCAGTACGAGAAAAGCCCTAGACTAGGGCTGCATACCGGTTTGTTCAATTTGGTTTTAAAGTTTATCAGTTCGACTTATCGGTTATCGATTTGTAGATATGCTAAACCGTTATAGAATCATTAAGATGTTGGCTTATCAGTTATTGATCAATATTGGTTCGGTAATCGGTTTAATCGTTAAGATTTGATAAAAAAATTCTTTTGTTGAAAGTTACTTAGAAACATGACAAATTAAATAAACCATACACATGAGTGGACAAATTGCATTTTGCTCAAAATCAAACACTATCACATTGTAGAATAACTGTGAGTTTGAGACAGTAAAAAATAAAAGTATAAAACTATCAAGGATTTTATATATCAAATAGTAAAAATATAATTATTTAATTTATTATTGGGTTATTGGTTAATCCTTTAAGAAAAAACCTAAAACCATTAAGAACCGATAACCCAATAACAAAAAAAGAAATTTTTAACCGTTATCAAAACTGCTAAACCAATAACCCATTATCGTTAAATCAATAGCTTTTTTTCGTTCAGATAATCGGTTTCGGTTCGATTTTGAACAACCCTACCTAGACCTATTATGGATTGCCATGTCTTCCTCAAGCCAAGATACATAATGATTTATGAAATTCCATGATACCCAAAAGGAAATTAGTTATTTAAGAAGTGGGCTTCCCTTTAGCTATATTTGCATTTAGCGTATGTGATGGACCTAACACTTGTTTGATGCTTCCAGCTATACTTTATTTGATGGAAATAATAAACATCTCTCTCATCCATTTCTTAGTTTTATTAGTGGAAACTTAATGAAAGGTTGGACACCAGGGGCTTTTCTTGTTTTAAGAGGGCATGATGATGTGTAGGTTAGGTGCACAATTTGAACCTTGCCAGAGACAAAAACCTGTTTTTTAAGTGGAGAAAGGGAAGAGAGGTTTTGGTCTTGTGATAAGTGTGCAACTCATGATATGTGGGTTCGGTGCATATCATGGGGTTGAACCATGCCATAGACAAAATCCCTTTATTTAATGGGGGAGGGGTAGAGGGGAAACCCATTATCCACTCCACTGAGTTCCAAACCATGCGTGTTGGTCCTCAGAGATTTCTCGGTTATCATGTAAAATCACTTTAATGAAAGGTGGTGTTCTTTTATGAACTATGAACTCGTCAGGTTTCACTCTGAGCTTGAGATTATGACAAGTTTGGATTTTATCAAGCTGTTTTTGAACGAAAATTGTATTTAGTTTATAAATCTAGTGAACATGTTTCCAGTGGCAGATAGGATATAAAAGTATTGTCATGGCCCTAATTTCAAAGGCAACGTGGACAACCTTGTAAGCTAAATTGCTTCTCAAATGCTTTAGTCCTAAACACACAAATCAGCACAAACGTGCTTGAGCTATGGCAAACACACAAACAAGCATGAATGCAATAAAAGAGAGACAGAGTTGGGAGGCAAGTGTTCTTTATATATATATATATATATATATATATATATATAATTATAATTCGAGTATGAGTTAGTTGTTACAAGAAAATCTGCCTAAGAGGTTTTTCTTGTAACAATATAGAAGAGCTGTGCCAACACGGGTGCTGTATAGGCTGTGAAGTACTGTGTTGGGGGTCAAGTGCTGTACAGACTGGCAAGTGCTGTTCAGGCTGTCCAATCATTACCCAAAATGTCAAAAATGCTTTCGACTTTTTGGGGCTAACCCTTTCCGCGTCTGTTGGTGGCTCCTTTGGTATGTTGCTGGTTATAGGGACCTCTCAACGACATCCAATGACTCCCATGTGGGTCTACGCATTCCCCCAAGGATTTATATGTTTTGGCTTCGGGACTTGAGTTCATTGAAGCTTGGTTATCTACCTTGTCATTGAAATTGAGGAAAATTAATGTAGACGATGGCCAGGTGGCACACACTCCCCCACTAAAGCTGCAAATAATTGTATACTTGTTCCCTGAATTGTCACAAGTCCTCATATTTCTCCAAAGATGCCTCCTCCGGTGATGTCCCTTTCAGATTGACAAGGAACTAGGCACTTGAATTGTCCCAACCCTTTTCCACAAACCGATGGTCTATGATGGCCTCATCTGTCTGTCCATAGCCGGTGGCTTGATGAAAATTTGAGCATGGCTGGATAGCTCTCGCTCTTTGTCTTACAAGTCTTCGAAGTATGGCTTCAACCTACTAGTGTGGAAGACATGATAAATTTTTAAGTGGTGAGGCATGTCCAGTCGACAAAAAACCTTACCTTGGCAATAATCTCGAACGGACCCTCATATCATCGAATCTGTGTCTGATTCACGCCTCACAATGACTTGAATTGACATGGATCAAGTTTGACCAAGACTGTGTCTCCAATTCCAAAATTGACTGGACGATGTTTCCAATCCGCAAACTTTTTCATCTTGCGGGCAACCTTGTCAAGATATGATCTTGCTAAATCAAACTGTTCTTCCCAAGCCTTGGCAATGTGATAAGCACTTGGATTTTTCAATCTGGCATTGATGGGTAAAGAATGTGGTGTTGGGCTGCTGCCTAGTCGCAAGCTTGAAAGACTCCTTCCTATCGCCTCACTCTGCTGCAAATTATATGAGAATTGAGTTGTATTAAGCAATTTGGCTCAATCTTTTGGTACTGACATAGTGTCGCAGATAGCATCCCAGAAGTGGATTGATGCTCTCGGTTGTCCATCCGTTTGAGGATGAAAGTTGGTCGAAAAATGAAATTCGGACCCCAACAAGCTTAGATTGATGTCTCCAAAATGTGCTAGTGAAGCGAGGATTGTAATTGTTAATGATGTGCTTCGGCACACCCCAATGCTTCACAATGTCCTTCTTGACACTGAATTTTGACCGACCTCTACCTCATTCAGATTGCTACTTGATTAAATAAATGCTTTTTAAATTAATTTTTCCTTTATTTACATATCTATATAAACTGCACCCAATTAATCATTTAATTGTACTTTGATACTCATAATTTTTATATGTTTTAACCTTAAGGGTGATATTCAAAACAGTAATAATTACAGGGGTATCAAGTTGTTAAGTCATACTATGAAGGCATGGGAGAGAGTGGTAGAGATTAGGGTGAGAAAAGTAGTGTCTATTTCAGAAAATCAGTTTGGATTCATGCCAGGGCGGTCGACTACTGAAACAATTCACCTTGTTCGGAGATTAGTGGAGAAATATAGGGAAAGAAAGGACCTTCATATGGCGTTCATTGATCTTGAGAAGGCCTACGACAAAGTCCCGAGGGATGTCCTATGGAGGTGTTTGGAGGTGAAAAGTGTCCAATGGCATATATTAGAGTGATAAAGGACATGCGACGGAGCCAAAACTCGGGTAAGAACGGTGGGAGGAGACTCAGAACATTTTCCTGTTAAGATGGGACTTCATCAAGGATCTGTGTTGAGCCCTTTTCTGTTTGCATTGGTGATGGATGAGCTGACACGATCTATCCAGGAGGAAGTCCCATGGTGTATGCTGTTTGCAGATGACATAGTACTGATTGATGAGACCCGGACCAAAATTAATGATAGGTTGGAGGTTTAGAGACACTCTTTGGAGTCCAAAGGATTCAAACTGAGCAGGACCAAAACAGAACACTTGGAGTGCAAATTCAATGTTGCGAGGGATGAAGCAGACATTGATGTGAGACTTACTGCGCACCTTATCCCCAAGAGGGAAAGCTTTAAGTATGTGGGGTCCATCATCCAGAGTAGTGGGGATATCGACGATGATGTCACACATCGTATTGGGGTAGCTTGGACAAAATGGAGGCTGGCCTTGGAGTATTGTGTGATAAGAAGATACCACCTAAACTCAAAGGTAAGTTTTTGCGTCTCATGGAAGACATTATATATTTTAGACTTGGCTTCAAATCTTACGATATTTCTCTGACCAAAAATTCCGGGGGGAGATGGTTCGAGTGGGTGGAGAGGACTAGGAGTCAGATGTGGATAATGACTCTGAGCAGGGACGGCCTGCTAGGGATATGCAGAAGACTAGACGAGGCTTCAGGCTTTAAAGGAAATGTGCAAAAAACTTGGAAGTGCAAGGACATGTCTACTCATATTTATTGTTCCATTAGATTCAATAAATATGGTAGATTCATGTCAGTTATTACGACTAATGGACAAAATCGCTCAATGATCACTTTGCCAGAAAATAAATACAATGAGGGGTGGAATACTCTTTCGGCGAAAATTGAAGTCTTTGTATCCAAACTGATGGGCTCCAGTACAAGGAAGCAACGTAGCTTTGCAAACCCGAATTCCAAGGAAAAGATGAGCTACAAAGAGGCCCTCCAGCAAAACAAGTGGGGGGTCTCAGGCCGAAATGAGGCCACCAATGGAACGGAAGGTTTACTGAGCAAATGCCTGGTTGGAAGGTTCCCGGAGGCTGAGGAAATACCTACTCGCAATGATATTAGAAGGTGGGCGGCACAAGCATGGAAAGGCATACAAAACGTCAACGTCTATGATATGAACGGTATCCAATTCTTGTTTGAATTTCAGACAAGAAAAGAGGCGGAACATATTATTATGGGCAACTGGAAGAGAAGAAATCACAGTCTTCATCTGGAATGGTGGACACCCAAAGCAGGTACAGTGGAGGCGGATTTCAAGTTCGAATGGTTCTGGGTTCGTATCTTAGGCCTTCCTTTGCATTTATGGTCGGAAGAGTCTTTGAAACATATTGGAGATCAATGTGGGGGATGGTTGGAATCGGAAGAGGAAACCATATTAAAAAACCATCTCCGATGGGCACGGATCAGGGTCAGGGACCCTAGGGAGAAAATACCGGCGGAAGTCGAGATTGATGACGGAGAAAACACCTTCTTGTTGCCGGTATGGTGTGAGGCACCGGCGAAATGCAAAAGAAAGAAAGGGGGTAAGCACAATGATCGAGCATTCACTAAGGATCTTGTTGGGGAAAGTCTTCTGCAAGGGGAGAGGTTAATGGTAGAGAGAGAAGATAGATTTAGGAAAGGTAAAGAAACCTTTTATCCAGTGCATAAAGGTGTGGGGCCCCTGGGTCAGGGTAATAAATACAATCACGTGGCCCACGCCTCTTTAAGTGGGGACAGACGCGTGGGAATCTGTGGGGAGAGCTCGGGTGAAAAAAGGAAAATATTATATTGAAGCTTTAATTGGGGAAGAGACAAATCTTTTATTGGGTAATGGTTTCAAGCCCAACAAATTGGGCCCAAGCCAGATTGGGCCTGACTTTACTGAACCGTTTGTAGAAGCCATAACATATTCCCAGGCCCATTTAGAATCTTCCAGACTTCCTTTCTCTGAAGTCTTATTAGAAAGGCACAATCTATTTTTTCCATTCAGCCGAGGGAAGACATCGACACGCAGATGGTGGGGGAGTTTTCAGAGCAAACATGGGACAATTTATGAGTATCCCGAAGATGAAGAAAGGTCTATTCCAAGTTTCGAGTGGGGACGAATTGCACGAGGGGTTGAAGATAATCAACTGGTAATTATGGAAGAACCTGCTCCGCTAAATAGTGAAGAGCCCTCTTCAGATGAAGATTTTGATGACAGAGCATCTTTATGGGTGCAAGCAAATGTTTTAAAGCTTAGCAAGATTTTCGGAGCTGCATTTGAAGGATGTGATAAAGCGGCTTTTGAACTTTTTCTAAAAATTGATCAAAAGAGGGAACGTTTTAAGGAAAGTATGGCGAAAAGAAAGGACGTAAATATTTCTAATGTGATTCCGAAGGAGGTGAGAAATTTGGCTTTCAATGTGAATTTTAAAGAGGGAGAGCCAAGAAGAAGGGGGAGATTAACAAATTTTAGTCATCAATGATTAAAGTAGTTACTTGGAATGTCAGAGGGGTGAATAGTGAAAACAAAAGAAGGATTATTAGTAGTCTGCTACAACAGTGGGATGTGGATATATATGTACTGGTGGAAACAAAATTAGCGGGGCACGATACGAATATAATCAGGCAACTATGGTTCAATAGATGGATGGGGGAATTTCATCTTGAGGCGGAAGGAAGAAGTGGGGGCATAATAGTGTTGTGGGATAGGAGAACGTGGAAGGGAGAGTTGGTGGAGATCTTGGCTCAAGCAATAACCTGCAGATTTGAAAGACTCAACACGAGTTTTTCTTGGTACCTGAGCTCTATTTACGCAGATTGTAGTAGAGCTATCAGAAGGGAATTATGGAGAGATTTACTCAACTTGCAGACCAAATGCACAGGTCCATGGCTTTTCTGCGGGGATTTCAATGTAACAAGGTACCCCTCGGAAAGAGCTAATGGACAGAGGTTGACAGGGGCAATGTCTGAATTCACGGATTGGATTAATGAAATGGCACTGGTCGACCCTCCTTTATTTGGGGGGCAATTCACATGGAGAAGAGGTGATAACCATTGGGCTGCTTCAAGACTGGATAGGTTTCTATATTCACATCATTGGGATGACAACTTCTCTCACATCAAACAAAATATTCTGCCTAGAATAGAGTCGGATCATAATCCAGTGATGCTAACATGTGGAGAGCTAAACCTAAAGAAATCCTATTTCAAGTTTGAGCAATGGTGGATGCAGGCAGAAGGTTTTACAGAGAAGGTGAAGGACTGGTGGAGTTCCTTTTCTGTAGAAGGAACCCCGTCCTACAGACTAGCAGCTAAACTAAAGATGTTGAAGAAGAAATTAATACAGTGGGGCAAGGAAAATAAAGTTAACTGGAAGCAGAAGAAGGAGGAGGTTCTTAATCACATTGTTATTTTGGATCAGCTCCAGGAACAGAGAACATTGACTGATGATGAACTGCTCCAAAAAATTCAATTATCTAGGGAGTTTGATGAAGTTTCCAGGAATGAAGAGATAGCATGGAGACAGAGATCAAGAATTCAATGGCTCAAACAGGGAGACAAGAATAGTAAATACTTCCACAGAATGGCTACTGCTCACAAAAGATGGAATTCAATCAACAGGCTTGTAGTGGATGAACGGGAGGTGACAAACACCGAGGCAATAAAAGTGGAGATAACGGAATTTTATCAGAAGCTTTATAAAGAGTCTGAACAGTGGAGGCCTGATCTCATCTTACAAGGCACTGAAAGTATTAGCCCAGAGGAAAGGGATTGGCTTCAAAGGAAATTTAAGGAAGAAGAGATTATAGAGGGGTTAAAGATGTGTGCTAGTGACAAGGCCCCTGGTCCGGATGGTTTTCCTATGAGCTTCTATCAATCCTTCTGGGAGTTGCTTAAGACAGACATCATGGATACCATGAATCAATTCCATGAACACTAGATTGAGAAAAGCCTGAATGCCACCTTTGTGGCCCTCATTCCAAAAAAGACAGATGCAGCTGAACCTAGGGATTTCAGGCCAATAAGTTTGATAAATGGGGTGTACAAGATCATTGCAAAGCTGTTGGCTGAAAGATTAAAGAAAGTAATCAGCAAGTTGGTCAACAAACATCAGATGGCATTTGTCAAAGGCAGGCAGATCATGGATGCCATCCTTATTGCTAACGAGTGTGTGGACTCTAGAATCAGAGGGGATGAGCCAGGAATCATGTGCAAATTGGACATTGAAAAGGCATACGATCATGTTAATTGGTCCTTTCTGATCAATACTCTAAGGCAGATGGGTTTTGGTGAAAGGTGACTGGGGTGGATTGAGACTTGTATTAAAACCGTTAGGTTCTCTATTTTGATAAATGGAGAACCTGCTGGTTTTTTTTCCTTCCGAGAGGGGTCTTAGACAAGGTGATCCTTTATATCCTTTCCTTTTTATTTTAGCCATGGAAGGTTTGGGTAGCATGATGAGGGTGGCTATCCAAAACTCATGGCTACAAGGTTTTAAGCTGGGAAATCCCCCTAGGGAGGCGATGCAAATTTGCCATTTGCTTTATGCTGATGACACAATTATTTTCTGTGAAGCAAAAGAAGAAGAAATCAGGATAGTCAGAATGATCCTCGTAGTTTTTGAAGCGGTTTCGGGGCTGTCAGTAAACTGGAGGAAGAGCAGTATATTCCCTGTTAATGAGGTTAGGCATATTCAGACATTGGCAAATATCTTGGGTTGTAGTATAGAAAGACTTCCAACAGTATATCTTGGTATGCCACTTGGAAGAAAACATAAAGATCCAGTGATATGGGATGCCATTATCGAAAAAACAGAGAAAAAATTGGCCAACTGGAAATCTCAATACCTTTCATTGGGGGGTAGAAGCATCCTGATAAACTCTGTTCTTGATTCCTTACCTTCTTATGTCATGTCTCTCTTCCCTATGCCTGCCAGTGTGGAAGCAAGACTTGACAAGGTAAGGAGAAATTTTCTCTGGTCGGGAAATAAGGAAGGCAAAGGAATTCACCTGGTAAAATGGCAGGCAGTGGTTCTAAGCAGGAATTCAGGGGGGCTAGGGATCAAAAGTATGGGATTGCAAAACAGATGCCTCATGGCAAAGTGGTTATGGAGGTATGGCAGAGAGAGTCAAGCACTATGGAAGGAAGTAATCAGTACCAAGTATGGCCAAAATAGTTCATGGCACTCCAATAGGGTGAGCTACACACATGGAGTAGCTGTATGGAAAACTATCAGGAATCTTTGGAGCCAAATACAACAAAGCATCAGATACAAGGTAGGAAATGGGACCAAGGTCCTTTTCTGGAAAGACCACTGGATTGATCAAGAGCCTCTGCTGACCTCCTACCCAGACCTATATGTCATCAGCACAGCACCAAATGCTACGGTAAAAGAGGTTTGGTCTGAGCAGGGGTGGAACCTCAGTTTTAGAAGGTCTTTAAATGTCTGGGAGATAGAGAGAGTTGCTGAGATGTTGAGGATTTTAGAGGATTTCAAGGGAACAAGTCCGATGGCAGATGAGATGGTGTGGAAGCACAATCAGGGTGATACATTGTCCGTCAACAGTCTCTATAAAATGAGAGTGAAGGAACTCTCAGGGATATCCCCTGGACCCTGGAAAAAGATATGGAAATGCAAGGTGCCAACTAAGATTAAATGTTTCACGTGGTTAGTGGCTAGAAGGGC
Organism: Solanum rostratum; assembly: GCA_029948455.1. Classification (NCBI taxonomy): domain Eukaryota; kingdom Viridiplantae; phylum Streptophyta; class Magnoliopsida; order Solanales; family Solanaceae; genus Solanum; species Solanum rostratum. The sequence goes on from CM057056.1 coordinate 41,798,349, forward strand.
TTGCCTAACTCATGAAAAGTTGCAAAGGAGAGGATTCCAGATAGTTTCCAGATGCTCACTCTGTAATGAGGCAAGAGAAACCAACAATCACCTCTTCCTTCATTGCAGCTTCACTACACAGCTATGGGATATCTTCCTGAGAAGAACAAGCACAAATTGGATAATGCCAGAGCAGACTATTGACCTGCTTAACTGTTGGGGAAGGAGAGGGGGGAACAAGATTCAGAAAAAATGGTGGAACATGATTCCATCCTGCATTTGGTGGACTGTGTGGAGAGAAAGAAACAATAGGGTCATGGAAAATTCTGAAAAACCCTTGCACAGGATCAAATGTCTGTGCTTGAAGACTCTTTTCTTTTGGTGTAAGAGAGGAAGATACAAATACTGCTAGTCAGATTCTAGATTTTATTTCCTGCTTATAGCTCTTACAACAGTAACTTTCAGGTTTGCTTGCTGGATTAGCCTTGTAAATATTTTTTGATGGTTGCCAGCATCCCATATTGCTGATGAATACAAAAATCTCTTACCTTTATCAAAAAAAAAAGTCCTACAAAATGGTGGTTAGACCATCTTTGTTGTATGGGGTGGAGTGTTGGCCAATGAAAAATGTACATGTTCAGAAGATGCAAGTGCAGAAATGAGGATGTTAAGATGGATGTGTGGTCACACCAGGAGTGATAAGATTAGGAACGAGGCTATTCGGGAGAAGCTAGAGGTGGCCCCTGTAGCTGACAAGATGAGGGAAGCGAGATTGCGATGGTTCAGACATGTGCAGAGAAGGAGTACCGATGCCCCTGTTAGGAGGTGTGAGAGGCTAGATTTGGGAGTTACACGGAGGGGTAGAGGCAGACCAAAGAAGTATTGGGGGGAGGTGATTAGACAAGATATAGTGAAACTTGATCTCACCGAGGACATGACCTTAGATAGGAAGGAGTGGAGGTCGCGAATTAGAGTAGCAAGCTAATAGGTTAGATAGGAAGGAGTTGTTGATTGTCTGCCTTTTATATGTTATTTATCTGCCTTTTATATGTTAATTGTCCTGTATTTACTTATTATCATGTGCTTTTCGGTATTAGTTGCTCTTCTTGTACACTTTTTCTTTCTCTTTCTTTCCTATTTATCATATCTAGCTTATTCTGCTTATGGGTTTTTGTGACGAGGGTTCCCAGGAAACAACCTCTCTACCTCTATGAGGTAGTGGTAAAGTCTGCGTACATTCTACCCTCCCCAGACCCCACTTGTGTGATTCCACCGGGTATGTTGTTGTTGTTGTTGTTGTTATTGCTATTTATTTTTATCAATGGAAAAAATAAATAAATAAATAAATAGCCTTGCTATTTATTGTTAATTTTTATCAATTGAAGGGGATCGGTAAAGTTGCTGCCATGTGACCATGAAGTAACGGTTTCGAGCCTTAGAAACAGCCTCTAGCAGAAATGTAAGCTAAGGCTACATTCAATAGACCCTTTTGGTTAGGCCCTTCCCCGCACCCTGCGTATAGAGGTAGTTTTAGTGCACCGGGCTTGCCCTTTGTTTAATTTTATCAATTGTCGATTTGGAATAATGATTTTTGTATATTTATTCTTATATCACATTAAACCTTCAATAATATAATTTATATTTGGTCTCTTCAGTAATGATTCAGACAAGTTTAATGGACATTAAAATTTTAAACCGCGTGAGTGCTCATCTTTTTTGCTGACTGAGTATTATTTGGACAAAATTTATTCCCTATTTAAGTCGATGTTAGTAAAATCTGCGAGAATTTTTTTTCCTTTTCTGAGAAGGTTAGGATCATGAATTCATTATTGGAGGGATCAAAAATCATACATACATTTCTGTTATTTGAAGGCATAATGTGTTTAATTAACAATTACAAGGACTAAACTTCAACTCCATGATTGAAGATGAAAATCTCAAATTTCCCTATCAAAATATAGTACGATAACTGAGTAAAAAACTCCTACAATGATTTGCCTTTTCAGAAATTCTAAGTAGCATAGTACAAAAATAGCTGACTATCAGTTTTACCATTGCACTCTTGAATTGAGTCATTGTAGAAATATCATTTTTCTGCAGCATTCGTGCTTGCAGGTATCTTGAGCAAAATATGGTAGGTCATTGAACTTTCTTTTTAAACTAAATCACAAGTAGGTGCCAGTGAGTTCTATGCTATGTTCGGTGAAAGAGGAGGATATGAGGAGGGGGGAAGTAAAAGAGAAAATTAGCTCTCCAGTCCCTTTGAATTAGGATGGAAAGAATGAAGTACATCTTTTGTTCCCTTCCAATCACATCAACTTGTTTAGGACAAAGGCATAGTGTTCCTCGTTCTTTAATAATCCAGTATATTCTGTATGCATATACTATCAAATAACATGATAAAACTCAGAGATCATGTCCAATTTGAAGGGATCACTATTGAACACTCATTACTTCTCAAAGGAGCAGTAGTAGCCACGAGGTCAATTTTAGTACAATTACTTGAAATGTGTTTCGGATAAACAACATCCTTTGTCGATTGGGTATGGCTTCAACTGTACCCGTAGCCTATCTATTAGTCAATCATCGACATATTTTAGTTAATGGGCACTTGAGATCTTTCTACAGATTGGGGTATCCGCCATGCGGTTACTGAATGGGAATCCAGTTTTTGAAAGAACCTGATTTTCATACTTTGGTGGGTCTTCGAGATCTTTTTGGGGACATATGTTAGACCTTAGAAGCTGAAAAGGCTATCGTGAACAATTGAATTTTCGGGTTCATTCATATTCCTGGTATAGTAGATGCTATCACACATAAGTCTTACATTCATACTCAATTCGAAGGAATTGTTTGATTTCAAAGGTCACAGTGTTTGCCTTTCCCAATTGTAGTCACAAACATGTCAAATCTCTTAACCCATGCCTTTGTGTTGTAACTTAAAGTGATCCAGACTGCCTTAATTTTTAAACTTTTTAAAAACTGATGTTTCTTTAAACACAATAGTAGATTGATGCCCAAAGAAAATAACTACATCGAAAGAAGATAAGTCTATGACAACACAAAAGAAAAAAGAAAACTTCCATAAAAATGGAACTCGCGGATGTGAATCACATTTACTGCCAAGTGCCAAATACTATTGACCTTGCTGCCATTTTCGGGGATAGTAAAGAATGATCTTCTCTGGGTATAGGCAAATCCAACAGCTTGCTTTGAACCTGCCAAAAGTTCTTGCTATCCATTCAATGCAGGGAGTTCCTCCAATTACCCTTCCTATTGCCATCGTGAAATAACCACTAATCATGCGACTTTTACTAGCTGTTACAAGCATTCCTTGAACAGGTAAGTCTATTTTCATTTAGTATATCAGCACTAAGATAGTGCTCGTTAGTTACCCAGTGCAATAATTGAGCTGTGCGTAAGCTGGCCTGGGCACCACTATTTTTTTATATTTTAAAAGAGAAGATAAGCTGTCAAGTACAAAAAAATATACCCCTATACAAGAGAAGCATTCATTTGCAGAAGTGCTTTTTCCGCTGTATCCTCTACATGTATATTCTGTAATCTAGACCTTCCATCCAAATGGTCGAGCGCTGCATAAGCAAGCAGAGAGAGTCTCACAGAGCTACACTATAAAATAGGCAAAGTAGCTTTTGGAATCAAGCTCTTGCTTATTTGTCCATCTTTGTTTAACTTGTACAACTTTTAAGAGAAGGATACCTGTGGAACTAAGAAAGATATTGCTGTATAGTCATATCTTAATTTTCTTGCGACTGTTACTTCCAAAAATAGCCTCACAGTGGTTCCTGTTTCTTCTGTTGAACAGGTAGAAAGTTCAAAACTGAGCAATTTTGTTTTTCTTGGCACTGGCAGATGAATGTTGGCTACCATTTGAAGTTCACAGTGAAGCCAGAAGATCCTGTTGGTAACAAAGACAAGTGTACTTCTTTAGGAACTTGAACGGGGAGCTTTTTAGCTTTGCTGGTATATTGCTCCATGTTTTTGCTGTTCAAATTAGGTAGAAAACCAAACACCAAATAGCTGCTTCTGTGCGTTTTGAATATTCTTTGAGTCTTCAACACATCTGCCAGCTTTTCTTGTGCATAGAAAAATAGAAATATAGAAAATACAAATCACCTCAGCTAGTGCAACTAAAAGAAAATCTCTGTTTTTATTATATTCGTTGCTCTGTTACGTATGTAATGAGACAGATTTTTTCCTTGATTGTCATTCATATTGATGCTAAAAAAAAACTGTCACAAAAGTTTTAGTTGTGGAGTTAATTCATAATTTCACAGGTTTTTGGGGTTTACGTAATTAACTGCACATTATTTTTGAAAAATGAAAGAATAGAGAATGCATAAATCACACAACAGTCGTTACTTGATGTTGCTTTCAATACTTATCTCAATTTTAAAAGAGTGAAACAACAAAATTTCGGATGCATTGTTCATATGGAAAGTTTAAGTTTATATGAAAAATGTCTTTCATGATAACTACCTCATATCTAGTTGTGTATATGGATCGAGTTGGTTTTGATTTTTCATATAAATAATTACGCAGATAAGAAAACATATACTACTTAATTAGCTATAGTTTGAATTAATTACGGCTTGCGGCGAACATTTAACTATAATTACTGTTCGAATTTTGTATAACTCGCGCGACGTATACAAATGTTATGCGTGAATCATATTGTATGGTGAAATTATACAAACACTGTGAATTGTATATCAAATTATGCAAACATTATGTAAGAATTGTATGCCGAAATATACAATATACAAATGATGTGCATAAATTGTATAGCGAAATATACAAACTTATATATATGTTTGAATTATACAAATGTTGCTATAATTATTGTTACGAAATATAATTAAACAAAACTATAGCTATGGATCATAATTAAGATATTTTTGAATGGCTACATACAAAATTCCTCTTTTTCAAATATCAAACCAAATCATTATGTCGGGTTTTTAAATCTATTAATCTAGCCAACTAATAAGAATTTGGGTTTTTCAATCTCTGTTTTTTTTTTTCGAGTTTCTCCAATTTTTGTGTTTTCTCAATAAAGTATTCATACAGATAACAATTAATTTGTGCTTCAACGTAGGTACCAGACATCGGGTGAAAAATTAAAAAAAAAATTAATTTGTAGTTCAAATATTTTTTTAATACTACCAAAGTATAATTATTTAGGGTGTTTCTAAGAAAATAACACAAAATATGATATGAGCTAGTGTCATGATTATATGACTAAGCATTAAAGAAAAACTAAAATTAGATTATGTATTTTAACTAATATTAGATTATGTATTTTAATTGTTTAAACCAATGTAGAACTAAAGAATAAATACTCAACATTATTGTCATTCTTAGTATTGAATTATTTGTTTTTCTGTAGCATTAGTATTGTTTTGATTTTTGATTTGAACCTTATTAGAGTTACTAATAAACTAACTTTTAATGATCCATTCAAAATTCTAAGTTAAATTTGATATAACATGTTGAAAGATGAAAAAGGTATAAGAAATATTTGTAAATTATATTAAAATAAATACTTTTTATGTATAAAAATAAATTTTGCATATATAACATGATACAAAATTTGTGGCATACAAAAAGAAAAAAAGTGAATAATTTGTGTAGTATTTGTATAGACACAAGTGGAAATGTAGAGTGTGAGGTTGGTAATGTTTGATAAATAATAAGTTGGTATATTCTCAAATTCATGTTCCCCATATTTATGCTCGATCATCTAACTTTTTATGTTTTCAACCTTGTGTAGTGTGTTATACCAAACAATATACGGAGGAACACTGTAAAAGTACAAAGCACAATTCTACTACGATTCTCATTATTTCTTCTTCTTTCTTACATTAATGCTTTGTAATCAAATTATAAATGGATAAAAACTCCATATATTATGAACATTATATTTTTATATGGATTTCTACAATCATTTTATTCTCACTTACTATTCAATTGAGTAACCATCAATAGAAAAAAATACTAGTTTCTAATGGAACTTGAGATTATGAGAGAGTTAAAAGGTAAAATGTACGTTAAGGGGAGTAGGATATTTTTGCGAAATAAATTCTCCGCTAAGATGAAAATCATACCTAGATGGATCTACTCGGCCTTAATATAGCTGATGATATATAATGAGTTTTAATTATAATCTCTTAATAATATAGTATAAGACTAATCTGGATAGACGGTCAGTAATCTAGAGTGGATGATTGTTATGATCGTAGACTATTCCCTAGTCATAACACGATACCTAAAGCAACAAGTGACCCCAAGCTAACCTCAAGGTTAGACATGCTATTAGAGTATATACAAGCAATAGCTAAAGGTAACTAAAATGCTAATCAGAAAGCTAAAACTGAAATAGTCTATTAAAATCAATTAGACAAATATCTAATAAAAAAGAAGTTGAAGACTAATATCTGACTATCTAAAAGGCTTCTACTAAGTTGAGTTGCTAGGACAAGTCCCTAGCTAACTTTATCTATATGAAAATTGAAAGACTGAATGAATGAAATAAACATAAAAAGAGATTTGTCCTCGAAAGATGGAGAATCACCAAACTATATTTCCATTGACTGGACACTGTACTAACCGCGAGCTAGATGTTGAGCGTTTGAGCCTACATTGTAAAACAATATAACGCGAGAAGTATGCGGTCAGTTGTTTGAATGTACTGAGTATGTGAGATATGCATAATAAAATATCATCGAAATATGCTAAGCTGAAATCAAGTAACTAGCATGAAATCTGATAAATGTTGTACAGAAATAACTAAATGCTTGGTCATTTAAAATAATTGAAAGATTTTTAACTTTGAGAGATACTAAAGCCGACATATAATCTATTTTTCATAATCCAAACTAGGCCCTATATGCGATACGACAAATGAGAATTCTGAGAGAACCTCAGATGAGCCTTTTAGCATTCATTCAAACGTTCATAGTAATGCATATAAACATACACATAAACTAAGGAAGATGGGACTAAGGGACATAACATAAGATAATAGCAAGATAGAAGGCAATATACAATCACACTTACATGTCAATAATAATTCTAAGCATAGATTAGACGGGGGTTAAGACATGTCTCTAGCTCACCCCCAATGAACATACATGATAAAAGTCTTAAAAACTTGAACATAGAAATAAGATAGATAGATAGATAGTAGGCTCATCCCGAAAGCATGAGGACTCATCAAAAGGGTTTCTAGTCAATCACTATCAACCATGAGGATGAGGATAAGGATGATCATCAGACCCTACATTGTGAGGTAAGTACGCAAAAAGTATGCATTAGTACTTGGAATACACTAATTATGTAGGTATGCAATGCAATAGTGATAATAACCATGAATGCAAATAATAAAGTAAAATACATGTCATAATGGATGAACAAGGACATAAGTAGAAATAGGCGATCAATGCATCAAACCATAAGTAGGATCATGTACAACATCATATAAGATCATACATATGTAATAAGGGACCTTAACCAACAGTAAAATCATGCGAGCTATGACATAGCATTCAATGTAACCCCTACACTGAGAAAGGGGAGGCCACTTTTCAAGGTAGACTCCATGATAGTACATTCATTCATTCATTTTCTTAATATTTAAGGCTATGTATGGATCCACTAGCCTAACCTATAAGATAACCTATGGTGGCACATAATTTTAGACAAGAGGTTGCTACTAGGATTCTCTTACCGAATCTCACCTCAAGTACCTTCTCGGTGCTAAGTCAATTCACAAAGAATATCAATACATTCTCACCTCAAGTCTTCTCGGTGCTAAGTCAATTCACAAAGAATATTAATACAATATAATAATCATTCATAAGCTTTAAGTTTCATAAATCATTAAGAAGTACATAGAGTATCTCATTAACCTTGATGATTCAACCTTGTGAGAATGATTCTTATCACAAATACAATCCATGATTAGGTGAGAAAACCTTTCACCAACATTTACTCGTTCCTTAAAGAACTGCCATGATCATAATCAATAGCTTTCATAAACCTTTCATTGAAATTCTTATCATTCAAGTCATGATTCATTGAGAAATTGGAATAGGCTAGGTGGTTGGGTTCAATGTCAATTCAACTTTAAATCATCAAATCCAAAGATATTTTGCATAAACACAATGAAATCCATCAACTAGAATAGAAATCAAAGCAACCCACCAAGATATCTCAAAACCCTAGATAGCTTGATGTAGAAATACTTTGTAAATCATCAATTTCATGCGATTGGATATTAACGTATGATAAAATATGTCATAATATATCCATTTGATAAGAAAAATAGCATGGTTTTGGCTTCCCATTAAGATGTAGTACAACTATTTCTAACTTCTGTTCTGGGTCTCAATATTGCAACATTTTCTCAATCATGATTCTTCAAAATAAGGAAACTCAATTTTGTGACTTCAATGGTTCACCCCGTTTCTCCCTACATGTGACCCACAACCATGTCTAGCTTGCAGATGTCGTGAGGAAAACAACCCATAATATTTTTTACAAAAGAAATTCTATTTTTAGTTGGAGAGTAGAAAAAAAAAATTTTGACATGAAGATATTTTCATAATATGAAACTTTTTGTTTAAAAAAAAAAATTAAATTCTTTTTTGGAGGGTGGGGGGGGGGGGGGAGTGGTGTAAAAAATTGAAATTTTCAAAATTAGATTTTTTTTAAAAAAATAATTTTTTAATTTTTTTTTATATTGGGGTGGGTGAGCGCCGGGAGGGAGGAGTTGGAGTAAAAAATTGAAATTTCAAAATTTATAATTTTTTTAAGAATAAATTTTTAACTTTGGTTGTATGGGGTGGGGCGGGGCTGGGGGCGGGGCTGGGGGCTGGGGGCGAAGGGAATTGGGTGGGTCGGAATAGGAATGAGTGAAAAAAATAAAATTTTCAAAATGTGAAACTTTTTTAAAAAATAATTTTTTAATCTTATTTTATTTTAAAATAAATTCGGGGAGGGGAATCATAGTATGATTGTGATAAAAAAAATCAATTCAAAATTGGATAAGAGTTTTGGAAAATATTTTCCTTAATTTTTGGAAGGAAGCCGTTTTCCTTAAATGAGAAAAATGAGTTCATTTAAAAAACATTTTTCATAATATTTAAGCCAACCAAACATGAGAAATAAAAAAATATTTCCTCCATATCAAACACACCCTTAGTTTATGCTATGGTCATTTCTATGGGTCATGATGTTTTTTAATTTGATACCAATTGTAATAAACTTCCTAGAAGAAATAGAGCGGAACTTGAGATGCTTTATTAATCAATCAACTTGATGCAATTCAATTATTGATGGGCATATGTAAATAATCAATAATAACAATATGGCAGTGATAGAAAGACTATTTTGGAAGATTCTCGGTTTAAATATATCAGCCCAAAAGCAGAAAAATAATGAATATGTGTGAGACCCCGTGTTTCTCGTCTTCTATTATATAAATAGTGTGGTGTTGTATAAGGCACATGTGATTTTTGCTAGCACCTTGGGACAATAAGGCTGCCAATAAGTGGTAATATCAAGGATCTAAAGTTTTAAGTCAAAGGAAATACCCTAAATGCACGTTCGAGATTAAAGAAATGACCCGAGTGGCACCTCGCCCTTTTTAGAAGGTTTAAACTAGGTCTAACTTTTTGGATGGAACTAAAAGTGTATACTTCGCTAATAATGGATTTTTAAAATCTATTTTGATAGCACAAAGGTCATACATTAAGTTTTGAAATCAAGAAAGTTGCAAGATAAAGGTTGGCCAAAGTTACCGTAAGTTTCTTTGTGAAATCCTTCTTAAATTTGGGTCAAATGTATCAGGTCATATCTCCCAAACTATAAGGAGTTAGAAGGTGCATGACCTATAAAATTGAAGATCTATGAGTCTAGTTTGCAATGCACAAAATCGCGCATCAAACCGACCTCAGAATAAAGAGTTACGACCGTTTTACCAGGACTGCCCGAGCTGGAAACCGGGTCATGGGTCGGGTTGACCCAACTTAATGTCGGCTAATTTGAGCTTGTTAAAGCTCAAATCACTTCCATTTCGTCCCCAACAGCTTAGAAACTGAAGGAAAACTCCCCTCAAGGTGCCGATTTGAGTAAGTTTTTTCTCATTTTTACCGTTAAAATTTGTCTGTGTGCCTAAAAATGCGTGCCTTACGCTTTGCAATTGTTTTCCTCTCGCATTAGCTGTGTTTGGAGCTATTTTTGGGCTGTAAAAAAAAGATGGTGTTCTTGCTGGTATTGTTGATTTGCAGCTGGTGTGTTTAGTAATAATTTAGGGGCTCTTTTACGGTCATTTTTACGAAGTTTTACGGACATTTTCTCACGTAAATACTCCTTGCCGAATCTGGTCATTAATGCTGAATTTTTGACTGTTTATAGGTGTCTTTAAGCTGCGTATATATAGTCGTTGCGAAGCTTAGGACATAAGGAACAATTTTCACGAAGAAACTTTTGGCAATTGGATGTTCGTTGGAGAGGTATGTTAAGGCTAAGCTCCGTCCCTCCTTTTAGCACGAAATCCGGGAAGTTTCCCAAATCGTCAAATGTGATATCTTACTATTCTGTTGCTAGAAAGACCTTCTGTGAAAGGCATTAGGGTTGCAGCTAAGTTATATTCACGATGGTATTAGGTTAAAATTCCATTCATTCTCTTAAACTAGACATTTAATTTCTATATATCATTTTGTCAGTTCTCGGCCACCTATTCATATGTTCAGGAGTTTCTCTTCTTGGTGTAGTGCCATTAAAATAAATATAGAATGCAAAGGGAATTTAGTATTCAGAGTCAGTCCTTCTTCTATACAAAAATATAATTGAAGAATTTAACAAGTAATGCGTTGATTTCCAATATTCTCAAGTGAAATGCTCCTGTCTAAACTACTAAGACACTTGATCCTGTTTAAATACATTCTTTTACTAATTAACATGGGACCAAATATAATCATTATGTAAAGCACCTTTATGAATATTTTCAAAGTTAAGGCTTCACTCTAAATGTTGGCATAAATTCCCAAACTTGTTTAAAAGACATGTATGATCCCACGAGCCATATGTATATGCAATGACAATGATTATGATGCTATGAGAATAAGCGTACCAATGAGCCAAGATTGGCCGAATGACAATGATTATGATGCTATGAGAATAAGTATACCGATGAGCCAAGATTGGCTAAGTTCTTGCTATGGCTTACTATGTGCATTTAACATTCATATCATACATTGCACGTTATGCATGGACTTCGAGCTATAATCGAAGGTATGGGGCCTATTTGCCCAACTATATATGTATATGGTACAGATGGCCACAGGTTGGCAGATATGATGCCGATTAGCTACCGGAAAGGACCACTAGTGCTAGCATTTGGTTGGGTATGTCATGCATTTGCATCTATATATATGTATTCACGACATGCGATACTCGAGCATATCATGCATTTTTTTATCACTAGGAGGTGGCTTATTGGCCATTAAGGCTACTTGAGTTTTGGCTACAGGTGGTATTTACTATTAACCTTTTTACTACAGTTATCTATGATTTTACTTCCTGCCTTACATACCAGTATATGTTTATTCGTACTGACGTTCCTTTGCCTGGGGACGTTGCATTTTATTTCGTGCGTGCAGGTCCAGGTAGGGGTTCTGGTTTACCCCTCCACTAGGAGCCCCATTCAGCTATAAGTTGGTGAGCTCCACCTCTTCCTGGAGCTTTCACAGGATGTTGACTTTTTTTGTATAGTTGGGTATGTCGGGGCCCTGTCCCGACAGTGTTAATGATTCTCATAGAGGCTATTGTGGACATGTTATTGTGGGTTGGTCCTTTTGTGTCGTTCAGTCTCTAGTCATAAGATTGGCATGTATATATGGTGTGTGCCTGTACCTCTGTGGTGGCAGCCTTGTCGGCTAGCTAGTACATTATCGTTTGAGTTTACTTATCTTGATGTACGTGATTTGCTGTTGACCAGGTCATGACCTAAACGGTCCTTGTTTTTTCTTTCGAAACATTATGCTGCCCGATTTTCTTCTGGTCCAAAGTTTAGTTAACTAGCATGTTTAGTGGCTGACCCAGCCAATAACGATATCGGGTGCCAGTCGCGCCTCCCCTCTCTTTGGGGTGTGACAATATGGAATAAAGATTAAAATAAAAAGTAATGATAATTCTATAAATAAAATAAAAGTAGCAAAATAAATGACAGGCAGTAAACACAATATATAAGATGCGACTAATTCTACTAACCTACTACATTACAAGGCAAGATAACATCCTACCTCTACTAGCCTATTAACCTTCTATCCTAATATGCAACCTTCAATCCTTTCTATCTAAGGTCATGTCCTCGGTGATATGAAATTGCGTCACCGATTATTTGTATGAATAATCGATTATCTAAATCCTAATCCCTGTACAATGTTGACGCACCAAAAAAGACAAAAGAAAAAATATCTTGACAATTGATTATGTGGCATATTCATCCAATGCCTCCTCATAGAGCTACGCCCCGAGCAGGCACTAGATATATTGCAAGTGCTTTCATGTGGACTGTAGCGAAAAAATAACGTCAAACTTGAGTGACCCAAAGCTTACTTTAACACTCAACTCATATTTTGGACGTTTGAAAAGTATGGAAACTCATAAGTGAATTAACCTTAACATCTTTTTGAGATCTAATTGGGAAAGTTCATTAAAACATTCAAAAAGATTGAACATACATGTACATATTGCTTGGTCAGAATGGATAACTAAGGGGATTTATTTGTTTTATTAACCTTCTTTTATGAGAAATTGGAAAAGTATTAGCAGAAATATTATATGTGAACAAGCATATATATACCAGGGAAGGCAAAGAGGAGAAATGGCACAGCAAGGATCTTTGGGTACCGCATGCGAATCTCCATACGACATGACATTATTATATATTTTCGATTGAAATTGGAAAACAAGTAAACAACACATCAAAGTGAAACTACTAAATTATTTCTTATTTCAGTATGTTCACTCAACTTCTAGGCAAAGATTTACTTCATTCCAGAGACCAATTTGTGCAAGGACATATATAAAAAGGTTAGTAGAAAATAAGCTACTGCTCAACAAGAAGAAAGCAAGAATATCATCCAGGAGGAATCAGTTGAAACCAAGTAGATACCCGGTCGTCATGTCTGGATTTCAGGGGAAGTCACCAAGGAATTTCTTGACCATCCCAGGCAAAGAACTTTCCATTATCAGATCTCTTTGTGTTGTTAATGATACTGAGGAGCTTCTGAACAGAGAACTCTTTGGTAAAAAGCTTTTCTTTTGGAACATTTCCTTGAAATGGTCGAGAGAGATCAGTGTCCACCGTGCCTGGGTGCAGCAAAATGCATATAATTGGATCCTTCTTACGTGCAAATTCCACCGACACATTCTTTGTTACTGCAGCATTAAGACATGGTAAGCATGAACCAATTCACCAGAGGACAAACTGGATCAAAAATAACAGGCAGGATATTATTATTAACTAACAGTGTCAAATCCTTTCTTGCTGTAAAATTTCCAGAATCATATCTCAATGGCATTCCCAGACTTCATGAAGTACCAATGATTATTCGAGCAAAGATGCAAGGGGAAAAAACATAAAAAAACTAATTATCAGTTAAGATTTTCTCTCCAGACTGATACAGTGTGTTTGGGGCAGTTCACTCTTCATATTCATCTTGCCTGTTCCCCAGCCCTTAATGGTCAACTATTCTCCACCCCGGTGATTCACAACTTAACCTGTACTGGATCCCACTACAATTGACTATATAAAACGTAAGAAAGGCTCTTGGTTGAACGGAATGGTCACTCTATGATCATTTAAAACTGCTTCTCATTTTCCCTACAGTTTTGACTTGGGACCTGTTTGGATGGACTTATAGCTTTTGGTTTATATCTTTTTGGCTTAACACCTTTTTATTTTACTCAAACACTGTGCTTAAACGCACTTAAAATAAGCCAATCCAAACAGGCTCTTACTAGTTCTTTAAACGCATAAAACTGGAACAGTTGTTTCTCCTTTTTTCACCTTAAATGGTCAGTTTAACTAGTACTTGCTTCCAAACCATGCAACAAATCCTCAATCCTTGTACGCTAACAAATATTTCTTTTTTGCCTTCCATTATCATGCCAGAGATCTCTATAGCACATCTCATATCCATATTTCAGTCATCCTACATGACATATTGTTTGGTCAAAAAGGTTCATGGAGACATGCAACTTTACCATCCATCAGCAGAAGTTAAATATGTAATTGTGTAAATGGATTTTTAAAAGAGCATACACTGATTCAGTGCTGTCTTAGATGCACGATAGGAGTGCCACCCTCCCAAACCATTGTCTCCTATCGATCCCACCCTTGCGCTTAAGTTGGCAACAATAGCAAAATCCTTGTCAGTTCCAGAGCCACCTCCAGCTTTCAGCAAAGGCCACATGTGCTGTTCACACAAAACATGAACGAAATGTTACATTGTCAAAAGTAAGAGGTATTCAATTTGAAAAAGGAAAAAGATAAATCTAACATAGAGAAACATCCATTTTCAACATGATATACTATAAAAGGATCTCTTAGCAGCACATGGCTGTTGATTTTTTTTTAAATTTTTTCTACAATGCCACATTTCGCAATTCAAGAAACAAACGTGTTGCTTTAAATGTGTGAAGCAAACTTCTAAGTTATAGTAACTAGTAGATGGCTAACTTTAGCAAGATCTTTTACCCTTTTTGGGATAATTCTATCTTTGCCAAGATCTTCTATGTGCAAGTAAAACAATCACATTCCTATGTGCTCCATGATGGTTTCCCCTTATTTCACCAGGATAATCAAAATATCCAACTTTATTTGACGATGGTGATCCAATACAATTGACATAAGTATATATATTTTAATCAGATTAGTCTATCTTATTATTATTCATAATAAATAGGAAACAGAAAGGAACTGGCGGCAGTCTTTCTCAACTTCTACGGAGCTATTTCTACAAACAAAATAGAGTTAGACATCTTATTATCCCAACCCTATGATGGACGCACTTGCTAAAAATGTTAAAATGGAAAACCTTAACTCTGGATTCAGATCTATTAGCATGAAAGCAAGTCTGACAATGAGGTTCCTTATGCTCCATGTTTAGTTTTTGTTAAATTTACCAGGTTAGTCCAAATATCAAACTTCATCTGATGATGCCAGTTGAATACAATTGAGATAGGACAATATATCTTATTCAGATAAGTCTGTTTTATAATTTAAAATTTATAGGGAACCTAAAGCAGATGTATGTTCTCTATCTTAATTTCTACTCCCTCCATCCTGATTTATAATTTATAGGGAACCTAAAGCAGATGTATGTTCTCTATCTTAATTTCTACTCCCTCCATCCTGATTTAAGTGTCTTACTTTCCTCGTTGGCCAGTCCCAAAAAAAGTGTCTTTTCTATATTTAGTAAGTTATCCAATTCCAACATCCTACATGGAAAGTTTAAGACCACAGAGATTTTAAAGGACTACACAAATCTTTAATCTAAGACCACAAGATTCAAAAGTCTCCTTTATTTGTGCCAGTCAAACTAAGAAACTTTTGTTGGGATGGAGGGAGTATCAAGTCATATATATGAACAAAAAAGAGTTAGACAAGATAATATTTATTCTTCTGAGAGAAGGACGTGCTTAAAATTCTGAGATGGAAATTAGAAGACTCTGGACTAAGATCTACCAGCGTGACAGCAGGAATTTCTACAATCTGAGACATCTCTGACAGATTAGAATAGTGCTGATTATCAAAAGAGGCCACATCAGGTTATCTTATATCCACTTCTTCGTTTAGATCGTCATTTACAGTTTGTTAAGAAGTGGTATACAACATTACAACTAACAAAGAGCTATAAATTGATGTGTTAAGGGTTCATAAGTTTTAAGAAAGGCTCAAAGTCCCACACAATACCAAGCTTTCTGTATGTGATGGGTTCAAGCTCGTGATGTGCGTCTAGCAACCCATCACGTGCCAAGCTCTTACTTTGAACCGAAGCCTTGGAGACCTAATTGATGACTATTGATGCAAAAAGATCGAAAATGTTTTGTCTTTCGGAAAAATGGGTCTCTTACTCTATTCTTATCTAATTGGTGGCAAAGTTCAGTATAAAAGAGGCAACTTCTTGATTGAATTAAGTAGTTTAGCTTCAAAGTCAGGTAAAAAATGTATTAGCACCATCCCTTCAAGATTCGAGCAAAAATTCCTGATTATGTAAACATTAACAAGGGTAATTACTAGTTCGTCAGTCAAAGTATCAGGACAAGATATTCAATGCCAGCAAAACCTTAATTTCTAAGAAATAGTTGCTGCTAAAAAAGAAATGATTCAAATATAGTGTGTGTATGTATATATATATATATATATATATGTGTGTTTTAGCCTGCAACATCAGAGAAACTAAAGACTGCACCTTGATGACCAAAATGGGACCAACAGCATTGATATCATAAGCAAGAAGCAAGGATGATCTCTGCACCTTACTCAGTGTTGTTTCTGTACTGAAAAAGACAGAAGATAAGTAATTCACTTCACCAATTCCATTAAAAGAAAGTAAAAGACCACTTATCCCTTTCATTATTGTTAGAATTGGACTAGAAATAAATAGTCGTACTTAAAACTGGAATAGGAATAGTATGGAGTATCCTACTTGGTAAAGGACTATATTGTAGTGTCTATAAATAAGATCTCTATGTAATAATTTATGCACACAATTAAGTTACATTTTTCTCCTATATTTCTCACATGGTATCAGAGCATTGGTGAGAAACTTACAAGAAAAAAAACCAGTCAGTTTCTGGTAACCCTCAAAGGCTGGTTTTCATCGTTTTTTTTTTGTGAGTGTTGTGCAAAACCAACACCACCACGAGGTGCGGAATACTCAGGCGAGCAAACCCCAATGAGCTCCTCCACGCGCCTCACGCACCACAGAAGTCACAGATTTGCATCGCCACGCGCTTCATGCGCCGACGCGCGTGGCAATTTCTGACCAGTTTTTTTTCAATATTCTTTTTCCAGTGAGGTCGCCCCTGCATTCCAAGGCTGACCATATATTTATTTTTTTATTCTGACCAGTTTCCGGCAACCACATAGCTTTAGTTTTATTTATTTATTTTCTTTTTTGATTTTGACCACTCTACGGTGGTCGGATTTGATTTCATGGTGACAGAAATATTTTTTTGGGGATTCCTGCAGTTTATTTTCTAGATTTTTAGATTACAAAAGTCTGATTTCAGAAGATGTCTCTCAGGATTGATCTTTATGGCTCCAAAAGTACAGAAATAAGAAGTTCAACCCCTAGATCACTACAGAACCATTAATGAGAAGCTCAAACTACTTAGCTTGGGCTTCTTCGATGGAATTATGGTGTAAAGGTCAAGGTGTCCATGACCCTTTAATAGCCAATGCTTGTGCGGTAGATAAAAAGAGAAAGGCTAGCGAGGAAGCTGCAATAGCCAAAGCACAATGGGAGAAGGTTGATGCTCAATTGTGCAGTCTCCTATGACGATCTATTCATTCCAAGTTGATGCCCTAGTTTTGCTCACTCCAAACATGTTATTTAGTTTGGGAAAAGGCTCGTGCTTTATATATTAATGACATATCTCAAATTTATGATGTGATATCTCGAATGACTAACTTAAAGAAACAAGAATCCGATATGTCTAATACTTAGGATAGGTACAGGCAGTCATGGAGGAATTTGAAACGATGATGCCAGTCACCGTGAATATGGAAAAACAAGAGCACAGGCAGATGTTGTTTTTAGTCCTTACACTTGCTGGACTTCCTGTGGATCATGATTCAGTACGTGATCAAATCTTAGCTAGTCCTACCATCCCTACAATTGATGAACTATTCTATTGTCTACTTCCTCTTGCCGCACCTCCCAATCACAAAGTAGTTTCTTCACCCACCATTGACTCCTCTATTCTTGCATCTCAAGCCATTGACAAACGAACATATACTATGGAGAATCGATGAGGAGGAGGCCATTTTGAAAGATCTCAATCCAAGTCTAGTTATTATCATTAGCTTGGACACACTTGCGACATATGTCATACTTTGCATTGTCCACTTCTCAGTTATGATCCTAGTGCTATAAAGGAGTATAACGAATCCCTTCGAAATTGCGCAAGTAAACAAACATCTCTACAAGTAGCATCTATTGCTCAGCCTAATGTTCTTGTTGCTCAACCTGATCGATCATCCGATAATGCTCATATCACTCAGGCAGAATATGATGAGTTCCTTCAGTATCAAGCAAGTAAGTAAACACCTCCACAAGTAGCCTCGGTTCCTTAGACTGAGGTTCTTGTTGCAGGTAATTCTTTTGCTTGTGTTTCATAGTCTAGTACTCTTAGATCATGATGCATTCAGGCGCTTTTGATCATATTTTTGGAAACAAATCTCTTTTGTCTGATATTGTTTATTTACAAACTCTTCTTGCAATTACTTTAGCCAGTAGAATCCAAACAAAACCAAAAAGGGTTGGAAAAGCCAAAGCCTTTCCTTCTGTCACCCAAGATTCTATTCTTCGTCCCTGGTTCATCTTTTAGTTTGGCATCTGTTAGTCATTTGACGCGAGCCTTACATTATGGCATTTATCTTTTTGATAATTTTTTCCTCATGAAGGACCGCCGTACGGACAGATGATTAGCACAGGACATGAATCACAAGGCCTTTACTATCTTACCTCTTCAAATTCCTTCACAGCATGCTCCGTTACAGATCCTCCAGACCTAATTCACTAACATTTGGGACATCCAAATCTATCTAAACTGTGAAAGATGATGCCTCGTTTGTCTAGTTTACCGTCATCAGATTGTGAGTCATGTCAACTTGGGAAACACACCCCTGCTACATTTTCACATAGTATTAAGGGTCGTTCAGACATTAGTTCATTCAGATATTTAGGGTCCCAATAGAGTTAGTTCAACTTTAGGATTTCATTAGTTTCATTGATGCTTATTCAAGATGTACTTGGGTTTTCTTAATGAAAGATCGTTCTGAGTTATTTTCTATGCTTAAAAATTTCTTTGCTGAAATACAAAATCAGTTTGGTGTTTCTATTTGTACTTTTCATAGTGATAATGCGTTAGGATACTTATCCTCCCAATTTTAGGAGTTTATGACTCGCCAAGGAAAACTAGACATCTTGTCCATATACTCCTTAATAAAACGGTGTAGTAGAACGAAAGAATATGCATCTTATTGAGATTGCTCGCACCCTTCTCATTGAGTCCCATGTTCCGCTACATTTTTGGGGCGATTCAGTCCTTGCATCTTGTTATTTAATTAATAGAATGCCCTCATCTTCAATTCAGAATTAGGTCCCACATTCCATACAGTTTCCTCAGTCACAACTCCACTCTATACCTCTTCGTGTCTTTGGGAGCACAGACTTTTTTCATAACTTAGCTCTGGGAAAAGATAAATTAGCCCCTCCGGCTCTCAAATGAGTCTTTCTAGGTTACTCTCGAGTTCAAAAAATGGAATCGTTGTTATTCACCTGATCTTCATCGATACCTTATGTCCGCCGATGTCACATTCTTTGAATATCAACCTTACTATACATCATCTGATCATTCTAATGTCTCTGAGGTCTTACCTCTACCTCAAGTCCTACTTGTACCGACTTTTGAGGAATCTGCTGTTAATTCTACATCTCCAGTTGTAGTGCCACCTCTCTTGACTTATCATCATCGTCCATGTCCAGCATTAGTTCTAGATGATTCATGTCAAGTGCCAGACCCTGCTCCCATTGCGGATTTGCCTCCTTATAGACAACCAATTGCACTTAAGAAAGGTATACGATCCACTCGAAATGCTAACTCACATTATACTTTCAGGAGTTATCATCGTCTCTCATCACCCTATTATGCTTTTGTATTTTCTTTGTCCTCCATTTCCATTCCTAAGACGAAAGGTGAAACGTTTTCTCATTCCGAATGAAGGCAGGCTATGATTGATGAAATGTGTATTTTACATACAAGTGGTACTTGAGAACTTGTCTGTCTTCCTGCAGGTAAATCTACTGTTGGTTGTTGTTGGATTTATGCAGTAAAAATTGGTCTAGATGGTTAAGTAGATTGGCTTAAGGCACACCTTGTTGCCAAAGGATATACTCAAATATTTGGGCTCGATTCTAGTAATATGTTTGCTCCTGTCGCTAAAATAGCATTTGTCTATCTTTTCTATCTATGGTTGTCATTCATCATTGGCCTCTTCATCAAACAACAACAACAACATACCCAGTGAAATCCCACAAGTGGGGTCTGGGGAGGGTAAGATGTACGCAGACCCTACCACTACCAATAGAGGTAGAGAGGTTGGAACCTAGGAACCCTCCTCATAAAAACCCATCAGCAGAATAAGCTAGATATGATAAACAGGCAAGTAGGAGAAGGAGAAAGTGCACGGAAAGAGCAATTAATAACGAAAAGCACATGATAATAGGTAAATACAGGAGAATTAACATATAAAAGCAGATAAATAACATATAAAAGGTATACAATTAACAACTCCTTCCTATCTACCCTATTAGCCTGCTACTCTAATTCTCAACCTCCACTCCTTCCTATCTAAGGTCATGTCCTCGGTGAGATCAAGTTTCGCCATATCATGTCTAATCACCTTCCTCCAATACTTCTTAGGTCTACCTCTACCCCTCCGTGTAGCTCCCATCTAGCCTCTCACACCTCCTAACAGGGGCATCGGTACTCCTTCTCTGCACATGTCCGAACTATCGCAGTCTCGCTTCCCTCATCTTGTCAGCTAAAGGGGCCACCTCTAGCTTCTCCCGAATTGGCCTCTTCATCAGTTGGACATAAATAATGCTTTTCTACATGGTGATCTTGTAGAAGAAGTTCAAGCAACTACCTTGTTTTGTTGCTTCGGGGGAGTCTAGTAGCCTTGTATGTTGATTGCGCGAGTCACTGTATGATTTGAAATGGTCTCCTCGAGCCTATTTTGGAAAGTTCAGCACAGTAATTCAGGAGTTTAGCATGACTCATAGTGGAGCTGATCACTATGTATTTTATCGGCATTTCGCACCAAATCTGTGTTTTTATTTGGTTGTTTATGCTGATATTGTTATCATTAGCAGTGACCAAGATGGCATCAATAGTTTGAAGCAACAAGTATTTTCTAGGTATTGAGGTTGCTCAGTCTGGATGAGGAATTGTTATTTCTCAATGTAAGTATGCCTTAGACATTCTTGAGGAGACAGGAAAGATGGGATGTAAACCCATTGACACTTCTATGGATCCAAATGTTAAACTCCTTCCGGAACAAGGGGAGCTACTCAGTAATCCTAAAAGGTATAGACAACTGATGGGAAAGTTAAATTATCTCATAGTGATTAGACTTGACATCTCTTTACCTATGAGTGTTGTAAGTCAGTTTATGACTTCCCTTTGTGAGTCATTGGGATGCAATTGTTCGTATTCTGCGATATATAAAGTCAGTTCCTGGAAAAGGACTGCTCTTCGAAGATCAAGGCCATGAGCATATCGCAGGATATACAGATGCTGACTGGGCAGGATCTCCCTCTGATAGATGTTCTGTATTTGAAAATATTGTGTGTTAGTCGGAGGTAATTTAGAACTATGGAAGAGTAAGAAACAGGATGTGGTTGCTCGATCTAGTGCAGAAGTAGAATATCGAGCAATGGTACTTGTGAGCTGGTTTAGATCAAACAGTTGTTAAGGGAGCTAAAATTTGGCAAAACTGATCAGGTGGAACTTGTGTCTAATAATCAAGCGGCCCTTCATATCGCATCAAATCTAGTGTTTCATGAAAGGACTAAACATATTGAGATTGATTGTCATTTTGTCAGAGAAAAGCTACGCTCAGGAGATATTGTTACAAAATTTGTGAAGTCAAGTGATCAGCTTGCAAATATCTTCACCAAGTCCCTCACTAGTCCTCCTATTCATTATATGTGTAACAAGCTAGGAGCTTATGATTTGTATGCACCAGCTTGAGGGGGAGTGTTAGAATAGCAATAGAAATAAACAATCCTACTTAGAACTGGAATAGGAATAGTATATAGTATCCTACTTGGTGAAGGATTATATTATAGTGTCTATAAATAGGATCTCTATGTAATAATTTATGCACATAATTCAATGATATTTTTTCCTATATTTCTCACAATTATCATTATAAGTTGCTACAATTCCAAGCTACAATTGATAAATTTATGAACACAACAAAGAAACAATGTACCTGGCTGCAGAACATTGGGTATTGAAAGAATACCAGATGCATTAATTAGAAGGTTTACTGAGCCATATTTGTCTTTGATTGATTTGACTGAGTCCTGAGAATTAGCATTGTCATAAAAAACTAAAAGGTTCATGAACAAACAAGACTAACAAGAATCCATGAAATCTGCAAATGATTCTTTTGGCAAATGGAGCAAAGGTAATATTCCCACTTCTTGAACAAAAAGTGGATAGGAGAATGCGTACAAAGAAATAACTACTAAAATATACCTCGATAGTGCTTTCAACTGTCAGATCTAACGGGTGAACGTCAAGGCGCTCAGGAAACTTATTCTTCAATTCCAGAAGCTCTGTTGATCCACTAGGATTACGACATGTTGCAACAATGTAGCCTTTGTCCTTTTTCTCTAACAATTGTCTAACCTGCACGCGTCAGAAACTCAGGGAAAGCCTTGCCTGAGCAGTTCAAGAATATGATAATCAACTTACAATGATAGTCCATTAATATTGGACCAAAAAATAGAGGACTAGTATATCCTGTCAGAGGAAGTTTTCCCGTGCAGAGAAAAGAATACAAGCAGATGCTAAATTTTAGAGTTTGCAAGAAAATTAAACTCTGCCAGTCAGACCAGCCCATCAAACACAAAAGGTCATGTTATCAGATATTAAATAAGCAGTTACACAAACCTAATAATTACTTTATTCGGGCCAAGTTCTCCATATGAGCTATACCAGATGAGGCCATAGAGTAACTCTTTCTGTTCCTTTGTTTCGAACTTCATGAAGTTTGTATGTTTCATTTCATTTGTGCAAATTTTTTGGGGGGGGGGGAGGGGGGGAACCAAGAAAAATGTGCTGGCCAAGAGAGATATACATAAAACAAAAAGGAAAAGAGAAAATGAATGACCGATGATTAAGAATGAAACTGAAAATCCAGTCTCTACTTTGACTAGCTGTATGGATGAGGGTGGGTGCACTACGCCCAATGTTTTGGATTGTTAAAGAACTCAGTCCTTTTTGAGCACTTATTGCAGACGCCTACAAACATTTCCCCAATCGAAGGTTTGATCTAAACCCAATCCTAGAGAAGAGAGAAACAGATGACAAACTTCCTGCTTATTCAAGCATAACATAAACAAAAGTTCAACAATCATCACAAAACTAAAAAACAAACAGGCAAACATATATCTAGTTCACATTTAAAATCTAAGTTGCTCAGAGCCTCAGACTAGGTTGCGGGTGTCCGATACGGGTGTTGATCTAGAGGTCAGTCCCTGATGATCCAGATTTTAAGATTCGGGGACACGGATCCAAATATAATTATAATAATATGCATAATTATGGTGGACTATTAGGTCGGATCCTTACAACAACAACAACAACATACCCAGTGAAATCCCACAAGTGGGGTCTGGGAAGGTAGAATGTACGCAGACCTTACCACTACCTCATGCGGTAGAGAGGCTGTTTCCTGAGAACCCTCGTCACAAAAACCCATGAGCTAAATAGCTAGATATGATAAAACAGAAAAGAAAGAAAAAGAAAAAGTACACAGAAAGAGCAAGTGATAACAAAAAAAAACACATGGTAATAAGTAACTACAGGACAATTATCATATAAAAGGCAGATAAATAACATATATAAAGGCATACAATTAACAACTCCTTCCTATCTAACCTATTAGCCTGCTACTCTAATTCGTGACCTCCACTCTTTCCTATCTAAGGTCATGTCCTCGGTGAGATCAAGTTTCACCATATCTTGTCTAATCACCTCCCCCCAATACTTCTTTGGTCTACCTCTATCCCTCCGAGTAACTTCCAGATCTAGTCTCTCACACCTCCTAACAGGGGCATCGGTAGTCCTTCTCTGCACATGTCCAAACCATCGCAGTCTCGCTTCCCTCATCTTGTCAGCTACAGGGGCCACCTCTAGCTTCCTCCGAATGGCCTCGTTCCTAATCTTATCACACCTGGTGTGACCACACATCCATCTTAACATCCTCATTTCTGCGACCTGCATCTTCTGAACATGTGCATTTTTTATTGGCCAACACTCCACCCCATATAACAAAGATGGTCTAACCACCATTCTGTAAAGCTTACCTTTGAGTTTAAGTGGTATCTTCTTATCACACAATACTCCAGAGGCCAGCCTCCATTTAGTCCAAGCCGCCCCAATACGGTGTGTGACATCATCATTGATATCCCCACTACTCTCGATGATGGACCCCAGATACTTAAAGCTTTCCCTCTTGGGGATAGGGTGAGTGGCAAGTCTCACATCAATGTCTTCTTCATCCCTCGCAACACTGAACTTGCATTCCAAGTATTCTGTTTTAGTCCTGCTGAGTTTGAATCCTTTGGATTCCAAAGCGTGTCTCCAAACCTCCAACCTATCATTAACTTTGGTCCGGGTCTCATCAATCAGTACTATGTCATCTGCAAACAACATACCCCATGGGACTTCCTCCTGGATAGATCGCGTCAGCTCATCCATCACCAGCGCAAACAGAAAAGGGCTCAACACAGATCCTTGATGAAGTCCCATCTTAACCGGAAAATATTCCGAGTCTCCTCCCACCGTTCTTACCCGAGTTTTGGCTCCGTCGTACATGTCCTTTATCACTCTAATATATGCCATTGGGATGCCTTTCACCTCCAAACACCTCCACAAGACATCCCCTTGATGATCTAAATTTTAAGATTTGGGGGTCTGGATCCAGATATAGTTATAAAAATATGCCTAATTATGATGGACTATTTGGAAGGAAAGGAATGCACAAATTTTTGAGAGCAAGTTTCAATCTGTAATGATTATTAAGTCCAAATGCATCTTCTTACTGTCTTTTTTGGTGTAACATGGCAATTGCAAATGATATTGAGGTCATGATAGGCCTCTTGAGTTCATTGCACATTCAATAATGATGTTTGATCTATAAATATCAACACAAGTATCTTGTACTGATATAAAATCATATGCCTAAATTGTATCCAGTTTGAATTTCTTGATTGATTTTGGTCAAATTATCCAAAATCTATTGATCATATCTAGCACGGCTCCCACATTCATGGTGTGCCGACACAGGTGTGGCACCAAAGTGAGGAGTTCCAGTAGCTTAGTTAAGACAGCTAGTTAAACTGTTCACAAATAAAAGGGAAAGAGACAAGACAGGCAAATCAAAAACTTAAAAGAAAGATAAGAGTAGTAAAAAGCTCTTGAACCCAATAGATAATCAGGAACAACACCAGATAATAACAATCGAAACAGCTGGCACCCCTTCACTCATCAATTGCATGCCAACGAACAGCAATGGCATATGCACATTTTTAAAAGTCTTCACTTTTTCCCATTATATTGTGAACGATAAGTTAGCAGCATAATAAAACTTTCTAGATTTAGGCATCACTTCTACATATTTTGGGTGTGAACTATCATCCTCAACTTTTTTAGTTTACCATTTGTAAGCATGCACTATTCTGCAAAAAGTATACTCAATAGAGAAATAATGTTGCATGCTACGGTTTTTTACACCTTGTTCATCTATTTTTAAAATAATATACATAACCAAGCTCTATCTGCTAATGTTAAGCTGCAAAACTGTTTGATTAGAAATAACCAAAGACCACCAATTAAAGAAGGAGGACTGACTAAAAGTAAAAGACTTTAGAATCAGGAAATCCCTTTTCACCAATGAGCATTATTACTACTGTTTTCAGAATGAGACATAGACTAACCATTAATACCCCCATTAACCCCAACAGAAATACAGAGAGACATTTTTGTAGCATAATCCAAATTATCACTTTAATCAGCAATAGCTTGCTGTGATACGTTGGACAAATTGGACAACACCCATAATCTCTGTCTATATTGTTGTAGTTTTATATAGTTCAAACTCAGCATAATAATTGTCTGCACCAAATGGACCTGAGTTTTATCTTTTTCACCAAAATTGACAGGATGATGGTCCGTGTTACTAACCAAATAAAGAAACTACAAGAAATCAAAAGAATCACAGAACGAGATAGTTAATCACTTAAAGCAACAACGCTACCGGATCAATGAAACGTCCAAGCAGCACAGGACAGCACAAACTACATAATATATATGTCTTACAATTTAGTCCTATTTACTGTTCATGGCTAAAGAGAGGGAGTTCAAAATGCAGAATACAACTATGCCAATAAGAAGTCTCGGAACACTAACAATTATTCTACATATAAAAATGAATATAACATACCAGAGTCAAGATCATATGACTATCTGTAAGTTACAATTGAAATGTTACAAGTAGTCCATTTTCTAAGTTCATAGCCTTCGCGGTAGCTTCATGGATAGTAACATCATTTCTGAGTGGACTAAATATTGGGGGGAAATGAATCACAGAGAATAACTAATACTCCAGAATAGATAAACCCCTGAAAAAAGACAGAAAAGTAGCGAAGAAAGCAGACTTACAAACTCCAAGCCAATGCCCCTGGAAGCTCCTTGAACCATTGCAACGCCTCCTTCCCATCTCATAGCGGAAGCTGAGGTGGAGAATGTGTACCCTCTTCTGAGATATGGCTTCGCCCGCTGGGTAAGAAGATTCAGCTTCATCTTGTGATTACCGAATCCCAAATCTGAGACACACTCTTTTCCGTATGCTACTGTAAAATGCATATGGGAAAAGGGAAAGTTTGTGAATGATCCAACTTCCAACCATAATTCTGTTTCTTTTAACTGCTATTTTTGCGTCTCAACCCGAAAGTTTCACGAACAGAAATCAGCCACGTCATGAAATTTGAGAAATTGCAGTGTTTTTTACAAGCCCAATGAAACATAATATGTAAAATGACTATAGTTTACGTCTCACAATTTTGATCCTGAAAATTATTTTGTATAAATGGGGTATCCATGAGTACATTATACAAAATAAATTAATACCTTTAATTATTGGTTTTCTAGAATTTCTCTGATTATTATAAAAATAATTCATTACTTTATGGAAGTTGAATGTAATCATACTTTCTTACCTAATATGATTCTTTCTACCACAAAAACACTATAGTTGTCTAGTTTCCGCTTAATCAAAAAGAAAAGTGCAACATTTCCTGTGTTATTATACAGAAATCTAGTGAGAAAAATTTGTGATTTCGTTAGAATACGATCATTCGTCCTAAATTGAATATTATACGAATTATTGATGTTATTCAAGTCAATAAACTCATTTTTTTGGCTTTGCGAAATTTGTGCAATCGTTCTTTTTTTATTTTTTAGCGTGAACTTTTTTTCCTTATAACGAAATGTGTGATTTCTATGTTATACATGATTGACTGGCATTCTCATTTACATGTATATGATTGTTAGCTTACATATTTTTTGAGATAGATATGAAGAACAAGTGAAATTTATTGGACGATTGTATAAAAAAATTATGTTTAGTTTGTATAAATAATATATCTATTTAGAGCCAATTATTTTAGCTTGTTTTATTTGTTCACATAACGCATAGCTGTATAAAATTGTCATTTTGATGATTATGATTACATATGTCTGTCTTTTGTATTTAACAAAATATTTTATAGCATTATTGTTAAATTTCGCTAAAATAATTTGTGTGTGTATATATATAAGTATATGAT
The DNA here is from genome assembly GCA_029948455.1 of Solanum rostratum. Lineage (NCBI taxonomy): Eukaryota > Viridiplantae > Streptophyta > Magnoliopsida > Solanales > Solanaceae > Solanum > Solanum rostratum. Next base: position 41,826,278 of record CM057056.1, read on the forward strand.
TGATGGTAAAGATTATAATTATTTGTGTGGATGTATAATTTTGCTAGTTATATCTGTATAAATTAAGAATTTTTTTATTGTTCAAATATACATTTCTGTTATACATAGTCTATTTGTATATAATCACAATTACATTGTATATAATCATTAGTTAAAATAATTGTATACTAGTTACAATTAAAATTAACAGTTGTATACAAATGCAAGGACATATGGAGAAATTGTACATATTTCACAACTAAAACTAACATATAAAAAGAACAGATGAAAAAATTGTATATAATCACAAGTTTAAAATGCCAAAAATAATTTTATACTAGTCAGATTTAAAACCAATAGTTGTATACATATACAAGATCGTGAACACAACTCTTTTCTATTCACCACATCACACACTTATACATCAAAACACATTTGGGCATATAAATTAATTTATAAAAACTATATGAGATATCGCTAGCTCATACTTCCCTAGATTATACTTTACTTCACTATTAAGAAATTAAATTAATATAAACATATAAATAAAGTTGCAACATTCAAAACTTTTTCATGATGAAATCGTAGATGTATGATATTCAAAAAAATGAATAACCAATCATCTGTTGGAATATGTGAGTATTATTACGTCAGGACTGTTAATAGTACCTCTGTGTCACGCCCCAGGAGGGTACCCTTGGCGTGACCGCCACTCACAGACTATTGCTAGTTCCCAAGCAAACCATTTAGCCTCATCACATCATTCAATCAATAAACTCTACTGAACAGCGGAAAGTATAAGTAAGTAAATGAGCATATCTTATCTAAAGTCTCAAGATAAATAGATAATAATAAGGGCTAGTAGAAAGAACTAGCTCACAGTCTCAATATTAACGCTCAACCATCGTCTATGAAACCTCTATTACTAATCATGCAGTGCCAACGACAGTCCCATGGCTACCCAAATCAAAATAAAGGAAATAGTCCAATCTAACTCTAAAACATGATGAAAAATAAAAGCAATGGATCCTCTGGAGCAGGGGAGGCTTACCAAATCAGCTGCGAGTCTCGGATCTTCAACAGAGCGCCTGTTGACGATCTCTAGTACCTGCCTCTACATCATAAAACGATGCAACCCAGAGTGGACATCAGTACTTGGAATATACTGGTATGTAAAATAGCTGAGTGAAACAGAAACAGGTAGAATAATATGGAAGCAACATCGACTCAAAATAAAAATCGAATAACATCAAATCGTCAAATGTCTATCTATGCAAGAATAAAGAATAGACAAGTGACACATCAACAACTCAAACTCATCAATCATCTCAAACTCATCTCAATGAAGCTGACCTCTTCTCATCTCATCTCATCTCAGAGGAGCTCACCTTCTCTCATCTCATCTCATCTCAGAGGAGCTCACCCCCTCTTATCTCATCTCATCTTATCTCGACTCAAAGTAACTCAAGATAGAAAATTTATGGGAGTTTCTCTTATCCGACAACACTCACTTATGAGCCAATGAATTTACAACAATCTCACTGATGTCGCCACAACCGTTCCAAACTTGCCAGGTCGGGAATGCTCCGAAACCATATCAGCTCACCCAATATGGAGTCAATACTCAACAGGTCCGCTATTGCTTTCAGGGACTGTTACTCTCTAGGGAACCATATATATGTGATGCTTTTATGCCTCACCTACGTTTGGCGGCATAGTTAATGAGTTCGAGCGAGACTCACTCTTACCCAATTCGGTGCTTGATACTCCTCCCATGACTCAATGCTCATAAAACCTCCATCTCAACCAATTTCATATGGACTCGAACCCCATCAATGATCGGTATCTCATAGGGACTCGAACCTCATCATCATTCAACTCATAGGGACTTTAACCCTCTCATCAATCAATCTCATCAATGACTCAAGATTTAGAACAATCATTAAGAATAAATTGAATGGACACATCGGTAGAGTTCATTTATAGGGATTCATAAGACAATCAAATTCCGTCAACTCATCATCATTCTCTCATCACAATCAACAATCTCAATTCAGGGCTCTAGACTCAATTCTCAAGGTTATTATGTATACTTTTCAAATAATCATGTAGGGTTATGCAAGTTCTCATGAAAAATGTTCAATTTAGGAAAACAATTAGTATGATGATCATCAACATAGGAAAACGTGTAATTTCAAATATAATTTTAAGAAAAACCATAAAAAATTTATGCATGTAGACTCTTCAACCATCAACTCATCTATCACCTTTATTGGATACATGAGAGAACAATCTCATGCTTTTAGTTTAGCCTTACATACCTGGGATGCAGCTATCAATCAAGCACGTCAAGGATTCCTTCTCAATTCTCTCAAACTCAAGCTCTTCTCTTCTCTCCTAAAGCCCTAGCCTTGATAGAATATTGGAATAGGACTTAGAATGGGAGGGGGGGGGGGGTTAGACCCTTTTTACATCAAAACGACCTTATTAGATCGTGTAGAGAGTTTAGGAGGAGTGGGAAATTGACCAGAATGCCCCTCATAATAATTTAAAAAATTTCAACTCGGAAAAGACCTAGTCCGCGACGCGGACTAGTCGTGTACTGCGTATTTTCAAAAAGAGTGTCTGAACGAGTTTTCTCGATCCCGTCGAAAATTTTAAAAAGAATATAAGTGTTGGTCCACGATGGGTGCGCGACGCGCTCCTGTCGCATACTAACATTATTTTGTGTTTTGGATCGAAAAATTATCTTTTGATCGAGTCGCTCTAAAAATCAATCGAGACCATTTTTCCTCTCAATTTTTTGTTCTGATCACAAATCCGGCCTCATATTCGCCATACGAGCATCGGAAAATGCATTACGCGCATACCCTCCCTCTAGGGGTATTTTGATAATTTTATCGAGCATTACACTTTGAACTCTTGGGAGTACTTGTTGCTCCTTGAAGATTTGGTTCCACATCATGAATTGGAGCTTGTGAGTCTGTTTCAATTTTAACTTGAAGATCTGACTAAAGCAACTATGATTTGTAAAAAGAAGGATTGTATAAGAAAGACAACAACTGAAATTAAAAAAATAATAATAAAAAACTGTCAAAAATTAAATCTAAATTCAAGGATACACTATTTTGGAGGGGAGTTTAAAAGAGAATTTGAAATTAGTAACTTGCAAAGATGACAATTGCTTGAGCGATTGTCGGAAATAAATTAGGGGATGTTTATGGAAAGAGAATTTGATTTTTTGTATAGAAGGAGAGAGAAAGTAATATTAGAAGATGATGAGGTTTATACCAAAAAGTCATTGGATACTGCAAAATTTTCTAGCAATATTTATAAAACGTTAGTTATGAAAGATAATAAAATAAAACTATTGCTCAGTTTTGTTATTTAGTATTAAATATTTGCTCAGTTGCGTAATTTTTCCTTTTTAGTATCTATGGTTGTCGCCTCCAGTAATTACTAATCTCACTTCCTAGTGGCAGAATGGGTAACTTATTCCAAAAAGTATACAAAATAGACCTAATGTGAAATTATTTATCTTAATGCATTCAATCTAAATTATTTACCCTTAATGGACCCATAACCCAAACTATTTACCTTGTTACCCCACTTTCCCCTTTTGTTTCTCCCCGACGTCATACTGATGTCAGCATGAATACTATGAAATAATTATCTGTGATACTCTGGTGGGTATATATATTCCATACCAGTATCATATAGAATGAGATTAATCCTCCGTGATACTTTGACGGTATATTGATATCCAATTGGTATCATGTAGGATTATTTTCTTTTAAGAAACAAATAAAAAAATTATTAAATTCTGAATCACTAGAAAATATTTTCTTTGTGATACTCCATCAGTATATTTATACCATACCGATATTGTATAGGACTAGAAAATTATTAAAGTTAAAAAATTATTTATTAAACTCTATATTAGTAAAAATACATTCTTGTGATGCTCCATTGGTATATTGATACCCTATCGTTATCATATAATTTTGAGCTCTTTTATTAATAAATATAACAATTAAGAGAAAATTATTTTATTTATTAAATTTTAAATTAGTAGAAAATATATTCTTTGTGATACTCTATCGGTATATTGATACTATATTGGTATCATATTAGACAGAGATTAATCCTCTATGATACCTTATTGGTATATGCATACCCTATTGGTATATCATACATGGTGGGTGTTGACGTCATCATGACGTCAAAGCACGAATTTTAATAGTAGAGGGACATAAAATGTAAGGAGCTACATGGATGTAAATAGTTTGCTTTAAAGGAGTATAAGTTTAGTTTTTCCTAAGTTATTTGGGTACCTTTCTAGATTGATCTATTTTAAAGGAGTTGGGTACCCAACTCAAAGATGGATAAAACTCTTATATACCCATTTAAAAATGGGTAAATTAATGAATAATATGGGTAAAAGACTTATTTATAATGTAAATTAATTTTTTATTGGGAGGAGTTGGGGTGGGCGAGGGTAAGTTAATTTTTTTTTGAATTTTCTAAAAAGTAAATCAACTTTTTATTGGGAGGGGTTGAAAATAAGGGGAGGGGGATAAAAAAGTTGATTTTTTAAAAACATTTGGGGGGGGGGGGTAGGGTGGGGGTTGTAAAAAATTAATTTTTTTTAAATTACATTTTTTTGGGGTAGGGTGGAGGTGAGGGGACGCTCAGGGGATTGGGTGTACTCGGGGGGTGGAGGGTGGGAGTTAGAGGTAAAAAAAATTTAAGTTTTTTATTTTTGCAAAAAATAATTTTTTTTGGGTCGTTGGGGTTGGGGTTGGGGGAGAGGGGGGATGGGAGCTTGGGTGGGGAGTAAAATATTCAATTTTTTTAAAAAAAGTTAAATTACATTTTATTTTGGATAGAGGGCCCACGGGGGTGGGGAACAGGGGAGCTCGGAGCGGAGGGCTGGGGGTGAGGAATGGCTAAAAGGATTTTTTTTTTAAACTTTTAACATGATTCCTTCTATAATATGGGTATCCATATTTACCCATATTATTTATTGGGTAACTCATTTTTCTTAAAATATGAGTCAAGTTGGGTATATTATCTATTTTTACTTAACTCGTATTTGATCGACTCATATTCGACTCGACCCGCTCGTTTGTCACTCCTACTCACATCTGTTTTTTTAAGAAACACCACAAGTATATACAAATTGGGTGCTATGCTGGTATATATTATTTGTTGGATCACATTTGTTATGCCGTGTTTGTTCATGTTTATGGTGCATATTAACTTAGGATAATGGCTGGGAGTCCGGGTGTACATGATATCATTGATTAGATCAAATACCACGCTGGCATCAATTTGACATGTTTGATTATGTGCATGTGTAATTGCTTACATGTGTGCATTAGTCCCATGAGTAGACCGACAAGTGTTGATAGGAATATATTGGATATTTTCATGCAAAGTTTGAATTGGGATATGAGAAATTAGGAGTTTGCTTATTTCTTAGCTGTGGTTATGATTATATGTTGGTCTATGTTTAAATGTTGGGATGATTCGTATGTAGATTGAGATTGCATGTTAAACACTGTAGATTATGTCTTAGAGGGACCTTGATTTGTCACGCCCCGAGTTTATACCCTAGACGTGACCGGCACTCAAAAATCTTTACTAGTCCCCAAGCATACCTTTGACCTGTTGACTCACTTAACTTAAGACTTAGCATACATATTAAAGCTTTATAAGGTGAATCTTTATAACATCTGATTAAATGCCAAGAATATCAGCCATATTGTATATAAAACCTCAAAAGATCTTTTGATGTAAATACTAATAAATGCTTTAAATATTCTAATGAATAGACTGGACCGAGTCACTAACTCTGTCTATGAAGCCTCTACTAAACTAAAGATAGGTTCTGTAACAAGACCCACGGCTACTAGACTAAACAAATAAATAAATCAAACTAACTGACTAGAGCCCTCTGAGGATGAGGAGGTCTCACCAACTACCATTGGAAAGCTGTCTTACTGAACATCTGCTAACATGGGCACCTGAATCTGCATCATAGAACAATGTAGCGCCAAAGGAGTCAGTATGTGGAATATACAATATGTAAGATGACCAAAACGTACTAAGAACATAGTACTCAACTTTACTTGGAGATAGTCAATTGAGAAAAACATGTCATGCAAGTAAAACATATGTTTAACACACATTTAAAAGTACAACTCAATATAAAAGAAATACTTACTTTAATGCATTAACGAGCACAACTAAATATATAAAAATAGAAAACTCATATGCTTAGCTCTATAATTAGCTCAACTCAATTAAATATGCAACATAATAAAAGAAAGTACTTCAGTAAAGAAATAATAAATCTCAGTGCGTAAAATAATAAACTTTACTTCTTAGGGAGTTTCTCTAACTGACAACCATCACTATGAGCTTTGTGATGATACAACGTCTTGGCCACGCTGCCAGAGCAGTCCAATACTTTTCCAGGGTAAGGGATAAAAGCTAAGGGAGTGGATCCATCTCAAAACTGGGCCATCTCAGTGGCAAGTGAGGAATTGTCTTCTGGTACAATCGTATCCTACGCCGGCTACGTAGTTTATGAGTTCAAGTTATTATTACTCTCACTCATATCGGTGCTCAATACTACTCCCAAAATTACTTTAATTGTGCTCATAACTTTAAGAGTAAAAGCTCTCAAAATGCCTCTTTAGTCTTTTGGGACTTAGCCCAACTTTAGTTTTTCTTAACTTCTCTCAACTGGTCTCTTTTCTTTGGTTGAAAGTTGCATTAATGCAAAGTGTCTCAAAAACATAATTTTCTTACTCAGATACTTGTAAATACAGAAGCTTTAAATACTGCTTAAACTCAACTCAAAACTGTGAACATAATAGCTTTTCATGAAATATCTAGGGTTCTTACAATTGCAACCTTAACAATGAAACCTTGATTTAATAACTTAATTTAGTAGTGAAATCAGTAAACACTATAACTTTTATCAAGAAAAATATATGAACAAGTATTTCAATGAAATTAACTAATAATGGGAAAAACTTGATCTCAACTTGTAAACATGATCTTGGGTAAAGACTGGCAGTTAAAGATACTAAAATAATAATAGAATAGCTTTTGGAAGACCTTACATATCTAGGAAACCTAGATAAGTTGCAGAACTTTGAAGAATTCACTAGCTTCTCTTGAAACCCTAGCTTTTATTCTCTTGAAAACTACGTTCTAGGTTTGGAGAGTCTTTTGAGCATAGAGAAATTAAGGAATCACATTTAGTGATTTATTTAGGTGTAAAAACATCAATCCTAGGCTTTAAAAGGGTGGAAAAAGACCAAAATAACCTTTCTTAAAAATCATCCAAAAGTCGTCTATGGGCCCATTTACGGCCCATAGAACGTTCTATGGCCCGTAGGGACCCTCCCGTAAACTTTTGGCCCAATTTCGGGGTCTCTAGTTCACTTTTACGAGCCCATTCTATGACCCATAGAAGGTTCTACGACCCGTAGACGGGTTCGTAAAGTCTAGAACCGAAAATTGAAGTTTCAAGACTTTTTCCCACAAGTTAGTAGACGGGCGTACTTTAATTTATGGCCGATAAAGGGGTTTTGTAGAATCCACTCTGCTCGGGTAGTCTTTAGTAAAATGACCATAACTTGTGATGCCGAACTGCAAATGAGGTGAAATCAGTTGCTTTGGAAAACTTATTCAAAGAGATTTTATTTGGTAGATTATGGGACATCTAATTCTTTGTGTGCTAAGAGTTATGAACATTTATAGTTGAACCTTGCATAATCCAAAGTGAAAAACTTAACCGATAGGGAGGTTTTGAAATTGACTAAGTATTAGAGATCTCTTATGAACCTAATCCACTTCTAATACACTTCACACATATAGGAATGAGCCTTAAAATATAAGGAAAAGTAAGGCATCATTAGGTTCAAGCTTATATACTTATGATGAAAAATTTCGGATCGTATGAATAGAGTTGTGGGGTGTTACATAACTGGTCTAGGTTACTTGAAAGGTGAGTTAGACTCGAGTGTGTCTTAGTGCGATGGTCTGTGGATATCTTTTATTGTGGTTAGTCCAGGTTGATGATTGGAGACTTTGTTCTTAGTTGAATTATGTGGACTATGTGCATCTGTTAAAGTGGTATACAATATATCTGATCAAGGTACGCTTAGAAAGCCTTAAGTTGGCATAACAAGTAGGCTTGAAAAGCCTTAGTGTGTATAAATGTTAGGTTTCAAAAGCCTTAGTGTGTATCAAAGTGTCATGATCTATGCTGGGCCATAGACGTGACACATCGATTATAACTCCAAAGAACTCTAACCAAGCTTTTAGCATACGTTGCATATGTAAGGTAATAAGAGATAACAATGACATGAGGGAAATGCAGAAAAATAAGTCTCAACATAAAGCCTAGCAATAGGAGGAAAGCTCAAATCAAGGCTTGAATAAACAAGATACAACATATGCTTTGTCTAAACATGCCTCCAAACTATGATAGGGGTATAATACAAGCCTTAACTCACCCTAAACATGGAAATTAACATAGTTCAAACATAAAAAGAAACATGAACATAATTGGATAGGCCCCAAAACATAAGGACTTACCAACAAGTGTTCAAATCTTTAATTTAATTACGAGAGTAAGGTGTAAGGTGATCGTTGGATGCTAAATTATGAAAGAATGTAGGTCAAGGGAAGTATGTCTAAGTACATGGGAGATACTAAGTATGTGAGCAATATGCACAATAAAAAACATGCAATAGTATGGAACATATGTCATGAGATGCAAGACCAACAACCATTTAATGAGCACAGAATAGAAATCATAAGTTTAGAACATCTGGTCAATGCATCATAAAAGTTCATATTAAATCTTGATAGTATACTTAGTCATTTTGTAGGATATCAATCTTAACTGACAATAAGACGATACAAGCTATAACACAAAATATAATGTAATTCCCACTTCAAAAAGAGAGATGCCACTTGTCAAGGTAGACTTCGTAAAAATAAACTTAACATCATGAGCTATATGTGGATCCACTAGTTAGGCCAGTATGTCAAATCTAGGGGAGCACGTAGTTTGGAAGTAGGGGTTTCTACTAAGGACTACCAAGTCCTTACCACAAAGTTCTCTTGGTGTTAAGTCAATGTCATGACCCAAAAACGAGTGTGATGACATTTGCCTTAACCCATCAAAATAAGTCAGCTTAAACAAGGGTTTAATATAATAATACAAAAGTTACAATGGCAGTAACAATCTAAATATATACAAGGATAAGCAACAAGGGAAAGGATCCACACTCTAAAATCAATCCAAGATTGGTGTCACATGTACAAGCCTCTACTATATATGAAGATAAAGGAAAAATATACAAGTCTCAATTTGCCTTTGATTCTCAAATAGAACAAAAAAACAGTAAGTAAATAGAAGTTTGAAGAGTCCACTGAAATGAACAAACTGCAACCTCTTACACTATCTTAAGGCTTGATCGAAAAAAGAATGAAGTGCCAACCAAAATCGGAGTCACAAAATACACACAAGTGTAGAAGCAAGGGTGAGTACCTAAGAACATGTTACCCAACAAGAAGATCTAAATACAGGTAGAGAATAAAGAACATATGTACTCCTCCCATGCCAATCGAACCTCTGTAACTATAATTTTTACTCAAAAAAGCCAGCAAACATAATACACATATCCATAATCTACGTATATAGTATATCAACAAATCATCTTCAATAATTTACAAGTACAGAGTTAACCATCAAGTCACACTTCATAAAAGTATCACATTAATACAATGAAATAAAATGAAATGGAATGTAATAAAGTGCAAATGATACAATGTAATGTCAAGTAATCATAATGCATGTCTATCCTATGATACAACTGCTAATATAATCATATTGTAACCTATGGATGTATCTGCCAAAATCATTTTCCTTTGGCACAATCATATCTAGCATTATTTTTCTTTGACTTTTTATCACACTTGCCAAATCATTTCCCTTGGGCATTTATCAATTTTAGCATGAATCATTTCCCCTCAGCTTTTCGTCAATAGTAGGACTCAATCAATATTTCATTTTAATAGAATAATCATATTTCAAATCACCATGAGGGTATGCAAAGAGTCCACACGATACATATATTCAATAGTCAAATCAATTAATTTCATCACTCTTTTAATAATAGAATTATCCTCAAGTGAATCATTTTGTAGTAGTATCACATCATTTTTTAATTTCTTGATAACCACTTTATCATTATCATCCAAGACTACCCATCAAAGAGTAAATATTTTCAATAGTATTCTTCAGCAATTTCACCATAATATCAAGATTACATAATACTTGTTAAATATTGCATTTACAATGCCTCAATAATCACTTTAACAAATAAAATTAATATTACTCAACACTTGAGAGTCAATATAAACAATTCACAATTTTCATCAATGGAGATCACATAAGAAATCAATTATCTCAATATAAGGATCAATATCATCAACCAATATTTCTCAATACTCAAGAAACATCAAATATATATATCAATCATGAATTAGGTTATCAGCTATGATAATATAATCATTTCATTATCCCTGTCACTTTTATTGGCTTATTTCATGAATAATTCACCAATTTTCAAATACACATTACTTCCCAACAGACAAAGAAGAAAAACACAAGGTTTAAATAAACTCAACAATGTTTAGGAATCCACTTGCCTTGATAAAAATCAAGAAATCAATCCAACACTTAAGCCTTTCCTTTCTGATTAGTATCTGAAACATCACAAATCTACTCAAATAATGATTCACAATCAAATTTCAAACTATCGATGCCAACAACAACAAAAATATACCCAATGAAATTCCATAAGTGTGGTCTGGAAAGGTAAAATATATGCAGACCTTACTATTACCTCATAGAGATAGAGAGACTATTTTTGAAAGACCCTCATCTCAAACATATCATTTCCAGAGGCAGAAAATATTAGAAAGACTATCGATGTCAAAATCATGAAATTTGGAGAAAATAGCAGGCTCATAAATTCAATATAAAAAATGAGGGTTGACATCTAAAATATTTTGCATGAAAATGTTCCTTGAAGTATTTGGATCCATTAGCAAAAATCATTTACAAAATAGAGTTGAAATCAACTCATAATCACCATTTCTTTAAAACTTGAGTTCGTGAAAAAAAATCCTAAATTTTCTAATTGAAATTGTTCCGTTTGATATGAAAAATAAGAAATAATCAAGGGATAATGAAGATTTTAGCTCAAAATAACTTATCCAATGAAACCCCCACGACAAACTACTTGAAAAGCCCCCAAGGTCAGAAAGTGGAGAAAATAGACCAAACTCGGATATTTTGGACAAGTTACTATTCAAGTGAATTTGATCCTACATGGTCGCGATGTGTAGGCTCATAAATGTGAAGTCAATGATCAAAATACTCTGCGAATGCTGCTTAGTGTAAGGACCCATACTTTGTATGACCTTGATAGTGAATGAAAATTTGGTTCTGGAAGATTTTTGACCAAGGTGACACCACATGGGCACCTTTACGGGTATTGTGACTCATCACTGTGTTCTCAAAGCGATGTTAGTAGATTTGATGTGTTTTTATGTTTGTTTTGTAGGATTACAGAGTTAGCACTATTTTTGGGTTACATGTGCAAATTTTACTGAAATACAGGTTTCACAAGACCCTTTATGGGCCGCCGTAGAGAATTCTACGGGCCGTAGAACTAGTTTCGTAAAAAAATCCAGTGAAGGGTGATTTTCTGAAGTTGAGTCTACGAACATGTAGACAAGCCATATAAGATTATACAAGCCGTAGACTTGGTATCGTGCCTTGAGGATCCGAAAGTGAGGAATTGCTCAAAAGTCATCAGATGAAACCCCCTACGGGCTATAAAACTTTATACGGGCCATAGAAGGGTGCCATAGAAGTCATCTCCAGATTTAAAGAAGCAATCCACAAAAGCTCGACTACGAGCTGTAAAACATTATATGGCCCGTAGAAGCTCCCGTAGAGTCTGTCGACCCAGTTCTCCTATTCCATTTTAGTTTTATATTTTAAAGACTATAAATAGGGTTTTTAGGTTATTTTTCATAGGGAACATTACAGAACAATAAAGGATAGTAGAGAGGTTGTGAGAAACACTTGTAAAACTTTTTTTGTGCTTTCAATTCAATCTTGTGATTCTTGGTGAAGAGTTTAAATTTCTTGTGCATAATTTTCTTGTATAAGTGCTCAATTATGTTATTCAAATTCATAAGTCTTGCATCTACAATGATCATGAGTAGCTAAATCCACTACTAGCGTTGTGGGAATCATGAAGAACTAACAAGGTAAAACTGGACAATTCGTAATTCTTGAAAAGTGTAGATGCATGTATCAATTAATTCTCTTTGGTTTGAATGTTTTTTACCAACAGCCAACATTAGAAATCGCCTAGTGTAACTGACTAGATCAAGGTAGTAATGAATAGGAAAAGAGATTAATTAACAGGATTCGATTGATGTTTCTCGTCTAATCAACCAAACTAGGCCAAGGGGAGATTGTACTGGAACAATAGTTAAGTATTAGCAATGTCACACTACGAGGATAGATAAATCACATAATGAAATTTTCCTCTTGCCTGGATCAAAGGGTTTGGTAAACTTAACTTACCATTCTGTATACTACATATTGGAAAAGAATTCGATTATTTGGTAATATTGAGTTAGGGAATCATGGGGAACACAATACCCTAGTTACTCTTCATATTGATTTAATACTTGTCTTAGTTTAGGATTATCTTCCATAGTTATTACAACCCCCCTCTTTTGGGGAGATAAGTAGGTTAACCCATCTGAATTGCCTTGAATTCTTCTAAGTCGACCATATTCCTTACGGGATCGACTCTAACCTTGGTTAGGTTCTATATCTTGACAACGACCGCTTTGGCCTAAAAAAGGAGGTGTAGCATGGGCGACGACAACATTTTGGAGCCATTGCCGGGGGATATGGCTACACTTGTTTAATTTGAGTAATTCAGGAACTAATCCTTATTTCCCTTCAATTTTATGTTTTTGTTATTTTTGATTTATTTCAGGGTGCATGTGTAGTATGTTTCTAATACACAAAGTCGAGGCATTCCCTTGACTCTATTACCTAGAGATCCAAAGAAGATTAAGAATGATGGCCCAAGATAACGCTTACAATGCGACACATGCAGTTCTGAACCGAAATGAGAGTGAGAATGTGAATAATCAAACCCACCTCCACTTGAGGACATTTATCCATAGCCACAGGACTTTAATGCTGAAGCTTATTAGTGGAATCAATATTGGCTTAATCCTATGGCTATGGATTTTCTTGGAGCCATCGTGTTACCATCACTACCAAATGACATAAAGTTTGTGGTTTCGAGTGGGTTGTTTTAGATGTTGTAGAATCATGGGTTGTTCGTGGGCCAACCATCAGAGGATCCGCATAGTCACTTACACAACGTTTTATTTGTCTATAAGAGTGAATCTACCTATGGATGTTGTGAGACTTTGTGTCTTCCCATTATCTGTTACAAGCAATGCAGCACTATGGCTATCTGAGCTCCCAGAGAGTTTGATCACCAACTAGGCTGAGTTGCAGAAGATCTTTTCAAAGAGGTTCTTCTTGATATCGAAGAAGCTCAAGTTGAAAGATCAAATCATCAACTTTAAGCAAATTCCTAGTGACTCGATCAGTACTACATGGAAGCTATTTACAATGTTCTTGAGAAGTGTCCCTGACCACAAAATTGTTGATGATGCCTTAGTGGAGATCTTCTACCATGCCCTGGACGAGAATTGCCAAGCATGTGCCAACACCATTATGGGGGGCATGTTTTTAGATCAACCATTTTCAAGGGCTGCTGAGAAGTTAGAAAAGGTGGTCAAGACAAATCATGCATGGGGACTTAGAGATATATCATCTACAAAGAGCTCGCGTGCTGTCAACATTAATTTAGAGCAAGCTAAAATAAATGACGAGATAATACAAAAGCTTGCCCGGATTCGTACCAATATGGAGGTGATGATGGAGTAGAATTAGGAATGAGTTAATGCAGTTGTTCATCAGCCTCCGCGAGCACCCATGTACGAGGATCCCTACTATGAGGAGGACACTTGCTTCGTTGCTGATCAGACGGGGGGAGGGGGGGGGGGTTTCTGGACCAATGCCCAAGGGTCCAATCAGGACTATTGGCGCCAAGGTCAAGGAAACCAAGGTCAGAACTATAACAAAGATGGTGCTTTCAGAGATCACCGTGGAAGTTACTACAATAGGAATAGGGGCCAAGATAGAGATGTAGATTAGGGTCGCAGAGATGGCCATGGAAATGGTGCTTATGTGTCACCACACAATCGCGACGCAGGTGCTGGTAGTTCTACAGTTGAGGAAATGTATGATCATATATTGAAGAAGGCTGACACACAGGATGAGACCTTGAGGGGATGGAGTCTGACATCTACAGTATAAATTAGAAAATCGAGTCCCATTTTGTTGCTATCAAATAGCTGGAGCAATAGTTTGGTCAAGTGTCAACTTAATTCAACCAGTGTCAGAGAGGTACACTGCCTAGCAACATAGTTCAGAACCCAAAGAATGAAGGGCAGTGCATGGCGGTTACTACTCATGGTTGTAAGAATATCATTGATCCTCCCATGCCGGTAGAGGATGATGATGTTCAAGAGGATACAATTGAGGTCAAAGATGCTGATACAGGAGGCGATCGTGCCAAAGATTGGGTGTGTGATGCTGCAGAGGTGCCACAAAAGCTAAAGCCTATTCCTAGACCTCCTTCCCCCTTTCCTCAAAGACTCAAAAAGAAGGAGGAGGAGGGAAAGTTCAACCACTTTCTCTCCATGCTGAAATAACTCTCTATCAACATCCCTCTCATCGAAGCATTAGAGAAGGTGCAAGGGTATACGAAGTTTATGAAGGACTTGATTACAAAGAAGTGCACTGTGAGTCAAAATCTTTCCCAAGAGCTTCAACATTGCAATGCAATTGCTATAATGTCCTTGGTGCAAAAGAAAGAAGATCTCAGTGCTTTTACCATACCTTGTACCATTGGAGATGTGGAGATCGCAAGGGAATTATGTGATCTCAGTGCCAACATTAATCTAACACCCCATGCCGTCTTCAAGAAGCTAGGTTTGGAAGCCCTTACTCTGACAAGCACGAGGTTGTAGATGGTAGACTACACGGTGAAAAAGCCTGTGGAGATACTTTATGATGTACTCACCAAAGTTGAGAAATTCATATTCTCCACAGACTTTGTGAACCTAGATTGTGAAGTCGATTTCGAAGTCCCTCTTGTAAAGGACCTTCTTAGCCACTGGTCGAGCACTAGTGGATATGGAAGTTGCTCAACTCAGGTTTAGATTGAATGATGAAGAAGTTGTCTTCAACATTTGTCAGTCAATGAAGAGGCCAAACAACCTGAAGAAGGATGTTTGGGATCTAGGGGAAGTCTGAGTAACCAAGTTGTTCAAGTCATGCCGCGACAATAAATCAAGCCCTACTTGGGAGGCAACCCAAGATCCTTGATGTAATAGTTGTAGTTGTGTTTTGTTTTTAGCTTTTGGACTTGTAGGTAGTTTGATTTTTTACATTTTGGTTGTAAATTACGGACATTGGTTGCATATAGGGTAACAGTGTGTTCTATGAAGTATGTTCAGGTACATGACTAAGTCATCTATCTTTGGCTGAAAAGGCATCAAGAAGTGCTTCTACGACTGGTTCGACGGGCTGTATGCAAAATTATGACCCACATACTGTCTCGTAGAACATTTCTCGTGAGCAAAAAGTTATGCACTCCAGTCCATGAGCCAACTTTACAGCACGTAGATAAAAATACGGGCTGTGATTGGGGCTGGTGGACCCAGGTAAGTTTTCTATTTATTAGCTAAACTGTGGAGGTTCCTATGACCAACTCTACGAGTCATACCCAATTTTATGACTTGTAGACTAGTCTGTGTAAACAAGTCCCAAAAACTAAGGTTTGGACATTCTACGAGACCATGACTTACGGGTCATGAAATCCTCTATAGCCCCTAATCGGGGTTTCGTAGAGTCTGGGCCCATTAGTTTGGGATCAACCTGGTCAACCTATATGTACAGTGGTCAAATTATTTTGACCCCATTTTCCCCCAAAATTACAAAGTATACCCAACCCCTTACCCAAGTCTTTTCGACTGGCCACCACACCCATTTTTCGGTGAGTTTTCCAGCAGTCTCCAAGACCACATAGGGTTCCACCACTCCAATTCCTCCTTCATTTTTTACTTATTGGTCATTTAATTTGGTAAGCTTTTGGACCTAAAAACCTTTTTAATTACCAAAATTTGTGTGATTAAGTTGAAAATTGATTGATGGGTATGGTAATCCGATGAATATGAATATGAACCAGTGTGTGCCATTGTTTCTATTTAAAATTGAATCATGAATAATATGTGTGTCAACGATTGATTACGTGTTAAAAGTCAGAAGGTTGGGTGTATGGCCTTGTCTTTGTGTTTCAATGATGACTTTGAAAACCATGTGGTCACATATCGTTTGAATTGAATTGACTTTAGACATGAAAATTCAATATGTGAGTGCATGCGTGTGTAATTTGTTCCTAAATAATTCAAATAGGGTCAGTTGGATTGGGAAACATGTAAAATGATATTCGATGGGGTTTATGTAAAGATTTGCACGTGGAGTGTTAGGTGTTTCATTTAAGTCTTGGTTGATTTAAGTCACGTGGGGGTATGTGTGTATTGCTTCGATGCTAAAATTTTTATTGAAAATGTCATATGGGGTCCGTGTTGATAGACTTGGAAACTAAGATTTTTGGGTTTTTACTTTACGAGGGTCTTCTACGGCTCGTGGAAACTTCCACAAGCCATAGTTGCCCCTCGTATGAAAATCCAGAAACTTGAAGTATCTGGGAACCTATCATACGAGTCCTTCTACGAGCCATATAATGTTCTATGACTCGTGGATAGGTCTCGTAGATCCCTGCCTGGAAAGGTTTAAACACTAGAGCACATCTATGACTCAGTTTATGACTCGTAGATTCTTCTATGAGTCGTACCTAATGTCGTAGATGAAATTCCAATGAACAAGAACTCATGGACACCATTTCTTCGAAGGCCTTCTATGGATCGTAGTTTTCATTGCGGCCTGTAGAAGTGCCTTCGTAGTTCCTTCTGTAACCAAGTCTGATTTGATCTTGCTTTTCGTTTCTCGACTTATGGGGCTAATTCTATTTGTTAAATATGTATGTTTCAGGTATTATGGCCCCAAAGCCGAGACATTATGAGATTCGAGCCATGCAGAGGAGGCTCAGGGATGAGACCTCTGAGGATCAAGATGCCTTCGAGACTAGTGGTTCACTTGAGGAGCTCAGTGTCCAGCCTGACCCAATGCTGAGCGACCACATACATGGGTTGCCGCTAGACATGGGTAGGCCCAAACCCAGGCCATTGTTGTTTGCACTGTCCAGTCTGAAGAGGGAGGCAACATCAACAACAACTCCATTGAGATAACTCCATCCAGAGAGGAGTCAGAGTGAGAGTCTAGCGATAAGTCAGAGACGGAGTTATCTGCTACACCACCTCAGATATCACCATCACCTCCATACGCTCTAACTAGCTGGTGGTGTGTTGAGGGCACATGGGATATCTACTCAGAGGGCGCGTAGCGGAATGAGTTAGGCAGACTAGCCCACTTTTTTTAGGAGCCCCAGATTATCACTTCTGAATTAGACAGTGTCCGCGACCTTCAGACACTATTAGCAGATATAGGCTCCAGTGACTGGCCAGAGCATCGGGAAGTACTTCTCGACCATGGTTTTAGAGTTCTATGCCTCCTACCATAATTCTCAGCACTCTTCCCAAGGGAAAGAAGCCCCTCACTCAACGTAGAGTGACACACACGAGAGTGAGGGGCCGATAGGTGGACATTTCTAAGACTTCCATCCACCGTATGCTATCTTGGCCTGAGTTCCTAGCCTTTAGAGCCACAACAATGTATGATCGCAGATCAGGGCAGACTAGGGATAAGGCCCTGATGAGAGACCAGAGCCGTAGGGGTGACTTGTTGAGATGGGTGGCCGCACAGATTGCTGAGCAGGGCTCGGACCTTATGTGGATAGCCACTTCATTTTGAGCCCGTTGTGAAGGTCTCACTCAGCTTTCCTACCAAATTATGGTGGACTATTGTGAGATCATGGATCTAGCCAATGCTTGCAGATAATACTTTGACACCAGACCACACAATTTTAATTTCCAACATCATGGCTAGCTATGAGATCGATCGGGCCAGCCTCATCGCAGAGTAGATTCATGAGGTAGCCTTGAAGAGGTATACCTCCATCCCCTTTCCTTGCTTGATCTATGGACTCTATCTAGAGTCGGGGGTGGAGAGTCTACATCAGCTAGACTCCCTGATTGAGGTCCAGCGTACTTTGGATGCCAGCCTAACTAAGGTTGAGGATAATCCAGTGACACTACAGCGAGCACCATGCCAACTAGTTTAGATGCCTAAGATATTCGTGATAAAACCACCTTATGAGACTCCACCCACCACCACTGCTGCTGATACTACCAAGGAGAGTCCCCCATAGATTGATATCGATTTGGAGGGGGCCCACTACTACCACTACTACCCCACAGGCCGTTCCTACACCGACATAACCTGCTGGCATGGTCTATGTGTCAGTGGCATCTATTTAGGCCATGGCACAACCACTGGCCCACACTGAGTCCCAGTTAACTCAATTACTTCAACAGATCAGCCCCTGGGTCCGCCAGGCTATTACAGAGTCTGAAGGACGTATACAGGCATTTACGATCGCTACTATTCAGGATAGACTTACAGTTGTGGATGCCTGCATTGATGCTTTTAAGTTATGGGTCCAGCAAAGCCATAGCACAACACTTCCACCAGATATAATGGTCCTGCAAATGGAGATCCAGCAGCTTTGAGCTGATATGACAACAGCTCTGAGCCGATATGACAATAGATTTGGCCGCACCAATGGTATTCCCACAAACTACACCCCAGTACCGGTGGTGGATTTATTTTCTCCCGATGAGCCATCACATACTTGCCTCGGAAAGAGTCCCCGCACCGATGATGATCTAGACATAGTAAGGCTACAGGCGGGGCTGGTACAAGAGCAGGGAACTGAGATTACCATTATGCGCTCGAGATAGTATTAGGAGCTACGACAGGCTCATGAGATTGAGAGTGTGAGGGGTGCTGGACCCTTCAGACATGCTCCTACCATTGGGGAGGCCACCAGCCAGGTCAAGAGTTGCCAAACTCAGTCAAAGACTGATGTTTAGATGCCCAGGTATGTTTTTTTTACACTTATGCTTTATTTTGAATTCTTAGTGTACATTGAGGACAATGCACCTCTTTTTTGATGGGGTGTGAGTAGTTACAGGCCTCAGAGAGGTCTGTGTAGCCTTGGCCTATAACTATCCCAAATTTTGAATCATAGGGGTTTTCTTGCCTGTGTTCTTTTTTCCCATGGATATTTAATTTCTGTTGAACTGACATGTTTAGGATGTGTAGATAGTAGTGGTAGCATATAATACTAATATCTATGGCATATGTTTGTTTTTATGTTTATTTTTTTGAAAAATTAATATCCACCAAATTTTTGTTAGTTAGTATAGATAGCAACCATGCATGTTTGATTGATGACAGTGCCTGTTTTGATAAGTAACAACAAAATTAAGATAAAAAACATGATCTGAGAGTTTGTGTTGATAGTGTAATCGGTACCATGTGAGTGTGAGCTTTCTTTGATAATCTCATATATACTGTGTTTCAATTCAGAACTTACCCTGTTACTCTGACTTAGACTATAGGTTAGTTGGTTAGGAAAAGATCTTAGACCGTTGTTCATAATAGTCCACTTAGCCTAAATGACCAACCAAATGTGTGAAATATCCGTTGATCCTAATGTTTGATCTTACATGTACCTTTTCTTTGTAAAAACCTAAGTTACCTAGCCTTATTAGATGTAAAATCCTGAAATTGACCCTGGTCCTCCTTGAACATTATACACCTTGACGGAGGCAAAAAACCTAATGTACACCTTGACTCAGCCAAAAGCCTAAGTTGAGGTGGCTGGTGCAAGGGTAAATACAAAATGAGGGGGAAAAACTAGTGAGACATGGAAAAGGAGAAAAAAGGTGTGTCGGGTGCAAGGAAAATGAGTGATGCCTAATTAAGAAGCTGAAAAAGAAAAATCAAGTGAAAATAATAGGCAAAAAGCTAAAAAAATGAGAATAAGGCATCCAGAAAAGCTTAAAATAGGAGAAAAGGAGAACGAGCTGAAAAATAACAGTGTTGCTATGACAAAAGTGTAGAAAAAAGCAGTGTCAAGGAGGGTCTTTAGTCACTATGTTCCCTAAGCATCATAACAAAGCTCCCTAAGCCTATGTTACAAGCCAATAAAGTCCTAAAGTGTTCTTAGTCTAAGTAGTCAAAGGTCATAATCATGAGTATATAGGGAAGCACATGGTATTGAGCATGGTATTTGAATGTCTTTTGTGAGAGTGAGTAATTTTGCATAGTCCCAAGCATTGAATCTAAAAATATCATCAAGAGTGGGACATGGGAATTCGTTCTATGTGGGCACTTACATTGCATTGTTGATATGAGACTAACTTAGTGAATATTGCTTATGGATAATTGCCTTGCTTATCATAGTTGTAGTGTCACAAGTGTTGATCTGTATTGATTTGCTTGATAGCTATCTGATGTGCTTTAAAAAGTGGTCTGGGCATATGTGCTTGAGTTTTGATATGATGTATGCCATTAGATTGAGGTCTATAGGTTACTGTACTGTTTATATAGATTGAGTCCTTCGCTTGAGGACAAACAACAATTTTAAGTTGAGGGTCTTGATGTGCCGCCAAAATATAGCACGTTTGATGCTTAAAAACTTGGAATTTTGTGCGTTCCCAAGTGATGTTAGTAGATTTGATGTGTTTTTATTTTTGTTTTGCATGATTACAGGGTTGGCACTATTTTTGGGTTAAGTGTGTGATTTTGCTGAACCAGAGGTTTCACGGGACCCTTTACAGGCCATAGAGAATTCTATAGGCTATATAACTGGTTTCGTACAAAATTTCACTGAAAGGTGATTTTCTGAAGTTGAGTCTACAAACATGTAGACGAGCCATAGAAGATTATATGAGCAGTAGACTTGGTGTCGTGCCCTAAGGATCAGAAAGTGGGGAGTTGCTTAAAAGTCATCAAACGAAACCGTTATAGGCTTTAAAAATTTCTACAGTCCATAGAAGGGTGGTATAGAAGTCAGCCCAGATTTGATGACTATGAAAGCCCAACTACAGGCCGTAAAACATTGTACGACCGGTAGAAGCTCCCATAGAGTTTGTCGACCCAGTTCTCCTATTCCATTTTGGTTTTGTATTTAAAGACTATAAATAGTTTTTCAGGTTATTTTTCATAGGGAATGTGACCGAACATAAAAGAATAGTAGAGAGCTTGTGAGAAACAGTGGTAAAACTTTATTTTGTGCTATCAATTCAATCTTGTGATTCTTGTTGAAGAGTTTGGATTTCTTGTGCATAATTCTCTTGTGTAAGTGCTCTATTATGTTATTCAAAGTCATAGTCTTGCATCTACACTGATTATGAGTAGCTAAATCTACAACTGGGGTTGTGAAAACCACAAAGAACTAACAAGGTAAAATCTGATATTTCGTAATTCTTGAGAAATATGTATATATTTATTAATTAATTCTCTTTGGCTTGAATGCTTTTTAACAGTAGCCAACTTTAGAACTCGCCTAGTGTTACAGACTAGATCAAGGTAGTAAAGAATAGAAAAAGAGATTAATTAACAAGATTCGATTGATGTTTCTTGTCTAATCAACCAAATTGGGCCAAGAGGATGTTGTACTAGAACAATAGGTAAGGGTTAGTAATGTCACACTACGGGGGTGGATCAAATTACGTAGTGAAATTTGCCTCTCACATGGATCAAAGGGTTTGGTAAACTTAACTTACCATTCTGCATATTACACACTAAAAAAGAATTTGATTATCTGGTAATACTGAGTTTGAGAATCATGGGGAACACAATACCCTAGTTACTCTTCATACTAATTTAATACTTGTCTTAGTTTAGGGTTATCTTCCATAGTTGTTACAACTCCCCCTCTTGGGGAGATAATTAGGTTAATCCACCCGAATTGCCTTGAATTCTTCTAAGTCTACCATATTCCCTGTGGGATCGACCTTATCCTTTGTTAGGTTCTATATCTTGACAGCGATTGTTTTAGCCTAAAAAAGGAGTGTAGCTTGGGTGACATTAGTTGGACATAAGTTGGAGTTCAAAACCAAGGAATTCACCACACGAACCACACACGACTTGTGTGACACTTCACTAGCCATGTGGTGGCTCGTGGGAGGATCCTTGGCCTTGAAAACCACATTTTGGCTAAGACACTTCACACATGAACCCCACGACCCCTACACGGGTCGTGTGGTGTCTCGTATGGGCATTGGTCTAAAAATCTACTAAGTATGGAATCGCCATCTCAAAACTTCGTTAGTGAGGAATTTTTCTAAGTGAAGCTACACAGTCCGTATGACCCCTACACGACGCGTGGTGCTTCCTTACGAGACCCCTGGTAACTTTTGGACACTCGTTTCCTTAATGATTTTGGCTGTTCCTAAGGGTTGTTTGTGATTTTCTAACCTATCCTAAACCTCTTAAAAGGCTTATACTCTTCTATTCTCATCCAAATTCAATTCATACACTTAGAACTATTCAAACTCTCATCAAAAGAACTCCTCTCAAGTGAGCCTTGAAGGATTCGCTTGGAGTTTAAGGAAGGGTCTTCTTCTTCAATCAATTTCTTCTTTATTCTTCTTATTAGCTAAGGTACATGAGATTGTTACATGGTCCCTTTCAACCATGAAGACCGCAAACTCTTTTACACTTGATTTTATGAAATTGAGCTTACTTTAAACATGAGTCTTTTAGATTATTGTTTATTTGATTCAATTGAAATATGGGCTGTGTTTAATTAATGTTTCTAAAGTGATTTAAGCCCTAATATGTTGAATTGCATGAATATTATGAAGATTTGAATATACATTGTCCCTTTAAAGTTTGAGTTAAACATGAGTAATCTAAATTGTGGTTTAAATGTGGATTCACTTGAATTTTATATTGTATTGTTGATTTAAGTTTGAATCTTTATTGCCTATGTTATGCTCATATCATCCATGGCATATGCATACATAAGTATTTATTTTAATGACAATTATGCAGTGGGTTAAGCCCCCTTATGTTTATGAATATGATTTTTGATAAGATTATGGTTATGACTAGAGTGTGATCATATAAATGCCTATGATATGGCTCCTTGAGAAACTCTGGGTGTTTACACCATTATTTTTATATATGTGAATGAGCTAATCCTATGCATGAAAGTATAGATTGAACTATGATTTGGCTTTTGATGTTTGTCTTTTAAGCCTAAGTATGAATCGAAATGATTTGAAATGACCAATGTCTCTTTTGAAAGAATATATATGTATATGTATTCTTATTGGATGATGACTTAGCACCGAATGGGATCGGAGGCATCTGGGATATCCCAAAGAGTCCTCTTCCTTTCTCTTTAACTATGTGCTAGCATAGGTATATGTTAACCTTTACCGAAATAACTAGGTCGTAAAGTATGGTTACAATTATGATATGATATGATATGATATGAAAATCCTTCCGAAATGATTAGATCATAAGGAAGGTGGCTATCACACTGAAATAACTTGGTCATAAGGTGTGGTGGAGGTTACCTTTGGCTAGTAATCTTCTCTCACCAGATGGGAGGCTTCCATCGGGCGAATTCATGTAATTGCTCGCAGGAGTTTGAGATGTTAGTTATGGTCACATACCCTATATGTTGAAGTATTACGACATTTCATGCATCAAAGATCACATGGCATATTGATGTATTACTCTACTTTGCTTATACACTTCTTTCTATATCTGTGCCCTTGTCATATAACATTGAATGCAGTTTAATAAGTTCATGTGAATTACACACTTGTATACTTAGTACATTCAAATGTACTAACACATAGTTTTTTTGCCTATAGGATCTAACCATGTAGAGACCGAAGACTATATTCATCCACCTTTTGATGGCAAGTTCAGACTGTGAAAGTTATTGTGGTGAGTTCAGTCATCAGAGGTTAAGCCATCATCCATCTACCGACTATGTTTCTTCCACTTATGTTTTATTTACTTTGAGAGTGAGCTTGAGACATGTCTTAGCCCTTGCCATATGATAAGATTTAGAGGCATTGTTGGACAACTTGTAGACTCTTGTATGGATATGTGCTATGTCTTGCTATATGGAGGTTATGATTATGGCTATCTATTGGATATTGATATTTTGATGATTTGCTTATGATGAAATGTGGAAATGCTGAAAGTCTTAAGTCTCGTTCTATCCCCATAGAGTGAGTCATACTTACCCGCCCCTTAGTTCCTATGTGTTATGTGCTATGTGAATCCATGCAAATCCATTTCCCTATGATATCCCGATAGCGTGAGTCATACTTTCCCGTCTCTTAGATCTATGTGTTTACTACTTCGTTATAAGCTTCCGAATCAATAATGTAAATGTAGATACTTTGAGGCTTGTTTGGGGACTCTCAGATTCCAATTCACCATGTCACCACTAGAACCTAGGTCCGAGTCGTGACGAGCTTGGTATCAGAGCACTAGGTTTATAAATGATCCTTGGAGTCCAACATGCTGCGTCGAGTAGAGTTTTATTAATGGGTGTGAAATGCACCATACCTATGAGTTGGAGGCTATGATGGCGTTCTAGGAATTGTCTCACTTCTTCATGTCTTATGTCTTGCTTGGACCGTGTATTAAGGCTTCCTAAACCTATTCATGTCCTTGCTACCTTAGAGAAGATGCCTCCACGAAGAGCTCCTCTACCAAGGTAGGCCTCGGATAATGAGGATCAAGTTCCTCTAGAGCCTATGGGAGAGCCGATCACTAATGGTGAATTTCATACTACTATTTCCATGCTTGTGCAAGTGGTGACCGCCAAGGCTAGATAGGCTAATCTTCCTCCTCGTGCTCCCACTCTGGCTGCTAGAGTAAGAGATCTACGCGAATGAATCCTTCAGAGTCTTATGAATCAAAGGTTGATGAGAATGCTCAAGACTTTATTAATGAACTCTCTCAGGTGTTGACTATTATGGAGGAGACTTCAGAGGAGAAAGCTGAGCTAGCTCCTTATCAATTGAAGGATGTGGCTCAAGTGTGGTGCACTCATGGCTGACGGTGAGGGTCTGTTGTGATGGGATTAATTGGGGTTTCTTCGCTCTCAAACTTAGGGAAGCTAAGATAAAGAATTTATCAACCTCAAACAGGGTGGTATGAGTGTTAGGGACTATTCCCTCAAGTTCATAAAGCTCTCAATATATGCTCCTATTCTAGTGGTTGACCTGGGTGCAAGAATGTACAAGTTTATTTGTAGGATCTCTGATTTGGTTATGAAAGAATGTCGTACGACTATGATTATTCGAGATATGGACATCTCTAGGCTCATGACCTATGTTGAACATATTTAACGGAAAAGCTCAAGGAGAAGAGGATGAACGATTCTAAGAGCGCCCGATATGATGGCGGGTTGTCCAACTCAAAAGGTGGTGGTGGTTATGGTCGCTTCCAATAGGGCCAAGGTTATAATGCAGGGTTTGGTGATGCTAGGGTGCCTCCTCCTAAGGCACCAGCTAGAGGTGGGCATTGCTCCCCTGGTGTAACAAGTATGGAAAGAATCACTGGGGTACATGTTGGAAAAATTTGGGTGCTATTATAGGTGTGGTGATTGGAGCCACAAGATTGCTGATTGTCCTAAAGCTACCAAGAAGGGTCAGGGTCAGGGTCAGTTGGCTTAGGGTGATCAAGTCCATCTGAGTGTTCCTCAAGATGATGCCCCCAGAAACAACAGGTTATATGCTTTACATGTGCGACAAGAAGTAGAGGAGATTCCGGATGTTGTGACTGGTATATTAAAAGTCCTTGATTTTGATGCTTATGCTTTGCTTGATTTGGGTTTAAAATTTATCTTTGGTGACTCCTCTTTTAGCTATTAAGTCTAGATTGAGTCCTAAAATTCTAAGGGAGTCCTTCTCGACTTATACTTCTGTGGGTAAGTCTATTGTTGCCGAAAGAGTCTATCAGGGTTGTCCTGTCTCCTTTTTACATAAAGTCCTTCCATGTGATCTTATGGAACTTAATATGTTCAATTTTGATATTATTCTCGAAATGGATTGGATATATGCTTCATATGCCTCTATAGATTGTAGAACCTAGAAGGTCAAATTCCAATTTCTAGATGAACCTGTTCTTGAATGAAAGCCTAGTGACTCTGCTATTAACGGTCAGTTTATTTCCTACCTCAAGGCTCAAAAGATGATTTCTAAGGGATGTATCTATCATATTGTGAGGGTTAAAGATATGTAGACTGAGTCATCTACTCTTGAATCAGTTCTTGTGATTAATGAATTTCTGGACGTGTTTCTCAAAGATTTGCCCGGCATTTCTCCCAAAAGGGAAGTAGAATTTGGCATAGATCTCCTCCCAGATACACAACCTATCTCTATTCCTCCTAATCGTATGGTACTGACTGAGTTGCATGAGTTCAAGGATTAATTGAAGGACTTGTTGGAGAAAGGCTTCATTAGACCAAGTATATCGCCATGGGGTGCTCCTGTGTCATTTGTAAGAAAGAAAGATGGGTTTCTTTGAATGTGCATTGATTATAGGCAATTGAATAAGGTAACCATCAAGAATAAATACACGTTGCCAAGGATCGATGACTTGTTTGATCAACAACAAGGGACCACCCATTTATCAAAGATCGACCTCCATTCTGGTTATCATCAATCGAAGGTTAGGGAGTGTGACATTCTCAAGACGGCCTTCCGAACTAGATATTGACACTTTAAATTTGTGGTGATGTCATTTGGTTTGGCTAATGCTCTCGATGTGTTTATGGATCTTATGAACCAAGGGTTTAAGGCATTTCTTAATAGTTTTGTGGTTGTTTTCATTGATGGCATCCTTATTTATTTTGAAGTGAGCAGGAGCATATGGATCATTTAAGGATGGTTCTTCAGACTTTGAGAGGGAAGCAATTGTATGCTAAATTTAGAAAATGCGAGTTTTGGTTGGGTGAAGTAGCTTTTCTTGGACATGTGGTATCTGGTAATGGTATTAAGGTTGACCTGAAGAAGATCGAGGCCGTGAAGAATTAGCTTAGACCATTGACTCTCTCGAATATTCAAAGCTTTCTTGGGTTGGCTGGTTATTATAGGAGAATGATTGAAGGTTTCTCATCCATTCCATCTCCATTGACCAAGTTGACTCAAAAGAAGGCCAAGTTTGTAAGGTTGAATGAGTGTGAGAAGAGCTTTCAGACTTTGAAATATCAACTTACATCAGCTCCTATTTTGACTCTATCTGATGGCTTAGATGGGTGTATGGTGTATTGTGATGCTTCTAGGATTAGGTTGGGTTATGTTCTTATCTAACTTGGTAAGGTAATAGACTATTCATCAAGGAAATTGAACATGCATGAGCATAATGACCCAACTCATGATCCTGAACTAGTGGCTAGGGTGTTTGCTTTGAAGATTCAGTGACATTATTTGTATGGTTCATGTTGATGTCTTCACCAATCACAAGAGTTTACAATATGTGTTCACCCAAAGGGATCTTAACCTGAGACAAAAAAGGTGGTTGGAACTCCTTAAGGACTATGACATGAGTGTTCAATATCATCCTGACAAGGCAAATATTGTAGCCGATGCTCTTAGTAGACTATTTACGGGGAGTTTCGCTCATGTTAATGAAGGGAAGAAGAAGTTGGTAAAAGATGTTCACTGTTTGGCTAGGTAGGGTGTCAGATTGGCTGACTCTAATTATGGAGGCATTCATGTTCAGAATGGGGCTGAATCTTTTTTGGTTGTAGATGTCTAGGCTGAACAAGATTTAGACCCTTCATTGGTTGAGTTGAAGAAGTTGGTTGTCGAATATAAGATAGAGATAATCTCCAAAGGGGAGATGGTGAGCTTCGATATTAAGATCGGTTGTGTGTTTATGGTCTTGGGGAGGTGATCATGAGTGGAGCCTATAACCTTTGTTATTCTATTCATCCCAAATCCACCAAAACATATCAGAATTTGAGGGAGGTGTGTTGGTGGCATGGTATGAAGAAAGATATAGCCAAGATTGTATTTGAATGGTCTAATTGTCAACAAGTGGAGGTAGGGGATTAGAGGCCCAGTGGTTTGGCTCAAGATATTGAGATCCCTACTTGGAAGTGGGAAGATGTGAACATGGATTTTGTGGTTGGGTTTCCCCAAACCCAAAAGCAATTTGATTCAATTTGGGTTACTGTGGATAGAATGACTAAATCAGCTCATTTCTTACTGGTCAAGACTACCTTCAATGCCGAAGATTATGCAAGGTTATACATCCAAGAGTTGGTGAGGTTGCATGGTGTGCCTAGTTCTATCATATCGGATCGTGGCACCCAATTTACTTCTCACTTTTTGAGATCGTTTCAAAGATTACTTGGCACTAAGGTGAAGTTAAGTACCATTTTTTATCCTCAAACCGATGGGCAAACTGAAACGAAAATTCAAACTATGGAGGACATGTTGAGGGCTTGTGTGTTGGAATTCAAGGGAAATTAGAATGATCATCTACCACTTATCGAGTTTCCTTACGATAATAGCTTTCATGCTATCATTGGTATGACACTGTTTGAGGCTTTGTATGGTAGAAGATGTAGGGGTGATTTGAGTTGGGAGAGATAGCTTTGATTGGCCTAGATTTGGTGTTGGAGGATATGGAGAAGGTGAAGTTTATTAGGGAGAGGTTGAAAATGGTTTAAACTTGCCAAAAGACTTATTCATATGTTAGGAAGAGAGATTTTGAGTTTCATATTGGCGATTGGGTGTATGTGAAGGTCTCACCCATGAAGGGTGTAACACATTTTGGTAAGAAGGGAAAAATAAGTCCCTCGTACGTAGGTCTTTGTGAGATTGTTGAGCAGATTGGAAATGTGGCCTATAGTTGGGATTATCCTCTAGATTTAAGTTCTATCCACTCGGATATCCAAGCATCTATGTTGAGGAAATTGGTTGGTGATCCTAGTTTGGTTGTGCTTTTGGAAGGTATAGAGGTTAAGGAGAACTTGTGTTATGAAGAATTTTAATTGACATCTTAGATAGACAATTAAAGTGACTTCACAACAAGGAGGTGACTTCGGTTAAAGTAATTTAGAGAAATCAACATATGGAGAGTGCTACATGGGAGGCAGAGTTAGGCATGATGAAGTGGTAGCCCTATCTTTTCCAATCTACTCAAGCCTAAGGTATTAGGTTATTTCTATTCGTGAGAACGAGAATCGAATCGATTGAATCACAAAGATCTATTCACTTATATAGAAGAAGAATCGAAAAACGGAAGTTGCTGGCCAGCGGCCGCTCAACTGTTCGAGCGCAATTCAGTGGTGTTGGTTCCGATTCGACAAAGGTAGAATGCCTGGTCGAAGGTCCAGAGTAGTAGGTAGCAGGCGTGTTCGTTTTGGCTCCCGAGCGAGAACGATAAATAGGCGATGATCCGAAATCGAGAAAGATCACTCTGAAAAGTCAGCCTTTTCTTATTATACGATATCTTCGCCATGGATGATAGAATCCATTTCTCTTTTTTCTAAGGAACTCTTTCCTATCCCATTTAGGGATTTTGTGTTCTCAGCTTCTCTTTGGGATTTTGGTTTTTAGTGTCGGGGGATCACTTCCTCTTCCGGGCCCTTCCGGGCAAGCAAGCGGGGCTGAGTTTGAAGAGGATCATTTTGGGATTGATGTCCTCTTGGAATCCTGGGAAAACTCTACAGAAACGGGCACGTCGGTGGATCAGCCAGAACCAGAACCAGGACATGTGCCGCCTGCTATTCAAGTAGCTCCCCAGGGGAACGAAGCTGGTCCATCGAATCAGCCCCCACGAGTGGTCCCCTATCAGTATCAACTGGATGAAGTGATAGGGGGGATTCCGTTCAGTCTATCCAGCAGAGGCTCCTAGCCAAATACTCCTATACTCCCCCTATCGGGATCATGTACCTGGCCGAAATAGAGGCAAAAGACCTATTCGAGGTCAAGGTCGAGATTCTAAGGATCATGGTGGTCCTTGATCCAACGGGGGATTGGCTGGGACGGGGAGCTCGGGCCCTAGATAATCCTAGGACCGCCACGGGAGAACCTTCCTTGGATAAACTCCATACCCTTCTTTCGGATCTCGAATCGAGGGGAGTCAATTCCGAGTCCTTCTCTCAATTAAAAGGGAAGGTACCCCTGCGAAGGGGTTGGGACGAACACTCTACCACATAGTGGAGTGGATAGCTAGGACTACTAAAATGGAGATCGTGTACAACAACAATCCTATATTTGATGTCGATTCATCCACACTTCCATTCCTTGTAGAGGAAGGCTAACTGCTTGCTGGCTGGGAGCTGTATGAGCAGTAACGTCCACGTACGACTCCGTGAGAAGGGCGGTAGACAGAAATGGCCTTGTTGTACCTCACTCTCGTCTTCAATGGGGTCTGCTCTTTCTTTTTTTGTAGAGTATGCCAATATGATCTTAATGAGGTGCGGGGCTTTGCATCTGACATTCGTTGGGCTTCTCTCTTCGGGAGCCTGCGCCCCGGCCTTTTTGTGCAATAAACCCCTCCGGCGCAAGCCAAAAGTTTGACTTTTACCTACCTTTAGAAGAGAGAGAAGGGAAAGACAGATGGCAGAAAGAAATCCTTCCAACCGCGGAATTGAACACAAGACTGACTTCGGCCAGGTTCTTTTATCAATCTCCTCGCCCTTGCTTAACTCCTTGTTCCGTAAATCGGTCACTGGTAGATCTGATCTCAAGAGAAATAAAAGATTCGATGATCTAATCAAATAATAGTACTATGGTTCGAGAGAAAGTAACAATATCTACTCAGACACTACAGTGGAAGTGTGTTGAATCAAGAACAGACAGTAAACGCCTTTATTATGGACGCTTTATTCTGTCTCCACTTATGAAAGGCCAAGCCGACACAATAGGCATTGCAATGCGAAGAGCTTTACTTGGGGAAATAGAAGGAACATGTATCACACTGTTGCACCACCTTAG
This sequence comes from Solanum rostratum, assembly GCA_029948455.1. NCBI lineage: Eukaryota > Viridiplantae > Streptophyta > Magnoliopsida > Solanales > Solanaceae > Solanum > Solanum rostratum. Next base: position 41,857,559 of record CM057056.1, read on the forward strand.
GTATCATCACCACCTCTGGATGCTCTATATAGCCAGTGGTGTATTTAGGGTATGCGGGCTATCTACACAAAGGGCATGCAGGAGAGTGAGACAGGCAAAGAGCCTCAGATCATCACTTGGGGATTGGATAGTCTCCCCGAACTTTAGGACACTATTAGCAGATATGGCTTGATCACCGGAAAGTACTCTCCAACCGTGGTTCGTGAGTTATACTCTTCTTATGTCGCCACAGTACTCAACACCCTTCTTAAAGGGAAGAAGCCCATCGATTAGCCCAGACCGACACACACTAGAGTGAGGGGCTGACAGGTGGACATTTTCAAGACCCCCATCCACCATATGTTATTTGGGCTCGAGTTCCCAGCCCCCAGAACGACAGCAGAGTATGGCCATAGATTGTGGCAGACCATGGATAAGGTTTGATAAGAGATCAAAGCTGCAAGGCTTGCTTGATGAGATGGGTTGTAGCATAGATTATAGAGCAGGGCCTGGACCCTGCATGGATGGCCACTTAATCAGAGCCCATCTGGAAGGCCACACTCAATTTCCCTACCAAATTCTGGTGTGCTGTTGTGAGATCATAGATCCAACCGAATCTTGCATATAATATGTTGATGTTGAACCGTGTTATCTTTATTACCAGCATCTTGGCTGGCTATGAGATCAATTGGGCCAGCCTCATCGTAGAGCAGATACACGAGGCAACCATAAAGAGGTCTACCTCTATCCCCTTTCCCTGCTTGATCTATTGACTCTATGTAGAGTCAGGGGTGGAGATGCTACATCACCTGGACTCACTGATAGAGGTCTAGAGGACTTTGGATACCAACCTGATAAAGGCTGAGGATAATTCGGTGGCCCTCTAGCAAGCATTACATCAGCCCGTACAGATGCCAAAGATGTTCACGACGGAGACACCACTTGAGACTCCATCCATCACCACTGCTGCTGCTACTACTGAGGTGAGGCCCCCACAACCAGAGATTGATATGGAGAGGGGGCCCACTACTACTACTACTTCTGCCTAATAAGCCGTTCCTACGCCAAAACACTTGCTGGCATGGTCTGTGTCAACGACATCTATTCAGGCCATGGCATAAAAACTGGCCCACACTGAGTCCTAGTTGATATAGCTACTTTAGCAGATTAAGCCCTAGGTCCGCCAGGCCATTTTGGAGTCCGAGGCTCGTATACAGGCATACACGGTAGCCAGTATTGAGAACAGACTTACATCCGTGGATGCCTGCATATATGCTTCTGAGGAACGGGTCCATAGAGCCTTAGCACAGGATGTGCAGTGGATATGATGACCCTTTAGAGGGAGATCCAACATCTCCGAGCTGACATGACAACCACTTTGGCTGTGCCAGTGGCATTCCCATGGACTGAGCCTCCGGTGCCAATAGCGGACTTATTTACTCCTCAGTAGCCATCACAGACTTCCCTCCGGAAGAGACCTCCCATTGATGATGATCCAGACTTAATGAAGCTGCAGGCGAGGTTGATAGAGGAGCAAGGATTTGAGCTTGCCAGGATGCGATCGAGACAAGATGAGGAGATGAGGCAAGCTCAAGAGCTAGAGGGAGGGATAGGAGTGCTGACCCCTCTAGGCATGCTCCTAACATTGAGGAGGCCACCAGGGAGGTTAAGAATGGCAAGGGTTAGTCAGAGACCAGTGCTTAGGCGCAGGTATGTTCTTTTTGACCTGTACTTTATATTATATTCATGTGCATTGAGGATAATGCAACTCTCTTTCGATGGGGTATGGGTAGTTATAAGACTTAGTAAAGTCTGCGTAACCTTTGCCTATAACTATCCCAAAATTTGAATCCTAGGGATTTTCTTTCCTGTGACCTTTTCCCCTAAGGATATTTAATTTCTGTTAAACCAACATGTTTAGGATGTGTAGGTAGTATTAGTAGCATAATCATATTTATGGCATATGTTTTTTTTGCTTTTGTGTGAAAAAAATGATACCCACCAAAACTTTGCTAGCCAGTCTTAATAGCAACCATGCATATTTGATTATTGACAGTGCTTGTTCTGATAAGTGAGGATAAATTATGATAAAAAGCATGATTTGAGAGTCTTTGTTTAAAGTATAATCATTGCCATGTGAGTGTGAGCTTTCTTTGCTAAATTCATATATTGTGTTTCAATTTAGACTTGCCCTATTACTCTGACTTAGACTGTAGGTTAGTTGGTTAAGAAAGGATCGTAAGTCGTTGTTCATCATAGTCCACTTAGCCTAAACAACTAACCAAATGTGTAATTTGTCCCTTGATCCTAATTTTTGAGCCTTACATGTTCCCTTTTCATTGTTAAAACCTAAGTTACTTAGCCTTATTAGATGTAAAATCCTGAAATTGGCCCTAGTCCTTCCTTGAACATTGTGCACCTTGATAGAGGCAAAAATTCTAAGTTGAGAGTGGCTACCAAAAGTGGCCCTGTTTCCTAGGTTGGATACTTTGTACCTCGACTCAGGTCAAAATCCTAAGTTTAGGATGACTGGTGTAAGGGCAAATAAAAAATGAGGGGAAAAATTAATGATACATGAAAAAGGGTATAAAAATGTGTTTTGGATGCAAGAAAAATGAGTGGATATCTAATCAATAAGCTAAAAAGAAAAATGATCTGAAGATAAAAGGCAAAAAGCTAAAAAATGAGAATAAAGCACCCAGAAAAACTTGAAATAGAAAAAAGGGAGAATGGGATGAAAGTGACAATGTTGGTAGGGCAAAAGTGTAGAAAAAGCAGTGTCAAGGAGGGTCTTTAGTCACAATGTTCACAAAACATCATACCAAAGCCCCCAGAGCCTACATTACAAGCCAATAAAGTCCTAAAGTGGTCCTAGTCCAAGTAATCAAAGGTCATAGTCGTGAGTATAGGGGAAAACATACGGTATTGAGCATAGCATTTGAATGTATTTTGTGAGAGTGAGTGATTTTTCATAGTCCCAAGCATTGAATCTAAAAATATTATTATAAGAGGAATATGAGACTTCTTTATGTCAGGACACTTGTATTACATTGTTAACATTGGACTAACTCAGTGGGTGTTGTTTATTTATAATTGCCTTGCTTGTCATAGTTGCACTATCACATATGTTGAACTGTATTGGTCTGCATGATAGTTATCTGATGTACTTTTAAAGTGGTGTCTGTATATGATGCTTGAGTTGATATGATGTATGCCATTATATTGAGGTTTATGTGTAACTGTACTGCTTATGTAGATTGAGTCCGTCACTTGAGGACACGCAATAATTTTAAGTTGAGAATGTTGATGTGTTGTCAAAATACTACGCTTTTGATGCTTAAAACATGGAATTTTGTGTGTTCTCAAAGCGATGTTAGTAGATTTTATGTGTTTTAATTGTCGTTTTGCAGGATTACAAGGCTGGACAATTTTTAGGCTAAGTGTGCAGATTTTGCAGAAGTTGAGTTTTCACGAGACCTTTTACGGGCTGTGGGAAATTTAATGAGCCATAGGATAGGTTTTATACACAATTACAATGAAGGGTGATTTTCTGAAGTGAAGTTTACGAACATGCAGACGAGCCGTAGAAGACTTTATGAGCCGTAGACTTGGCATCGTGCCCTGAGGATCAGAAAGTGGGGAGCTGCAGAAAAGTTAGCTGACAAAGCTCTTTATAGGCTGTTGAAATTTATACAGCTCGTATATGGGTTTTGTGGATGTCAACCCCAAAATTTAAGATAAGTCCACGAAGCCCTGACTACAGGTCGTAGAACTTTATATGACCCGTAGAGCTTGCCGACCCAGTTCTCCTAATTTGTTTTGGTTTTGTATTTTGAAAACTATAAATAGGTATTTTCAGTTATTCTTAATAAGGGATCATTACAGAACAATAGAGAATAGTAGAGAGCTTAAGAGAAGCACTCGTGAAATATTATTTTATGCTTTTAATTTAAAGCTGTGATTCTTGGTGAAAAGCTTAGATATATTGTTCTTAATTCTATTGTGTGAGTGCTCAATTATGTTATTCAAATTCATGATTCTTGCATCTACGCTGATCATGAGTAGCTAAATCCATAATTAGGGTTGTGGGAACCATGAAGAACTAACAAGGTAAAATTGGATAATTCGTAATTCTTTAAAAATGTGCATGCGTGTATTAATTAATTCTCTTCAGTTTGAATGCTTTTTAATGGTGGCCAACATTTGAACTTGCCTAGTGTTACCGACTAAATCAAGGTAGTAATGAATAGGAAATGAGATTATTTAACAAGATTCGATTGATGTTTCTCGTCTAATCAACCAAACTGGGCCAAGGGTTGGTTGTAATGGAATAATAGGTAAGGGTTAGTAATGTCACACTGTGGGGATGGATCAGATTACATAGTGAAATTTACCTTTATCTTGGATCAAAGGGTTTAGTAAACTTAACTTACCATTTTGCATGCTACACATTGAAAAAGAACTAGATTATGTGGTAATGCCAAGCTAGGGAATCATGGGGAACACAGTTCCTAGTTACTTTTCATATTGATTTCACACGTCTTAGTTAAGAATTACTTTTCATAGTTGTTACAACCCTTCCCTTTTTAGGGGAGATAAGTAGGTTAATCCACCCAAAATGCTTTAAATTGTTCTAAGTCTACCATATTCCCTGTGGGTTTGACCCTAACCTTGGTTAGGTTATATATCTTTACAACGACTGCCTTAGCTTTCAAAAAGGAGGTGTAGCTTGGGTGATATCATGAAGCGCGCAAAATCCATAAATAGGGGGCTATGGGATGTTTAGAAAGTCTTCATTGTTTGTGATCTATGTGGTGCTCTTAAAACTCAATATCCTAACACTCGTCCCTTGGTGTTTTCAAAAATGGCTCCATGATTGTAAGGAGCTGGACTCTGTACGACCTTAATGGATCTTGGAATTTGGTTTGGGAAAGTTTTGGACCAAGGTGACGCTTCAGGGAAGCCTTTATGGTCCGTGTGAGGGTATACAGACCATATAGAGGCTCTTTGAAGTGGCCCTTGGCCTTGTGTGGGGTGTGTGGGCTTTAATGTTGAGTTTGAGACCAAGGCATACCATACATGGACCTCATACAGTCTGTGTGGTGGATAGTAAGGGTAGCCCTGGCCTTGAAAATCCACATTTTGGCAAAGGTATTTCACACATGGACTCTCTCATGGACCTATAGTCCTTCACGGTCCATGAGGCCTTCCATATGGGCATTGGAGTGAGAATTTTCTAAGTATTGAATCACCATTATGGAACTTGGTCGTTGAAGAATTTTTTCTAAGTAAAGCTTCACAGAGGAAGCATACAGTCCATATACCTTGGTACGAATTGTGAAGCCCTCCGTATGGGTGTTGGTGTGCATTTTTCTAGGTATGAAAATCCTTTGGCTAAGATTTTAATAAGAACCGATAGAAGGGTCAAATTTCAATGATCATATCTCTTGGCACAAGATGAACTAGGTGGCCTATGACTTATCAAATTGAAGCTATTTGAATTATCTTTTCAATGCATCTGGTTTCACCTTATTCTGAGTTCGGATCAATAAGTTATGCTCGTTTTTGTAAATCCCGTACGTATAGAGTTATGGTGAATTGGCTAAGTATGGTCTCACAGGAGGGTTCACGGTCCATGAGACCTTGTACAAATCGTGAGACCTTCTCATGAGACCCCTGGGAAATTTTTTTATTCTGCTTTATTAATTGTTTTTTTAATAATTATGGCTACTCATGAGGGACTTTTGTGACTTCCTATGCTATCCTAAGACATTCAAATGAGTTCAACTCTATTCCTCTCATTCAAATTCACTCTTAGAATTATTTCAACTCACTCTTACGAACTCTTTCCAATGCTCTTGTGAAGACTAAGCTTAGGAATTAAGGGAAAACTCTTTTCTTCATCAAGTTTCTTGTTGAATCTCCTCCATTAGCTAAGGTATGTGGGATTGATTCTTGGTCCTTTTTAACCAAGAAGACCTAAACTCTTTTCACTTGAATTTCATGGAATTTTACTTACTTTAAATAAGTTTTGAAGATTAATGTCTATTAATTCAATTGAAGTATGGGCTTCGCTTTATTATTTATTTTAAATTGATTTAAGCCCTAATATGTCGAATTGCATGATTATTATGAAGATTTGAATATGGTTGTCCCTTTAAAGTTTGATTTAAGCATAGATAATCTAAATTGTGATTTGAATGTGGATTTTACTTATGGATTTACTTGAATTTCATATTGTATTGTTCATTTAAGATTGAAATTCTATTGCCCATGCTAATCTCACATCATTCATGGCATATGCATTCATGAGTATTAGATTTATGAAATCATGAAATGGGTAAACCCAATTATGCTTACGTGTATGATTTTGAAAAGATTATGGTTATGACTAGAATGTGACCACATAAATGTCTATTGTTATTGGCTCTTTGAGTATATATGGTGCTTGCACCATACTGTTAAGTGAATGAGCTATTTCTATGCATGAAAAGTATGGATTCAATTGTGATGTGGCTTTAGCCCAAGTATGAATGATTTTGAAGAATATCTAGCTCTTAAGACTAAATGTGCATTGAAATGATTTGAAATGACTAATGCCTTTTTTGAAAGCATGTGTATGCATAAGTATTCTCATGGGATGTTTGACTTAGCATCGATCGATTGGGCGTATCAGGGCTATCCCTAAGGGTCCTCTCCCTTTCCTTGAATTGTGTGCTAACTTAGGTATATGGTAGGCATTATCGAATTGACTGGGTCGTAAGGGATGGTTACACATTGATATGATATGATATTAGAAATCCTTCTGAAATGACGGGGTCGTAAGGAAGGTGTCCATCCACCAAAATTATGGGGTTGTAAGGTGTGATGTGGATTACCCTTGGCAAGTAATCTTCTTCTACCGATGGGAGGTCTACATCAGACTAATTCATGTAATAGCTCACATGAGTTTGATTTGTTGGATATAGTCACATCCCCACTATATATGAGCATTATGACATTTCATGTATCATGGATTTCATGGTATATTGCTATACTACTCTTTTTTGGATATATATCTCATTTTATATTATGTGCCCTTGCCTCCTAAGATTGAATACAGGTTTGATAAGTCATATGCATTGCATGCCCGCATATGTAGCACATTCAAACATACCAACACATACTTTCTCCTACATGATTTAACCATATAGGGACCATGGACTACCTTCATCCACCGTTTGATGGCTAGATCAGATTTGAGGAAGTGTTGTGGTGAGTCTTATTTTCCAAGGACAAGCCACCATATATCTACCTTATGTTTCTTCCACTTTGCTATTTACTTTGAGGGTGAGCCCGGACATGTCTTGGCCCAACCTATCTTATGACTAGAGACATTATTGGACATCTTGTAGACTCGTGTAAGGATATATACTATGTGTCGTATTTGGAGCTTATGATTATGGTTATTTATTGGATATGGATATTATGGATTGATTATGAGAATTATGATAAGTATATGTATTTTGATGTGGAAATATGGAAGATCCTAAGTCTTGAATTGGCCCATGAGTGAGTTATACTTAACCGCCCCTGAGTCATTATGTACTACGTGTTATGTGAGTCCATATTAATCCCTTTCCCTACGACATCCTAAAAGCATGATTCCTACTTTCCCATCCCTTAGAATTGATGTGTTTATTGTTTGTATACTCTTTCAAACCGATGATGTGAAAATGGATATTTGAGCTTGTTTGGGGACTTTCGGGTTCCCATTTGCCATATCACTCCTAAAACCTAGGTCTGGGTCATGAAAGAGATTGTATCAAAGCACTAGATTTATGAATGGTCATCAAAGTCTAACACCGTATCAAGTAGAGTCTTATTCATGGGTGTGAAGCACGCCACATCTATGAGTAGGAGGCTACAAGGCGTTTTAGGAAATGTTTCACTTTTATCATGATTTATATCGTGCCCTAAAGTGTGTCTTAAGATTTCCTATCTCTATCCCTCCCTATCGAACAGGGAGAGTTACTTTGGGCCCGTAATGCAATCCAGTCAAGGAAGATGTTGTAGCGGATCTTATAGATAAGGTCAAAAGGGAGTTGGTGAAGCATGTGCATCATTTGACAAAATTAGGGAATTAGGTTGAGTGAATCTAATGATGGTTTCATTCATGTTTAGAATGGGACTGAATCATCTATGGTTTTTGATGTCAAGGCAAAGCAAGACTTAGACCCGTCATTGGTTGTGTTGAAGGGGCTGGTTGCCGAAAATAGGATAGAGGTTCTCTCCCAAGGGGGAGATGGTGTAATTCGGGACCAAGATCGATTGTGTGTTCTAGAGGTTGATGGTCTTAGAGAGATGATTATGTGTGAAGCCCATAACTCTCATTATTCCATACATCCGGGATCTACCAAAATGTATCAAGACTTGAGGGAAGTGTATTGGTGGCATTGTACGAAGAAAGACATTGCCAAGTTTGTATCTGAATGCTCTAATTTCCTACAAGGGAAGGTGGAACATCAAAGGCCTGATAACTTAGAACAAAACATTGAAATCCCTACCTGAAATAAGAGAATGAGAATGTGGACTTTGTGATTTGGGTTTCCCCGTACCAAAAGAAAGTTGACTCCATGTGGGTAGTTGTTCGAAGAATGACCAAATTGGCTCAATTCTTATCGGTTGAGACTACTTTCAATGTTGAAGATAATGCCAAGTTATATATTTGGGAGTTGGTTAGACTGGATGGTGTACCTACTTTTATTATGTTGAATTGTGATACCCAATTTACTTTCACTTTAGGAAATCATCTCAAAAAAGGGCTTGACACTAAGGGTGAGTTAAGTACTGCTTTTCATCCTCTAACCGACAGACAAGCCAAAAGGAAAATTCAAACCCTAGAGGATATGTTAAGGGCTTTTGTGTTAGAATTCAAAAGAAATTGGGGTGATCATTTACCACTTATTGAGTTGCTTACAACAATATCTTTCATAATAGCATTGGTATAACACGGTTTGAGGCTTTATATGGTAGAAGGAATAGATCTCTGCTGGGGTGATTTGAGTTATATGAAATGACTTCTATAGGCCCGAACTAAGTGTTGGAGGCTATGGAAAAAGTGAAATTGATTAGGGAAAGGTTGAAGACGGCTCAAAGTTATCAAAAATCTTATTTGGGTGTTAGAAAGAGGGATCTTGAGTTTCTTGTCGGGGATGGGGTGTATGTGCAGATTTTTCCTATGAAGGGTGTAATGAGTTCTAGAGAGAAGGTCAAGTTAAGTCCTCGGTATGTAGGACCTTATGAGATTATTGAGCGGATGGGGAATGTGGCCTACAGATTGGATTCGCCTCCGGATTTGAGTTCTATTCACCTGGTTTTCCATTTGTTTATGTTGGGAAAAAATTGGTTGGTGATCCTAGTGTTATTGTGCCTTTAGAGTGTGTTGAGGTTGAGGAGAACTTGTCATATGGGGGAATTCCAGTAGAGATTTTGGATAAGCAAGTGGAATAGATTCCCAACATGGATGTGGCTTCGTTAATGTGCTTTGGAGAAACCAACATCTTGAAAGTGCTACGTGGGAAGTGGCATCAAGTACGATGCGACGATACCTCTATCCTTTCCAATCTACTTAAGCCTATGGTTTTAGGTTCTTCCTATTTTCAATGTTCCTAATTCTTTCTCTCTTGAGTTTCATGACATGACATGCATACTTATGAACAAAAATGATTTAAAGAATTTTTTTGAATGATTTAAAGATTTTTATGAGTTTTAATGACTTTATGATTTTCAAGTGATGAAATATGAATTTTATCTTATGTTTTGATGTTTCATGTTCTACGTCAAGCCTTTCAAGCCTTGTTCTAGCACATTCGAGGCCGAATATTCCCAATGGGGAGATGATTAAGGACCCAGACTTTGTACGACCTTAATAGAGCTTGGAAATTTTTGGACCAAGGTGATGCTTCAAAAAATCCTTCACGGTCCGTGTGAGGGTATATAGACTGTGTGGAGGCTCCTTGAAGCGTCCCTTGGCCTTATGTGGGATGTGCAGGCTTTAATCTGGAGTTTGAGACTAAGGCATACCACACTTGGACCCTACACGGTACATGTGAGGCTTGACGGTCCATATGGTGGACCGTATGGGTAGCCTTGGCCTTGAAAATCCACATTTTGGCCAAGGAATTTAACACATGGACCCTCTCATGGACCATATAGTCCTTGATGGTCCGTGAGAGCGTATGGGCGTCCGAGTAAGAATTTTCTAAGTATTGAATCACCGTTGCAGAACTTGGTCGTTGAAGAATTTTTTAAAGTGAAGCTTCATGGAGGAGGCGTACAGTCTGTATACCTTGGTGCGTACAATGAATCCCTCAGTATGGGTGTTGGTGTACATTTTCTATGTATGGAATTCCTTTGGCTAAGCTTTTCATAAGAACTGATAGAAGGTTCAACTTTAAATGGTCATATCTCTTACCACAAGACGAACTAGGTGGCCCATGACTTATCAAATTGAAGCTCTTTGAATTGTCTTTCCAACATATCCAGTTTCACCTTATTCTGAGTTCAGATCAAGAAGTTATGCCCATTTTTGTAAAGTCCATCCGTGCAGAGTTTCCTATGAATTGGCTAAGTATGGTCTCATAGGAGGGTTCATGGTCTGGTCTGTGAGACCTTGTATGGACTGTGAGGCCTCATCACAGGAGCCCTACAAGAAATTTTACTCTGCTTCATTAATGATTTTTTTTGTAATTATGGATACTCCTGAGGGACTTTTGTGACTTCCAATTGTATCCTAAGGAATTTAAATGACCTAAACTCTATTCCTCTCATTCAAATTTACTCTTATAATTAGAATTATTTCAACTCACTCTTAAGAACTCTCTCAGAGGCTTTTGTGAAGACTAAGCTTTGAAATCAAGGGAAAACTCTTTTCTTCATCAAATTTCTTCTTGAATCTCCTCCATTAGCTAAGTTATGTGAGATTGATTCTTGGTCCCTTTCAACCAAGAAGGCCCAAACTCTTTTCATTTGAATTTCATGGAATTTCGCTTACTTTAAATATGGTTTATGAAGATTATTGTATATTAAATTCAATTGAAATATGGACTATGCTTTATTATTGATTTTAAACTAATTTAAGCCCTAATATGTTGAATTGCATGACTATGATGAAGATTTGAATATGTATTGCTCCTTTAAAGTTTGATTTAATCACGGGTTAAATCTAAATTGTGATTTGAATGTGGATTTTATGTATGTATTTACTTTAATTTCATATTGTATTATTGATTTAAGATTGAAACTCTATTGCCCATGCTAATCTCACACCATTTATGGCATATGCATTCATGAGTGTTGGATGTATGAAGTTATGAAGTGGGTTAAGCTCAATTATGTTTATGCGTATGATTTTTATAAGATTATGGTTATGAAAAGAATGTGACCACATAAAATGTCTATTATTGTTGGTTCTTTGAGCATATTGGGTGTTTGCACCATATTATTAAGTGAATGAGCTATTTCTATGCATGAAAAGTATGGATTCAATTGTGATTTGGCTTTAGCCCAATATGAATGATTATGAATAATGTTTCGCTTTTAAGCCTAAATATGTATTTGAAATGATTTGAAAGGACTAATGCCTCTTTTGAAAGCATGTATATATGTAAGTATTCTTGTGATATGTTTGACCTAACGCCGACGGATAGGGTGCGTCGGGGCTATCCCCAAGGGTCCTCTCCCTTTCCTTGAACTATGTGCCAACATAGGTAGATGGTAGCCATTATCGAAATGACCGAGTCGTAAGGGATGGTTACACATTGATATGGTATTATAGAATATTGAAATCCTTTTGAAATGACGGGGTCGTAAGGAAGTTGTCCATCTACCAAAATGATAGGGTCGTAAGGTGTGATGTAGATTACCCTTGGCAAGTAATCTTCTACTACCAATGGGAGGTTTACATCAGAATAATTAATATAATGGCTCACATGAGTTTGATTTGTTAGATATAGTCACATCCTCACTATATATGATCATTATGACATTTCTTGCATCATGAATTTCATGGCATATTATTATACTAATCTTCTTTGGATATATATCTCATTCTATATTATGTGCCCTTGCCATCTGACATTAAATTCAGGTTTGATAAGTCATATGCATTGCATGCCCGCATACTTAGTACATTCAAAAGTACTAACACATACTTTTTCCTACATGATCTAACCATGTAGGGACCAGAGACTACCTTCATCCACCTTGACGGCTAGATCGGATTTGAGAAAGTGTTGTGGTGAGTCTTATTTTCCAAGGACAAACCACCATATATCTACCTTATGTTGTTTCCGCTTTGCTATTTACTTTGAGGGTGCGCCCGGGACATGTCTTTTCCCCTAACCTATCTTATGACTAGAGGCCTTGTTCAACATCTTGTAAATTCTTGTATGGATATATGCTATGTGCTATAATTGGAACTTGTGTTTATGGTTATCTATGGGATATTACTATTATGGATTGATTATGAGAATTATGATTAATAGTATATTTTGATGTGGAATTGTGGAAGATCGCCAAATTCTCCATAGAGTGAGTTACACTTACCCACCCCTTAGTCGTTTTATGTGCTATGTGTTATGTGAATCCATGTTAATCCCTTTCCCTTCAATGTCCCCATAGAATGAGTCCTACTTTCCCTTCCCTTAGAAACTATGTGTTTACTATTTTTATACGCTTCCGAACCGATGATGTAAAAATGGATACGTTGGGGTTTGTTTGGGGACTGTCGGGTTCCCATCCGCCATGTCACTCCTGGAACCCAGGTTCGGGTCATGACAACGATGTGCTTCTTTGACTAGAGGAGGTAATGCTTATGAAGATCAAGCTTCCCTAGATTCTCAAGCTCCCTAAGTCCCTCAAGTGGACTAAGTCTCTAATGATGAGTTTAGAGCCGCTATCACTATGTTGGCTCAAGTCGTTGCTTCTCCAAAGACTCCTACTCTAGCTTCAAGGATAAGAGATTTTGCTAGAATGAATCCCCTCGAGTTTCATGGTTGATGAGGATCCACAAGAGTTCATTGATGAAGTCTCCAAAGTGGTGGAATTTAAGGGGGTGTCTTTGGAGGAAAGGGTCGAATTCATAGAGTATCAACTTAAGGGAGTTTCTCAAGTTTGGTTTACTCAATGGAAGTTCGAAAGAGTTGAAGGAAAGGTCTATAGGCTGGGAGATGCTTAAAGCCACTTTCTTTGATCATTTCTTCCGACTTGAACTAAGGGAAGCCAAAGTGTTGGAGTTCATGAACTTAAAGCAAGGTGGCATGAGTGTGAGTGAATAGGCTCTCAAGTTTACCAAGTTTTCTAAATTTTCTCCTTCCTTGGTGGACAACTCTAGGGCCCGCATGAACAAATTCACATTGGGTGTGTCCGACTTGGTAAAGATGGAGTGCAAGGCCGCTGTGCTCATTAAAGAAATGGATATTTCTAGACTCATGACATATGCTGAACAAGTGGAGAGTGAGAAATTAAAAAAGATAAGGATGAGGGATTCAAAGAGGGCTCATTATGATGGTGGGTTTTCTTATAAAAAGTCCGGTAATGGCTATTTTCAACAAGGCCAAGGGTCTTCCAAAGGTGCTTCTCAAAGGTTTGATAAAGAGAAAAGGGCCAATCCTAAAGCTCAAAGTGATGTTATGAAAGGTAGTGCTATCCTCCTAGGTGTCCCAAGTATGGGAGAAACCATGTTGGTGAATACCTGAGGGATTTCGGTGCATACTTTGGTTGTGGGAAGATGGGACACAAGATTGTTGAATGTCCTAATGTTGCTAATAAAGGTAAAGAAAGGTTTCCACAAGGTCAAGCAACTCAGAGAGGGTAAGCACAACAAGGTGCTCAAGTTCAAGGTGGTGGTCCATGTGGTAATCAGTTTTATGGTTTCCATGCTAGACAAGAGGTTGATGAGTCCCTCGATGTTGTTACTGGTGTGATAAGAGTCTTTTGATCATGATGTGCCTGTTTTGCTTGACCCCATTGCCAATATGCCTTTTGTTACTTTTTACTTTGCCATAAAGTTTGATGTGTTTCCGAAAGTTTTGTTAGAACCTTATTTGGTCTATACTCCTATTGGTGAGCCAATTCTAGCCAAGAAAGTTTAATGAAATTGACCCGTGTTGGTCTTGCATAAATTCTTCCCATGTGATTTAGTTGATCTTTATATGACCAATTTTGATATTATTCTTGGTATGGATTGATTGCATGCATCTTATGCTTCTATTGATTTTAGGTACCGTAAGGTCACATTTCAAGTTCTAAATGAGCCTATCCTTGAATGGAAGGGAACCAATTTGGTGTTCATAGGAAAATTTGTCTCTTATATGAAAGCTATGAAAATAATATTAAAGCTTGTCTATATCATGTTGTCCGAGTCACAAATGTTGAGTATGTTCCTATTCTTGATTGGGTCCCTATAGTTATAGAGTTTCCTGATGACTAGCTCAATATTCCCCCTATTAGGGAAATTGATTTTGGTATTGATCTCTTGCCCGACACCTAACCTCTTTCTAGACCTCAATATCTAATAGCCCTCGTGGATTTGAAAAAAACTTGAAAGAATAATTAAAGGAATTGCTTGATAAAGGGTTCATGATGCATAGTGTGTCACCATGGAGTGCGGCCGTGTTGTTTGTAAGCAAAAAGGATGATTCACTTTGAATGTGAGTGGATTATCAACAATTGAATAAGGTAACTATCAAAAACAAGTATCCGCTTCCAAGGATCGATAACCTATTTCATCAACTACAAGTATTTTTCTAGGATATCACCAATTGAGGGTGAAGGAAGATGACATCCTAAAGACGGTACTTAGAACTCATTATGGTCATTTTGAATTCTTGGTTATGTCATTGGACTAACAAATGCCCCCACTGCTTTCATGGATTTGATGAATTGGATCTTCAAACTGTATTTAGACATGTTTGTGGTGGTTTTCATATATGACATATTTCTTTATTCACGGGATGTGAAGAATCATGAAAACCATTTGAGGATTATGTTGAAAATATTGAGAGATAGGCAAATCTTCGCCATGTTTAGCAAGTGTGAGTTTTGTCTAGGAGAAGTGGATTTTCTTGGTCATATTATTTCAGGTGATGGTATTAGAGTTGATCTAAAGAAGACACAAAAGGTGAAAAATTGGCCTAGACTGTTGTTCGATCTGATATTAAGAGCCTTTTTGTTTTGGTCAGATATTATAGAAGATTTGTTAAAGGATTTTACTTGATTGATTCTCCTTTGACGAGATTGACCCAAAAAGATAAAATTCCAATGGTATAATGAATGTGAAAAGAGTTTTCAATTGTTGAAGGAACGTCTTAATTCGTCTCCTATTCTGA
Organism: Solanum rostratum; assembly: GCA_029948455.1. Taxonomy (NCBI): domain Eukaryota; kingdom Viridiplantae; phylum Streptophyta; class Magnoliopsida; order Solanales; family Solanaceae; genus Solanum; species Solanum rostratum. Next base: position 41,872,909 of record CM057056.1, read on the forward strand.
CATTTCCCAAAGGTCTGGATGATTTTGTTGTGTATGGTGATGCCTCACATATAAGCTTGAGTTGTGCCTTGATGCAACATGGAAAAGTTATTGCCTATGCTTCAAGGCAATTGAAAGTGCATGAAAAGAATTATCTGACACATCATCTTGAGTTATTGACCGTTGTGTTTGCATTGAAGATTTGGTGACATTATCTCTATGGGTACATCCACTAGAGTTTGCAACATGTGTTTAACCAAAGGGATTTGAATTCAAGATAAAGAAGGTGGTTGGAACTATTGAAGGATTACAACATGAGTGTTATGTATCACCCCGACAAGGCTAATGTTGTGGCCGATGCATTGAGTAGAGTGTCTATGGGCAGCATGGCGCATATTGAAGATAAAAATAAAGAGTTGGTAAAAGAGTTGCATCGTTTAGCTCGTACAGGTGTGAGGCTGAATAGCTTGAGCAATGGTGGTGTTTTTGGTGCTAATTGGGGTGGAATCATCCTTAATAGAGGAAGTTAAAGCAAGGCAAGACATGGAACCTATGAATTAAAGAAGTTGGTGGTGGATAAGAAGATAGAGGTCTTATTACGAGGGGGAGATGGAGTGTTACATTACCAGGGGTGATTATATGTTCCCAATATAGATGGCTTAAGGGAAAAGGTACTTGATGAACCTCATAATTCCAAGTATTCTATTCAACCGAGATCCACCAAGATGTATAGAGATTTGAGAGAAGTGTATTGGTGGAATGTCATGAAGAAATACATGAAAAAATGTGTGATGGGGTACGCCAATAATCTACAAGTGAAAGTAGAACACCAAGGACCCGGTGGTTTGACTCAAGATATTGAGATACAGACTTGGAAATGGGAGGAAGTAAATATGGATTTCATCTTACGTTTACCAAATACTGAAGGCAATTTGAATCAATATGGGTGGTTGTGTATAGAATGACAAAGACAACCAACTTTTTGCCTGTCAAGACTTCTTACGGTGTCGAAGATTATGCTAGAGTTTATATCCAAAATTGGTAAAGTTGCATGGGATACCATTGTCTATTATATTAGATAGGAGTGATCAATTTACTTCTCATTTTTGGAAATCATTCCAAAAAGGCCTTGGTACAAAGGTGAAGCTAAGTACCACATTTCATCCTCAAAGGGATGGAAAAGTTGAAAGGACAATACAAATGTTGGAAGATATGTTGAGGGATTGTGTGCTTGATTTCAAAAGAAGTTGGATGATCACTTACCTCTTATTGAGTTTTCTTATAATAATAGTTTTCACTCAAGTATTGAATTGGTATCATTTGAAGCATTGTATGGTAGATGGTGTAGATCACCGGTGAGATGGTTTGGGATTGGATAAATGTCCGTAATTTGATCGGATTCAGTACTTGATACTATGGAGAAAGTGAAGGTCATAATGGAAAGGTTGAGGGCTTCCCAAAGTTATTAAAAGTCTTATGCAGATGTTAGAAGAAGAAAACTAGACATTGATGAAGGTGATTGGATTTACTTAAAGGTTCACCAATGAAAAGAGTGATGCGTTTGGGTAAGAAAGGCAAATTGAGTCCAGTTATGTGGGACCTTATGAGATAGTAAAGAGAATTGGGAAAGTAGCCTATGAGCTAGATTTGCCTATGGAATTAGTTATGGTTTATTCGATGTTTAACATGTAGATGCTAAGAAAATGCTTGGGTGATCTTAATTCTATTGTTCTTTTAAAGGATGTGTCTATTGAGGAGGATTTGACTTATGAAGAGGTACCGGTTGAGATTTTGGACCGACAAGTGAAGAAGTTCTGACATGAAGAGGTTCCATCTATCAAAGTGTTATGGAGAAATGAACAAGTTTAAAGTGCTACTTGGGAAGACGATGCGAACATGATGAAATAATATCCTTATTTCTTTCATTCTATTCAAGCCTAAGGTACATAATATGATCTATTCATCCAAGATTCTCAAACATACGAATCTCTTGTTATGTCGCATGCATGTATGATCATGAAACTGTTTCTGAGTGATGTCTGATGTATAAGTTTGATGATTTTATGAAAATAATGATTAGGTTGCATTTTAGCACATGTTATGATGATGACTATACTTCTACTTCATTCAAGCGTATTGCTGTCTCATTTGAGGATGAACGATCCCAAGGGGGGAGATATTCTAACACCCCTCATGTCCATGGGCTTATAAAATGAAAGTTAAGGAAATTTGGTACTGAGTTTGTCCTATGAGCCAGTCCACGGCTCGTGGAAGGATCCACGGGTTGTAGGATGGTTTCATGGATTGAGTCCAAGAAAGTTGGAAATCTTGGGGTTACAAGAAATTGACTTACAATTAACGGGATGGGTCGTCAATGGGATCATAGCCCGTGGTTGGTATTATCAAAGGGACCTTTGAAGGATGGAATTTTTTCTAAGTCTGAGGATGGTGTACGAAGGACTTACAGCCTATAAGAGCAATGACAAGTCATTCTGCATGTTTATGGTTTGAAATGAGCAAATTTTGATAACTCAACTTTTGGTGGCACAAGATGCATGAGCTAAGTCACGAGTAATAGATGGAACCATGACCCATAAATAGGGTCTCATGGTTAGCTCCGACAGTTTTTAATGAAAGGTGTTTTTGACATTTCTAATTCATTTAAGTTATAAACTATATCGTTTTGGCCCCCAGTATCGTTTTGGCCCCCCTAACTACCTTAACCAATATAACTCCTATAGATTCTATTCCTAACTCATTCTAATTCATTCATCCTCATAATTTTCTCAAGGGTTCACAAATAATTCTCTCTCTAGAATAAGGACTCAAGGTTCATGGTTCTTCTACTCCAATTCTTAAGGTTCTCACTTGAGGTATGAAGGGTTTCATTCATGAATTAGTTTCATCCATGTAGACAAATCCAAAATCTCCATTTTTTTATCAAAGTTTCATGATGATTTTTATGGGCTTTTATGTTACGATTTCCAATGCATGAATCACGAATATTCCATGATTATTAAACCTATATATGCATGAATTATGAAAAATTACATGATTTATATGATTTCCAAGCTAAAGTATGTGATTTCTAGTGTGCATGGTTAGGGTTTAATAATTTGATGTGAGTTCCTTCACTAATGATCCAAATTAGTTTTAATTGCATGTTTCCTCTATGAATCTCATCCAATTGCATGATTTTGACTCAATTGTTCATGGACCAGCCCTAGTCTCCTATGATGAGCTATGCTATTTATGACTATGACTTCAAGTATATGTAAAAACATATTTTATGATAGTGATAATGATGATGCTATGATAAAGAGGGTGATGAAAGCCCAAATGTTTATGATGATGATGTTAAGATGGGTAGACATACCCACACTATGGTGAAAAGTAAAGTGAATGGACTATTCTTCTGACATAAGATGTTCTCAAGAAAGATTATGATGACTATTTTACAAGTTATGAAAATATGATTTTAATGAAGTATGGACTATATTGAAAGCTTTGTATATGCATAATTTATACATTTTATGGGATATGACTTAGCACCAAGAGGGCTTTGGTAGATTTCATAGTCCCATAAATATAATCTACCATAGGAATGATGTTCATATTTTTATGCCTTAATGGTGTGGTAATTGATCCATATAGCTTTTTAATGGACACTCAATGTTCTAGGATAGAGCCTAAAAGGCAAGGTCAAATAATGGGCTCTCACCGTTCTAGGGTAGAGCCTATAGGGTGAGGATCAAATCTACCTTAGCAAAGTAGACTCCTCTTTGCTTTGTGTGGAAGGAACATCAAGATTCCATGTAATCATCCACATGGTCTTATATGCCGATTATGGCTTATTTCCATATATGTATGTTAAAGTTATGAATGGATTTGATGATGCTTCTTCCCATAATTCTTAGACTTGTTTCATGCATGTTATGTCCTTACTCTATTGATTATGATTATGCATGTATATATATACTCTATATGTATATGTGTATATATATATATATATATATATATATATATATATATATATATATATACATGCATGCATGAAACAAGTTAGCAGGGATCGGAGTAATGATTAACAAGAACAGTCGGGGGCATTCGTATTTCATAGTTAGAGGTGAAATTCTTGGATTTATGAAAGACGAACAACTGCGAAAGCATTTGCCAAGGATGTTTTCATTAATCAAGAACGAAAGTTGGGGGCTCGAAGACGATCAGATACCGTCCTAGTCTCAACCATAAACGATGCCGACCAGGGATCGACGGATGTTTCTTTTAGGACTCCACCGGCACCTTATGAGAAATCAAAGTTTTTGGGTTCCGGGGGGAGTATGGTCGCAAGGCTGAAACTTAAAGAAATTGACGGAAGGGCACCACCAGGAGTGGAGCCTGCGGCTTAATTTGACTCAACACGGGGAAACATACCAGGTCCAGACATAGTAAGGATTGACAGAATGAGAGCTCTTTCTTGATTCTATGGGTGGTGGTGCATGGTCGTTCTTAGTTGGTGGAGCGATTTGTCTGGTTAATTCCGTTAACGAACGAGACCTCAGCCTGCTAACTAGCTATGTGGAGGTATCCCTTCGTGGCCAGCTTCTTAGAGGGACTACGGCTTTTTAGTATATATATATATATATGTATATATATATATATATATATATATATATATATATATGTATATGTCTATACATATATATATTTATATATATTTATATATCTATATATTATGATGTCCTTTGAATCATGTCATACCTACAAACTTAGTACATTCCTCGTACTAATACATACTTCTTTGCCAACATAATCTAACCATGTAAGGACGGATGACGAGCGACTCTTCCATTTTGTGGCTAGCTTGGAAGTTGGGATTGAAGATTTTTGGTGAGTTCTCCTACTTCAGGAACAAGCCCATTTATAATGTTTCTACATGTTGAGACTTTATCATTTTCTTTTGATGTTTATCTTAAGGGTGAACTAGTAAGCTATGTTCTAGACCTCGCTAAGATCATATGATGTAGAGGGATGTTTTAGACTCTACAAATTGATGTATATTTCCCCAAGGAAAACCATGATATTTTTACCTTTATTCATTCCGCTTGCTTATTCCCTTTTGTACGCTTATTTTACCTTATGAATGCTTATGATCTGAACACCAACATAGATCGGATGCCTTTGGTGTCACATTTACCATGTCACAGCTAGGTCATAGGTATGGATCATGACAGCACCTCCAGTTAGAGGTCCAACACCAAAGTCAGAGCACCTGGTAGAAATCAATTAGGTAGAGGTGGTCATGCTCTTTGTAGGGGTGTTGGTGGTGCGATGGTTCTATTAGATGGTGGAGCATATGTCAGTTAGGTAGAGATTGTGGTGCTTATTTTTATGCTTTTCCAGTTAGACCCAAAGTAGAGGCCTTGAATGTAATAATTACAAGTATTGTCCTAATTTTTCATCAGCCTGCATCTGTGTTATTTGATCCTGGCTCTACTTATTCTTATGTATCCATATACTTCTCTGCTAGATTTGACTTCTTCTGTAATCATATGCTTGTGCTTGTGCATGTTTCTACCCTAGTAGGAGCACCTTTAGAGCTGGATAGGGTGTACCAATCCTTTCTAGTGTCTCTGGTGGGTTATGATACTTGAGTGGACATGATTACTCTTGATATAATAGATTTTGATGTCATTTTAGGTATGTATTGGTTGTCTCTGTATCATACTATTCTTGATTGTTTTGACAAGATGGTTACTTTGGCTATGCCTGGTGGACCGAGAATTTAGTGGAAGGGTTCACGTGCTTCTTATCCTAGCAAGGTTATTTATTATATCAAGGCTCAGGGATTGATTTATAGGGGTTGTTTATCCTACTTGGCCTTTATTAACGATACTAGTGCTGATTTGCCTTCTATGGAGTCAAACCCTATTGTTCGTGAGTTTATGGATGTTTTTCCCACTGATCTCCCAGGAGTTCCTCCTGACATGGACATTGATTTTTCAATTGATGTAGAGCAAGGCAATAAGCGCATTTCCATTCCTCTCTACCACACGAATCTTACTAGGTTAAAACAACTAAATGATCCACTTAAGGACTTGTTGAGTAAGGGGTTCATTTGGCCTAGTGTGTTACCATGGGATTCCCCAGTACTGTTTGTGAAGAAAAATGATGCGTTAATGAGAATGTATAGTGACTATTGATGTGCTGTCAAAATACAGTACTTTTGATGCTTAAAACTTGGAATTTTGTGTGCTCAATGCGATGTTAGTTGGTTTTATGTGTTTTTGTGTTCAATTTGCAAGATTCAAGGGTTGGCCTTGATTTTGGGAAGAAATACAGAAGTTGCTGATTTTTGATGCAACACGAGACCTTGGCCCGTAGGTCATTCTACGGGTCATAATATGGTTTCGTGGCAATTTTAGTGAGGGGTTGATTTTCTGAAGATGGTTGTATGAACATGCAGATGAGTCATAGAATGATTTATGAGTCGTACAACATGGTTTGTACCCTGAGGATCAGAGATTGGGGCTTTCTGAAGATTCACTGGACAAAACCCCCTATGGGTCGCAAACCACTTTACGGGTCGTAGAGGGTGTATTGTAAACTTGAAGTCCAGAATTCTAGTAGCTTTGTATGGGACCCTGATTATGGGTCGTGGAATGCAATACGGCTCGTAAACCAGTTCGCGAGGCATGCCGACCTAGCTTTCTAATGTTGTTTAGGACATGTATTTTAAATATAATAAATTGGTTTTTCAGTTAGTTTTCAGATATTTTCGGATAGTACATAGAAAACTCAGTAATTAGAGAGAAAATAGTGAGATTACATTGAAGAGTATTGAGAACACTTTTAATTTAATTTCATTATTGATCTTGTGATTCTCTTTGAAGTTTGATTTGCTTGTTTTTCATTTAATTGTGTAAGTGCCCTATTATGTTGTTCCAATTCATAAGCGTTGCATCTACACAAAGTATGAGTAGCTAAATCCACAACTAGGATTGTGGAAACTACGAGGAACTAACAAGGTAAAACCAAATAATTCATAATTCTTGAAAAGTGTGCATACTTGTATTAATTAACTCTCTTCGTTTTGCATGTTTTCTAGTTGTGGCCAACATTAGAATTCACCTAGTGTTACCAACTTTACCAAGGTAGTAATGAATAGGAGAAGACACTAATTAATAAGATTCGATTGATGTGTTCTCATCTAATAAATCAAACTAAGCCAAGAGGAGTTTGTACTGGGACTAATAGAAAAGGGTTAGCAATGCACACTATGGAGATGGGTCAAGTCACATAGTGAAATTCGTCTCTCACCTTGTGACAAAGGGCTTGGTGTACTTAACTTACCGTCCTACGTGTTGCACATTATAAGAGTATTAGGTTATCTGGTGATACTAAGTTAGGGAATCTTGGGGAACACAATAGCGTAGTTTCTCGCCATATTGATTTCACTCTTGTGTTAGTTAATTTTATTTCTCTATTGATTATTGCAAACCCCCCCCCCCAGGGAAGTAAGCCGTTTAACTACTCAAATTGCAGTCATTGATTTCTCTTGAGTCTATTATTCCCTTGGCTTCGACCGTAACCATGGTTGGTTTCTATGTTCTGACAACAACTGCTTTATCCTTAAAAAGGAGGTGTAACTTGGGAGACATCAAGATTTTGGCTCCATTGCCGGGGGATACGGCTTGAGTTAGTTAATTTAAGTGATTTCGGGTATTAATCCTTATTTCTCTCATAGTTTTTCTTTTTTCCTTTTCTCTTTTATATATGACACCCTCTGTTGAAAAAATATTGAATGATTGGAGTATTGATATGAAAGGGGTTGTACATAAGTTTTTGAATCATAATGTGTACTTCTAGAAAATATTTGAAAATCTTGACTTAGACAACTATGTGCTTTTATCAGATGTTCATCAGTTCAACGTAGATGTCCACAATTTAAGTGTTGAGTTGAGTGTAAAGGTTGATACATCTAACGCTTAACAAACTAGTTATGAATTGTGTGAAGAAGAAAAAGTGTTTATAGGCTAACTTGAAGAGATAAAATTGGAGGGTCAACTACTTGACCAGACTATTATTGATGTTGTCACTGTTGAGAAAAATACACGAGAGTTATGTGAAGAAGTAGATAATATTATCTTTAAAAACTCAAGTGTGTAAAGATGAATATGTAAATAATAATATAATTTATGAATTAAGACATATTGGACCTCATTCCAATCATTTTCCTACATTATGTCTAAATGATGAGATATTAGTCAAATCATCTGATCATATGGAAGAATGTAAGGAGGAGGAAAAATATATTTATATTCTAGAAGAACTAATAAGGTAAAACTGAATAATTCATAATTCTTGAAAAGTGTGCATGCATGTATTCATTAACTCTCTTCGTTTTGCACATTTTCTTGTGGTGGCAAACATTAGAACCTGCCTAGTGTTATTAACTAGACCAAGGTAGTAATAAATAGGAAAATAGATTAATTAATAGGATGTGATTGATATGTTCTCGTCTAATCAACCAAGCTGGGCCAAGGGGATATTGTACAAGACTAATAGGTAAGGGTTAGTAATGCACACCATGGAGAGGGCCAAGTCACATAGTTAAATTTGTCTCTCACCTTTGACCAAAGGGCTTGGTGAACTTAATTTACTATCCTGCACGCTAAACACTAGAAGAGAATTAGGTTATCTGGTGATACTAAGTACGGGAATCATGGGGGACACAATACTTTACTTTCTCTCCATATTGATTTCACTCTTGTGTTAGTTACTTTTATTTCTCCATTGATTATTTCTAACCCCCTTTAGGGAAGTAGGTGAGTTAACTACTCAGATTAAAGTCATTGAATTCTCTTGAGTCTACGTATATCCTTAGCTTCGACCCTAACCTTGGTTAGGCTCTATTTCTTGATAACGAATGCTTTATCCTAAAAAAAGGAGGTGTAACTTGGGCGACATCAACTACAAACAATTGAAGAAGGTGACTGTCAAGAACAAGTTCCCTTATTTGAGAATTGATGATCATTTGACCAGTTTTAGGGTGTAGTAGTGTCCTCTAAAATTGATTTGAGGTCTGGGTATCATCAGTTAAGAATTAGATCATCTGATATCCCTAAGACCGCCTTTCGAATGAGGTATGACCACTATGAGTTTCTTGCCATATCATTTGAGGCTGACTAATGTGCCTGCCGCATTTATGGAGTTGATTAATGGAGTAGCTTGGTTGGATTCTTTTGTCATTGTATTCATTCATGATATCTTGATTTATTCTAAGGTTGAGATCGATCATCTAAGACATTTGAGGATTGAGCTTCAAAGGCTCAGGGAGGAGAGGTTGTATGCTAAGTTCTCCAAGTGTGTCTTTTGGCTTAGTTCAGTGGCATTTCTAGGGTATGTGGTGTCTAAAGAGGAAATCAAGGATGATACAGTATAGATTGAGGTTGTGAGAGGGTGGACTAGGCCTACTTTAGCTACATAGATCCATAGCTTTATGGGTTTAGCTGGGTATTAGTAATGCTTTGTATAGGGCTTTTCTTCTACAACAACTCATTGACTAGGCTCACTCAGAAGAACGTAACCCTTTTTTAGTTGGAGGAGCGTAAGAAGATCTTCCAAAAGCTCAAGGACTTGTTGACTACTGTGCCTGTCTTGGCCTTCCAGAGGAGGGAGTTGACTTTACTATTGTACTATGATGCATCAGGTGTTAGTTTAGTTTGGGTGGCATGTTGATGCATAAGGGGAAAGTGATTTCCTATGCATCAAGGTGATTGAAGACCTATGATAAGAATGAAACTGCCTATGATTTGGAGTTAGCAGTGGTTGTATTTGTCTTGAAGTTGTGGTGGCACTATCTATATAGGGTTCATTGTGATATTATTACTGACCACTATAGCCAATAGTATATCTTCAGCCAGAAGGACTTGAACCTGAGATTGAGGAGATGGATTAAACTTCTGAAAGATTATGCTTTGACCATTCTATACCATCTGGGAAATGCTTATGTAATGGACGATTCTTTGAGTAAGAAGACCTCCATCATGGGCTGCCTTGTAGCCATCGGGGTAGAGGAACGACCCTTGGCTAGAGACATTTAAAGGTTGACCAACAAGTTAGTGAGGCTTCAGTTTTCAGATGAGGGTGGTGTGCTAGCATTCTTAAAGGTCTGATCATCTTTGATCAATCTTTCCCTGTGTCCTAAGCCTCAAACTATGTCATTTTGGGTTCTTTCCCTCCCATATCAACCCTAATTCATCCTAAGGACCCTCTTTCTTTCTTACTTAAATGTTCCTTCAAAGGAAAAAGAAGGAAGTTAGGGTTTCTTCAGGTCCTCAAGCAATCTTCAAGTTTCTTTAGGCATCGATTTGTGGATTCCTTTCATCCACAAAGTCCAATAATGTCCCCTTTTACCTTTTCTTTAAGTTATGAGATTTTATGAGTTCCATGAGAATATAAATGATGTATTTTTAGTTATATTGACTATAATGATGCAGTGTAATAATGTGCTACAAATTTCTATAGTTTCCAAGTAGAATTTCATGATTCCCTTATCTAGGGTCAATGGTAAAGTGGGTTGTTTCAAGAATGATTTAATTTGATGGATATTATCATGTTATTTCATATTACTCTTGAGTTAAATGATTTGAAGTTTATTACATGAGCCCACTAAGTTTAAAGTTGAGTTTTAGGATGAACTGTGCCATGGGGCTTTCCTATTGATGTTCATGAAAGTAAAAGGAAAGTTTATGAAGTTATTAAGATACCCCATAATGATGTTTAAGATGGACCCTCAATTTGAAAAGGGAATTCTCACTTGAGTGGATCCCTAAGTTAATAAGATATTCCTATAATGTCAAACCATGTTTCAAAGTTTAAAAATGTTCATGTATATATGATTATGTTATAAGTATTCCGTGGACTTGACTTAGCACCGAAGGAGACATTGAGGTGGGGTTTGGTAAGATAACCTTAGTAGCAACCTTTTTGTCTCATTAGCTATGTGCCACTATAGTAGCCCTTGTAAGCTAAGGCTAGTGGATCCAAATAGCAAAGTTAAACTTAAGATATGCAGGCATAAGTTGACAGAGTTCCACCCAGGAAGTGGACTCCCCATGCCAATATAGGGGGCTATGTTGGATTCCCTGTAGTAGATTACATGGTCTTAAATGTTGATTACAATCTCCTCCCACAAAGCTATGTATATGATTTCTATGTTACTTCAAGAAAATGTGTTTCCATATGATTCATTTATCATTTACGTCACATTGAGCTATACTCCATGACTACTACTATATATGTTTGCCTGATGATATTACAATTTCATGCATGATGACATTACAACTTCATGAATGATGACATTATAATTCGTGCATTACATTGCATCCAGCATACTTAGTAAATTTCAAAGTACTAATGCATATTTTGCTTACATGATATCACCATGTAGGGATCGATGTACCTCCTCTACTAGCATGTGGCTAGACTTTGACATTCAAGACTAGTTTGATCGGTGAGTCCTCTAGTTCGAGGACTACACCTCCTCCTTCATGCTTATTGTATTTCAAGATTTTTATTTTTGAGTTGTATTTGAGACTTTTAATTTCTATGTTATATTTACTTTTGATACATTTTGCTTAAAGGTGAGCTTTAAGCATGTCTTAGCCCTTGTCAAGTCTTTTATGTAGATTATATTGTAACGACCTGACCTAGGGCCTAGTCGTGATGGTGAATGAGATATTTGAAGGCACCTCATCCAAGCCATCTTTAATATCTCAAGCATTCATAGGCATAAAACTAACATTAAAAAGGAAACATCAACGTTTGTCCATTAAGCATACCAACTAAACCATGGATGAACGGAATCAGTAACGTTGACTTCCATCAAACAGAAAAGACTCCATACATAAAAAACATAGAATGTAAAAGCCTCAAAAGGGCAACATATACATCGATGTCTCAAGTACAAAGAAAGACTAAAAAATGGTAGAGACCTAAACTAAGGGCTCACCATAAAAGTACTTGTCTCAAATGCCTGAAAAATAGAGACAAGCCGGTAGAGGAGCACCTGTGCCGACATGGTTAAATCATGTAGACAAAATAAGCATTAGTATGTTAGAATGTAATAAGTATGTGACATGCAATGCAAGCAAGAAATTGTAATGCCATCATTCAAAAGTAATATATATATAAGTATACATGAGGTAGTAAAATACATAAATATGAGCTGAAGCATGCAGAAAGAATATTGCCCAATATGAATAAGAGTCGACGCATAAGAAATCACATGTAAAGGAATCATATCATGGAGTCATATACTTGTGGGAGAAGACCTTAACCGACATTTTAGACCATGTTAGCTCCTACATAGAATCCAACATAACCCCCTACATTGGCATGGGGAAAACTACTTGCTGGGTGGAACTATATCACTTTGCATGCATCTTAAATGACATGAATGGCCTACGCAGATCCACTAGCCTAGCCTACAAGGGATCTTATGGTGGCTCATAGTTAGGGACAATGAGATTTATCTTTAATGGGCCATGCCTCGACTAATAGAAAGAATCCCAATCTCAAATCCACTCACTGCTAAGTCATCCCACGAAATCATTAAAACATATTTTAGTCAAATTATGATACTTCTAATCATAAGTAGCAATTATAGGAGTAACTCAAACTTAGGAACCATTAAGTGAGAATTGTCCTTTCATCTTGGGGACCTTTCTTAAACATCTTTTATGGATAATAGTCAACATACTTATATCTTTGACAAATTATAACTTTAAAATTCATCTTTAATGCCCTAATCATCATCATAAATCATGAAAATATTTACTTGAAACTAGGCGGGCTAAGATTTTTAAATTAAAACAATCATAAATCATATTTTCATACTTAAACCATGATAATATACTTATTTAAAACATGCAAAATAGCCTATAGTTCATCATTAACAAACTCATCATTGGGGCCATCATTAAATACTTAAATACTTGAATATACTTAATAAAAATGCCGTATGATATAATTGAGATCATTTAATAACATAATGCATCATAAAATCACCAGTTACATGCACATTAACTTGAAGTAACTTTAATAAAAGGTAAATACATTATTAAGGACTTTGTGGATGAAAGGAGACCCAAAATGCAAACTAACAATAGTTTAGTAAGCTTGGGAAGAATCTTGGAAACCCTAGCTTGCCTTAACTTGTTCTCCAAGAGAGAATGCCTTAGGAAAATTTGAGTAAGAAAGAATGAGGGAATGATTAAGGGTCCTAGGGCTTTAAGGGCTGTTTAGGGCCATTTTGATCCCAAAAATGACATAGTATAGGAAATAGGAATTGCAAAAATGCTCAAACAACCCCTCATTAAAACTGTTAGAATCAACCTACGAAGCCCCAATTATGGGTCGTGGTTTGAACCATGGACCATATGTCCTTTCTATTCTGTTAACTTTTTCAAAATTCTTGAAATTGATTTGTTGACCCCAAAACTATGAAACCATTCTACGAGTCGTATATAGATTTACTGGTCATGGTTGGACTAATAGAGTCTTCCCATACTTAGCCATTTTTTTTTATTTTCTTAGACCCTACCTATGAAGGGATTCTACGGGTCGTATAATGGTTTATGGGTCATGATGATAATTCGTAGGTTACTTTCCCGCAAATTCCAAATTTCCTTCATATTAAGGGTCACATCCACGACCTATCTACTATTTGTCATACTTTCTATAGGCCGTCGTTGGGTGTATGGGTTACCTGACACTTACATACTTTTTTCCTTTCTTGAAGTTCATGTTTAAAGGACCAACCTATGGGTTATAAGTCCATAAATGAGGTGTAAGTCGCCCTCATAAATTCACTCCAGGTCCTCTTCTGTCCAAATTTTTCTGCACTCTTAAGCTCCTAAATTGGGGGTGGTTACAAAGGGACATTAAAGGTGGCATATCCCAAGACATTGAATTTCCTACTTGGAAGTGGGAAGAAATTAACATGGACTTCGTAGTACGGTTTCCAATGTCTAAAAGGCATTTTGACTCAATATGGTTGATAGTTGATCATAGGACAAAGTCAGCTCACTTCTTATCGATCAAGATTACATTTAGTGCCGAAGATTATACCCATTTGTATATTCGAGAATTGGTGAGGTTGCATGAGATTCAATTGTCCATCATATCGGATCACAGTGTCTAATTCACCTCTCATTATTAGATATCTTTCCAAAAAGAGCTTGGCAACAAGGTAAAGTTGAGTACCACTTTCTATCTCCAAATCGATGGGCAAGCCAAAATAACTATTCGCACCTTGGAAGATATGTTGAGAGCTTGGGTATTGAAGTTCAAAGGAAGTTGGAATGAGCATTTTCCCCTTATCGAGTTTGCCTACAACAAAAGTTACCATGCAAGCATTGAGATGGCACCATTTAAGGCATTATATGATAGATGGTGTAGATCACCCATTTGGTGGTTTGAAGTCATTGAGTGGAATTGTTAGGACTAGACCTAGTCATGAATGCTATGGAGAAAATTAAAAGCATAAGGGAAAAGTTGCAAACAGACGAAAGCCGACAAAAGTCCTACTCTAATGTAAGGAGAAGAGATCTTGAGTTCAAAGTTGGTGATTGGGTCTATTTGAAGGTATCTCCTATGAAAGGTATGATCTACTTGGGTAAGAAGAGAAAGTTAAGACCTAGATATGTAGGGCCTTACAAATGGTGAGAAGAGTGAGAAAGATGACATATGTGCTAGAACTATCTAATGAGATGCATTTGATCCATTTGGTTTTCCATGTGTCGATTTGAGAAAATTCATTGGTGATCCAAACTCCATAGTTCCTTTGCCTGATGTGAACAATGAAGAGGATTTGAGTTATGAAAAGATAACATTTGAGATTCTAGACCGACGAGTGAAAAAGCTAAGGAACAAGGAAGTTGCATCCATCAAAGTGCTTTGGAAGAATCAACAAGTTGAGGGTGCTACATGGGAAGCAGAGACGGATATGATGAAGCATTACCCGTATCTATTCCATTACTCAAGCCTAAGGTATTTAGAAATTCCTCCTAAAACCTCCAATTCCTTGCATTTTAGTTTTATATGATGCATGCACTTATTTATATGTTTATAGACTATTTTGAGAGATGATTAGAAAGTAGATTTTGAAAATCTTGTGAAATGATGTTTAAGTCACAATTTTTTCATCCACATTGGGTTATAGCTGATGATTCACTCCTTAGAGCCTGCCGTTAAGTACATTCGGAGACAAATGTTCCCAAAGGGGATATATTGTAATGACCCCCAATTTAGAAGCCTAAAAGTGCAGAAAGAGTTGGACAAAAAAGGACCTGGAATCAATTTACGAGGCCAACTTACAACCCATCGATAGACTTACAGCCAATAAGTTGGTCCTTAAATATGAACTTCAGGAAAATAAAAAAGTTTCCAAGTGTGGGATAACCCACACACCCAATGACGTCCCATAGAAGGATGGCTAATTGTGGCCAACTTCGTGGATGAGGACATTATCATGAAGGAAATTAAGAGTTTCCTAGAAAGTAAACTATGAGTTGACAGCACGGCATGTAAATCATTATATGACCCGTAGAATCCCTTCATAGGTAGGGTCTATGAAAATGCAAAAAAATGGCTAAGTGTGGGAGGACTCTACGAGTCTAACCGCGACCCATAAATCTATATACGACTCGTAGAATATTTTCATAGTTTTACAGTCAACAAATCAATTTTAAGAATTTTGAAAAAGTTAATAACACGGACAATACCTATGGTCCATGGTTCAAACCACTGCCTGTAATCAGGGCTCATAGGTCTATTCCAATAGTCTTAATGAGGGGTAATTTGGTCATTTTTGCAATTACTATTCCTTTACAATGTCATTTTCGAGATCAAAAGGGCCCTAAATTATCCCTTAGACCCTTAATCATTCCCTTATTTTTTCATTCTCAAATTTTCCTAAGGCATTTCCTCTTCAAGAACAAGCTAGGGCAAGTTAGGGTTTTCAAGATTTCTCCCAAGGCTTCAAGTTCAGTTGTCCTAAGCTTACTAAGGTATGTGAGTTTGATTTGTGGGTGTTCTTTCACCCACTAAGTCCTTCATAATGTATTTTATCTTTTCTTTAAGTTCCTTCAAGTTAGTGTGCGTGCAAAAGGTGATTTTATGATGCATTATGTTATTAAATGATCTCATGATATCCTATGATGTTTTTTTAAGTATATGCAAGTATTTAGGTATTTGATGATGACCCCAATGATGAGTTTATTGATGAAGAAGTGTAGGCTGTTTTGCATGTTTTAAATAAGTATATTATCATGGTTTAAGTATGAATATGTGATTTAATATGTGATTTATAATTGTTCCAATTTAAAAGCTTAGCCCACCTAGTTTCAAGTAAATCTTTACATGATTTATGATGACGATTAGGGCATTAAAGATGAATTTTAAAGTTATGATTTATCAAAGATATAAGCATGTTGATTATTGCCTTAAAAGATGTTTAAGAAAGGTCTTCAAGATGAAAGGACAATTATCACTTGGTGGTTCCTAAATTCAAGCCACTCCTATGATTTCTACTTATGATCTTAATATCCTAATTTGAATAAGTTATGTATTAAGGATTTTGTGGGATGAGTTAGCACTGAATGGACTTGAGATTAGAATTTATTCCGTTAGTTGAGGCATGACCCATTAAAGATGAATCTCAATGTCCTTACATGGTCCACCGTAGGAGCTCTTGTAGGCTAGGCTAGTCGATCCACGTAGGCCATTCATGTTATTTAAGATGCATGCAAAGTGACGGAGTTCCAATTTGCAAATGATCTCCCCGTGCAAACGCAGGTGGTTATGTTGGATTTCATGTAGTAGCTCATGTGGTCTTAAATGTTGGTTAAGGTTTTATCCCATAACTATATGATTTCTTTATATGTGATTTCTCATACATTGACTTTTATTCATATTGAGTGATATTTCTTCTGCATGCTTAAGCTCATATTTATGTATTTGCTTTGCCTCTCACATACTTAGTACAATCCAACGAACTAACACATATTTTTCCTGCATGATTTAACCATGTAGGGACAGGTACTCCTTCACAGGCTCATGGATAGTTTTTTGTTTTTAAGACTAGTACTTTTATTATGGTAAGCCCTTAGTTTGAGACTCTACCATTTTCTATTCTAGCATGTATTTTCTTTTGAGAAAATGTATATGTTGGCCTATTGAGGCTTTTACTTTCTATGTTGTTAAATATTGGAGTCTTTTCAATTTGATGGAAACTGACTGTTATCATTTTCTTCTATTGATGTAGTAGTTGGTATGCCTTATGGACAAAGATATGTTGGTCTTACATGCTTTTTAATGTTGCTTCATTGTCATAAAATTCCCATAAACCCTTCCCCATTTTATATTCTGCATTTTTTTATGTTCTATGCCTCTGAATGCTTAAGATATTTAAGATCTCATTCGTCGTGTGACGACTAGGCCCCTAGGTTGGGTCGTTACACCCTTAATCCTATTCCTTAATTAAATTCCACTTTATCTTGATCAAATGCCTATGAATGCTTGATGAATGTCTTGGATGAGTATGGATGCTATGAGCTCTTTCTGGGGACTTTCGAGTTCCCATTCGCCATGTCACTCCAAGGCCCTGAGTTCCCATTCGCCATGTCACTCCAAGGCCCTAGGCTTGGGTCATGACAAGATTTGTATCATAGAATTAAGGTTTTGAAATGGTCCTCGGAGTTCAACATGCCACGTTAAGTATGAGTCTTATTCATGGGTGTGAAGCGTGCTTAATCTATGAGTAGGAGGCTACCAAGAGTCTTAGGAAATGTTTCACTTCTTCATGATCCATGTCATGCCATAGAGAGGTTTTAAGGTTTCTTAAGGTGATGCTCCTCACAACAATAGGATTTTTTCTTTATGTGCTAGGAAGGTGGTGAAGAAGGCTCCCGATGTGGTGAATGGTATGTTGAAAGCCTTAAATTTGGATGTGTATGCTTTGCTTGATTCGGGTGTGAATGGATAATAGACTTTCCTAGTCTATTCTACTCGGGCCTAAGGGTATAGCTTCTTCAAGCTCAAACACTCTGATTCTTTCATTTCTATATTCTCATGTCATGCCATACATGAATACTCATGAAAACTAGTTTTAACTGATATTTTCGATAGAGTTTTAAAAGATTTCATGACTTTGATCTTTAGAAAAAAATTGCATTTATGCACTCATGTGGGTCATTCATATTTGATTTGATCTATCCAATCTAGTTCATTTCTCATTCGAGGATGGATGATCCTAAGGGTGAAGAATGTAATATCTTGTACCTTAGAAGATTAGAATCAATGCCTGTATTTTCACTCCCAAAATAAATTTTCAAGTACCTAAATGTTGTAAGGCTTAAAGCTTGCTCAAAAAGTGGTTTCAGAGAGATTTTGGCCAAGGGTACACTCCATGAACTATGAAGGGCCTCATAGAAGAAGCTTTGTACTTGATAGGCCTTGTTTTGTAAAAGCCGTGAGGTTGCCTAGAGGGTGTGCTCACCACAGAGCACACCACGAGCCGTTGTGCATCTAGTGGAGGGACCCTTTCACAAGTCCCTCATGTTTTTCTCTCAGGAGCCCCACCATGGACCCCTGTACGGCCTATAGTACACACCACAACCCATAGAGGGGTTCCATAAAAGGCACTTTGGTAATTTTTGGCTCTATTTTAAATGGGGCCATGTTGGTAATTTGACCCATTCGTTGGTATTTTAAGACGTTTATGCCTATATTTTGATGCCCCAAAATCATTCCTTAGTCCTTGACATTCACTTCATATCACTCTATGACACTTAGCTTCTTATTCACTCACTCAAAATGCTTTCCGGTCCTCCTTTCAAGCTCTAGTCGAAGGATCTCCATGGAACCTTCAAGATCAAGCTAAATTAACTTTCAAGACTTCAATCCAACCTTGTGTATGTTTTGATGGTCATTATGGAGCTTTTATATCAAGCAAAGTCTGAAGGAATTCTATTGGCTAAGTTTTTCGCATACAATGGTGTCAATCAACTTTAAGTGGTCATATCTCCTTGCACAAAAATAATTGGGTGGCCCATGACCTACCAAATTGTATCTCTTGTATTAGCTTTCCAAAGAATTCGATTTCACCTAATTTTAGTTTGGCGCAAGAATTTATGGTTGTTTTAGTAAAACCTGCCTGCAGGAATTTTCTAAGGGTGCACATCACGGAACCCACCACGACCCCTGAAGGTGGTTCCATTAAGTGCACCTGCGCCCTTTTTTGGTGCATTCAAATAACGTAATCTGGTCTTTTTCCCCTCTTCTTACACTCCTAGTCATGTTTTATGACTAAATTACTCCCCTAAATCTATTTATGTGCTTTACTAACCCTCTCATTCAAGTCTAACACTTATTCTCTCAAAATATATGTCCTAAAACACTCTCTAAGTCTCATCTTTGAAGATTCAAGCTAGGGAATTCAAGGGTTCTTCAAGCTCAAGTCTAATTCATCCTAATCTTCCTAATTTTTCCAAGGTATTTGTGGATTTATTCATGATTCTCTTTCAATCATGAAGCCCCAAAATTTATTTCATGAAATTTATGAATTCTAACTAATAATATCGAATGGGTCTTTAATTTAGCTTCGATTTGTTGAAATTAACTTATGGCTGAGTCCAATTGATGATTTTAATATAATTGAAGTCTTATTATGTTGAATTATATGGACTTTATGATAATTGAAGAATGCATGTCCCTTTAATTTATGAAGTTATGCATGGGTAATTTCAAGTATGTTTCAATTGTTCATTTCTTTATGGATTTAATATGACTTCTTCTTATTACGATGTTTTAATTATGAGTTCTAAGTATCCATGCAATTCCTTCATTCCTCATGACATATGCATCTATGAACAAGTATTTTCAAGAGATTTATGATTTGGGTTTATACCCAATTATGATTATGAATATGATTTAAAAAAAGGTATGGTTATGATATGACCTGTGATCACATAGTGTCTATGATATGGCTTTAAGCAATTTAGTCTGAGTATTCACCATCATGTTCAAGTATGAACGAGCTATTCATATGCATGTGCATCATGGATTTTAGTATGATTTGGCTTTCAAGCCTAAGTATGTATGGATATGAAATATGATTTGTCTCTTAAACATAAGTATGCATGATTATGATTTGAAAAGACTTACGCTCCTATATCAAGAATGTATGTATATGTATTCCTGTGGGAGGATGGCTTAGCACGAACGAGAATGGAGGTGGGGGGGGGGGGGGGGGCTATCCCCAAGGCTATTTATTTAAATGCTACCTTTCTCATAACTCTGTGCCAACATAGGTTCTTGTTTATGCCCCTTTGTGGATGATTATGTTCATGTAAATCCTTTTCGAAATGGGAAAGGCCCATAAGGTGAGGTACTCTCCGAAATAGGCAAGGCCTGTAAGGTGAGGTATGGTATACCTTTGGCAAGTAGTCCACTCTTTCTCTGGTGTAGAGGCAACATCAAAATTCCACGTAATAGCTCGCTTGGTCTTGTATGTCGGTTGAGGTCCCATCCCACTATGCTTAAGTATTATGACATTCATGCATCATGGATTTAAGGCATATTGTTATGATATTCTTTCCTATATACCTCTTTATATATATATATGTACCCTTGTCATCTAATATTGATTTACATAGAGATGGCAACGAGGCAAGCGGGATCGGTATAGGGTGGGTTTAGAGCTATGTGGGGCGAGGCGGGTTCAAAGTTATGTAGGGTGGGGTAGGTGCAGGGCGGGTTGAAGTAATTATTTGTAAAACTAATGCGAGGTGAGGTAGGTTGCAGGTTGAAAGAACCACATAGGAATTAAAAAAATTAAATTCTTGTAATTAATAAAAATAAAAGATATAAACTTTTTATATTAAATATTGTTGTTAATTTTATATTTTCCTAAAATTTAAACTAGACATGTCCAGTAAATTCTTAGTTGTTGAAATGTTAATTAGAGGCTTCTAATTAAAGATTAAGAAACAATTGTTGAAATATCAACTAAAAATAATTAACTAGTTGTTGAGATGTTAATTAGCAAAGAAATTAAAAAAAGATTATGAATTTTTATTTTTCATATTAAATTCAATTAAAAGATAAAAGAACTTAAGAATTTAAGTGGATTGGGTCTATGTGGGGTGGGCGAGGGGGGTTTGGGTTGAAAATGAAAAATGTCATAATGAGAAGAGGGGCAGGTCAAAAAATTTACGGGTTGAGCTCAACCCGCCCCATCCCCGTCCCATTGTCATCCCTAGATTTGTAGGATATCATGATCATAAGCATTACATATCCGTATACTTAGTACATTCAAATGTATTAGTGCATACTTTTTGCCTATATGACCTAACCATGTAGGGACTGGAGACTTTCCTCATCCATCTCTTCACGACTAGATTCGATTTGTTGAAGTTTGCTTATGGTGAGTCCTTTATTCAAAGTACAAGATCCACACTCTATCTACCTATTTTGAGTTATGGTTATCTTATGTTTTTTACTTTGACGGTGAGTCGGGGACATGTCTTGACCCCTGTCCTATCTATGACTTAGAGGCACTATTGGATGTCATGAAACTCTAGGTACAAGCTTGTTGATGTTGCCAAGCTACTGGAACATCCAAAAATTGAACCCCAAAAGAGAAGCGAAGCTACAACTCCTTTCTAAAAGTTAAAGCGGTCTTTGTCAAGTTATATAACCTAACTGAGGTTAGGGTCGATCAGGGAATATGGTAGACTCAGAGTAATTTCAAGCAATTCAAGTTGATTAACTTACTTATCTCCCGAAAGGGGAGGGGGGTTGTAATTTGCAGAAAGAAATCCTAAACTAAAACAGCTATGTGAAACCAGTAGGAAGAGTAACTAGCATATTGTGTTTTCCATGATTCCCTAACTTGGTATTACCAGATAATCACATTCTTTTCCAGTGTGTTGCATGCCGAACAGTGAGTTAAGTTTACCAAACCCTTTGATCTAGGTGAAAGATAAATTACACTACGTGATTCGATCCATCTCTGCAGTGTGACATTACTAACTGTTCCCTATTGTCCCAGTATAACCGTCCCCTTGATCCATTTGGTTGCTTAGACGAGAAAATATTAATTGAATCCTATTAATTAATTTCTTTTCCTACTAATTACTACCTTTATCCAGTCATTAACACTAGGAGAGTTCTAATGTTGGTCACTATTTAAAAAGCAATCAAATCCAAGAGAATTAATTAATACATGCATGCACATTTTCCAAAAATTATAAATTATTCAAATTTTACCTTGTTAGTTTTTCATGGTTCCCACAACCCTAGTTGTGGATTTAGCTATACATATTCGTTGTAGATGCAAGAATCATGATGTAGAATAACATCATTCAACACTTACATGAATGAAATTAAGAACAAGAAATCCAAGCTCTTCAATGGAAATCACAAAGTAGGAATTAAAATCACAAAATAATGTTTCAAGTGTTTCTTTCAATGTTCTTCTCTCCTCTTACACGTTCTCTACTGAAGATAACTTAAAATATCTATTTATAGTGTTTAAAATAAAAATCCAAAACAAAATAGGAGAACTGGATTCAACAGGCATTATGAGCAAGTCTACGGGTTGTACTATGTTCCACAGCCTGTATTGGGGCTTCATGGACATCATTCTTCAATCCTGGGTTCAGCTTCTACGAGACATTTCTACAGGTCGTATGTGGACTTACATCCCATATAGGGTTTCGTCTAATGACTTTTTAGAAACTCCTAAACTTGTATTCCTTAGGGTACAGAACCTCATCTACAACTCGTACAAATTTCCACAACATGTCTGCTAGTTCATAGATGTAACTTCAGAAAATCATCCCTTCATTGGATTTTACTATGGACCCAACTCTACAACTTGTGGAAACTTCCATGGCCCATAAAGGATATCGTAGAACAACAAAAATAGCAGCAACTGGACAATTAGCCCAAAATTATGCGAAATCCTATAATCCTGAATAATAAACAGAAAAACACATCAAACCCACTAACATCTCTTTGTGAACACACAAAATTCCAAGTTTTAAGCATCAAAAGTGTTGTATTTTGACACCACATCAACACCCTTAACTTAAAATCGTTGCTTGTCCTCAAGTGAGGACTCAATCTACATAAGTAGTAAGGTAACACACAGACCTCGATCTAATGGCACACATCATTAACAAAGCACAAATACCCACACCACTCATAAATGCATATCAAATAGCTATCAGGCAAACCAATAGAGATCAATACATGTGACACTGCAACTATGACAAACAAGCTAACCATAGATAAGTGACAATCAATGCATTAGTCAAAATCAATAAAGTGCCTTTACACAAAGAATTCCCATATCCCTCTCATGTTAATATTTTCATATTCAATGCTTGGGACTAAAAAAATCACTCTCTTAAAAGATGTTCAAATATGGTGCTCAATACCATATGCTTGCCTCTATACTCACAACTATGACCTTCAATTACTTGGGCGAGGATCACTATAGGACTTTCTTGGCTTGTAACGTAGGCTCAGGTGGCTTTGGTATGATATTTTGGGAACACAGTGACTAAAGGCCCTCTTTGACACTGTGTTATTATACACTTCTTCCCACAAACACTGTAGTTTTTTAAATCATTCTCCATTTCTCCTATTTCAAGCTTATCTGGGTGCCTTACTCTCATTTTTAGTTCATTGCCTTTTGTTTTCACATCATTTTTCTTTTTGGCTCATTGTTTAGGCATTCATTCATTTTTCTTGCACCCATAACACATTTTTATCCCCTTTTCTATGTATCACTAGTTTCCACCGCATTTTATGTGATTACATTTACACCAGCAACCCTCAACTTAGGTTTTGACCTGAGTTGAGGTCCATAATATCCAACCTATAAACCAGGGACAGTATAGGTAGCCACCCTCAACTTAAGCTTTTTGCCTCAGTCAAAGTGCACAATGTTCATGGAAGGACCAAGGCTAATTTAAGGATTTTACATTAAACAAGGCTAGGTAACTTAGGTTTCTACAAAGAAAGGGTACATGCAAGGCTCAAACATTGGGATCAAGGGATACTTTACACATTTGGTTGGTTATTTAGGCTAAGTGGACTAATATGAACAATTGTCTAAGATCTTTTTCCTAACCAACTAACCTATAGTCTAACTCATAGTAACAAGCCAAGTCTTGAATTGAAACACAGTATAAGAATTTAGCAAAGAAAGTTCACACACACATGAAACTGATTACACTATTAACAAAGACTCTTAGATAATGATTTTCATCATAATTTAATCTCACTTATCCGAACAAGCATTGTCAACAATCAAACATGCATAATTGCTATCAAGAGTCACAAACAAGATTTCTGGTGGGTATCATTTTTTCACACAAAACTTGTATATGCCACAGAGTTCAGTATTACATACTATTAATACTACCTATACATCTTAAACATGCTGGTTCAACAAAAAATAAATATCCTTGGGGAAAAAGAACATATCCAAGAAAACCCCTCGGATTCAAAATTTGGGATACGTATAGGCCAAGGTTACTTAGACTTTACTGAGGCCTATAACTACCCACACTCCATCAGAAAAACGTGGCATTGTCCTCAATGCACAAAATATAATCATAAAGCAAAGGGGTCAAAAAACATACCTGGGCACCGAAGCGTCGGTCTCTGGCTGAGTCTGACCACCCTCAACCTGCCTGGTGGTCTCCTCAGTATTAAGAGCATGTTTGGAGAATCCAGCACCCCTTCCCCTCTCTCTCTCTCTCTCTCTCACGTGCTTGTCATGCCTCCTCATCCTACATTGAGTGTAGCCTAGCTAGCTCAAAATGCTGCTCCTTTGTCATACCTGCTTCTAGTCTCGTTGTCGTAGGGTCATCCATGTGGCGCCTCTTCTCGAGGAAAGGGAGTGGTGTCTCATCAGGAGAAAATAAATCCACCACCATCTTGGTGGGATCGGCCTATGGGAGCATAACCAGTACTGCTAATGCTGTTCTCATCTAAAATTGGAGATCTTGGATCTCTATAAGATTGGCCGTCAAGTTTGTAGGCTATGTTTAGTTGAGGCTCTACTATACTCACCTCTTGAATGCATCAATATGGCCATCCACGGGTGTGAGTATCTCCTGAATCGCAACCACAACATACGTCTGCATACGAGCCTCAGAGATGTCCTGGCCAACCCAAGGTCGGATCTGCTATAGAACCTATGTCAGCTGGGACTCACTACAAGCCTGTCTCTGCACCATGGCCTGAATAGAAGTTGTTGACATATAAACCATGCTAGCGGGTACTGCATGTGCGGGCACGACCTTTAGAGTTGTAGTGAGCCCCCTCTTTACATCAGTCTCTATCTGTGGGGGGGCCTGAGTAGTGGGAGCAGCAGTGATGGTGGAAGATAGAGGCTTTGGTGGTGGTACCGTGACAAACATCTCTTGTATATGAATAGGAAGGTGTGGTGCTCGCCGGAGGACCACCGGGGTGTCATTGGTCATTATCAGGCTTGCATCTAAACTGTGCTGAACCTCGATTAAGGAGTCCAAAATGATGAAGGATCACCTCCCTGACTCTATACAAAGCACATATATCAGGAACATGGAGGGGATGGAGTTGGACCTCTTCAGGGCCACCTCATGAATCTGCTCTACAATCAAGTAGGCCTAGTCTATCTCATAACCATCCAAGATGCTGGCAATCAGTACTGCACAATCTGATCTCAATGTATTATCTACAAGTGTGGGCTGGATTTGTGATCTCACTACAGCCCACCAAAATTTGCCGGTGAAGCTGAGGGATCCCTTCACAATAGGCTCACATGAAGTAGATATCCACTCAGGCTTGTGGCCCTGCTTAGCAATGTGGTCAAAAACCTATCTCATCAAAGTGCCCCATCAGGTTGAGTCTCTCGTCAAGCCTTGTCCCGAAGCTACCCCAATTTGCGATCAAACTCTGTTGTAGTACTAGGGGTCGCTTACTATGGAAAAAATATCATGTGATGGATAGTAGTCTTTGAAATATCAAACTGTAAACCCCTCATCCTCATATGTGTCAGTGGGGGCTGAGTGAGAGGTATCTTCCCTTTGGGAAGAATACAAGGATTGTGGTAGCATAATATATGAAGAACTCACAAACCTTAGGCGGGGAGTACTTCCTTGACGGTTAAGCCAGCCATTGGAGTCTGTATCTAGCGATAATTTCCTAGAGTCTTGGGACATTATCCAACCCTAAAGTAATAATTCGAGGCTCCTCAAAAATAAAATAGGCTAATCAACCCCGCTCGTCCTTCTGAATATCTTCCCGGTAGATAGCCTGAATACCTAGTACACACTACCGGCTAGATAAAGCATATAGAGGTGTGGGTGGTGCCTGGGGTGCTACTGAAGACTAAGAATCTAACTCCTCTCCTGATCCAGACTCGGATCCCTCTCTGGAGGGAGTCAACTGTATCGAGTTGCTATCTTTGTTGCCTCCCTCGTCAAACTGGGGAGAGTGGACTACAATAGCCTGAGTCTAGAGCTACCCTGCCTATCAAGTAGCAGCCCATGTGTATGGTCGCTCGGTTTCCAAATTAGGCTAAACACCGATCTCTTCTATAGATCCTCTGGCATCAGAGTTGCCCTGAGCCTGAGAGGACTCATCATGTAATTGTTGTTGTATGGACCGTATCTCATTCTTCCTCACCTTTGGGGACATGGTACCTAAAATGAACATTTTAGCAATATGATTAGCCTCACGAGTAAAGGAATGAAAAGAAAAGAACATATTATAACTGGGTATAGATGAGTCTACGAAGGCTTGTTTACGGGCTGTAGTGAAAACTGCGAGATGTAAAAGTCCCTCATAGATAGCAGAGTACAGTTAACTTAGCTACTGGAAATACATCTACAAGATCAAGTAGGACTCATGGAAAATTATATGGGTCGTAGACTAAGTCATAGATGTGACTCCAAACATGATTTTGTTCTGGTAAGGTCCTACGAGACCTGTCTACAAGTCGTAGATGAAATTATGACTCGTAAATGGTCTCGTCTGATAGAATCCAAGAAATTTCAAGTTACTGGATCTTCACATGAGAGGAAACTATGCCTCGTGGAATTTTCCAGAGGCCATAGAAGACCCTCGTGGTTTGAAATTTACAATAACTAAATTTTCCAAGCCAGGCAGGTCCAAAAATGACATGTGATAAGTCATGGAAAGAAGACTCTTGTGACACTTTGAACATAGAATTTTCGCACGTTCTCAAGAAAATATGTTGGTTTGATGTGTGTATTTTATTATTTTTCCAGAAAATGGTGAAGGCATGGAACGATGGGTGAATTGCAAGAAAAAGAGCGAAAAAAGTGAAAAAGAGCTGAAGTGGTGGCATACAAAGACCCTCACGGGCCGTGTAGAATCACACGGACCGTGGGAGGGTACGTGAAGTGGGTCAGAACGAAGGAAGTTGTGAATTAAACAAAGTGAAGGACCACAGGGGCCTTCACAGACCGTGCCATGTTACATGGGTCTGAACCCCGTCGTAACCTCACACTTGGCGTGAAGAACAATAGAGCTGGAACGAAGCCTAAGGTAAATCTCACGAGGCCTCTCACGGACCATGGAAATTGACACGAGTCGTGTCACCTACCGTGAAGCTGACATAAATTGGAAGAACCACCATCAAAATAACAAAAGTGAAGGGAGATGGGGCCCGTCACAGACCGTGTTACCAACCATGGACCGTGGCATGGGCCGTGCAGATGGAGGATTAAAGTGTTGCTGAGAAGTTTCCAAGGAAAGGTCCACGGGCCGATTCACGGTCCGTGAACCTCTACATGGGCCGTGCCTATACGCGTGAGATTGCAAGAGCAGTGAAGACTCACGGACCGTTTCACGGTCCGTGTGGACCCTCACGATCCATCTAGTGACCCGTACCCATGCCGAAGACTATTTTCCTATTTTATATTGGATAGGTTTTCCTTGTATATACATATCTTTTATTTCATTTTAAAATTACTATTGAACACTGGAGTTAGTGAACAAGAGAAAAACACTATTGTGCCATTATTTACATTGCATTCTTGGGTTTTGATATTCTCTTTCGAGATTGTAACACGCGGATTCATCATATAAATAGTAAGTCATTTATCATGATTCCTTTATATTGTTGTGGGTGAATTTTGTTAAACATACTAGGATAAACCCACAACTAGGGTTGTGGGAACCATGACAATTCAATAAGATAACAAAATTTGGGGGTGAACTTTTGGGATTGAACACCGCATACATTGTGGCATTCTTCGTTTTTACTTCTCCCCTAATGAATCGACGCGTTAGGGTAAGCCTGTATTTGTTACATGCTCGGGAGGGATGTAGTAATTAGAAAAAGAATTCTATAACAGAAATTCGGGGTTTTTAACCTAGTCTAAGTACTTGAGACCGAAAGGTGAGAGTATTCTGAGATCTAGAACAACGGTTACCATTGTACACATTCTGAGAACGAAAGTTAATGACTGAAATATATCTGGGAAGGACTAGAAGGTGAATTAGGTGTTATCTAACTTGTTTGATATTTTATATGCAATCATGAATGAGCTTACCATACCAATTTGGTTATCGTATTAGATGTAATAGGGAATATAACCCTAGCTTCTCATTAACTATTTGAATTCCAGTAGTCAACGTATGCATTAGTTACTTTATGTTAGGAATTTAACGGAAACATCAGAAATCCCCCATTTACTTCATGCAATTTTATCTTGGGAGTAGAATTTACATCTGAAAAAGGGTCCTAATAGAATCATTCTCACGCATTCCCTGTTGGATCGATCTCAACTCTTGTTGAGTTCTATATTTGATCAACGACCACTTTACTATTCCTTTTTGGAGTGTAAATTTGGGTGTATCAATATGTTCAGAGTACAATTATTTAAATTAGCACTAAAGCAGGAATATTATGCACCCATATTATTTCAACAGCATTTGAAACACCCCACATGCAATGATTATATGCTACCCCACCATTTTTCATTTTACATGTTTATCCTGCAAACCAATACCGTTTGAAATTTAAAAATTAGGAACACACATGCAATCACATTCATTTTTAAGCAATGATTTCCCTCCAATTCTAATGACATGTGACCACATGGTTTTCTCATAATAACATTCAAAAAAAACATGGCCATACATACATATTCCGCATTTGACATTATTCAAAAAAATGACAAAAACTCACTCAATCTTACACACATATGACATATGAAGGCAACCATTAATTCAAACACATCGATATTGGACTACCATACCCATCAATAACTTCAACCTAATGACATTAATTTCAATATTACAAGGGTTTTAGGGCCAAGAACTTACAGAAATTCGATAAATAGGATGGAAAATTGGTAGAGGAATCCAAAAGGGGCAAACCCTAGGTCAGCGAAGTGATGCCAAAAAATTGTAACGGTGACTGGACGGTGGTCGGAGAGCTATGGTAGGAGAAGGGGTGGGGTATTTGTGAAATTTTGTGAAAATGTGGGGGGGGGGGGGGGGAGGTAAAAATTATTCCCCCCTCCCCCCACTTTTATACTTTGACCGGGTGGATTGAATAATTGGGCCCAAGCTCTACGAAATCCTGATTACGGTCTATAGAATTTTCTACAGTCCGTAGATCTTGGTCTGTAGGTTGCCGAAGCCCTAATTTGGACATGGGATTCACAAACCCATCTTTGGACCATATGTAGACATACAACTTGTAGAGTTGATCGTAGAAGCCCCCGAAACTTAGACAAATTTATAAAATTACTTGGAGTCTATGAGCCCCATTCACAGCACATAATTTTATCTATGGGCCGTAAAGTTGGCTCGTGGACTAGAGTGCACATTACTTTGCTCATTGGATATGTTCTTCGAGGCAGTGTACGGGTCATGGTATGAAAATGACACATAGAAGTGGTTGTAGAAGCACTTCTTGTTGCTTATTTAGCCTAAGGTGGCTGACTTGGTCTTGCACCTGCATATTCTTTACAAAATAAACTGTTACCCTATACACCACCAGCCAATCTCTAAAAATTTCAACCAAAATGCATTAAACTACTTAGATGTCCAAAAGATAAAAACAAAACAAATCTACTACTATTACATCAAATGTCTTTGGTTGTCTCCCAAGAACTCGCGGCACGACTTGGACAACTTTGTTACTCAGACTCCACCAAGTGCCCAAACTTCTATCATCAAGTCATCTGGCCTCTTCATCGACTGACAGATGTTGACGATGACTTCTTCATCATTCAATAAAAACTGGAGTTAGCCAGATTCCACATCTGCTAGTGCTTGCCCAGTGGCTAGGAAGGGTTTTCTCAAGATGATTGGGACTTCAAAGTCAACTTTGCAATCCATGAGCACAAAGTCTGCGGGGAATATGAATTTCTCTACTTTGACAAGGACGTCATACAGTATCCCTATTCTTCACCATCCGGTCAGCCATCAACAATCGCATGGTCATAGCAGTAGGGGCTCCCAATCCTAGCTTCTTGAAGGCTTCAAGGGGCATGAGATTTATGTTGGCACCTAGATCACATAATGCCCTTGAAAACTCAACATCTTTGATGGTTCGTATGGTGAATGCTTCGGATTTTCTCACTTCCGCACCAAGGACCTTGTAGTAATCGCACAGCAATATTGAAGCTCTTAACAGAGCTCCTGGCTCACAGTCCACTTCTGCTTGACCAAGTCCTTCATGAACTTTGCATACCCATGCATCTTCTTCAATGCTTCAATGAGAAGGATTTTGATGGAGAGTTGTTTCAGTATGGAAAGAAAATGCTTGAATTTACCTTCCTTCTCTTTCTTTTCATTCTATAAGGGAAAGGGGGAGGAGGAGGTCTAGGAATGAGCTTCAATTTTTATGGCATCTCTGTAGCATCACTCACCTTATTCTTACCACGAACATCTCAGGTCTCTGCATTTTTCTCTCAATGATCTGCTCACGAACATCACCATCATCGATCAACATTGGAGGGTTAATGGTCTACTTTTCACCACGAGTAACCACCTCCATACAGTTCACGTTATTCTTTGTATTTTCAATTGTATCGTTGGGAAAAGTACCTTTTGGTCGCTAGTTCAATTGAGTTGACATTTTACTGAACTGTTTCTCCAGTTGCTTGATAGCAATAGAATGAGACTCGATTTTTTTATTAATACTGGAGATGTCAGACTTCATCCCCTTTAATGTCTCATCCTGAGCATCAGCCTTCTTCAACAGGCAATCAAACATCTTCTCAACTCTAGAGCTACAAGCAAACGAGTCTCGATTATGCGGTGGCATATACGAACCATTTCTATAACTATCTCTGCGTCCTAAATTAGCATCTCTGTCTTGGCCCCTGTTTCTGTCATAGTAGTCTTCTCAATTGTTGTCTTTGAAGGTGTCATCCCTTTTATAGTTGTGACTATGGTTTCCTTGACCTTGGCGCCAATAGTCTGTATTGAACCCTTGGGCATTGGTCCAAAAACCCACCATTTGACCAGTGAAGAATCAAGTGTCCTCCTCATAGTTAGGCTCTTTGTACATGGGTACTTATGAAGGCTGATGAGCTACTACATCCATACGTTCTTGGTTCTATTTCATCAGCAACTCCACACTAGTACTAATCCGAGTAAACTCTTGCATCATATCCTAATTTATATTTCCTTGCATCGAATAAATACTAACTATGAATGAACTCTTTGTTGTCGACTTATCTCTCGCCACGCACAATTTGTCTTGACCACCTTTTCTAACCTCTCAGCAATCATAAAAAATGGGTGATCTAGAAACGAGCCTTCCATGATAGTATCAATAACAACATGGCTATTTTTATCTAGGGATTGACAAAAGATCTCCACAAAGGCATCATCCATGATCTTGAATTTAAGGACACTCCTCAGCCACTTTATGAACCTCTCCCACGTGGTACTGATCAAATCACCTAGAAGTTACTCGAAGTTGTTTAATTTGGTCTTTCAACTTTAGCTTCTTAGACCTCGAGAAGAACCTCTCCAAAAATTCCTTCTATAATTTAGTCCAACTGGTGATTGAACTTAGTGGGAGTTTAAATAGGTATAGTGTTGCATCGCCTATTAGCGACAATGGGAAGACATGTAGCCCAATGCATCCATAGATAGATTTTCTCTCCCCATCATACTCTTACAAATAAAGACAACGTTATGTAGATGGTTATGTGGATCCTTTGATGGTAGGCCCGCAATAACCCATGATTCTACAGCATTTGAAGTAACCCACTCGAAACAATGAACTTTGTGTCATCCGGTAGTGGTGATAACATAATAGCTCCAGTAACATCCATCGCCATAGGATCAAGCCGATATTGATTCCATGGATGAGTCGTGGCATGTAGATCCTGTGGTGGTGGGTCAATATCCTCAAGCGAAGGTGGGTTATTATTTTTCTCATTCTTGTTCTGGTTTAGTGTTGCATTCACTGTATTATTTGCAACATTTTTTGCATTGTCCTGAGCCATTCTTCTCAGCGTCTTTTGGATTTTAGGGTCGAACGGAGTCAAGGGAACTCCTCAACTTTGGGTGTTGTGCATACACTACACCAGCATGCTGAAACAAACCAAAAACAACAAAAAATGTAAAATGAGGATTAATTTCCATGTTACTCAAATTAAACAATCTAGCCGTATTCCCTGGCAACGATGCTAAAATCTTGATGTCGCCCAAACTAACCTCTTTTTTTGAAGGTTAACAAAGTCTCAAGTTAATTAACTTACTTATTTCTCGAAAAGGTGGGCAGGGTAACTTGCAAAAAGAAATCCTAAACTAAAACAGATGTGTGAAACTAGTAAAAAAAGTAACTAGGGTATTGTGTTTCCCATGATTCCCTAACTTTGTATTATGAGATAATTGCATTTTTTTCCAATGTGTTGTATGTAGAACGTTAAATTAAGTTTACCAAACCCTTTGATCCAAGTGAGAGGTAAATTTCACTACATGATTTGAGATATCCCCGTAGTGTGGCAATACTAACCCTTACTTATTATCCCGATTGGTCCAGTTTGGTTAATTAATATCTTTTCCTATTCATTACTACCTTGATCCAGTCAGTAACACTAGGTGAGTTCTAATATTTTCCACCACTAAAATGCAATCAAAACAAACAGAATTACTTAATACATACATGCACACTTTCCAAAAATTATGAATTAGGAATGAGACCATTCGGGAAAAGCTCGAAGTGGCCCCGGTGGTTGATAAAATAAGGGAAGCGAGACTGCGATAGTTTGGACATATGCAGAGAAGAGGTACCAATGCCCCTGTAAGGAGGTGCGAGAGGTTGGACTTAGGAGGCACTTGGAGAAGTAGAGGTAGACTGAAGAAGTACTAAGGAGAGGTGATTAGACAGGATATGGCGAGACTTGATCTCACCGAGGATATGACCTTAGATAGGAAGGAGTAGAGGTCGCAAATTAGAGTAGAAGGCTAATAGGTTAGCAAGGGCAGCCATGGGGTATTACAAGGTGTTGTCTTTATATGTATTATGTGTTTAAATTTAACGTATTTACATAGTATTATGTGCTTTTCATTAGTAATCGCTCTTCCTATTCCTTTCTTGTCCTTTCTTTTTTGTCATATCTAGTTTAATCTGCCTATGGGTTGTTGAGATGAGGGTTCTCAGGCAACAACCTATCTACTTCTATGAGGTAGTGGTAAGGTCTGCGTACATTATTCCTTCCCCACACCCCACCTGTGGGATTCCAATAGGTATGTTGTTGTTTTTGTTGTTTACCCTATCAGTTCTTCATGGTTTCCACATCCCTAGTTGTGGATTTAGCTACATATTTTCGTTGTAGATGCAAGAATCATAATGTAGAATAATATAATGGAGCACTTACATGAATGAAATTAAGAACAAGAAATCCAAGCTCTTCAATGAAAATCACAAAGTAGGAATTAAAATCACAAAATAATGCTCAAGTATTTCTCTCAATGTTCCTCTCTCTTCCTACACATTCTCTACTAAAAATAGCCTAAAAACTGATTTATAGTGTTTAAAATATAAATCTAGAACAAATAGGATAACTGGATTCGACAAGTATTACGAGCAAGTCTATGAGCCGTACTAAGTTCTACGGCCCGTATTTGGCGCTTCATGGACTTCATTCTTCAATTTTGGGTTTAGCTTCTACAAGATGCAACTTCAAAAAATCACCTCATATAGGGTTTCATCTAATGAATTTTCAGAAACTCCCAATCTTCTGATCCTCAGTGTACAAACCTCATTTATGTCTCATACAAATTTTTGTGACTCACCTGCTAGTTCGTAGATGCAACTTTAGAAAAATCACCCCTTCACTAGAATTTACTACAGACCCAACTCAAAAACTTTCACAGCCCGTAAGGGGTATCATAGAACTGCAAAAATAGAAGCAACTACACACTTAGCCCAAAATCGTGCCAAATCCTATAATCGTGAAAAACAATCATAAAAACACATCAAACCTACTAACGTCGCTTTGAGAACAGACAAAATTCCCAGTTTTAAGTATCAAAAGCATTGTATTTTGATAGCATATCACTTGCATGATTGATCCTTTTTCATGCCATTCAACAATAGATTTGTCGAAGGTCCCAACACATATTTGTCTCTCTAGGGTGGACTGAATATCTAGAATAATGGGAGAAACAATAGAGTCCTCCATTGTTTGGCAAGCATAAGCGGCCCGAGTACCTAAGGACAACATCTCCAATTAGCTCAAATGAAGGATGTTGCAATTGTGGAATGCTCTCCCTTACTGTCCTAAGCTTAGGATCCTAATGTTGTCACTCTTTTACTTCAATAACTATGGAAGATTATGATGTATTTTGTACAATTACACCTCTGATTGTACATGCAAACTAGCTAGCGGACATAGGACTTTTGTTATTTCAACCTTATCAGCTTCAACATGGCTTAGACTTCCCATGAACCTTTAGCTAAGTGATGTCGCCCAAGTTACACCTCCTTTTTAGAGGATAAAGCAGTCGCTGTCAAGAAATAGAACCTAACAAAGGTTAGGGTTGAACCCACAGGGAATACGCAGACTCAAGAGAATTTAATGATCACAATTCGAATGGTTAATCGACTTACTTCCCCAAAAGGAGGGGGGATTCTGCAATAATTGATGAAAAATATAACTAAACTAACACAAGAGAGAAGTCAGTATGGAGAGAAACTAGGGTATTGTGTTCCCAATGATTCCCCAACTCAGTATCACCAGATAACCTAATTCTTTTTATAGTACATACCATGCATGACGGTAAGTTATGTTCACTAAGCCCTTTGGTGAAAGGTGAGAGGTGAATTTCACTATGCGACTTGGCCCATCTCTACAGTGTGCATTACTAACCCTTACATATTAGTGCCAATATAGCCTTCCCTTGGCCCAGTTTGGTTGATTAGATGAGAACATATCAATTGAATCCTATTAATTACTCTCTTTTCCTATTTATTACTACCTTGGTCCAGTCAGAAACACTAGGTGGGTTATCATGTTGGCCACCATCAGAAAACATGCAAAATGAAGAGAGTTAATTAATACATGCATATACACCTTTCAAGAATTGAATTATCCAGCTTTACTTTGACAGTTCTTCATAGTTTCCATAACCCTAGTTGTAGATTTAGCTACTCATGCTTTGTGTAGATGCAATAATTATGGATTGAAACATAACTGAACACTTACAAAATAGAATTAAGAACAAGCAAATCCAACTTTAATAAGAATCACAAGCTAAAATATGAAATTCAAACACAAGTGTTCACAAAGACTCTCCAATATGATCTCACACTTTTCTCTCTCTAATTACGGAGTTCTCTGAGTACTAGACGAAATCTTTTCAAAACTTATGAAAAATAACCTAGAAAACCTATTTATAATAAGAAAAATACAAGTCCTAAAAAATTAGGAGAACTGGATGGCACGCCATAAAAAAGGGGTTTACGGGTCGTATTGCATTCCACGGTCCATAATCGGGGTCTCATACTCCGCTATTGGAAATTTAGAATTCAACTCTACGACACCGCGTAAAGGGGGTTTCATCTGATGAACTTCAAAAAGTCTCAATCTTTGATCTATCGCCACGAACCATCTTTTACGACTCGTAAAAGCTTCTACAGTTTGTCTACATGTTCGTAGAATAAACTTCTGAAATTGTGCCTCACTAGAATCATTCACGAAACCACCCTACGGCCTGTAGAATGATCTATGGCCCGTGAAAGATCTCGTAAAACATCAAAATCAGAAACTTATGCACTTTTTCCCGAAATCAAGGACAACTTGTAATCCTGCAACTATAAACACAAAAACACATAAAACCAACTAACATCGCATTGAGAACACAGAAAATTCCAAGTTTTAAGCATCAAAGGTGTTGTATTTTGGCAGCAGATTAACACCGTCAACCTAAAATTATTGCTTGTCCTCAAGCGACAGAGTCAATATATATAGATAATACAATAACATACAGACCTCAATCCCATGGCATACATCATATAAATTTCAAACTCAATTACCCGCACCAACTTTTAGAAATAGGATCAGATAGCTATCTAGAGAACCAATACAAACAGGTGCATGTGATAACACAACTATAACAAGTGAGATAGTATCAACAATCCACAATCACTGGGCAAGTCTAGTGCTAAAAATGCAATGTAAGTGTCCTCACAGAAAGAAGTCTCATATCTGACACTCAATGATGTTTTCATGTATAACCTTGGGATTATGCAAAATCACTTACTCTCACAAAAGATCTTCATGCATCGTTCCTAATACCCTAGGCTTGCCCCTATACTCATGATTAAGACTTTCAACTAACTGGACTAGGATCACTTTTGACTTTGTAGGCTTGTAACGTAGGCTCATAGGGCTTTGGTATGACATTGTGGGAACACAGTGACTAAAGGCCCTCCTTGACACTGTGCATTTCTACTTTTTTGCCCTACCAACTCTGTTATTTTCTCCTTACTCTCCCTTTTTCCTATTTTCAAGCTTTTCTAGGTGTTTACTTTTCATTTTTCAACTTTTTGCCTTATTTCTACACTTCATTTTGCCCTTTAGCTCACAACTAAGGGCATCACTTGTTTTTCTTGCACCCAATATATGATTTCTCTATATCACTAATTCACCCCTTCATTTTTGTTTTTCACCCTTACACCAATCACCCTCAACTTAGGCTTTTAGCCTGTGTTGAGGTGCACAATAACCATTCTCAAAACCAGGACCATTTTTGGTAGCTATCCTCAACCTAGGCTTTTTGCCTCAGTCAAGGTGCACAATGTTCAAGGAAGAACCAGGGACAACTTCAGGATTTTACAACTAACAAGGCTAGGTTCACCAGGTGTTTTCAATGAATAGGTACATGTTAGGCTCAAAAATTAGGATCAAGGGATATATCATAGTTTTGGTTGGTCATTTTAGGCTAAGTGGACTATTAAGAACAATGGCCTAAGATCCTTACAACAACATACCCAGTGAAATCCCACAAGTGGGGTCTGGGGAGGGTAAGATGTACGCAAACCTTACCACTATCACATAGAGGTAGATAGGCTATTTCCTGGGAATCCTCGTCACAAAAACCCATCAGCGGAATAAGCTAGATATGATAAACAAGCAAGAATGAGAAGGAGAAAGTGCACAGGAAGAGCAATAAATAACAAAAAACACATGTTAATAAGTAAATAGAGGATAGTTAACATATAAAGGCAGATAAATAACATATAAAAGGCAGACAATTAACACTCCTTCCTATCTACCCTATTAGCCTGCTACTCTAATTCTCGACCTCTACTCCATCATATCTAAGGTTATGTCCTTGGTGAGATCAAGTTTCACCATATCATTTCTAATCACCTCCCCCCAATACTTCTTTGGTCTACCTCTACCCCTCCGTTAGCTCCCAAATCTAGCCTCTCATACCTCCTAACAGGGGCATCGGTACTCCTTCTCTGCACATGTTCGAACCATCGCAGTCTCGCTTCCCTCATCTTTTCAGCTACAGGACCACCTCTAGCTTCTCCCGAATGACCTCGTTCCTAATCTTATCACTCCTGGTGTGACCCCACATCCATCTTAACATCCTCATTTCTACGACCTGCATCTTCTGAACATGTACATTTCTGCGACCTGCATCTTCTGAATGTCTAAGATCCTTTCCTAATCCAATTAATCCACAATCTAACTTAGAGTAACAGGGCGACAACTGAATTGGGACAAACACATGAATCTGGCAAATTAAGCTCACACTCACATGGCACTACATACATCATCAACAAAATACTCTCAGATCATAATTCTTATATCAATTTATCCTCACTTATTAGAACAAACATTGTCACACACCTAAACATGCATGGTTGCTACCTAAATACTAATCAAAACAAATTTTTGGTTGGTATCATTTTTCAAACAAGACACAACTAACATACTCTATGCCACAAGTATTGGTACTATATGCTAATAATACTATCTAAACATCCTAAACATGTTAGTTCAACAGAAATTAAATATCCATGAGGAAAACGAACACAGGCAAGGAAATCCTAAGATAAAAAATTGGGGCAGTTATAAACCCAAGCTACTCAGACTTCACTGAGGCCCATAACTACCCACACCCTATCGAAAAAGAAGTGCATTGTCCCCAATGCCCAAAATCAAAGCAATATAAAACATATAGGGGACAAAAAACATACATGAGCGCCTAAGTACCTATGTGTGGCTGAGTCTGGGCACCCTCTACTTGAGGGTTAGTCTATTCAGCAGTAGTACTCTGTCCAAAGGGGCCAGCACCCCTCATGCTCTCACACTCTTGAGCATGTCGTCTCTCCTTCTCTTGTCTCAATCTCTTCAAGACAAGCTCGAGCTTCTCCTCCTCTGTAAGCCTCGCATATAAGCGTATCTCATCTTGATCATCATCTTTTGTGCAGGGTCTCTTCGTATAAAATACTTAATGGGCTTATCAGGAGCAAACAAATCAACCACTGGCACTAGAGGTATAGTCATTGGTAGTGCAACCACTGCTACGAGTGTTGCTGTCATGTCATAGTGCAACCGCTGCTACGAGTGCCGCTATCATGTCAGCTCGGAGCTACTAGATGTCCATTTGAATAGCCAATAGATCTAATGGCCGGGCCTCGCTCAATCTCCGCTATTCCCTTTCCTCAAAGGCATCAATGCGAGCATCCATTAGAGATACGCACCTAAATAGTAGCGACCGTGAATGCCTACATTCAACTCTCTAAGGCTGAAATGGAATGGCAGACCCATGGCCTGATCTGATGAGTGAGCTGAGTCAATCAAGACTAAGTGTGTGATAACCTCTACACCCAGGCTTGTATAGATATAGGGACACGTATACCATGCTTGTGGAAGTATACTATGATAACGTGACCTGTGGTGCACGAATAGAAGTGGTGGGCCCCCTCTTCTTATCTATCTCGAGTTATGAGGGCCTCTCCTTAGTAGTAGCAGCAGTGGCGGTAGCAGTATGTGAACCTTCAAGCGGTGGCGCTGGGCCAAAAATCTCAGGCATAGGTAGAGGTTGTGATTGCCGGAGTGCCACTAAGTTCTCTTCAACCTTGCTTAAGTTGAGATCCAATGCATACTAGGCCTCAATCAACTGGTCTAGCTGGTGCGAAATCTCCACTCTTGACTCTAGACAAAGCCTATATATCAAGCATGGGAATGGGATAGAGGTGTGCTACTTTAGTGCGGCCTCATGAATCTGCTCGGCTATGAGGCAGGCCCAATCAATATCATAGCCAGCTAAGATGCTAGCAACCAAAACCATGTGCTCCAACATCAATGTATTATAAGCAAGTGTAGGCCGGATGTGTGAACGAACAACCACCCACCAGAACTTGGCGGGGAAACTGAACAAAGCCTTGACAATAGGCTATGAGTGAGTGGTGACCCATGCAGGTTCCAAACCCTGCTTAGCAATATACCTAGCCACCCATCTCATCAAAGTGGCTCATAGCTCTAGATCTTTCATAACCAGAGAGTCCTTCGTCTGCCCCACCTTGTAGTCAAACTCTTGGGTGAATTTGGGGGCAGGGAACTCTTGTCCAAACTCTTCAATTTTCTGGCCATCGACCTTAATACCATTGCTAGTAATAACATGGCCAAGAAAAGCTATAGAAGTTAACCAAAATTCACATTTAGAGAATTTAGCATATAACCTGTTGTCGTGGAGAGTTTATAATATAGCTCGTAAGTGGTCTTCATGCTTAGCTTCTGACCGTAAATATATCAAGATGTCATCAATAAACACAATCACAAATTCATGCAAGAATGGTTTAAAGACTCGATTCATTAGATCCATAAAAGCTGCTAGGGAATTTCTAAGCCCAAAAGACATGACAAGGAACTCAAAATATTTATACCTCGTCTTAAATGTTGTCTTTGGAATATCAACATCTCTGACTCGCAACTGGTGGTACTTGGATTGCAAGTCGATCATTGAAAAGCATTTGGCACCCTACAACTGGTCGAACAAGTCATCAATCTGAGGAAGAAGATACTTATTCTTAATAGTGACTTCGTTTAGCCACTTGTAATCAATACACATCCATAAGGAGCCATCTTTATTATGAACAAAGACCACTGGAGCATCCCATGGAGATGTAGTTGGCCTAATAAAGCCTTTATCAAGTATGTCTGTCAACTAATCCTTCAATTCCCTTAGCTCTGCAGGGGCCATTCCGTAGGGAGGAATGGATATAGGTTGTGTATCGCGGAGAAAATCTATAGCAAAATCAATTTCCCTTTTGAGGGGAATCCCTTGAAGCTCACCGGGGTATAATATCGAGAATTCATTCACAATAGGGACTGACTGAAAGGTCATTGGCTTTTTATCAATATCCCTAGCATGAACAAGATGGTATATACAACCTTTAGCGATCAGTTTCTAAGCCCTAAGGTATGAAATAAACTTACCCTTGGGCGAGGCAACATTGCTTTCCCATTCAAGGACAGGCTCACTTGGAAAATGGAAGTGGACCAGCTTTACTCGAAAATCAGTATTAGCATCACAAGCTGCCAACCAATCCATGCCCATAATGACATGAAAATCTAGCATATATAATTAATTCAATTAAATCAGCAGAGGTTGGACGTTCATTAATTCACACTGTACAACCTCAATAGACATGACTAGCTATAATTTAATCACCGACTGGCGTAGATACCTCAACTAACCTCAGCAATATCTCAAGTCTCAAATCAAGCTTACAAGCATTAAATGGAGTAATATATGAAAATGTAGAGCCAGGATCTAATAGTGCATAAACAGTACGAGAATGTATCATCAATATACTTGTGAACACATCTAGAGATGCTTCTAAATCCTGTAGGCCTACGAGTACATAAAAGTGATTCTGGCCACCTATAGAACCTGAACTATACCCTCTACCTCTCCCCCTACCATGACCCTAAGTAGGTTATGGACCTGGTTAAGGAGCACGTATTGAGGATGAAGAGACTGCAGTGGATCCTGAAGGCTGAAATATTGTACCTCTACCTAACCCTGGGCACTAGCTAATAAAACGTCCTATTTGCCAACAATGGTAACATGCACCTAAACCTTTCTACACTGCCCAGTATGAAGCTTACTGCATTGTGTACATGGAGGAGTAGGTTGTCTCATTTGTGTAAAATGCTCCTATCGACGGCTCTCAGGCTGGCCCGAACTCTGCCCTGGCCCTAACTGAACATAATGATCAAATCGCTGGCCTTTCATCTGTGGTGGGAAACTACCCACTGAGTTGGATATCGGTGAAATGGGGGCTGAATTCACCCTGTGGCTCCCTATAAGACCCGATAGAATGAGCCCTCTTATTCTTCTTCCTATATCTGTAGGTATTCCAAATCTGACGAGAAAGGTTCTCTGTAGTCTGAGCAAACTCCTGTATATGGGAAATATCTACACCATCCTGTAAAGAGGCTATCCTACAATCTCTAATCAAATGATCCCCTAAACCATCCACATAATAATGAACTCTGGAACTCATGGTACGAATGCATACCTAGACAAAGAATTGAACCTAAGGCTATATTCCTTACGGTCATATCCCCTTGCCTCAAACTAATAAACTAGTCAAGATGGGCCTCCCAAACCTTCTATCGAAAGTAATGGGCTAAAAATGCCTTAGAGCATCAGGGCCTCTATATCTCTCTATGCCTCATGCCGTAAGATGGCGTCACATAGTCGGAAAGAAGCCAACTCCACAGCCTCGATGGTGGAGGCATGCATCCCCCTCAATACTCTATACATATGGTCTATAAAGTCCTGGGAATCCTCAGTGGGATTGGATCCTGTAAATACTAGAGAGGCCAAATGAAGAAACTCTCGTACCTTTGAGCTTCTTATTTGATCCCGTCAAGAATCTACTCTTGCCTCTAGTTGTCTTTCATGAATAGAAACCATCCTAGTCAGTAGCTGAACAGTCTCCCTCATCCCCATCTTCCCAATCTCTACTAGGGCTGGGGGTACTAGAACTCTTTGGCCTTCAACAGGTGCTGGTGAATCTGGTATTATGGATACTACAGACTCCTTATGTGCCTCAACGAGGAGTATATCCACTTGACCTAGCAAGGAATGACTGGTACCTTCTCTCAAATGCATACTTAGCCCAGGTTGTGCCATCTCCTAAATGTTGACAGCCTGACAAATA
The DNA here is from genome assembly GCA_029948455.1 of Solanum rostratum. Lineage (NCBI taxonomy): Eukaryota > Viridiplantae > Streptophyta > Magnoliopsida > Solanales > Solanaceae > Solanum > Solanum rostratum. Next base: position 41,915,660 of record CM057056.1, read on the forward strand.
AAACTAACCACAAAGCATGATTTAGATTTCATATGTACCTATTACTTTGCTCTATAGCACGATCTATTAAGTGAAAGAATGGTAACCATCCCTAAATGCCTCGTACCCTCCTGATTATAAGTGTGGTGCACAACACACTCATAAGAAGGACTCTACTAGATATGACATTATGGACTCCCTAGGATATGACCTACTCTAAAATACTACGTTTGTCACGTCCCAAAAGAAGGGGAGGTGCGATTGACACTCGATACCATTATTAGCCGAGTATGACACTTGACATGCTATTTAATTGGACTAGGAGCCAAAAAATTAGGAAGCATAACGTCTGAAAGACTAAGTCTGGATTATTTAGGTCATGATCTGGTCATTAATAAATCATATACACCAAGATAGGTAAACCAAAACAATAAAGAACTAGCTAGCCGACCAGGCTGAAACAACAGAGGTACAAGCACATGCTATATATACATGTCAATCCTATGACTAGAGACTCAAAGGCACAAAATAACCAACCGTAAATAACATGTCCACAATAGCCTCTAAGATAATCACTAACACTGCCAGGACAGGGCCCCACTATACCTAGTTGTACAACAAAAATAAGCATCCTGTGAATGCTCTAGGAATAGGTGGAGCTTACCAACTCATAGGTGAATTGGCTCCTAGTGTAGGGGTCGATCAGAGTTCCTACCTGATTTTACACGTATGAAATAAAATGTAGTGTCCCCAGGCAATGGGACATCAGTACAAATAAACTTCTACTTGTATGTAAGGCAGAAAGTAAAACCATAGATACTATAGTAAAAAGGGTAATAAAAGTACCACCTGTAACAAAAATTCAAGTAACCTTAATGGCTAACACTTAACCTCCTAGTGATCAAATATTCATGGTATGCTCGAGTATCACTTGTCGTAAATACATATATATTGATGTAAATGTATGACATACCCAACCAAATGCTATCAATGGTGGTCCTTTCTAATAGCTAACTGACATCATATTTGCCAGGCCATCTATACCATATACATATATATATATATATATATATATATATATATATATATATATATATATATATATATATATATATATATATCATTTGGGCATATAGGCCTCAAACATTTGATTATAGCTCAAAGTCCATGCATAACATGCAATGTATGATATAAATATTGAATGCACATAGTAGGCCATAGCATATGTTTTAGTCAATCATGGCTCATTGATACACTTATTCTATCGTCATAGCATATACACATGACTCATGAGATCTTACATATCTTTTGAATAAGTTTGGGAACTTATTATTTAGAATGAAGCCTTAACTCTAAAAATATTCCTAAAGGTACTTCATGTAATGCTTATACATGGTTCCATGTCAATTAGTAAAAGAAAGTATTTAGAAGGAATCAAGTGCCTAAGTAGTTTAAATAGGAGCATTGCACTGGAGATATTAAAAATTAATGTGTTACTTTTTAAGTTCTTCAAATATGATTTTAGCAAGGAAGAAGAATTGATCCTGAATACTGCATTTCCCTCGTAATCTACATTTATTTTAATGACACTACACAATAAAGAGAATCACCTCAAACATATGGACAGGTAGTCAGGAAAATTGATAAATTAATATATAGATGCTGAGTGATCAGTTTAAGCAAACGAATGGAATGCCAAACTATATCATTAGGAAAATAATTCAGCTAAACTCCCAATGTTTTTTACAGAAGGTCTTTCTAGCAATAGAATGAATAAATAACGTATTTGACGTTTTTGAAATTTCCCAAATTTCATGCTAAAAGAAGGGACAGAGCTTAGCCTTAACGTACCATTCCAACGGACGTCCAAATGCCCAAAGTTGTTCCTTATGTCCTAAGCTTCGCAACAAACCAAAGTTGTTCCTTATGTCCTAAGCTTCGCAACAACTATATATACACACAATATATAACCACCCATAAATAGTCCATAATTGAGCATTAATCAGAAGATTTCCTTATAGCATTTACGTGAAGAAATGTACGTAAAACTTCGTAAAAATAACTGTGAAAGAGCCCCAAGATTATTACCTGAACACACCAGATTAAAAACCTAGAATAATCAGCAAAAACACCACTTTTTTACAGTCCAAAAATAGTACCAAACTTAACTAATAAGAGGGAAAAAATAATTGCAAAGCGTAAGGCCCGAATTTTTACGCACACGGGCGAATTTTAACGGTAAAAATGTAAAGATTATACCCAAATAGGTTAGGGACCTTATGAGAGATTTTTATTTAGTTTCTCTACTGGTTTGGGATGAAAATGGTTGGTTTTGAGCTTTAAAAGGTCAAATTAACCAACATGTATATGGTTTGAACTGACCCGGACCAAGAATCAGTTGAATGGGAAATCAAGTTGAATATTGATGATGATATGGATGACTCCCATGATGACATTAATGGATTGTTGAATGATCAATTTAGAGATGTTGCACAGGGTGAAGGATTTTATGAAGATTCCAAAAAATTCTATAACTTAGTTGAAGAGGCAAGCCAAGAACTATGTCCTGGTTGTAAAGGATTCTCTAGATTATCATTCACAATCCATTTATATTTTTTGAAGTCCCTACACGGATGGAGCAATGAATCATTTACTTCTCTTTTAGTGTTATTAAAAGAGGCAATGCCCGAGTTGAACATTCCTCCCTTGTACAATAAAGCCAAGTTCATGATTAAGAATCTTGGTCTTGATTATGAGAAAATTGATGCATGTTCTAATGATTGTATGTTGTTTAGGAATGATCATAAGGATGATGAATTTTGTCATACTTGTGGAGCTTCGCGATATATCAAATATTCTGAAATAGAGGCAAGCTTAAGCCTCCTAAAAAGTCTCATCGAGTTTCAGCAAAGATTTGAGACACTTTCCATTAATTTCTAGACTCAAAAGGCTATTTATGTGCTCAAAGACTGCAAATTCATTAAGGTGGCATGATGAGGAACATTGTTAAAACGGAAAGTGAAGGCATCCTGTTGATGGTCTAGCATGGAAAGACTTTAATAGCTTACATCCAGAATTTGCACGGGATTCTCACAATGTGTGATTTGGCTTGGCAAGTGATGGGTTCAATCCATTTCGTACAATGAGTATATCTCATAGCACATGACCAGTTATGTTGATGGTGTATAATCTACCGCCTTGGATGATCACAAAATCTGAATATTGTATGGTTTCATTAATTATACCTGGCCACAATCACCTGGAAACGACATTGATATTTACTTACAACCAATGATAGATGAGTTAAAATTATTGTGGGATTGTGGAGTTGAAACATATGATGCTTCAAGAAATCAAACTTTTCAAATGTGAGCAACTCTTATGTGGACAATCAATGACTTTCCTGCATATGCCATGTTATCCAGTTAGAGTACAAACGAAAAATTGACTTGTCCTTCTTGTGACTATGGCACTAATTCTTTCTATCTTAAACATAGTCAAAAAATGTACTATATGGACCATCGTGTTTTTCTTCCCATTGATCATCCATGGAGATCTAACAAAAGATCTTTCAATGGAAAAATTGAATTTAGGTCTCCTCCATCTTTATTAAAGGGAACTGGTGTGCTTAATAAATTACAAAATTTTGAAAATATGTTTGGGAAGAAAAGGAAGAGATCAAATGATGTCCATGGAAGAAAAGGTCAATCTTTTTTTAATTACCTTATTGGCAGCACAACTTATTATGCCACAACCTTGATATAATGCACATAGAGAAAAACATAGTTGACAGCATACTTGGAACACTTTTGGGTATTCCTGACAAAACAAAGGATCATGTAAAAGCTCGTTATGATTTGCAAGAGATAGTAAATAGAAAGAATCTTCATCCTGATACAACGGATCGTAAGAAAATAAAATTCTCAAAAGCATGCTTCTCAATGACAAATGAAGAGAGATTAGTTTTTTGTGGAGTTTTGAAGACAGCAAAGCTACCTGATGTTAGTGCCTCTAATATATCTAGGTGTGCTCAGCTGGATGAAAGAAAATTATCTGGTTATAAGACCCACGATGCTCATTTCATGTTACATTACTTGCTTCCAATACCAATTAAAAGCATCCTTCCTGATTATGTTGCAATTGCTTTGATTCATCTAAGTTCCTTCTTTCGTCGCTTATGTCAAAAAGTTATCACATTAGAGGAACTTGATTTCTTAGAAGTAGAGACTATAGAAACAATAAATCGGTTAGAGAGAATTTTTCCTCCTATATTTTTTTGATATAATGATTCATTTGACTATTCATTTAGCGAATGAAGTGAGTTTAAAAGGTCCCGTTCGGAACCGATGGATGTATTTTCCTGAAAGAGAAAATTGTACATTGAAATCATATGTCCGCAACAGAAGTCATGCAAAAGGATGTATAGCAGAGACACATATTGTGAAAGAGATTATAACTTTATGCTCTAGATATGCATGGGGGTGTACTACCAAATTTGATAGAATAGCTCGAAATGATGATGAATATGGTCAAGGTGATACAACAACATTCAGTTTGTTCTCTAACAGAGGTTGTCCTTTAGGAGCTAAGAAAACTAATCCATTTATTTTAGATAACATGTCACTTAGTCAGGCACATGCATATCTGCTGGGCAATTGTGATGAGATTGAAGAATATATTAGGTACTTTAATTGAATTATAGCATTTTGTTTAGTAGAATTAGCTTTTAACTTATTTCATTTATCGTTCTAATAAAAAACAAGTTTTATGTAGAGAGCATGAAAGGGAACTTAATAATCAATCGCGAAGATCCAAATGGAGTAAGGCCAAGAATCATAGTCAAAACTTCTCTCAATGGTTTGAAACTCGTGCTTTGCAAGAGGCTATGCCTGATTTGATAAAACAATTATCCAGAGGACCGAATTCAGTTGCTAAAAGATATTCTGGGTATCTTACGCTAATGGATATAGATTCCACACAAGGCAGCATGATGCAAGGCGCAAAACACAGGTGTTACGCTAGTTGCCTCAACTAAAAGTTTTGCAAGCACAAAGGATAAAAATTCGATTTATGTATTATGGAAGAATAGTTGATATAGTTGAGTTAAGACTATTATGGTCATTTAAAGGTTGTCTTATTTAAGTGTGATTGGTATGAGGTTGAAAGTGATATTTATGGCCTTACTTATGTCTACTTTAACAAAAATGCTCTTAGGAAGAGCCTTTTGTGCTTGTATCTCAAGCACACCAATGCTTCTATGTGCAAGATCCATATGATCAAGATCGATATTATGTTATGAAGACGGTTCTGAGAGACTTATTTAACATGGGAGATCAAGTTGAATCTAATGTCCCACAAAGTTATGAAAATAAGCCCTCTGAACAGTTGATAGGACCATCTATACCAGAAGATATTGGTGAAGTTCTCTTAAAAAGGACAAATCTACCAGCAACAATTATTGATGTGCCTCCTTAGAAATTTGTTGCTCAACAGCTGGAAGTCGGGTCCAAAGAGGAATTTGAAGACAAGTATGAATACGAGTTTGAAGATGAGTCTGAAAATGAATTTGAAGATGAGTCTAAAAATGAATTTGAAGATGATTCTGAAGAGGAGTTCGAAGATGACATACCATGAGTTTTATTTACTTTGGATGACTTTATACTTCTAATTCAAACGCTTTGTTATTTGAATACTTTTCTGGTACAAGACTTCTAGATATTTAATATTTAAAACAAAAATGAGTTTGCTGCGGTCTTTGAGTATTCTATTGGCTGCACATACAAAAAGAATTAGCTATGTTACATGCCATTTTTGTGAAAATTGTGTCTTTTTCCTCGTCCCATTAGATTCCCCTGGTTGCTTTCAAGATTCTTCTTCCAATATTTTAATGTCAAGAATTAGCTATGGTACATGCCTATTCATTTTCATGCCCAAAGTAGATGGGCTCATAATCATTATAGCGGTGACCTGTATGATCTCTTTTTCAGTTTTCTTTGAAATTGCAATGATGTAATGAACTAGTACTGCTCGTTTGTACCCAAATTCTCCATTGCCAATAGGTTTGAGGTCAATTATAGTGAGTTGTACGGTATCGAACTAGCTTGTAACTTGATGTTAACACCAAAATAGTTATCTGCTTCATTGTAGTAATACATTTTTAAAAAGGGATGACCTAACTGTAACTGTAAGATATCTTGCCATCAAAATATTGAAAGCAACCATGGACTTTTACATGATTCCCCTACTCAAAATCTCATTAGAATCTGCTATATTTATTCTTATTTTTGATTTCCTAGTATGTCTTTAATTTTTTGTTTTAAGTTCTTTTACAGAATCTATCTCACTTTTGTAGGCCTGTCCTGAAGAATTTGGTTTTACTCCTAAACCGGCTACTAAATTAGGATCCATAGAGAAGACTACCTGCTTCAGTTCTTCCATAGTATGCCTGGCTTGAAGAATTTGGTTTTGCTCCTAAGTAACCATTCTTGGGATACGGATAGGTACTTCCTCATTTATTCTTATCCTCTAACCAGAGAGTGTGTTTTCTAAGTGTTCACAAGCAGCTGCAGCAATGTTGAAGATGACACAAAATGAGTTTTATTTACTTTAGATGACTTTATACTTCTATTTCAGACGTTTTGTTATTTGAATACTTTTTTGGTACAAGACTTCTAGATATTTAATATTTAGAAACAAAAATGAGTTTGTTGCGATCTTTGAGTATTCTGTTGGCTGCGCATACAAAAAGAATTAGCTTTGTTACATGTTGTTTTTGTGAAAACTATCTCTTTTTTCTTGTCTCATTAGATTTCCCTAGTTGCTTTCAATATTTTAATGTCAAGAATTAGCTATGGTACATGCGTATTCATTTTCATGTACGAACCAGAAGGGCTCATAATTATTGTAGCGGTGACCTGTATGATCTCTCTTTTAGTTTTCTCTGAAATTGCAGTGGTGTAATATCTAGCACTGTTGGTTTGTACCCACATTCTCCATTGCCAATGGGTTTGAAGTCTATTATAGTGAGCTGTACAGGTATCGAACTAGCTTGTAACTTGATGTTAACACCAAAATAGTTATCTGCTTCACTGCATACCTATTTTGTCGGAGTCTTCAAAATTATTTCTTTTTATATATTTATAATATACACAAGTATACTCCCCCTAAAGGTCTCACATTTCCTATTCGAAGAAACTTCATTGTAGTAATACACTTTAATAAAAGGACCACGTAACTGTAACGGTAAGATATCTTGACATCAAATATTGAAAGAAACCATGGACTATTACATGATTCCCTTGTTCAAAATCTCATTAGAATCTTCTTTGTTTGTTCTTATTTTTGATTTCCTAGTTTGTCTTCAATTTTTTGTTTTAAGTTCTCTTATAGTCTATCTCACTTTTGTAGGTCTGGCTTGAAGGTTTTACTCCTGAACCGGCTGCTAAATTAGGATCCATAGAGAAGACTACCTGCTTCAATTCTTCCATAGTAGCCCTGGCTTGAAGAACTTGGTTTTGCTCTAAGTAACCATTCTTGGGATACGGTTAGGTACTTCCTCATTTATTTTTATCCTCTAATGAGAGATGTGTTTTCAAAATGTTCACAAGCAGCTGCAGCAATGTTAAAGATGACACACCATGAATTTTATTTTCTTTGGATGACTTTATACTTCTAATTCAGTCGTTTCTTTATTTGAATACTTTTCTGGTACAGTGGTGTATGATCTCTCTTTCAATTTTCTCTGAAATTACAGTGGTGTAATGAACTAGCACTGCTGGTTTGTACCCACATTCTCCATTGCCGATGGGTTTGAGGTCAATTATAATGAGTTGTACAAGTATCGAACTAGCTTGTAACTTGATGTAAACACCAAAATAGCAAAAACCAAGATTTAGTCTAGTTGATGGTTGATTAGTTTGTTGTTTAACCTTTCAATTGCTGGAAAGCAACCCCGAATCAAATTGAAAGGTTGAAAGGGAAGAACAAAAAGGGAACCTTAAAGTCTAATCAACCTTCACAAATACATACAAGGAGTAGGAAGGTCACATCTACAAAATCAGTCCAATGATAGACTAGATATTGTTAAATAACTCTATGTCAATAAAGGTTGATTAGTTTGATGTTTAATTTTTTAATTTGTGGGTCAATTTTGAAGCCTAATTTCCCAGTAATTTTTGGTTACAAGTACTTTCTGGTTAAAAGCAGTGACTCAATTTATCAATAGTACTTTCTGGTTACAAGCCAGAAAGTGTGGCCTTCATTATTTGCCTTAGCACTCAACAAGTCCAGATTCTTGACTGAATTCATCAGTATACAATTCTATCTTTCAAAGTCAAATCACACTACTGTGGTACATGTGCTACTATATTTACTGTGCTTATATCATAAATATGAGAAGAAAGTTCTCTGTGTCTTGACTGTCTGTTGGTATCATACAGAAAGAATTTACTATGGTACATGAGTTTTATTTATTTTGGATAACTTTATACCTCTAACTCACTTGTTGTCTTGACTGTCTGTTAGTATCATAGTATTTGTCACACCTTCTATTGCATAATATAATGTTTCTATTTCTCTTTTCCATGCAGGTAGCTTCTGGACTTCCTCAGGAAGGTGTTTAGAAGACGACAAAACTGAATCAAGAAAGAATACTAAAGAAAAAGGTCCCAAATCCGAACAAAGCTCAGAGTCCATTGAAGAATGTGAATTCTGATATGCAATACCGATCAAGTGCTGAATTGATCAACAAGTTTAAGATTAAGAGAGAATAACTTGAAAAACAACACAATGATAAATTGAGGAAAGAGCATGCACCAATAATGCATAAAAGACAGAATCTTGAAGGGTCTATTCCACAAGAAGAAAAGAATAAACTATTTAGGCACAAAGCAGTGACTCAATTGTCTTCAACGGAAGAGCTTAGTACTTCACATATGATTGCAGGGAAAGGATAAAATATACAACGGTTGCTTCAATCTGGAGATTCCATTCAACTGAAAGGAGTCAAATTTCCTATGCAAAACTCTAGGTTCCAAACATCTTCAAAGGCAGATGTTAATACTTCTTATGTGATTGATACAAACTTAGGTGAAGGAGAGGAACAACCTGTTATTCAGAAACTACAAAATATCAAATAAGTGAAGATGAAGTCGATCTTACAGGCCACTAGTCTTGATCAATATCTGAAAGAATAGGGATAAATGAACAACATAGTATTCATGAGCTTCCAAACTTCAAACTGGTAAAGAGGAAGTCAGTCCTATCGACTATTGGTCTTGATCAGTCTTTGAAAAAATAAAGAACACGCCTAGGTGATGAAATGAAATATGATAACCGCACAACAGATGATGTCGAATGTATGCATGCTCCTCCTATTGATGAACATAATAAAGTATTGGATGATTTTGTGGATCAAGAAGAAATTGGTGAGGATGTGTGCTATAGAAGAGGAAATCGACATAGATTATAGTACAAAAGGTATATCTTAAACTTCGTAAATTTTATTACTCATTATAAATGACATTTCTTATTTGGAAGTTGTTACATCAATCTAGGAATATCGGAGAAGAAAAATGTTCAAGGACAAAAAACATGTAAGAAAATTCATGCAAGAAATTTGGAAGAAAGAGGGGAGGTGACATTTGATAAAGGACAAGCAGTGAGACCAACTGATAAGATCGTGTCTGGTCTAACCAACTTTCTAAAACATGTAAGAAAATTCATGCAAGAAATTTAGAAGAAAGAGGGGAGGTGACATTTGATAAAGGACAAGCAGTGAGACCAACTGATAAGATCGTGTCTGGTCTAACCAACTTTCTAGGAACAATTGCAAGGAATCCCAGATTTATTAGCTTGATTTACACTAGTTGGCATGTAGTGTCAAATGTTACTAAAAAGCGCGTGTGGGAATATGTCAATGTAAGAACAATAAACTTTGAGATTTTATATTTCATTAAATGCCTATTATTGATTGAAGATAAATATTTATTTATTTTGCATAGTCCAAATTCTTAATTCCAACAGAAGGAGAGAAGTGGGTGATGACATGTGTGCGTGAAGCTTGGAGGCGACACAAGGGAAATATTAAAGAGAGATTTTTTGATAAAAATAATACTGCTGAGGATATGCTAGCAAAACGGCCTGATGACATTCCTGAAGTTCAATTTCGTCAATTGATCGAGTATTAAAAACATCCAACTATGCAAGTCAGGCTACAATAATGCATTTTTTTCTTTAACATATTTTGCGCCATCTCTATTCTTTTTTTAATTATAAATTAATACATCTTTTGTATTGAAATTTAGGCTATCTCAGAGGTGAATTCCTAAAACAGAAAAAAATAATAGAGGCATCGAATGGGACCAATTAATTTTGCAAGAGCACGTGTGGCATTAGTAATACTTAGCATACACTTTGTAAAGTTTGAATTTTATTTTTTGGTACTTCACTAGAACATGTTGATGTTTTTTTAAAAAATATTTCGTGTAATTTGTAGCGTGCAACTAAAGAAAACAATGAGGAACTATCAAAGTTTGAAATGTTTATTGCAACTCATACAAAGAAAGGAAAAGAACTTCAGGCTGATAGCCAAGTTGCAATAGTAAGCTATTTATAGTGAATCATAAACTCATCTTGGTTGAGCAATTAGTAGTACTTAAATTTAACTATGCCATGTCAATTGTTTTTGATAGGATGAACTTCAGAATCGCCAAAATGCTAGAGAAACACCAGATGATGCACTTAGGGCAGTGTTTGAAAAGGAACAATTTAGTCAACTCAGATGCTATGGTAGATCAGTGACAAGAAGTTCCCTTAAAAAGAAGGAGGAAATTAACAAGCTTAAACAAAAGCATGCCAATGAATTAACTTCTCTAAAGGAAGAAAGAGAGAGGAAATGTGAAATTTATTTAGTCAATTGTTGCAAAACAACCCAGGATTGAATGCTCAAAATATACCAGGGTGCGTCGGATCTAATCTTGCTTCACCTGCTGATGCAAGTAGTGCACAAGCTATAAGAGGTCAAAATCTTCCACATTCTTTTTGGATCAACTCATGCTTTGGTTCTTAACTCAAAAGATATTTTATATTTCATATTCACAAGAAAAGTTTTGATTTTTTTTCCATATTTTATTTGGGGTTGTCTTCTTAAGGGCATTGTGTGTGCAGTTTTGTTTTCTGATAGCTAAAAAGAGGGATTTTTCATAAGGGATAATGTCAGCCAAGAACAAAGAATCTTCTTGACTAGTAGCTTTTTTGGGTTTTTAGTTGGGAATTTCTTGAGAGACTTTAATTTGTGTAAAGTTTTAATCTTCTCAAGGCATTCTGAAGGATACTGTGTGGGTTTGTTTTCTGGTAGCTAAAAAGGAGCATTTTTTCATAACAGATAATGTCAGTCAAGAATAGAAAAAAACTTCTTGACTAACTTTTTTGGGTTTCATGGAGGTAGAAAAAAATGATAGCTTTAGGAAAAGTTCATTTCTTCTAGAAAGTTATCTGATTATAAGTAGAGGAAAAGTTTGATCTTTGAGTATATTGAAGGTTTGAAAAGATTTATTCTTGAAAATGGGGGAGAAGAAGAATATGCCAGCAGTTTGGTTTTCTTTAAAGAGATCTTTGCATTGCAAGTCAGGGCCATCTGATGTTCATGACCCAAAAACAAGAAAACAGCTAAGCACAATTTTGACTAGAAAAGAAGGAGGAAGGTATGGTTGTTCAAGGTCAATAGCAAATCTCAAAGATGTAATCCATGGAAGGAAAAGAACTTACTATCCTGTGTATTTTTAGTGACTGGATTTAGTGGGTATGGTGTTTAAAGCTGCAGCAGTGTTGTTCATTTTGTGTATCTTTGTGATAATTTGTGTTTGAAGCTGCAACAATATTGAAGTCTTCATTTTGTATATTCTTAGTGACTGAAATTAGTGGGTATGGTGTAAGTAGCATATTTTGGAATGATGTCTTCCCTGTTTTTAGCCTTCCTTGGTGAGTAATGCTTTGTTATCTCCAGTGGGTAGTAGGTAAGTAGCACATTTTGTTTGCTGATTTCAGTTGGCTGCATAGAAAGTTCTTGAACATAATCTGTGTTGTGCATCATTCATTTTGTTGGCTGCATCTTTCATAATCTGTTGGTTGATTACAAGTTAAAAATGAAAGTGAACAACTCTCTTCCTTTGACATGCAGTTTTCATGCCTTCCATATTTACATTCAATTTTAGATACGGATCTTTCATTTGTTTGATTTCTCTCTAATTGTTTTATTTTTTTAATATGTAGAAAAATACAAGAGATCAAATTTGAGTGGCGGCCACAAGTCAATTTGATTTATTGAAGTGAATAGGAAGAGTTTTTGAACTATTTTTGGAGTTTAAATACATTCGATTTTGTGGAATTCATTGCGAGTATGCACATCTTTAAAATACTATCTTATAAGAATTTGTAAGACATCATTATATTTGAAGTTTATTGCAAATATATTCATTTGATTATTTGTAAGAAAAATTAGTGTTTGAGATAATTTATAAATTATGCGTAGTGTAATTAGCATATACAAAAATAATTTTCAATAAGAAAAGTTTTGGCATATAAATTTTTATTAGTTAATATTGCAAAACTTTAAAATTGAACGTGAATTATGGCATGGACATTAGTAAAGGATACACTTTAAAGTGTTGCTTTAGAGATGCTATATATGGCTGCACTTCAAAAGCATAGCCAATAAGTACGAAACGACAACGCTTAAAATGTAATTGTATGAAGTAAAAGTGTTGTTATATGGGGTATTACAAATTGTTGCTTTTGTACCTCATGGGCAATGCTTTTAAAGCGTAGATGATGAGGCAACACTTACAAAGTGTGCCCTAAAGTCAAAGGTTATGCTTCTTTAGACCACCCCTTTTAAAGCATTGCCTAAAGCCAGAAAGTGTGGCCTTTGATCAAAGACAACACTTTTTCATAGTTTTGCCCACACTTAGTCAGGGTGGTTACAAGTCAAAAATGTTGTAGTGACTACAATAACATTTTATTCTAAAGTTGGATTGATGCGCGAGTTTGTGTGTTGCAAACTACTCACAGGTCTTCAATTTGATAGGTCATGTCCACCTACATTCTTATATTTTGGGAGATATGGCCTAATACATTTGACCCCAATTTAAGAAGGATTCCTTAAAAAAGCTTACAGTAACTTTGGCCAACCTTTATCTTGCAAACTTTCTTGATTCCAAAACTGAACATATGACCTTTTTGCTATTAAAATACCCTTTAAGAATCCATAATTAGCAAATTATATACTCTTAATCCCATCTAAAATGTAAAACATAATTTAAATCTTCTAAAAAGGGTGAGGTGCCACTCGAGGCATTTCTTTAATCCCGAATGTGTGTTTAGGAGATTCCTTTAACTTAAAACTTTAAGTCCTTGATATTACCACTGATTGTCACCCTTATTATCTTTATGTTCTATCCAAAATGATATATATCTTATATAACATGCCACACTATATATATTGTAAAAGACACGAAACACAGGATCTCACAAAAAAATTGTGGGAAGAATTTCTAGTGTAGTGACCACAAGCTCTATTTATTGGCCATAGATATGTCCATGAGCTGCAGATGAGTGTCAAAGATAGCACCCATGATTTAAAAATAAATTATAAAAAAACATGATATACGAGCAAGGGCTATGGGTCATATATGAAAATACAGTTCATAGTAAAGGGGTCATAAAGTGATCTTGAAAAAGATGGAAAAAGGGGAGTCTAAGAACTTTTTATACGACCTAATAGGACATGTTGTGGTCACATATACAGGTCGTAGAAATGGCTCATAAAAGGCCTACAACACGTAAATAATATTTGGACTCTAGGATGAATCTATGAGAAAGGTGTTTATGGGCCATCATTGTTTGTCACGACCCAAAATCGGATCGCAACTAAAGAGCACAAAGTATAGCGAAAGAAACCACAACATTTAAAATGAAATCCCAAAACCTAGAGTCATCAGTACAAGAGCATCTTAAGTAATATGAGTGAGTAAGTACAACGATCTCAAATGAAATACATAGCTGACTGCATAGGAAAAACATAGTCTAATATGGAAGTCAACAAAAGGAAGCCTCAAAAAAACAACGGCAACTCGAAGTCAAAGCCTCACCGTTGGATCTGGTAAAGAAGAAGATCTCTGATGGAATAGAATCAACTACCCTGTGAGGGTCTCTATGATCGATCTACAGAGAGAAAACAAAGTAGGGGTGAGCACACCAAAATGTACTGAGTAGGTTCAACCTACTGGGTAGGAGAAATTGAATAAGCATGTAAAAGCTAAGAGTCTCTACCACCTATATTATAATTTTAGTACACAATATATAAAAAGATAAGGACAGATAAAAAGAGCATATGCAGGCAATAATGCAATGCAAATGAGGTGAATGAATGCAATGGAGTCACAGGCCACGTATGAGGTGGAATCACGATTGTCGTAGGGCTGATGTACACATTTGTCGAGCAAAAGCTACCAGATAAAACCCGAGGGCATCGCAAAACATGCACTAAAAATATCTCAAGGCATTGCAAGCCTTAGACTGAAGTATCTCAAAGCGTCGTAGGCCTTATACTATAATGTCTCAAGTATCACAATGTCTCGGTTACAGATGCAATGTGAGATGTATGCATGCCAATGCCACAGTGCAAGTATATATAAAATCAATATAAATGAGAATAGATGTATACAATACCCATAACATCAAAAAGGCTATGCTACGTGCATCAACTAGTACCAGAATGTCATCAATATGTCTCATATCACCACTTTCTCATCGATAATCAAAAGGTCAACAAAACCCGACTCCGCAAGTCCCAAAATGTGCTCATAAATCTTAAATATATTACAATTATCATCAATTTACCACAAAACTCTCCAAATGGTATCACAAGTCCCATATTATCACAATAATATCTAGAATACCTCAATTCTCAAGATTTTATCACAATTTATCAATATGATCATAATTTACTCAAATTTTGGCAAAATCGATTTCACATCTCAATTTATCAGCCCATTTACTCATGAATCAATCTAGATATTACATTTACCACATGAACATATCTAACAACTTAAATCTAGTCCAAAAAAAGTTAGTTGAACCAACCTCGATGTCGAAATCGTAATCAAACGGGCTTTTCTATCAACTCAAGCCTCTAAACGACCACCGAAACAACCAGCCACTATCAAAAATGGATGCAATGCATCATAAGATAAATTTTTATACCTATATTTGCATGAATTAGGCTTGGGGGGAATGGTTAAAACAGGTCTGAAATTCAAAGTTCCTAAATCAAAAAATTAACTCAAAATTGTGATTCTACATGACAAAAGAAGTTCGTGGGTGAAATCCCACTAAAATCGTGTTTGAAATGAAGAAGAAATCATCAATTAAAGTTTCCAAATCATAGACTTAAAATCCCAATTATTAACATTCAAGAGTATGAAATCAAGATAAAAATCATGAAAAGTAATCAAAACAATGTTAGAAACACTTACCCTAAAGAATTCGACAAAATACTTCGTCAAAAATCACCCAAAAGCTTTAAATATTTGAAAATGGAGTAAAAATGATGTTTCTCAGAATTAATATTGTACATGCATAAAATGTACTTCGCAAACGCGAACCACTAGAGGAGTCAAGGCCTTTGTGAATGCAAGACTTAGGTCCATGAACGCGGAGCCTAAAAGGGTTGTCCTCCATGAATATGGGACCCTTTTCACAAACACGAACAAGAGGCACCAATACATTCGTGAACGTAGAGAAGAAAATATGTTGCACCAGAAACCGAATATACCAGCTACAATTAAAACTCAATATGGACCCTCGGGATTCGATTGAAACCCAAATATCACAAACCAGACATGTATCCTTACAAAAAATGGTGATTCGCACTCAATGAAATAATTAGAATTCAATTCTGAGGTCTTCTCCATACAATTACCAATGAAATTCAATTAAACTAGTTTAAAATTAAAAATACCAAAGCCGCCTCAGCAGCTCTGAAAATCGTGTCAAGACTATTTCTAGCGTTAGTTTCACCATCTGGAACAACTAGAACTATTAAAATTTTGATCCAAACTTCCGAACTCAAATTGTTGACCAAAGTCAAACTTTGGCTTCGAAAATAACTAAAAATGCAACTTTGGGTCCAAAAACTTCATTTTAACTCCAAATTCTGTCTTGTAACTTCCCTTAGACCAGATTCAACTTTTCGGAGCTAATGGGATCGACAAATTTCTCATCCAACACTCAAAACGTATAATGGCACAAAAACTCACTTTTTCAACAACTTAAGCTTCCCAAATGTCAAAACTCACATTTTTCACTTTTTAAGCTCGGGATTTAAGTTCCAACAATACAGGTAGTACAAAATAGGTCCAAAGCAACTTACGAAAAGGTACAATAGTAATTTTCATATATAAGCTCAAAATGACCAACAAGGTCATTATATCATTCACCATTAAAAATAATGTTCATCCTCAAACATAAAGGAAGGAGAAGTATCTGAAGCCTTAAAAAGGCTATGATATCTAGCCCGCATATATTACTCCAACTCTCAGTGGCCTCCTCAACAAGATGATGTCGCCACCAAACCTTCACTAAAGTTATATCCTTGGACGTCAACCTCTGGACCTTCCAGTCTGATATAGCTATCGGATCCTCCTCATATGACAAATCACGGCCCAACTCAACTGAATCATAAGAGATCACATATGATTCATCTGGAATTTACCGGTAGAGTACGGAAACATGAAATATAGGATGAACTGTTGATAATTTCAGTGGCAATGCCAACTCATATGAAACCTGACCAACTCTCCTCAAAATCTCAATGGAGCCAATAAATCTTTGACTAAGCTTCCCCTTCTGTACATCCCCAAGTTTATAAGCCAAAGAGTGCAAAAAAAGTTGGCCAAAAATTACGTGAAGTTAGTTTATGAGGGTGACTTACGGGGGTCGTAGGTCATTCCTTAAATATGAAATTTAGAAAAGTAAAAAAGTTTCCAAGTGTGAGGTTAACCCACACACCCAATGATGGCCCGTAGAATGGATAATGGAACGTAGATAAGTTCGTCGATGAGGGCCTTAACATGAAAGAGATTTGGAGTTTGCTGAAATGTAACCTACAATCAATAGAATGACCTGTATACCATATTACGGCCCATAGAATCCCTTCATGAATGAGTTCCAGTAAATTAGGAAAATAGGTAAGTGTTGAAGGACTATATGAGTCCAACCATAAGCCGTAGATCAAAGGAAGAACCATAAAATAGGATTGTAGTTTTGGGGTTAGTAAATCTTTTTTAGGAGTTTTGAAAAAGTTAACAGCACAAATAGGGACTATGGTTCATGGTTCAATCTACAGCCTGTAAATGGGCTTTCATAGAATCAATTCGACAATTTTAATAAAGGACAATTTTGTCATTTTCGCAAATTCTAATCCTACACTATGTCATTTTTTGGATCTAAAGAGACCTCAATCAGACCTTAAACCCTAGGGGACCTCCATTCTCTTCATTCTTCCAATTCCAAAAAATATACTATGGCGTTATTCTCTCTAAAAGGCAAGAGAAAAAGGTCTAGGATTTCAAGGTTCTTCCCAAAGGCTTCAAGTTCAGTTTCCCCAAGCTTACCAAGGTATTTGAGTTTTATTTGTGGGTCTCCTTTCACCAACAAGGTCCTTCATAATGTATTTTACCTTTTCGTTGAGTCCCTTCAAGTTCATATGCACGCTAATGATGATCTTTTTATGATACTTTATGTTATTAAATGATCGCAATGATATTTTATGATGTATTACTAAGTATTTACATGTGTTTAAGTTATTGATAATATATCACCAAAGCTACACCTCCTTTTTTGGGCTAAAATAGTCGTCGTCAAGATATATAACCTAACCAAGGTTAGGATCGAATCCCACAGGAAATATGGTAGACTTAGATGAATTCAATGCAATTTGGGTTGATTAACCAACTTATCTCCCCAAAGGGGGGGTTGTAATAAACTAAGAAAAGTAATCACAAACTTAGACAAGTGTTAAACCAGTATGAAGAGTAACTAGGGTATTGTGTTCCCCATGATTCCCTGACTCAGTATTACTAGATAATTAAATTCTCATCTAGTGTGTAGCATGCAGAATAGTAAGTTAAGTTCACCAAACCCTTTGGCCCAGGCGAGAGGCAAATTTCACTACGTGATTTGGTCCATCCCCACAGTGTGACATTATTAACCCTTACCTATCGTTCCAGTACAACCTCCCCTTGGCCCAATTTGGTTGATTAGATGAGAAATATCAATTAAATCATGTTAGTTAATCTCTTTTCCTATTCATTACTACCTAGATCCTGTCAGTAACACTAGGTGGGTTCTAACATTGGCCACCATTAGAAAGCATTCAATACGAAGAAAATTAATTAACACATGCATGCACACTTTTTAAGAATTACGAATTACCCGGTTTTACCTTATTAGTTGTTCATGGTTCCCACAACCTTAGTTGTGGATTTAGCTACTCATGATTAGTGTAGATACAAGACTTATGAATTTAAATAACATAATTGAGCACTTACACAAGAGAATTCAGAACAAGAAATCCAAACTCTTCAATGAGAATCACAAGATTGAAATCAAAAGATGAAATAAAGTTTTACAAGTGTTTCTCAATTTCTCTAATGTTCCTCTACTATTCCCTCCTTGTCCCCTGTGTAAAAAAAAACCTAAACAACCTATTTATAGTGTTTAAAATACAAACCAAAACAAAATAGGATAATTGGGTCGGCAGACTCTACGACAAGTTCTACGGACTATATAATGTTTCACAGCTTGTAAATGGGCTTTTATGGATTGCTTCTTCAAATCTGGGGTTGACTTCTATGACACCCTTCTACAACCTGTATAATTTTCTACAGCCTATAGGGGGTTTTGTCTGGTGACTTTTTAGCAACTCCTCACTTTCTGATCTATAGGGCACGACACCAACGCTACAGCTTGTAAAGTCTTCTATGGCTTGTCTGCATGTTCGTAGACTTAACTTCAGAAATTTACCCTTTACTGGAACTATCTATAAAACCATCTATACGGCCCGTAAAGGGTCTCGTGGAACTTTTGTTTCAGCAAATTCTGCATGCTTAGCCCAAAAATTGTGTCATCCCTGTAATCCTTCAAAACAAACATAAAAACACATGAAATCTACTAACATCACATTAAGAACACACAAAATTACAAGTTTTAAGCATCAAAAAGTGTTGTATTTTGACAGCACATCAATGATGACCCCCAATGTTGAGTTTTATTAATGATGAAGTGTGGGCTGTTTTTCATGTTCTAAATAAGTATATTTTCATGATGTAAGTATGGATATGTGATTTATGATTTTTCCACTTTAAAAGCTTAGCCCACCTAGTTTTTATGTAAAGTCTTGCAAGATTTATGATGATGATTAGGGCATTAAAGATGAGTTTTAACTTTATGATTTGTCAAAGATATAACATGTTGACAATTTCCCTAAAGGATCTTTAAGAAGGTCCCAAGATGAAAGGACAATTCCCTCTTGGTAGTTCTTTAAGTTCACGCTACTTATGATTCTAAGTGTCATAATTTGACTAAGCTATGTTTTAAAGATTCTTTGGGATGACTTAGCACTGAATGTCACATGGAGGTGGAGTTTGGTAGGGGAATCTTAGTAGCTACCCTTTGTCTCATTAACCATTTGCCACCATAAAAGCCCTTATACGCTAGGCTAGTTGATTCACCTAGACCATTTATGTTATTTAAGACGCGTGCAAAGTGACAGAGTTCCATCTGACAAGTGGTCTCCATGCGCCAATGTAGAGGTTATGTTGGATTCCATGTAGTAGCTTATATGGTCTTATATGTCGATTGAGGTCTTCTCCCAAAAGTTTATGATTCTTTGATATGATTCTATTATATGTGACTTCTCATGCATTGGCTCTCATGCATATTGAGCAATACTCCTTGTGCATGAATAAGCTCATATTCTTGTATCTTACTACCTCATATATACTTATATGTTTTATTTACAAATGATGGCATTACAATTTCATGTTTGCATTGCATCTCACATACTTAGTATATTCAAACACACTAATGCATATTTTGCCTTCTTGATAACTATGTAGAGACAGGTACTTTCACCAGCTCGTGGCTAGTTTTTGGCATTCAAGACTAGTATTATATTTTGGTGAGCCCTTAGTTCAGGACTCTACCATTTTCTATCTAGTTTGTATTTTCTTTTGAGATGATGTATGTGTTGTCTTTTTTTGTCTTTTACTTTTTATGTTGCAAAACATAGGAATCTTAAACTGATCGTTACTTGTTTCGTCTGTCGGTGTATTATTTGGTATGTTTTATGGACAAAGATATGTTGGTCTTACATGATTTTTAATGTTGCTTCATTGTCATAAAATTTCCATAGACCCTTTCCCCATTATTTTATTCTGCAAAGTTTTACTTAATGCCTATGAATGCTTAAGATATTAAAGATGGCTTGGGTGAACTACCTTCGGGTATCATTCATCGTGTTATGACTAGGCCCTAGGTCGGGTGTTTAAAAACTTGCTATTAAAGCACAAGGTTTGAAAATGTTTCTCAAATGTCCATGCATACCCCTTAAGTAGAGTCTCGTTCAAGGTTGTGAAGTGTGCCACTATCTTGAGTGAGAGACTATGAGACGGTTTAGGAAAGTCTTTCCTTCTTTCTTATTCACGTCATGCCTTAAGGATTGATTTCCAATGATTAAATATGACCATTTCAATTATTTCTAGATCATGCCACCAAGAAGAGCTCCAAACCAAAGAGGCACTCCTGAGCACCAAGTGCCTCCGCTCTAATAAGATGATGGAGTGTCTCATGTGGAGTTCTGAGCCGCCTTAACCTTGTTGGCCAATTATTGGACAGCCAAGCTAACCAGGAGATCATTTCTCCTCCCAAAGTAATTACTCTAGCCACTAGATTAACAGACTTCATGAGGATGCACCCTCCATAGTTCCATGATTCCACGACGGAGGAGGACCGATTGAGTTCTTTGAGGAGGCCTACCATGTAGCGGTCATGGGTATTCCATTGAAGGAGAAAGCTATGTTGGTGATCTACCAACTCAAAGGGGTAGCCAAAATATGGTATGAGAAATGGGTAGATTAGAGGGTTCATGAAACTGGTCCGATCGGATGGGAATAGTTCAAGTGAGCCTTCTTGGATAATTTCTTCCTGATTGAGCTAAGGAAGGCAAAAGTCCAAGAGTTCATCAACCTCAAGCAAAAGTCCATGAGTGTGAGGAAGTATGCCCTCAAATTCACTAAGCTTTCCAACTATGCTCCCCTCATGATTGCGGATCCAAGGTGAGCAAGTTTATCTCTGGCGTCTCTGACTTGGTTTCCAAAGAGTGTAAGACAGCCATGTTAGTGAAGGAGATGGATATCTCCCGATTGGTGACTTATGCGGAGAAAATAGACAAGGAGAATCTAAGAGAGTGGGGAAGGGAGTCCAAGAGGACTCGGGTCAATGCTGGGATTTGTTCTCACCAACGGGGTGGTGGTCACAAGTTCCAAAGTGGCTTAAAGCAAGATGGACAAGGGTCAATACTCCTGCTTCCTAGACCACTAAGGACAAAGGGGTAGCTCCTAAGCCCCAAAAACCAAGTTGCCCTAATTGTGGAAGACTCCACAAGGGAGAGCGCCTTACCGAGTCCAATATACGCTTCAAATGTGGGAAGCCCATCAATCATGCCAAAGATTGTAGATGTGATGGTGCAAGGCCTCAATTCCAAGATAGGAAAGTACAGGGCGCCCAAAGGACCAACCGGTTCTATGATCTCCTTGGTCACCAAGAGGTTAAAGAGGCTCCAAATATTGTCACTAGTATGTTGAGAGTTCTCCATTCTGATGCATGTGCCTTATTAGATCTAGGAACTAATCTGTCATTTGTGACTCTGTTTGCTAGTAAATTTCATGCATGTCCTGAATTACTTGATGAGCCTAATAAGGTAAGTTACCCCATAGGAGTATTACTCGAAGAGTCTATAGAAATTTTCCTTTCTCAATTTTGCATTAAGTGGTCTCTTGTGATCTAGTTGAGCTTTCCATGGTAGACTTTGATGTAATATTTGGGATGGATTGGTTGCATGACTCATGTGCTTCTATTGATTGTAGAACCCGTAGAGTCATGTTCCAATTCCTAAGTGATCCAATTCTTGAGTGGAAGGGTAAGAACTCTTCATGTAAAGGTCCATTCATTTCTTTCTTAAAGGCCAGAAAAATGACCTCTAAAGGGTGCATCTGTCACCTAATAAGAGTCAAAGATTCCACTTCTAAAGTCCCTTCTCTTGATTCGGTCCCCATTGTTAATAAGTTTCCTAATATTTTTCCGGATGAGTTACCAAGTGTTCCTCCCAAAAGAGAAATAGACTGTGGCATAGATCTCCTACCCAATACTCAACCCATCTCAATCCCTCTACACAGATGGGATCCCGCGGAATTGAAAGAATCAATTAATAGACTTGGTGGAGGAGGGTTTTATTAAACTTAGCTAATCTCCTTGGAGTGCTCTGGTGTTGTTTGTATGGAAGAAAGATGGGTCACTCCGTATGTATATATACTACCGACAACTCCACAAGGTCACCATTAAGAACAAGTATCTACTCTCAAGGATAGATGACTTGTTTGGTTAATTGCAAGGGGCTACACATTTCTCCAAAGTTGACTTGAGATCCAAGTACCACCAATTGAGGGTAAGAGAAAGTGACATTCACAAAAACACATTTTGGACTAGGCATGGTCACTTTGAGATTGTAGTGATGTCATTTGGTCTCACTAATTCCTATGTTATATTTATGGACCTAATGAATAGGGTGTTCAGGCCCTAGCTTGACATGTTCATAGTGGTGTTCATTGATGACATTCTAATCTACTCCCAAAGCGAGGAAGAGCATATAGTGCACTTGAGGGTCGTATTGCAAACTCTAAGGGAGCAAATGCTATATGCAAAGTTTGATAAATTTTAGTTTTGTGTAGATAAGGTTGCCTTCCATAGGAATGTGATATCCCGTGATGGTATCAAGGTTGAATCTAAGAAGATCAAAGCGGTGAGAAATTGGCAAGGGTGTTGAATCCTATAGATACAAGGAGTTTCTTAGGCTAGCCGGATATTATAGAAGGTTTATGCAAGATTTCTCTTCCATTTCATCCCCACTCACCAAGTTAACTTAAAAGAAAGCAAAGTTTGTGTGGATGGATGACTAAGAGAACAGCTTCAAAACTTTAAAGGATTGATAAACTTCAGCCCTAATATTGACATTACCAGAAGGGAATGGTGGGTTTTTTGTCTAATGTGATGCATCAAGGATTGGGTTGGGGTATTTTTTAATGGAAAATGGTAAAGTGATTGTTTATGCCTCGAGACAATTAAAAGTGCATGAGAAGAATTACCCGACCCATGACCTTGAGCTTACGGCGATAGTGTTTCCCAATAAGATCTGGCGACATTACTTGTATGGGGTTCATGTGGATGTCTTCACCAACCACAAGAGTGTCAAACATAGGTTCACCCAAAAGGATCTCAATTTGAGGCAACGGAGATGGTTAGAACTACTTAAAGACTACGACATAAGTGTTAAGTACCACCTAGGAAATGCCAGTGTGGTAGTCGATGCCCTTGCATGGAGTTTCCATGGGTAGTGTGTCTCACATTGAAGATGACGGGAAAAGGGACTTGGCCAAATAAGTCCATAGGCTGGCTAGACTAGGGGTAAGGTTAAATGAATCCAAAAATAGTAGTGCAGTTATGCTTTAGGGGTCCGAATCTTCTTTGATTAAGGAGGTTAAGTCTAAGCAAGACCTTGATCCCACCTCAGCTGAGATGAAAGCCTTGGTAAAAGAAGAAAATATAGAAGTTTTCTCACAAAGGAAAGATGGGGTACTTTAATATCAAGAGAGGTTGTAATACCAAATAATAGCGAGTTGAGAAAGTTGATAATGCAAGAAGCTCACAACTCTTCATATTCCATTCATCCCGGCACTACTAAAATGTATAGAGACTTAAGGGAGATCTATTGGTGGAACGGAATAAGGAAGGACAATGCCCAATTTGTGTCCAGGGGTGCTAATTCCCAATAAGTCAAAATTGAGCACCAAAGACCGAGTGGCCTATCCTAAGATATTGACATTCCTAGTTGGAATCAGAATAAATCAAGATGGACTTTATAGTAGGGTTAGCAACGACCAAAAAGCATTTTGACTCCATATGGATGATAGTAGATTGGATGACAAATTTTGCTAACTTCATACCCGTTAAGACTACATTTAGTTTCGAAGATTATGCCCATTTGTATATTCGAGAATCGGTGAGTCTGTATGGGATTCCATTATCCATCAATCGGATTGTTGTGTCCAATTCACCTCTCATTTTTGGAGATCTTTCCAGAAAGGACTTGTATTAAGGTGAAGTTGAGTACCACTTTTCATCCCCAAACCGATGGACATGCCGAAAGGACTATTCGAACTTTGGAAGATATATTGAGAGCTTGTGTATTGGAAATTAAAGGGAGTTGGGATGAGCATGTTCCAATTCTCGAGTTTTTCTAAGACAATAGCTATCATGCAAGTATTAAAATGGCACCATTTGAGACGTTGTACGGTAGACGGTGTATATCACCCGTTGGGTGGTTTTAAGTCGGTGATGTGGCATTATTATGATCAGACCTAGTCATGAATGTTATGGAGAAAATTAAAAGCATAAGGAAAATTTTGAAAATGGCCCAAAGTAGATAAAAGTCCTACTCTAATGTTAGGAGGAGGGATCTTAAGTTCCAAGATGGTGATTGGGTCTACTTGAAAGTGTCTCTGATGAAAGGTGTGAGCCAGTTCGTTAAAGAGGGAAATCGAACCCTAGGTATGTAAGGCCTTACAAGGTGGTGAGAAAAGTGGGAAAGGTGGCATATGAGTTGGATCTACCCGATTAGATGCATTTGATCTATTCGATTTTTCATGTGTCAATACTGAGGAAGTTCATAGGTTTTTCAAACTCCATAGTTCATTTGCATGATGTGAACATTAAAGAGGATTTAAGTTATGAAGAGTTACCGATTGAGATTCCAAACCGACAAGTGACAAAGCTAATGAACAAGGAAGTTTCATCCGCCAAAGTACTTTGGAGAAATTAACAAGTTGAGGGTGTTATATGGGAAGTGAAAGCAGATATAATGAAGCGTTACCCATATCTATTCCATTCTACTCAAGCCTAAGGTATTAAGAAATTCTTCCCTAAAACTTCTAATTCCTTTCATTTTAGTTTTGCATGATGCATACATTTATTCTTATGTTTATGGACTGTTTTGAGACATGTTTTGAAAGTAGATTTTGAAATTTTTGTGAAAGGATGTTTAAGTTGCATATTTTGCATGCATGCTAGGTTATTAGATAATGAATAATTCCTTAGAATCTGCCTTTAAGTACATTTGGAGACAAATGTTCCCAAGGGGGAGATATTGTAACGACCCCCAATTTAGGAGCCTAAGAGTGCAGAAAAAGTTGAATAAAAATGACTTGGAGTCAGTTTACAAGGGTGCCTTACAGCTTGCAGGTGGACCTACAACCCATAGGTCAGTCCTTAAATATGAACTTTAGGAAAGAAAAAATGCTTCCAAGTGTGGGATAACCCACACATGCAATGACGGCCTGTAGAATAGATGTCGGACCATAGATAGGTTCATGGATGAGGGGCTTAACATGAAGTAGATTTGAACTTTGCTAGAAAGTAACCTATAATTAATTAGACGGGTTGTCACCATATTACAGCTTGTAGAATCCCTTTGTGAATGAGGTCTAGTAAATGAGGAAAAATGGCAAAGTGTGGAACGATTCTACGAGTCCAATCATGAGCCATAGATCAAAGGACAAACCATAAAATGGGTTAGTAGTTCTAGGGGTCTGCAAATCAATTTTAGAAGTTTTGGAAAATTTAAAAGGATGGACAGGGACAACCGGCCCGTGGTTCAATTTATGGCTCGTAAATGAGCTTTGATAGAATCAATCCGGCAGTTTTAATAAAGGGTAGCTTTGTCATTTCCTCAAATCCTATTCCTAAACTATGTCATTTTTTGGTTCTAAAGAGTCCTAAATCAGATCTTAAACCCTAAGGGACCACTATTCTCTTCATTCTTCCAGTACCTAAAAAAGTAGCATTATTCTCTCTAGAAGGCAAGGGAAAAAGGGATAGGGTTTTAAGGTTCTTCCCAAAGGCTTCAAGTTCGATTTTCCCAAGCTTATCAACGTACGTGAGTTTGATTTGTAGGTCTTCTTTCACCCATAAACTCCTTCATAATGTATTTTACCTTTTTTAATTCCCTTCAAGTTCATATGCATGCTAATGATGATTTTTTGATACTTTATGTTATTAAATAATCTTAATAATATTCTATGATGTTTTACTTAGTATTTACATGTAATTAAGTTATTAATAATGACCCTAATGATGAGTTTTGTTAATAATGAAGTGTGAGCTATTTTGCATGTTTTAAATAAGTATATTTTCATGATTTAAGTATGAATATGAGATTTATGATTGTTCCATTTTAAAAGCTTAATCCACCTAGTTTTCAAGTAAAGTCTTGCTTGATTTATGATGACAATTAGGGCATTAAAGATGAGCTTTAAAGTTATGGTTTTTCAAAGATATAAGCATATTGACAATTGCCCTAAAGGATGTTTAAGAAGGTTCCCAAGATGAAAGGAAAATTCTCACTTGGTGGTTCCTTAAGTTTGAGTTACTCTTATGATTCTAAGTGTCATAATTTGACTAAGCCATGTTTTAAAGATTCCATGGAAGACTTAGCATCGAATGTTACGTTAAGGTGGGGTTCAGTAAGGGAACCTTAGTAAGAATCTTTCATCCCATTAACTATGTGCCACCATAGGAGCCCTTGTAGGCTATGCTAGTTGTTCCACGTAGGCTATCAATGTTATTTAAGATGCGTGCAAAGTGATGGAGTTCCACCCGGCAAGTGGTCTCCCCATGGCAACGTAGGGGGTTATGTTGGATTCCATGTAGTACCTCACATGGTCTTATATGGTTGCTGAGGTCTTCTCCCACAAGTTTATTGTTATTTGATATTATTTCATTTCATGTGACTTCTCATGCACTAACTCTCATTAATATTGAGTGATCTTTCTTGTGCATGCTTACATATCTTACTACCTCATGAATAATGATATGTTTCACTTACAAATGATGGTGTTACAATTTCATGTTTGCGTTGTGTCTCACATACTTTGTACATTCCAATGTACCAATACATATTTTGCCTGCATGATTTAACTATGTAGGGACTGGTGCTCCTCCACCAGCTCATGGCTACTTTTCGGCGTTCTAGACTAGTATTTTATTTTGGTAAGCCCTTAGTTCGAGACTCTACCATTTTTTATGTAGCTTGTATTTTCTTTTAAGACGATGTATGTTTCCCTTTTGAGGATTTTACTTTCTGTGTTGCCAAACATTGGAGACTTTTTTGTTTAATGGAAACCGGCGGTTACCGGTTCCATCTACTGATGTATTAGTTGAAATGCTTTATGGACAAAGATATGTTGGTCTTAGATTCTTTTTAATGTTGCTTCATTGTCATAAAATGCCCATAGACCCTTTCCGCGTTATTTTTATTCTGCAAAGTTTTACTTAATGCCTGTGAATGCTTAAGATATTATTAGGTGAGGTGCCTTTGGGTATCTCATTCTCCATGTGATGACTGGGCCCTAGGTCAAGTCGTTACACCTTCTTCCCAAATCTCATCACACCCTTCATGGGTGAAGTCTTCAACCAAATATTGTCATTAATAGAGAAATCAAGAGGCCTAGTCCTTTGGTCTGTATAACTCTTTTGGTGTCTTTGAGCTGTCAATACCCTAACCTATATCAATCAGACCCAATCCATGGCATCCCTGAGTAGATCCACACTCAACACATCCGCTGAACCTGAGTCTAACCATCCAATGAGCAATCTACACCTCCGACATACAAAGCCTAAAATAGTGCCATCTGAATGCTGGAATGATGATTGTTGTTATAAGCAAACTCTGCCAAAGGCAAATGCTGATCCATCAGGCCCCAAAATCTATCACACAAGCTTGAGGCATCTCCTATAATACTTGAATAGTGCACTCAGATTTTCCATCATTTTGGGGGTGAAAAGTTGAACTAAAATCCAAACGAGTATCCAAACTACACTATACAGCCTACCAAAAATTGGAGGTGAACACAAATTCTCTGTTTGACACTATAGACACCAACACCCCATGCAATCTAGCAATATCCCAGATGTACAACCTAGCCAACTGCTCCGACTATAACTAGTCTTCACCGGTGGAAAGTGAGCCGACTTGGTCAAACAATCAACAACCACCCAAACTGAATCAAACATGCCCAAGGTGATGGGCAAACTGAAACAAAATCCATAGTCACTCGCTCCCATTTCCACTCTAGAATAGGCATCCTCTGAATTGATCCACTAGGCCTTTGGTGGTCATACTTGACTTGGTGGCAATTTAAACACTTATCCACGAACACAACTATGTCCCTTCTCATTTCAAACCACCAATAATGCTGATTTAAATCATGGTACATCTTTGCCACACTAGGATGGATGGAATATTTAGCACAATAGGCCTCCTCCAATATCAATCTTACCCAATCCCCCACCTTAGGCATACAAAATCTACCATTTATCCTCAAAACACCCTCAGAATCAATTATAGCTACCTTGGCTTCAGCTCTCAACACCTTATCACGAATCAAGCAGAATCTAGCATCCTCAAACTGGTGAGAACATATCTTA
Organism: Solanum rostratum; assembly: GCA_029948455.1. NCBI lineage: Eukaryota > Viridiplantae > Streptophyta > Magnoliopsida > Solanales > Solanaceae > Solanum > Solanum rostratum. The sequence goes on from CM057056.1 coordinate 41,944,514, forward strand.
TCAAGCAATGAAGATTTAGCCTCAAAAAAGGCTAAGATACTCTAAGGAGGACAAATATCCAACCATGCCAATTGTCTAGCAAGTGACTAAAGCTCCAAAGCTAATGGCCTCTCCTTAACCCTCAAGAATGCCGAACACCCAATACTAGAGGCCTTTCCACTCAAAGCATTTGCCACCACATTCGTCATGTCTAGGTGATATAGAATAAAGATATTATCATCCTTTAGCAACTCCAACCTCCTACATTGTCTCATGTTCAAATTAGGCTGAGAAAATATGTATTTGAGACTCCGGTGATCGATAAAGATCTCATAATGCACCCCATAAAGATAAAGACATCACAACTTCAACACAAACACCACCGCAGCAAGCTTCAAATCATGGGCAGGATAGTTTCTCTCATGCACCTTCAATTGTTTAGAGGCATATATTATCACCTTCACCTTTTGCATCAATATACCACCTAAACCCACTCTAAAAGCATTATAATACCACCAATGGCACTCCCTCCTCAGGCAAAGCAAGAATAGGTGTTGAAGTCATAAATCCTTGAGCTTTTGAAAGCTCACCTTACACTCCTCTGACCATTGAATGCCACATCCTTTTGAGTAAGTTTGGTCAACGAGGCTGCTATAGAAGATAATCCCTGCACAAGATATAGATATTACCCTGCCAAACCAATGAAACTCCAAATCTCAGTCATAGAAGTAGGCCTAGCCCACTCACGAACAACTTCTACCTTGGCTAGATCTACCATAATACCCTTTTTTTTCACAACATGCCTAAGGAATGCTACAAACTCAAGCCGGAACTCACACTTTGAGAACTTGGCATATAACTTCTCTTCCTTAAATCTCTGGAGACTGTCCTGAAGTGTTGAACATGCTCGGACTCACTATTGTAATAAACCAAGATGTCATCAATAAACACAATCACGAATATATCCAAGTAGGGTTTGAACACTTAGTTCATCAACTCCGTAAAATCACCCAGGGCATTAGTCAACCCGAATGACATACCACAAAATCATAATGACTATAATAGGTCCTGAAAGTTGTCTTTGGGATATCAGACTCTCGAACTCTCAACTGATGATAGACATACCTCAAATCAATCTTAGAGAATATTGAGGAACCCTACAATCGGTCAAAAGATTATCAATGCGAGCCAGAGGATACTTTTTCTCGATGGTCTATTTGTTCAATTGATGATAACCAATACACATACGCATAGCATCTTTGTTCTTCATGAATAAGATAGGAGCACCCCAGGGAGATACAATAGAATGAATGAACCCTTTTTTCAACAAATCCTCCAATTGCTCCCCCAACTCAACCGGAGCCATCTAATAGGGAGAAATAGAAATGGGCTTAGTGCTCGACTCCATATCAATAGCAAAGTCGATATCACGATCCAGAGGAGCACCCGGCAAATCCATTAAAGACATATCCATAAACTCTCTAGAAACCCTTATGGTCTCCAATGATGGTAACTCCTACGAACAGGCTTACATATAAGCCAAATATGACAGCATCCCTTATCCATCAACCGACAGGCATGCATATAAGAAATAACTCCCTTGGGATAGGAGCTAGGTGCTCCAATCCACACTAACTAAGGAAAATCAAGATAAGATAAGATCACAATCTTCGCATGGCAATCCAGAATAGCATGATGAGGCGATAACCAATCCATGCCCAATATCACATCGAAGTCTACCATATCTAATAATATCAAATCAGCAACGGTATTATTCCCCTTAAGGTGACAATACAACCCCGATACACCCAATTTACCATCAACGATTCACCTACCGGGGTGGAAACCTAAATAGGCTCAGCAAGAGGCTCATATATAATACCAAGACCTAAAGCAAAATAAGGTGACACATAAGAATGAGACGATCCTAAATCAAATAACACCTCAAGCAAAACGGTGGCATACTAGAACTATACCCGTAATAACCATATTAGAGGCTTCTGCCTCGGCTCTGTTTAGGATAACACTGCATACTCTATGCCCGCCGCTAATATGTGGGCCTCTATGGGCTCCACCTCTGGCTATACCACGACCTCCCATATTACCATGCCTTATACCCTCTAGCTGTTGGTGCTAGGGCTGGACGAGCTAGCTCAAATCTTGAAGCCTGGGCAGAAGGGGCACGATGTGGACAATGATGGGCCATGTACCCAATCTCATCACAATGATAGAAAGCCCTTGTTTCTTGCCTTTGAGATGACTATCTGGTAAAGCCACCACACCTGGCTGCCTTAAAAGAGCTATCATGGACCTTCTGCATAGGCCTAGATCTATCAAAACTATCAACTGCGAGAATGGTTGCATGGACTGGCACTGCCTAGTGGCCCTACCTTTGAAATTCTCTATCTTGTGGTGGGGGTCCACTAAACTGGCTATGCTGATGGAATCTCTTCTTGCCACCCTACTGGTCATGTCTAATATGCTTTATCATGTGAGTGTGATCCACCACACACTAAAATGTGCCACCATCTAGAACTAAGGAAGTCATGGCCTCATGAAGATACCTCGTCAATCCTTTGGCAAAGCGTCGAATCCTCTCGAACTCTGTAGGGATACTGGACAAGGCATATATAGATAACTCATGAAACTTGCCCTCATAGTCCAATACTAGAACAGAATTCTACTGAAGTCTATTAAACACATCTCAGTGGATGTCTCGGGGGTTGTATGGAAAAAACATCTCAAGGAATACCTCAGTAAACTGCTTCCAGGATAAAACTGGTGATCCAATGAATCTACGAGCCAAAACTAACCTCCACCACTCCTTAGCTAGGCTAGTGAACTGGTAAGAGGTATAAGAAACTCCATGTGACTTGAGGATGGCCAAATTACACAGATGATCCTAACACTTTCAGAAGAAATTATAGGCCCTATCATAAAGTATACCATCAAATCTTAAAAGTTCTAGTAGAATGAACCACTCAAAACTCTTATGCTCAGCAGTAGACATAGCAGGGCTAGCAGAAGATGATAACACTAAAAATCTAGGCGGTGCAATAGATGGAGACATAGTCAATCCCTAAAGATGTAAATCATAACTTGTTCAAGATTTTTGAGGTAGAAGCATAGAAGCCATAAGAGGATCCTCTAGGGATGACGAAGGTCTAACGTAAATCATGGCTAGAATAGTTTGAGCTATATAAAGGCTAACCGGCACTGTAGAAGCGAGGGCATCAAGAATAACTAGAGCTAGAGGAGCTCCCTCCAATCTAGATAATACCCGTAAAAATAGCTCCTAAACTAAGCATGTAGCATCAGGAGCTAAAGATGGTGGGACAAAGTCTATAGGCCTCTCTAATTTATAATCTGGCTCTATAGAATCTAATGGCCTGTTCTCGGGGCGAAGCTGCCCCTCTAGCATGTCCTCAGCCCCTGACCCTACCACGAACCCTACCTTGACCATGAGTGGGAGCCACATCAGTTGGCTCATGTTCTCCCACCGACCGTTGGGCTCTAGTATTGAGAAACTGCGCAGAAGGAGTAGATTAGACACTCTTAATACAATTGATATGAAGAAAACATGAATAGAAGAAAAACATGAAAGTTGTTCCTATCAAGTTCCTCGTAGTCCCCCGAAGATGGGTATGGACGTCTACATACCAATCTGCGAGACTCTACCTGTAATGACCCTTCAGGTCATTTCTATATTTTTTCGGCTACCCTAATTGTTGGAGCATCTTTATGGTGACCTTGGACCTTTTATGACTTTTTAAGGCTGTTAAAAAGGTTGTGGGTTCTTTTTGGTTGAGAATTATGCTAGTTTTCGAGTTGACGAGAGGTTAAAGCTGAAAAATGAGATTTTTGACAAAACCCTAGAAAATGGCCTTAGAATGGGATTTTGATGGTTCCACCAATTCTAGAATGGCCAATTTAGGTTACAAGGGTGATTGGTCCAAGGATGAAGGTCCCGGTATGATTTTGAGCTAAAAGTTGCACAACGAGTTCAATCAAAAATTAAGAAGTATGTTTCTATAAAAACTCAGCTAGTTGTGCTTGAAAAAGGAAATTTGATGGGGTGATCAGCTTTAAAATGTTGAAAATAGTCTAAAATGACCCTTCGTTAGTTGATGGGGACATCCAGTTGCATTTTGATGCCTGTGAGAAATGGGACCCTCATTTTTTGTAAGATGCTCCTTTGGAATTCTGACTGCACATTTGGATCCAGAATATTGTAATCCATGTGGTTGCACTACTTGTTTGCAAAAAATGGACATTGGATGGCCGGGGAGTGCCCCAGGGATGTTTTTGGCATTGCAGGTGCAACATCAAAAAATTAACCCTCCACGTTCATGGAAGGAAAAAAAGACGGAGCTCGCATTCGCGAAGAAGGCAGCAACCTAAAGCTCCAAATTCGTGCTGAATCATCCATGTTTGCAGAATACAACGAGAAGGTAGGCTCTATATAAATATCATCTTGTGAATAACAACTAACCAAAACTTCAAAGAAGCGTGGAAAGTGTTTCGGAGCTCTATTTTTGACGATTCATAGGTCCACATGACTTAGTTGTTTGCAAGGAACATCGTGGTGAAGTCAAATTTGGAATTTAGCACATATTTTAAGGTAACTTTGTTGATTTAGCTGATTACCCTCTCAGAATTTGTGAAAACTTTATGCGTTGATTTCTTAACCGATTCTTGATGGAATTAAGTAAAACTTGAACCTAAATTGTTCAACGTTTCGAGAGGAACACTAGGATACATTTGGTGTTAGCTTAAATTGTAAGGTTTTAAGGAATTTCAATCAACAAAGTTTTGAAAAGAATATTTTCTCAGTAAAGAATTTAATTCCATTTTTGGTCTTTTCTCAATCTTCTTAGGTCCATTTTGTGCCAATTTTTTGTCCATAGACTCGGGGTGATATGGGGACCATTTTTTAGGATTTCGAGCATGGGCCCTATTCTCCCCATTTTAGGTCCAATTGATATCATTTCACCTGTTTTTTAAGAAGTTACAGCCAATATGACTTATTAACCTTGAAAACTATATTTTAACAGTTGAATAGCATTGGGAAACAATTCAGAGGGGAAAATCTTAATTGGGTTGATTCGGGACGGGAGATATTATATCCATGTTGGCTAGGCTTTCTCTAAACCTTAGATTGAGTTGAAATGCATGCGATTTGAGTTGGAAAGTGTAGAAATATACTGTTATGGGTGGAGAAGCAGAATATGTGTTGTACATAGCTGGTTGTAATCTGTATGTGTTATATATATGATGATATGGGTGGGTAGTTGTTGTATGGAAGGTTATGTTAGCTATAGCTTCTATATTAACTGAATTCTTACACGGTATGACTACGAGAGGGCCTGAAGGGGCTAGCTGGAGCACCGAACATGTGATAGGTATGTACATTGAGCTTGACTCTTCCTTGTATACGTGTGCGATCTGAGGCTATCAAAATATACCATCTCATAAGGCTGACAAGTGATTACATGCTACCCTGTGCACTGAATCTAGTATTTATATTTACTTCTAAGGGTCCTAGGTAGTTGGCATATATAGGTATGATGTTGTTGTGGTTGTCTATATAGGTTCTGAGTACTTGTGGTAGAATTTCCCAATTAAACATGATTGTGTGTCTCCCTGTGGTTTATATGATCCTGTTTATTATTGTTATCTGTTATGTACTTGTGATATAAGCTAATGACTGGAGAAACACACCATATTCTGGAAACGATCATAGTTGTACTCTTGAAAGAGCCTTGTGACCTGTTATACAAAATGTGTTGCTATTGAGCCGGTAACAGGTTAGAAATGGGAGTGTGACCCTATTAGCGAGGTATAGGTAATAACCTATGGGCTTCCTAGGCTATCAGAGATAAGAAACTAGCTATATGGGTTAGTCTTAGGGACTGGCACTCTATTTTGAGAAGGGCACATTTTCAGTGGGTCGGCATATAGTTGCCTTAGGTAGTCTCTGTCATGACCTAGACCTAGGGCCTAGCCACAACACGGCGAATGCGACACTCAAAGGCATCCCATCCAATCCTCGTATTCATATCATAAGCATTCATAAGGTAAAATAAGCATACACAAGAGATAAATCAAGCGGAAATATATATAGGCAAGAGTATGAAAATATTTCATATCCATTTGTCATTATGCCTCTACATCAAATCTTGGCAGGGTCTAGCACATAGATCACTAGCTCACCCTCAAGATATACATCAAAAGTAAATGATAAAGTCTCAACATAAAAGAAACGGAAAGCAACATAAGGGTTTGTTCCAGAAGCATGGGAACTCACCAATAAGTCTTCAAGCTTAGGAATCCAAATGCTAGTCACTATATGGAATAATCTTCTCGTCGTCCATCCCTACATGGTTAGAACATATAGGCAAAGAAGTATGCGTCAACACATAAAATGTACTAAGTATGCAGGCATTCCATGAATCAAAGGACATCACAATAATATCAATATGCATAAATCATAATCAATTGGAGGAGGACATAATATGTATGAGCATGCAATCTAAAAATCATGAGAAAAAAAAATCATAAATCCATTCTTAACCTTAGAATACATATGTGGGAATAAGACCATAACCGACTTTAATAAGGCCATGCGGACTATTATATGGAATCTTGATGTTCACTCTACATCGAGCTAAGAGGAGTTTATTTTTTCCAAGGTAAACTCGATCCTCACCCTATAGGCTCTATCCTAGCACGGTGAGAACCTTATTTTGACTCCACCCTTTAGGCTCTATCCTAGCATGGTGAGTGTCCATCATTTAAGTTAATTAGATTCAATAGCAATCTTTTAAGTCATAAAACATGAACATCATTCCTATGGTGGCACATAGTTATGGGACTTGAGGATTTTTATAAGGACCCTTGGAGATAGTCCCCCCTCACACAAGTTCATTCGGGGTCAAGTCATATCCCACAGAATACATAAATCATACATATACATAGCTTTCAACATAGTTCATACTTTGTTTAAAATCATACTTTTGTAGCTTTTAAAATAATCACCATAGTCTTTCATTAAACATCATGTCATAAGAATAGTCCATCTACTTTACTTTCATCATAATATGAGTAGACATTCCCACCATAACATCATCATAAATATTAGGGTTTTCATCACCCTCTTTATCATAGCACCATCATAGCTTTCATAGCGTCATCATTGTCATAATATCATCATCATCATCATTTGAAACATGTTTTTCAAACTTAAATCATAGGCATACAAATACAGAGCTTTATCATTGGAGACTAGGGCTAAGTGTGGGCTCATGGACATTTGAGTCAAAATCATGCAATTGAGTAGGATTCGTAGAGAAAATATGTAATTGGAATCAAATTAGATCATTAATAAAGGAACCTATATCAAGTCATTAATCCCTAATCATGCATACTTTAAAATCACATACTTTTGCTTGAAAATCATATACATCATGAAACTCATTATAGTTTATGTATAATTAATCATAATCATCATATAGGAATCATAGTCCATGCATTAGGAATCATAGCTTAAAAACACATAAGAAACCATCATGAATTTTGATAAATAGGAAGGTGTTACTTTGGGCTTCATGGAAGAAGCTAATCCATAAATGAAGCCCTATATATCTCAGGTAGAATTCTTAAAATTGGAGAAGAAAATCTATAAAGCTTTGGCCAATTTTCAAGCTTTAGCTTCAATGAAACCCTTGACTTAGAGAGAGAATTATTGAGAACCCTTGAGAAAAATTTGGGAATTAAAATCTTTGAATGAGTTAAGAATAGGACTTTGTAGAGGTTAAGTCGGTTAGGGTAGTTAGAGTAGTCAAAACGATGTAGTTTCGGACTTGAACGGACTGGAAAAGTCAAAAATACCCTTCATTAAAATCTGTTGGAGTCATTCACGAAACCCCTTTCACGGACCGTGGAACGACTTATAGGTCGTATCTTGCCTCGTAGGTCAGGTTGTCACAAATGTTGGGCTACTGGATTTGCAGATTACTACCATGAACATGCAGCACAGCTCATAGATAAACTTACAGGCCATGAAATCCTTTGTAGAAAGACCCTAGACTTAGACAAATTTTGGTTCCTCAGGGCCTCCACCTACGAGACCTTTTGATGGGTCATGGATCAAAATATGAGCTCCTCTGATAAATCGTAATTGTATTTCCATAAATCTTTCAATTTTTTATTTTCACTGGGCACTTTCTATGATACCACCTACAACCTGGTGGTCCTTTTTACAAGCCGTAAGCTGGCTCATAAGTTCTGACCATCAATAAATTTTTTATGCTTCAGTTTTCCAGACCTAAAAACATGAGGGGTGTTACATTATCTCCCATTCGGGATCATTTGTCCTCAAATGAGACAGAATTATGCTTGAATAGAGTAGAAACACAGTCATCATCATAGCATATATGCAAAAATGCAACTTAATCATCATTTTCATAAAATCATCAAACTTATGCATCAAATATCATTCAAAATTATTTTATGATCATGCAAGCATGCAACTTAACAAGAGACACGTATTCGTGAGAATTTAAAGGAATGGTTTGTATTAAATACCTAAGGATTGAGTAAAAGGAAAGAGGTAAGGGTATTGCTTCATCATATACCGCCACAGCCTCCCAAGTCGCACTTTCAACTTGTTTGTTTCTCCATAACACCTTGACAGATATGACCTCTTTATTCCTCAATTTCTTCACTTACTAGTCCAAAATCTTAATCGGTACTTTATCACATGTCAAATCCTCCGCAATGGTCACATATTTCAATGAAACAATAGAATTAGGATCACGTAAGCATTTCCTTAGCATCGAAACATGAAATATTGGATGAACCATGGCTAACTCCATAGGCAGATCCAATTCATAGGCTACCTTCCCAACTTTCTTCACTACCTCATAATGTCGCACATACGTAGCATTCAATTTGCCTTTCTTGCCAAAATGCATTACTCCCTTCATTGGAGATACCTTCAAATACACCCAATCACCTTTATTAAATTCTAGTTCTCTCCTCCCCATATCGGCATATGACTTATAATGAGTTTGGGCAACTTTCAATCTTCAGCTTATGACTTTCACCTTCTCCATAGCATTAAGTACCAAATCTTGTCCGAGTAAGGATATTTCTCTAACTTCAAACCATCCCACTGGTGATCTATACTGTCTACCATATAAGGCTTCGAACATAGTCATACCAATACTTGGATAAAAACTGTTGTTATAGGCAAATTATACAAGAGGTAAGTCATCATCCCAACTTCCTTTAAAGTCATGCAAACAAGCCCTTAACATATCCTCCAAGGTTTGTATTGTCCTTTTGGCTTGTCCATCCATTTGAGGATGAAATGCGGTACTTAATTTTACCTTCGTACCAAGACCTTTTGGAATGACTTCCTAAAATAAGAAGTAAATTGAGCACCTCTATCCAATATAATGGAAATGGTACCCCATGCAACTTCACCAATTCATGGAGATAAACCTTAGCTTAATCCTCGGCATTTTAAGAAGTCTTTACCGGCCAAAAAGTAGGTTGTTTTCGTCATTCTACATAACTACCCATATTGAGTCAAATTGATTTCGCTATCTCCCATTTCTAAGTTGGTATCTCAATATCTTGAGTCAAACCACCAAGTCTTTGATGTTTTACCTTTACTTGTTGACAATTTGCATATTTCATCACACACCTTCCTATGTCTTTCTTCATGCCATTCCACTAATGTACGTCTTTAGTGGATCCCTAATGAGTGAATTGGAATTATGAGATTAATCAAGTATCTTTTCCCTTAGTCCATCCATATTAGGTACACACAATCGCCCTTGATAATGCAATACTCCATCTCTCCCTTATGAGAAGACTTCCACCTTTTTATTAACCACTAACTTCTTAAACTCCACTAAGATAGGATCCACAACTTGCTTTGCCTTAATTTCTTTCATCAGAGACTAATCTTCCCAGTTAGGTTCTAACACAACACCATCACTCAGGCTATTCAACCTTACACCCAAGCAGGCCAAACAGTGAAATTCTTTGACCATTTCCTTATTTCCATCTTCAACGTGTGTCATGCTGCCCATAGACACTTTGCAAGGGTGATACATCACACTTATGTCATAATCTTTCAGAAGTTCCAACCACCTTTTTTGTCTTAAGTTCAAATCCCTTTGGCTAAACACATATTGAAAACTCTTGTGGTCAGTGAATATATCAACATGTACTCTATATAGATAGTATCGCCAAATCTTTAGTACAAACACAACAGCCCACAACTCAAGATCATGTGTTAGATAGTTCTTCTTGTGCACTTTCAATTTCCTTGAAGCATAGGCAATGACCTTTCCATCTTGCATAAACACACAACCCTATCCTATATGTGAGGCATCACAATACACAACAAAACCATCCTAAACTTTGGGAAATGTCAAAACAGGAGCAGAAGTAAGTCGATCCTTCAACATTTGAAAACTCTTTTCACATTCATCAGACATTCGGAATCTTGCCTTCTTTTGGGTCAACTTTGTCAAAGGAGAAGCAATGGAGGAAAATCCCTCAACAAACCATCTACAGTATCCCACCAAACCCAGAAAGCTTCTAATATCGAATGGAGATAATGGTCTAGGCCAATTCTTCACAACTTTTGTCTTCTTTGGATCGACCCTAACAGCATCACCTAAAATAATGTGACAAAGAAAGGCCACCTCTCTTAGCCCTCAACAAGTCTGACAGTCTTGAGAGTAGGTTGGAGCAACAAGAAACTACCTCTTGATCTATCATAGGATCAGTTTGAAAGGAAATAGGAACATCAACAGGATCTGGGCTCACAACCTATACACAAATGGAAAAACAAGGGTGAGTACCAATAAGTACCCAACAAGAACACTGATATGCATGTAGAAAATAAAGAACAGGTACTCCTTCTATCCTAACCACATACCTCTAAAACGACTAACATGCACGCAGAAAAGGCCAGTATATACATAATAAAGATATTTATACAAACACAGTCTCAATACACATATTGCCTCAACCGACTAATCTCAATAGTATATAAGAACATAGTCAATCAACATTTCACACTTGGTACAAAGTAACACATTGAAAATATGGAATGAAATAGTATGATTTGCCATGATATGCAAGCAACATAATGCTAGGTCAAATAATTGTGATGCATATCTATTCTATGATACACAACCACTAATATAATCAAACTAGAACACATGGGGGACACACATGGACCATATATCTATTATAACCATTTCCCTTTGGCATTTAACTTTCATATCTAGCCAGAACCATTTTCCTTCGGATTTTCATTTCTTTTTTTTAGACAGAATTATTTCCTTTGGCTTATCATCAACAATGGGACATCAAGCAATATATCATCACAATACAATAATCACATTCATAAGCGTGAGAGTATGTAACATGTCCACATAAATTATTTATTCAATAATCGAACAATCAATTTTCATTGTTCTTTTCACACTTGAATCATTATAAAAGCATAACACGATAGTTACATCATATCATAACTCAAGTTCTCAATAGTCATTTTGCCATCATAGTTTAGAACTACTCCTTATTGAATCCGCATTTTACTAGTATTCATTTTAACAACCTCAACAAACGTTGATTATACAAACTGGCTCAACATCACATATAGAGTACATCAATAGACATTTCCACATTAACATGGACAAGGTTCAACAATAAGATCAATATGAACGATCCTCACTTTCAACAATTGGGAATTACAAGTTCAAACAACATTATCAACTCAAGGATCACTAATATTAATGAGTATGCACCAAGTTAAGAGTCAATTCATACACACTACCACATGAACACCCCCATTACCCCATCATATCCATTAAATTAACACTAATCCCAAGTATATAAAGAAAGGAAGATACCAAATTTAAATAAACTCAGGAAGGTTTAGAAATCCATTGCCTCGAATTAGCCAAATAATCATTCCAACAAGAGTGTCTTCCCCTTTCAAATTGAATTCAACATAACACAGTCTAGCCAAAAATAAGTTCACAATCACATTCCACGATTAATAATCCCAAAATCAGGCAATTTAGGGAAAAGGGCAAAATCGTTTAGAAATTTAATACCAGAAATCGAAGGCAAAATTTGAAAAATTTTATGTAAAAATGTTCCTCACGTGATCAAAATCCATTAGTGAAAATAAATTCAAAAATAGAGCTAAAATGAGCTCATACCATTTTTGTGAAAAATCCAAGTCCAAAAATAATTCAAATGTTCTCAATTGAAAACTTCAAAATTGAAGTTAAATCAAGGAATAATTAATGGATAATGAAGAGGGGAGTTGATAATACCTTTTTTAGTGGAATCTCTTCGAAAAATCAAGTGCAAATCATCCACGCCGAGCTCTCAAAGTTCAAAAATGGAGAAAATACTAAAACCTGGTAACCAGGTCCTGAAAACTAGGCCTCTAATGTCACTAAAGCGACACTCATAGAAAAGGGCGGGCTTCGCTAAAGTGAAGCTTGATCGCTTTAGCGGTCCTTGCTATAGCGAGCCCTGACTCACATTAGCAACCAAAACCTCGCTAAAGCAAGGTCTACTGCACCACAAACACGAAAATTTTACAAATTCAACAAAAGCTCATAATCAACCTTCAAGATTCATTTGAAACTCTATACACACAGATCATATATTTAACTCTATTTAAATCGACATTCTGAACTCAATGGAATTGTCAAAAATCAAATTTGAGGTCTCCTTGACCTAAAATCTGATTAGATGCAACTAAACTAATTTAGGCCAATTGAAATATCAAAATGCTATCAGAAAACCAAAAAGATTATGTCAAGGCTCATTCTAGCACTAAAATCACCTTCGGGGATCAATGAAACCATCGAAAATCTAATTTGAGCACCAAAAATTAAAATATTGTCCAAAGTCATACTTTAACTCAATTTTCAACTTTGCATCTAAAATCCACATAACAACTCCAAATCTGAGTTTGAAAATTCTCTAGATCTATTTCCATATTCCAAAACTGATGGAATCGATGAAATTTTATTCCGAGACTTGAATCTTCGAATGACTCAAAATTTTAAAATTAAGCGACTTAAACCTTCGAAAATCTAATCTTTAGAAAATATCAATATTTTATAAGATTTTCAAAAATCAATCAAACATGGCTCGAAGTCGTTATCGAGAGGATTAAAATGATAATTTTATCAAAATACCAAAAATGACCTTCAGGGTCATTACATGTTGTCTAGATTATATCGAAGCTTGACGGTTCAAAGATATCAAATCTATTGATTAATTAAGTATAACAGCATACATTCATTACGAAAAGTTTAAAGAGAAATCTACTTATCAACATGCAATTAATCATTCATTGTAAGATACACATTAATCCCCTTTTTCAAGTCATTTTTCATTCGTGTGGGAGATTGTTGGGTTATAAAAGATATGAATGAAAAATGAAGAATTGTGACTGTTTCTAAATATTATGACTTTTCTAAAGAGTACTGACTTTTTCTGAAGAGTTATGATTTTTTTTGAAAGGTTATGACTTTTTCAAAGAATTTTTACTTTCAAAAGGGTCATGACCTTTCAAATAAGTCAAAATAAGCACATGTTCATACTATCATTTGTTGTCTATAAATAGAGGGAATTTCTCTCATTTTTCAATAATGAATTTTCTGAATGTCTTTTTCTTGTGCACAAATAAATTCTAGTATACTTTATTGTTATTGAGTGATCTTTGATACCATGGTTTTAGCCTTTTAGGTACCCATACACTGGTGAATAAGATCGCTCTATCTTAAAATATATAATCCATAAACTTTAAGTATTTGAGGAGAATAATTCTCTTAAGAAAACATGTGTATTTAATGGGCTTGAATTTCTTCTTTGATAAAAATATTTTTAGGTTCATTTCTGTTTATTGATTTAGAATTTTTTAATTTTGAAATATAAATTTACTATTTGCCTCTAAAGTTTCAAAATATTCGGTTCTTAGTATTTTAATAATACAAATTAACAACAATAATGACATAAAATTGATGAATTATTAATGAAATAAGTGACTTCATCTTTGATCTATATGAATATTTAAATCCAATTTAACTATCCAAAGTAGAAAACTAAACATGCCCAATAATTCATTTTCGAAATTAACATAATATGGTAAAAATCCAACTTTTTTATTTCTTTTTTAGTGAAAAAAATTAACAAAAAAAATGTGGAATCAACAACATCAGCAGTCGCAACAAATATAAGCAATGAAGCAAGTTTGTTAGATTTCAAGGAGTTTGAGTTTTGTTGGGAGTTTCTGTAGAGTAGATGAAGAAAAGTCAAAATCTGTATTTTTCAACTTTAAAGCTTAGGAAGAAAAGATTGAAAATATGGAACTTAAAGTTCGGAAGAAAGTTTTTAATACTCTATAAGTTGAAAAGTCAAAATGAGAAAGAAAATGCAAGAAAACAATTTCTGGTGCAGGAACCACGAGCCTAGTCTACAGCTAATAAACAGTTCTAATGGACGTAGATAGGGGTTAGAGGATGGACTTAGGATTTAGAAAAATCTTAGAGAAATTGGCTGATTTATGAGTGGGTTGTACTAGTCATGATTGGATATACCGCTTATAGATCGAGCCTGTAGATGAGATTTTCATAGTAGAAAAAATGGGACTTGATCGGATGAAACAAAGTAGGATAATAATAGCTTTCACGGCTCATAGACATGGATTTTATAACCTAGTTACACTTAGAAAAAGTTTTTACAACCATATACGAAGTTGTTTATGACTCGTAGAAAGGAATAAGGGTCATAATCCTTGGCTTGTAGGTTGGTATTAAAGGGTGAAAATTTTACCAAGTATTAATGGGTTTTATGAAGGATTACTACAGTTCGTGAAATGGACCACAAGCAATATAAAGGGATTCATGGAGCTAAGTTAAAAGGGGTTCAAAGGAAGGGCATGAAAGATCTAATCTACGGACCCACAAGTGGTCCATAGTAATTTACACGGTCGGTAGTTCTTAGTTGTAGGTCAACTTCAGAAGCCTTCTTTTCTTGCCTGATTTTCATGGACTGCCTTCCATAGATCATACAAGGATCTGTGACCCATATACCTTATTTGTGATTTTACTCTGGCAAAATTTAATGAAGGATATATTTTAACCTAACCCCTAAACTATGTTGTTTTGATCCTATAACTACTCCTGTCCCAACCCTCTCAATTTTATCTCGTTTGGACCTAAATCTCTCAAGCACACCAATTCTCTCAAGTTTCTTCCTCATCGAACTCTCATTGATGATTCAAGTTAGGGTTTTAATCTCCATCATTCAATTTCTAATTTTCTTCAAGTATTATCATCCAAAGTATGTGGATATTTATCCATGGGTCTCTTTCACCCGTGGAACCCAAAGAATTCCTCACTTTTTCATCAAATTCCAAGTATGAAATTTTTGTGGGTTTTATGATCTCAATTCTAACGACATGAACTATGATTTATATTATCATTATTTATCTAATTATGCATGAATTGTTATTAACTGTATGATTTCTATAGTTTTATAAGTGAATTCTGTTACATGCTATCTAGGGTCATGAAATTGATTAAGAGTTCTTTAAATTTTGATTCAATTGATGTTATTTTACATGATTATGCATATTTTCAATCCAATTTTATTCTTCAAAGCAAAGTTCATGTGAACCCATGATTTTTCCTCGTTTTTCTTACAATTCATGATTATGAAATTACAAGTCTTCAAGCAAATTTATGAAAAGGGAGGGATTTATAATGATTGAAGGCCTATACTCATATTACATGAATCGCATGAAAATGAGCTATTGTATAAATAAGTTTCCATGATTTTTGGTTGGTAGTTATGTATTGTCATTCCTACATGACAAGCTTATGAAAATTATGAACTATAATTTATGACAAGCTTATGAATTCATGATAAGTATGACTCATATTTCATGGAATTTTGACTTAGCACTGGGTGAACTTTGAGGTGGGACTCAATCCAAGGGGTTCTTAGTAGCAATCTCTAGTCTCATAACTATGTGCTACAGTAGGATTATTGCCAATATGGTATAGCTAGTGGATCCACATATAGCAAATGTTCAAGGCTACCCACCTAGCGGGATAGAGTCTACCTTGGCAAGTAAATTTTTCTTTTTCTATTGCATATGGAGACATAGGGATTTCATATTATAACACACATGATTTTATTATCGGTTACATTTAATGTTATTATGAAGACTGCTAAGATGCCTAATGATTGGAGGATTACAATGGTTCCATTGTACAACAATAAGGGTGATACTTAAAATTGTAAAAATTACAGGGGTATCAAGTTGTTAAGTCATACTATGAAGTTCTAGGAAAGAGTGGTGGAGATGAGGGTGAGAAAAGGAGTGTCTATTTCACAGGATCCATTTGGATTCATGTGAGGCGGTCGACTACTGAAGCAATTCATCTTGTTCGGAGATTTGTGGAAAATATAGGAAAAGTAAGAGGGATGTTCATATGGTGTTCATTGATCTTGAGAAGGCCAATAACAAAGTTCCAATGAATGTTTTATGGAGGTAGCTAGATGAAAGGTGTTCCAATGGTTTATATTAGGGTGATAAAAGACATGTACGATGAGCTAAAACTCGGGTAAGAATGGTTGGAGGAGACTCAGAGTGTTTTCCTATTGAGATGGGACTTCATCAAGGATTTGTGTTGAGCCCTTTTCTTTTTTCCTTAGTAATAGATGAGCTAACATGGTCTATTCAGTAGAAAGTCTCATAGTGTATGCTATTTGCGGATGATATAGTATTGATTGATGAGACACACTTTGGAATCTAAAGGGTGTAAATTGAGTAGGACCAAAACAAAATACTTGAAGTTAAAATTCATCATTGTGAGGGATGAAGCGGACATTGAACTAAAGCTTGTACTCAACCTATTCCCAAGAGAGAAAATTTTAAAATAACTTGGTCTATCATCCAAGGTAGTAGTGATATAGATGATGATATCACTTATCATATTGGATCAGCATGGATGAAATAGAAGCTTGACTATGTTGTATTGTGTGATAATAAGATACCACCTAAACTTATAGGTAAATTTTATAAAATGGTGGTTAGATTGTCATTGCTATATGGGGTAGACTGTTGGCCAGTCAAAAACTCACATATCCAGAAGGTGCAGGTTGCCGAGATAAGGATGTTGAGATAGATGTGGTCATACTAGGAGTGATAAGATTAGGAATGAGACTATTTGGGGGTGGATTCTGTGGCAGGCAAAATTAGAGAAGTGAGACTGCGATAGTTTGGGCATGTGTAGAGAAAAAGTGTCGTCACTCCTATCAGGAGGTGCAAAAAGTTGAATTTAGGGGTAACACGGAGGGATAGAGGTAGACCAAAAAATTATTGGGAGGAGGGGATTAGATAGGATATGGCAAAACTTTATCTCACCGAGGATATGACCTTAGATAGAAAGGAGTGGAGGTCGCGCATTAGGGTAGAAGGTTAATAGCTAGTAGAGGTAGGATGATGTTTGGCCTTGTGATATGGTAAGTTAGTAGGATTTATCGTGTCTTTATATTTTATATTGTCATAGTCTGTCTTATATTTGTTACTTTTATTGTATTTATATATTATCATTAGCGCCCCACCTTTATTGTCCATCTTTATTTTTATTATTCTTCTTATATCTAACATCTTTTTTTTTTGTCTTGATATTTTGAGATGAGGGTCTTCCGAAAACAGTCTATCTATCTTTATGAGGTAGTGGTAAGATATGTGTACATTTTACTCTCCTAAGACCCCACTTGTGGGAGTCCATTGGTATGTTGTTGTTGTTGTTTATGGTTATATCCCACGGATGTATGGTTCTTTTATGATACATTATTTGGCTAAATAAAATGACCCGTGCAGTGTTGTAGCTAACGCGTTAAGTATCCCGCTTGGGGAGTAAGTTCGCAAGAATAGTACTTACTTTTACATGACTCTCTTATGACTTCCTTGTGCATTGGACACTCTCATATTTACTTATGCTTTTAATTACTTCTCTTATTATGTGATTTACTTGGTCAATTTCATGACACAACTTTGTGATTTCATTGCATTGCCTGCATACTTAATACATTTCAATGTATTAATGCATACTTCTTTTCCTCCATTGTGTTATAATTTAGGGGAGGGTTCTCATCCTACACCTTACTCACGTAACTAGCTTTGGTCCCTATTGAAGATTGGTGGTGAGTCATCATGCTCCGAGGGCAAGCCTAATTCTATTCTTTCCCTTGTCATTTTAGCTTACTTGAAAACTTGAGACTGTTTCATTTCCTTTCTTTGAGGGTGGGCTAGGAACGAGTCCTAAGCCCTCGCCTATGTTAGTTCATTTATAGGCATGTTGGATTGTACGGAGTCTATGTTGTCTTCTTTTGACTTTTGATACTTCTTTCTTATTGAAGTAGTTGAGACTTGCTTTATCTTTCGCTTATTGTAGATATGTATTGATACTTTACTTATCTTGTGTATGCTTATGATATGCTAAGAGGCTTGATTAGGATTTGCTCGGAAATTCTAATCGTCGTGTCACGTCTAGGGCTAGCTTGGGTTGTGGCAAAGTTGAAGCTCAGTTGTGTTGTATTGAAGAAGAAACTAGGCATTTGTCTATTATACTGAATGCTTGTCCTTTTTTTTCATAAAAGAATACAATTTTCTTGAAATTTAGTGTTAAAGTTGAGATTTTTGGTGAGATTTCTGTATATTTTTAGATTACAGATTGGTTTTTTCCCTTAAATATGACATTTTAATTTTCTCTTCATTTGTAAAATTTGAGCTGGAAATTTGCCCTTAAGGTTGAAAAAGAATTTGTAAGGGTTCTGCATACTTGAAAATTAAGGATTTGTGTGTGCAAGTATTAAGTATGAGATTTTGATTTTAGCCCAAGAACTTAAAATAGGTTTTAGACTTGTCATGAGGCTTGTTTAGTGTTATTGACAAAAAAGCTCACAACTTTCTCTTTATTATTGGATTTTCAGCTAGAAATTTAGCCTTAAAAGTGAAATACTGCTTTATTGGGATATTTTTTACATACTTGAATATTAAAAATTGAGACTCGACCTGTAGACAGTGATACTGCACTATCGTTAATCATAAATACCTTAAACTATATTCTTAGTTTAGTTAGTGTCGATTATCATAAATACCTTTGTATAATCATGTTAAGAAACTTCTTTACCTAATGCTTTTTTATAGACTATATTGCGAGTGTATATTATTTCACCCATATAATTAATGAAAATTGTAAAAAGAAAATGTAAGGCCAACTAATATGATCTTGTTTTGGCAACAGATTTAGTCGATCCGATCTTAATGAGAACTCTAATTATTTTTGTGATACGATTTGAGGATGTAGTTGTAATTGAGTATAGATGTATTTAAGGGATAAGATAAACCAATAAGGTAGCAGAAGAGAGTAATGACGTTGTACCATACCCCTACCCAGTAAGGCCCCATAAGTAATGGGTAGTGCTTATAGTAAAATTCTAAGTTGGTGATGAGAGGGTGTTTGCAGTATTTGGTGTGCAATTGTACCTATAAAAGTTGAAGGGGTTTACAGTATTTGGTGTACAATTGTACCTGTAAAACTTGAAGATCATAAAGCCTCAAAAATGGTGGGTACGGCCTATATTAAAATTCTGATTTGATTATGAGAATGGTATGTAGTAGTTGGTGTGTAATTGTATAGAACCAATATACATAATAAGTAACAGTTACTTTACAAATGTATGGAGCTGTAGAGTTTGAAGATGGCAGTACCATGAAGATGAGTGGAGAACTGAATCAGCAAATAACTTTTCAGAAGGAATGTAAAACATGCAAGAGGAGTATGCATCTATGTAGTTATATGTCCCCATTTCAACATACATTTTACTTTGGACCAAGGTTGCTATCGTTGGTTGCTTCAGGAGGTGAATCTGATGAAAGATTCGGAACAATTGAATGGGAATTTAATTTAGCAAAGTTTATTTGTATTCATGGTAGTTGGTGTTTGAAAATTTTGAGCTACAGAAGTCAAGGATGCCTGGAGCAGGAGAACAACACATGGTAGTTGTGATTCATTACTCATGAATGGGAATTCAATGTAACAGAAAGTTTGTTTGTACTATTTATAGTTAGCGCTTGATAATTTGACACTTTAGATTCAAAGACGGTTATAATTAGAGTAGAGTAGATATTATATGCATCAGATCTTTACAGATGAATGAAAATTTACTTTAGTAGGTAGTTTGATTCAAATCTTTATAGTTTGCCTTTGATGAAGAAACACGGAGGGAACTGGTAAAACTTGAGTTTTGAAGAGGTGACACGAAGGGGATTGTGAGGGTGTTGTTTTTTGGAGGAGTCTAGGTTGATGTAGAAAATCTGAAGAGTTGCATGGATACAAGGGATAGGGGCTTAAACCTTTTCACAATTCAGGATGGGGGCTTAATTACTTTTAATTTGAAAAGTTAAAAGATATTTTCACGAGTCAGTATAATTGTACATTGACTGGAAAAAAAAATTGACTATGATTTTGATTTCATAATATACCACATCAACATAGAATTTGAGATTTGGTAAAGGTCTAATTGAACTTTTGAATGCCATAACCGTTCTTCTTAAATGAATAAAATGTACCAAAAGAATTATTATAGGTTCCAAATGTTCTACTGCATGTGTAAAAAATATCTGATCGATTTTGATATATATATATATATATATATATATATATATGTAGTATGAATTATCATTATCATGCATGGATGCACAACTAACTAAGATGTCCATATTGTAATCTTTCATCTCCATAGAATTGTAGTATCACAAAGAAAAAACCTACGACATGTATAAAAAAAAAAAAATATCTCCCAACGTCAATACTATACACCAGTTTTGTTTATGTTGTCTATTCATCTTATTGTTCATTATAAGACATGTCTAATTTTCTAAAAGCAATGTCATTAGAGTAGGATGATGACATCAAGTTTTCATACTTCTATTTTGAAAGTAGAGTCAAGTAGTCTATGGCACATTTATGTGTTTGTAAATCTTTATTATATGAAAATGTGCACTAAATATGAGATACAAGAAGCATAGAAGGTGAAAGTCCACAGTTAAAATAGGCTAGAATCACAAAAAAAAACTGATTAAAAAATGCTAGGATATATAATAGTGAAAGGGTCTTCTTTTGAATTTTTAGTATGATGAAATTCTTAAGCATCCTCATCAATTGCAACTTCTTCTTTTCTCTGTTTGTTACAATTCCTTATTCACATTGAAACTATTTGAATAATGTTAAGTCCTAAAAATAATTTACGGATATTATAGAACTCGGTCGAATTGTGACAAATTATTTAGACTGTTATCTATAGCGTTAGCCACTTATTCAAAATACTCCACAAAATGATTAAATTTATATTTGGATTGAACAAAGTTAGACAACAAAGCAACCTATAATTATAACACAAAACTAAAATAGCGAGTAATAAACGAAGAGTGGAGGAAGGAAAAACTCATCGAAATCTAAAATTATACATTCATAGTCAAAATAAAACTTATTTGGTGAAATTTGAGAGAACATCAAAAGTATAATAGGCATGAAATAAGATATAAAATAGTGGCAGACCAACCATGTAAAGCATCTATTTACATGTTTTAAAAAAAAATCATAAGGGGGGAAGTACAAATGTTCAAGTTAGAATGCAAAAGTTGAGATTAGATCAAGTAAAGCAGAGAAGTAGTGGGGAGGAAGTCACCATGTAAGATTCTTATCAACGTTACAACAGAAGGATTGAAAATGCAAAAAATAAAGAAAATAAAGAATACCAAATTTAACATGAAAAAATCCTTCAAACTGAAGGTAACAACTAAGGGATTGCCGAGATTCAAATCACTCCACTATAACAATAAGTGGGTTACAAATATTCCTCTAAATGGCTACACAACAATTGTCAAGCAAGGATAAGTAAAAGCTACACCAACAAAAAGAAGTAGGAAGAAAAACATCCAAATCAGAGCTACTGTTCGGGATCCAAAATAGGATATCATTGACCTCCAAATCCGATCTCCACCATTCAAGTCAAAGACCAAGATGTTAGAATTGCTCAGTCAAAATTTCAGCCTGATCCAACGGTTAACGAGTAAGAAAACACAATTTGAAGGCTGTTGGTCGAAGAGGAAAAACTGTTGCGGAAAACACCCTTTTCTTCTCTTTTCTCTCTTGATGAAAGCTCTCTCAAAGACCTCTCTTATGTGCTAATATCTCTCAAAGATGAATATAGTGATCCATCCATAATTCTTTCAAAAGTTATCCTATTTATAGATAATGAGTTGTGCTTTTAAGCCAAAACAAACTCCAAATAAGACTATTCTAATCCTTTTCCAAATAGGATTAGAATTCCATTCCTTCTCCAAATTTGTAAGTGTAATTTATGGGAGAAGGACCAACATTAAGGACAATAACCAGCGAAAAAAGGGAACTAGAAGGCATACATGTTTGTTTCACTTAGAAGTTAGATGTTTGGTGGGACAATATCATCTATGTTTGTTTGTTTTAAAGAGAGTGAAGCCATAAGTTGCATCTCTTCGGGATTAGGTGAGAATTTAATCTTGAAAGTGATGACTATTCGTAGGAGTTTGTAGCGTGATATTGCATAGTTGGTAAAGTTCCAACGGATTAAAATTTAACTGCTTTGAGTATTTTAAATTACGGTATTATAGTAATTTGACTTTAAGATTTTGAAAGTTCATGCTTTTAAGGTAACTAGTTTCACGTTAGGTGCGTTGCACGTGTATTTTGAATTATTTTATATTTTGAATGAGCACACAACATATTTGATGCATGATTTTTGATCCATAACAAAAGATAAACCATATTTAAAAACACATTTTTAGTGATCTGGTAATTGAGCTCAAAATGATTAGATATAGTACAAACATGCAAGATAAACAATCAAATTTTCATAATCACCTTATTCATTTTGGTCTATAAGCTACAAATTAAACATATAACTAAGTGGATCCCACCCAAAAGAGAGTTGTCTATTTAAAAGAAAAAAAAATGTGAAATTAAATTGAAGCATGATATGCAAATGAGCATTAAAATATTTCTATTTTATGTTTTTTTTTTATACATTATTGATCTTCTTCTTCATTTATTTTTAACAAAATGTTAAAGTTCTTTTTTTCGTCGTATCTACTTTTGTTGGGGAAAAGACAGAAAATTGAATTTCTCCATCATACAAAATGCAACATTCATTTCAATAAGCATTTTATTTTTTCCTTAAAATAAAGTCTTTTGGTTTATAGTTTAAACTCTTAATCCAACAATTATTTCGTGAACTATTATTAATCGTTAAAAAAAGATTCACTTTTGAAAACAAATGAGTAAGGTATGTTTCTCCATCTATTATCATTTATTCCTTTTTACTATCATATTGTTGAAATTAACAATGTATTTATAGGTTGAGGCATGGATTCGCGTGAACCCATGATTATTATTTTCTTAATAATGTTAGTATTAGTATATTCAAAATAAACACTTTTATGTACAGTAATATCATATTTTAAAATTTTATTTAAATATATGCGTGTGAAAAAATGGTATGATGATTTATTGGATGCATATTCACAAATAAAATTGGAGTTTTATGTTTCACATTTATCTTCTTCCCCACTCTCCCCTCTAAGGAAGGTTCAAATCTCAGATTTTTTCTTTTTGCCCAAACACAAGGATGAAGATGTCTCATGTTTCCACCTTCTTTTGGGTTTTTTGTCCATTGATGTTTTGGTTCTTCTTTTGTCATAACCAATATAATTCAATAAATTAAACTTAGCAACAATAGAGGATGTAGCTTGGGTTGAATAATACAGAATATGGATGATTACTGGTAGTATTGAAGTGCATGAGAAAGATGAAAATGGGGTTTGTGATGTCAAGTGTTGAGGGTTATGTTAGGATTGTTTCATATATCTATCTTCCAGTTTTACTTGTATATATATATACAAATCTTCTGGACACTCTTATGCTTGCTTCAATTCCAATGTCCTCTCGGCCTTTTTTCCAGCCTTTACATATGCAAAATATGTGAATAATCTACCATTTGTTGCAATACTCCTCTTCTTCCAGTAATGTTTACCCTATAAATAATATGACTGGAATAGGAAATGCAAAAACAATAATTAATACAAAATACACATACATTAAGGGATTGTATTAGAAATCATATAATAAAATTTTGTGACAATTGCGGTAAAAATGAGGCAATTAGTTTTTGGTGTTGTGTTATGTTTAAAAAGTGAAATTTTGTAAAGCAATAGTAGGTAGGCGTGTATCCTTAGCTAACTGTAGTAATGTACAAAATATTTCAAACCCGAGTTTTTTAGTTGAGCTGCTTCATGCAGATTTTCACTAACAATTTAACATATATTTTTATATCATCTTGATATAAAAGAAAAATTGCAATTCTTATAGTTTTTTAATGTCTAAATTTTAATTTTAAATTTAAAAATTATTCAAATTGACCGCAATATGAAAACTAAAATGAGATAGAGAAAGTATCACTTAATGAAGGAATATCGTATATAACAATTAAAATGGGACGGAAGAAGTATCACTTAACGAAGAAATATTGTATACTTTGTTTGTGAAATAGATATTCAGTAAAATATTATATATTAATGAATAAAATGTAAATAATATAAGGTATGATAGAAAGAAAATATTTGATAAGAAAATGTCAAGCTACAAAGAAAATGAAAAAAAGGAATATCAAAAAATAGTTTTACACATTGAAGTAAAGCAAATACGGCATACTAAATAATAATCCTAATAAGGAAAAGTGAAGAGGAAGATAACCCTTTGTCACTTCTACAAAAAGTGTCACAACACTGAGCTACCTACTAACCTTCTAGCGTAATTATTGTTATCCACTTCCTATTTAGATTCACGCCTTCAGTAAGATTATGTTATATCATATCCTGTCTAATTCTAGCCCCCCACCCCCACCTTGTGCGCCTCTTTCGATTTTTCTTTGACCTACCTCTACCTCTCCAAACTCATGTTACAACCAACCTCTCATACCCCCTCTTCATATGTCTAAACTATCTTAATTTTACTTCCCTTGTCATGTTTGCCATTGATGCACTCCCACTTACCTGTGTAACTTCACTCATAATTATTTATCTTCTCGTATGCCCCCAAATACATCTGAGCATTTTTGCATTTGATACATTCATCTTATGAACGTGCACATTCTTACTTGGTCAACACTTTGTCTCATACAATAATGTCGGTCTAACCACCACTATGTAGAATCACCTTTAAAATCTTGGAGAGGATTATTATCACATAGTACCCTAAAAGTGAGTCTTTATTTCACCAAGTCCAATCTAATAAAATATACAACATTCTCATATATTTTTCTGTCTCATTGGATTATAGAACCAAGTTACTTGAAGTATTCTTTCTAAGATGTGATTTGTATATCGATCCTCACTTTTACCTCCGCTTCAACATTACATCACAAAACTTGAACTCCTAATTCTCTATATTAATTCTACTTAAACTTAAAACTTTTAGACTCTAGAGGACGTATTCTCAAACCTTCAACTTATTGTTAACTCTATCGCACTTTTTGAGAACAAAGTCCAAACAAATATAAAGCACTAATTGAAAATAATTTCAAATTATTGATAATATCAAATAATAATGGTAATCATGATAGAATGTTTTGAAACCCCTAAACTCAAAATGTAGAGTACTAAATAGCCTTTGTTTGAGAATCTAAAACTAACACATAAAAGGAGACATATGTCTATCTAATAGCCAACATGTAAAGTCCATTTCCTTTCGTGTCTCTTTTTCAATTTCTGGATCTCCGTATCTTCTTCTTTAAATATATCCAGATTAGCTAAAGAATTTTATTTTCCAAGTTTAAAAATATTTCAGTATAGAGGACAAAAAATATTAATGGTTAATGAAATGATTTTTAAAAAAAATATCAAAGTGTTATGAATTGTTTGTGTGACTTGAGTACAAGATTAAAATGCTAGAATAATAAAAGATCAAATTACTGAAAATGTAATATTAAATCCTGAGAAAAACAATGACAATGTTCTAGTGTCTTTTCATTTTTGTAGAGTAATTAATTTTAAAAAGGCATTTAAGTAGAAGTTGAGACAGGTAGAAGTTCATCTCTACCCTCTACTGTGAATAGAGGTGCTGATAAATCTTCTTCTCCGAAGCGTCACACAAATTCTCACTTCGATCTTACTTTTGAATCAATTAAATTCCTACTTTGATGATTAGAATGTAGAGTTATTCAAGGATTTACATATGTACAAGGCAAGTGTTTTAGTTATAACTTGTGGTTAGTAAGGTATACAGAGAAGACCTTTTTGAGTTAAAATAGATATATTTGACATTCGGTGTGGTATTAGCATATAAGATCGCAATTCATATTCAGTTTTTTGACATCACCTTCTTCAAGCTTTACCTTCTAGACTAGACTAAAAGTTTCCATTTTCAATTCATGTTTGCATCAATAGTAAACACTTCTTTTCTGGATGTCATCTATATATCACAATTGACTTGTTGCATCAACATATATATACTTAATTTGCCATCTATGAAAAAACTGCTCAACCCAACGGCCATGAATGGAGAGGAGAACGCCGTAAAAGATTATTGGTATGTCATGAATTTTATGTAACCATTGCCATACAAATGCAACTATGACAAAATAATCTCCTTCCACTTCCCCAGCACAAAAAGACTGCCAAACTTAGCAAACAAAGACATGTTACAACAATCTGGTGCAAGGATCATTTGAATACCTTATCACATTTAGCAGTCTGCATATGCAATGGAAAAAGAGGAAAGTACATTCTATAATCCACCGATGTATGGGCACGCATGCCTGGAGTTGAAATCAATGGTTATACAGTTAACACTTTTAAATCTGTACAATCAGGTTTCAACTGTGGCCATTCGCGACTGTTTCTTTCATCAGGAAATTTAATGCAAGTAAAGCAGCTCCTACCGCAGGCTCCACCTGAAAAATTAGCATTTAACAAAGTAGAAAAGTAATCATGAAAAATTAAGACAATAAACAGTTCCCTGGAAGAAAACAAAGCTCATTCAAGAAAAATTTATTTAGTAAAAGAGAGAAAGAAAGGTGCATCTTTATTACTTTGTCATTCTCTTTTGATGACAAGGGAAACCGCAATCACTATTCTTTGGGTACGCACAAGATAAAACCCCCGCTCCTATGCAATAGCTCGCAAATCACACAAAGAGAGATGACCCACACTAGGCAAATCCGGTGCGACCAGCTCGACCTAGAAGGCAAACCCCCAGTCTGGGTATTTCCCAGTCATTCATCAGTCTCTTGAAAGTTAACTCCCAACCTTGAGGTGACCACATCTTATTTGGTGTTCGGCCAGAACAATTAGGTCAGGATACAAGTCTTGCAAACTCCTATTACCCAACCACTTGTCTTTCCAACAAAGTGCTTTGTTCCCATAATGAACTTTAATAACAGAGTGTCTTTATGGAAGGCCATCAAGATTCGATAGACCTTCATAAGGCCACTCCATAAAAATTTTTGGCTTCCTTGGTAACTCAGCCGTGCAGTTCCCCATACTCCATCTTGATCAGACTGCCCCATAGAGATTAAGATTCCTTAGAATACATGTCCACTGTCAGGTTCTCCATACTTATCAATGGTGTTCCTGAGGGTTTCTTTGATGCTCACAGAGCCCTTTTTCTATTCATCCTAGTCACAGAAGATCTAAAAAAACATGATTAGAATAGAAAAAGAAAATGAGCAGAGTATAGGTATTGAGGCAGCCAGAAGTGGTGAAAGGAGTTTGGAAGAGTGTCACCTTCAATGTGCATATGACACATCAAATCTTTTGTGAAGCAGAGGAGCAGGTTAAGTATCTGAGACTGATTCTGGTTTTCTTTGAAGGAATCCCAGATCTTCATATCAACGACAGGAAAAGCAAAATTTATCCCATTAAATTTGTTCCTAACTTGGAGTTGTTGGCTTCAATTTGAGGAGGCCAAGTGGATCAGCTACTCACTGTCAATCAAGGGATGCCGTTGGGTGCAAAATCGAGATCCAAAGAGAAATGGATGCCATTTTGGAGAAATGTGAGAAGAAGTTATCATGATGGAAATCTCAGTATGTCTCTGGGAGGCAGGTGATGAGTCGTGTAAATACGGCTCTTGTAACGCTTTAGATGTAGGATTTTTGCGTGTTCTCAAGCAAATTTGTTAGTTTGATGTGTGTGTTTTTATTATTTTCAGGAACAAGGTGAAGGCATGAAGGGGCAAAGTACAAGAAAATGATTGAGGATAAAGGCACAAGGATCACCATACGGAGCCTCCCACGGGCCGTGCAACACTACACGGACCATGAGAGGCCACGTGGGACTGGCCCAAACAAACACGTCAAGAATAAAGCTAAGTGGTGGAGCACGGGCGTCCACACGGCCCGTGAAACACCAGACGGTCCGTGTGGTGCACCGTAGCCCCACATTTAGTTTGTTAAAGAGCGGATGAAGCAAAAAAACCAAGGCAACTCTTATGGCCCCTTTCACGGGCCGTGGGACTTGACACTGACCGTGTCCCTCATCGTGAAAGTGACGGAAGTTGAAGAGTCATTGTCGAAAATAACAAAAATCATACAAGTAGAGAGAGACGGGGCCCGTCACGGGCCGTGTGACCAACCACGGACCATGACATGGGCCGTGAAGATAGAGGACCAAAGTGCTACTTGGAAATTGCTTAAGGCAACGGCCACGAGCCGTTTCACGATTCGTGAACCCCTACACAGACCGTGCCAATGCACGTGGGGGACGCAATGCAGTAACGACTCACGGACCATTTCACGGTCTGTGTGGACCCTCACGGTCCGTACAGTGACCCGTACCCATGCCGACGTCTATTTTCCTATTTTAAGTTGGATTAGGTTTTTCCTTGTATATATATATATATAAATATATATATACATATATATATATATATTAGTTTTATTCCCTTTTTTTTATTCTTGGACGGTTGGAGCTAGAAAACACGAAAAGAACACTATTGTGTGTAATTGAATTCTTGGATTTCAATCTTCTCTTTAGAGATTGTAACACGTGGATTCATTACTCCATCAATAGTAAGTTCTTTATCATGATTCCTTTATATTATTGTGGGCGATTTGTTTTGAATATGCTAGGCTAGACCCACAACTAGGGTTGTGGGAACCATGACAAATTAATAAGATAGTAAATTTGGGTGTGAACCTTGGGATTGAGTATCGTATACATTGTAGTATTCGTCGCTTTAACTTCTTCCTTAACGAGTCGACGCGTTAGGATAAGCCT
Organism: Solanum rostratum; assembly: GCA_029948455.1. Lineage (NCBI taxonomy): Eukaryota > Viridiplantae > Streptophyta > Magnoliopsida > Solanales > Solanaceae > Solanum > Solanum rostratum. Next base: position 41,973,945 of record CM057056.1, read on the forward strand.
GTATTTGTTAGATGCCCGGGAGGGATGTAGTGATTAGGAAAAGAAGCCTACAACAAAAATTCGGGGTTTTTAACCTAGTCTAAGTACTTGAGAACTGAAGGTAAGAGTATACTGAGATCCAGAACAAGGGTAAAAATTGTACACATTCTGAGACCGAAAGGTGATGAGTGAAATACACCTAAAAAGGACCGGGAGGTGAACTAGGTATTAGATAACTTGTTTGATCTTGTATACATAATCATGAACGGGTTTACCACACAAATTTGGCTATTGTATTAGATGTCATGGGGAACACAACCCTAGCTTCTCATCAATTGTTGGAAGTCCAGTAGTCATCGTACGTATTAGCTACTTTAGTTTAGAGATCTAGTTTAAAACATCAAAACCCCTATTTACTTTATGCATGTTTATTTTGGGAATAGAAATTACGTCTGAAAAAGGGTGCTAATAGATTTATTCTCACGCATTCCCTGTAGGATCGACCTCAACTCTTGTTGAGTTCTATATTTGAACAACGATCGCTTTACTATTCCTTTTGGAGTGTAAATTTGGGCGTATCAGCAGGCCTACTTTGATCAACGTAGTGCTTGATGTTCTACAAACCTAAATGCTATCTTTATTCTCTGTTCCTTCCAGAGTGGTTCAAGACCGGCTAAAATTAAAGATCCTTCTTCTGGAATGGGAACAAGGATAAAGGAAAGTTCCACTTAGTTAAGTGGAAAGAACTGATCTACAGTAAAATACAGGATGGTCTTGGCATTAAAATCTAAAGAATCAAAGTAAGGCTTTAATGCTAAAGTGATCCATTTCTCCCAAAGCTCATTTATCCAAGGATCTAAAAAGAAACATAATGCCGGACTTGTTATCTAATATTCTTGATTCTACTGCTTCATTGGCAATGCACACATCATTCATCATCTATCTTCCTCTGATAAAAGTCATCTGCTGAGAATCTCCATCACTTTTTTTAATCTTTTAGGAAAAACCTTTGATAGTAGCTAGTAGAAATTATCTATCAGACTTACTGGCCTTAAAATCTTTCAGCTCCTCTGCCGTCTTCTTGGGAATCATTGCAATATCAGTAGCATTGAAATTTCTTAAAAATTGTCTGAACATGAAAATTGTGGAAGGCTCCCATCATATTTTGCTTCAAAACTTCCCAGCACGTATTATAAAACTCCGTAGCGTTGGAACAGTTCTGCTTTATCAGTTCAGTAACACACTGCTCCAGGCAACTTTATGCTTCCGGCTCCTCAAATCTACCTTGTAGGAAATCCATCTCTGTTTCTGATACTGAAGAACAGTAAATAAGATCTCTAGTAGGCATCATCTCTATCACAATGTAGAGATTTTTTGTAGAAAAAAGTGATTTCCCCTTTGATTCTTCTGGTTCCACTATGGAGTCCCCTTGTACCACCAGAAGGTCAATTTTGTTTCTCTTATATGCATTAGCTGTGTTATGGAAGAATCTTGTATTATTGTCTCCTTTCAGCCATAAAGCCCCAGACCTTTGTCTCCATGCACTATGCATTCCCTTCATTTTTATAGGAGCTCTTCATACTCCACAGGTATAGAGGCCCTCCTGAGTGATTCCCCCTGTGACAATGCTCTTTAATCAAGCAAAGAGTCCAATCTAGCCATTTGATTAAGCAAATTAGCCCTTTGAATGCTTAGACTCCCTTGTTCATTTCTACTCCATTTTTTAAGGTTACCTTTTAAAGCTTTGAGCTTGCAGGCTAAAAGGTAATCAGGTTTCCCATTAAAAAACAAAAGAATTCCACCAGAAGTTGATTATGTCTACAAAGCCTTTCATTATTCAGCCACCATGAACTACAGGTAAAAGATCTTTATCCAAATGACACATAAATAACAGCATGGTTTTTTCTTTTTTTTTTTTAGAAATATAAATAACTGCATGAACCAAACAAAATAATTAAGATATTGACAGAATTAACGGACACGAGTTTAACAATTTTGGACCTGTAAAAATGCAATATCTCATTTTTTTTAACTTCTCTCTTCCACCTTACCTGTGTGATTATATAAAGCTAAGTTTCAATTGCCTCTTGTACGGAAAATGGTGAAAACCCTAATCAAGGCAAAAATGTAGACAAGGCTTGATACACTTGCAAAAAATTACATGTTCCACACTGCTTAGTGTTGAAATCTGAAGCTTGCTTGAACTAGTTGTTCTCGTCGGAGAAGGAGAAAGAACACTCAACATACACACAAGGGAACTCTACATTCGGCGGTTCGATCTATGATTTATCATTCATGGACGTTGATAAGATCCATCCATTTAGCAGCACCTTAGGATGGCATAGCCTTAAAAGTGAAGGGCGAGGTTCAAACAAGGAAAGGCTTATGGTGGATACCTAGGCACCCAGAGACGAGGAAGGGCGTAGTAATCGACGAAATGCTTCGGGGAGTTGAAAATAAGCATAGATCCGAAGATTCCTGAATAGGGCAACCTTTCGAACTGCTGCTGAATCCATGGGCAGGCAAGAGACAACCTGGCGAACTGAAACATCTTAGATATATATATATATATGGAGATGCCACACTACTTTCTACAAGTGTTTTCCATTGTGCATGCACGTGCGCACACATGCCCATGTTTGTGTCCTTGATCCACTTAGCCAACCCCACCAAAGAAAAACAAAGAAAAAGGTGCAGTGCTGACAGGCAAGGAGAGAAACTAAGAGAAGAATAAAAGAATCGAGACTAGAAAAAAGAAACATGGAAAGGAAGCATTCTCAAACTAGAATCAGCAATGCAGCTAATATGCAACTGGGAGCAAAATCAATGAACAGGAAGGCAATATTCCAAGGGCTATAGACAGGCGTAACTAGAAAATATATCCCAAACACCGACAAAATATTAGCTAACACAACAAACCAAAAATCGATGCAACTTCAGTATAGCATGTCCCAGTGTTTTGAAAGGTGACCGCTTCTCGCCAAAGGCGACGAGGCGAGGCAGTGTCACCTTTCATGCCAAGGCGAGGCGCTCCTTACAAAGGCGAGGAGAAGCGCCATAAAGGTGAGAGGCGATGCGCCCTATGGCATCACCTTTTGTATTTTATTTAAAAAATATGCTGATTTTAATAATAAAAAAGACCTCCTAGGGTTTATTTGGGAAAAATACTTGCGCGACATAATTTTCTTCTCCAAACGCGACCCATTGTCCTCTCCATTTACGCAACTCAGTTCAATCTTCCAGTTCCAGACATGCGCCTCTTCTCCACGTAACGTATCTTTCTTCTCTTCTTCTCTTCTTCTTTCTTCTTCTTCTTCTTCTTCTTCTTCTTCTTCTTCTCCAGTCTTGCACGAGCAGCGCAACTGTAGTTTCTTTTTTCTCCTTCCTTCTTCAGTTCTTCTCTTCTCCTTCTTCTTAGTTCTTTCATATGTTTTCTCTGTTCCAGCGAGTTGCTCTGTTTTTCTGCTTCTTTTTGTTGGCGACTCTGTTTCAGAGACAGACTCAGTTCACTTGGCAGTGAGTTTGTGCCTAATTTTTTTTTAAAAAAAATTTATAATCCTTCTTTATTAATATAATATGTTGTATACTAATTTATATAATATTATTGTTGATCTTGAAGATGTTGATAATCTTGAAGAAGAATAGACTTCTAGTATTGTTTGTCAATCTAGACTTTTATTTGCCTTGATATTAATCTATTATTAGTTTTTGCCTTTTTGGATTGAAATAGATCTTGCTATCTATTATTAATTTTTGCCTTTTTGGATTGAAATATTTGCTAATATATGTTATTGCTATTGAGATTTTGGATATTTATATATGCAATTAATATTTTAAGATTTTCGTATAAATTGGCGCCTCAATTCAAAAAGGCGAGCGCCTCACCGCGAGGCGAGGCAGAGCCTTGTCGCCTTTCGCCGTCCAAAACACTGGCACGTCCTATCTGACTCAAGCAGCCAGCAATAATCATAAATAATATGTCGTTTAAGTCATAACCATTCACATAAGCATTGATCTTGCAAAATCATGGACTCATATTTCAAGGTGTAAACTGTAAATTATTAAAAGATATATAGTATGATTTCTACTGTGCAGAGACATGCTACACAAAAAAAAACTTGGCATCTAAGTAATAACTTGAATCTTGTGTGAAACTCTAAGCAAACATCTCAACTCTCTAGAATGTATATCCAACATATAAAGAGTCGCCTTAAGTCCTTAACATTATATCGGCATCATTGAGAACTCATGATGTGACAAGAAATTGAACTTTGGGCCTAACTCAACCCAATATCCCACAAACAATATGCGACTCTAACACCCCCAATGCCCAGGGATTGGACATATGGAGCGTGGACAATATACTATGGTGGCCCAACATCAGATTAAACTAAAATTGTGATGGGCTTGACAATGATACCATGATAAGAAAATGGATCTTGGATTCTATGGAAACCTTTGCAATCAGATTGGTGTAAAAGGAGCAACACTGGGAGTCAAGAAAACATTTTTTGGCGCAAGAGAAAGCACCCAAATATTGAGAAAGGCCATTATTTCCATTACGTAAAGTATTCTCCAAAAAATATTTATTCATGCAGCTCCATACTAGGAAGTAGCAAGGTTAACCTAACATTATGAAAGGACCGTATCCTATCATCTATCAAGAAGCCAAATAAAGGATGGCCTGAGTAAGAGGTACACCTTAGCATCAAAGACTTAGAAAAGACTGACATGCTTCTTAAAAACTCCTTTTTGTAGGTAAAACAATCTTCTCCTTTTTTGAGAATTAGGTAAACCAAATCTTTGTTATGTGATGCCATGGTAAGCAAACATCTTTTGTTTACCACAATATATTTGGAAGTTTCCTGAATAGCTTTATTAGTAAAATTTATGTTTGATAGTACTTATGTAGTACTTATACATGTACATTCTATATCAAAACGATTGAGGAAGCTAATTTACACCAAATATTAGATACTTTAACTGCTTCTCTCTAAACCCGTCATTTCTTTTTAAACAAATGAAATGAAAAAGAATGACCTAAGTACTTTATGGTTTATATCACTTTATGTAGTTTTTGAGCTTTTATTTTTACAAATTAGATTCTTTACCCAAACGAACTTCACATCCCATCATATTTCTTTCTTTTTTTCAGGATGGAGGGACTATGTATTGCATTTCTGAGGGAAGCCCAACGTATTTGAAGTCTAAGATAGCTTTGAGTTGGCTGTGAAATGTAATATAAACTTACAGCTTCTTGCTTTTCCTGGGTATCTAAAATGCTATTTCCAAATCTTTCATATAAGCTATGTATTATTCCCTTGAAAGGATTATAACACAAACATTTCCTTTATTGCATGTAGAATAGAACTTTGGACGCATAACAAAGTAACATCCTTCACTGAGCTAGACCAATCATATTTCATTAGTCCTGTACTCCCACATTTCACTCGCAGCTCCAAGCCTCCAACTATGATGGAAGATAAGGAGCACAATACAGTGAGGATCTAAGACTGCACAACAATAGAAAGCAGGAAAGTACGGCAATATCAACTGAAATATTGAATAACAAGCAAGATTGCATTTTCTGTGAACCAACTTCAAAGAAAACAGTAATGAAAATAATCTCTTTTCCTAACCAATGTTGTAGTAAAAAACTGGACAAGACTCAAATCATCCTTGGAGAACCAGTACTAACCTTGGGTCTAATTACAAAAGCTCCTGGATAAGTCTTTAAAATAGAATTAGTAACTTCATTCCCTATATTCCACTTCTTGTTAGCTCCAAGTACGCCTCCAACCACAACAACAGGGAAGGAGCCTTTCCCATCTGCAGTTGTCAACATGCACGAATTTGATACCAAGATGGAGATAAGAGAAAGGCAAGGGAAGGAAATTGAAAGGCGAAAAAGAAATAAAATTAAGAGAGAAAATTAGATAGTTTTAGAGACTAGATGTAAAACCCTATCAATTAATAAGCTTTTCATCCAGTTTTAATACAAAGAAGGAGTATTCAAGAGTCCTATATATCGAAAATAGAGCCTTTAACAAGCTAGAATCTTACCAGAATTAAGACTTCATATCTAACTAATCCCTCTGTCTCAATTTATATGACACATTATCCTTTTTAGTCAATCCCAAAAAGAATGACAAATTTCCTTATTTGGCAAATATTTAATGACACTGTCAATATTTTACCCATGTTGGGAAAACAACCAACTTCTGGAATGAGGTATGAATAGGAACTGAGCTGCATGAGAGCTTACCTGATATTTACAATTAGTCCTACACCAGCACGGAACAGTAGACAGACCAGGGAAGGAACATTACTTTCAGAAGAATGCCAACTGATTGGGAGCTGCGTAGGGTCAGTTCTTTCTACAATCTGTTGGAAACTTGGGGTGGTCTGCAGGAAGGGGTTTGATAGACTATGGTGTAATGGTCATAGTAGTGGTGTTTATAAAGTGAATGTAGCCTATGACGACCTGAATCAAGCCAATTACCAAATTAAAGAATTGCCCTGGAAACACATATGGAAGACCAAGATACCTTTTTAAGGTTAATTGTTTTGTTTGGCTCCGGGCAAGAGAAAGCTGTTCTCACCCAAGACAACTTGTGAAAAGAGGGATTACTATATGCCCCAGATGCAGTTTAAGTGAGGAAACTACTGAGACAGTGAGACACCTTTTCCAACATTGCAAAATCACAGGTCAAATACGGAGGATATTTCTGGCTCTCAGAGGCATCACATGGACAATGCCAGGAAATCGATCAGCTACTTTAGCAAGCTAAGCTGGGAAGAAGCAGGATGAGAAGCTAGAGACCAATGGAGAATTAGTAGCATATGGTGGACAGTTTGGAAAGAAAGGAATTCCAGATGTTTTGAGAATAGGAACAATTCCGTGTAACAGGTAAAAATGAACTGTATTCTGCTCTTTTGTTTTTGGGGTAGACAGCCACGCTCAAAAGAAACTGTAGAAATTCTAGATGTACTAGACTCCACGTCTCCATTTTAGGAGATCGGAATAGCTTCAGTTTCTTAAAGAGTCTTTTTGCTGTAAATATGATTCAATACATCCAAAGTACCGAGTGAGTTTTTTTTTGAACATTTATAGAAAAATACAAAGTTACCAACTTCAACAACAACAACAACAACATAACCAGTGAAATCCCACAAGTGGAGTCTGGGGAGGTTAAGATGTACGCAGACCTTCCCACTACCACAAAAGTTGCCAACTTCGAAAAAAAAAAATTAACCATGTTGGGTTCCCACTTATTTTGCAAAAAGTCCACAAAGGTGCACTCTTCTATTTAAAAATTCATTAATTTTAAGGATAATTTTGGGTCATCGCAAAGTCTTCCCATATTTCTTAAAGTCCGTGTCCAGTCGAACTACATCAGATGAATTGAGACAGAGGGAGTAAAACAAAAGCATACAGAAAAACAAGGAAATGGTGAGAATGAGAAGAACTCATAGATTAACACCTAATCTAAACCATAAAAGAAATTATGCAAGTAACTTAGAAATACATAAAGAATAATCTCCGATCTCACAAAAATCTCAAGAATACATGACAACCCATATTTTTATGCTTTGAATTTTTATTTTTTCTTCATGAGCTACAGAATCCTCCCTGGAAAGGCAAAAAGGGATTGGCTCAGACGAGAAAGGGTATTAGCATAATTCCAAAGATTCCCAAATTAATAGAGGAATCTCATCTCAATTGATTCAAGGCATCAAGAAAAGAATGTTGGGGTTTGAGTTATTTTTGGAAGGTCAGATGATGAGTATTTTAGTTGGCCATCAAGCTAGGATGCAGCAATGGTTGAAAAATCAAAACTTGTGCTCTGATACAAAAATTGTACTCCACAAAGTCAAATGGGAGAGAGGGGCAGAAAAGATTTAAATTAAAAAAGGGAGGCGACATAATGAGATTATAGTACCCAGCGGGCCAACATCTCGCTCAGGCACCGTGGGGATGGCTGTAGGTGCTCTTTTTGACTCACCTCGACTTGGATCATCCTCATCTTGATGGTACGGCTTCAGCAAACTCACATGAAAAACAGGATGCATCTCCAAGTGAGAAGGTAAATCAGGCGATAGGCTAGCTTACCAATGTGTTTCTCTATGGGAAACGACCCTTCATAGCGCCTCACTAGCCCTTTATGCACCTTAGCAAACCTCCGGTTTTGATGAGGAAGGAGCTTCACCATGACTAATTCACCTTCCTCAAACTCCAGATGCCTCCTCTTAGCATCGGCCCACTTTTTCATCTTCTTCGCAGCCTTTGCTAAGTATGCCCTTGCCAAGTCGGACTTCTCATGCCATCCCTTGGCAAACTTATATGCTGCAGGATTCGGCCCTTTGTAACCCATGGCCATAGTTTGTGGTGTCATTGGTTGTTGCCCCGTTGCTAACTCGAATGGACTCGACCCAGTTCATTCACTCTTTTGCAGGTTGTACGAAAACTGGGGGATAGGAGCTTTGCCCAATCTTTTTGGTTAGCACTAACATAGTGCCTCAAGTACAGTTCGAGCAAAGCATTCACGCTCTCGGTTCGGCCATCAGTTTGTGGGGTGAAAGTTAGCCGAAAAGTTGAGCTCGGACCCCATAATTTTGAAGAGCTCCACCCAGAACCTTCATATGAAGCGAGTGTCCCGGTCGTTGATTATTGTCTTCGATATGCCCCAATACTTCACCACGTGTTTAAAGAACAGTCTCGCAGCATCCTCCTCGGTCGGGACTAGTATGAACACTCCGTATTTGCTGAACCTGTCCACCACGACCATAATGTTGCTGCATCCTTCGGACTTTGGTAGGCATGTGATGAAATCCATGGAGATACTTTCCCACAGTCTCTCGAGAATCGGCAATGACTCTAATAGACCAGGGGCGGGATGTTGTTCCACCTTGTCCTGCTGGCACACAAGACGAGTCTTGAGATAGGGCTCCACATCGTCTCTCATCTGGGGCCAATAATAAGCAGGCTCGATGAGTGCCATCATCCGTCGAACTCTGAGGTGACCACTCACCTCGAATCATGGGACTCCTTGATGATCTCCTTCTTTAAGCCCTTCCATTTTGGCACGTATACTCGATTTCCTTTGCTTATGAGCGCCCCATCCTCGAGCCAAATTGGTGCGTCTTCCCCTAACTTGCCAGATCCATCAAACTCTTGGCTTGTGGGTCTTGCTCTAGTCCCTCCTTGATATGATCAACCAAAGGGAAACTTGGACTGGTGATGGAGGCGAGTTCGGCCTTTCTGCTGAGTGCATCGGCCACAATGTTACCTTTTCCTGGTTTGTACTCCATCACGAAGTCGAACTCTGCCAAGAAGGCTTGCCACCTTACCTGCTTTGGTGTCAGCTTCTTCTGCTTGAGGAAGTAACTGGTGGCGACATTATCGGTCTTTACCACGAACTTTGTGCCCAATAGATAATGTCTCCACGTTCTCAGGCAATATACCACGGCCGTCATCTCTTTCTCCTGGACCGTGTATTGTTTCTCTGCCTCGTTAAGCTTACGACTCTCGTAAGCCACCGGATGACCCTCTTGCATCAGGACTCCTCCTAAGGCGAAGTTTGAGGCATCAGTCTGCACCTCATATGGTTTGGTGTGGTCGGGTAAGGCCAACACCGGCTCTTGGACCACGGCTTCTTTCAGCTTCTCAAAAGCTGCTTGGCACGTCTCGTCCCAATTCCATGTCTGGTTCTTCTTCAGAAGGTCGGTGAGGGGAGCGGCTATTGTTGAATAGCCCTTTATGAATTTCCGGTAATAATTGGCCAATCCAAGGAAGGAACGAAGTTCTGGTACCTTCTTTGGTGGCTCCCATTCTTGTATAGCACGCACCTTGGACTCGTCTACCCGTAGCTTGCCCTCTCCAACGATGTGCCCCAAGAAGGTGACTTCTTGCTGAGCGAAGGCACATTCTCCTTTTCCACATACAACTCGTTCTTTCTGAGTACTTGGAAGACTTGCCCCAAGTGATTTATGAGATCTTCCAGAGTATTTCTATATATGACAATGCCATCCAAGTACACCACGAATTTGTCCAAGAACGGTTGTAGGACTTGATTCATGAGGGTGCAAAATGTCGCTGGAGCATTTTGTGAGTCCAAAAGGCATCACAAGAAATTCATATGAACCATACCTCGTGACGCAAGTTGTCTTTGGTTCGTCTCCCTCGGCAATCCTCACTTGATAGTACCCAGACCGTAGATCCAACTTGGTAAACCACCGTGCTTGGCCAAGTCGATCGAAGAGATCAGCAATAAAAGGAAATGGGTACTTGTTCTTCACCGTGATCTTGTTAAGATCCTGGTAATCAATGCACAACCGAAGTGATCTGTCATGCTTCTTCTGAAATGAGACCGGGCTCTATAAGGTGCTTTTGATGGACGAATGTAAGCCATGTCCATCAACTCTTTCAGTTTTCTCCTCAATTCTTCAAGCTCAGGAGGCGCCATGCAGTATGGCACAGCCGCTGGGGGTGGCACCAGGTACTAATTCGAACTTGTGATCCACCTCTCTTTGGTGGTAACTTCTTCGGCAGCTCGGGCAGCATCAAGTCCTTGAATTCTTCCAAGACAGGAGTAATCCCTCGGGGAAGGTCTATAGTGTGAGGAATTAGTGCTTCCTCCTTTAAGGCAACAAGGTAGGTTGGCTCCCTCTTTTTGACGCCTTTGGAAAGTTGCATTGCTGAAATCTGCTTTTCTCGAAGTCGGGTTTCTCGTTCTAGGGGTACTGAGTGTTACCTTCCTCCAAGATCCACATCGCATTTGCAAAGGGGATGGGGACGGCCTTGACTTTGTCCATGAATTCTATACCCAAAACAATTAGATGGTCATCCATGGTTACAATGGAGAAATCTATGAGGCCGTTCCAATCTCCTAAGCAAACTTTCACATCTCGGGCAACTCCAAAGGTGGCCGTGGGTTCGGCGTTGACCCATTTGAGCCATCCGTGTCTTCTTTCATACTATATGCCCAACCTATTGGCTTCCTCTACTCTGAGGATGTTGTGGTCAGCTCCCGTGTCAACAAGTGCCTTCACGGTGTGTCCTCCGACCTTGGCTTGCGCGTACAACCTTCCTTTCTTCCCGATCTTGGGCACTTCCACCTTTGCCTTGATTGAGTTGAGGAGTTGTAAGGCTGCTATCTTCTCCTCTTCCCGATCTCGCTCCTCGATTAATGCCGAGAGTTTAGCCCTTTTAGGACATTCCCGAGCTTTGTGTGGCCCTTCACAAAAAAAGCAGTTGTGCGGGGGTCTCTCACCGACCTCGTACATCTTGGGTCCCTTTGCGTTGTCTGTTGCCTCCTTGCCTCGATGCTATTCTCCTCCACTCTTTCCCTTGCCGCCCCTATCCTTGGGTTTAGGCTTCTCCGATTTCTTGAACTCGATAAGGGACTCGGCAATGGAAATAGTGGTGGTCAAGTCTCGGGTCCCCGTCTTTGGATCTCGAGTCTAGCCCACTGTTGTAATCCATCCATGAAGGCAAAGAAAGCTTCTTTATCAGGGTAATCAGGGATCTCAAGAAGTACCTCAGTGAATTCCTTTACGTACTCCCGTATGCTTCCCTTGTGTTGAAGTCTCCTCAACTTGCTCCTAGCCTCCTCTTCAACATTGCTTGGATAGAATTTCTTCTTAAGTTCACTCTTGAACTCCGCCCAAGTACTTATCGAGTAGGTGCCTCTTTCAATGTCTCGTTGTCTACTCCTCTACCACACCATCGTGGTGTCCTCGACGTAGAGACGGGCCATATCTAACTTCGGCGCGTCGTCAGTGATGGCTAGCGCCCTGAAGTATTGTTCCATACTCCACACGAAATTGTCTAGTTCCTTTGCATTTCTAGACCTTTTGAAAGTCTTGGGTCATGGAACGTCCATTCTAGAGATGGCAGTCCTTACCTCGTCCATTCTAGACGCACCGCTCAATTTTGCTCAAAAAAACTGTTCAGGAGCAGTCTAGAATCATCCAGGAAAGTCCACAGTCATCTGGAAAGCTCCGGAATTCTCTAGGGATGTGTGGAACTTGAAAGAGCAGCCTAGAAGGTTCAATAACATTGGGTGGAGCTCTTCAAAATCATAGGGTCTGAGCTCAACTTTTCGACTTTCACCCCACAAACCGATGGCCAAACCGAGAGGGTGAGTGCTTTGCTCGAACTGTACTTGAGGCACTATGTTAGTGCTAACCAAAAAGATTGCGCAAAGCTCCTAGACATCCCCCAGTTTTCGTACAACCTGCAAAAGAGTGAATCAACTGGGTCGAGTCCATTCGAGTTAGTAACAGGGCAACAACCAATGACGCCACAAACTATGGCCATTAGTTACAAAGGGCTGAATCCTGCAGCATATACGTTTGCCAAGGGATGGCATGAGAAGTCCGACTTGGCAAGGGTATACTTAGCAAAGGCTGCGAAGAAGATGAAAAAGTGGGTCGATGCTAAGAGGAGGCATCTGGCCTTTGAGGAAGGTGTTTTAGTCCTGGTGAAGCTCCTTCCTCATCAAAGCCGGAGGTTTGCTAAGGTGCATAAAGGGCTAGTGAGGCGCTATGAAGGGTCGTTTCTCGTCGAGAAATGCATCAGTACGCTAGCCTATCGCCTGACTTTACCTTCTCACTTGGAGATGCATCCTGTTTTTCATGTGAGTTTGCTGAAGCTGTGCCATCAAGATGAGTATGATCCAAGCCGAGGTGAGCAAAAAGAGCACCTACAGCCATCACCGCGGTGCCTGAGCAAAAACAGTAGAGGAAATTCTTGAGCACCGAGCCATTCCGAAACGCGAGAGTCATCCAAGTTATACTGAGTACTTTGTGCAATGGAAAGGGTCTCCCGACAGCGAAGCAAGTTTGGAACATGAGCTTGCTTTATAGGACTACAAGGAGTTGATTGAGGCATACAAGGGGGATGCGCCGAGGATGTCGCCACATTGAGTGAGGGAGACTGTGACGCACCGCTTAATTTTGCCCAAAAAACTGTTCAGGAGCAGTCTAGAATCATCCAGGAAAGTCCACAGTCATCTGGAAGGCTCCGAAATTCTTTAGGGATGGGTGGAACTTGAAGGAGCAGCCTGGAAGGTTCAAGAACATTGTAAATAAGTCTACCTTTGTAAATATCTTAGATATTTTGGTGGAGTGTTATAGACACTCATTTGTAGCCGTTAGATCAAATCTTAGTCGTCCATTGAGGAGGTGTAGTAGTATAAATACCCCTCCCATTCTTTCATTTGGCATCAAGCAAGCAACAAGCAATCAAGCAAAGCATTGTAAGCCTTTGAGAGCAATACAAAGTTCTTTCTTTGTTCCTCAAGATTCCGAGTTCCTTCGTAAGTCTTTCGCTTATAATTTCTATCTTCTGTCAAGCGTTACGAGCAAGGCTAACTAGCAACTTAGAGTAAGAAGTTTGTTAAGCCGCACGGTTCGTTGATATTACGACCAAGTTCGTGACACTTTTCACGGGTTTTTCAGTATGATCCTTGTACCTGTGGGGAGGTTAGCCTTAAGGCTCACCTCATGGTGCTGTCAGTCTAATGTCTAGAAATAGCATGCATTTGACATTGGTGTATCCATACATACGGGATCTTACAATATGCGCCCCGAGGTTTTGAGACAGACATGCTTACCCTTTTCTGGACCTGAGCATCGCTGCCACATGCACAGTCCTATCCTCAAGCTTAACAGTCGCCTTATACATGCGAACTTGACCTTCGCTTTGCCCGAGTAAAGAAAATTCCAATCCTTGGCCTTAGTCATGTCCGCCTTCCTTACCATGCCTTCATCTGTCTTAAGGCGTAGCCAAGATTGCCCACGCACCATGCATACAAGTCCCACAGTGCAACGTCGCCCCATGACTGCACGCCTAGGCTAACGGACTCGCTCGGTTGAACCCATACGAAGCTCATAAGTTAGCTCACGAGGCTCATAGGCGAGTCCTTTGATTGCTCATTCGATTAAAAGGTCTTATCCTAACAAAGGGCGACCTGAAGTTGTCTTCCAAACAACGTGTTGCCCATAGAGCTCCCTAACTCGTAAGGATACCTAGGACACTCCTTTGAGATGTTGAAGTAAGCCCTTGAAGTTACCCTTCAAGGCAGTACACTTGGGGCGGATCGCCCGAGGGAGGCTGGTAGGTTACCACTATGCATACTCCCCTTATATATGCTTTAAAAGAAAAGCCCAAATGGCAAGAGTAGACATTTTTTTTATTTGCACCAGGTGTTCGAGTCTCTTTGAGGCCCGACTAATTCCGGGGGTGCACAGGCCCTCTGCAAGGAGTTTCTCGCAAGTGCACCACGGTTAATTCAGGTTTTACCCAGTCCGATGGCCCTCATAAATTGTTTGCACTCAGTGGGTTTCGAACTTGAGACCTTGAAAGGGAGTAAACCCCAAGGCTCGAGTCAATTGCCACCCGGCCAACCCCTAAGGGTTCCAGGCCAACCCTTGAGGGTTAAGGCAGGAGTAGAAATGCTTCTGCCAAAGAATCATAATGGGATAGAGACAGCTCTACCAAACTCCAAATGAGGTGTCCTTTGGTTGTACATACTCCTCTTGACTTCCTTCATACCTCCGTAAAGTTTCATCCCATTTCCATACTCATGGAATGGGTTAATAGCCTTCAAACACATCAGCTAATTACGCAAATGTTATTGGTCTTTGGCTAAGTCTAGCCCCTATCCAAAATGACCCCAAATTTGGTGAGCATATATAAGGACATGCTAGGAACTTGGCCCTAGCCCGAAGTCCTCATATTCCATTCTTAGCTCGAACGTGCGGCAGGGACATACCTAATGTATCTGATGTTGTATGTTATTGCTCTTGACAAAGGGTTAAGGAAGGGAGAAACAACCCTTCTTGCTGCCTTGGTTGAGATAAAACCTGATGTCAAAGTCGAAGTGCCAGACTATGTGGCTGATGTCTTCTTCAACCATAGAATTTGCATTCTCTCTTAGTTACCTTAGTCACTAAATTAGAACTAGGTGTGTATAGGAGAGTATTAACAGGATTTTTTTTGTTTTGATACGGTAAATAATTTTAATGATGTTTAGACAACCTATATACAAGTGCACCAAAAAGTATGGAACCTACATCAATACTGTGTAAAGGAGAGGATAACAAGGGAAAAGTAGTTGAGTAGACATCATCTCTTACATTGTCATTGATCATCGAGGGTTTAAGTGCATGCAAGAAAGAGCATGATAGAAACATAGAAAATTAGAACTTCTTATAAAAATGAAGGTCAAACCTTCCCCGGCCAAATACAGTCTCTGGACAACAGCTTTGACACTTAGAGCCAACTCTTGAACTGCCTTATGTAAGATCTCGTCAGCAACTTGATCACCATCCTCCGCACAGTTTACAACTACTGGAACAAGTGCTGCAATGCGAGCCCAAGATGGATCCGCATAGGTCCACCTAGATACCAATAAGAATGAAATGAAACAGCCAAAATATTGTTCTCAAGAAAATTTTCTTTAATATACATCAGTTTCTAGTGTGTAAATGTTGCCAAGTGTGGGTTTCATTCATCTACAATTCTGTCCCTAATGGAAGAAATTGGAGAAGGCACTTCAAATGTCCATCGACTTTGACACATCAGTTTAGAAGATACCCTATGAGTTCGTCTGGAGAAGAAAGACCTAGTGACCGTAGAATACAACTTGAGAGCATTGTTTGTGGACCTCGACCATCATGAGCCCTCATCACTGCAATCAATGCCTGAGCCGCAATCCCATAGCCACTGCACTAGCAGGAATTGATAGTTATAATCATGTTCAAAAGAGTAACAAGTTCACTTGTGGCATAATCTTTATTAAATACAGTATTTTCAGTGTTCTTTCTTCATTTATTCATTTGTTTACTTATTGTTCTCTTTCTTTTGCAACAAATCAACATAAGTGTATATCTTGAAGAGCGAACACTGTGACATGAACACAAAAATGAAAGAACGTGAATGGCAGTTTGAAAAATTAGTAGTATTAATTATCAGTTATTAAAGTAGTACTCAGCCCCATCCTTGTCTGGGGCTATTTCGCCTCAAAAACACAAAAATGACGTATAAATAAGGTACAAACAACAAACAAATTAAAGATCCCTAACTGCTTTGTGCTAGGAATATCCTAACCCAACTGTAACTCATGGACAAGTGCAAATGTGAACATATCACAGTAGTCATCAAGAAATTAAAAGAAAACAAGCGACAGTGTAGTAAATATACGTGTTCTCAAACTTGTCAAAATCCTGAAACCAGTATTAGATACGACTCATATTTTTCAAAGTCAGTGAGACATTTTCTCCTTGTAAATTCTGCTTGAGATGTACTTCAAGAATGGATGTCCATCGGATTTAGAATATTGAATTTTTCACTCTTAAAGGGCTCTAAAAAGTAATACTGTTCTCCTTCATTAATTACATGAACTACAAACAGGCATCAAAGCAGAATATCACAGGTACTTACTGCTTACAAAAAACTTACCCCTGATAAATATAGGTGAAATATGGTAATCTTAATTAATTCAATCAGTTGCAGCCCAATTAGGTGCCAAAGCAAATCGTCAAGGGATAGCTCATAGCATCAATGACTTACATTGACCATGATGCTCAGTGCAAGGTTTTAAGTTTTATAATGCATCCAATGACACCATATCAGGACAAGGGTAAAATGACTATTGCTCATAATCCATTTCAGCGTGATATAACCAACCATGTTAAGGAAGATAGACACTATATCAATGAAAAGCTGGACACGAAATCATAATAATAGACCTCAAAATCGGGATCAACTCACCATGGCCTTAACCAAGGGTGTAGTAGGAGTTATTCCATACAACCTCATTGAAAGCTAGGCACATGAAATAAGACATTTGTGACAAGCTTGAGGGAGATCCAGAGTTGCTGCCAATTCGAGATGCACATGGAAACTGAATGCATTTGAATATGCAAGTAAAGATTCTAGGGAAGAGAATAGAGTTCTCTGGTATCTCTTCTTAATCCTTTGATCATTTTTTTTATCTCTTTCAATTGTCAAATCAAAGTAGCTATAACTGAATTCAACGGTCAACCAGAATTAGAAGAGCAGAGTATCATTTCAATGTCCTCAACTGAGATACACACTAGTAAATGAGTTAGTTCGAGTGCTCCAACAGGAAAGGACTAAGTTCTCTAATTCATAACATATTCTGAATGAGTTTGGATTTAAAACGCAACCTCTGGGCAGCAATAAACTCACGAGGGTCCTATACAGTGAAGTCAAAAATAATCTATGAGGAAAGAAACCCAGACTCTTCTACCAGTTCTAGTGTAAAGTTCAGCTCTAAAAAAGTGGATCTCTCTTCTTTTTTCTTTTTTTTTTTTTTCTTTTTTTTTTTTTTCTGAAACTGGTAAGTTTGTATATTCCTCAAAAGACAGAACTAAAACTGTACTGGTGAATATTTACAACTTGTACTTCAAATCCTACGATCTTTTACTAAATTGAGCCTAGTACATCAATTATAAAGATCTCATCTATCCAAATGCTTTCTATATTCATAAAATTCTTTACACATGCAATAAGTGCAAGGTTTCTAGTTTAGCCATCAGTCGGCAAAACACCCATAGCATGCTACATTGAACACCTGCCCTTTCAGACAAATATGAAAATTCAACTGCTGTTCAGAACATATAAGCATCCTCACCAATGGTGTAATTTAGAGAATATTAGCAGCGCAGAAAGCTACATCACTAAACTTCACCACGCATAAGGAGACCTTTTTAAGGACAGCTGATTTGCCAGAATTCTACATCAACATAAGTATATTTTCTTATGACAAAAAAGACAAAAAGTTAGAAAACAAAAACAACAATTAATTTCCAGTATATATTAGCAGAATATATTTCTCCATATAATCGTCTTTTTCAGGTTACGGGGAAGAGGAAAATATAGAAGAACACGTATCTTTATGAAAAAAAAAATGAATACGCACCAACTTTACCTCCCCCAATCACCCAAAACAGGGCCTGCACCAGCAGCCCGAGCTTCTCTTCCGTCTTCAGTAACTCCATAAGCAATGCTTCCAGTACCAGCTATTAAAACACAGCCATGAAGTTTTCCCATCGTGCCACTTGCTAGAGCAGCCACGGCATCATTATGAATATACAACTTAACATGACTTGGGAATGTGCTCCTGTAAAAATATCATAGTTTTGACAATTATTTAGTGAAACGGATAAGACATTTTGAAAAAATTTCTAGATACATCATTATCGCTACTATAAATTATCTTGCATATCAAGATCCGAATGCCCCATAATTTTGGAACAACTAGCTCAGGGTCCAAAATGTTCCATAATTTTGAAACAAATAGAGTACAAGACACAATTATGTGAAATTGCTTGCTAAAGATTAGCACTGCTGAAGCTCCCAGAGCTTTGTTCATTGGCAAAGATAGTACAATACGGGATGTAAGGTAAGAGCACATCACGAGTTCAAGTCTGCTTGGTGGGCCAAGTCTAATATTTGAGTGGAGAAGGGTAGAGGCAGGACCCATTATTCCACCAAGTTTTGATGCTGGAACAGCAGATTTCTCAGTGATTGAAAGCAAATGTCAGCTGGCTAATATTGAGACTAAGAGGTCATTTGGTAGAGTGTATTAGCAAAAATAATATATGCATTAATTAGGTGTACTAGTAGTACGTTGTTTGGTACACTTTTTCATGCTATGTATAACTAATGCAAGCATAGTTACACACTTTGTTGTGTATTAAGGTATGTATTACTAATACCATCAATTTCTAGGTTTTAGGAATGCAAGGGAATTTATTTATTCATTTATTTATTTTTGAAAATGGTAATTGTTTCTATTCTCCATAAAAAACAGTACATAGGTTGTACTCGGAACCATATTTACATGAGAAACTCTAAAAACACTGACTTATCCCTATAATGAGTCTAAGACATCAATGATGGAGACAGTATCATTAGAGTACATCTGATTACACCAAAAACATAGAGTCAAAATGCAATTCAGTTTGACTTGTTGCATACTACTCTCCCTATTCTCAAAAACTCTAAGGTTCCTCTCTTTCCATATATTTCCACCAAATAGTGGCAGGGACAATTCTCCAATTGCTTTTGTTTTTTGCCTGTGTCGGCTTCTTCCCAACTATATAGAGCCTCTGAAATCCTACCAGGCATGGACCAGGAAATTTTTTAAGTCTCAAGAACAAATTCCACAACTAGCCAGTGAGTTTACATTGGATGAACAAATGGTTGACAGTTTCTGCAGTTTTCCCACAGAAAAAACATCCAGAGCAAAGTGGAATTTCCCCTCTTCATTAAATTCTCCTGTGTCAATACTGCTTCCTTAGCCAATAACCACACAAAGCAAGCTACTTTGTAGGGGATCTTGGCTTTCCATGTAGGTTTCCACAGCCATCTGATTAACTGCAAATTTTGGTGGTTCAGCTTCCTGTATGCTGAACCTACTTTAAAATTCCCTTTACAGTTTCCAACCATGTCCTGTCCTGTTTCCAGACCACTGAACTGGTCAATGCTTCTAAAAAGTTTTGTTACTCTCGGAATTTCCCAGTCATTAAGGTGTCTTCTAAATACAAAATTCCACCCTTGAGGAGTCCATAAGTCAGACAGTACTTTGTTGCTGAAGAACTAAATTGTGGATGTCAGGGAAGAGTGTCCAAATTTCCTTCTGCATGCCAATCATCCTTCCAGAATTTGGTTTTTGTGCCATCTAACACTTTGATCTTGGTGTTTGGTTTGAATTCATTCCAAAGTACTCTAATGGATTTCCATAAGCTAACACCATAAGGAGTGGAAACCTCCTTTGTCATCCAACTATCACTCTCTCCATATTTTGCCTTTATGACTAAGCCCCACAAATTTTGATTATCATTTGAATATTTCCAAAGCCACTTCATCCTCGAAGCTTTGCTCTGGTTCTTCATGTTCTTGATCCCCAAACCCCAAACTCTCTTTTCAGTGATTACAGTTTTCCATTTGACTAGGTGATACCCCTTCCTTCTCTTGTTCCCTTGCCACAAAAATTTTCTCCTGATGCTATCCAACCCATTGATGATTCCGGTTGGTACAGGAAATAATGACATCATATATGTTGGAAGTGCATCAAGCACAGAGTTAATCAGAGTTACTCTCCCCCTAGTGAAAGGTACTGAGACTTCCACCTTGCTAGCCTCTTTTGACACTTTTCAATCACCCCATTCCAGATTTCCATGGAGTTGGATTTTGCCACCAAAGGCATATCCAAATATGTGGTAGGGAGGATACCAACTTCGCCACTGAGTATTGACTTCAAAATTTGCATGTTTGGTACTTCATTTACTGGATACAAGAAGCTTTTCCTCCAATTGACATGTGGCCCAGACATACCTTCAAATATAACTAGAATCAGTCTCAATATTTTAAGGTGATAATCCTGAGCATCACAAAAGATCAGGGTGTTATCTGCATACTGCAAATGAGTGATCTCTAGACTTTCCCTTCCAGCTCTGGCAACTTTAGAACTTCTCAGCCACCCTTGACTACTAGCATTCTTGATCATATTGTTGAGTTCCTCCATGACTACAATGAAAAGGAAGGGTGATAAGGGATCACCCTGCCTAAGACCTCTCTGTGATCTGAAGTATCCTGTTGGAGAGCCATTTACCAAAACTGAGAAGTTCACCGAAGATATGCAAAACTTAATCCACTATATCCATTTGTAACCAAAACCCATCTCCTCTAGCATACCCATAAGAAAATCCGAATTGACATGATCATATGCTTTCTCAATGTCTAATTTGAATAGAATTCCTGGGTTTCTAATACTAACCTGGAATCTACAGCTTCATTAGCTATGAGGACTGCATCCACTATCTGTCTCCCTTTAATAAAGACCCAATTGCCCCTCAAAATCTTTTTTACATCTTTTCCACCATAATTGTGAAGGGTATCGTTCAAATAAATATTTTTTACAATGTTTACTATTTTTAATACACCAAACCAAACAATGCATAAGAAATATCTCATAATAACTAATGCAAGCATAACTAATACAAGAATTACTAATGCAAGCATTATTAAGGCACTCTATTTAGCATTATTTTTATACACCCTATCAAACGACCCCCAAGTTCAAAAGTTGCATACAAAATTTACTCCATAAGCAAAAATATCTTTAACAAATGAGTGCAGGGTGCAAACCTCAGCCAGCCTAATATTTTTTCCTGATCCTTTGAATGGTTTACACCGGATAAACCCAAACAAATTGCTTGAACAGCTGACCGTTTGACACCAGCATCAAACAATGCTTCTCCTATAACCTTTTCCAGTGTTCCTCTAGCTACATCCTCTGTAAAAATGGTTTGAGAATGATAAAGAAACTCATACTCTATTAGAAATCGAGAACATTTCCATCTTATGACATTAATTCAATTGAGAACATTTCAGACTTATGGCATTACTTCAATCATAAAAAAACACTTCTAGCAGTTGATTTAATAAACATCAACAGTTGAACAACAGTTGAAATCCACAGATATTCACAATAATATTCTGCTCATAGCATTAAATTTGCATCCAATGTGGATTAACTTGCAATTATGACCATTCATGCTCAAAATAATCCAAAAAACATGTTTAATAAATGACATAATAATTCAAGACCTTAGGCTTATGGTCAAGTGCAATATCCTCTAATTACATATATAAAAAAGATTCTTCTGATTTTGGCCTACTTAATTCCGCTGTGTGAGCTTTGCTCAGGCCATTCAGTCCCAAGAGCAGATAAAGAAGGATGGTGATGGCAGGTTGACAACCAGCATAATATAGCCTAAACTATGATGAGTCCTCCGAATACTCAATTTATTTGGATTTGGAACAACCACCCAAGTGCAGACAACCGTAGATTAGGCAATGGATATCAGAGGTACCCACTACTTGGAGTATCCTCCAAAAGGAAAAAGATGTGTATCTGTCAGATTTGATCGACTTCAACTAGTGTGGAATTAAGAGATAGTTGATTGATTAGTATGAGCTCTTCATTTCATTTTACCTTCTTCCCCCTTGCCCAGCCCCGGAAAAGCACAAAATATAGTTGGACTGTAGACTTCGCATACCAAAGACCAAAATCGTCCTCAAATTTATTCTTTTGGAATAACTAATAAGGACCCTGGAGAATACAACATGAGAAACAATGAAGCAAAAGTTTTGCACCCATTCATATACTCAAACCCTAAAATATAAAAGGGCAATTACATCTTCAGAATTCATACAAGTAAATAAAATTAGTATACCTCCAACGCTATTAAAATTGGAACATCCTGCAACGGCGCGGCCGAGAATTGGTAGAGGATCAGGGAGATTATGGATGTCGGAAAAGGGAAGAAGTGGCATGCAAATACACACAGTGGAGGTGGTGCCTCCATCTACCCCCAAAATCACCTCAGATTCTGAACCCATTTACAAACAACAACACCAGAGTATAGAGTTGAGTCAGCGTATAGGAGAGAAAAGGGGGAGGAGAAAGGATATTTTAGGATAAATAAATATAGAATACGATGGAATCCATCTAATTCTTCAATTTATACACGACAAAATTGGGTTGTATTGTGGAGTATATTTTATTGTGCAACATCAGTTGACTGCGATTCACACCTGCCAAACCTGATTCCTTGTTGGTTCTAAGGTCTCATCTGAAAATTGAGGGCTAATTTTAGGAAAATTAAATTTAATTATAAATTTATTAAAATATAAACAATTCACTCGGTTTGATAACTTATTTATAAACATCCTATATATAAAGATTCTATCACTAATAGAATCTCATGGTAAATTAGAATTTTTCTTAGGAACGGAAGGGTATTTCGTTGATTCAGATAAGAAAGAAATAGAAGTCTATCAAACAAGGAAGATTTAGGAGTCTTTCCATGACTAGAAGTTCTTATTTTATTATTATTTTCATATATTTTAAAGTCAATATTATAAATATAACTAAATAATAATACGAAGAAAATGGTGAAAAGATTTTTGTCTAAAGAAGAGTCTTTAAATGAGAGGCAAAAGTCCAAATAACATTTTAAAGACTTTCACACTTTTAATATAGTACTATTTTAGTGTACATGTTTTGCATGGGTGTACCGCATCAATTAATAAAAAGTGTATAAAAATAAATAAATTGTTACGTGTGTAACTTATATCATTGAACACACAATTATAAATAATTATATAAATATTATTATCTAATATCAAGTTTATAAATACGACATTTTTCTATTCTTATCTCAGGATCCAAATCAATATCATTTTATTTAATAATAACAGTAGACAAAATAATTGAATATAATCATCATTCTATATATGCCCTTTTTTTCCTCATCCGGTATCCGCATTAGAGTTTTGACTAAATTTGAATTGCACACTATAAGACTCTTTTAGAAGTATAGCTCCCAACATGATTTTCTCCATACTCAAGGCTTGAACGCAAGACCTCTGATTAATGGAATAGTCTCATTGCTACACCATAATCAATGTTGATAATTATATGTTCTTCTAATATTCAAGGGAAAGAATGTCTTAGTTTATCATTAAATTTAAATTCATGTTCACGTCCTATCTACCTCGATATGAACTATAATTAATATGTTCATATTTTCTACTATAATATAATCAAATAATAAAATAATTGCTTTGAGTATCAATTTATAGTTCCTTTGGGCAGGAGTTGTAGAGTTCGTATTTTGAAAAACTCCTTCATTTTTTAAGTAAACACATATATTCCTTTCAAGCATGCATACATACAAACAAAAATTAAAGTCAATAAAAATGCAGACAAATTATCAACCAACATGCATATAAATTACAGGATAATATAATATTATGAAAGAGAGAAAAAAATACTATTACCTCTAAATTCATCGGTGTATAAGCGTATTACTTTGATGTGAATATAAATTTACTCCTTATATAGATAATATGTGTTTCAGTGTCATTCTCTAATTGGAATTAGTATTGGATTGTAGAACTTTATATTTTTCTGTTAGTTTATTTCAATCTTAAATTTGATTTTTGTTCCATATCTTTTGAATATATTTATTTTTGGCCTATTTTTCAGACAATTTTTAGACCCTTTTTTGAAAAAACTTTTTATTTGTCTTTATTTTGGGGCGTTTTCTTTTTTTAAAAAAATAAAATAAAATTTTTTTACTATTATTTTGAAAGAATCAAGACTATTTTTTAAGGTTTTTGCCTTTTTTGGATGGTGTTGGCGTGAATATAAATTTACTCTTTATATAGATAATATGTCTAGGAAACAATATCTCTACTTCTATGAGGTAGTGGTAAGGTCTGCGTACATTCTACCCTCCCCAGACCCCACTTGTGGGATTCCATTGGGTATGTTGTTATTGTTGTGGTAAGTATATGTATTCTTGTGGGATGATGAATTAGCACCTATGAGATTGGAGGCGTCAGGACTATCCCTCAGGATCCTCTTCCTCTCTCTTGAACTATGTGCCAGCATAGGCATTTGATATAGTAACCCTAACCAAAATGAGAGACCTGTAAGGTGTGGTTACAACGTTGATATGATATGATAAAATATGAAAATCCTATCCGAAATGAGAGACTCGTAAGGAAGGTTTCTTCTCCGAAATGGGAGGCTCGTAAAGAGAAGTATAGTTTACCTTTGGCAAGTAGACCACCTCTTTTCCGGTGTGGGGATAACATCGGGATTCCAAGTAATAGCTCGCTTGGTCTTACATATTAGTTGAGGTCTCATCCCCTCTTTATATAAGCAAAATGGAATTTCATGCATCATGGATCTCATGGCATATTGTTATATTACTCCTCATGGAATTTCATGCATCATGGATCTCATGGCATATTGTTATATTACTCCTCTTTAGTCATATACTTCTTTCTATATTATGTGCCCTTGTCATCTAACATTAAATGCAGGTTTAATAAGTTCATATGCATTGCATGCCCACATACTTAGTACATTCAAACGTACTAACACATACTTTTTGCCTACATGATCTAACTATGTTGGGTCCGGAGACTACATTCATCCACCGTTTGCTGCTAGTTTGAATTTGAGAAAGTGTTGTGGTGAGTCCTATTTTCCGAGGACAAGCCACCATCTATCTACCTTATTTTACTTTTGCTTATGTTTTATTTACTTTGAAGGTAATCTCGGGACATGTCTTGGCCCCCATCCTATTCTATGACTAGAGGCATTGTTGGACATCTTGTAGACTCTTGTACAAATATATGTTCTGTGTTGTTATTTGGAGATAATGGTTATGGCTATTTATTGAATATGGTTATTATGATTTGGTTATGATATGAATTGGATTTCTGTTATGATATGGAAATGTGGAAGAACCTAAGTCCCATTTTACCCCCATAGAGTGAGTCATACTTACCCGTCCCTTAGCCCTTATGTGCTACATGTTATGTGAATCCATGCAAATTCCTATCCCTATGATATCCCCATACCGTGAGTCATACTTTTCCGCCCCTTAGAATTATGTGTTTACTATCTTTTATACGCTTCCGAACCAATTATGTGATTATGGATACTAGGAGGCTTGTTTGGGGACTCTCAAGTTCCCATTCGCCATGTCACTCCTAGACCCTAAGTCCAGGTTGTGGCAACGTCAATGGCTCCAACTAAACAATAAAATCCTAGACCTGATGTTCCTATAAGATCTTCGAGAAGGCTAGTTATATCCGAAGAAGAGGATGAATCACAACGATAATTAGCAAATCTTATTTAATGTAACATCCCCTAATCCATCCTACCTATATTGTGTAGATGCCCAGAGCGAACTAAGAAAAATCACTAAGGGAAACCATGAAGGCCATCTATGTAACACCCCAACTTTTTTTTAACTAAAATTGAGCCATCTTTCATGTGATATATGATTTTAATTGATAATTCTTAGTTGAACACAAATGTTAAAATTAATTTTTTAGTGTGGGAATAGAATTGGAGATGATAAAAGGTCGCAATTCTAATGTAAGATTTTATAAAAGTTAGATAGACCAATGACTTTTAGGTTGTATATACATTATATGATCAATTCCTAAGTATTTAAAGTATATTAGATGTGATTTATAGTTATAAAGGATCTTTTACATCAAGTCTAGTCCAAAGAATTTCTACCAACTAAGTTTTAGTATGAGTTGATAGAAGGATCAAATTCAGATGACCATATCTCCTAAAGTATAATGAGTTAGGTGACCCATAATATATCAAAGTAAAGATCTTTGAACTAGCTTTCCAACGCATCTTATTTCGCCTTAATCAGAGTTCGGATAGAAAGTTATGACCATTTTACTGAAGACATGCAGAGTCACGGCTCTATCGCGAAACCTTTCTAGATAAGTTAAATGACGTCCTTTTATTTTATTTTGTGGGTATTTTTATCCTAAAACCTTTTGGGGTCTATTTAAGGTCCCAAAACGCATAAAACGTCCGTTTTCATAAGTAAAACCCTCTCCTTCTCTCCTAAACATAAACACTCAAGAATTATCTAGAAAATCATCAAGTTAGGATTAAC
The DNA here is from genome assembly GCA_029948455.1 of Solanum rostratum. NCBI lineage: Eukaryota > Viridiplantae > Streptophyta > Magnoliopsida > Solanales > Solanaceae > Solanum > Solanum rostratum. Next base: position 42,000,474 of record CM057056.1, read on the forward strand.
TTTCACGATTCATCATCAAGGTGAGTTATTCTTCTTAAATTTTAAGCTACCCAACTTAAATTTCTTTAGCTATTCATGAATCCCTAATAGAATCTTAAATCATAACCTAGGGTTTCAAGAAAATGAATTCAAAAATCCCGAGAAAAGATTTCTTGATTCTTCTTTTCACGAACTAGGGTTCTTCCTCTAAATATTCTAAGTCAAGAATTCAAGAATCAAAGAGAAGCCTTTCAAACAATGTCTTTCCAAGTTCTTCCACTCTAAAAAAACTACCGAGATTGAGGAGTTTCTCTAAGAAAATGAGTATTCATCAAATTTCTATTGTAATATCAACTTTCTAGGTATGTAATGCTAACCTAAAACATGGGATTGTTCTTCCATGTGCCCCCTTTGAGTAAATTGAGTCTATGATTGAAGATGATGAGTTATATGTGAAAATCCTTGAGTATTCTACTGAGATTTTTCTTAATCCATGTATTTTTCTTAAATTGATGATCATCATAAACTTGATTTACTGGACAAGTGTTTTTATGAATGATATTATAAAATTCTATGTCAATTTTACTCAAGAATAAAAGAATGAACTTAGGGGATGAGTCTAGAGCCTTGACGAGGATGATGTTTATGATGTTGTGATTGTAGTCCAAATTGTTGAGAGTCTTGATGATGATGTTGATGCGAGTGATGTTCATGAGTCTTAAAACTTGAAACTAAATTCTAAAAAGAAATGTTTCAAGTCTACGATGTTGATATTGATGTAGATGATGATGTTGATGTTGATGTACTATGTCCCTATGGGACTGATGATGATGATGTTGATGTACTATGTCCCTATGGGACCGCTAATGATGATGTTGATGTTGATGTACTATGTCCCTATGAGACTGATGATGATGATGTTCTATGAGTATGTCAAGTTTTGGAGGAGTATTGAGCACCAAAATGAGTGAGAGTGAGTTCCACTCGAACTCATTAACTACGTAGCCCACGTAGGAGAGAGGATCGAACCACAATGCAGATGTTTCCTTGTCCCAAAAGAGGTCTGATATTATTTCTTGTGGATCGACGGATGGTGATGTCCTTTACCCCGGGTAGGGTATTTAATGGATATGGTAACAACATCGCTTCGTTGTATCATCACCGGCTCATGGGTGATGGTTGTTGGTTAGAAAAACTCTAGTTAGGTTCCTCAGTGATAGACCTTTAATGTTGATGTGATGGTATGAGTCTTGATGGATGTTGATGATCTATTGTCTACTCTTTATCCTTGTCCTAGATGGGCATTGGTCCTTCGAGTTGAGTTGAGTTGAGGTGAGTCTGATGTATTGATGATGTTGAGATGAGATGTTGATGAGTCATTTGTCTAATCTTTATTCTTTTTTTAGATAGAAATTTGATATTTTGATGGAGTATGATGTTGAGTTGATGTTATTCCTATATTATTCTACTTGTTTTTGTTTCATTCCGCTATTTTACATACCAGTACATTTCACGTGCCGATGTATCCTTCTGGGACTGCATCATTTTATGATGCAGAGGCAGGTATTAGAGACCATCGACAGACGCTTCGTTGAGGATCTATTCACATTCAGCTGATCGTGAGACCTCCTTGTTTTCAGAGGATTTCCATATTATTGTCATTCAGCTTGAGTCAGCACTTTATTTTTCTTAAGTTGGGTAACCATGGCATGTCGTGGTACCATCTAGATATTAGAGGTAGAGGCTTCATAGACATTGAGTAGAAGATGTTATGTATTATTTTTTGTCCAACTCTTTTTTATTGGAAATTAACTTTTTATATAAAGACTTGATTACTTTAAGTACATTACAGTCTTTTCCTTGAATATGTTCCTTCCGCTGTTGAGTATGAGGTGACGATGACGCTAAGTGGTCACTCGGGGACTAGAAATAGTCTCTAAGTGCTGGCCACGCCAAGGGTACCTCCCGGGGCGTGACAAACTTACAACCCATCTTGAGATGAGATGTCCCACATCGGCAAAACACAGGAGAGATGTTGGGTATAAAAGTAAAGGACTGGTCTATATACTGTGAGGCGCCTTTTGGGGTGAGCCCAAAGGGACAAATCCGTGATAGGCTAGGCCCAAGAGCGGACAATACTTCACAGTGCTGGGCCAAGTCATTACAGATGGTATCAGAGCCACTCTTATGTCAGCCTTGTCGATGTGGGTCTAGAGTTCGACTGAATTTAGGCGAATCCCGATAAGGCTGGACAAACGTCAGTGCTGAGTCTAGGCAGATCCCATGCAGTAGGGAAAACCTCAGCGAGGACGCTGAGTCCATAGAGGGGGTGTATGTAACAACCCATCTTGAGATGAGATGTCCCACATCGGCAAATCACAAGAGAGATGCTGGGTATATAAGTAAAAAACGGGTCTATATACTGTGAGGCGCCTCTTGGGGTGAGCCCAAAGTGACAAATCCATGAAGCAATAGGCCCAAGAGCGAACAATAATTCACAGTGTTGGGCCAGGTCGTTACAATCTATGGCCCGCAGGTGAAGCCTCGTAGGTGCCCCTATGACTTAGTGAAATTTTTCCAAGTCTGAGGCCCATGTATAGGGTAGTGTATGGACCGTACATTGTTCCACGACATGTAGATTGGGTTTCGTAGATTGATGACTTAAAACTCAACTTTTTGGGATGTCAGATGACGCATTATCAAACGGCCCGTCACTCTACTTACGACCCGTAAAGAAGGTTTCATAGATTGGAGATCCAAAAAGCCAAGATTTTTGAAGTTTGAAAACACGAGTTACCAGACGGTCCATAACCTAATTTATGAGCTGTAGGAAGTGGTTCATAGATTCCAGGTCTAAATTCTAGTAACCCAAACTTTGGACACCTTCACTTACGAGAGGCTACTTATGACCTGTAAGTGGAACCACGACCTGTAGATGGGGTTTCGTGGTTCCTATCGGTAGTTTTAAGAGGGGCATTCTTGACTTTTCCTACCTTTTTTAATTAAAACCTATGACGCTTTGGATTTATTTTAGGTCTCTTATCAATATCCTAGGTTTATTATCCCTCAATACATACTTAAAAAACCCGGAAAGTGTAGCAGAAGGGAGAAAAAGTGTTGATTTAGAGTTCAAGCTTGAGGATTGTCAGAGAGTTGAACGTTCTTCATAATTCTAGGTATGTAAGACTACCAAAAGCATTGGACTAAGTTCATCCACACTCCCTTCCATCTTTTTTAGTTGAATCGCGAATAGTTATTGAATTTTTGAGTTTCTTGCATTTACTTTGAGTCCTCATGAGCAAATATGAATAAATTTATGCATTACATTCCTATTTATATGAAATTGGGACACTAGACTTCTACTTGATAACATGAGCCCTAATTTTGTGTTATTCTATGAGATTTTGCATATTGACTGAATTGAGATCATAAGCCTGACTATCTAGGTTGAGTGACTTGAGTGCTAACTGAGCATGAGGAGTATATAATCTATCTACATGCATATTTAATGAGCATTCTACTTGTTTTATATGATGAGCATGATTGAGTGGAGTCTAAATGACCGTTTGAGTTTGAGTTAGAGTCAAGATTGTATGCATGATTGATTTCCTTGATTGAGTTGAGTTGATTTTGAGACAATCTAAAGAGATGATTTTCAGTTGATTGGCATGAGTATGTTTTAGTCTTGGGAGGAGTATTGAGCACTGATATGGGAGCGAGTAAATAACTACTTGATTTGCTATCAAAATATAGCATATTTGATGCTTAAAACTTGGAATTTTGTGTGTTCTCATAGTGATGTTAGTAGATTTAATGTGTTTTTATGTTTGTTTTGCAGGATTACAGGATTGACATGATTTTTGGGCTAAGTGTGCAAAGATTGCAAAATATGAGGTTCTATGATACCCTTTACGGGCCGTGGAAGTTTCCACAGGCCGTAAAGTGGGTTTCGTACCAAAATCCAGTGAAAAGTAAATTTTCTGAAATTGAATCTATTAACATGCAGACAAGTCGTAGGCTTGGTGTTGTACCATGAGGATCAGAAAATGGGGAGTTGCTGAAAAGCCATCATACGAAATCCTTTACGAGCCGTAGAACTTTATACAGGCCATAGATGGATCTCTTAGAAGTCATCCCCAGAATTGCTAAAGGAATCCATGAAGCCTCGACGACGGGCCGTAAAACTTTATACGACCCGTAGAAGTGATCGTAAAGCCTGCCGACCCAGTTCTTCTATTTCGTTTTGGTTTTATATTTTAAATATCATAAATAGGTTTCTTTGGTTATTTTTCGTATGGAACAGTAGAGAACAATACAAAACTTGAGAGAGTTATCGTGAGACACTTGTGAAACATTATTTTGTGTGCTTAATTCAATCTTGTGATTCTTGGTGAAGAGGTTAGATTTATTGTTCTTAATTACTGTGTAAGTACTCAATTATGTTATTCAAAATCATGATTCTTGCATCTACACTAATAATGAGTAGCTAAATCCAGAACTAGGGTTGTGAGAACCATGAAGAACTAACAAGGTAAAATTGGATAATTCGTAATTCTTAGAAAGTGTGCATGCATTTATTATTTAATTCTCTTCAGTTTGAAATGCTTTTTAATGGTGGCCAACGTTAGAACTCGCCTAGTAGTACTGACTGGATCAAGGTAGTAATGAATAGGAAACGAGATTAATTAATAGGATTCGATTGATGTTTCTCATCTAATCAACCAAATTGGATGAAGGGGAGGTTGTACTGGGACAATAGGTAAGGGTTAGTAATGTCACACTGCGAGGATGGATCAAATCACGTAATGAAATTTGCCTCTCGCCTGAATTAACGGGTTTGGTGAACTTGACTTACCATTTTTGCATGCTACACACTAGAAAGTAATTCAATTATCTGGTAATACCGAGTTAGGGAATCTTGTGGAACACAACATCCTAGTTACTCTTCATACTGATTTCACACTTGTCTTAGTTTAGGATTATTTTCCATAGTTTTTACAACCCCCCCCCCCCCAATGGGGAGATAAGTAGGCTGATCCATCCAAATTGCTTGAAATTCTTATAAGTCTACCCTATTCCCTATAGGATCAACCCTAACCTCGGTTAGATTATATGTCTTGACAACAACCACTTTAGCCTTCAAAAAGGAGGTGTAGCTTGGGTTAGATCAAGATTTTGGCGCTGTTGCACACGGGGAATACGGCTAGACCTGTTTAATTTGAGTAGTTCAAGAATTAATCCTTATTTCCTTTACATTTTTGTTATTTTTGTTTAGTTTCAGTGTGCAGGTGTAGTGTATGCACAACACGCGAAGTCGAGGCATTTCCTTGACTCTGTTTTACCCTGAGATCTATAGAACATTGAGAAGGATGGCCCAAGACAATACACATAACACAGTTAATGCAGCTTTGAACCAGAACCAGAATCAAAATGAGAATGACAACAACCCATCTTAGCTTAAGGACATTGATCCACAGCCATAGGATCTCAACGCCGAAGCTTATCAATGGAACCAATATCGGCTTAATCCTATGCCTATGGATGTGACTGGAGCCATTGTGTTACCACCACTACGGGATGACACAAAGTTTGTTGTTTCGAGTGGGTTGCTTTAGATGCTGCAGAATCATGGGTTGTTCACACAATTTTGTGTTTGTCTGTAAGAGTGTAATGGGAACTCAGAATATGTCTATGGATACTATTAGGCTTCGTGTCTTTCAGGATATGCCGTGCTATGGCTATTTGAACTCTTGTAGAGTTCGATCACTAGTTGAGCTAAGTTGCAGAATGCCTTTTTGGAGAAGTTCTTCCCGAGATCGAAGAAGCTCAAGTAGAAATATTAAATCAACACTTTAGAGCAACTTCCTGCCGACTTGATCAGTACATCATGGGAGAGGTTCACAAAGTGTCTGAGAAGTGTCCTTGACCACAAGATAATTGATAATGCCTTGGTGGAGATCTTCTACCATGCCTTGGATGAGAATAGCCAAGCATGTGCTGATACCATAATGGGTGGTTCGTTTTTAGATCAACCATTTGCAAGGGTTGCTGAGAAGCTAGAAAAGGTCGTCAAACAAATCGTGCATGGGGGCCAAGAGATAGGTCCTCTACCAAAAGCTCATGTGCAGTCAATACTAGTTCGGTGCAAGCTAAAATAAATGAGGAGATGATGAAAGAGCTTGCTTGAATTAGTACCAACATGGAGTTGTTGATGAAGTAGAATCAGGAATGAGTTATTGCAGTTGCTCATCAGCCTTCACGAGCACCCATGTACGAGGAGCCTTACTATGAGGAGGACACTTGCATCATTGCTGATCAGACGGGGGGGTTTTCAGACCAACACTCAAGGGTCCAATTAGGACTATTGGCGCCAAGGTCAAGGAAACTAAGGTCGGAACTATACAGGGATGATGCCTTCAGAGATAACAATTGTGGAGGTTACTACGATAGAAACAGGGGCCAGGATAGAGATGCTGAGTGGGGTCGAGAGATGGTTACAGGAATGATCCTTATGTGCCCCCACATAATCGTGATATAGGTGCTGGTAATTCCAGAGGTGAGGAAATATTTGATCGACTGTTGAAGAAGGCTGACACATAGGATAAGACCTTGAAGGGGACGAAGTCTGACATCTCCAACATTAATCAGAAGATCAAGTCTCATTCTATTGTTATCAAATAATTGGAGTAACAGTTTGGTCAAATATCAACTCAACTCAACCAACGACAGAGAGGTACATTGCCTGGAAACACAGTTTATAACCCAAAGAATGAGGGGTAGTGTATGGAGGTGACTACTTGTAGTGGTAAGCAGACCATTCACCCTCCTATGCCGGTTGATGATGATGATATACAAGAGGAGACATTAAGGTCAAAGATGCAAAGACTGGAGATGATCGTGCAAAGGATGGGGTGAGTGATGCTGCATTGATGCCACAAAAGTTGAAGCCTATTCCTAGACTGTCACGCCCCAAAAAGAGGGGGGCATGACTGGCACTCGATACCATTATTGGCTGGGTAAGCCACTAAACATGCTAGTTAACTAGACTAGGGACCAGAAGAAAATCAGACAACATAATGTTTGAAAAACTAAGTAGGGACCGTTTAGGTCATGACCTGGTCAACAACAAATCATGTATATCAAGATAAGTAAACCAAAACGATAAAGTACTAGCTCGCTGACAAGGCTGCAACAACAGAGGTACAAGCACACACTATATATTCATGCCAATCTTATGACTGGAGACTGAAAGGCACAAAAGAACCAACCCACAATAACATATCCACAATAGCCTCTAAGAGAACCACTAATACTATTGGGACAGAGCCCCGACACCACCCCATTATACAACAAAAAGTTAGCATCATGGAAAGCTCCAGGAAGAAGAGGAGCTTACCAACTCACAACTAAACTAGGCTTCTAGAGGAGAGGTCGATCAGAGTCCCTACTTAAACCTGCACACACAAGATAAAATGCCACGTCCCGAGGCAACGGGACGTCAGTAAGAATAAACGTGTGCTGGTATGTAAGACAGAATGTAAAACCATAGATAATAGTAGTAAAAAGGGTAATAGAAATACCACCTGTAACCAACACTCAAGTAACATTAATGGTCAATAATTAACATCTTAGTGATCAAATATGCATGGTATGCTCGAGTATCGCATGTCGTGAATACATATACATAGATGCAAATGTATGACGTACCCAATCAAATGCTAGCAATGGTGGTCCTTTCTGGTAGTTGTCCAACATCATATTTGCTAACCTGTGGCCATCTGTACCATATATATATATATATATATATATATATATATATATATATCACTTGGGCAAATAGGCCCCATACCTCCGATTATAGCTCGAAGTCCATGCATAATGTGCAATGTATGATATGAATATTGAATGAACATAGTAGTCCATAGCATAAATTTAGCCAATCTTGTCTCATTGGTACACTTATTCTCATAGCATCATAATCATTGCCGTAGCATATACACTCGATTTGTGGAATCTTACATGTCTTTTGAATTAGTTTGACATCATAACTCAACATTTAGAATGAAGCCTTAACTTGAAAATGTTCATAAAGGTGGTTCACATAATGCTTATAATTGTTCCCATGTCAATTAGTAAAAGAAAGTATTTAAACAGAATTCAGTGCCTTAGTACTTTAAATAGGGGCATTATGCTAAACATTATTGGAAATGAATGTATTACTTGTTAAATGTTTCAATTATACTTTTGTATGGAAGAAGGACTGATAATGAATACTATATTCCCTTCGTAATCTACATTTATTTTGATGGTATTACACGAAAAAGAGAAACACCGCGAACATATAGATAAGTAGCTAATAAAATCGACAAAATGATATATAGATATTGAATGTCCAATTTAAGTGAACGAATGGAATTTCAACCTAATACCATTATGAAAATTACCCAACTTCAATCCCAATACCTTTCACAAAAGGTCTTTCCAGCAACAAAATAGTAAGATATCGCATTTGACATTTTGGGAACTTTTCGAATTTCGCGCTAAAAGGAGGGACAATACTTAGCCTTAACATACCTTCCCAGTAGACGTCCTATTGCCCAAAGCTTCTTCACGAGAGTTGTTCCTTAAGTCCTAAGGATCACTACAACTATATATATGCAGCTTAAAGACACCTATAAACAACCCAGAATTCAGCATTAATGACAAGATTCGGCAAATAGTATTTACGTGAGGAAATGTCCGTGAAACTTTATAAAAATGACCATAAAGGATTCCCAAGATTATTACTTGAACACACCAGCTGCAAACTAAGAATAACCAGAAGGAATACCACTATTTTATAGCCCAAAAACAGCCCTAAACATAGCTAACAGGAGGGGAAAACAATTGCAAAGCATAAGGAATACATTTCTAGGCACGGGGATGAATTTTTACGGTAGAAACGCGAAAAACTTACCCAAATCACCTTGGTACCTTGAGAAAACTTTATTCTCAGTTTATATGTTGTTTGGGACGAAATAGAACTGATTTGAGCTTTAAAAATATCAAATTAGCTGACATCTAGGTGGGTTGACCCGACCTAACCCGACCGATGACCCAATTTCCTGCTGGGACAGTCACAGTAAAACTATCATAACTTCTTATTCAGAGGTCGGTTTGATGCGCGGTTTTGTGCGTTACAAACTAGACTGATAGGTATTTAATTTGATAGGTCTTGGACCTTCTAACTCCTTGTATTTTGGGAGATATGGACTAATACATTTGACCCAAATTTAAGAAAGATTTCTTAAAGAAACTTACGGTAGCTTTGGCCAACCTTTATCTTGCAACTTTCTTGATTCCAAAACTTAATTTGTGCTACTAAAAAACCTTTAACAAATCCATTATTAGAAAATTATACACTTTTAGTCCCATCTGGAATGTGAAGCCTAATTTAAACATTCTGAAAAGGGTGAGGTGCCACTTGGGCCATTTCTTTAATCCCAAATGTGTATTTAGGGTATTCCTTTGGCTTAAAACTTTAGGTCCTTGACATCACCACTTATTGGCAGCCTTACTATCCTTAGGTTCTACCTAAAATTATATATGTCTTATATGACATGCCACCCTATGTATATATATGGAAGACGAGAAACACGGGGTCTCATAGTCTCTCCCCCCCCCCCCCCCCAAGAACATTCGTCCGCGAATATATCTAGATAACCTCTTGGTTGCACTACTATGTCTTAAAATATGATTTTTGAGGATATAACTATTATTCCTCCAATCCGTAAATCAACTTAAAAAAAAATCTAATTACTAAGTTCTGTATAGCTATCCGTGACAACCCAAATAAGCTATATTCCCAATTCATTTAAAATTTAAGTTAGTGTAGAAAGATGATTGCCAACTTTTAAAATATGCCTCACCTTAATTTATAAATAGCTGGGAGTGCTTCTTCATCATTTCCTCTTCGACTTCCCAAGTTATTTCCTTAATATTGTTGTTCTACCACAATACTTTCACGGAGGCCGCTTCTTTATTCCGAAGCTTTCTCATTTGTTAACCTAAAATAGCCACTAGCACCTCATCATAAGATGAGTCTTCAGCAATATGGATATCCTCAATGTAAGTAATACGCAAAAGATCTCCAATGCTCTTCCGCAACATCGATACATGAAACACCAGATGGACTGTTCCCAATTCTTGAAGCAAATCAAGCTCGTATGCGACCTTGCGGATCATTCGAATAATCTTATATGGTCCAAAATATCTAGGACTGAGCTTCCCTGTCTTTCCAAACTGCATGATTCCCTTCATAGGTAATACTTTCAAGAAGACCCAATCTTCTACATCAAACTCTACGTCTCATCGTCGAACATCTGTATAAGACTTCTGCCGACTCTGGGCTATGTTTAATCGGTCTCTAATAAGTCTCACTTTGTCCATCACTTGCTAAACTAGATTAGGGCCTAGAAACTTTGCCTCCCCAACCTAAAACCAACCGATCAGTGGCCTACATCTTTGCCCATATAGTGCTTCATAAGCCGCCATTTGAATATTAGCTTGGAAGCTGTTGTTATAAGCAAACTCAATAAGAGGTAGATGAACATCCCAACTTCCTTTAAAGTCCAGCACACAGGCATGCAACATACCCTCAACGGTCTGGATGGTATGCTTTGCCTGCCCATCAGTTTGTGGATGAAAATCACTGCTAAGATTTACTTGAGTGCCCAGACCCTTCTGAAAAGACTTCCAAAAATGTGTGGTAAATTGAGCCTCTCGATCAGATATAATAGATAATAGAACTACATAAAGGCGAACAATCTCTTGAATGTAAAGCTTAGCATAATCCTTCACTGGATATGTCGTTCTTACTAGCAAGAAATGAGCAGATTTTGTCAATCTATCAATGATTACGCAAATATCATACCTGCATGGAGTGCGAGGCAAACTAGTAAAGAAATCTATATTTATCATGTTCCATTTCTATAGTAGAAGCTCAATATACTGAGAAAGGCCTCCAGGTCTCTGATGTGCTGCTTTAACTTGCTCGCAATTGGGATATTAGGCTACCATCTTTGCAATATCCTTTTTCATGCCATTCCACTAATAGATTTGTCAAAGGTCCCGATACATTTTTGTTGCTCCAGGGTGGGTTGAATATCTAGAATAATAGGCCTCAGAAAGAATCTTAGCCTAGAGTCCTCCAATATCTGGCACACATAAGTGACCCTGGTACCTAAGGACTCCATCTCTAGTTAGCTCAAATGAAGGATGTTGCTATTCTGGAATGCTCTCCTTCAGTGTTCTAAGCTTAGGTTCCTCGCATTGTTGCTCTTTTACTTCTGTAACAATGGAAGATTCTGCTGTATTTTGAATAATTACACCTCCATCCTCTGTATCTACTAATCACACCTACAAAATAGCTAGCTGACATAGGTCTTTTGTCATTTCAACCTTATCAGCTTCAACATGGCTTAGATTTCCCATGGACTTTTGGCTAAGTGCATTAGGAACAACATTATCTTTACCGAGATTGTATAAAATGTCAACATTATAATCTTTTAGTAATTCTAGCCACCTCCTTTGTCGTAGGTTCAACTCCTTCTGCTTAGATAAATATTGAAGGCTCTATATTGTGTTTTCTTGAACCCTATGCTGTTTCTACTCCTAATGGTGAGTCTATCCTAGGTGAGAGGGTCTATAGGGATTGTGTAGTATCTGTCCATGATAGGGATACCTTGGTTGGCTTGGTAGAGTTGGAGATGGTTGACTTTGACGTAATCCTTGGTATGGATTGGCTTCATGCTTGTTATGCCTCAATAGATTGTAGGACCTGAATTGTTACGTTCTGATTTCCGAATGACCTGGTCCTAGAGTGGAAGGGGAGTTAGTTGCACCTAAGGGTAAGTTATCTCCTACCTGAGAGCTAGAAAGATAATCTCTAAAGGTTGTATCTACTATCTTGTGCGAGTTAAGACTGATGATGTTGAATCTCCTACTCTTGAGTCAGTCCCGATTGTGAGTGAGTTTCCAGAAGTGTTCCCTGAGGATCTAGGGAGATTGACTTCGGGATTGATATTCTTCCCGATACCTACCCTATCTCAATCCCACTAGTATAGGATGGCTCCCGCCGAGTTGAAGGAGTTGAAAGTGCAATTGAGGGATTTGTTAGAGAAGGGCTTTATTAGGCTAAGTGTTTCTACTTGGGGTGCTCCCATCCTGTTCGTGCGAAATAAAGAGGGGTCTCTTAAAATGTGCATCGATTATAGGCAACTGAACAAGGTAACAATCAAGAATAAATATTCTCTCCCCAGGATAGATGACCTGTTTGACCAACTTCAGGGTTCCTCATGCTTCTCAAAGATAGACCTCAGATTTGGCTACCATCAGTTGAAAGAGAGGGAGTGTGACATTCCAAAGACAACCTTCAGGATGAGATATGGCCACTCTGAGTTCTTGGTTATGTCCTTTGAGTTGACGAATGCACCTGCAGCCTTCATGGACCTGATGAATAGAGTGTTCAGACCCTACCTTGATATGTTTGTGATTGTATTCATCGATGACATTTTGGTGTATTCAGGGATGAGGAAGAGCATGCCAATCACCCCAGAGTTGTCGTTCAGACTCTTAAGGATCATGATTGTATACAAAGTTCATGTAATGTGAGTTCTGGCTAAAGTTAGTGGCCTTCCTAGGCCATGTGGTTTCGGGTGATGGTATTCGAGTAGATGCCCAAAAGATTGAAATGGTTAGGAACTGGCCAAGACCGATCTCTCCAACTGACATAAGAAGTTTCTTGGGGTTCGCAGGCTACTGCCACAAATTCGTTGATGGATTTTCTTCCCTATCCACACCATTGACCAAATTGACTCAGAAAAAGGACAAGATTCAGTGAGGAATGTGATAGGAGCTTCCAAGAGTTGAAGACTAGATTGACTACTGCACCTATTTTGACTTTGCCCGACGGGACAGAGGATTTTGTAATATATTGTGATGCGTCAAGAGTTGGGTTGGGTTGTGTGTTGATGCAAAGGGGGAAGGTGATTAGCTTATGCTTCTAGGCAACTTAAGGTTCTTGAGAAGAACTACCCAACCCATGATCTTGAGTTGGCGGCGGTGGTGTTTGCACCTAAAATCTAGCGCCACTACTTGTTTGGAGTGCATGTGGATGTGTTCACTGACCACAAGAGCTTACAGTATGTATTCAGTTAGAAAGAGTTCAACCTGAGACAAAGGAGATGGTAAGAGTTGCTTAAGGATTATGACATGAGCATCCTCTACCACCTAGACAAAGATAACATTGTTACTGACGCTGTTAGCAGGTTGTCAATGGGTAGCACAACCCATGTTGAGGAAGGAAAAAAGGAGTTGGCCAAAGAAGTACATCGATTGGCTCGATTGGGAGTTAAACTTTAGGAGAATGATGAAAGAGGAGTTAATGTTCAAAACGGGTCTATTTCATCCTTAGTGGTAGAGGTGAAAGAAAAGCAAGACCAAGATCCTGTCATACTCCAATTGAAGGAGGTTGTCCACAAGCAAAAAGTGATGGTTATCTCTAAAGGGGGAGATGGAGTGTTGAGATACTAGAGTAGATTGTGTGTTCTGGATGTGGATGGCATTCGAGATAGAATCATGGCTAAAGCCCATAACACTAGATATTCCATCCATCCTGGCTCCACCAAGATGTACCACAACTTGAGAGAAGTCTATCGATGGAGTGGAATGAAGAGGGATATTGCTTAGTTCATTTCAAAGTGCCCAAATTTTCAGCAAGTGAAAGTTGAGCATCAACGGCCATGTGGATGGGCTCAGAACTTTAAGATTCCTGAATAGAAGTGGGAGGTGATTAATATGGACTTTATTACTGGTCTATCAAGGTCTCAAAAATAACATGATTCGATATGGTGATTGTATACAGGATGACTAAATCAGCTCACTTCTTAGCAGTCATGACAACTAGCACTACGGAGGAGTACACCAAGTTGTACATCTAGGAGATTGTGAGGTTGCATGGAGTTCCCTTGTCCATCATCTCAGACAGAGGAGATCAATTCACCTCCCTATTTTAGAGATTGTTCGAGAAAGGATTGGGCACTAAAGTGAACCCGAGTACAACCTTTCATCCATAGAGATGGTTAGGCAGAGCGCACAGTTCAGACATTGGAGGATATGTTGAGAACCTGTGTTCTTGATTTCAAGGAAAATTGGGATGATCACCTACCATTGATTGAATTTGCATATAACAATAGTTATTATGAAAGCATTCATATGGCTCCTTATGAAACCTTGTATGAAAGGAGATGCAGATCACCAATTGGGTGGTTTGAGGTTGGAGAAGCAAAATTAATTGGGCTCGATTTGTCCACCAACTAATGGAGAAGGTTAAGGTTATTAGAGAGAGATTGAAGATTGCCCAGAGTCACCAGAAATCATATACCAATTTGAGGAGAAAAGACTTAGAGTTCGAGGTAAATGATCGGGTGTACTTGAAAGTGTCGCTTATGAAGGGTGTCATGAGATTTGGGAAAAAGGGAAAGTTGAATCCACGCTATGTAGGACCATATCAGATTGTGAAGAGGATTGGGAAGGTCTCTTATGAGTTTGAGTTGCCTTCCACGTTAGATGGAATTCATCCGATATTCCATGTGTCGATGTTTAAGAAGTGCTTGGGAGATCCTAACTTGGTGATCCCTGTTGATAGCATTGGAGTGGAAGATAGCTTGTCCGACGAAGAGGTTCCAGTCCAAAAATTTGATTGTCAAATTTGCAAGTTGAGAAACAAAGAGATCGCCTCGGTCAAAATCCTGTAAAGAAATCAGTTTGTTGAGGAAGCCACGTGGGAAGCTAAGGAAGATACGAGAGCTAAGTATCCACACCTATTCGTGCCAAATAATGAGAAAGCCAAAGATAAATTTCTTACCCGTGACTAAATTGATTGATCTATTCTTGAGTTGATTGTTTATTCTTTAGTCTGAGTAGAGTTGATTAAGGTTGAGGAGGAGTCGAGAGTTTGATTGGTTGAGGTGAGTGTTTAGATGAGTCTTGATTCTATTCGTGCCTTGGTATCCAACTTTACTCATCATTCGAGGACGAATGATCCCAAGGGGGAGATGATGTAATGCCTGGTGAAATTACCGATATACCCCTAGAGGGGTGATGTGCGCATGACGCATCTTCCAATGCTCGTATGGAAACTCTGAGACAAGATTTGTCATCAGCATGAAAAATTGAGTGGGAAAATGGTCTCGGTTGATTTTTAGAGCGACCAAATCAAAAGATATTTTTTCGACTTGAAAACCAAAATAGTGTCGGTGCGCGACGGAGGCGCATCGCGTTTCTGTAGTGGACTTACACTTACATTTTTTTCAAAAATTTTCGATGGGATTGGGAAAATGCGTTCAGAAGCTTTTTGGAGAAATATACACTGT
Organism: Solanum rostratum; assembly: GCA_029948455.1. Lineage (NCBI taxonomy): Eukaryota > Viridiplantae > Streptophyta > Magnoliopsida > Solanales > Solanaceae > Solanum > Solanum rostratum. Next base: position 42,015,866 of record CM057056.1, read on the forward strand.
ACGCGACTAGTCCGCATAGCGAACTGGGTCATTCCGAAGCTGAAAATTTTCTAAATTTTGTGAGGGGAATTCGGGACAATTTCCAACCCCTCCTAAACTCAATACACGATCTAATTAGATCATTTTGACATAAAAAGGGTCTGTAACCCCATTCTAAGTCCTTTTTTAACAATCTAACAAGATTAGGGCTTGAGAAAAGAGGGGAAAAGCTTGAGACTGAGGAATTCAAGAGGAAATCCTTGAAGTGATTGTTGAGAGCTTCATTCCAGGTATGTAAGACTAAACTAAACATGATATTGTCCTCTTATGTGCCCCACAGATGGTCATAGAGGAGTTGAATGTCCATGAGTCCTCATACATGTTTCTTAAGTGGATTCTTGAATGTTTTCTCACAAATTATGTCTAATTAAATTTAATCACATTTATTTTCATATGTGATGATCATAATAAACCTATTCTGTTGAATTGGATATTTTCATGAGAAATTGCATAACCTTATATGTTAACTTTTGAAAGCATGCATAAATGAATCTAGGGGTTGAGTTGAGAGCCTTGACGTGAGATTGTTGATTGTGATTGTGATTGTGGTAAGAGAATGATGATGAGTTGATACAACTTGATAATCCTATGAGTCTTCATAAATGAACTCTAATGATGGTATATGATTGTTCCAAGCCTTGAGCTATTGATTGAGATTGATTGATGAAAGGGTTAAAGTCCCTATGAGTTTATGATGATAGGGTTAGAGTCCCTATGAGATACTAGCCGATGACGGGGTTAAAGCCCTTATGAGATTGGTTGAGATGGAGGTCTTATGAGCATTGAGTCTTGGGAGGAGTATCGAGCACCGAAAGAGTTAGTCCAACTCAAACTCAATAACTATGTGGCCAGCCTATGAGAGGATTGAACTGTAAACCCAGAGGTTTCCTTTGTCCCTAAAGAGGACTTGATGTTATTTATTTTGGATCCACTAATGCCATGTCCTTTACCTTGGCAAGGTACTGGATGGATGCGAGAATGACATCACTTCGTTGTATCATCACCGGCTCATAGGTGATGGTTGTCGGTTAGAGAAACTCCTAGAAAGTTCCTATTTCGAGTACTCTTAGTCGAGATAAGATGAGATGTGATGAGATGAGTTCCTTTGAGACAAGTCTGATTTGATTGATGAGTTTGATTGGTTGATAGGTCACTTGTCTACTCTTTGTTCTTTCTTTAGATGGACAGCTGACATGTTGATTGTTTACTATTTCTGAGTTGATGTTGTTCCATATTATTCTACTTGCTCCTGTTTCACTCAACTATTTTACATACCGTACATTCCACGTACAGATGCCACTCAGTGTTGTATCGTTTTATGATGCAGATATAGGGATTAATGACGTCAACAGGTGCACCATTGAGGATCTGAGACATTTGGCCGATTGGTGAGCCTCCCATACTCCGGAAGGTTCATTACCTTTATGTCACGACCCGGGACTGGGGCCTAGAAGTGACAAGGCGAATGGGAACCCGAGAGTCACCAAACTAGCCTCAAAGTATCCAAATCCATATAATTGGTTTGGAAGCGCATTCAATTGATAAACACATAATACTAAGGGATGGGAAAGTAGGACTCACACTATGGGGATATCAAGGGGAAAGGGATATACATAGATTCACATAACACATAGCATATAAGAACTAAGGGGCGGGTAAGTATGACTCACTCTATGGGGGCCAACGGGGCTAGGATCTTCCACATTTTCATACCAAACATACATACATACATAATTTCCATAATCAAACTATAATGGCCATTTCCATTAGATAACCAAAAACATAAGCTCTAAATACAACACATAGCATATATAGGATCTACGAGAGTCTACAAGATGTCAAACAATGCCTCTACTCATAGGATGGAATGGGCCAAGACATGTCCCGAGCTCACCCTCAAATAAGAAAGTAGATATAGGATAACATAGATAGAAGGAAGGTGGCTTGTCTTTGGAGGATGGGACTTAGCACAAGTTCAAATTTCGGAATTGAGCTACTCGTCAAGCGTTGGATAGTCGTAGTGCTCGGTCCTTACATGGTAAAATCATGTAGGCATATAGTATGCGTTAGTACGTTTGAATATACTAAGTATGCGGGCATGCAATGTGTATGACTTATCAACCTACATTCAATGTTAGATGACAAGGGCACATAATATAGAAAGAATCATATATCCAAGGAAGAGTAGTATATGATATGTCATGAAATTCATGATGCGTGGATAAAATGATATTTATATATATAGCGGGGATGTAACCTCAACTGACATATGTAAGACCAAGTGAACTAGTACTTGGAACCCCGATAAAATCCCCTCACCGGTACAGAGGTAGTCCACTTGCCAAAGGGAAACCATACTTCACCTAATGGGAACATCACCCATTTTGTATGAAGCAACCCCCTTACAGGAACATCACCTATTTCAGAAAGGATTTTCATATCAAAACATAATACTTCACCTTATAGGAACATCACCCATTTTGTATGAAGCAACCTTCCTTACGGGACCATCACCTATTTCGGATAGGATTCTCATAACATATGCTAGGCACATAATTTGAGAAAATGAAGAGGACCCTTGGGGATAGACCTAACGTCCCCAATCCATCGGTGCTAAGTCAACATCCTACGAGAATACATATAGTATATATATATACATACTTTAAAAAAGGCAATAGTCATTTCAAATCCGATCAATGCCCATTTTGGCTCAAATGCCAAATCATAACTTGTATTTATAATATTCATGCATAGGACTAGCTCGATTACAAATATGGAATGGTGCAAGCACCCAAAATATTCATAGATAAACCATAATCATTGACATATGTGTGATAACATTCTTGTCATAAACATAATCTTATCAATATTGTTTCATAAAACATAATTGGGCTTAACCCACTTCATAATTTTCATAAAGATCAATGTTCGTGAATGCAAATACAATGCATGATGTTAGAATAACATGGGTAATATAGATTCAAGCTAAAATCAACATTATAATGTGAAACTGAAATAAATCCATAATATAATCCATATTTAAATCATAAAATAAATTACCCATGCATAAATCAAGCTTTAAAAGGGATATGCACATTCATAATTTCATAATCTCAATGTAAACTATAATATAATGGCTTAAATCAACTTAAAATCATCAATAAAGCACAACACATACTTCAATTGAATTTAATAGAATCAAATAACGGAAACCCACATTTTAAGTAAGCTTAATTTCATGTAAATCAATTGAAAAGAGTTTGGGTTTTCTTGGTTAAAAAGGACTAAGAATCAATCCCACATACCTTGATTGAGAGGCTGAAATTGAGAAGAATCTAGCTTAGAGTTGAATCTCAATTGAACCCTAGCTTGAGTCTTGAGAGAGGAGCTTAAGGAGGATCTTTAGAAATGATTTTAGGGTGAGAGTGTTTTCAATAAGAACGAATTCGAACGGAAGGATATGAGCTGATTTAGGGGTCTAGGATAGAAAAAGGTCATAAAACACAATTAAAATAAGTCGTATTTACGTAAAAGCCATTAATGAAATGGACGGAAAATGGGTAGTCACAACTTCATTGGAACCTACACGGTCCGTGAGACACTTCACAACTCGTGAATAGTGCCAGTGAGGTGACACTTAACAAATTCTCGCAATGCTCAACACTTAGAATTTTTCAGAGCGAAGGGGTACCATAGGACGGCCACACGGCCCGTGTGACACTACACGAGTCGTGTCAAGGATCGTGAGATGACTCTTAGAAAATTTTGCAGGAAAAAAGTTACGAGACGGTGATTTTGTACTTAGAAAAATTTTATGTTGCGAGCTTATACGGTGGGCCACACGGCCCGTAGCACACCACATGGATCATGTGGGTGGCCGTGTGCCCACACTTAACCTGAAACTTCCTGTCGAGTCCTCGTATTCAAAATTATGGCCAAGTACTCCTCCACTAGAGGCCACACGGTCTGTGTGACTTCACATTGGCCGTGTATGCATCTCATGGAGTGACATTTGGTAAAATTTTCTCTCGGGGTGACATTATAAGGTCCGATAAAGTCTTTCGAAAAATCTGTGTCCTTACACTTTATTTCATTATGCTTTTGAGTTAGACTAGACTAGTTTTATATTTTGATTTTGATAGCCATGAGTCTGTCATTGGCACCACCTGATTAGTGATAGAGGCTTCATAGACTAGAGTTGGATGTTGATTGTTAAGATTGTGAGCTAGTTCTATCTACTAGCCTTCTTCTATTATATATATTATTTTGGGAACTAGATGAGATGTGCTTAGTCTTCTGCTTATTGTCTGGAGTAATTTGATTGAATGAATATGATGAGGCTAAGTGGTTCTCTTGGGGACTAGCAATAGTCTCTAGGTGTCGGCCACGTCTTGGGTACCTTCTCGGGACTTGACAAACTTGTATCAGAGCACAAAGTTCAAGATTCCTAGGGATTTTATAAAGTCGTGTCTAGTAGAGTCTTGTTTATGTATGTGTTGTGTACCACACTTCATAAACAAGAGGCTATAGGACATTAGGAATTGTTACACTTCTCATGTATTTTGAGTTCGTGTGATAGAGTTTAACTCTATAAAACTCCTTTCTAATTCGTGTGTTACGCATTGCAGATCATGCCTCCTAAACATACTACTGCCCAAAGAGATGTTTCATCCCTAAACACCGAGGATCCCCCACCAGAGGTCCCTACTCAGACTGGGACGAGGAGACGGGGTTGACCTGCCAGAGCTATTGAGATTCCACAGGCACCTCCCGCTCAGTCAGCCTCCACCTCAGAGCCAGACTTCAGGGGAGCCATTGCTTTGCTCACCCAGCTAGTGGCCTCCTAGAGTAATAACCGAGGTCCCCATACCCCTATCTCTAGCTCTCAAGAGCCCATGACTGCAACTAGGCTAAGAGATTTCTTCAGGATGAACCCGGCAGTCTATACGGGGTCAAAGGATGAGGAGGACCCACAAAATTTTATTGATGAGATGTGCAAGGTCTTGAGGTCTATGCATGCGAATGAGGTTGAGGGAGTTGAAATTGCCTCCTATCAGCTTAAGGATGTTGCAAACACCTGGTATAACCAATGGGAAGATAGTCGAGGTGAGAATGTTGAGCCTGCTAAGTGGGATGAGTTTGAGAGTGTTTTCCTTAATAACCTCTTTCCCCAAGAGCTGAGGGAAGCAAAGGTTGAGGAGTTCCTGAACCTAAAGCAAGAGGGAATGACCATCAAATAGTATAGCCTCAAATTCTCCATATCTCTATGGGTATCTTGAATTCGACGAGAAAGGTCCTTTGTAGTCTGAGCAAACGCTTGAATATGAGAAACATCTACACCATCCTGTAAAAAGTCTATCCTGTAGTCTCTGATCAAATAATCCCCCAAACCATCCACATAATGATGAACTCTGGCACTCATGGTACGTACTATATCTAGTGCATACCTAGCCAAAGAATTAAATCTAATGCTATGCTCCCTTACACTCATATCCCCTTGCCTCAAACTTATAAATTGGTCAAGATGGTCCCCCCATGGTAAGTAATGGGCGAAAAATGCCTTAGAGAAGTCCACCCACTTTACTGGCGGAAAATCAGGCCCTTTGGATCTCTCCCATGCCTTGTACCACAAGATGGCAATATCAAGTCGTCGAAAAGAAGCCAACTCCATTGCGTAGGTGACAAAGGCATGTATCACCCTCAATACTCTATACATATGATCCATAAAGTCCTATAGATCCTTAGTGGAACTGGACCCTGTAAATACTAGAGGGGCCAAGTGAAGAAACTTTCTTACCTTTAAGCTTTCTGTTTGATCCCTTTTGGTGTTTGCTCTCGCCTCTAGTTGTCTCCCATGAATAGAAACCATCCTAGTAAGTATCTAAACAACCTCTCTCATACCCTGTTCCCCAGTCTCTTGAAGTGGCCCTTATCAAGTGTTGGTGAATCTGGTACTATGGATATTGGAGGCCCTCTGTGTGCCTCAATGGGGAGTGTATCTGCCTGACCAGGCAAAGAACAACTAACAACTGGTACCTTCTCTCAGATCCATATCTACCGCACGTTGTGTCATCTTCTTATTATAGATAGCCTGACAAATAAAATAAACGACAAAGCACGATTAAGATTCATGCGTTCCTATAACTTTGCTCTATGGAACGATCTATTAAGTCAAAAAAAAGGTAACCATCCCTAAATGCCTCATAACCTCCTGATTATAAGTGTGGTGCACAACACATCCATAAGCAAGACTCTACTCGACATGGCATTGTGGAATCCCTAGGACACGACCTACTCTGATACCATGTTTGTCACACCCCAAAAAGAGGGGAGGCACGACTGGCACTCGATACAATTATTGGACAGGTAAGTCACTAAACATGCTAGTTAACTAGACTAGGGACTAGAAGAAAATCGGGCAGCATAGCGTTTGAAAAACTAAGTCGAGACCGTTTAGGTCATGACCTAGTCAACAACAAATCATGTACATCAAGATAAGTAAACCAAAACGATAAAGTACTAGCTAGCCGACAAGGTTGTAACAACAGAGGTATAAGCACACACTATATATACATGCCAATCTTATGACTAGAGACTGAAAGTCACAAAAGAACAAACCCACAATAACATGTCCACAATAGCCTCTAAGAAAACCACTAATATTATCGGGTAAGGACCCCGACTATACCCAACTGTACAACAAAAAGTAAGCATCTTGTGAAAGCTCTAGGAAGAAGTGGAACTTACCAACTCACAACTGAACTGGGCTCCTAGTGAAGGGGTCAATCATAGTCCCTACCTTAACCTGCACGTGCAAGATAAAATACAGCATCCCCAGGCAACGAGACATCAGTACAAATAAATGTGTATTGGTATGTAAGGCAGAATGTAAAACCATAGGTAACAATAGTAAAAAGGGTAATAGAAATACCACATGTAACCAACATTCAAGTAACCTTAATGGCCAATAATCAACCTCCTGGTGATCAAATATGCATAGTATGCTCGAGTATCACATGTCATAAATACATATACATAGATGCAAATACATGACATACTCTACCAAATGCTAGCAATGGTGGTCCTTTCTGGTAGCTGACCGTCATCATATTTGCCAACTTGCGGCCATCTGTACCATATACATATATATTTATATTATTTGTACAAATGGTCCCCATACTTCTAATTCGAAGTCCATGCATAACGTGCAATATATGATATAAATATTGAATGCACATAGTAGGTCATAGTATTAATTTAGCCAATCTTGTCTCATTTGTACACATATTCTCATAGTATCATAATCATTGTTTAGCATATACACCCGATTTGTTGAATAAGTTTGACAACTTAAGTCAACATTTAGAATGAAGCCTTAACTTGAAAATGTTCATAAAGGTTCTTTACATGATGCTTATACTTGGTCACATGTCAATTAGTAAAGGAAAGTATTTAAACAAATTAAGTGCCTTAGTAGTTTAAATAGGGGCATTACGCTAAATATTATTAGAAACCAACGCATTACTTGTTAAATGCTTCAATTATACTTTTGTATGGAAGAAGGAATGATTATTAATATTACATTCCCTTTGTAATCTACATTTATTTTGATGGCACTACACCAAAATGAGAAACACAGCAAACATATGGATAAGTAGCTAGGAAAACCGAAAAAATGATATATAGATATTGAATGTCTAGTTTAAGCGAACGAATGGAACTTCAAACTAATACCATCATGAAAATAACTCAGCTACAATCCCAATGCCTTTCACAAAAGGTCTTTCCAGCAACAGAATAGTAGGATATCACATTTGACATTTTGGGAAACTTTCTGAATTTCGCGCTAAAAGGAGGGACGGAGCTTAGCCTTCACATACCTTCCCAACAGATGTCCTATTGCCCAAAGTTTCTTCACAAGAGTTGTTCCTTAAGTCCTAAGATTCGCAACAACTAGATATATGCAACTTAAAGACACCTATAAAAAACCCAAAATTCAGCATTAATGACAAGATTCAGCAAATAGTATTTACGTGGAGCAAATGTCCGTAAAACTTCGTAAAAATGACTGTAAAGGTGTCCCAAGATTATTACTTGAACACACCAGCTGCAAACCAAGAATAACCAGTAGGAACACTACTCTTTTACAGCCCAAAAATAGCCCTAAACATAGATAACAGGAGGGGAAAATAATTGCAAAGCGTAAGGCACATATTTCTAGGCACAAAGACAAATTTTGACTGTAGAAATGCGAAAAACTTACCCAAATCACCTTGGTACCTTGAGGGAACTTTTTCTTCATTTTATATGTTGTTTGGGATGAAATAGAACTGATTTGAACTTTAAAAAGCTCAAATTAGCTGACATCTTGGTGGGATGACCCGACCCGATCGATGACCCAATTTTCTGCTCAGGCAGTCACAGTAAAACTATCATAACTTCTTATTTTGAGGTCGGTTTGATATGTGGTTTTATGAGTTATAAATTAGACTCATAGATCTTCAATGTGATATGTCATGGACCTTCTAACCCCTTATATTTTTGGAGATATGGCCTGATACATTTGACCCAAATTTAAGAAGGATTTCTTAAAGAAACTTACGGTAGCTTTGGCGAACCTTTATCTAGCAACTTTCTTGATTCCAAAACTTAATCTATGACCTTTCTGATATTAAAATAACCTTTAAAAAATCCATTATTAGCTAATTATACACTTTTAGTCCCATCCGGAATGTGAAACCTATTTTAAACTTTCCAAAAAGGGCGAGGTGCCACTCGAGCTATTTCTTTAATCCTGAATATGTATTTAGGGTATTCCTCTGGCTTAAAACTTTAGGTCCTTGACATTACCACTTATAATCAGCCTTACTATCCTTAGGTTCTACCCAAAATTATATATGTCTTATATGACATGCCACTCTATGTATATATATGGAAGACGAAAAATACGAGGTATCATATAGACCTCCTCCTCCCTTCCCTCAAAGAATCAAAAAGAAGAAGGAGGAATGTAAGTTCAAGCACTTTCTCTCCCTGCTGAAACAACTTTCCATCAACATTCCTCTCATCGAGGCATTGGAGAAGATGCCAGGGTACGCGAAGTTCATGAAGAACTTGGTCACAAAGATGTGAACTGTGATTTCGGAGCTCTCCCAAGAGCTTCAACATTGCAGTGCGATTACAACACGGTCTTTGGTGCAAAAACGAGAAGATCTTGACATATTTACCATATGCTGCACTATTGGAAATATGGAGTTCATAAGGGTATTGTGTGATCTTAGTGCCAGCATAAATCTAATATCCCTTGCGGTCTTCAAGAAGCTAGGATTGGGAGCCCCTACTTTGATGAGCATGCGATTGTTGATGGCTGACCACACGATGAAGTAGCCTATGGGGATACATTATGACATCCTCGTCAAAGTAGAGAAGTTTATATTCCCCGCAGACTTTATGATCCTTTATTGCAAAGTTGACTTCGAAGTTTCAATCATCTTAAGAAAGCCCTTCCTTGCCACTGATCGAGAACTAGTGGATATGGAAGCTGGCTAACTCAAGTTTAGATTGAATGACAAAGAAGTTATCTTCAATATCTGTCAGTCGATGAAGAGCCCAAATGACTTGAAGATGGATGTTTGGGCACTTGGTGAAGTCTGAGTAACCAAGTTGTCGATGTCGTGCCACGACAATAAGTCAGGCACTAATTGGGAGGCCACCCAAGATATTTGATGTAATAGTTGTAGTTTTGTCTTGCTTTTAGCTTTTGGATTTGTAGGTAGTTTAATCTTTAGTGTTTTGGATGTAATTGTGGACATTGGTCTGGTTGCATATAGGGTATCAATGTGATCTGTGAAGAATGTTCAGGTACATGACCAAGTCAACTATTTTTGGTTGAAAAGTCATCAAGAAGTGTCTTTACGACTCGTTCTACGGTCGTATGTAAAACTACGACCCATACGCTGACTCATAGAATACTTCTAGTGAGCAAAACTTTGTGCACTCTAGTTCACGAGCCAACTTTATGGCCCGTAGATAAAATTATGCGCTGTGAATGGGGCTCGTGGACCCCAGGTAAATTTTCCACTTTTGACAAAGTGCTGGAGGTTTTTACGACCTACTCTACGAGTCATATTTAATTATGTGGCTCGTAGACTGGTTCGTGAAACCCAGGCCCCAAAACTAGGGATTGGGTAATCCATGAAACCATGATCAATGGGCTGTAAAATTTTGTATGGCCCGTAATCAGGGTTTCGTAGAGCCTAAGAACATTAATTTTGGTCGTCGCAGTCAACCTCTAAATTAGGGGGTCAAATAATTTTGACTCCCATTCTTCATCAAATTCACTCAAAATACGACACCCCTACCCTAGCTTTTCCAACCACTACCGTATAGCTACCACCCATTTTCTGATGACTTTTCCAGCCACCTTTGGCACCCCTAGGGTTCCCCCTCCTCAGCTCCTCCTTCAATTTGTAGAATCTTTCTTACTCAATTCGATAAGTTCTTGGCCCTTAAATCCTTTTAAATACCGAACTTGTGTAATTAGGTTGAAATTAATTGATGAGCATGTCAATCTGACTAGAATGGGTACGAATCCATGTTTGCCATTGTTTGTGCTTAGAACTTAAACATGACTAATGTGTTGCTAATGCTTGAAGTATGTTAAAAGCCAGAAAATTATATGTGTGGCTTTGTTGATGTGTTTGAATGTTAGTATATGAGAACCTTGTCGTCACATGTCGTTTGAATTGAATAGTCTATATTAATGAAAATCAATATGTGATTACATGTGGGTGATTTGGTGTTTATACATTCAAACGGAGTTGGTTAGCTTAGGGAAACATGTAACATGAGATTCGATGGGGTTGTATGTACACATTGCATGTGGGGTGTTGGGTATTTATTGAAATCATGTGGGGTGTATCATGACTTGCTTCGATGCTGATTTAGTTGTTAAAAATGTCATTTGGGATTCATTTTGATAGACTTAGAAAATTAAATTTCTAGTTTTTTCACTCTACGAGGGTGTTCGACGGCCCGTGGAACATTCCACAAGCTGTAGTTGCCCCTTGTATGAAAATCTAGAAACTTGAAGTTTCTAAGAATCTATCAAACGATACCTTCTAAGATTATTCTACGACTCATAGATAGGTTCCATAGATTTCTTCCTGTAAAAAGTCAACACAAGATCACATCTATGACTCAATCTATAACCCATAGAATATTCTGCGAATCATACTTGGTCTTGTAGATGCAATTCTTGTAGCCAAAATTTATGCACTCTATTTTTCTAAGGCCTTTTACGGCCCGTAAAGGTGCCTTTGTAGACTCTTCTGTAACCATGTTTGCTAAATGTGTATGTTTTAGGTACTATTGCCTTAAAGGCAAGATGAGAGGAGATTAAGGCCCTGCAGCAGAGACTGAGAGATGAGCCTTGCGGGGGGGAGGGGGGGTCAGAACTCCCTCGAGGTCAGTGGTTCATTTGAGGAGATAGGCCCAGACTCAGGCTATTGTTGTCCGCTCTCCCCCGTCTGAAGAGGGCGGCGACAAAAATAGCAGTTCCATCCAAATGACTCCTTCCGGAGAGGAATTCGAGTTATTGCCCGGCGATGAGTCACAGACAGAGTCCTCTACCACACCTTTAGCATCACCATCACCTTAGGATGCTCTATCTAGTGGCGGTGCGTTGAGGGCATGCAAGCTATCTACTTAGAGGGTGTACAAAAAATGAGCGTGGCCGACCAACTCATTCTATTTTTGAGGAGCCCCGGATCATTACTTCGAGATTGGACAATTTCCGAGGCTTGGAGGACACTATTAGCATATATGGGCTCCAATGGCTGGCTAGATCATCGGGGAAGTACTCCCCAGCCATGGTTCATGAGTTTTATGCTTCTTATGCCGCCACAGTTCTCAGCTCTCTTCCTAAGGGGAAGAAGCCCCTCGCTCAGCCCAGATTGACATATACTAGAGTGAGGGACTGACAGGTGGACATCTCTGAGACTACCATCTGCCACATGCTATTTGGGCCTAAGTTCCCAGCTGCCAGATTGACAATAGAGTATGACAAGAGATTGGGGAAGACCAGGGATAACACCTTGATGAGAGATCCAGCTTGCTGGGCCCGTTTGGTAAGATGGGTCGCCGATCAAATAGTAGAGCAGGGCCCAGACCCTAAGTGGATAGCTACATTGGTGGAGCCTATCATGAAGGCTTTACTTAGCTTCATCACCAAATTTTGGTGGGTTGTGGTGAGATCACAGATTCGGCCTAACTTGTTAATAATACACTAGCGTCGGAGCATACTGTTTTGGTTGCTAGCATCTTGGTTGGCTATGAGATTGATTGGGCCAACCTCATTGCAAAGGCGGCCATGAAGAGGCCAACCTCCATCCCTTCCCATGCTTGATTACATACTCTGTTAGAGTCGCGGGTAGAGATTCTACATCATCTGGACTCACTGATAGAGGTCCAAAGGACTTTAGATGTGAGCCTGATCAAGGCTAAGGATAATCCAGTGGCCCTCCAGCAAGCACCATGCCAGCCAGCATAGATGCAAGAAATGTTTACGGTGGCGCCACCATCTGATCCCCTATCCACTACCACTGCTTCTGCTACTACTGATGAGAGGCCCCCACAAATTGATACCATATGGAGAAGGGGCCTACTACTACTACTTTTGTCCCAGAGGCTGTGCCCATACCGACAATACCCGCTGGCATGGTTTGTGTGTCAACAACATCCATTCAGGCTATGGTGCAAAGATTGGCCCATACTAAGTCCGAATTGACTTAGTTACTATAGCAGATCAAGCCCTGGATCTCCCAGGCCATTTCAAAGTCTAAGGCTCGCAGGTAGGCATACATGGTAGCCACTATCCAGGAGAAACTCACACCTGTGGATGCCCACATAGATGCTTTTGAGAGGCAAGTCCAGTAGAGCCTTAGCACAACATGGACAGTAGATGTGACAACCATTCAGCAAGAGAACCAGCAGCTCTAGGCTAATACGAAAGCAACTTTGGTAGCACCGGTAGTATTCCCAATAATTGAGCCCTCAGTGCTGGTGGTTGAGTTATTTTCTTTTGAGGATCCATCTCATACTTTCCTCAAGAAGAGGCCCCGCATTGATGATCTAGACATAGTGAGACTACAGGCGGGGATGACAGAGGAGCAGGGATTAAAGCTTGCCAAGATATGCTAAAGATAGGATGAGGAGTTGAGGCAGGCTCGTGAGCTTGAGAGGGTGAGGAGTGTTGTCCCCTCAGGACATGCTTCTACCACTGAGGAGGCCACTAGGAAGGTTGAGGGTGGCTAGACTCAGCTAGAGACCGATGCTTAGGCGCCTAGGTATGTCCCTTTTTTTTTTACCCCTGTGCTTTATAGTTCTATTTTATGCATTGAAGGCAATGCAAGTCTTTTTTGATGGGTTGTGGGTAGTTATAGGCCTCATTGAAGTTTGAGTAACCTTTGCCTATAACTATCCCAAATTTTGAATCCTAGGGGTTTTCTTGCCTGTGATCTGTTTCCCCAAGGATATTTAATTTCTGTTGAACCGGTATGTTTAGGGTGTATTGGTAGTATTAGCAGCATGTAGTACTGATATCTATGACATATGTTTATTTATTTGTGTTTTTATATGAAAAATGATACCCACCAAATATTTTGTTAGTTAGTCTTGATAGCAACCATGCATATTTCATTGTTTGATAGTGTTTGTTCTGATAAGTAAGGGTAATTGTGATAAATAATATAATCTGAGAGTCTTTATTAATAGTGTAATCAGTGCCATGTGCGTATGAGCTTTCTTTGCTAAATTCATATACTGTGTTTCAATTAAGAATTTGTCTTGTTACTCTGACTTAGACTGTAGGTTAGTTGGTTAGGAGAGGATCTTAGGCCATTGTTTACATCAGTCCACTTAGCCTAAATAGCCAACAAATGTGTAAAGTATCCCTTGATCCCACTGTTTGAGCCTTACATGTACACTTTTCTTTGTAAAAACCTAAGTTACCTAACCTTATTAGATATAAAATCCCGAAATTGGCCCTTGTCCTTCCTTGAACATTATGCACCTTTATTGAGGCAAAAAGTTTTAGTTGAGGGTGGCTACCAAAAGTGGCAATGGATCCTAGGTTGGATATTGTGCACCTCGACTCAGACCAAAATCCTAAGTTGAGGGTGGTTGGTGTAAAGGTAAACACAACATGAGATGGAAGCTGGTGATACATAGAAAAAGGGGTAAAATTGTGTTCTGGGTGCAAGAAAAATGAGCTGATGCCTAATCAATAATCTAAAAAGAAAAATGATGTGAAAGTAAAAGGCAAAAAGCTGAAAAGTGAGAATAAGGCACCCATAAAAGCTTGAAATAGGAGAAAGGGAGAACGAAGTGAAAAATGAGAAAGTTGGTATAGCAAAAGTGTAGAAAACACAGTGTCAAGAAAGGCCTTTAGTCACTATGTTCCCAAAATATCATACCAAAGCCCCCTGAGCCTACGACAAGCCAATAAAGTCCAAAAGTTATCCTAGTTCAAGTAGTCAAAGGTCATAGCCATGAGTATAGGGGCAAACATATGGTATTGAGCATGGTATTTGAATGTCTATTGTCATAATGAGTAATTTTGCATAGTCCCAAGCATTGAATCTGAAAATATCATCATGAGAGGGATATGGGAATTCTTTTTATGAAGGCACTTGTATTGTATTGTTGATATTGGACTAACATAGTGAGTGTTGCTTATTGATAATTGCCTTGCTTGTCATAGTTGTACTATCACATATGTTGATCTGATTGGTTTGCTTGATAGCTATCTGATGTGCTTTTAAAAATGGTGTGGGTATCTGTGCTTGAGTTTGATATGATGTATGTCATTGGGTTGAGATATGTGTGTTACTGTACTGCTTATGTAGATTGAGTCCGTCAAATGAGGACAAGCAATAATTTTAAGTTGAGGGTGTTGATGTGTTGTCAAAATACAACACATTTGATGCTTAAAACATAGAATTTTGTGTGTTCTCGTAGCAATGTTAGTAGATTTGATGTGTTTTTATGTTTGTTTTGCAGGATTACAAGAATGGCATGGATTTTGGGCTAAGTGTGCAAAGATTGCAGAATTTGAGGTTCCACGATACCTTTTACGATCCATGAAAGTCTCCACGCACCGTAAAGTGGGTTTCGTACCGAAATTCAGTGAAGGGTGAATTTTCTAAAGGTTAGTTTATGAACATGTAGACAAGCCATAGACTTGGTGTCATACCCTGAGGATCAGAAAGTGAGGAGTTGCTGAAAAGTCATCAGACGAAACCCTTTACGGGTCGTAGAACTTTATATGGCCCGTAGATGGGTTTCATAGAAGTCGTCCCCAGAACTCCTGAAGGAATCCACGAAGCCCCGACTAAGGGTCATAAAACTTTATGCGGCCTATAGAAGTGATCGTAGCTCCTGCCGAGCCAATTTTCCTATTTTGTTTTGATTTTGTATTTTAAATATTATAAATAGGGATTTTAGGTTATTTTTCATTCAGAACAATGGAGAACAGTATAAAACTTGAGAGAGTCATTGTGAGATACTTGTGAAATATTATTTTGTGTGCTTATTTCAATCTTGTGATTCTAGGTGAAGAGGTTGGATTTATTATTCTTAATTCTATTGTGTAAGTACTCAATTATGCTATTCAAAATCATGATTCTTGCATTACACTAATAATGAGTAGCTAAATCCACAACTAGGGTTGTGAGAACCATGAAGAACTAACAACGTAAAACTGGATAATTCGTAATTCTTAGAAAGTGTGCATGCATGTATTAATTAATTCTCTTCGGTTTGAAATGCTTTTTAGTGGTGGCCAACATTAGAACTCACCTAGTGTTACTAACTAGATCAAGGTAGTAATGAATAGGAAAAGACATTAATTAACAAGATTCGATTGATGTTTTTCGTCTAATCAACCAAACTGGATCAAGGGGAGGTTGTACTGGGACAATAGGTAAGAGTTAGTAATGTCACATTGGGGGGATGGATCAAATCACATAGTGAAATTTTCTTATTGTCTGGATCAAAGAGTTTGGTGAACTTAACTTACTATTCTGCATGCTACACACTAGAAAAGAATTCGATAATCTGGTAATACCAAGTTAGGGAATCATGGGGAACACATTACCCTAGTTACTTTTCATTCTGATTTCACACTTATCTTAGTTTAGGATTACTTTCGATAGTTTTTACAAACTCCCCCCCTTTGGGGAGATAAGTAGTTTAATCCACCTGAATTGCTTGAAATTTTTCTAAGTCCACTCTGTTCCCCATCGGATCGACCCTAACCTTAGTTAGTTTATATATCTTGACAACAATCGCTTTAGCCTTCAAAAAGGAGGTGTAGCTTGGGCGACATCACTACTTTACATATAAACTACGTTGCTAGAGTAGGATAGTCATGCAGTCAACTCTGGCGACTCATGTCCCAAAAAGATGGACATTTACTTTAAATCCAAGAGAGAGTACATCGTCCTTTACCTTGGAAAGTTTAGGATGGGTATGACAACGACGTCGCCTTCGTTGTACATCACCAAATTAAAGGTTGTGGGAGTTATGTCAGTTATGAGAAACTTCTAAGCAACACTTGACTGAACATGTCATTTTTAAACTGAATTCCATCACACTGAGTCTACTTCCAAAGCATGGTTTTAAACTTTAAATTTTGCATATTCATTGAGTTGAGTCATGAGTTGAGGAGTTGGGTTCCGAGCTGAGTTGATTGTTTTGAGTTTGATCTTTACATGTATACTTTAGCCATTCTTACATACCAAATATTTCATGTACTAATGTTCATTTGGGCCTGCATCATTAATGGTGTAGATACAGGTGATAGAGGACTTCAACCAGTGCATCGTTGAGGTCCAGCTTCTTTCTTTCAGAGTTGGTGAGCCTCCTTGCCTTTGGAGGAGTATTCTTATTTTCTTTTGATTGGGTATCCATGACCTTTCATGGTACCATTTAGATTGTCAGATAAAGGCTTCATAGACATTGCGTAGAGGATTATTGATTTTATTTTATTTTCAAACTTGATCATTGGAAACTACCTTTTTATAAGAGTTTTATCTATCTACTTGATGTATTTTCTTGAGTATTTTCTTCTGTTTTCGAGTGTGATGTGACAATAAGGCCAGGTGGTTCTCTTGGCGAATCAACAATGGTTCTTTAAGTGTAGCCACACCAAGGGTACCCTTTTGGGGCGTGACATTGAATGTGTCACTACTGAGGTTGCTATTGGTGCCTGTCCCTCAGTTACTGGTGCTAGTCCCACAACTGCTAGTTCTAGTCCATTAGTTGTTGCAGCTAGTCTCACAGCTACTAGAGAGAGTCCCTCAGCTACTAGTGCTAGTCGCACAATTGCTGGTGCTAGTACTTCAGCTACTGCACCTAGTACCATAGTTGTTGGTTCTAGTGCCTCAGCAGCTGCAGCCAACCCTTTATTTGTAGCTTTTAGGTATCTTGATTATGGCTTTAAGACACCCATGGTTAGGAATCCAGGTGGGAGTGGTGATCTCGGGTAAAATCAAAACTTAGGAAATTATTTTTTCATTTAAAAAAAAATTAGTCGACCAAAATTTGAAAAGATTTTTAGGTCTACGGTATTTGGAAAATATTTAGACATTGGTGAAGGTAGCACTCGAAGATTTCAAATGAAGCTGATGTTTCAGCTTATTCGTTGGTGGATTCAAAGTGAGAATGGATTTTGGGTGAATTATTGTGGCCTGCCTTTTTGTTTTTGCATGAAAGAGTTTGCAATTTTAATGGGTTTGAATTATCATTTACAACCTCCTCTTGCCACCAAATCTGTGAAGGTTGAGAATAGATACAAAAGGATTGTCGATGTAATGCATAAGAAGCATTGTAAATCAAAGGAGATGCTTAACCTTTTGCAATATAATGAGGTTAAGAGGAGTGTTAAAAAGTCATTATGTTTGGTGTATTTTGTACAAGATATTCTTCCTGGTAAAGATGCAGGGACCAATGCATTGGATTCTTGGTTTAAGCTTTCAGCTGATTCTATGCCTATCCTTGGGGTCGTGATAGCTATACCCTCATAATGGATTATTTTAGGAAGGCTGCGACTTCCACTAAAAATTTCACTAATCTATATGACCTTTCGTGGGGTTTTATGGTAAATTTTATTTATTATATTTTTGTTGTAGTATTTTTTATATTTATTTATTATCGTAATGATTATTTATGGCATCAATTTATTTAGGTTTGGTCTTTTGAAGACATTGCCTGCATACGAGAAAATTTAAAGAGTTTGACAAGGAAGTGTCTTCTCCAAGACTTCTTCAATGGTTGGCGATGCTCAACAATGGTAAAGTCGAGGCTCACGAATTGTTTGATCCCTTGGAGGATGAGGTAAGTGTTATAACAGTTGTTGTCTTCTCACTTTAACAATTGTTGTAATTTACTAACAGTTGTTGTAATTTATTCATATTTTAGTATATTTGTTATGATAATTTTATATAATTTGTAGATTGTTTATCTGTAACGCCCGGTAAATTATCAAAATACCCCTAGGAAAGAGGAGAGTGCAAAACGCATCTTTCGATGCTCGGATTAAAGATCCGAGAGCGGATTTGTGAATAGCACAAAAATTGAGTGGGAGAAGGATCTCGGTCGATTTTTAGAGCGACCGAGTGAAAAGATAATTATTCGTTCCAAAACGAAAAACAGTGTGCCTTCGCGACAAGGCCGCGTCGCGGACCTATCGCACACCCACACTTAGGTTTTTCGGTGATTTTTCGATGGAGTTGAGTTTTCCAAAATTGCATTGTCCACGGCAGGTTCGTTACGTGGACTGTGTTATTTCAAGTCCGAAAAATATTTTCTTAAAATTTCGAGGGGCATTCTAGTCCATTCCTACAATTTCTAAACTTCTCATACGACGAATAAAGGTCATTTTTCTGAGAAAAGGGTTCCAAAAACCCATTCAAGAGTATTCTTCCTAGAAAAGTCACTAAGCCACGGCTTGAGGGGAGTGGAGATTGAGGAATTTAAGAGCAGTTTGTGTAAGAAAGTGTATTAGCAATCATCCCAGGTATGTAAGGCTAACCAAAAGCATGGGATTGTTCTCC
The DNA here is from genome assembly GCA_029948455.1 of Solanum rostratum. Taxonomy (NCBI): domain Eukaryota; kingdom Viridiplantae; phylum Streptophyta; class Magnoliopsida; order Solanales; family Solanaceae; genus Solanum; species Solanum rostratum. The sequence continues at coordinate 42,035,020 of CM057056.1, forward strand.
CGTGTGCCTTTTTGAGTAAATTGAGTTGTGTATGGAATATAATGAGGTTGATGTGAAGATTGTTAAGCATTACATTAAGTTTTACTTAATGCATACATTTTACACGAATTAATGATCATCATAAACTTGATTTATTGCATAGTTCATTTCATGAGTGTTTTTTGACAAAACCCTATGATTAATTTATTTAAAAGTGTAAGAATGAACTAGGGGGTGAGTCTAGAGCCTTAATGAGAATGATGTTTGTGATGTTGTGATTGTGTTTCACATTTGATGAGAGTCATGATGATGACGTTGATGAGAATGATGTTTTATGATGTCTTAAAATCGAAAGTTTAATTTCTAGAAGAGTATCTTGAGTCCATGATGTTGATGTTGATAAGGTGAGGTGATGTTGATGTTGAGGTATTATGTCCCTATGGGACTGATGTTGATGTTGAGGTATTATATTATGTCCTTATGGGATTGATGATGATGTACTATGTCCCTATAGGACTCATGAGGTTGATGTTTTATGAGCATGTCGAGTTCTGGGAGGAGTATTGAGCACCGAAATAGGCGAGAGTGAGTCCCACTCGAACCCATTAACTACGTGGCCTGCATAGGAAGAGAGGATTGAACCACAATCCGGATGGCTCCTTTCTTGTCCCAATAGAGGACTGAGGTTTTTCTTGTGGATCCACTGAGGTTGATGTCCTTTACTCCGGGCAGGGTACTAGATGGATATGGCAACGGCATCGCTTTGTTGTATCATCACTGGCTCATAGGTGATGGTTGTCAGTTAGAGAAACTCCCAATTAGGTTTCCAGTGAGATCTTACTTCGGTAGTACTCTGATGTTGATATTGATGTGATGATTGAGTCGAGTTCCTTGAGTTGAGTTGATGTCGAGTTCCTTGAGTTGAGCTGAGTCGAGTTCCCTGAGTTGAGTTGAGTTGAGTTGAGTTAAGTCGAGTTTCCTTGAGGTGAGTCCGATGTATTGATGATATGGACATGAGAGGTTGAGGGGTCAATTGTCTACTCTATTCTCTTGCCTTAGATAGACGTTTGACATTCTGATGGAGTATGATGTTGAGATGATGTTTTCCCTATGCTGTTGTACTTACATTGTTATATTCAGCTATTTTACATGCCAGTACATTCCACGTACCGACGCCACTTGGCGCTGCATCGTTTCATGATGCAAATACAAGAGTTAGAGGACTTCAGCAGACGCATCATTGAGGTCGAAGATTTCAAGTTTAGCCATTCGTGAGCCTCTTTGCTATCCGGAGGAGACCCTTCTATTTATTATTTTCGTTATTTGATGAGTTGGGTAGCCATGGTCTGTCATGATACCATCTTAAACAGTTGAGTCTTGTTAGAGGCTTCATAGACATGAGTAGAGGTTTGACATTGATGGTTTTCCCTTATGAATTGAGTAGTACTTAATACTTATTCATTATAATGTTGAGACTGATGTTGGCCATTTGGCCCTTTATTTGAGGTAGCTCACAACTCTATTTTCGTTGTGTTGATGTTGAATGACTGTCATGAGAACGAGTGGTTCGCTTAGGGACTAGCAATAGTGTCTGGGTGTCGGCCACACCCAGGGTACCCTCCCGGGGCGTGACAAACTTGGTATCAAAGCACAGAGTTCAAGAGTCCTAGAGAATCTACGAAGCTGTGTCTAGTAGAGTCTTGTTTATGTGTGTGTTGTGCACCACACTTCATAAAAAAGAGGCTATAGGACATTAGAAATGGTTACACTTCTTTGATGTTCGGAGTTCGTGCGATAGAGTTTGACTCTATGAAACCCCCCCTTCTTATTTGTGCGTTACGCGTTTGCAGATCATGCCTCCAAAACGCACTGCTGCCCAACGAGATGCCTCAGTCCCTAACACTGAGAATACCATACCAAAGGCCCCTACCTAGAATGAGACAAGGAGACGGGGTTGACCTACCAGAGCTACTGAGGCTCCACCGGTATCTCCTGCCCAGTCAGCCTCCACTTCGAAAGCAGGCTTCAGGGGAGCCATCACTATGATCACTTAATTGGTGGCCTCATAGAGCGGTCCCCAGGCCCCTAACTCCAGCTCCCAAGAGCCTACAGCTGCAGCCAGGCTCAGCGATTTTTTGAGGATGAACCCGCCAGTCCATACGGGTTCCAAGCTTGAGGTAGACCCGCGAAACTTTATTGATGAGATGCGCAAGATCTTGAGGGCTATGCATGCAAATGGGATTGAGGGAGTTGAGTTGGTCTCGTATCAGCTTAAAGATGTTGCCAACGTCTGGTATAACCAGTGGGAAGATGGTTGAGGTAAGAATGTTGAGTCTGTTGAGTGGGAGGAGTTTGAGAGTGCTTTTCTCGATCACTTCTTTCCCCAAGAGTTGAGGGAAGCAAGATTGTGGAGTTCGTGAACCTGAGGCAAGAGGGGTTGACTATCGAAGAGTACAGCCTGAAGTTTATCTAGTTGCCCGATATGCACCTGAGATGGTCCTTGATATGAGGGCGAGGATGAGTAAGTTCGTGTCTGGATTGGGCAGGCATGTAAAGATGGAGTGTAAGGCAGCCTTGTTGGTTCCAGGTATGGATATCTCTAGACTTATGGTCTATGCCCAGCAGACTGAAGAGGACAAGAGGAAGGACAGGGAAGAGCAACAGAGTAAGAAGGCCAAATTGGCAGGGCATGAGCCTAACCAACAAAAGCAGAACAAGGGTGATAGAACTTTCCTTCAGAAGAAGTCTTCTAGCTATGCACCCCCTATGGCGAGTACGCCTGTTCAGCAAAACAGGTATGATCAGAAATCCTTTGCGCACCAAAATGTTAGAGCTCAGGGACCTCAGTCCCAAGCTAGTATTGCCCAAGGTCCAAGAGGAAAGCCACCTTGTGGAAGATGTGGCAGGCTGCATCTTGGTGCATGCCGTGAGGGCACAAATTCTTTCTTTTCATGTGGACAGCCTGGTCATTTTCAGGGTGAGTGCCCTTCGAAGAGATGGGGTGATAGAGGTAATAGAGCTCGGTCTTCTACAGCGCCCCTTGCAGGCAGTCACCAGAAGGCTACTACTATAGATGAAGGAAGCGGGACGAACCATCTGTATGCAATGGGTAATCGCCAGGACCAAGAGGTTGCTCTAGATGTTGTTACGGGTATGCTCCGAATCTTTTCTATAATTTTTATGCATTGCTTGACCCGGGTGCCACTTTATCCTTTGTGACGCCCTATGTGGCCAGTAAGTTTGAGATTCTTCTAGGTAGTTTGCCTGAGCCTTATACTATTTCTACTCCTACTGGTGAGTCTATCCTGGCTAAGAGGGTCTAAAGAGACTGTGTAGTGTCCATCTATCATAGGGATACTTTGGCCAATTTGGTAGAGTTAGAGATGGTCAATTTTGATGTAATTCTTGGTATGCATTGGCTCCATGCTGGCCATGCATCCATAGAATGTAGGACCCGAGTTGTTAAATTCCAATTTCTGAATGAACCGGTCCTAGAGTGGAAGGGAAGTTATGTTGCACCCAAGGGTAGATTTATTTCCTACCCGAGGGCGAGAAAGTTAATTTCTAAGGGGTGTATTGATCACCTTGTACAAGTTAAATCTGATGATATTGAGTCCCCTACTCCTGAGTCGGTCTCGATTGTAAACGAGTTCCCTTAGGATTTACCTGGAGTCCCTCCTGATAGGGAGATCGACTTCAGTATTGATGTACTTCCCGACATGCAGCCTATTTCAATTCCGCCATATAGGATGGCCCCCATTGAGTTGAAAGAGTTGAAGGAGCAGTTGAAGGATCTGTTAGAGAATGGTTTTATTAGACCAAGTGTTTCTCCTTGGGGTGCTCCCATTCTGTTTGTACGAAAGAAGGATGGGTCTCTTAGAATGTGCATAGACTATAGGCAATGAACAAGGTCACGATCAAGAATAAATATCCTCTCCTCAGGATAGATGACTTGTTTGACCAACTTCAAGGTGCCTCATACTTTTCAAAGATAGACCTCAGATCGGGTTACCACCTGTTCAAAGTGATAGAATGTGATGTTCCAAAGACAGCCTTCGGGACAAGATATGGCCACTTTGAGTTCTTGGTTATGTCCTTTGGGTTAACGAACGCACCGACAGCTTTCATGAATTTGATGAATAGGGTGTTCAGGCCCTACCTTGACATGTTTGTAAGCGTATTCATTGATGATATCTTGATGCATTCGAGGAATGAGGAGGAGCATGCTAAACACCTCAGAGTTGTCCTTCAGACTCTTAAAGACCATGAATTGTATGCGAAGTTCTCCAAGTGTGAGTTTTGGCTTAAGTAAGTGGCTTTCCTAGGCCATGTTATTTCGGGTGATGGAATATTGTAGATGGCCAGAAGATTGAAACGGTCACAAATTGGCAAGACCGACCTCTCCAACTGACATAAGGAGTTTCTTGGAGTTGGGAAGCTACTACTGCAGATTTGTTGAGGGATTTTCTTCCCTATCCGCGCCATTGATCAAACTGACTCAGAAAATGGTCAAGTTTCAGTGGTATGAGGAATGTGAGAAGAGTTTTTAAGAGTTAAAGACTAGATTGACCATCGCACTTGTCTTAACTTTGCCCGACGGGATGGAAGATTTTGTGATATACTGTGATGCATCAAGAGTTGTGTTCGGATGTGTATTAATGCAGAGAGGAAAAGTGATAGCATATGCTTCCAGGTAGCTTAAAGTTCATGAGAGGAGCTATCCGACCCATGATCTTGAGTTGGCGGCGGTAGTGTTCGCACCTAAAATCTGGCACCACTACTTGTATGGAGTGCATATGGACGTGTTCACTGACCACAAGAGCTTGCAGTATGTCTTCAGCCAGAGAGAGCTTAATCTGCGACAGAGGTGGTTGGAATCACTCAAAGAATACGACATGAGCATCATGTATCACCCAGGTAAAGCTAACATTGTTGCTGATGCTCTTAGCAGGTTGTTTATGGGTAGCACAACCCATGTTGAGGAAAAGAAGAAAGAGCTAGTGAAGGAAGTGCATAGGTTGGCTCGATTGGGAGTCCAACTTGAGGAGAATGACAAGGGAGGAATTAATGTTCAGAGTGGGTCTTCATCGTCCCTAGTGACTGAGGTAAAAGAGAAGCAGGATCGAGATCCTATTATACTCCAATTGAAGGAGGATGTCCACAAGCAAAACGTAATGGTTTTCTCCAAAGGGAGAGATGGGGTATTGAGATACCAGAGTAGGCTATGTGTCCCCGATGTTGATGTTCTTCGAGAGAGGATTATGGCTGATGCCCACAACACTAGGTACTCCATTCATCCGGGCTCCACCAAGATGTATCACGACTTGAGAGAAGTCTATAAGTGGAGTGGAATGAAGAGAGACATCGCTGAGTTTGTTTCAAGATGCCCAAATTGCCAGCAACTGAAGGTTGAGCATCAAAGGCCAAGTGGCTTGGCTCAAAACTTTGAGATTCCAGAATGGAAGTGGGAGATGATTAATATGGATTTCATCACTGGCCTACCAAGATCCCGGAGGTAGCATGATTTTATATGGGTGATTGTAGACAGGATGACGAAGTCAGCGCATTTCCTGGCAGTCAAGATGACTAACACCGCAGAGGAGTATGCCAAGATGTATATCCAAGAGATTGTGAGGTTGCATGGCGTTCCCTTGTCCATCATCTTGGACAGAGGAGCGCAATTTACCTCTCACTTCTGGAAGTCTTTCCAGAAAGGATTGGGTACCAAAGTGAACTTGAGCACAACCTTTCATCCATAGACGGATGGTCAGGCAGAGCGCACTATTCAGACAATAGACGATATGTTGAGAGCATGCGTCCTTGACTTCAAAGGAAATTGGGATGACCATTTACCATTGATTGAATTTGCATACAACAATAGTTATCATGCAAGCATTCAAATGGCCCCCTATGAGGCCTTGTATAGGAGGAGGTGTAGATCACCCATTGGGTGGTTCGAAGTTGGAGAAACTGAGTTGATTGGGCCTGACCTTGTCCACTAGTCCATGGAGAAGGTGAAGATTATTAGAAAAATATTGAAGACTGCCCAAAGCCGTCAGAAATCCTACACCGACGTGAGGAGATGAGATCTAGAGTTCGAGGTGAGCGATTGGGTATACCTAAAGGTATCACCCATGTAGGGTGTCACGAGGTTTGGGAAGAAGGGGAAATTAAGTCCTCTTATATTGGCCCTTATCAGATTTTGCGAAGAATTGGGAAGGTTACTTATGAACTAGAGTTACCTTCTGAGTTAGACAGAATACATCCAGTGTTCCACATTTCGATGTTGAAGAAGTGTTTGGGAGATCCTGCCATAGTAATCCCTGTTGAGAGCGCAGGAGTCAGAGACAGTTTGTCCTGTGAGGAAATTCCAATCCAAATCCTGGATCGGCAGGTTCGTAGACTGAGAAACAAAGAGATAGCCTCCGTCTAAAAACTCTAGAGGAACCAATTTGATGAGGAAGCCACATGGAAAGCTGAGGAAGAGATGAGAATAAAATACCTGCACCTATTCGTGCCTGAGGATGATGAGAGTGTTGGAGGTAATATTCTTACTTTTTATGTAAAATGATATTCCTACCATGAGTTGATGTTTATATTCCTGATGTCTGAATAGATGTTATTGAGGTCGATGAAGAGTTGAGGAGTTGAGTTGTTGAGTGAGTATCGAGGTGAGTCTTGAGTCTACTCGTGCTAAAATACCGTTCCTACTTATCATTCGAGGACGAATGATCCCAAGGGGGAGATAATGTAACGCCCGATAAATTACCAATATACCCCTAGGGAAGAGCTGAGTGCAAAACATGTCTTCCGATGCTCGAATTAAAAATTCGAGAGCGGATTCGTGATCAACGCAGAAAATTGAGTGGGAGAAGAGTCTCGGTCGATTTTTAGAGCGACCGAGTCAAAAGATAATTTTTCGTTCCAAAATGAAAAACTGTGTACCTTCGTGACAAGGCCGCATCGCGGACCTATCGTGGACCCAAACTTAGGTTTTTTGGTGATTTTTCGATGAAGTTATGTTTTCTGAAATTGCACTGTCCGCGACAGGTCCACATCGTGGACTGTGTTATTTCAAGTTCGAGAAATATTTTCTTAAAATTTCGAGGGGCATTCTAGTCCATTTCTACACTTTCTAAACTTCCCATACGACGAATAAAGGTCGCTTTTCTGAGAAAAGGGTTCCAAAAACCCATTCAAGAGCATTCTTCCTAGAAAAGTCACTAAGCCACGGGTTGAGGGGAGTGGAGATTGAGGAATTCAAGAGTAGTTTGTGCAAGAAAGTGTGTTAGCAATCATCCCAGGTATGTAAGGCTAACCTAAAGCATGAGATTTTTCTCCCATGTGACCTTTTGAGTAAATTGAGTTGTGTATTGAATATATTGAGGTTGATGTGAAGATTGTTGAGCATTACATTGAGTTTTACTTAATGCATACATTTTACACGAATTAATGATCATCATAAACTTGATTTATTGCATAATTCATTTCATCAGTGTTTTTCACAAATTCCTATGATTAATTTATTTAAAAGTGTAAGAATGAACTAGGGGGTGAGTCTAGAGCCTTAATGAGAATAATGTTTGTGATGTTGTGATTGTGTTTCACATTTGATGAGAGTCTTGATGATGATGTTGATGAGAATGATGTTTTATGATGTCTTAAAATCGGAAGTTTAATTTCTAAAGGAGTATCTTGAGTCCATGGTGTTGATGTTGATGTTGATGTTGATGTGGTGAGGTGATGTTAATGTTGAGGTATTATGTCCCTATGGGACTGATGTTGATGTTGAGGTATTATATTATGTCCCTATGGGATTGATGATGATGTACTATGTCCCTATAGGACTGATGAGGTTGATATTTTATGAGCATGTTGAGTTTTGGGAGGAGTATTGAGCATCAAAATGGGCAAGAGTGAGTCCCACTCAAACCCATTAACTACGTGGCCCCCGTAGGAAGAGAGGATTGAACCATAATGCAGATGGCTCCTTTCTTATCCCAATAGTGGAGTGAGGTTTTTCTTGTGGATCCACTAAGGTTGATGTCCTTTACCCCGGGCAGGGTACTGGATGGATGTGGCAACGACATTGCTTCGTTGTATCATCACTGGCTCATAGGTGATAGTTGTCGGTTAGAAAAACTCCCAGTTAGGTTCCCAGTGAGGTCTTACTTTGATTGTACTCTGATATTGATGTTGATGTGATGATTGAGTTGAGTTGAGTTGATGTCGAGTTCCTTGAGTTGAGCTGAGTTGAGTTGAGTTGAGTGGAGTTTCCTTGAGGTGAGTCCGAATCATTGATGATGTGGAGATGAGAGGTTGAGGGGTCAATTGCCTACTCTATTCTCTTGCCTTACATAGACGTTTGACATTCTGATGGAGTATGATGTTGAGATGATATTTTCCCTATGTTGTTGTACTTACATTGTTATATTCAGCTATTTTACATGCCAGTACAGTCCATGTACTGACGCCACTTGGTCCTGCATCATTTCATGATGCAGATACAGGAGTTAGAGGACTTCAGCAGACGCATCGTTAAGGTCAGAGATTTCGAGTTCAGTCATTGGTGAGCCTCCTTGCTATCCGGAGGAGACCCTTCTATTTGTTGTTTTCGTTATTTGATGAGTTGGGTAGCCATGGTCTGTCATGGTACCATCTTAGACAGTTGAATCAAGTTAGAGGCTTCATAGACATGTGTAGAGGTTTGAAGTTGATGGTTTTCCCTTATGAATTGAGTAGTACTTAATACTTACTCATTATCATGTTGAGACTGATATTTTCCATTTGGCCCTTTATTTGAGGTAGCTCACTACTCTATTTCCGTTGTGTTGATGTTGAATGACTGTCTTGAGAATGAGTGTTTCGCTTAGGGACTAGCAATAGTCTCTAGGTGCCGACCATGCCTAGGGTACCCTCCCGGGGCGTGACATTATCCATGGCTAATTTCTAGCAAAAGTGAGAAAGTGATGAACTTTTGGACTGGATTTGTGTCACTCAAGGAAAAAGAAGAAGTCCCAATGGTTGTAAAGCTGGTGGAAGATTTAGCCAGAGTGATGACCATTAAAAGATATTTGCCTGTGGATGAAGTTGTAGGTGATGGTGCTAGGGTAGATGTAGATGTTTCTACAGGGGTAGGTATAGGTGCTACTGCTGGGGTAGGGATAGGAGTTGTTGTTAGATGATAGTAGTTGCTGGTGAATATGTTGTTGGGGAAAAACAGCTGCTGATTAAACCGCTGTTGGAAAAAGAACAGCTGCAGGTGAAAGAGGAGGTGCTGCTATTGGATAAAAAATAGTTACAGATGAAAGAGGAGGATTTTCTCCTTTTGGTGGAGGTGCTTTTGGAACTCCAATCACTGTTGGTAGATCTGTTCATGTTGGTGTCAGTCCTTCTAAGGTACCTGGTTGTCTTTATTGTTGTGACAAGTGTAGTGACATGATAAATTGGTTGATTACAAATGTGGAGTCTTTGAGCAAATCATGAATATTGTGATGTTCAAAAGAGGTATCATTCTATCAGCAAGGGTATTGTTGCCATATACTCCTATTTGTCAGTAAAAGAGGAGAAGACAAATTTCAAAAGCACTAATGAGCACCAAGAAGAAGGCAATAGCTGCTACGAAGGAGCAACAACCAACAGATGCTATAAAGGAGTAGCAACAAACAAATGGTACATAAGAGCATTTTTGCACCTCATTCTTTTGCAAAACGAGATCCCATACGACATCATGGGACAACTCTTTTGTAATTTCAGAGAAGAGTCGACATCTAATGTTTTGAAGGTACATTAGGACACCCTTCAAACCTAAGAGTTAACCCTAAATCTAAAGTCACCAAAGAACAGGTAAGGGTTCAAGTTATCTCAAAAAGAATGAGTTAGGCACTCTTTGAGGTCCGCAAATGCGTGTCCCGACCATATCTCGCATTTTATGTGGGGGTTTGTAAATAAGGTCTCTTAATTTTAAGAAAATTATCCTTATTATATCTAAGTGATAATAAGAGAATTTAAACAAGTGCAAAAATAAACAATTCAAAGGACTACCCCAAATAATTAAAATAAAATAAAAAGACAAAACTAAGCGTTTTTTTACCACTTAGATCAGTACTCGACTTTAATTTTCAGAAGACAAAATTAGACTTTGTCATTTTTAGGTACCTTGGCTTATTTAAGCCGAAGGACATAAACCAAGGTTTTGTCCTATTCAAGCTCGAGTTGAATCATCATTTCCGAGGGTCTTATTTACCCCTACCCCTTCTAGGTTGATTTATTATTAGCCTAAAAGCGTATTAAATATGTAATATACTAATATTTCCTAAAGTGCCTATCATCCCATCCTAATGTCCAAGAGGCATTGGACTTTTAAGTTTTGGTAGTTCCAGACTAAAAAGGAATTTAGGACTCCTATTAGACTCGCGTAAAACAAAAGAGATAGTCTGAGAAATTAGCACATAAAGTCTCGAATATGCATCCACACATACCTAACATGCTTCAAACACAACAAAAGTGCAAGGAACCTAGATGTATTGTGTGCATCACATAATAACATTTAAACATTTTAAAACTTTAAAAAAGATAATTCCAAAAAATATCCTATTAATAATACTTGTTAGAATATGTTTAACAAATAGCATTTAAATTTTTTTTATTAAAGATAATTAATTAAGTAATAAGAATGCAATCTTATATACATGATTTCTAAGTGAAGAAAAAACTCTTAAAAACATTTGTCAAATAAAATTTATTTCCTATACGCATGATTTCCAAGATATGCCATAGAAAATATTAATTATTTCAAAAGGCATAACTTCTAATATGTGAAAAATAATATTAGATATCCTAAAACATGATTTCTACTTATAATATTGCAAGAAAGTTTATTAAATCCTATAATCATGACTTCTAAACACATAATATGCAGAAAAAAATAATTAACAACTTAAGAGCATGATTTCTAATATTGTGAAAAAATTATTTTGAACCTATAGGCATGATATCTAAGACACATACTTTTAAACATGCTTGAAACAAAGAGAATAAGTTAAAACCTATAGGCAGGATATCTAAAACACATTTTTTTGACATGATTGAAGAAAAGAAAACTTGTGAAACCTATAGGCATGGTATCTAAAAAAAATATATATTCAAAGTAGAGAAGTTGTTAAGACATACTTGACTTAATTATCAATTCATGCTATGTCATACTAATTTCTTAATGCACAAAATAACATATATTTCATGATTCACTCTAAACTAATAAAATATTAAATTATAAGCTAAGATTGCCGAAAAATCATTACCTAATTAGTCTAGACAAATAAACAACCAAGCAAGTGACAACACAAATAAAGAAAAGAAGAAATAAAAAGAAAACAGTTAGCACGTAATACCACCCCCCCCCTCTTAACTTAACCACAGTTTCACTATATTTTCATTATTACAAAGTTAAAAAAATTAAAAACATACAATAGTAAAGGAATAAAATAAATCTTCAATGATCCTTCAAATCCATTCTTATCCCCAGGCGACTCTTCACGTCCTAAGTTTGCAAAATTTTAAAACCTGCTAAACAAAACAAGCATAAGTAGTATATGCCAACAATAATGATAAAACACTAACTAGTAAAGAAATAATAAGCAAAAGAGCAAATTGATATTAGACTTTCTTTTTTTAAAAAAAAAATTTAGAGAGAGATGAATGTTGCAGAACTTCCATATGAGAAAGGGGGAGGAATTCTTTTTCATTTGTAGAGAATTGAAAGTGTGCTTTTTTCTGTATGGAGAGTGTTTCTCTAAGGCGAATATGTGAGGTCTGTGTGAATGTCGAATTGTGAAAGGGGTCTATTTATATAGTTGAGTGAATTCATTAGTAAGAGGAAATAAAAGGTAAGAAAATTAATCACATGATTCCAATTGACCATAAATAAGGGAAACACAATAATAAATTAATTAACCAATTGACGTTGTTGTAAGTAGATTTAAAATAATAACTAACTCAATCTTGCGATTCAGTCACACTCTTCAAGAATAACTAAATAAGGAAGATGGACTTGTAAAAAAAATAGCCAACTACTAGAAAATCTTATACGAAATATAGTGTGTCAAGGAAAATCTGTGGTTAATTGTAAAAGAAAATAATGTCACTGGAACATAATTAACTTACCATGAATAAGAGGGGTAAGAAAAACTGAGAGTCAGTCATATAAAAGTTAAATTAAACATTCCAACAGAAATTATATTCCCTCTAACTAGTTAAGGATAATTAATCAAATTAGGGTAACCAAGATTCAAGACAATCAACTAAACAATATCAGCATCACTAAATTGAAGACTCAACATTCTGAAATTCAAAATTAACTAATGGGAAACAATGTAATCAATGACCTTTTAGCGAGACTGTCATAATTCAAAAGATTCTATACTGATTTTAACAAGTCAACAAATGTTCGTGGCATAGTAGTAGCACAACAGTCACAATTAAAGAAGAAAGTCATTCTAATATTTAGGATTTATAACATAACTCAGGTAAAAATCATGAACATGATAAAATTAAAGATGAATAAAATCTAACAGGAAATAGACTTAGAACCATATACTTGGACAGATTTTTGAGAACCTATCATAAGTCTTTGGAAATTAGCCAAGACTAATTTGTCCAACTTTTGACGAAGTTCGTTGGTTGTTACTTTTCTGGCCAAAAGAGATTCATAGGAATGAGGTTATGGACAGAGGTAAGGGAAGGGAGGAGAGAGGTTTCTTTGTGGGTTGTGGCGGCGAGTTCCAAAGGCGAGGGAGACAGGGTTTCTGGCAAGAGAGGTGGCTTTATGGGTTAGTTTTGAAGGTTGTTTAGTGTTGATTCACTAGAAAATAGAGGGAGGTCATTTAGGTGGTTGTTTCACCGGCGAGAGGGGTCGTTGATGGTGAAGGGTCGCGGTGATGACTGGAAAGACGAAGAGGGTGGCGGCTGGAAGATATTAGCGGGAGAGGAAGAGGGGAGGTCGTCTGGTGGTGGGAGAAAGGGAGGGATGAGGCGAAGGAAGAAGAGGGTGAGGAGATGGTGGTTTTTAGTCTGGCTTTCACCAAAAAAAATGAAACAAAAGGGATGGCGTTTGGTTGTTGTTATTGATGGTGGGTGCCGACTTCAATGCGGAAGGGTGAGAGTGGAAAATGTTTCAAGTATTTTGGGGTATCGTGGATATTGAAATGGAAAGGAATGAGAGTTAATTTGGACCACAGGATCAAAAAAGACAAATGACTATGATCAAATCTTGACAAAATGGGTCAATTTTTGGTTGAAATGGATGATGCGGATATAATTTAAATGAAATTGTGTTTGAAGTTTAAAATTAGGCCACATTTGGTCCAAATAGGCTAGAATTGAAAGTATTTGTAAAGAAAATGACTAAAATTCAAACGAATTGGAGTAAAAGGCTACATATAAAACATATTGGGGTGAAATTGAATAGCCATCTAATTAATAGATATAATATACACACTTATAAAAATATACAATATTTAAAAAATCTTTATGTAATGAAAATATGTAATATATACTAAAATTGTTATGTAAAAAAATATTAACCTATTGAAATAATTATTTTAAATTAAAAAATTAATAAAATAATATATTCAAAATATATAATGCGATAATAATAATGATAATAATACTAATACCACTAAAATGAAAAATAAATAATAACAATAATAAGGATGATGATGATGATCAACTGCAGACAGCAGCAACAACAACAACAGCAGCAACAACAACAACAACAACAACAACATAAACAATAGCAACAACAACAACAGCAGTAACAACAACAACAACAACAACTACAACAACAGCAACAACAACAGCAACATCAACAACAGCAACAACAACAACAATAACAACAACAACAACAAAAACAACAACAACAACAACAAAAACAACAACAACAACAGCAACAACAACAACAACAACAACAACAACAACAACAACAACAACTACTACTACAATAACAACAAAACAGCAACATCAACAACAATAACATCAGCAGCAGCAACAACAGCAATAACACAACAACAACAACAACAATAACAACGGCACCACCACCAACAAAAGCAACAACAACAACAATAACAATAGCAACAACAACAGCAACAACAATAACAATAACAACACCAACAACAACAACTGCAACAACAACAACAATAACAACAATAACAATAACAAAAACAGCAACAACAACAACAACAATAACATCAACAACAACACCAAAAACAATAGCAACAACAATAACAACAGCAACAACAATAATAGCAACAACAACAACAACAGCAACAGGTTCAACAACAACAACAACAACAACAATAACAACAACAACAACAACAACACCACCAACAAAAACACCACCACCAACAACAGCAATAGCAACAGCAACAACAACAACAACAACAACAACAACAAAAGCAACAGCAACAATACCAACAACACCAACAATAACAGCAGCAACACCACCACCACCACCACCAATAACAACAATAACAATACCAACAACGATGACGACGAACTAACTCACAATCTCAACATCAATGTCAATATCATCTATTCAACATCAACACCATGGACTCGAAACATTCTTTTAGAATTTCGTTCCATGTTTTAAGACTCATGAACATCACTTTCATCAACATCATCATCAAGACTCTCAATAATTTTTACCACAATCACAACATCACAAGCATCATCATCGTCAAGGCTATAGACTCATCCCCTAAGTTCATTCTTTTATTCTTGAGTAAAATAGATAAATAATTTCATAAAATCATTCGTGAAAATACTTATGCAGTAAATCAAGTTTATGATGCTCATCAATTTAAGAAAAATACATGAATTTAGAAGAATCTCAATAAAATACTCAAGAATTTTCATATATAACTCATCATCTTCAACCATAGACTAAATTTACTCAAAGGGGGCACATGGAAGAACAATCACATGATTTAGGTTACCCTTACACACCTAGGATGATTGCTAACAACTAACAATTCCTCGTAGAATCTTCTCTTGACTCTTCAACCTCAACTCTCCTCAAGTCCTAACTTAATGAGTTTTGCTAAGAAGAGGATTTTAGAATGGGTTTTGAACCCTTTCTTCATGAATACGACCTATATTAACCGTATATGGGTTTTAGATGATGTTAGCAATGGACTAGAATGCCCTTCAAAATTTTAGAAATTCCCCAGCCATAAAATAACATAATCGGACTAGTCGCGGACAGTTCATTTTTAGCAAAAATAATTTTTCTGAACGAGTTTTCTCAATCCCATCGAGTATTAAGAAAAAACATAAGTGCGCCTCCGCAATGGGTCCGCGAAGCGGCTCTGTAGCAGACTCTCACTATTTCTCATTTTGGAACAAAAAATTATCTTTTGACTTGGTCGCTCTAAAATCGTCCGAGACCCTTCCCCACTCAATATTTCGTGCTGATCATGAATTCGGCCTTGGATTTTCTATTCTAGCATCAGAAGACACGTTATGCGCACATCTCTCCTCTATGGGTATTTTTGTAATTTTACTAGGCGTTATATCATCTCCCCCTTGGGATCATTCATCCTCAAATGATGAATGGGAGAATTATTATGGCACGAATAGACTCAAGACTCATCTTGATACTCACTCAACCACTCAACTTCTCAACTCTTCATTGACCTCAATAACATCTACTCAGAACATCAAAATATACACATCAACTAGGGATGGAAACATCAATTCAAGTTAAGAATAGGAATATTACCTTCAATATTCGTATCAGCCAGCTTGAATAGGTTTAGGTGTTTAGTTCTCATCTTTTCCTCAGCTTTCCACGTGTCTTCCTCAACAAATTATTTTCTTCACAAAACATTAACGGAGGCTATCTCTTTGTTCCTCAATCTGCGAACCTGTCGATCCAAGATTTGGATGATAATTTCCTCATAGGACAAGCTATCTTTTACTCCATTTCTCTCGATAGGGATTACCAAGGCAGGATCTCCCAAACATTTCTTCAGCATAGAGATATAGAACACCGGATGGATTCCATCTAACTTAGAAGCTAACTCTAGCTCATAAGCAACCTTCCTAATTCTCCTCAAAATATGATAAGGGCTGATATAATGAGGGCTTAATTTCCCTTTCTTCCTAAACCTCATGACACCCTTCATAGACGATACTTTTAAGTATACACAATCACTCACCTCGAGCTCTAGGTCTCTTCTCCTCACATCGGTGTAATATTTCTAACGGCTTTGTGCAGTCTTTAACCTCTCTCTAATAATCTTCACCTTCTCCATGGACCGGTGGACAAGGTCAGGCCTAAACAACTCAGCTTCTCCAACCTCAAACCACCCAATAGATGACCTACACCTCCTTCCATACAAGGCCTTATAGGGGGCCATTTGAATGCTTGCATGATAACTATTGTTATATGCAACTTTAATCAATGGTAGATGGTCATCCCAATTTCCTTTGAAGTCAAGGACGCAGGATCTCAGCATATCTTCTATCATCTGAACAGTGTACTCTGCCTAACCATCCGTTTGTGGATGAAAGGTTGTACTCAAATTCACTTTGGTACCCATTCTTTCAAGAAAGACTTCCAGAAGTGAGAGGTAAATTGGGCTCCTCTGTCCGAGATGATGGACAAGGGAACTCCATACAACCTCACAATCTCTTGGATATACATCTTCGCATACTCCTCCACAGTATTAGTCAACTTAACTGCCAAGAAGTGCGTTGATTTAGTCATCCTATCTACAATCACTCATATGGAATCATGCTGCCTCCGGGTTCTTGGTAGGCTGGTTATGAAGTCTATGTTAACCCTCTCCCACTTCCACTTTAGAATCTCATAGTTTTGAGCCAAGCCACTTGTCCTTTGATGCTCAACCTTCACTTGCTGGCGATTCTGGCACTTTGAAATAAACTCAGTAATGTCACTCTTCATTCCATTTCACCAATAGACTTCTCTCAAGTCGTGGTACATCTTGGTGGAGCACGGATGAATGGAGTATTTAGTGTTGTGGGCTTCAGCCATGATCTTCTCATGGACACCATCAACATCAGGAGCACATAGCCTACTCTGGTATCTCAACACCCTATCTCCCCCTTTGGAGAAGACCATCACTTTCTGTTTGTGGACAGCCTCCTTCAATTGGAGTATGATAGGATCTAGATCTTGCTTCTCTTTTACCTCTGCTACTAGGGATGATGTAGACCCATTATGAACATTGTCTCCTCCCTCATCATTCTCTTCGAGTTGGACTTCCTTCACTAGCTAGCTCTTTCTTCTCTTCCTCAACATGGGACGTGCTACCCATTGACAACCTACTAAGAGCATCAGTAACAATGTTAGCTTTGCCTGGGTGGTATAGGATGCTCATGTCATAATCCTTGAGCAATTCCAACCATTTCCTTTGTCGCAGGTTGAGCTCTCTCTGACTGAAGACATACTGCAGGCGCTTGTAGTCAATAAACATGTCAATATGCACTACATACAAGTAGTGGCGCCAGATTTTAAGTGCAAACACTATCGCTGCCAACTCAAGATCATGGGTCAGATAGTTCCTCTCATGAACTTTAAGCTGCCTAGAAGCATAGGGTATCACCTTCCCTCTCTACATCAATACACAACCCAAACCAGCTTTTGATACGTCACAATATGTCACAAAATCTTCTATCCCATCGGGCAATGTCAAAACATGTCCGGTGGTCAATCTAGTCTTCAACTCTTGGAAACTCTTCTCACATTCCTTCGACCACTAAAACTTGACCTTTTTCCGAGTCAGCATGGTCAATGGTGTGGATAGGGAAGAAAATCTGTCAACGAATCCGCGGTAGTAGCCTGCCAACCCCAAGAAACTTCTTATGTATGTCGGAGAGGTCGGTCTTGGCCATTTCTTAACCGTTTTAATCTTCTGAGCATCCATTCGAATTTCGTCACCTGAAATAACATGGACTAGGAAAGCCACTGAATTGAGCCAAAACTCACACTTTGAGAACTTCGCATACAATTCATGGTCCTTAAGTGTTTGAAGGACAACTCTAAGGTGTTTGCCATGTTCCTCCCCATCCCTCAAATACACCAAAATAACGTCAATGAACACTATTATAAACATGTCAAGGTAGGGCTGGAACACCATATTCATCAAATCCATAAAAGTTGTAGGTGCGTTCTTCAACCCAAAGGACATGACCAAAAACTCAAAGTCGCCATATCTAGTTAGAAGGCTATCTTTGGAACATCATATTCTCTCACTTTTAACTGGTGGTAACCCGATATGAGGTCTATCTTCAAAAAGCATGAGGCACCCTGAAGTTGATCAAACAGATCATCTATCTTGGGGAGAGGATATTTATTCTTGATCGTGACCTTGTTCAGTTGCCTATAGTCTATGCACATCCTGAGAGACCCATCCGTCTTTCGTACAAACAGAACGAAAGCACCCAAAGGAGAAATACTTGGCCTATTAAAGACCTTCTCTAACAAATCCTTCAACTGCTCCTTCAACTACTTCAACTCAGTGGGGGGCATCCTATATGGGGAAATTGAAATAGGCTGCATCTTAGGAAGAACATCGATCCTAAAGTCGATCTCCCAATCAGGAGGGACTCTAGGCAAATCCTCAGGGAATACCTCAGGAAACTCATTCACAATCAAAACTGACTCAAGAGTAAGGGACTTAATATCATCAGATTTAACTCGCACGAGGTGGTAAATACAACCTTTAGAAATTAACTTTCTAGCCCTCAGGTAGGAAATAACTTACCTTTAGGTGCAATAGAATTTCCCTTCCACTCTAGGACCGATTCATTCGGAAATTGGAATTTGACAACTCGAGTCCTACAATCTATTGAGGCATAATAGACATGGAGCCAATCCATACCAAGGATTACATCAAAATCAACCATCTCCAACTCTACCAAGTCAACCAAAGTATCCCTATGATAGATAGATACTACATAATCTCTATAGACCCTCCCATCTAGGATAGACTCACCAGCAGGAGTAAAAATAGTATAAGGCTCAAGTTAACACTCTGGAAAAATCTCAAACTTGTTGGCTACGTAGGGTGTCACAAAAGATAAAGTCGCACCCAGGTCAAGCAATGCATAAATATTATTAGAAAAGACTCGGAGCATACCCATAACAACATCTGGTGCAACCTATCGATCCTATAGATTACCCATCGCATACATAGTAGCCATCTAATGATTGCCCGTAGGGGCGTTGTAGAAGACTGAGCTTTGTTATTCCCATCACCCTATCTCCTCATGGGACACTTACCCTGAAAATAGCCCGGCTGCCCGCATGAATAACAAGCATTTGTTCCCTCACGACACACACCAAGGTGTAGCTTGCCACATCTGCCACAAGATGGCTTTCCGCTTGGGCCTTGGGTCATGCTAACTTGGGATCAAGGACCCTGAGCTCTGAAAGTTTGGTGACCATAAGATTTCTGATCATACCTGTTTTGCTGAACAAGCGCACTTGCCTCAGAGGGTGCATAGTTAGAAGACCTCTTCTGAAAATAGGTTCTGTCACCCTTATTCTGCTTGTGTTGGCTAGGCTCATGCCCTGTTGATTTGGCCTTCTTACTTTGTTGCTCTTCCCTGTCCTTCTTCTTATCCTCCTCAGTTTTCTAGTCATAGACCATAAGTCTAGAAATGTCCATACCTGGAATCAACAATGCTTCCTTACACTCCCTCTTTACATGCCTGCCCAATCTAGACACGAACTTTCTCATCCTCGCCCTCATATCAAGGACCATCTTTGGGGCATATCGGGACAACTGAATGAACTTGAGGTTGTACTCCTTAATAGTCATCCCCTCTTGCTTCAGGTTCGCGAAATCCTCAACCTTTGTCTCCCTCAACTCCTGGGGAAAGAAGTGATAAAGGAAAGCACTCTCAAACTCCTCCCACTTAGCAGGTTCAACATCCTCACCTCTACATCTTCCCACTGGTCATACCACACATTAGCAACATCCTTAAGCTGATAAGAGACCATCTCAACTCCCTCAACCTTATTAGCATGCATAGCCCTCAAAATTTTGCACATCTCATCAATAAAATTTTATGGGTCCTCCTCAACCTTCGACCCCGTATAGACTGGCGGGTTCATCCTCATGAAATATCTGAGCCTGGTTGTAGTCGTAGGCTCTTGGGAGCTGGAGCAAAGGGCCTGGGGACCTCTGTTATTACTCTGGGAGGCCACCAACTGAGTGAGCATATCAATGGCTCCCCTGAAGTCTACTTCCTAAGTGGAGGCTGACTAAGCAGGTGGTGCCTATGGGATCTCATAGCTCTGGAAGGTCAAACCCGTCTCCTCGTCTCAGGCAAGGTAGAGACCTCTGGTGGGGGGTTCTCAACATATGGTGCTGAGGCATCTCTCTAGGCAGCAGTGCATTTAGGAGGCATGATCTGCAAACGCGCAACAGACGAATTAGAAGAGAGTTTCATAGAGTCAAACTTTATCGCACGAACTTAGAATATCAAAGAAGTGTAACCATTTCTAATGTCCTATAGCCTCTTGTTTATGAAGTATGGTGCACACATAAACAAGACTCTACTAGACAAAACTTCATAGACTCCCTAGGACTCTTGAACTCTGTGCTCTGATATCAAATACTCGGATGGAACATCCAAGGTCAGGTTCGTGATCAACACAAAAAAATGAGTAGGGGAAGGGTATCAGTCGATTTTTAAAGTGACAGAGTCAAAATATAATTTTTCGTTTCAAAATAAAAAAAGTGAGAGTCCACGACAGAGCGGCGTCACGGACCCATCGCGAAGGTGCACTTATGTTTTTTTCTTAATTTTTTGATGGGATACAGAAAACTCATTCAGGAAGTTTGTTTTTGCCAAAAATAAACAGTCTGCGAACAGTCCGTGTCACGGACTATGTTATTTTACGACTGGAAAATTTCTAAAATTTTGTACCTTTTCTAAAACCCATATACGATTAATATAGGTCATATTCGTGAAGAAAGGGTTCAAAACCCATTCTAAAATCCTCTTCCTAGCAAAATCCACCAAGTTAGGACTTGAGGAGAGTTAAGGTTGAAGAGTCAAGAGGAGATTCTACGAGGAATGGTTGTTAGCAATCATCCAAGGTATGTAAGGCTTACCTAAAATATGGAATTGTTCTTCCATGTGCGCCCTTCGAGTAAATTGAGTCTATGGTTGAAGATGATGAATTATATATGACAATCCTTGAGTATTTTATTGAGATTCTTAAATCATATAGTTTTCTTAAATTGATGACCATCATAAACTTGGTTTAGTGCATAAGTGTTTTCATGAATGATTTTACGAAATTCTATGTCTATTTTACTCAAGAATAAAAGAATGAACTTAGGGGATGAGTCTAGAGCCTTGACGATGATGATGCTTGTGATGTTGTGATTGTGGTCCGAATAGTTGAGAGTCTTGATGATGATGTTGATAAGAGTGTTTTTCATGAGTCTTAAAACTTGAAACTAAATTCTAAAAGAATGTTTGGAGTCCATGATATTGATGTTGATGAGATGATGTCGACGTTGTTGTTGACGAGATGAGTTGATATTAATGATGATGTATTATGTCCCTATGGGACCGATGATGATGATGTTTTATGAGCATGTCGAGTTCTGGGAGGAGTATCGAGCACCGAAATGGGTGAGAGTGAGTCCCACTCGAACTCAATAGCTACGTGGCCCACATTGGAGAGAGGATCAAACCATAGTACAAATGTTTTCTTTATCCTAAAAGAGGACTAATGTTATTTCTTGTAAATCCACTGATGGTGATGTCCTTTACCCCGGGCAGAGTACTGGATGGATGTGAATGACATCACTTCATTGTATCATCATTGACCCATAGGTGATGGTTGTCGGTTAGAGAAACTCCCAGTTAGGTCCTACATTGATAGTACTCCAATGTTTATGTGATGGTATGAGTCTTGATGGATGTTGATGTTATTACCTACTTTTTATCCTTCCCCTAAATGGGCATGAGTCCTTTGAGTTGAGTCGAGTTTCCTTGAGATGAGTCTGATGTATTGATGAGATGTTGATGGTCATTTATCTATTTGTTTTTCTTGCTCTAGATAGACATTTGATATTCTGACAGAGTATGATGTTAAGTTGATGTTATTCCTATATTGTTCTATATGTACTGCTATATTTATCCATCTTACATACCATATATTTCACGTACTGACGTCACTCAGTGCTGCATTGTTTCATGATGCAGATACAGGAGGTAGAGGACTTCCGCAGATGCATCGTTGAGGTTCGGAGATTTTGAGTTCAGTTATTGGTGAGCCTTCCTTACTATCCAGAAGATCCTTTTTCTTTATCAGTTATTTTCTTTATTAAGTTGGTAGCCATGGCCTATAATACCTTCTTAGACTGACTAGTTGAGTTGAGTTATAGACTTCATAAACATGAGTTGAGGTTTGATGTTGAGGTCTTTTTCCCTTTGAGTTGAGTTAGCAATTACATTTGCTTACTATTGATGATTTGGCCATTGTACCTTCTTATTGATGTAGAGTAATAGACATAACTCACTGCTTTATTTTAATTCTACTATGCTTGATGTTGAGTGACTATCTTGAGATCGAGTGGTTCGCTTGGGGACTAGTAATAGTCTCTGGGTGCCGGCCACGCCTAGGGTGCCCTCTCTGGGCGTGACAAACTTGGTATCAGAGCCACTTTGTGTCAGCCTTGTTGATGTGGGGCTAAAGTTCAATTGAGTTTAGGTGAATCCTAGTGAGGCGGGGCAAATCTCAGTGCTGAGTCTAGGCAAATCCCATGCGGTGGGGCAAACCTCAGCGAGGATGCTGAGTCCATAGAGGGGGTGTATGGAATAACCCATGTTGAGATGAGATGTCCCACATCAGCAAAAACAAGAGAGATGCTGGGTATATAAGTAAAGGACTGGTCTATATACTGTGAAGCGTCTTTTGGGGTGAGCCCAAAGGGACAAATCCGTGATGGACTAGGCCCAGGAGCAGACAATATTTCATAGTGTTGGGCCAAGTCGTTACACGTGTCACGGACCCATCGCGGAGGGTAACTTATGTTTTTCCATAATTTTTCGACACGATTGAGAAAACTCATTCAAAAAATTTTTTGCCAAAAATGAACTGTTTGCGACCAGTCCACGTCACGGACTGGGTTATTTTGCGGCTGGAAAATTTCTAAAAATTTAATGGGCATTTTGGTCCATTTCTAACACCTTCTAAAACCCATTTACGACTAACATATGTCGTTTTCACGAAGAAAGGGTTCCAAAACCCATCTTCCAATCCCCTTCCTAGCAAATCATCAAGTTAGAGCTTGAGAATAATTGAGATTGAAGAGTCAAGAGGAAGTTCCAAGGGATTTGTGTTGTCAGCAATCATCCCAGGTATGTAAAGCTAACTTAAAGCATGAAATTGTTCTTCCATGTACCCCCTTTGAGTAAATTGAGTGTATGATTGAAGATAATGAGTTATATATGAAAATCCTTGAGTATACTACTGAGATTCTTCTGAATCATGTATTTTTCTTAAATTGATGATCATCATAAACTCGATTTACTGTATAAGTTGTTTTCATGAATGATTTTATAAAATTCTATGTCTATTTTACTAAAGAATGCAAGAACGAACTTAGGGGATGAGTCTAGAGCCTTGACA
The DNA here is from genome assembly GCA_029948455.1 of Solanum rostratum. NCBI lineage: Eukaryota > Viridiplantae > Streptophyta > Magnoliopsida > Solanales > Solanaceae > Solanum > Solanum rostratum. Next base: position 42,058,682 of record CM057056.1, read on the forward strand.
ATCAAAATATTTGTGATGTTGTGATTGTGATTTGTGGTCGAAATTCTTGAGAGTCTTGATGATGATGTTGATGAGAATGATGTTCATGAGTCTTATAAACTTGAAATTAAATTCTAAAAGAATGTTTCGAGTCCATGATGTTGATGTTGATGAGATGAGTTGATGTTGATGATACGAGTTGATGTTGATGTACTATGTCCCTATGGGACCAATGATGAGAAATCTTGATGATGATATTTTATGAGCATGTCGATTTCTAGGAGGAGTATTGAGCACCAAAATGGGTGAGAGTGGGTCCCACTCAAACTCATTAATTACGTGGCTCGCGTAGGAGAGGATCAAACCGTAATATAGATGTTTCCTTTATCCCAAAAGAGGATTGATGTTATTTCTTGTGGATCCACTAATGGTGATGTCCTTTACCCGGGGCAGGGTACTGGATGGATATGGCAACTACATCGTTTCATTATATCATTACTTGCTCATAGCTAATGGTTGTCGATTAGAGAAACTCTCAGCTAGGTTCCATACCGATAGAACTCTGATGTTGATGTGATGGTATGAGTCTTTATAGATGTGATGTTTTATTATCTACCCTTTATCCTTTTCCTAGACAGGCATGAGTCCTTCGAGTTGAGTTGAGTTGAGTTGAGTCGAGTCGAGTTTCCTTGAGATGAGTCTGATGTATTGATGAGATATTGATGGGTCATTTGTCTACTCATTATTCTTGTTTTAGATAGACATTTAACATTATGACAGAGTATGATGTTGAGTTGATGTTATCCTTATATGCCTATCTGTACTGTTTATATTCAGTCATCTTACATACCGTACATTCTATGTACTGATGCCACTCGGCGCTGCATCATTTCATGATGCAGATACAGGAGATAGAGTACTTCAGTAGACGCATCATTGAGGTTCGAAGATTCTGAGTTCAGTCATTGGTGAGCCCTCCTTGCTATCCGAAGGAGCCCTTTTTTCATTGCCTGTTATTTTATTTCTTGAGTTAGGTAGCCATGTCCTGTCATGGTACCCTCTTAGACTGTCTAGTTGAGTTAAAAATTGTGTTTGCAGTAAAAGTACCTGGCAGGTACAAGCAAACTAGATAAGAAAAGTTTGGTGATATTTGTTGGAAATGAGAAAACTAAATTATTATTTACTAATTCTACCATGGAGGTTGAAGTAAAAAATCTTTTAGCTTCAACTAGTGAAAAAGAAAATTGATTTTATTATATCAAACACTTTATTTTGAGAATTTTTTTTCTCACTTTGATTAATTGTGATAGCGCCAATAAATTTGGTAGAGTACAAAAATTGTAATTATAATGATAAATTCAAACCCATGAGTGGAAAACACAACAATTGTGCGATCATATTGATCTATGGTATACCATTTACTAATTGTGTTAAATCTTGCAGATTCATAAACTAAGGCCTTAGCAAGATAAGGGTCTGAATCACATCAAGAGGGGTATAAATTTGTTGGTGTAATATACCACAAATACAATAAATTACAGTTGAAAATATAAAATGACAATATTGAATCAAAATTCATTTAGGTTGAGGCGCAGATATCTCGCTCTCTTTAAGGAGATTCAAGTCTATTGTCGCATAATTTACACCTATCTAGCATTATATCTCTTCACTTGTTCCCTCCAGGATACAACAGTTCAACGACGTTGTATGACTCAAACAATTCCAGATTAGTTGAAGAGTCCAAAGCTCCACAAAGAGAATACCTTCCTTCAACATATAATTACTCTCTTTTATATAGTGAATATCGTTGAAGATTTAGAATATTTTTCATTAGTCTCAACTCTCTCTTTCACTATTGCACACTTCACCACACACTACAATATTTTATCCACACTTCACATTTTTTTCTCTCCGCTTATTATACCTTCACAAAGGAGGAAACATCACTATTTATAGGTGAGAATTCATCCTTGTCTTGAATAGGATTAATGTGAATAGTATATGAATGGAGGAATCATGTCGTGGAGGTTACATGAGTTACAAGACACTAATGGGGTAGAACATAGGTTAGTGGTTACATGAGTTATGAGTCACTAATGATCATATAAATTACAAGAAACTAATAACCATCCTGCAACAATTTATACCCACTAACATATGCACTTAATATTTTTTTTAATAATAAAATGTATATACACCAACAAAATTGAAGCCTATAAATCCTGTGTCATATATGAGGATATCCAATCTGGGACTAGAGATCCTATAACCAGGTTCAATGAGAAAAATGAATCATATGATGACTTGTTATAAAATGCACTTAAATTAATTTTATTCAATCCCTATGATGTGAATGTATTTATCCTATAATGATTTGTGGAGGTTGAGTCTATGAAATCTTAATGAAAATTTATATCTTGTATGAGTGGAGAGTCAAATTATAAGAGCACCCTTGATAGATTTCACCTATGTGAGTGTGAAAGTAGGCCGCTTTCTATGAGAATGGGCTTGTTCTAAAAAACACTCATGAAAATCGAAACAGCACAAGGCTGTAATGTGCTGGTTATTAAAGCTTATGTCATCACCTTGATTATTGTGTGCAAGCAATACTACTTTATTTTCCGTAAGTAGTCATAGTTCAAGTCTGAAACCCCTACTGACTCAGGAGTAAAGAATACTGTTTTACTAAATGGAGGTTCAATGGAGAGCACACCTTCATTATGTATAATAATCTACCTTCAACTAAATTGGTGAAGAATTCTCTTATTTTAATACTAAAATGAGTGGGAGGATGTTGGTGTATGTGCATTTTATTATTAAAATAAAAGATTAAGTGCATATGTTAATGAGTATAAATTATGGTAGAAATAGATATTAGTTCTTATAACTCTTATGGCCATTAGTTTCTTGTAACTTATATGACCATTAGAGTCTTGTAACTAATGTAACCACTAAATCATGTTCTACATCATTATGCCTTGTAATTCATGTAACCTCCAAGGCATAATTCCTCCATTCATTCACCTACATTATTATTATTCAAGACAAAGAAGAATTCCTCACCTATAAATAGTGGTGATCTTTCTTTGTTTTTGTGAGAAGAAAAAGTATATAAGAAAAATGAGAAGTGTAATAAATATTGTAGTGTGTAATGAAGTTAGTGAAATATGCAATAGTGAAAGAGAGAGTTGAGACTAATGAAAAATATTCTTAGTCTTTAACTATATTCACTATACAAAAGATAGTAATTATATGTTGAAGGAAGGTGTTCTTTTTGTGGAACTTTGTCTCTTCAACTAATCCGGAGTTGTTTGAGTCATACAACGTTGTTGGACTGCTGTATCCTGGAGGGGACTAGTCAAGAGTATTACTGCTGGATCGATATAGATTATGTCGCAGTGGACTTGAATCTCTTTAAAGAGAGCGAAATATCCATGCCTCAACCTAAATGAATTTTATTCAATTTTGTTATTTTATTTTTTTAATTATAATTTATTATATTTGTGATATGTTAGAGGGAGCAATAAAAATTTCCCCTACGGTGGTCTCTTAGTAGAGTAAGAATGATTGCCGGCAGAAATGCTAAAGTGGTGGTCAAGCAATGAAGAAAACAAATTATTAAGGTCAAAAGAAGCGCATGCCAGTGTTGACTGCCGTAACGTTGCACAAATTTTCAACCTTTTTGTTTTCCGTAAAAGTTTTTGTTTTTTTTTAAAAAACGCAACTAGTGAAGTTTTCGTTTTAAAATAATAGTGCTTCAGCCTATTTTTATTTATTCATTATATTAAAATATAAATTCACTTTTATGTATTCAACCAGATATCAAAATTCGTGTTGACACTAATCTAACACATATTTTTTTAATTTTAATTTATGTGATATCAATAGATTTTTTACATATATTTTTTAAATTTTTCTAAAATAACATTTTAGAATATTTGTATTACTTAAAATAATTGTTTAAGGTAATATAGTAAAATCATAGTTGAAGTAGCTAAGAGAATGATTTATTAGGGACAATATTGTAAAATTACAGTTGAAACAACTAAGGAAATAATTAATAGAAACGATAAAATAAAATCAAACAAACACGTCAATCAACAGTTGCTTGCTTCAGCAGGTATGTTGCCCCAGATGTGTCTGCTAGACGTGTGTGCTTATCCACACTTATATATATGTGTAATAGATTTTATAAATTAAGAGATTATTTAGTATATATTTTATTCTCGTTATTCAGTTTTAATTATTTTTAATTGGTGAGATAACATATAACTATTAGGTGTGAGATAATACAATTATGACTTTATTTTTATTGATTTTTATGATTATGCTGAACCAAACATATACAATTAAAAATAGACGAAGAAAGTAAATTATATGTGACTTCATTGGTTCATTTTTACTTTTTCAATATTGCAATAATATATTTGATTTTTATTTATCATTTTTAACTTATCAAACAAATATTTTTTTTATTTTACTCCCAATATTAATTTTTAACTTTTAAAATTAAATATTATAATCGTAGGTGGTAAAATATTTATACTATTTATTATTTTTTAAAATGGCATATAAAATGCATAGTTGATAATAAAATAAATCAAAAATAAACAGAGGAGGTAATTGAATTTCTTTTTTCTAAAAATAAAATGTTTTGGAAAGTTATTCTTAAACTAACATTTGGCACGTAATTTTTCCTATAAAATTAATTACTCCCATCGTCTCATTTTATAGGTATTATTTAATTTAACATGATATTTAAAAAAAATTAAAAGTTATGATCATAAATTATCAAAGGTATTTGTATAGTTCAAAATTATTTTATTAAGAGTAATAGAGAAATTTTAAAAATAATTATTTATGATTCTAGTAAGGGTGTGTTTTTTTTTTTTAGGACGGAGTGAAAAATGTGCTACATAAAATGAGACTAAAAAAATATTATAATGAATTTACTCAACTAAATTTTGGTAGCATTAATTCACTTTATTCATATCTTAATATTATTTCATTATACAAATGACTTTCTTAAATATTTATTCTACTATAAATAATATCAATTGGATATAACTACAATTAACCTTCACAAAAATAAAACAAGTAAGCATATAAATCATTAGCCAAATAATACAATGAACTTTAAAATAATAAGCAAACAACAAAGCCGTAATTGACGTGCATCAATTAAAATATAATATACATAGTAATAATAAAAAGTACAACAAAATATAATAATTTTAAAAAATTACTACAATAACAACAACAACAACACACCTAGTGGAATCCCACAAGCGGGGTCTGGGGAGGGTATAATGTACGCCGACCTTACCACAACCTTATAGAAGTAGAAAGATTATTTCCTAGGAACCCTCATTTCAAAAATCCATGAGCAGACTAAACTAGATATGACAAACAGGAAATGGAATAGAAAGAGCGACTAATAACGAAAATCACATGACAGTATGTAAATATGATAAAATAACCACATATACGATAAATAATGACAACACATGATATAAAACATGACTACTCCTACTACCCAACACCAGACAACCACCTAACCCTACCAACAAATTAGACTACTATTCTAATTTGCGACCTTCACTCCTTTTTATCTAAGGTCATGTCGTCTGTGAGACCAAGTTTCCTCATATCTTGTCTAATCACCTCCCCCCAAATACTTCTTCGGTCTACCTCTACCCCTCTATGTAACTCCCAAAACCAACCTCTCACACCTCCTAATAAGAGCATCGGTACTCCATCTCTATACATGTCCAAACCATCGCAGTCTCGCTTCTCTCATCTTATCAACCACAGGGGCCACCTCTAGCTTCTTCTGAATTGTCTCATTCCTAATTCTGTCACTCCTGGTGTAGCCACACATCCATTTCAACATCCTCATCTATGCGATATACATCTTCTAAACATGTGCATTTTTTATTGGCCAACACTCCACCTTATACAACAAAGATGGTCTAACCATTATTCTGTAAAACTTACCTTTGAGTTTAGGTGGTATCTTCTTGTCACACAATACTCCAGAGGCAAGCCTCCAGTTAGTTCATGCTACCCCAATACGATGTGTGACATCATCGTCGATATCGTTACTACTTTGGATGATGGACCCCAAATACTTAAAGTTCTCCTTCTTGGGGATAGGTTGAGTGGCAAGCCACACATCAATGTCTGTTTCATCCCTCACGACATTGAATTCGCACTCCAAGTATTCTGTTTTGGTCTTGCTCAGTTTGAATCTTTTGGACTCCAAGGTGTGTCTCCAGGCCTCCAACCTATCATTAACTTAAGTCCGAGTCTCATCAGTCAGTATTATGTCATCTGCAAATAGTACACCCCATGGAACCTCCTCCTGGATAGATCGCGTCAACTCATCCATCACCAAGGTAAATAGGAAAGGGCTCAACACAGATCCTTGATGGAGTTCCATTTCAACAGGAAGATACTCTGAGTCTCCTCCCACCATTCTTACCCGAGTTTTGGCTCCGTCGTATATGTCCTTAATCACCCTAATATATGCCATTGAGACAACTTTCACCTCTAGACACATCCATAGGACATCCCTTGGAACTTTGTCATAGGCCTTCTCGAGATCAATGAACACCATATGAAGGTCCTTCTTTCTTTCCCTATATTTCTCCACTAACCTCCGAACAAGATGAATTGCTTTAGTAGTCGATTGCCCCGGCATGAATCCAAATTGATTCTCCGAAATAGACACTACTTTTCTCACCCTCATCTCCACCACTCTCTCCATGACCTTCACGACTTAATAATTTGATACCCCAATAATTGTTATAGTTTTGAATATCCCCCTTATTCTTATACAATGGAACCATTGTACTCCTCCTCCATTCATCAGGAATCTTGACAGTCTTCATAATAGCATTGAACAGTCTAGCCAACCACTCTATGCTATCCTTGACCATGTTCTTCCAAAAATCTATCGAGATCTCATCGGATCCTATCACCCTTCCTCTCTTCATCCTACTAATAGCCCTTCTAACCTCCTCAATTCTAACTCGCCTTAGTTTAATGAAATGAGTGTGATCTTAATGCACCAATTCAAGATAGGCCGATTGTCCATTCGACTGAAAAAATGACAACAAATGAAAATTATCGATTTCAATAATTTCTAGCTCGACATAAAAAAATTAAGAATAAAAAAGCTCATTTTAAACTACGTGGAGTAACATAATGATCTTGAAAAGTTGAATATTTATGTGAAATTTAAAATAAAATTTTCGATTATAATACTTATTTAATTATATTTCATTAATAATTTTACTTTTATTTGTATTATTTATTATTATTATTATTGTATATAATGCATAGCACTTGCTAACAATTTATATGATTTTAAAAGTTATAACATAAAATAATTTTATATTAAACTATTAAAAAAATGATTTATATATGATGAATGTTTTTAAAATAATAATAATATAATACTAGATAAAAAGTAGTTTGTTTTTGATATAACAGGCACGGTGCTGTATAAGTGATCATCACTCGTCTCTTTTAACTTTTCCCCCTTTCGTAAAACATTTTCTTTTTACAGGCATAAATCTCTCTGTTGTTGTCAAGTCAAGATCATGCCATGTCCGTACAATCATAACCGTCACCCCTTCATCCTTGTACAGATTTTCCTTCTGAGAATTCGAAAACCATTTTGTGGGTTTTGAATTTGATTCAGAGCCCTTTTCGATCGATTATAAGGATGCCTTTTCCATGGAAGAAGGTGAAGAAAACAAGCATCTCACAGTTGGTGAAGGAGCATGTAAATTCTCAAAGTGGATCTCCCCTTATGGTGGAAACTGGCTTTCCAACTTCCATTGTCGATCTTGTTGTCAAGAATCGCCGAAGATTCAAGAAATCCTCCAAGAAAAAATACTCTGACGACCCTTTGTTCCTTCCATCCCCTTCCCCCTCGCCTCCCCCTCCTCCTTCGCCTCAAACTTCACCCTCCACTTCCCACTTCATAATTGATGATAGTGAAGTTCGTCCTCTGATCCCTGTAGGTCAAGTGGAAGATGAAAAACCTGATTCTCCCAAGAGTTGCCACGAACAAGGGTGGGGTAATGGTGGTCTCAGTTTGAATCAGGGTTTGGTGGCGGTTTTGAAGATGTCTCTCGTGGCGGGTTTGGTTTTAGGGATGGATAATCTTGTGCTGGGGGTAACCATGTCAGCCTTTTTGTTATTTTTCTTGGAATATTTAGGAGAACGTTTGTATGGATTTTGTTTGGGATTACAGAGGAGGATTAGGGACATCTTTAGAGACAAAGTGGTTGAAGAAGAAGAAGAAGACAAAGAAGAAGATTGTGTTTTTAAGGCACCGTTGCTGCATAAAGAGCTGTCAATGGACGGTTGCTCTGACTTTGGATGTCAAATTCAAGAAATTGAGGTTGTACTGGAAACGGATGTTGAGGATAGTCAATGTATTAGGGAGAAGACTGAGGAGTGTATTTGGGATGGAGAATCGAAATGTTTAAGGGTGGATGTTATGGAGAAAGGAGAGGAATCTAGATATGATTTATGTGAATCCAAAGAAAAGAAATCTCACAGGGCAAAGATGAAATCTAAAATGAAGAAACTTGTTCCGAAGAAGTTCAGAAAGAAAAAAGGTTCAACATTCGAGCCTCCTATGCTCCTGGATGAGATAGATTACGTTATTGAAAAGAGGAAGGAAACTGAAGGTTCCAGTGAGCAAAAAATGCAATCCAATGGCATAGTGTCATCAGTGGCAAGTAGAATAGATGATAAGACGGATATTGGTGAGATTGTTGGTAGTGCTGGAGAATCATCTGAAGGACTTTCTGACGGTAGCTTTGAAGAATCATTTAACAGTACTGGTAAGGCAACCATTGTCGGGGAAGAAGAATTGACTGTAAGAGAGCATAATTCTCTGTATATTGCTCTCCTTTTGGTTGTTCTAGTTGGCCTTATTGGAGGTCGGGTTCTTGCACTTGTTTTTACTTTGACATGCTGCCTTCTGTTAAAGCGAGGCGAAGGAATAGGAAGATTCACAAAATTGCCAGGGATCAGGTGTTTTGCAAAAAATTTCAGTTAGAATTTATTTTAACTCATTCATAGAAGCCCTTGAAAGTATGTTCATAGTGTTGTGTGAAGTGCTGTTTATGCCTTCCTTGATCTTTAGAGCTTACTTTGATGGAGAGTGCAACCTTTCGTTGACCACTCGGCCATTGGTCTTATTTTATGTCCTGTAAAGTTACTGGAATAAGATTAACTTTGTGATATTGTTTTGTCTGAATTGATACTGCATTGTTTTGCATAAGTAGTTGACCGCAGTTGTCTTTTGCTTTCTTGCAGTTTTTATTTTTTTTGGTTAATTTGCCAGTCTTTTTGCCTTCCAGTCCAGGGATAAATTGCTGTGAGTAAATCAGAATATGGCTAATCTCAAGTTTATTCCCTTTGGAGCCTTGTGTTCTGGTGTTTCAGTTTTTCCTGAGATATTAAACGTCTGATGTCACACAAATATTTATATTATCCACAAAAGAGCAAGTGAGGTTAGGGGATCTAGAAAGAACCGTAGGGAAATTTTGTTTCATTATTTTGGATTGAGGCATAATTCTTGCTGGATGATATTAGTTTTTTGAGAAATGACCCAACAGAAAATTCTGAGGGAATATTCAACCCTTGTTTTTCAGGATAGGGAATATTTCATTTCTGATCTTTTTGTTGTTGGAGACATTGTTTCGGTTCATTGGTTGGTTGGTTAGGCTCTTATGCTCGGAGTTCAGCAGGATTAACATCAATTTAGTTTGCTTTCTTCAATATTTTAGCTTCTTATTCTTGAATGTTACATGTATATATGCAATGATCCAGCTTCTGCCTAAATTTTTCTTTTATGCAATGGTGGTATATCTTTGACTTCGTTCTTGAATTTTCAACTTTGCTCTATTTTGTTGCTGGTGTTATGAAACTTTGGCTCATTGATTTGTTCAGACACAGTTACGTAAAATATTTGCTACCACAAATAGAGTCTTGATATCGACACTTAGTAGTACAGGTACTAATTAAGTATGTTGCCTTCCTTTGCTTTGCCCTTCTTATCCAGTGGCCTTGTGCTTTATTTTGATACATCTGATTTATACTTTATAGGTTAGTTTAGACTAAAGGAAATCCTCTTCCTATGCTATCTAGCATACAAAATATGGTTTAAAGAAAAACTTAATATGCAAATACCCCATCCCAGATATAACCTTGTAGCATGTGTGGACAACCACGGCAAATATATAAGTGGAAAACTGTTAATACTTGGATATTTTCAAGTTTTAGCTATGTTTTGACTTTTAGTTATGTTGGAAGGGTACTTTAGGTTTGCTTAGTTACACATACACCCTACAGATATATAGGAATATATACATCGTATTGGTTGATTGATTCAGTTACAAAGATGAAATAATACACAACTCATTTTCTTTCTCTCCACAATCCATGGCTACTAGTGGATTTTGATTACACATTTTACATTCCGCACTGTAACATGGTTTCAGAGCTTGGATTGTGGTACAGTTCTTCTTTCCAGATTGATGTTACCCTGGCCAGGAAGTTAATTGCATCAACAACTCACAGTTGCGAATTAGGATTCTCAGCTCAGACGAGAAATTGATTTTCTGCTCAAGATCTCTGGACGTTCTTCTGATTCAATGGTGTGCCTCTTTGGTTGAGCCAGAGTAAGGTATTGTTCTTCCTCATCCACTGTTTTTCGTTTGCTGCCCTAATTTCATCGGATTAGGATTGATACACGGTATATTTTTCTCTTCCTGATTATTGAATGAGGCAATGGCTCCTCCAGTGGTAAATACGACTTATGTGACAGTCACATCTAATGTAGTATTGCTCCGTCTACTATAAATTTTTCACATCCATACTATTTGCATCCTTTTGATAGTCCAGGGACTCTTAGTTACTTCTAGGTTCAATGGAGCTTGATATGGGTGGTGGAGGATTGTCTTGCAAGAACAAACTACGGCTTGTTAATGGAACCTTAAGTACACCAACCCAAAATTATCCTTATTTTGAACCATGGTGTGGGGAATTGACATGGTGCTTGCTGGATATTAAATTCTTCCTCCGTCCCATATTAACTTAATTTTTGGGGCTTTTTGCATTGTTCAAAATAATTGAATTGTTCAAAGTTCAAGATGAATGTTTGGAACTTTTTCCATATTTGCCCTTTCATAGTTGGAGGCTTGGAGACACGCTTGGAGTGCAAATGCAGTGTTGCGAGGGATGAAGTAGACATTGATGTGAGACTTGCCACTCAACGTATCCCCAAGAGGGAAAACTTTAAGTATTTGAGTTCCATCATCCAGAGTAATGGTGATATCAACGATGATGTCACACATTGTATTGGGGCAGCATGGACTAAATGGAGGCTTGCCTCTGGAGTATTGTGTGACGAGAAGATACCACCTAAAGTCAAAAGGTAAAGTTTTACAAAATGGTGGGTTAGACCATCTTTGATGTATGGGGTGGAGTGTTGGCCAATAAAATATGCACATGTTCAGATGATGCCTGTCGTAGAGATGAGGATGTTGAGATGGGTGTGTGGTCACAAACGAAGGGATAAAATTATGAATGAGACCATTTGGGAGAAGCTAGAGGTGGTCCCGATGATTGATAAGATGGGGTAAGCGAGACTGCGATGGTTTGGACATGTGCAGAGACGGAGTACCGATGCTCCTGTTAGGAGGTGCGAGAAGTTGGTTTTGGGAGTTACAAGGAGGGATAGAGGTAGACCGAAGAAGTATTGGGGAGGGGGGTGATCAAACAAGATATGGTGAAACTGGATCTCACCGAGGATATGACCTGAGAAAGGAGTGGAGGTCGCGAATTAGAATAGTAGGCTAATTGGTTGGTAGGGCTAGGCGGATGGCGGGCCTTGAGGTATAGTAAGGTAGCAGGAGTAGACGTGTTTTATATCATGTGTTGTCATTATCTGTCGTATGTGTGTTACATATTGACACGTGCTTTTTGTTAATAGTCGCTCTTTCTGTTCCCTTTCCTTTCCTTTTTGTCATATTTAGCTTATTCTGCTTATGAGTTTTTGAGACGAGGGTTCCCAGGAAACAACCTCTCTACTTCTATGAGGCAGTGGTAAGGTCTGCGTACATTCTACCCTCTCCACACCCACTTGTGAGATTCCACTGGGTATGTTGTTGTTGTTGTTTATTTATTGAAATTTTATATTTTCTGGAAGATAAATTACTATACTTGCAAATCTACATATATGATTCCATAAAGGGTAATAGTGAAAAGTATGGTTTAAATTATGTCCTTAAATTTTTTTCTTAAGATGTGTGCATTGTCTCACAAATTAAGTTAATATGGGAAGGAGGGAGTAGTCTAGAATTTAGATCAAGGAGTGTAATGTACCCAGAAAGTGCAGAAAAACTGTGAAAGAACATTGAGAAGTAATATGGAGTGGCAAATGGAACTAAAGTACACCAAATAAGAAATGAAATTGCTTCGATTTTTTAAGGATTTTCCAGCATTGCTCTCCTATGTGGTTTGCGAGCTATTGCATAGGAGCGGGGGTTTTAGCCTGTGCGCACCAAAAGGTGGTGATTGCGGGTTTTCCTTGTCATAGAAAACTTGCTTATTCAATTACCCACCCTACTTGTACATGTAGTTGCAAAGAGGGTTTTCTGAAAATAGAAGAGGACATGGACTAAATCAGTTTTTGATGGGAATGAATGAGGTTTAATTTATTATGGTGTAAGAAGGAACATTTTAATGATCATACCTCTACCTGATGTGGACTCTGCCTATTCTATGTTGATAAATGATGAATGCCAAGCTGAAGCACCAATTATAAGCCCATCGTTCAATACAATGTTGTTGCTTTCTCTACCGGGATACATAAGCCTTAGTGGTTGTTTGGATTGACTTATTTTTTTTGGCGTTTGACTCATACAAACTTTTTAAGTTTTGGAAGTGTTTGGATAACACAAAGAAGTGCTTTTTTAAAGTTGAAAAAGTGCAAAATAAAGCCGAAAGCCAAATATAGGGTTTCCCAACGTATGACTTGACCTTTAACTTATATAACTTATGAGCCATCTAAGAAAAGCTAATCCAAACATACCCCCTTGTTCTGGTGCTTATCCCCAAGGAATCAAAATGCTTTTACACTATAAATTTTGACAACAAAAGGAATAACATGTTTTGCCAATACTGTAAAAACCTGGTCATGTCATTGGCAACTGCAGCAAACTTGCTCTCCAGAACAGTTAAATAGTTCCCAGAGCAGTTTCAATTCTGCAAATAACTCTTCAAATCAGTACAGCAGGACTGCTGCCTGCGTGTAGGGGACTGATCCTCAAGATCAAATTGATATAAAATCAGAGATTTCAGGGAAGTCTGGCCAACCTGAAAGTAAGGGAGTACAGTTTTCAACCGAGCAGTTGACTCAAATGATGCATGTGCTGCAACAAATGAAGAGTACATATTCTGGTCAGGGCACCTCTGATTCTGCTGCTTCCATTTATGCATGTTTTGTAAACCCCTCTGATTTTAGTAATTTGTTGTTTCTTCGCTTGTAATATGTCTAGAGTAGTTGATAATCCTTGGATCATAGACTTCGGGTGCTAATAATCATATAACTCAGTTAAATTTAGTCTTATAAACGTCACTCCTCTTTCAGTTCCTTACCTTATCACCTTGCCAAATGACTCTAATAAAAGTCTTTGACTGGTATCACTAGAGTTAGTGTTACTGGTGTCCTCTATATGCATTTTTTTCCCAATATAATCTTATTTCTATTTACACGTTATTAGTACAATTCAATTGTGGAGCTTACTTTACTGTTTCTACTTATGTTCTATAGGGCCCTTGTTCAAGAGGCCACTGGAGCTTGGTTGGGTGTCCCAAGTGCTTTAAATTCTGCATCCCAAACCTCTTAACCTTTCTCATCATGTAAATAACTAGGGGTGGCAAAATTAAACCCAACCCGCTCAACCTGCCCAACCTGTTAAAGTTTGAGCATAGCTCAACCCATCTCAATCTAATCCATTTCAACCCATTTAAAATTGGGTTGATATTCAGTACGAATTGACTTGAGAGAAATCTTGTCAAAATATTTTTTGAACACTTTTTTTTAAAAAATTTGATATGTTTTATATAGCTAAATTAAAGAAAAATATAATTTAATTAAGTACAAAAATATTGAAAAAGAACATATAAAGTAAGTAAAACTTAATAAAAGTTAGGCGGGGTTGGGTCTTGACCCACTCTATAACTTATTACTCAACCCATTTAGACCTAATCTATTTTGACCCAAACAAATTCGAGTTGAGTTGGGTCTTGATCCATTTGTTGTCTTGACCCATTATAACCCCCTCAAATTTGACCCAACCTGCTCAATTGCCACCCTATAAATACCATAGCAACTATTGTCTGTCTAGATAATAAATTGTTGCTTCTATTATACATGACTAGGGCTGTGTATCAATCGGTTCATGTTGGTTTAGTTTTGAAGTTTATTGATTCGACTTATCAATTATCGGTTTGTAGACAGACTAAATCATTATATAATCATTAAGATTGTTGTTTATAGTTATTGATAGTTATTAGTATAGTACCAATTTAACGATTAAGATTTGATATAAACAATTGTTGAAAATCACTTAGAAACAAGGTGACAAATCAAATAAACCATGCATATGAGTTGATAGATTACATTTTGTTCAAAAGCAAACACTATCATATTATAGAATAACCAAAAGCTTAAGATAGCTAAAAATAAAAATATGAAACTAATCGATTTCTTTTCACAAGTTACTAGTATAATTCAATCGTGGAGCACATTTTAATGCTTCTACTTGTGTTTTACATGTTTCTTCATTCGAGAGGCCACTGGAGCTTGGTAGGTTGTCCCACGGGCTTTAAATTCTGCACCCTAATGTGACGACCCGCCACTTGATCATTAAAAAGAGGGAAGAATCTAGAGTCAAGGAGAAGAAACTAGAGTCTTGGAAAGGTTTTCGAAAGATTCTAGAACATTATGGATAACATTTGAAGCTCTTAGAAGACTCTAGAAAGTTGTAGGAAAATCTTGAGATCGAAGACTTAGAAAAAACTAGAACAACGTAGCCAAGTCATGTAGAGTCTTAGAAACTCTAGATATGTGGAATCTAGAGATAGGGACTTAAATGTAAATATTGAGGGACTTATAATGTAAATATTAATTACACGTTGACCCCAAGTAGGTAATATAAATAGAGGGGGTCATTTGCTTAGTCAACCATAAAGAAATTGAGAAATTGTAAGCATTCTTCCAAGCAATACAAGCCTTCTTTCTTACAAAGCTCTCTTGTCTTCTTAATCTAGTGTTCCCTTAGTGATCAAGTTTGAAAGACTTAATTCTATTTGCAAGATCGTGAAAGAGTTGTGAGCAAATTGACAAGTGCCGCACGAGAGTCTTAGCGAGAGTTCTAAGTCGTGACAACGTAGTATCAGAGTAGGTCATTACTAAGGGAAGTATGGCAAGTGAAGGAGACATCAACGCTACCAGCACCGGCAAACGTTATGCTGGATGTTGGCAAGAAACGCAAGGCAAAGAAAAGCTCCAAGAAGATTGAGGAGGTGCCGGTCGAGCCGACACCAAGCGAGGCCATAACATCCTACTCACTCTTGACCGTGGAGTTCAGTGAGATGAACGAGTTAAGGAACCCGCCAACGTCACACTCAACATGGGATGGGTTGCGGGGGTGGATGCTTCTAGACAAGAGGCGAAGTTCTTAGGCAAGCGCTTGAATCAGTTCGATGGCAAGTTTCAGACCCTGGAGGAGTTCACCCTTGAGGAGAACGATAGCATCCGAAAAGAGTTGGGTGGACGTCAGGCGGCGGAGTATGAGTTGAGGGAGACTATCACTTCCTTGGAGTGCCGACTCATGGATGCGCTAAGCAGGATAGAGGCAAGAGTGAAGGCACTTGAAGAAGGCGTAGAAGAAGGGACATATGCTGCGCTGGCTGGAGAAAGGGAGGCTAGGATAGGCTCCCAAGCCACCTGTGTTTAAAGGCGTCCGTGACGCACAAGAGGTGGAAAACTTCTTATGGCACTTGGAGAACTATTTCAAGTGCAACAAGGTGAAGAGTGATGAAACAAGGATCAACACGGCCGTACTATGCTTGATAGAGATGGCGATATTGTGGTGGAAACGTAAGGAGTCAGAGATAGGGAAGGGGCTATGCACTATCGATACATGGGAGCAGTTCAAGAATGAGTTCAAGAAGGCCTTCTTCCCAAACAACGTTATCTATGAGGCGAAACACAAGTTCAAGGAGCTGAAACAGAAGGGTAGCATAAGGGCCTACATGAAGGAGTTCACTACTCTCACACACTAGATTCCCAACCCCACGGATGAGGACACGATGTTCCACTTCATGGACGACCTACAAAATTGGGCTAGGACGGAGCTGGAACACCAACAAGTTAGGACCATTGACGAGGCTATCACCTAGGCAGAGGCTTTGAACTTTCAGCAAGGCAGGCATGATAGTGACGATTAAGATGAGTCGGGAGGTAGTCATGACCAAGGTGGCGGAGATGGTGGCAAAGGCAGAAGATGGCAGCCTAAACCCAAGCATCATGATACCTGCAGGCCAGATAACAAGAAGGTCGGTTGTCAAAGTAGCAGAGAAGGCAAGGCACAACCCGAGAAAGTTTAAGTGCTATATATGCAGAGAGCCGCATAGCTACAAGAAGTGCCCCGAACTGAAGAGCCTTGGTGCTATACTGCAGGAACGGAAGGAGCAAAAGGCACAGGAAGAGGCACCCAAACCAGAGGAAGGATCAAGCACAACATGGGTACGCGTGATTGGGCAGTGCGAAGCCATCACGTAGCAGCCGAAGAAGCCGAAGGAGTATAGTGCCCAGTACGTGGACATCACGATCAATGGGCAACCTGCTCGTGCCATGGTCGACACACGCGCACGTGACTAAGTCTGCGGCAACCAAGTTAGGGCTGAAGTATAACGCAAGTAATGCACAACTTAGGATAGTGAATGCACCAATGACTCTTGTGTGTGGAGTTGCTCAAGGAGTCGACATAGTGTTGGGCAAGTGACATGGTAAGACCAACTTTTATGTCGAATAGATAGATCTCTTTGACATTATCCTTGGGCAGGAATTTTTCCAGAATTGCCACGCAGTGATCGACCCATACCTCCAACAACTCATAGTCATGGAGCAAGGAGGTTCCTGCATGGTGCCCTTAGTCAAGATGCCTAAGTCAGAGGGATAGGCTCAACTATCGGCCTTGCGGCTTGTCGAGGGGTTCTAGGATGAAAAGCCATTGTCGTGTTCCACGCCCACTAAGGAAAAATTGTCGAAAGAGAAGTCGTCGAAGGAAGCCAAGCGAAAACAAGGACAACTAACCGCAACAGTGCTCCTTAGGTGCTGAAAGGGGCAAACTCTAGAGAAGACCACAGAGGGATGACATGGAGACTAGCGGCAGTCCAAAGGTAGAGACTGGTAGTTCCAACGACAACATTGCATCGAGGTCATCGCAACATCAGGTGGGGGAGAGTGTGACGACCCACCACTTGATCATTAAAAAAAGGGAAGAATCTAGAGTCAAGAAAAAGAACTAGAGTCTTGGACAGGTTTTCGGAAGACTTTAGAACATTATGAATAGCACTAGAAGATCTTAGAAGACTTTAGAAAGTTGTAGGAAAATCTTGACAAGACTTAGAAAATCTAGAACTATGTAGCCAAGTCATGGAGAGTCTTAGAACACTCTAGATATGTAGAACAATCTAGAGATAGGGACTTATGTGTAAATATTAAGGGACTTGTAATGTAAATATTAATTACACATTGACCCCAAGTAGTTAGTATAAATAGAGGGGGTTATTTGCTTAGTCAACTATAAAGAAATCGAGAAATTGTAAGCATTCTTCCAAGCAATATAAACCTTCTTTCTTACAAAACTCTCTCTTGTTTTTTTAGTCTAGCGTTCCCTTAGCGATCAAGTTTGAAAAACTTACTTTTATTTGCAAGATCGTAAAAAAGTTGTGAGCAAATTGACAAGTGCCACACGAGAGTCTTAGCGAGAGTTCTTAGTCCGTGACATTAAGTCTAAAGATTTCTCATCCTGTAAATATAGTAGCAACTACTGCTTGTATTGATAATAAAGTTGCTCTTTCTATAGCACTTGACTGGGGTTGTGTATCAGTTGGCTCTATTCAATTTTGAAGTTTATCAATTTGATTTATCGATTATCGATATTACACATGTGAAAGTGTTGCAGAATTGTTAAGATATTTATTTATCAATTATTGATTATTATTAGTTTGATTATCGATTCAATTTTAAGATTTGATATAAAAAGAGTCATTGAAAATCACTTAGAAACAAGGTGACAAACCAAATAAATCATGCACATGAGTTGACATATTGTGTCTTTCTCAAAAGCAAACATTGTCACATTATAGAGTAACTGAGAGTTTGCAATAGCTAGAATAAAAGTATGAATCTAAACTCTTTATATGTCAAATGGTATAAACACAATTATTTAATTTACTATTGAATTATTGATCAATTCATTAAAAAGGATCTCAAATTGTTAAGAATTCATAATCTAATAATAAAAAATAAAAACTAAAATAAGCAAAATCATTACTGAAATTGTTAAATCAATTATTCATTGATGATAAATCAAAAACTTTTTTTCTAGTTTAGGTTGATAATTTTATAATAATTACAGGGGCATCAAGTTGTTAAGTCACACTATGAAGGTTTAGGAGAGGGTGGTGAAGATGAGGGTGAGAAAAGGAGTGTCTATTTTAGAGAATCAGTTCGGATGCATAGTGGGCAGTCGACTACTAAAGCGATTCCTCTTGTTCGGAGATTTTTGGAGAAATATAGGAAAAGAAAGAAGGACCTTCATATGGTGTTCATTGATCTCGAGAAGGCCTATGACAAAGTTCCGAGGGATGTCTTATGGAGGTGTCTAAAGGTGAAAGGTGTTCCAATGATGTATATTAGGGTAATAAAGGATATGTATGATGGAGCCAAAACTCGGGCAAGAACGGTGGGAGGAGACTCATAATATTTTCCTGTTGAGATGAGACTTCATCAATGATTTGTGTTGAGCCCTTTTCTTCTTGCCTTAGTAATGGATGAGCTGACACGATTTATTCAGGAGGACATTCCATGGTGTATGCTATTTACAAATGACATAGTACTGATTGATGAGACTCGGGCTAAAGTTAGTGATAGATTGGAGGTTCGCAGACATACTTTGGAATCCAAAGGGTTCAAACTAAGAAAGAGCAAGACAAAATACTTGGAGTGCAAATTCAGTGTATTGAGGGATGAAGTTGACATTAAAGTGAGGCTTGCACTCAATCTATCTCCAAGAAAGAAACATTTAAGTATCTTGAGTCCATCATCCAAAGTAGTGGTGATGTCGATGATGATGTCACACATTGTATTAGGGCAACTTGGACAAAACGGAGGCTTGCCTCTGGAGTATTGTGTGATAAGAAGATACCACATAAACTTAAAGGTATGTTTTACAGAATGGTCGTTAGACCGTCTTTGTTGTATGGGGTGAAGTACTGGCCAATCAAAACCTCACATGTTCAAAAAATGTAGGTCGTGAAGATGAGGATGTTAAGATGGATGTGTGGACATACCAGGAGTGATAAAATTATGAATGAGACTATTTAGGAGAAGCTAGAGGTGGCCCCGGTGACTGATAAGATGAGGGAAGCGAGACTGCGATGGTTTAGACATGTGTAGAGATGGAGTACCGATGCTCTTGTTAGGAGGTGCAGAGATTGGATTTAGGGGTTACATGGAGGGGTAGAGGTAGATCAAAGAAGTATTGGGGGGAGATGATCAGACAAGATATGAGAAAACTTCATCTCACCGAGAACATGACCTTATATAGAAAGGAGTGGAGGTTGCGTATTAGGATAGAAGACTAATAGGCTAGCAGGGGTAGGTTGATGTCTGATCTTGTGTTATAGTATGTGAGCAGGATTAGTCATGTATTTATATCCTATGTTGTCATTTTCCCTCTTATATTTGTTACTTTTATCGTATTTACCACTATCATTTGCCTTTCATTATTAGTCATTTCTCTTTCCTTTTTTTCATATCTAGTATCTTTTGCGCATGAGGCTTGATATTTGAGACGAGGGTTTTTTGAAAGCAACCTCTCTATCTCTATGAGGTAGTAGTAAGGTCTGCGTACATTTTTCCCTCCCTAGATCCCACTTGTGAGATTCCACTAGATATGTTGTTGTTATTGTTAGGTTAATAATTTCAATTCGATTTCGAATAGTACTATACCTAAAAAAATTAGTTCTCATGATATCTCAAATTGTTCTTGTTTTTTCTTCTATAGCACATGATGTTGCTCTACTTTGGAACCTAAGGCTAGGACACATACCTTATTATAAGATGAAATCTGTTACTCCTTTAAGGGATTCGTTAGCCAGCACGCAAGATTTTATTTGTAAAATATGTCTTATGGCTTAATAACAAAGACTGGTATTTTTGAAAGCTAATGAGGTGACCTTATGAAGAACAAAGATTGGACAATTTCTATAAACCCGCTGGTCTCAGATCGGATCATCAATTTGAATAGAGACTAAGAATGGTCCTAATAAGATCTCAACAGTAATATTAGATCTCATAGACACGTAAGGAGTCACAAAAGAAATAGTTTCTCCAAGATCTAACAAAGCATAAACATCAAGCTGGAAGACTCCTAATATACCAGCGACCACATTGGGAGAATCCTCGTAATCTTGTCGAGTTTAAAAGGCGTATAATCTATTCTGACGCTGATTACCAACAAAATAAGATGAAGTACCTAGTTGAATTGAGCGGCTTGAAGCCGTACACCGACCTGCAGGTGACTATCTCAAGTGACCCATATGTTCCTTTTGACTTCGGAAATAAATTAGTATATCATCAATTAGCACCACCACAAATATATCTGAATATGACTTAAAAACTCAACTCATCAAGTCTATGAAGATAGAATAATATTTGTCAACCTGAATGACTTAACCAAAAACTTAAAATGTCAACACCTGATTCAAAATGCCATCTTCGGAATATCATACTCCCTCCCCCTCAAATGGTGATAACCGGATCAGAGATCAATTTTGGAGAAGTAACTAGCCCTTTTCAATTGATCAAACAAATCATCCATACTAAAAAACAGATACTTATTCTTTATGGTAACTTTATTCAATTGCCTGTAGTCTATAAATAGCCAAAGTGACTGATGTCGCCCAAGCTATACCTCCCCTTTGAAGGCTAAAGCGGTCATTGTCAAGATATATAACCTAACCAAGGTTAGGGTCAAACCCACAGGGTATATGGTAGACTTAGAAGAATTAAAAGCAATTCGGGTGGATTAACCTACTTATCTCCCCAAAAGGGGAGGGGGGGGGGGTTGTAACAACTATGAAAAGTAATCCTAAGCTAAGACAAGTGTGAAATCAGTATGAAGAGAAACTAGAGTATTGTGTTCCCCATGATTCCCTAACTTTGCATTACCACATAATCGAATCCCTTTCTAGTGTGTAGCATGCAGAATAGTAAGTTAAGTTTTTTAAGCTCTTTGATCCAGGAGAGAGATAAATTTCACTATGTGATTTGATCCATCCCCGCAGTTTGACATTGCTAACCCTTACCTATTGTTCCAGTACAACCTTTCCTTGACCCAATTTGGTTAATTAGATGAGAAACATCAATAGAACCCTGTTAATTACTCTCCTTTTCTATTCATTACTACCTTGATCTAGTTAGTAACACTAGGCGAGTTCTAACGTTAGCCACCGTTAAAAAGCATTCAAATCGAAGAGAATTAATTAATACATGCATGCACACTTTTCAAAAATTGTGAATTATCCGATTTTACATTGTTAGTTCCTCATGGTTCCCACAACCCTAGTTGTGGATTTAGCTACTCAAGATCAGTGTAGACACAAGAATCATGAGTTTGAATAACATAATTGAGCGCTTACACACTAGAATTAAGCACAATAAATCCAAACTCTTCACCAAGAATCACAAGATTGAATTAAAAGCACAAAATAATGTTTCACTAATGTTTCTCTCAAGCTCTCTACTTTTTGTAACGTTTCTTATGAAAAACCTATTTATAGTCTTTGAAATACAAAACCAAAACTAAATAGGAGAATTGGGTCGACAGGCTCTACAGGCACTTTTATGGGCCGTATAAGGTTTTACGGCCCGTAATCGCGGCTTCGTGGATTTCATCTTCAATTCTGGAGTTGACTTCTACGACCTCTATCTATGGGCCATATAAAGTTCTATGGCCCGTAAAGGGTCTCGTCTGCTAATTTTTTAGCAACTCCCCACTTTTTAATCTTCAAGGCATGACACCAAGTCTATGGTTCGTAAAATCTTATACAACTCATCTGCATTCGTAGACTTAACTTCAGAAAATCACCCTTTATTGGAATTGTGTTTGAAACCAACTCTACGGTCCATGGAATTTTCCATTGCTCGTAAAGGGTCTCGTGAAACCTTACTTTCTGCAAAATCTGCACACTTAGCCCAAAAATCAAGCCAACCCTGTAACCTTAGTAAACAAACATAAAAACACATCAAATATACTAACATTGCTTTGAGAACACACAAAATTCCAAAAGTTTTTAAGCATCAAATGTGTTGTATTTTGACAGCACATCAACACCCTCAACTTAAAATTATTGCTTGTTCTCAAGCGGCGAACTCAATCTACATAAGCAGTACAATAACACACAGACCTCAATCTAATGACATACATTATATAAAACTTAAGCACATCAGATAATTATCAAACAAACCAACACAAATCAACATATGTGACAGTGCAGCTATGACAAGCAAGGCAATTATCAACAAAAAACCATCACTGAGTCAGACCAATGTCAACAATGCAATACAAGTGCCCTCATAAAAAGAAGCCCATATCCCTCTCATGATGATATTTTCAGATTCAGTGCTTAGGTTTATGCAAAATCACTCTCTCTCGCAAAAGACATTCAAATATTATCCTCAACACCACATGCTTGCCCCTATACTCATGAGTATGACCTTTGACTACTTGGACTAGGACCATTTTAGGACTTTATTGACTTGGAACATAGGTTCATAGGGCTTTGGTATGATGTTTTGGGAACTTAGTGACTAAAGGCCCTTCTTGACACTTCGTTTTTTACACTTTTGCCCTGCCAACACTGTCGTTTTTCACTTTCTTCTTGCTTTTTTCTATTTCAAGCTTTTTTGGGTGCTTTATTCTAATTTTCAGCTTTTTGCCTTGTATCTTCACATCATTTTTTCTCTTTAGCTTATTGACTAGGCATGCACTCATTTTTCTTGTACCTAGAACATATTTGTATACCTTTTTTCATGTATCACTAATTTTCTCCCTCATTTTATATTTACCCTTACATCAGCCACCCTCAACTTAGGCTTTTGTCCTAAATCAAGGTGCACAATATCCAACCTAGGAACCAGAGCCACTTTTGGTAGCCACCCTCAACTTAGGATTTTTGCCTCAGTCAAGGTGCACAATGTTCAAGGAAGGACCAGGGCCAATTTCAGGATTTTACATCTAATAACGGTAAGTAACTTAGATTTTCACAAAGAAAAGGGTACATGTAAGGCTCAAACATTAGGATCAAGTTATAAATTACACATTTGGTTGGTTTTTTGGGCTAAGTGGACTATGATGAACAACGGCCTAAGATCCTCTCCTAACCAACTAACCTACAGTCTAAGTCAGAGTAACAGGGCAAGTTCTGAATTAAAATACAATATATGAATTTAGCAAAGAAAGCTCACACTCACATGACGCTGATTATATTATCAACAAATCATGTTTTTTTTTTTATCATAATTCATCTCCACTTATCAGATCAAGCACTGTCAACAATCAAACATGCATTGTTTCTATCAAGACTAACACACACAATTTTGGTGGGTATCATTTTTCACACAAAGACATAAAAACCAACATATGCCATAAATATCAGTACTACATGCTACTAATACTACCTACATATCCTAAATATGCCAGTTCAACAGAAATTAAATATCCATGGGTAAAAAGAACACATGCAAGAAAACCCCTAGGATTAAAAAATTGGGATAATTATAGGCCAAGGTTACTCAAACTTCACTAAGGCCTATAACTACCCACACCCCATCGTAAAAGAGTTGCATTGTCCTCAAAGCATAAAAATGGATAATAAAGCACAAGGGTCAAAAAGAACATATACCTGGGCGCTTAAGCGCATGACTCTGGCCACCCTTAACCTACTTGGTGGCCTCCTCAAGAGTAGGAGCATGAATGAAGGGGCCAGCAACCCTCACCCTATCTAGCTCTCGAGCCTGCCCCATCTCCTCATCTTGCCTCGATCATATCTTGGAAAGCTCTAGTCCCTGCTCCTCTGTCATTCTCGCCTGTAGTCTCACTAAGTTTGGATCATCATCAACATGGGGTCTCTTCTCGAGGGAAGTCTGTGATGGCTCCTCAGGAGCAAACAAGTCCACCTTCGACACCGAAGGCTCATTTGGTGGGAATACCACCCGTACGGCCAAAGCTGTTGTCATGTCAGTTGGGAGCTGCTGGATCTCCTTCTGAAAGGCTGTCATATCTGTTGTTTGTACTGTGCTAAGGTTCTGCTGGACCCGCATCTCAAAAGAATCTATGGTGACATCCACAGATGTAAGTCTGTCCTGGATAATAGTGACCGTGAATGCTGTATGCGTCCCTCGGACTCTGAAATGGCCTGGCAGACCCAAGGCCTGATCTGCTGAAATAATTGAGTCAACTGGGACTCAGTGTGGGCCAATCTCTGTGCCATGGCATGAATGGATGCCGCTGACACATAGACCATGCCAGTGGGTGCTGTCGGTGTGGGAACGACCTGTGGGGCAGAAATAGTAGTAAAGGGCCCCCTATCCACATCAACCTCATCCTGTGGGGGCCTCTCCTCAGTAGTAGTAGCAGCAGTGGTGGATGGAGTCTTAGGTGGTGGCTCCGTCGCGAACATCTCTAGAATCTATGCTGGGTGGCACGGTGCTCACTGAAAGGCCATCGGGTTATCGTCAGCCTTGATCAAGCTAGCATCCAAAGTACGTTGGACCTCAATCAATGAGTGCAAATGACGTAGACTCTCCACCCCCGACTCTATACAGATTCTGTAGATCAAGCAAGGAAAGGGGATGGAGGTAGACCTCTTCATGGACGCTTCATATATTTTCTCTATGATGAGGCTAGCCCAGTCTCATAGCCACCAAAATTGCGTGGTCTGGTGTCAAAGCATTATCCGCAAGAGTTGGCCAGTTCCGCGATCTCACAACAGCCTACCAGAATTTTTCAGGGAAGTTGAGTGAGGCCTTCACGATGGGCTCTAATGAAGTGGCTATCTGTGCAGGTTTTGGGCCTTGCTCTACGATCTACGCAACAACCCATTTCATCAAGCTGGCCCTGCTCTTATCAGGGCTTTATTCCTGCCCCAACCTATGGTCATACTCTACTATCGATTTGCGGGCTGGGAATTCAGGCTTGAATAATATATGATGAATGACCGTCTCAAAGATATCCACCTGCTGGCCCTCACTCTAGTGTGTGTCAATTTGGGTTGAGCAAGGGCTTCTTCCTCTTGGGAAGAGTGCTGAGAACTGTGGCGATATAGAAGGCGTAAAACTCACGAACCATGGATGGGGAGTACTTCCCCGGTGCTTTGGCTAGCCACTGGAGCCCGTATCTGCCAATAATGTCCTGTAGGCTTAGGTCACTTTCCAATCCCGAAGTGATGATTTAGGGCTCCTCAAAAATAAAATGAGCTGGTCGGCCCCGCTCATTCCTCTACATGTCCTCTATGTAGATGGCCTGCATGTACTCCGTGCATCACCGATTAGATAGAGCATTCAGAGGCAATGGTAATGCCGGAGGTGCAACAGAAGACTCTATCTCCGACTCGTCACCGGACTTTGACTGTGACTCATCTCTGGATAGAGTCATCTGAATAGAGCTGCTACCATTGTTGCCTACCTCTTCAGACTGGGGAGAGCGAATAATAATAACCTGGGACTGGGCCTGCCGAAGTTGGCGGCAACCTGTGTCTGTGATCGCTCAACATTTGGGTCAGGCCGGACACTGAGCTCCTCAAGTGATCCATGACCTCGGGGGTGTCCTGATCCCCCAAGGGCTCATCTCCCAACATCCACTACAACACTCGAATCTCATCACATCTTGCCTTTGGGGCCATAGTACATGAAACATACACATTTAGTGAACATGGTTAGCCCCTCAAGTCAAGGAATGAAAAGAAAAAATACTTCAAATTTTGTTATAGATGGGACTACGAAGGCACTTCTACGGGTTGTAGTAAAAACTATGAGCCGTAGAAGGCCCTCGTAAAAATAGTGTTCATAAATTTTGTTTACTAGAATTACATCTATGAGACCAGGTACGACTCATGGAAGAATCTACGGGTCGTATACTGAGTCGTAGAAGTGTTGCAGTGTTCACAATTTTCCAGGCAAGGGTCTACAAGACTTGTCTACGAGTCGTAGAATATTTCACGGCTCACAGAAGGTCTCTTCTGATTAGTTCTCATAAACTTCAAGTTTTTGGATTTTCATAAGAAAGGCAACTATGGCTCGTGGAAATTTCCATGGGCTGTAGAAGATCCTCGTAGAGTGAAAAACCTAGAAGCTTGAGTTTCCAAGCCTATCACAATGGATCCAAAATGACAAGTTTGACAGTTTATTCAACATCGAAGCAATACGCGACACCCCCCCACATGATTTTAACAAACACCCAACACCCCACGTGCAATTTTTTCCATACAACCCCATCGAATATCATTTTACATATCTTCCCAATTCAACTGACCCCGTTTGAATGAATGTACATCACATTGCACATATGTATTCACATATTGATTTTCAAGCACATATACAATTTAATCCAAACGACATGTGACAACATGGTTTTCATATACATCATTCAAACATATAGAATTGGCCACACACACAATTTTCCGTCTTTTAATCATATTCAAGCATTGGCACATATTATTCATGATTCAACTTTAAGCACAAACAATGGCAAAGATGGGTTCACACTTTACTAAACCGATTACCATACCCAACAATTAATTTCAACTTAATCACAATAAGTTCGGTATTTAAAAAGGTTTTGGACCAAGAACTTGCCAAATTTGAGGGAAAAAGATGTTAGAAATCGAAGGAGGAACTGAGGAGGGTTGGGTTGTCGAAAGTAGGATGAAAAATGGCCGAAAAATGAGTGGTGGTCGCTTGTCGGTGGTCGGAAAGAAGGGTAGGGGTGCCGACTGCTTTTGTATAATTTTGGGAAAGAATAGGGTCAAAAACATTTGACCTCTTCTATTTGTAGGTTGACTGGGTTGGTCCAAAATTAATGGGCCTAGGCTCTACGAAACCTCGATTACGGGGCGTAAAGGATTTTATAGCCTATAGATCTTGGTTTCACGGAATGCCTAAACCATAATTTTGATGACTGGGTTTCACAGACTAGTCTATGAGCCGTAGAATTGAATACGACTCGTAGAGTTGGTCGTAGAAACCTTCACAGTTGGACAAAAATAGAAGAACTTATCTAGGGTCCACGAGCCCCATTCATGGCCTGTAGTTTTATCTATGGGCTATAAAGTTGGCTCCTGGATTGGAGTGCACAACTTTTTGCTCACTAAAAGTGTTTTACGAGACAGTGTACGGGTCGTAATTTTACATACAACCCGTAGAACTAATCATAGAAACACTTCTTGATGCCTTTTCAGCCAAGGATGGCTGACTAAGTCATGTACCTGCACATTCTTCACAGAACACACTGTTACCCTATATGTAACCAGTCCAATGTCCACTAGTTACAACCAAAATTCGAAAAATTAAACTACCAATAAGTCCAAAAGCTAAAAATAAAACAAAACTACAACTATTACATAAAATATCTTGGGCTGCCTCCCAAGTAGTGCCTGATTTACTGTGATGTTAGAAACAACTTCTTCGTCAATCAATCTAAATTTGAGCTTGCTTGCTTTCATATCGTCTAGTGCTCGACAAATGGCTAAGAAGGGCCTTCCCAAGATGATTGGGACTTCGAAGTCAACTTTGCAATCTAGGATCACAAAGTCTCTGGGGAATATGAATTTCTCAACTTTAACGAGGACGTCATAAAAGATCCCCAATTCTTCTTCACTGTGTGGTCAGCCATCAGCAATTGCATGCTTGTCGGAGTAGGGACTCCTAATCCTAACTTCTTGAAGACTGCAAAGGGCATTAGATTTATGCTAGCACCGAGATCACACAATGCCCTCACGAACTCCACATCTCCAATAGTGTAGGGTATGGTAAATGCACCAAGATCTTCGCGCTTTTGCACCAAGGACCTTATAGCAATTGCACTACAATGTTGAAGCTCTTGGGATAGCTCTTGACTCGTAGTCCGCTTCTTTGTAACCAAGTCCTTCATAAACTTCGCATACCCTGACATCTTCTCTAATGCCTTAATTAGAGGAATGTTGATGGAGAGTTTCCTCAGCATGGAGAGAAAGTGCTTGAACTTAACCTCCTCCTTCTTTTGATTCTTTGAGGAAAGGGGGGAGAAAGTCTAGGAAAGGGCTTCAGCTGTTGTGGAACATCTGCAGCATTGCTCACCCCATCCTTGGCACAATCATCTTTGGTTGTTGCATCTTTGGCCTCAATTGTCTCCTCTCGAACATCATTATTGTCAATTAGTATACTTGGATCAATGGTACTCTTACCACCACGAGCAGTTCCCGCCATTTACTGCCCTTCATTCTTTGGATTCTGGACTGTGTTGCTAGGCAGTGTACCTCTCTATCACTGGTTGAGTTAAGTTGATACTTGACCAAACTGTTGTTCCAACTATTTGATAACAATAGAATGAGACTCGATCTTCTGATTAATGCTCTAGATATCGGACTTCATCCCCCTCCAGGTCTCATCATGTGTGTCAGTCTTCTTTAACAGTCAGTCAAACATCTCCTCAACTCTAGAAATGCTAGCACCAATATCAAGAGTATGTGGTGGCACAAAAGGACCATTTCTATAGCCATCTTTGCGACCCCAATCAACATCTCGATGCTGGTCCTTGTTTCTATCGTAGTATCCTCCACGATTGTTGTCTCTGAAGGCGCCATCTCTATTATAGTTTCAAACTTGATTTCCTTGACCTTGGCACCAATAGTCCTGATTGGAGCCTTGGATGTTGGTCCGAAAACCCCCTATCTGATCAGCAATGAAGCAAGTGTCCTCCTCATAGTAAGGCTCCTTATACTTAAGTGCTCGTGAAGGTTGATGAACCACTACATAAACTCGTTCCTGATTCCGCTTCATCATCACCTCCATGTTGGTATTAATCTGGGAAAGCTCTTGTAATATGTCCTCATTTATTTTAGCTTGCTCTGAACTAATACTGACAACACATGAGCTCTTGGTAAAGGATCTGTCTCTCGGTCCCCATGCATGGTTTGTCTTGACCACCTTTTCTAGCTTCTCCGCAACCCTTGTAAATGGTTGATCTAGAAACATGCCACCCATGATGGTATCGATACAAGCTTGACTATTCTCGTCCAGGGTATGGTAGAAGATCTCCACTAAGGCATCATCAACAATTTTGTGGTTAGGGACACTTCTCAAACACTTTGTGAACTTCTCCCATGTAGTACTGATTGAGTCACCAAGAAGTTTCTCAAAGTTGTTGATTTGGTCTTTCAACTTGAGCTTCTTCAATCTCGGGAAGAACCTTTCCAAAAAGGTTCTGCAACTCAGCCCAACTGGTGATCAAACTCTGTGGGAGCTTGGATAGCCATAGTGTTGCATTGCTTGTTAGAGATAATGGGAGGACACAAAGTCCCACAACATCCATAGACAGATTCTGAGTTCCCATTACTCTTACAGACAAACACAATGTTGTGTGGATGACTATGTAGATCCTTTGAAGGTAGGGCCGCAAACAACCCACGAATCTGCAGCATTTGAGGCAACACACTCGAAACCATGAACTTTGTGTCATCCAGTAATGGCAGTAAGACAATGAATCCACTCATATCCATAGCCATAGGATTCAACCGATATTGATTCTACTGATAAGCTTCGGCGTTGAAGTCCTATAGCTGTGGATCAATGTCCTCAAGAGGAGATGGGTTGTTGACATTCTCATTCTCATACTAGTTCAGATTTAGAGCTACATTCATCATGTTATTTGTGTTATCTTGGGCCATCCTTCTCAATCTTCTCTGGATCTCTGGGTCAAACAGAGTCAATGGAATGCCTCAACTTCTGGTGTTGGACATATACTACACCTGCACGCTGAAATAGAATAGAAACATCAAAAAATGTAAAATGAAGGAAATAAGAATTAATTCCCGAACTACTCAAATTGGAAAAGTTTAGCCGTACTCCTCGACAACGGCACTAAAATCTTGATGCCTCCCAAGCTACACCTCCTTTTTGAAGGCAAAAGCGGTCATTGTCAAGATATATAACCTAACCAAGGTTAGGGTCTAACCATAGGGAATATGGTAGACTTAGAAGAATTTAAAGCAATTCGGGTGGATTAACCTACTTATCACCCTAAAGGAGGCGGGGGAGGGGTTGTAATAACTATGAAAAATAATCCTAAACTAAGACAAGTGTTAAATCAGTATGAAGAGTAACTAGGGTATTGTGTTCCCTATGATTTCCTAACTTGGTATTACCAGATAATCGAATCTTTTT
Source organism: Solanum rostratum (assembly GCA_029948455.1). Classification (NCBI taxonomy): domain Eukaryota; kingdom Viridiplantae; phylum Streptophyta; class Magnoliopsida; order Solanales; family Solanaceae; genus Solanum; species Solanum rostratum. Next base: position 42,089,472 of record CM057056.1, read on the forward strand.
ACAGTGTGTAGCATGCAGAATGGTAAGTTAAGTTTACCAAACCCTTTGATCCAGGTGAGAAGTAAATTTCACTACGTGATTTGATCCATCCCCGCAATGTGACATTACTAACACTCACCTATTGTTCCAGTACAACCTCTCCTTAGCCTAGTTTGGTTGATTAGACGAGAAATATCAATTGAATCCTGTTAATTAATCTCTTTTTCTATTAATTACTACCTTGATCCAGTCAGTAACACTAGGTGAATTCTAACGTTGGCCACAGTTTAAAAGCATTCAAACCAAAGAGAATTAATTAATACATGCATGCACACTTTTCATGAATTACTAATTATCTTATTTTACCTTGTTAATTTTTCATGGTTCCCACAACCCTAGTTGTAGATTTAGCTACTCATGATTAGTGTAGATGCAAGAATCATGAGTTTGAATGATATAATTGAGCACTTACACAATAGAATTAAGCACAATAAATCCAAGCTCTTCACTAAGAATCACAAGGTTAATTAAAAACACAAAATAATGTTTCATAAGTGTTTCTCTCAAGCTTTGTACTATTCTCTACTGTTTCGTAACGTTTCTTATGAAAAGCCTAAAAAATCTATTTATAGTCTTTAAAATACAAAACCAAAATGAAATAGAAGAATTGGGTCGGTAGGCTCTACGAGCACTTTTACAAGCTGTATAATATTTTACGGCCCATAGTCGGGGCTTCGTGAACTTCATCTTCAATTCTGGGGTTGACTTCTATGAAACCTATTTATGGGCCCTGTAAAGTTCTACGACCCATAAGGGTTTCGTCTGCTAACTTTTAGCAACTCCTCACTTTCTGATCTTCAGGGTATAACACCAAGCCTATGGTTCATAAAATCTTCTATGACTCGTCTGCATGTTCATAGACTTAACTTCAGAAAATCACCCTTCAATGAAATTGTATATGAAACCAACTCTACGGCCCGTGGAATTTTTCACGGCTCGTAAAGGGTCTCATGAAACCTCACTTTCTGCAAAATCTACACACTTAGTCCAAAAATCAAGCCAACCTAGTAATCTTGCAAAACAAACATAAACGCACTTCAAACCTACTAACATCGCTTTGAGAACACACAAAATTCTAAGTTTTTAAGCATCAAATGTGCTATATTTTGACAACACATCAGTGACCTATCTTTCTTCTTCATAAACAATATGGGAGCACCTCATGATGACCTTCTTGGCCTAATAAAACCCTTCTTCAACAAGTCCTTAAATTGTTCCTTCAACTTCTTTAATTCTGCTGGGGCTTTAAGATAGGGAAGGATTGAGATAGGTTCAACACTAGAGAGGAGGTCTATGTCAAAGTCTATTCTCCTTTCAAGAGGAATATCATGTATGTTATCAGTAAAGATATCAACGAACTCATTTACAATGGGGACTGACTCAAGAGAGGGAACCTCAAAAAGTGACATTCCTAACCCTCATAATATAGTAGACACTCCCCTTAGAAATCAACTTACAGGCCCTAAGACACGAAATGAATCGACCCTTAAACAATGAGTCATTATCCTTCCACTTAAGAATTGGCTCATTATGGAATTAAAACTTGACTCTATGGTTTATACGGTCAATAGAGGTATATAATGCATACAACCAAACCTTACCAAGAATAACATCAAAATGGACCATACCAAGTTTAATAAGGTCACAAGGAATAAATTTACGTAAAATTGACAGGGGACAATTTTGATAAACTCTTTTTGCTACAATCGACTCACCAATGGAAGTACAAATAAAAAGGGATCCATCAAGATATCAGGGCATACATCAAATCTATTAGCAAGGAAAGGAGTAACTAAGGCTGGCAACGGAACCGATACCTACCGGTTCCGCTACCGATTTAGTTCCGGTCCGGTTCGGTCCCGGTACTATACTGGTTCATACCAGTAAGGGGGGTATTGGTAGGGGTACCGGGAAGGGACCGGGGCATTTTACCGGTAATTACCAATACCGGTTTATCGATTTCGGTCCGGTATTGGACCGGTAATACCGGTTTAAATTTTTTTTTTAATTTTGTTGTCGTTGGGGTAGGGCCCACCAACGGTAACAATTCTTTTGACCCGTTTATAGCCATTTTTTGACCTTTTTTGGTCATTTTTTTTTAATTTTTTTTCAAAATTCAATAATCTTTCAACTATAAATACCCGTAAATCTTTCATAATTTTTCACTTCAATTCTCTCAATCTGATTCTCTCAATTCAATCCAATTCTCTCAATCCAATTCTCTCCACTTACTATTACAAATTTATAATTATATTATACATATTACATACTACTCTCAAATATATTATATATTAATTATTTACTCTCTCAATTATTATTTAAAAATATTATTTAGTTTGGTGTGTTAATTCATAATTGCAATTTGGAGCAAATTTTGGTGGATCAATTTGGAGCATATTCAAGCTTCAACTTTCATCAATTTCGGCTTCTACGTCTGTTTTTACACAGACTTTTGGTACCTTCATTCCTACTTATTTGTTCTTCTAATTACTTATTTGATTACTTGTCTATTTGAATTAATTTTTTTATATTCATAAATTATAAGTTCATATTTCATAACTTGAATTTTTGCATATAATCGTTATTTGTTTAATTAAATTTAACATGGATTCCGATGAAAAAGGAAAGGGAAAAATTACACTTTTTGGTGGAATAAAAAAAGCTATAACTGGTAAAAAAATCCGGTGGTAGTTCGTCTAAATCTACAAGTACAAGACAACCACCACTTAGATTTAATACCGAAGATTTTACTCACGTAGACGACACATGTTTTAATATTGACTCTAATACGGAATTAGAGCATGAATTTCTTGAACAAAGATTTGGCTTTAATGAAGATTTACCGGAAGATGATTCTAAAATTAATTTAGATGAAGATATTTTTGATGACGATGAAAGTCAACCCCCATATACTGCTACTACTACCCCCCCTCCCCCCCCCCCCCCCCCCCCCCCCGCTCCCGCTCCCGCTCCCCCCGTACAACCTTCGTCATCTAATAGGCCTAAGATGGAACGCGCTAAAAAATCTGTTGTTTGGCAATTTTTAACTCAAAATGAAGATAAAACAAAAGCAATTTGTAACAAATGTAAACACGTTTTAAACCATAAAACTTCGGGAAAGAGGGGGCGGGATGGGTCATTTGAAAAATCACCTAATGCATTATTGTAAATTGGAATTTTTGCATGCCCAAGCCGTTGCGGATGCCAAAAAATTTGGAACTCCCATTCCCGATGAATCGGTGGGAGGTTCAAATATGGTGCAATCACAATTAAACCCTAGTAATGTGACCTAGACGAGCTTTCTAAAATGATTGTTGTTACTGCTTTGCCTTTTAGTTTTGCGAAAAATCTAGGTTTTGTCCATTATATTCAAATTGTTTATAACCCGTCTTTTAATGGTTTTTCTAGAAATACAATTAAAAACGATGTTTTTGATTTTCAAGTACGACATGTACAATATCTTAGATGTTTATTTGCTTATAATAATTGTAGGATAGCAATAACTTCTGATATAGGACGTAGTATAACCGGTAATGATTACTTTACAATTACCGCTCACTGGATAGATGAAAACTAGAATATGCAAAAAAGAATTTTAGGATATAAAAGTTGTGAAATGCGCAAAACAGGTTCTTATATTGCGCAAACTATTCTTGATATTTTACAATTTTTTGGTATAACTAGAAAAATAATTAGTGTAACTTTAGATAACGCTAGTAGTAATAAACGTACTGTAGATTTTTTAAGACCTGTTATTTGTCCAACTTATGAAGATGGTTTCTATATTAAATGTGCTGCTCATATTTATAATTTAATTGTTAGAGATGGTGTTTCATTATTTGAAAACGGTTGTAATAAAGTAGAATTAGCATGCCACTTTATTTTTAAATGTCAAGTAAAGGCTAGGCGTAAGGAATTTGAAAGTCGTTGTATTTAATGTAATTAGCCTGTTCGAAAAATTCCTAAAACCGTAGTTACTAGGTGGAATTCATTAATGTTAAAAGTAGCTTACGAATATTGGTGACTGCTTACAATAGTCTGGAATGCACATAATGCAGATTCCACCTACCGGCTAGATGAAAATGACTGGATTGATATTAAGGATTTAATTGAATTTTAAAAGTTTTTTATTTAGCAACTAAACAAATATCCGGTCTTTACTATCCTACTATTTGTTCTGTGTTGCCCAATTATTGTACTATTTGTAATAAATTTGCTTTGTTTAAAAATAATACAAAATTTAGAGAACCTGTTAAAAAATGATAGAAAAATTTAGGAAATACGTTTTCCGAATCCCTCAGATTTATTTAACTGCTTGTTTATTTAATCCTGCTTATAAAGAATTTGGTGTATCTAGAATGGTAGATAGTATATATACAGACTTAGAAATAGAATACGATGAACAAAATCAATCACATAATTTAGACGTAGTTAAAAGTAACATTAGATCAGAAGCTAGAAAATTATATGATTTAGAACAGTATAATTTAGTAGAAAATGTATAATACCAACCACAACCTACTAGGCCTAAATACGATGATGATATTGACACAATGTTGAAATTTCAGCTTGGACTAACCGCTAACGAAAACAACGATTTTGATGAATATCTTAACCAGGCACCCAAAAGCATCAAGGATGCAGAGGGGAAGCAGCAGCTTTTGGCGTGGTGGAATAATCGTGGAAAAACGTTTTCAAGACTTCAGCGGGTGGTTCGTGATGTCCTCGCAATTCAAGCTTCTTCAGTGGCTTCGGAAGGCGCTTTTAGTGCTGCTAGGTTCCAATTTGGAGACCATAGGCATTCACTAGCAGCTGATAGCTTGGAAGTTTCAGTCTTATTTCGAGACTGGATAAATGTGGAGCGCAAGAATTTAGGGCGTCCGACATTGCCTTCTCAGTTTGAAGCCGATATTGATAATGCTATATCGAATCAAGCGAAGACGACATGGACTTTCTGGAGGAACAAGCTCAAGAGCCGATTCCAGAAAACGTCACACTTGAAATGTTAGAAACTCTTAGACAAGAATTTCAAATTAGTTTAAGATATTAGTGATTAAATTTTATTATATTACAAATTTACAATATATAAGACATAGTTGAAACAGAACCCTTCCTAGAAGGTGGCTGCGTAAATTAGGTTAATTTCTATTATCTTACCTCACTACATTGTACAATTTAAATTTTAAAATTACATAATAAAATTATAGGCTATTCGCCTTATTTCTTTTTTTTTTAAATTATCTTCACTTAGTCTTAATTTAAGTTGACTTCTTTTTAATATATTTGCCCCCTTATTTCTCAAATCTTTATTAACTTTAAAGTTTAAAATATAAAAAGAAACATTCAAAATTTAATCGTTAAAAATTAAACTTTATAATTTTATATTTAAAAAATTAAAAATTTGAACTTTTATAGTAGAAAGATTGAAAATTTTGATTTTACACTTTAAATGTTTTAGTTATATTATATAAAACTTTTATACTTATATTTTATAACAACTTTAAATTCAAACTTCATTTTAAATTTTAAAAAATTTATATAATGATTAATGAATAATGATACTATTTTAAAATTTTAATTTAACCTTTAACATTTTAAACTTCAATTTAAATTTTTAAATATTAATATTAATTTAACATATAAAAATTACACTTCAAATTATAAATTTGTAATATATTAATTAATTTTCTTTAATTACCGGATTACCGGTCCGGTCCGGTCCGGTCCGGTACTGTACTGGTTGGTACCAGACTGGTAAGGTAACAGGGTATTTTTCCGAAACCGCTGGATACCGGTTCTGGAAAAAATCTACCCCCACTTTACCGGTCCCGATAAATACCGATCCGGTGGTGCCGGTACCGAACCCGGTGCCACTCTTAGGAGTAACAAATGATAAATTTGCACCCAGGTCAAGCTATGCATATACATCAAAATTAAACATCTTCAACATACTAGTAATGACATCGAGATACTTTTCAACCTCTTGCCTTACATGGAGCGCATAAAATTGATTGGTGCATTGACCACCCCCTTGAGCTTATCCACCTTGCACCCCTTGGCCTTAAGGTCTAGCACCAGCCCCACTCCTATAATCCTTGGCACGATGATTAGATTTTCTACGTTTAAAGCATGCATCAGAGCCAGCCAAACATTTTCCTTTGTGATACTTTTCACACCTCTTGCAACTTTCCACACCTCTTACAAATGGGATAAGTTTGAGCACCCAAACCACCTCCGAGAACCCTAGGGTTTGGCCCCTTATTCCTGTCGAACCTTTTAGGTTGAGTTTCCATTGGACCTTGACCAATGTACCTTTGTCCACCTTGGGCCTTTCCACTACCACCATTTTCAGATCTTTGATTGGAGAAGCCACCACCATCAACTCGGGCCTCTTAAACTCCTTATACTTCCCTCTATTTGCTCTGAGTTCGTCATAAGCATAGAGATGTCCATGTCCTTGACTATCATACCCATTTTACTCCTTAGACACCAAGCTTGAGATGTCGAAGATGAATTTACTCATCCTCACCCTTGGATCAGATACCATGAAAGGTGCATATTTAGACAACTTGGTGAATTTAAGGGCATAATCCTTCACATTCATACTCCCTAGGTGAAGATTGATGAATTCTTGGAACTTGGCCTCTCTTAACTCTAATGGAAAGAACTGGTCTAGAAAGGCACCCTAGAATTTTTCCCATGCAATAGGCCCCATATCTTCAACCCTTTCCATCACCTATTGGTCATACCATATCTAGGAAATGCCTTTAAGTTGGTATTCCATTAGCTCTACCTTCTCATTTGGAGAACTCGTATGATTGCCACAATTTTATAAGCCTCATCAATAAATTCCAGTGGGTCTTGATCCACCTTGGAAACATTGAATTCAGGCGAATTCATCCTCATGAAGTCTTAGATTCTTGCAGTTGGGGTAGACACTTGAGGAGAAAGAGTAACACCTTGATTGGCTTGGTTGGACATGACTTGGGTCAACATAGTAATGACATTCCAGACTTTGCATGTGTAACTTTCTCCTCGTAAGGAGCTTGAGGGATCAATGGAGCTTGTCCCTCATTTGGATTGATTTTACTTGCACAAGAACCCTTTTTGGAGCTTTTATCTAAAAAGGGAAAATAGAAATTCATTAGACATAGGAGGTCTTAGGACAACTCTAAGGCACGACATGAATCATGAAAGAAGGAAAAATTTCTTAAGATGCCTTATATCCTTTTATTCATAGATGTGGCGCAGTTTACGTCCATAAATAAGACTTTATTCAGCATGGTATGCTGGACTCCCTAGGATAATTTAAAACCTTATGCTTTAATATCAAGTTTATCACGATTCAAGTAGACCCTAGGTGTGATACGGTGAATGGGGATCTCAAGAAAACCTCAAACAAGCCTCTTAGCATTTTATCAAGCATTCATGAGTTAGGTAATGATCAAAATAACATAAAGTGAAAACCAAGGAAAATAGGTCTTAGGGAAAAGCATGTACTAAGAGAAACTTAGAAGCAATATAAGAACCATACATATATGTGTCTAACAATACCTCTAAATCATACATTAGGTGGGCACTATGACATGTCCCTAGCTTACCTCAATAGAAAGTAAAAAGGTGATAGTATTTAAGTAACTAGGACATGAAATAAGCTAGAAGGAAAATAGGTGCGTCCCTGGAGCATGAGGCTCACCATAGTAAGTCTTTAGTATTAAGTCGAATCAACTACGAGGATGAAGTGAAGGATGATTGTCTATATTATGATACAATATAGGCAATAGTATGTAATAGTACATTTTAATGTACTAAGAATGTAGGTATGCAACACAACGGTAACCATGAAGTGAAATGACCAAGTAAAATATATAAGTAAGCATAGGTAATAATGGATGATCAATGCATTAGAAAACTATAAGGAGAGTCATACAAGAATTTTAAATAGATCATATATATGCGGAGATAACTTTAACCGACAATAAGACCATTTGATCTAACATGGAATCCAATGTAACCCCTACATGAAGAAAGGGGGAGGCAACATGCCAAGGTAGACTCCATCAAGTACATTCAATTCATTCATTAGGATTGGGGCTAAATGTGGATCCACTAGCCCAGACTTTAAGGCAACCTATAGTGGCACATAGTTTTGAGATTAGAAGCTTTCACCTCAAATCTCATTCAGAGGTAAGTCAAATCCCATGGAATAATAGTACATTAAAGTAATCATTCATAAGCTTTAAGTTCAAATGAAATCAATGAAATTCATAGAATAGTTCATAAATCTTAAGGATTCAAAATGTGAGAAATGTCCTCATCACATAAGAAATTCATAAATTTGGATGAGAAAACCTCTCAACAATATTCAATCAGTCATATAAGGGCTTCCATAATCATATTCATAGCTTTCGGAAACCTTTATTTGAAATTCTTTTTCCATTCAAGTCATGAATTAAAGTAACTAGAACAATTCAAATGGGTTTAGTGCTATACACCCTTAGAAACATTTAATTTAATGATTGCATGCCCAATTATAGTAGACTTTACCATTTTAAATCACAATTCATAGAATCCACTATGAAGGTTCAATAACCCAAAGTAGCTTGATAAAGAAACACCTTATAAATTATCAATTCCACATAATTGATCAACAATTTTCATCAAAATAAATAAATTAACATTAAAGAATTCATAACTTCGACATTTGAGGTGATATCATAAAAAAACCATGAAATTTGCATAACTAAAATTAGGAGTTTTAAGTAGAATTTTTTTTGGGTTCCATGGATGACAGATATCCATGGATGAAACCCACATACCTTTGTGAAGGATACACAAGAAGCTTGCAGAAAGTTTTGTATTTGATGAAGAGTTTGAAGAAAGTTTTGGGGCCTTCAATGGGATTTTTGGAATCCTAGGTAGGGAGATATTTTTAAGATGGATGAGTTTGGGTTGAACGAGGACGAAATAGGGATTTTGGATTCTTAGAATATCAAATTTTTGATTTAAATCTCATCCGGGCTCACTTTTTACGAATTGGGAAAAAGTCCAATGTACCCTTATTTAAAAATTTAAATCAAACAACATTGGTCAACCCAGTCTACAACGGGGAGAGGTTCCACCATAGTTTATTTTTGAACAAAATAGGATTTTGGTTAGAATTGAAGTTTGAAAATTTTGAACTAGTTTGAAGCAAGTCCGCAACATGCCTCTGTCGCCTATTCCTCTGGTTACTAAAGTTTTGCAAAATTTTATTTTGTGATCTGTTTGGCCTAAAATTTTATCGAGGTCATTTTTATAATATTTTAACCGATATAGTCAAATTTCAACCTCCAAAATGCTTGGGATATTACAATTATAGAGTTGTGAATGGGTATTGATGTAATTTCATGGTTGTATGTGATTAAATATATTATATAGAATTTTATGATGACCATTACATCTATTGTAGAGATGACTTATAAGTCCTGTAATTAGATTGAAATCAATATGTTGGAATGAGGTTGTTTATGTAATTATTATTTGCTAGAGTTATTTATTACATATTGTTGCACATATCTACTTGTTTTATGGCTTGACTATATATGCTTGTTACTAATATGAGTGCAGATTATGATCGAACTTCTCTGCTCAACATATCTACAACACTCAGTTCTCTGCTCACCATAGATCTTCTAGAGGACCAACGTCTATCTCCTTTATTGTTTTAATTATTTAGTTTATGATTATTTCTAAACGTTTTAGTTAGAATTTTGTACCATGACTTTTGAAGTTGAAAAATGTAATTGATTTGGCTTTCCATATTTTTTATTTTTATTATACTTGAGACTTTATTTCTTGCCTTAAAACTATAATACTTTTTATGTTAATTTTATCATATATGATATAGTTAAGTTGATAATGTAGATGTCAAATATGGCGTATTGAATCGTGACATAGGGGCCTTACAAGATTAAGACTACACTAACCACCTCACTAGATACACTAAACACATGAAGTGCGTGACTTAATATCAATTATCACATCATAATTGAGCTCACATTTATGGATTGTCATACAATTCAAAGTAACTAAGATGAAAATAAAACATATTAAATAATATAAGGTTATTTTTCAAAAAATACATATTAGACAACCTAAAAATATTTAAGCTAAAATTTAAAATGTTTCAAACAACTACTTCATAACAAAAATATAACAAGATTTCATCCTGTTTCACCAAAACTACAAGATTTAAGAAGAATTTCAAGAAGATATCTTGGAATGTACCATAAATCCTGAAAACATCATAATTTTTTCAATTTTAAGAGTTAATAAATGAGTCACATATCAAATAAAGGCTCTCAACAACAGGAACAAAAATCCTAAGGTTTCAATTTGATTTCATAAAAAATTCAAAATACGATTTCAGCAACCAATTTTAGAATTACAAAATTCTAATCCCTACTAATTAAAGTATTTACAATCATAAATTTGTGATGACTCCAAAGATCATCTTTGGTATTTTTATAAAAATTATTATTTATTATTTTCGATAATTAGCCTGAGTCTTATTCAATCAATTGTGAAAGTTTATTTTTAGAAATTCTGTGAAAAGTTGATATTTTTGGTAGGTTTTAAATTCTAAAGGCTTCAAGTTGCTCAATATCTTTTTTTGAAGCCTTTTAGAGTTTTGAGTCTTGGAATGAAATTTTTGATTTTATCACTCTCAAAATGTGGAATTAATCTAGGAGAGTTGACAGAATTAGATTTGGAGTTATAATGTCGATTTGAGGTCTTACGTTGAAGATTGAGTTAAAATTTATAAAGATTTGACTTTGGTCAATATTTTGAGTTTGTATGCTCAAATTGGAGTTTTGTAATTCCATTGAATTTGAAAGGTGATTTTAGCCCTAAAATGAGTTTTGGTATGATTTTTAGATGTCTCGAGAGTATTTTTTTTTTATGTAATAAGTTGTTAATATTATGACTAATTAGATTCTGTGTCAAGGAGACCTCTAATTTAATTTCTAACAATTTCGTTGAATGTAGAATATTAAACTTATTTGGGTTGTTGTAATGAACCTAATAAAAGAAAAAAAATTAGTGCACTATATCTTGTCTCCCATTAAGAAAAGTTAGTACACTATGTCTTGTCTTCCATTGAGAAAAACAAAGAAACATATAGTGGTAATGCTGGAAAAGGATGGATTGCTTTATTTTAATATAAGTAAATGTAGATAGAGTTAATTTAAAGGATACATTAATGATTGTTTGAGTACTATGACCCTTTCTCTTAAGGTCTCATTACTTTCATTAATGTGCTAATAAATGTTCTCCTTCGTCCTTACGATTTTGCTCAATGCTTTTGGTTCTTCATTAGTCAAGTGATTAAGATGCTATTCTCCTTCTCCTTTTAATTCCTTTTTATCTCTAACTTTATTTTTCCTTAATTTACTTATTTAATTAGGATTTACGCTAAGAATAAATAAAATATTAATAATGAGAAAGTTATTGTAATGATGATGTAATAGTTTAAAATTATTTTGATCCATTTTTATTTTATACACTCTCATTTCTATGTGTTTAATGTATGTATTATAGACAAATATTGTATACTCCTTAAGGGTGAGAAGTAGAGCAATTATGTATAATTGTTTCCAGTGACCAGTTGGTCCTTCCAGAATGTGACAAACAACTTATTTAATTAATCTTATACCTACAATTTTACTACTTAAAAGAATATAAGTTGGGTGAGTTTCACTAGAATGATGTCAATGATTGCCCCATTAGCATAAATAAAATTGTTACATAGTTATTATTTTGAATAGTGATGCTGTCCATATATTAGTTTGGATTGTTCTTTTTTTTTTTTTCGTTCATGGCCCTTAATTTATAATTAATTTTTTTTATTACATTGAGATAGATAGTTAAGTATTATGTGATTAACCTTAAAATTTATATTATATGAAGGAATTAAGACTTAACCTTAGGTTTGAAATTTAGGAAAAATTGATTATGGAATTGGATGAGTTTGGGTCTTGGTTAGACATTAGCAATATGGGTGTCATTGGACTCCTTATGACTTGTATGTTTCGTTCATGTTAGAGAATTGTCATTGCAAGAGTAGAAGTCAAGATTTATCCATTCGGTAGAATATTTTAAGTGCGATTCCGGCATTGAGTTAGGTTTGACTATCCTTCTTTGAGAATGGGATTAAGTTATTGAATATTCTTACGTTATAATCTATGGGATGGGATTGTATCATATGTTTAGTTGAAAATTCTTATTGTAATGCTAGTGTGAGGGATTTAATCATCTATGTGTTGCTTTGAGAGCATGTGGATCCTAATTTGAGAATATTGTGAATATGACATATTGAGATAGGGAGATACTTGTGATATATATTGAGTATCATGGCTTACTTGAGAAATGAAAGTTATTAAAATGTGGTGAAGTATTTTAAAGAGAATTGTATCCCAATATGTACAAAAGAGGGTGAATATTATAACTGCTAAACTTTGAAAATTTTGATATTTATTGTACTTACTAAGAAAAATATTGCTTCTATAATTGTGTCTTGATTGCATGCATCCTCATACTATATGTCATGATATATTGAGAAATTGTGAAATTAATTTTTAAAACCCTTGATTACGAGTTAGGTAGCAAGGCAGATGATACATTGAGATTCTTATCATGAGTCCTTGACCACGAGTTAGGTGGCAAGGTAATTGATATATTGTAATTGAGGTATATGGCCTGCAAGGTCCATATGGGTCCCCTTATTCTATGGAGCTTTAGCTCGATGGGGATGTATATGACAGATTGCGCGACGCTCTTGATTCCACCTTGCATTGCATTGCATACCATGCTATTGTATTACTTGTGGTTGTTTTGGATTGGCTTAATTGAGATTATATGTTTACTTATTTAGGAGAAATCCTCTTTTCATTGATTCCTTTTGTACAATTTGTTCATATTCAAGTTTTGTATGCCTCTAATCTATTCTTTCTACGTAGATTCCGAGGACTAGAGTTAGAGATACCGAAAATGAGTCGGTACCTACTGTCCAAGCCTCATCTAGAGGGCGAAGCGGAGGTCGTGGTAGAACTAGAGGTCGTGGCCGGGCTAGAGGAGCAGCACTAGCTCGAGGTCAGACCAGAGGGGCTTCACTTGAGCCTATTGTTGACCCAATTTATAAGCATGAGCAGCAGGCTGAGGACCTAATTTAGCCTCCTGCAGCCTCAGAGGATACATCGGTACTATAGGAGTTATTGACTCGGTTGTTGGCAAGGTTGGAAGGTACCCCTTCTACTAGTGATCTTCCAGGTACCCTAGTCCCTGCTAGACTTTTTGGTTCTTTACAGCTAGCTCACAGACCTAGTATGGGATTCCAGAGCCCAAGTCCATTTTCCATGCCTTCTATTGCACCTCCGAGGTTTTCAGCCCGACCAGTTTCTGCCAATGCTGCTATGTCCATGTCTGAGCAAAAAAGCTTTGAAAGATTTATGATATTTGCTCCTCCCAGATTTAATGGTATAGCCAGGGATGGGGCATATGACTTTCTGACAGAGTGTCAAGATCGACTATTTAATTTAGGTATTCTAGAGGCCCACGAAGTAGCTAATACATCTTATCAGTTCACAAGCATGGCCAAAGAGTGGTGGAGGTCGATTATGGCTTGAAGTCCTATTGATGCTCCAGCAATGAGTTGGGAGCAGTTTATTGAGATCTTTCTTGAGAGGTTCATACCCTATGGTCTTCGTGATAAACATCGTGATGAATTTAATAGATTAATGTAGGGTACTATTACTGTGTCCCCGTGCGAAGCATGATTCCATAAGTTATCCTGCTATGCCATGTCTAGTATCCTATGGAGTTTAAACGGATTCACCGATTTGTGAAAGGGTTCTCAAGTTATCTCCAGGAGGATAGACCCTCGCCTGTGTTATCCAGCGGTTCCTTTTAGAGCATTGTTGACTATGATAGGATGATAGAGGGCACCAGACATACATGACAAGGTAGTGGTAAGAGGTCTCGCCATCAGGGCCAGTTTGGAAGCTATGCACCCAAAGATAAAGATTCCTATAGGCAGGGCGCTTAGGGTTATCAGGGGAGACCAGTTCATGCAACCATTCCTTGTGCGGATAATACTTGTAGGCCCAGAACTAGCTAGACCAGTTATGATGGTTCCTTCTCTTCAGAGATGTACAGTGGTTCTTCAGGTCATCCGTCTCAGAGTTATTAGCCCAGAGGTTGTTATGTATGCAAAGTGTTTGGCCACAAGGCCAAGGATTGCCCTAAGCATGGTCCTGTTTCTTTTCCTTTAAACAAATGGCCCGGTCTACACCAGTCTCAGCAGCTAGAGGTTCTTCACAAAGTGCGAGGGGTAGTAATAGAGATGCTAGGTTGGAGCTAGAGGTTTTTCTTATGGTGGATTGTAGGTCAGTGGTGAGCGTCATGTATGCTATGTTGTTCTAGTTCGAGTACAGGTGGAGGCATCTAATGCTGTGATTACATGTATTGTTCTAGTTTTCCATCATTTAGCTTTGGTATTGTTTGACCCTGGGTCTACCTATTCGTATGTATCAGGTTATTTTGCTAATGATATGGATGTTATGTTTGAGCCCCTTGATTATGCCTATTCGTGTTTCTACACTAGTGGGTGAATCCTTAGTGGTAGATAGGGTATATTGGGGTTGTATAGTCGTAATCTTAGGTAGGCAGACCCAGTCCAATTTGATCCTCCTAGACATTTAGACTTTGATGTTTGTTGCTTCCCTAGCACATGCAAGTGTACGTGATCAACCTAAGTAATATAGTGGCTCTTTTCAGAAGTCGAATGTCGAACCAAAAGGACTTGTCGATTAATTATTTACTAAATTATATTAATTCTAATTATTTATTCAAGCGGTGAACAATTAACCAAAAGAGATAAATTTACACCATCAATGAATGAATCGATCTAAGATTATGGTTTAGTTATTAATCATGATTAGTCTCAGTTTCATCAAATTATTTGATTATCTAGTTGCTGATTCACAGGGTTTAAATTACCTAAACAGGGTTCCACGTCTCTACCGGCCTACCTTTATTGACTGCCTAACTACATCATTGAGCGGGGATAGACACATCAATAAAAATGCTTTAACGTTATCTTTCTGTATTTTGAACCAAGCGAGGTGTAATGGTAGTTGTCACGGGTCTTCCTTACGCGAATCAATCTAGTTTCCTAGTTGAACAAGCTCCCTATATTACTGTGTTCTATCCATTCCAACATCTCTCAAATCCAGAATGAACAACTAATTTACCCCCTACTTGATCAAACTATGAAGTATAGATAAAAGTAATATAGGAACAACTAATATGATAAACAAATATTTTGAATTAATAATGACTAAACAATCATCTTATTAGCTACCATAATCTTAGAACGGGAATTTAGCTCCACATAGACATGAAGAAATTACCACAAATCATTCAAAGATAAAATATAAAAATAAATATTAATGTTAAAAGATGAAACCAAAATTCTCCGGCCTCCACGGCGGCTCCTACTTCTCTCTAGGTCAAAAGTTATGTAAAACCAAATTTTATGAAATATTTATAGGTGTAGGAAAAAATCCTAAAATAAAATAGTTAAGTCCAAAACAAATTGGGAAACCCAAATCCGAACAAAATCAGACTGCTTCTCGTGCGCATGAAGGCTGCACGCCGCCTTCAACTTACAACCCATGTGGCAGGTTCCTTTCAAATTGCAATTTCAAGCCTTTATAAGTAAGTATATAATAATATATATTATTATATTCAATTTAATCCATTAAGCTGCCTGCTTGAATTTTCTTCTATAATCTTCTCTTTTTAATTCATTTGAGCTCCAAATCTCTTAATTTTTGCGCTAATTAAATCCTACAAATAAAATACATAATTTAGCACAATCCATAAAATTTATGCTCAAAACGGATAAATAAAAGTATTAAATATAAGATAAATAATGACTAAAATATGTATTTTTGGCCTCACATCAATGTTATTTTGGGATGGATTGGTTGTCCCTTTATTCTTAACTGTTAAGCTAAGACTGTGACCTTAGCGTATTCGGGTTTACCTCAGTTAGTATGGACAAGTGCTCCTAGCTCTTATCCTAAGGGCATAAGTTTCTATGTTCATGCTCGGTGTATGATGAAGCATGGGTGTTTATCTTATTCGGCTCATGTACGTAATATTTCTAAGGAGTCATCTTCTTTAGAGACCATGAGGGTAGTAAGGGAGTTCGTGAATGTGTTTTCTAATAATCTACTGGGTGTTCCCCCAGATCATGATATTGATCTTCCCATTGATTTGGAGCCAGGCACTAAGCCCATATCCATTTGCCCTTATCGGATGGCTCTAACAGACTTAAAAGAATTGAAGGAGCAATCAGAAGATTTGTTGAAAAAGAGATTTATTCAGTCTAGTGTGTCGGCTTGGGTGCACCGATGTTGTTCGTGAAGAAGAAGGTTAGTACTATGAGAATGTGTATTGACTACCGTCAGTTAAACAAAGTGACCATCAAGAACAAGTATTCTTTGCCTCGTGTTGATGACTTGTTTGATCAACTTCAGGGTGCCTTAGTGTTCGCCAAAATTGATTTAGGTTCGGGTTATCACCAGTTAAGGTTTGGGAGTCAGACATCTTAAAGAGCTTTCAGAACTCGGTATAGGCACTTTGAGTTTGTAGTTATGTTATTTGGGCTGACTAATGCCCATGCTGCTTTTATGAAATTGATGAACCAAGTGTTCAGACCTTACCTGGATTCCTTTGTGATTGTATTCATTGATGATATCTTGGTATATTCCAAGAGTGAGGGGGACCATGTCTGTCATTAGAGGACTCTACTCCAGAGATTGCATGAGGAGAAGCTATGTTAAGTTTTCTAAATATGAATTTTGGCTTGAGTCTATGACTTTCTTGGGTCATGTGGTGACTAAGGATGGTATTATGGTCGATCTGGCCAAGGTTTCAGCAGTTTGTGATTAGGTGAGACCCACTTCAGTGACTGAGATTTGGAGTTTCATTGGGCTGGCAAGTTATTATCATCGATTTGTTCAATGATTCTCCTCTATCATAGCTCCTTTGACTAGACTAACTCAAAAGGAAGTTGCATTTCTATAGACCGATGAATATGAAACGAGCTTTCAAAGGCTCAAGGAGTTATTGACTTCAACACCTATTCTAGCATTTCCTTAGGAAGTGCAGCCTTTGTTGTTTATTATGATTCTTCTAGCGTATGCTTCACGACAGCTGATTGCTCATGAGCAAAACTACACTACTCGTGATTTAGAGTTAACCACGGTGGTGTTTGTTTTAAAATGGCGGAGGCATTATCTCTATGGGGTGTATTGTGAGATCTTCACAAACCATCATAACCTCAAGTATGTTTTCTCTCATCCTAATTTGAATATGACACAACGTAGATGGTTGAAGTTACTGAAAGACTATGATATCTCTATTCTTTATCATCCGGGCAAAGCTAATGTAGTGACTGACGCTTTAAGTCGGAAGGCTTCTAGCATCGGTAGTTAGGCATTTCTTAGAATGAAGGAGAGGCCTTTAGCTTTGGAGGTTCAATCTTTGGCTAGAGAATTGATCAAACTTGACATCTCCCAATCTTATAGTGTGTTGGCCTTCATTCAGTCTAGGTCTACACTGATTGATCAGATTCATGCTCACCAGTTTGATAATGATAAATTATGTGTGATTCGGGACTTAGTGGTGAGGGGTGAAGCCAAGACAACTTTTCTTGATTCTGAGGGAGTGTTAAAGATTAATGGGCACATTTGTATGCCTAAGGTAGGTGATTGGCTTTGCTTGATCTTCGAGGAGGATCATTGTGCTAAGTATTCCATTCATCGGGGTGTGGCAAAAATGTTTCATGACCTGAAGCAATATTATTGGTGGCGTGGGATGAAAAAGGACATTGTAGAGTTTGTGGCTAAGTGTTTGAATTGCCAGCAGGCTAAGTCTGAGCATCAAAAGCGAGGAGGTTCGATGCACAGGATGCCCATTCCCAAGTGGAAGTAGGAGCGTATTACCATGGATTTTATGACTGGATTAACCGTGACATTGGGTAAGTTTGACTTAGTTTGGGTGATTGTAGACAGGTGACCAAATTAGCTCACTTTATTCCAGTGAGGAATAGTCACAGTGCAGAGCAACTAGCTAAGATCTATATATGCGAGATTGTTAAATTGCATGGGGTGCTTATCTCTATTGTGTAGGATCGAGGTTCAGTGTTCACCTCCCTCTTTTGGAAGGCATTGCAACATGGTTTGGGTACATAATTAGACATGAACGTAGCATTTCATCCCCAGATCGATGGCCAGTCCGAGCAGATTATTCAAGTACTATAGGACATGCTTAGGGCCTGTGTGATTGATTTTGGTGCCTGATAGGACCAACACTTGCCCTTAGTGGAGTTTTCTTATAATAACAATTATCACTCCAACATTCAGATAGAACCATTTGAGGCATTGTACGGGCATATGTGCCTGTCACCTATTGGGTGGTTTAACTCAATCTCCGTTGATACTTTAGGCACTGATTTGCTTAGAGATGCTATGGAATAGGTACGCCTGATCCAGAGTCAATTGTTGACAGCCAAGAGTCGGCAGAAGAGTTATGCTGACAAGAGAGTTCATCCCTTGATGTTTATGGTAGGCGATCATTTGTAGTTGAAGATATCACCCATGAAAGGTGTGATGAGATTTAGAAAGAAGGGTAAGCTTAGCTCGAGGTTTATATGCCCGTTTGAGTTTTTGAGAAGAGTAGGTGAGGTGGCTTATGATTTGGCTTTGCCACCTAGATTGTCACCTATCCATCCAATATTCCATGTCTTCATGCTTCGAAAATACATACCAGATGAGTTTTCATGTTATTTCTTATGATATTGTAGAGTTGGGTTCGAATTTGACTTATGTAGAGGAGCCAATAACCATTCTAGATAGACAGCTTTGTAAATTCAGGACTAAGGAAATTGCTTTGGTAAAGGTTCAATGACGACATCGGCCTGTTGAGAAGGCTGCTTTGAAAACAGAGTCCGACATGCGTGCCAAATATCCTCATCTTTTCGAAGCTTCAGGTACTTTCATTTACCTTATGTTCGAGAACAAACATGATTTTTAGTGGTGGATAATGTAATTATCCTAATAAGAGATTAAAAGTAGTGCGCTATGTCTTGTCTTCCATTGAGAAAAGAAAAAGAAGACATATAGTGGTAATGCCGAAAAACGATGGATTTTTTTATTTTAATATAAATAAATATAGGTAGAGTTGAATTTGAAGGATAAGGTAATGATTGTTTGAGTACTATATATTATGACCCTTTCTCTTAAGGAGTCATTACTTTCATTAATGTTTGTCCTCACGATTTTGCTCAATGCTTTTGGTTCTTTATTAGTCAAGTGATTAAGGTGCTATTCTCCTTCTCCTTTTAATTCTTTTTTATCTCTATCTTTTTTTCCCTTAATTTTACTTATTTTAATTAGGATTTATGCTAAGAATAAATAAAATAGTAATAATGAGAAAATTATTGTAATGATGTAATAGTTTAAAGTTATTTTGATCTATTTTTATTTTATACACATTTTCATGTGTTTAATGGATGTATTATAGACAAATATTATATAATCCTTAAGGATAAGAAGTAGAACAATTATGTATGATTGTTTCCAATGACCAGTTGATCCTTCGAGAACGTGACAAACAACTTATGTAACTTACATGCAATTTTACTACTTAAAAGAATATAAGTTGGGTGGGTTTCACTGGAATGATGGCAATGATTTCCCCATTAGCGTAATGAAATTGTTACATAGTTGTTACTTTGAATAGTGGTGTTGTCCATATATTAGTTTGAATTTCATGGCCCTTAATTTATAATTAATTTTTTATTACATTGAGATAGGTAATTAAATATTTGGTGTATTGTATTATGTGACTATCTTTAAAATTTTATATTATTTGAAGGAATTAAGACTTAACCTTAGGTTTGAAAGTTAGGAAAAAATTGATTATGGAATTGGATGAGTTTGGGTCTGGGTTAGACATATAACACGGTGTCATTGGACTCCTTATGATGTGTGTGTTTTGTTCATGTTAGAGAATTATTATTTCGAGAATTGAATTCAAGATTTATCCATTCACATCCTCATACTACATGTCATGATATATTGAGAAATTGTGAATTGTGAAATTACTATTTAAAACTGTTGCCTACGAGTTAGGTAGCAAGGCGACTGATACATGAGATTCTTACCATGAGTCCTTGACCACGAGCTAGGTGGCAAGGTAGTTGATATATTGTGATTGAGGTATATGGCTTGCGAGGTCCCAATGGGTCCCCTTAGTCTTTGGAGCCTTAGCTCGACGAGGGTGTATACGACAGACTGAGTGACAATCTTAATTCCACCTTGTATTGCATCGCATACCATGCCATTGCATTACTTGTGGTTGTTTTGGATTGTCTTGATTGAGATTATATGTTTACTTTATTTGCGCCGTTCTATATAAATTTACGACATCGTTGCTGGACTAGTTTTCCTATTGCAAGTGGATGCGTTCCTAGATTATTTCATAGTTTATTCAATTTTTGATTCTTAGTCGGTTAAACCTGCTGGGTACATATTATGTGTACTCACCCCTACTTCTTTCTCTCCCCGCAGATTCTAATCAGGATTATCCACGTGATAGTTGATTTACTCGTGCAGTTGATTCATACCAGAGCTAGTGGTGAGACTTAGGGCTTCGAGTTGCCATTGGACTCTATCTTAGTTTTTTTAGTCTTCATTTGAGTTCAAAGACTGAGATGTATTTATTTTACTATTATATGTATTAGATACTCTTTACACTCCTGACACCTGCCTCTGGGATGTGGTTTTATGTGGTGGCTATTTATCTGTTGGGTTTTTCTCCTTCAAGTGTACTTTATTTGTTGGGTTTAAAATTATGTGGGCTTCTAGTCATGACCCCATTTTGGGGTGTGACAGTTGCATATATAGTTTGTATTTTTGGGGTTCCAAATGAATTTTGATGGTTGGTTCTGAGCTTTTATGTTATTTGAGAAATTTAATTAGTATCTGATGCTCCGGTGCTGCTTAAGTGGTGCCTGACCACTTAAGAAATCACCGCTTAAGTAACCACCGCATAAGTGAGACTTAATCGCTTTAATAAACTTTCTGTTTTAGCAGGGTACGCATAAGCGAGCTTAGGTTCGCAAAAGCGGAGGTTCATTAAAATAGCCTTTGCTGCAAAAGCAAGATTTGTCTTTTGTCCCAATGTCGCTTAAGAGACCCCTATTCGCATTTGTGATATCTGAAACTGTTCTTGGGAATAATCCTCTTTTGATATTTTGAAACTTGGGGAGTTTGTGGGAGGCAATATTTGAAGTGATTTTCAAGTTTAATTCATCTGGTGAGAGGTTTTAATTCAGAAACTTAATTACCTATTGATTATTTTGTGATTTTATCCTCGAATTTCAGATTTTGAACTTCAAATTTTGAGCATTCTTCCACATAGATGAACTTTTGATGAAGTGAGAATTGCGTGTTGATTTCAACTCCATTTTAAAATAATTTTCACCAGCAATCTTTAAATATCTCGAGTATTGTAATTTTTGAATTAATCCCCATTTTTACTCTTAATTTTTTGAGAAGGAATTTTTGATTCATTTTGATTTTGAATTCTAAAATTATTGAAATTAATGTTGTTATTCTTGTAACCTTATGGGGAATTCATACTTGAATGGATTTTGTTGAACCAAAAGTTCAATGAAGAGGAAAAACTCAAGTGCTAGAGAGATTGCTTGAATTGTTTGAGGCAAGTGAATTTCTAGGCCTTTGTTGAGACTACTGAACCGTGTATTTTCTTCCCTGTGTGTTGGAGAGTAATGAAAATAGAAATGTAGTTTTGATATTCATTAAATGAAGTAATAAATTAATAGAGAGTAATAATATAGCTATGTAGTTGCATATGACAACTTGAATTGTTATTGAGAAACTTGATTGTTGATGTTGGTCTAAGTATTGAGAAAACATTAATTGATGGTATTGACGTGAGTGTCGAGAAACTTGATTGATATTGTTATCCCCCATCCATGATTGTGATATTAATATTGAAGAATTTTGATGTTATATTGATCCAATTATTGAAAAGACTTGAAGATATTGTTTGATCAATAGCTGGAGGATTTTAGTGAAAATATTGACTCATTGTTGAGTGTCATTATTGAGGATGGTAAATCAATTGTTAAGAGAAATTGAAGAATTATATTAAATTTATTCGTGAAGGATTCGATTGATGATGACGACCCTACTATTGAAATAATGATTTATTTGATTGACTAAGATGATGTTTATATGTACCATGTGGACTCATTGCCTACACACATTCACTACTTGAAAAGGCCCTACTTGTGAAAATATTGAAAGATTTCTTGAGTCCCACAGTTTGATGAAAATGCCAAAGGGAAGTAGTTCTGACAAGATTTGATAAAAGTTGAAAGAAAATTATTTAGATTAGATTTGATAAATGTCGACGGAAAATAATTCTGTAACAATCCCCAGTTTAGGAGCCCTGAGTACAGAGAAATTGTATTGAAAAATGACTTGGAGTCTGGTTTATGAGACCACTTACAGCCCGTAAAATGACATACGACCTGTAGGTTCGGCTCTTAAACATAGAACTTCAGGAAGAGGTAAAGTTTCCAAGTATGGGGTAATCCACAGACCAGGTGATATCCCGTACAGTATTTTATGGCCGTAGAAGGTTCTGTGAGTGGGACCCTAGGCTTGAAAGAAATTTGCAGTTTTCAGAATGGTAGTATACGAGTTATCAGACGACCCATGGAATGTCTTACGACCCGTATAGACCTTTCGTGCATAGGGCCAAGGAAGTGATAAAAAATGATTAAGTGTGGAAGGATTACGAGTCCAACCATGGCCCGTAAGAAGCTTCACGTCCAGTACTGTTGCTCGTGGTTTTTAATTCAGCAAAAGTCAATATTCAGGATTTTCTAATGTGTCATCAGACGAGGGGACTTACGACTCATAAGTCAACCTACGACCCATAATCAGGATTCCGTAAGTTGCTTTTGATAATCTTTTAATAAGAGATAATTTGGTCATTTCTCACATTTCTATTGCTATACTACGTCATTTTGGCGATGGGAAAGAGGACCTATATTAGTCTTCAAGCCCTAGAAACACCCCTTATTTTCTCGTTCCTTTTATTTCAAAAATTTCTAAGACAAAAGTTGTCAAGAAGAAGGCTAGGATTTCCAAGCTTTCTTCCCCAAAGGCTTCAATTTCATTTTAATTTAGTTCTCCAAGTTTGTCCGTTGATTTATGGGTATCCTTTAGCCCATAAAGTTCCCTATTATGTATTTTTACCTTTTCTTTAATTTCCTCAATTTATAGTGCATGCTTATGATGATTTCATGGTCTTTATGTTATTGTGTGATGCTCATAAAAGTTCAATGACTATTTTACTAAGTAAATATATGCATACTTGAAATATGATATTGATTCCATGATGAGTTTTGATATGATCAAGGATGGGGATTTCGATGTTTTTCTTTAAGGAAATTTTCTAAGACTTATGTGATTTATAATTGTTCCATGATTAGCTAAGCCCACCTTGTTTTCAATGAAAGTTTCCTATGAATTATGACTATGATTAGGGCACTTATGAAGATCTTCAAAGCTAAGTTTACCAAAGATATGTGTATGCGATCATTGCCCTAAAATATGTTTAAGAAAGATTCTTAAGTTCGAGCTACTCCTATGATTGCTACTTATGATTCTGAAGAGTATGTTTCAAAATTTTTTGTGGGATGAATTAGCACCGAGAGGGCTGGAGAGTGGGACTCATTCCGTTAGTTGAGGCATGATTCCTTGAAGATAAATCTCAATGTCCCTAAATATGTGCCACCATAGGAGCCTCATAGGCTAGGCTAGTGGATCCATATAGATCCAAATGTTATGAAAGTTGCAATTGCAAAGTTACTAAGTTTTGAAAATCTACCTTGACAAGTAGATTTCCTTTTTCTCAATGGAAGGAGTGCATTGGTCTTTTCCCAATGAAAGGAGTTCATTGGATTCCATGTAGTAGTTCATATGGTCTTACTACCATTTATGGTCCATTCTCACAAGTTTTATGATCCTATGATATATCATATCTTTACTTTATGTGTTTTCCTATGTATTGTCTCATATTGATCTGAGCCATATTTCTTGTGCATGTTTAATCTTATTTCATGACTCTTTTATCTTATGAATATCCTTATGTTATGTTTAGTTATGATGGCATTACAATTTCATCCGTGCATTGTATCTCACATACTTAGTACATTCAAACGTACTAATGCATATTTGCTTGCATGATTTATCCATATAGGGATAGGTACTCCTCTACCTGCTCATGGCTAGTAGTTGGCGTTTCGGACTAACATATTTTTTTGGTGAGCCCTTAGTTAGCGACTCCACCCCTTTTCCACTTTGTACTATACTTTTGTTTAGACGATGTATTTGTAGCTCGTCTGAGGCTTTTACTTTCTATATTGATTATTATGCATTTCTTTCTATTTGATGGAAACCGACCATACCAGTTCCATTCGTTATGTGTTAGTGATATGTTTATGGACAAAATAATGTAATCTATTTTCACTGCTTTTTTTGATGTTGCTTCATTGCATAAAATGGCCAATAGTCCCTTCCCCTTATGTTTCCGCAAAAGGTTTCAATTTAATGCCTATGAATGCTTAAGATGTTTACATGCCTTGGGTGAGGTGCCTTCAAGTGTTTCATTAGTGTGTGATGACTAGGATCATAGGTTGGGTCATTACAAACTTGGTTTCAGAGCATGAGGCTTTAAAATGTTCCTAAGATATCCATTCATACCCTGTAGTGTAGAGTCACATTCAAGGTTGTGAAGCACGCCACTATCTTGAGTAAGAGGCTATGAGATGGTTTAGGGAAGTTTTCCCTTCTGTCTTATTCATGTTATGCCTTAGAGTTGACTGTTTTCTACTAACTAACAATGGGTTTTTGCTTGTTTCTAGATCATGCCGCAATGAAGAGCTCCCCATCAGCGAGGCACTCCTAAGGAACCAGTCCCTCCACTCCAGCAGGATGATGAAGTGTCTCATGTAGACTTCAAAGCCGCATTCACCTTGTTGGCACAAGCCCTGGCCCACCAAGCTAATAGGGAGGTGGCGTTCCTCCTCAAGTGCCCACTCTTTCCACGAGGGTATGTGACTTCATGCGGATAAACCCGCTAGAATTTCCTAAGTCAAAGATGGACAAGGATCCTATTGAGTTTATTAAGGAAGCTTATCGATTGTGGCAGTGATACGCATTTCATTTGGAGAGAAACCTGAGTTGGTGCCCTACTAACTTAAAGAAATGTCTAAGATTAAGTTTTAGCAATGGTCGATGAGAGAGGCCAAAGAGTAGATCCTATTGGTTGGAAGGAATTCAAATGTGACTTCTTAGATCCGTTCTTCTCCATCGAGCTTAGGGAGACAAAGGTCCAAGAGTTCATCAACTTGAAGCATAAAGCGTGAGCATGAGGGAGTATACCCTCAAATTTACCAAATTGTCAAAGTATGCTCCATTCATGGTCGTGGATCGAAGAGCTTGCATGAGCAAATTATTTTGAGTGTTTCTGAGTTGGTCTCTAAGGAGTGCAAGACATCCATGTTGGTCAAGGAGATGGACATTTCCCTCTTGATGACTGATGTCGCCCAAACCATACCTTCTTTTTGAAGGTATAATCGGTCATTGTCAAAATATATAACCTACCTGAGGTTATGGTCGATCCCACAGGAAATATGGTCTAGACCTACTGTAATTACGAGCTAGTTGAATAAATTAACCTACTTATCTCTCGAGGGGGGGGGGGAGGGGTTTAGTAATTGCAGTAAAGAAACCTAAACAAGAATTAAGTGTTGTGAAACCAGTGAGAGAAGTAAATAGAGTATTGTGTTCCCCATAAATTTCTAACTTAGTATCACCAGTTAATTGTAACCATTTCTAGTGCGTAGCATGTAGAACTGCTAAGTTAGGTTTACCAAACCCTTTGATCCAAGAGAGAGGTAAATTTCACTATGTGATTTGATCAATCCCCACAGTGTGATATTACTAACCCTTATCTTTTGTTTCAATACAACCTCTCTTTGTTCCAATTTTGTTGATTAGACGAGAGGGATCACATCGAATCCTGTTAATTAATCTCTTTTCCTATTTATTACCACCTACATCCGATCAGTAGGATTTATATTTTACTCAATAAAAATAGTTTTTTTAGTTATTTTTAGCAGAGAGACGCACAAGAGAACAGAGAAACACTTTTGAGACTTTATCTTTTGTGATTTTTACATTGAAAACATTACATTGTGATTTCTTATGGAGAACTTTGGATTTCTTATTCTTGATTTCATCATTGTAAGTGTTTAATTATGCTATTCCATAACCATGATTCTTTCATAAACAATAAATATGCATAGCTAAATCCACAACTAGGGTTATGGGAACCATGAAGAACTAACACGGTAAAGCCAGATAATTTGTAACTCTTAGAAAGTGTACATATATTTATTAATTAATTCTCATCATTGTGAATACTTTTTAATAGTAACTGGATTCACCAGCTTCTATGGACGGGGTTATGGGCGTATAAGAATCCACGACCCATACCTGATCTTCGTACTCTGCATTTTTGAAAAACTAACTTCAATTCTATGAGACCTTTTTACGAGCCTTCTTCTGATCTACGACCCATTGAGGGTTTCATTTGACAGTTTTTCTAAAACTTTTCAAACTCTGATCCTCTCAGCATGAAACCAATCCATGACTCGTGAAAACTTCTAAGGCTCATTTGATAGTTCAAGGATGCAACATCTGAAACTAGGCCCTTCACTGGATCTCAACCACAAAACCTCTCTACGGCTCGTGGAAGTAACCATGGCCTGTAGAGTAGCCCCCAAGTCCTCAACTTCATTTCTGCAGAATTTTGCCTAAAATCATGCAAAATATTGTAATCCTGCAAAATAAACACCAAAATACATCAAACCCACTAATATCTCTTTGAGAACACACAAAATTCCAAGTTTTAAGCATCAAAAGTGTTGTATTTTGGCAGCACATCAACACCCTCAACTTAAAATTGTTGCTCGTCCTCAAGCGACAGACTCAATCTATATAAGTAGCAGTATAGAAACACACAAACCTCAATCTAATGGCATGCATCATCTCTAAATTAATCACAGTTACCCAAACTGACTCATCATTGCATATCAAATAGTCGTCAAACAAACCAATGCATATCAATATATGTGACAATGCAGCTATGACAAGTAAGGTAACCACAGATAAGCTACAATCACTGAAATAGCCTAGAATCAATAGTGTAATTCAAGTGCCCTTACAAAAAGAAGTCCCATATCTTACTCATGATAGTACTTCAAATTTGATACTTGCGACTAAGCAAAATCACTCATACTCACAAAAGATATTCAAACATTGCGATCAATACCATAAGCTTTCCCCTATACTCATGACTATGACCTTTGATTACTTGGATTAGGATCATTATAGAAATTTCTTGGCTTATAACTTATCTTAGAGGGCTTTGGTATGATGTTTTAGGAACATAGTAACTAATGACCTTTCTTGATACTGCGTTATTCTACCCTTTTGCCCTACCAACACTGTTATTTTCATATCGTTCTTCCCTTCTCCTATTTCAAACATTTCTGGGTGCCCCCACTCAAACTTTTAAGCTTGTTGCCTTTTATTTTCACACTCTTTTTCTTTTTAGCTCATTGCGTTTATTCATTTTTCTTGCACTCATTGTACATTTTCCCTTTTTTTTGTATCACTAACTTCCACCCCATTTAGTATGATTTCCCTTACACTAGCCACCCTCAACTTAGGCTTTTGGCCTGAGTTGAGGTACACAATATTCAACCAATACACTAGGGCCAATTTTGGTAGCCATTCCCAACTTAGATTTTTTGCCTGAGTCAAGGTGCACATTATTCAAGAAAGGACTAGGGGGAATTCAGGATTTCACATTCATAAAGGCTCGGTTACTTAGGTATTTACAAACAAAAGGGTATATGTAAAGCCTAAATATTTGGATCTAGGGATACATCAAGCGTTTGGTTGGTTATTTAGGTTGAGTGGGCTAATTTGAACAATGACCTAAGATCTTTTCCTAAACAACTAACCTACAGTCTTAGTCAGAGTAACAAGACAAGTTTTGAATTGAAACACAGTATAAGAATTATGGAAAAAAGCTCACACACCATTGATTACACTAACAACATAGACTCTTCGATGATGCTTTTCATCAAAATTAAACCTCACTTATTAGAACAAGAACTATCGATCATTGATTTCACATGGTTGTTATTGAGACTACGTAAGATAAAAGTTCTGATGGGTATCACTTTTCCACTAACATATGCCATAGAATTTAATACAATATGCTACTAAATACTACTTATACATCCTAAATGTGTCGATTCAATAGAAAATAAATGTCCTTACAGAAAGAACACATACAAGTAAACCCTTCGGACTCAAACTTTGGCATAGTTATAGGCCATGGTTACTCAGAATTCACCGAGTCCTATAACTACCCACACGCCATCGAAAAAGAGTTTGCATTGTCCTCAATGCAACAAAATATAACTAAATCAAAGCATAGGGGTCAAAAAGAACATACCTAGACGCTTGAGCGCCAGTCTCCATCTTGGGTTGCCTCCCAAGCAGTGCCTGATTTAGTGTCGTGACATAACTTAGAAAACTTGGGTACTTAGATTTTACCAAGTGTCCATGCTTCCACTGTCTGCACTTCTTCAACATTGCCAAGATATAGTGTGACACTTTGGCCATTTACTTTGTATTTTTTGCCATTTATCTTTTCCAACTCAACAACCCCATGGCTAAAAACATCTAAAACTTTGAAAGGCCCCTACCATCTGGACTTAAGTTTTCCGGGGAACAACTTCAATCTGGAGTTGTATAACAAGACCAAATCTCCTGGTGCAAACTAGCGATTCTCAATACGATGATCATGCTGCAGCTTCATCTTTTGCCTATGTAGGGCTAGGCTATTATATGCCTTAAAATGGAACTCATCAAGCTCGTTGAGTTGGCTCAGCCCCGCATCATTCCAATACAAATTAAAATTTTTGAGAGCCACATCGCCTTGTGCTCAAGCTCTATCGATAAGTGACAAGCTTTACCAAAGAAAAGTTGGTAAGGAGACATAACTACGGGAGTCTTAAATGCAGTCTGGTATGCCCATAATACATCATCAAGCTTTTGCGACCAGTCAGTCCAGTTTGCATTCACAGTCTTGGACAAAATCTATTTGATCTCGCATTTGGACACCTCAACTTGCCCACTCATCTGTGGATGGTAGGGTGTTTCCTCCCAATGCTTTACCTTGTACTTTTCAAAAAGAGCCTTGAACAATCTAGTGCAAAAATAGGAACCTTTATCATTGATAATTGCCCCAGGGGAACTAAACCTTGAGAAGTTGTTTCTTTTTAGAAATGCTGTGACACTCTTGCCTTCATGATTGGGAAGCGCCACTGCCTCCACCCATTTTGACACATAGTCCATAGCCACTAGAATATACTTGTTCATGTGAGAGCTTACAAACAGGCCTATGAAATCTTTCCCCCAAACTTCAAACATTTCGACCACCATAATGGGGTTTAGAGAGAGCTTGTGCTTGAAGAAAACACCATCTTCTCTCTGGCATTAGTCACAAGCCTTGTGTAGTCATGTGCATCTTTGTGGATGGTTGGCCAGTAGTAGCCCTACTGCAAAATCTTGTGTACGACCCTAATTCCACTATGATGTCTGCCCACCAAGGATGAGTGGCAAGCCTTCAAAATGCTTGTCATTTTCACCTCAGGAACATAGCGACAAATAATTCCATCTGCACAGACGCGGAACAATACGGATCATCCCAGAAAAACTTCCTCACATCATACATAAAATTATGGCGCTGGTGGGTAGTCAAGTCCGGTGGAACAATATCACTAACCAAATAGTCTGCATAATCTGCAAACTATGATATCAAGTCATGAGGTACTAGTACTCTCTCATCAGGAACGAGTCATCAATTTCTATCCCATCATCGAAATTTGCCATAGCCTCATCCTCTAATATAGATAGATGGTTTGTAACCTAATTCTCAGTCCCCTTTCTATCAATCACATCAAAGTCAAACTCTTGAAGAAGAAGTACCCATCGAATCAGTCTCAGTTTCGCATCCTTCTTCACCATTAGGTACTGCAATAGTGAATGGTCAGTATGTACAATGACTTTGGTTCCTAAAAGATAAGACCTGAACTTTTCAAATATAAATACCACTACAAGTAACTTCTGCTCTATGATAGTGTAGTTTTTCTATGCTGCATTTAGGGCTTTGCTGGAATAATAGATGGGATGTAGAATTTTCTCTATGTGCTGTCCTAACACCAACCCAAGTGCAACCCCGCTTGCATCTCACATAATCTCAAAGAGCTTCGACAAATCTAGAGAAACTATTTTGCTTCAACCCTTCAAAATCTTTTAGGCATGAGTCATCAAATACGAAGTTGGCATCTTCTAAAGTGGTTTGTAGAAAGGGTGTGCAATCATTGAGAGGTCCTTTATAATGCGCCTATAAAAACCTGCATGACCTTGAAAATTTCTCACACCTTTATCAGAGATGGGTGAAGGAAGTTTCTCAATCACCTATACTTTGTCTCTGTCTACCTTAATTCCTTTGATGGAGATTTTGTGCCCCAGTACAATGCCTGCCTTCACCATGAAGTGACACTTTTCCCAATTAAGAACTAGATGACATTCTTCACATCTCTGAAGCACCGCGTGCTAATGCTTCAAGCAATCATTGAATGAGTCTCCAATTGTACTAAAGTCATCAATGAATACCTTGATAGTAGTGTCTTCCACCATGTCTGAAAAAATGGACATCACGTATCTCTGGAATGTCGCTGGTGTATTACGCCACCCGAATGACATCCTTTTAAATGCGAAGTTTCCATAGGGACATGTGAAAGTTGTTTTCTCTTTGTCTTATAGAGCAATAAAAATCAAATTGTAGCCTGAGTAATCATCAAGAAAGCAATACTAGCCTTTTCCAGCCAAGCGATCTAGCATCTGGTCCATGAATGGCATAAGGAAGTGGTCCTTTTCGGTTGATGCATTGAGCTTTCTATAGTACATGCAAACCCTATAACCTGTAATTGGTCTCAATGGGATAAACTCATTGCTAGAATTTGGGACCATAGTGATACCTTCGTTCTTTTGGAACACACTTGACCGGACTTACCCATTCACTGTCAGCAATCGATATATTACACCTGCATCCAACAACTTAATGATCTCTTTGGCATAACCTCTTGCATCAATGGGTTAAGGCACCTTTTGTGTTTAATACTTGGTTTGTAGTCTTTGACCTTTTGAATTTTGTGAGTGCACACTCCAGGTGGGATTCCAATGATGTCAAAAATTGTCCAATCGATAGACTTTTTAAATTGCATGAGTGCCGAGACCAACGCATCTACCTATTCGTCATTAAGATCTGTAGCAACAATTACAGGCAAAGTATTGTCAGTATCCTAAAATATATCTATCAGATGAGATGGAAGAGCTTTTAACTCCAACAATGGTGGCTCCTCGATGGATCGTCTTATAGTCAGTGACTTTCGATTTTTCTAGTCCAACTCAAGTTTAGCTTGATGTATAGTGAAACCAGATACTCCCAGGGCCTATCGCATCATAGTCTGGGATGTTGTTACTCTCAAAGTTCATTAACATAGCTTCTAGAGTTTTTACACCTAGCCTTTCCATAATTGGTAGCTCTAGTTTCACTTCATCAACATTCTCAATGACATGGACTACTCTTAGATCATTGGTTTTCTTCACATGCTGGCAGATGTTGAAGATAACCTCATCATTACCTAATCTGAACTTGAACTGACCCTACTCCATGTCTACTAGTACTCATCTAGTGGCTAATAAAGGCTTCCCAAGATGATTGGGACTTCAAAGTCCACCCCACAATTAATAATGACAAAGTCTGCGGGGAATATGAATTTTTCCACTTTAACAAGGTTGTCATACAATATCCCCACAGGCTTCTTCACCTTCCTATCAGCCATCAACAACCACATGTTTGTTAGAGTAGAGGATCCCAAGCCTAACTTCTTGAATGATGCAAAAGGTATAAAATTGATGTTGGCACCTAAATCACACAATGCCTTTGCGAATTCGACATCTCCAATGGTGCAGGGTATGGAGAATGCTTCGGGCTCTTCTCTCTTTTGCACCAAGGACCTAGTTGCTATTGCACTATAATGTTGAAGCTCTTGAAAGAGCTCTTGGCTCACAGTCCTCTTTTTCTTCACTAAGTCCTTCATGAACTTTGCATACCCGAGCATCTTCTCCACTTCTCCATTGCCTATTGGAGCTTTGAATTTGGGAGGAAAAAGAAGTTAATTTTTAGGGCATTTGTTTTTATAGCTTTGAAAATTACTTGAAAGGTAATTTTTAGTCATTATTATGACTGATACAAGTAAATGTGATGTTGTTTATTTGAGTTTTATGTTTTTATTATTGTTTCTGCCATTATTGCAATTCTTCACTGCTGAGCTATCTTTAGTGACGCAATCATATGCTGAAATAGATTCAGCAGTTGCTGAATGATATTGAATAATAGTCAAAATATTTTTTTTAGCAAATGGTTCCTCACTCCCTGCAATAGTTTTCAATTACTGCCGAATATACTGCAGTATTTGTTGCATCTGATGTTTCAACTGATGAAGTAGTTGCTGAATTAAATACAATAGTTGTTGTATTTCTGTACAATTTTCTCATGTTGCGCTTTTAATTATTATTTATTTAGTTACCTTAAACATCATCAATGAGAGACAAAATAATATAAGGATGTGATTGTCATGGTGAATAGGATTATTTGGCGTTTGAAAGGCAAAGAAACGATCTAGACGATAGTGATGATTATGAATTGAGACATCACGTGTGAGGATTTTGTGAATGAAATTATTACCAACTGTGATTAAATTATGAGCCGAAAAATATCTCCATCACTTACATGCATTCTTGTTTTGGAAAACAGGGAGTGACTCCATTTAGAATAAAAAATCAAGTGATTTTATGAATTTATTTGGAGGATAAAGGAAGACCCATTCTATGGATATACATGGTTGAAGGGGTTGTAGGGAACAAAAATACACCTCAAAATCAAGAAATGTTGAATGATGAATATGATGAGATGGATATAGACATTCCAGATAGAGTAAGTGGAGGACTCCAAAAGTTGCTAGCAATGCACCAGCAAATACACAATCAACACAATCAAATCATGTTTAAGATGATGAAACAGGTTTTTATAATAGTATGATATTTAAGAATAAGCAAGATTTAGATATTTCATTGAAAATGTCTTGTTTGAAGAAAGACTTAAGAGTTAAAAAAAGTGATAAACTTGTGTCTTGTATATTATGTCAAGTGTGTACATCCTGAGTGCAAGTGGTGGCTGAGAACTGTGAAACTTAAAAGCCGTGACAGATATTACATTAGAAAGTATGAAAAGTTTCACATTTGTAGTTCTCAACATCTGAAGAGCCACAATCCACATGCTATGGCCAAAGTAATCGGTGCATACTTCAAAGATAAGTTTCCCGAGAGTAAAGGGCCATCAACAAGAGATATGAGAACCTCACTTCGTGTTGAATTGGGACGCAAGGTTAGTTAATGGAAACTTTGGAAGGGAAGCGAAATTGCAAAATATTTGATAAGGGGAACACACGAGCATGAATATGTAGTGCGTGGCGCATATCGTTATATGCTTAGCACTGTGAATCCAGGGACCAAGATAGCATTAGAGCTTGATGAAAATATAAGTTTAAGTATTTTTTATGACCATGAGAGCTTGGATTCTTGGTTTTAGACATATGAGAAAATTCATAGCCGTCAATAGAACATTTTTAAAAGGTAAGTATGGCGGAGTTTTGTTGTCTGTTGTTGCACAGGATACTGAAAAACATATTTTTCCAGTTGCATTTCGTGTTGTTGACTTTGAGTGTGATGCCTCTTATCGGTTTTTTTTAGTAGATGAGTAGTTTGGTAGATGATACTCTGGAATGATGCATAATTTTAGATGGGCATCCAAGCATAAAAAATGGTTTCAATTGTCTACCCCTCTACTTATTATGATTGTTGTATGTGGTACCTTGGTGAAATTATTCGAATCAATTTTCACAATGGAAAAATCATCTTTCACTTTTACAAAGCTGCACAAGCATACAATGTAAGTGAGTTTAATGACCACTTTATTCAAATTAGAGATATGGTTCCAGGGGATGCCACACATATTGAACAAATTGGATTTCACAGAAAGAGCAAGCATTTTTTCTGGAAAATAGGTATATGTTATTAATTGCTGCATTTGTTCCATTAACTGCTGCTAAAGTTGATGCAGATTCTATTGCAGTAACTGCTACATCTTCTGCAACATCTTTAATATCTGTTGCATAATTTTGTATTTTTAAAAATATTAGTTATTAATTTCTTTAATATCTGCTGCAATATTTACAAATTTAGTATTATGACATCAAACATCGCTGAATTGATTAGTGCACTTTTTGTTGTTGAAAGAGAATTTCCCATTCCTTCTCTATTTGATGAAATAAACAAGAAATTTGGTGAAAACATTCACCAAAGATGAATGGAGTTCATCAATGCATCAACCATCTTGGTCCCTTCGACAGAGGAGGTCATTGCAAGAAATATTAATTTTGGGAAAAAGCTATTGGTTTATCAAATTGCCAATTATAGATGCGTTGTCTCCAGTCATGATGCGGTGGCAACAGTTGATGTTCATTGCAAATCTTGTACTTGCAGAGTCTTTGTTCTTGATAAAATACCTTGTCCACATGCGATGGTGATGCTCCAGTATCAAAATGGTGAAGATTCTGGAAGGCATATTTATGAGTATTCTTTTTAATATTATAAGGTAGGGACATATATTTTTACACACATGGAGGATATTAAACTCGTCCCGCCCGAAGAATTTTGGATAGTTCCTAGGGAGATTTTAGAAAGGGAAATACTTCCTCCACATGTTGTGCCGAGAAAGGTGTGAAGAAAGGCAAAGAAGAGGCGACCAAGTATCGGACAATCATTTCCAAGTATAAAGAACAAATGTTCCATATGCAAAAGGGTTGGGCACAAGAAAACTACATGCTCCGAGCGAAATGTTTCTTAAGAACACTCACTTTTATTTGGTGTTTGTGAACTTGTTTCATTTTGCATATTAATTTTATGCAAAATATTATTTGTACAATTAGCATTTGTTTTTATTTAATATTATCAGTATTAGTATTATTTGAATATATTTTTCATCGAATGCTTCAGCTACTAAGAAATTGCCACTAAACTATCAACATTTTTACATCACTTGTTATTTCATTTACAACAATTGTTACCGGCATTTCAGCAATTGCTACTGACCTCATAGCAAATGTTACATAATTTACAGAAATAGCTATACCATATATAGTATTTGTTACAAAGTTTCCTAGCAATTGTTACGAATTCTACAATAATTGCTACTACCTTTACAACAAATGCTACACAATTCCCAGCAATTGCTAAAAAAATTCAACAATTGAATAACTTACTGAGATATTTTAAAACAATTGGTACAACTAGTTCAACAACTAGCTAACTCACTATAGCAAATTCAAACAAAATGTTTACCATCAACTTATTTCTAGTGTTGAATTGGACTAAAATCACTATGTTCATCCATAACCATGATCAAATGAACTAATTAATGAAAAAATCAACTAAAATAAGCGTGATCTACAACTATGATCTTATTACTTGTGTAAGTACTATCTCAATGTATAAGATCATTACTGATTCTAGCATTTAGCCCAACATTAGGCTAATTCCACCTCATATATCATAAAACGTATTGACACAACCAACTAATAATCAATTTAGTTAATCACCATCACTTACATATGCAATTATTCAGTAGATTGTATATTACTTGTCTAATTACCATCTTAACATATGAGATCACTACTAAATCTTGCCTTTAATATGAAATTGGACTAACACAACTCAATTTATCACTAGATATGATTGATACCCTCAACTTATCGCTAAATTGCTATAGCAACTAACTACCTTGCTATAGAAAAGTTCAGCAATTGCTACGAATTCTACCACAATTGCTACATAATTTAAAGCAATTGCTCCTACCTTTACAGCATATGCTACACATTTCGCAATAGTTGCTAAAAAATTCAACAACTAGATAACTTGCTGAGATATTTTACATCAATTGCTACAACTAGTTCAACAACTAAGCAACTGGCTATAAGCAATTCAAATGAAATCTTTACCAACGACTTATTTCTAGTGTTGAATTGGACTAAAATCACTATATTTATCCATAACCATGATAAAATGCATTAATTAATTAAAAAATCAACTAAAATAAATGTGATCTACAACTATGATCCTATTACTTGTGTAAGTACTATCTCAATGTATAAGATCATTACTGATTCTAGCATTTAACCAGACATTGGACTAACTACACCTCATATATTATAAAACATACTACCACAACCAACTAATAATCAATTTACTTAATCACCATCACTTACATATGCAATTACTCAATAGATTGAATATTACTTGTCTAAATACCACCTTAATGTATAAGAACACTACCAAATCTAGCTTTTAATCTGAAATTGGACTAACACAACTCAACTTATTACTAGATATGACATTTACATAGGCAATTATTTAGTATAAGCTGACCAGCTGAGTAAATTCACAGCAAATGGTACGATTGTCCTAGCCAATTATTGACTTGCTGAGGCATATTCGCAACAAATGTTAAGACTACCCTAACAAGTTATTGACTTGTTGAGTCATTTCACAATAGATAAAAGGATAGCCCCAACAAGATGCTAACTTGCTGAGTTATTTTCATAATAAATGTTAAGACTGTCCCAGTAAGTAGGTCACTTGCTGTGTCATTTCACAAGAGATATGAGGATAGCCCTAGCAAGATATTGACTTGCTGACATATTTTCACAGCAAATGTTAAGACTGTCCCAACAAGTAAGTCACTGGCTGAGTCATTTCACAACAGATATAAGGATAGCCCCAGCAAGATATTGACTTGCCGAGTCATTTTCATAGCAAATGTTAAGACTGACCCAACAAGTAAGTCACTTGTTGAGTTATTTCACAACAGATATGGGGCTAGCCCAGCAAGATATTGACTTGCTTAGTCATTTTTAGAGCAAATGTTAAGACTATCCCAGCAAGTAAGTCACTTGCTAAGTCAATTCTCAATAGATATGAGGATAGCTCCTGCAAGATATTGACTTGCTGAGTCATTTTCACAGCATATGTTAAAACTGTTCTAGCAATTAAGTCACTTGCGGAGTCATTTCACAACAGATATGAGGATAGTCCAAGCAAGATATTGACTTGCTTAGTCATTTTCACAGCAAATGTTAAGACTATCCCAGCAAGTAAGTCATTTGCGGAGTCTTTTCACAATGGATATGAGGATAGCCTTAGTAAGATATTGACATGCTGAGTCATTTTCACAACAAATATTAAGACTGTCCCAACAAGTAAGTCACTTGCTGAGTCATTTCACAACAGATATGAGGATAGCCCTAACAAGATATTGACATGCTGAGTCGTTTTCTTAGCAAATGTTAAGATTGTCCCAGTATGTAGCTCCCTTGGGAAGTCATTTCACAACAGATATGGGGATAGCTCCAATAGGATATTGACTTGCTGAGTTATTTTCAAAGCAAATGTTGAGTCTGTCCCAGCAAGTAGGTTACTTACTGAGTCATTTTACAGCAAATATTTCTATAAAATGAGATATTTCTGTAACATAAAATATATGTTCATAAAATAACTATCCATCATCAAAATCCTCAAAATGTCTGGAAAATAACAAATATCCATCATCCAAATATTAAAAATGCCCATAATCCAAACATCAAAAAAATACTTATCATCCAAATATCAAAAAATACCCATAATCCAAACATTAAAAATACCCATTATCCAAACATTAAATAAACCCATTATCCAAATATTAAATAAACATCATTCAACCTTTAAGCAAATAACATCATCACATCAGCTGTTGCTCCTCCGTAGATGCTGCTGGTTGCTGCTCCTTTGTAGCACCTACTGCTTGCTGCTCCTCCCTAACAATTGTTGCTTGCTGGTCCTCTCTAATAACTATTGCCTGCTGCTCCTTCCTGGCTCTTGTTTCCCTTTTCGTTACGCTCATGAGTGCCTTTGAAACTTTCTTTCACCTCCTTTGCTCATAAATAGGAGTATACAACGACACCACCTTTGCTGATGCGATGACACCTCTTTTGGATAGCACAGTATTCAAGGTTTTCTTAAATGACAACATCATTTCCATCATCTTATCTATCCTGTCATTGCAAGTTTCACAGCCATAAATACTACAAGGTGCTTTAAAAGTCCTAGCACTCACGTGATCAGATCTATCACTAGCAACTGCTTCTTCTCTAGCAGCAGTTTCTACAGCAACTACCCCAGTAACAGTTTCAGCACTACCTACCCCAGTATCAGCTACCCCAGTAGTAGCACCAGCTGCCCCAACATCATCTACACCTACCCCGACAGCATTACCTACACCTGCCCTAGAAACAATATCAACACCCACCCCAACACAAACATCAACAAGAAATCTCTTTTGATGACCGTTACGCTAGCCAAATCTGTCACCAACCTTACAATCCTCGGATCTTCTTCTTTTTGCTTGAGTGGCATAAATCCTGTCCAAAAGTCCACCTCCTTCTCACTTTCAGCCAGGATTAGCCACGGGTAAACAATTTACAAATTAAATAAAATGATCTTAATAACAAAAGTACTAAAATATGAGAAGACAACAATGGTTTCAAAATCACAGCAACTATTGAAGTAAGAAGACAACAGCTGATAAAGTGAGAAGACAACAACTTTTGTAAAACTTACCTCATCCTCTTGTGGATCAAAGAATTTTTACACCTCGACTTTAGCATTGTTTGACACTGCCAACCATCGAAGAAGTCTTGGAGAAGATACTTTCTCGTCGAACGCTTTGATTGTTTTCCTATGAGAGGAATGGCTTCAAAATCCCAAGCCTAAATAAATCGATGCCATGAAATATTATTAATTAAGATACTAAATAAACATGAAAAATACTACAACAAAAATACAATAAATAAAACTTACCATAAAAGCCCATGAAAAACCATATAGATTTGAGGACTTTTTGATCAATATCGCCGCCTTCCTCAGATACTGAATAATGACTTCATAGCTATCCCAACCCCAAGGATAGGCACAGAATGCCTCCCGGTCAGCCTCTAGCTTGAACTAAGAATCAATCACATTAGTCCCTAGATCTTTACCCATAAGAATCTCATGGACAAAGTAAACCAAACATAGGGACTTCCTAACGCTCTTCTTGTTAGTACTTGACTGCAAGAGGTCAAACATCTCCCTTGATTTGCAGTGCTTCTTCTTCATGGCATTACACATCTTTTTGTATGTCTTCTTTACCTTTTTATATTAGGAGGGAGGAGGAGGTGGTATGTGACAGTTCAACCTGGTAACAGTGTCAAACTCTTTCATGCCAAAACAAACTGGCATGCCACAAAAATTGACCCAAAAATCATTCTCACTACTCATCCAATGACAAAGAAGTTGATACATCAGCTTCATTTGAAACCTCATGGTGTTCCCTTCACCTATGCCTAGGTATAATTTCCCATATACCGTAGACCTAAAATAGCTATCCAATTCATTCTTCACTAAATTTCTTTTAAATTAGAAAATGGTTTCCAAAGTTCAGATTTTATCCCTAGATCACCACTCTCACCTCGATTCAAAAACCCACGTGTCTCAAAGCCATAATCCTCATACTTAAAAGCCACAACAGTGTAGTGTCTGCAGCAGTTCAAGGAATATCAGCAATAATTGGGGGAGTCTCTACAGCAGCTGGTGAATGAGTGACTGTCTTTACCAGCTGTGTCACTTGGTGCAACATCTGAAGGACTTTCTTCACCAACTATGTGAGTCTCTACAACATCTGAGGGACTGTCTTCACAAGCCATCTCACTTGGTTCAACACCTGAGGTATCGACACCAACAGCTGTGGGAGTGGTACCAGTACCTGAAAGACTTTATACAACAGTTGTTGAACTAGATCCAACAACTGATGTACTGGGTGCAACAACTGAGGTACTATGTCCAGCATCTAATGAACTGGGTGCAGCAGCTGAGGGACTCTGTCCAGCAACTGCGAGACTGGCACCAACAGTAGCCTGAGCAGTGAGTACTTCAATAAGAAGTACCAACTGTTGTTGTGACTGTTCATCCTTCTGTTCTTCCTCAGATATAATGAGGCTCCTTCTAGAAGCTCTAGTAGGAGCATCGGTTCCATGATTTTTTCATTTTGGTCGTGCCATTAAAGTAGATAGTCTTGTCATAAAATGGAGATAATCTATTAGTTTGATTCATCACTCTTAATAAACACACAAAAAAATCAATGTTGAAGAACCTCCCTATATGAACAACATGTATTCTTTTCTCACAAAAAAGTACAACAACAACCAAACAACAACACCATTCACATACCTGAAAGTGTATCCTCAAAAAGTCCAACAAATCAAACAATACCAACAAAAACAACCTCACCCAAGAAGAAATTAGAGAATGTAATACGTTTTTCTAAGAAAAAACATAACAACTAAAATCAAAGAAAAAGAACAACCACAACAATTATTCTAGTTAGTTCGTCAATTGCTGCCAGTACTTTAAAATCGTCCAACATTTTTTATCACAAAGTACTACAACAACAAAAATCAAACAACAAACAACGCCCATTCCCATGTACGTAATTCTTGTAATACTTCAAAAATTGTTGTGAACCCTACTTGAAATCAACCAAACCAACCCAATATTTTGCTCACAATGACTCCAACAACAAAAATCAATCAACAACAACAATACCAATACCTGAAATCCATCAACCAACCCAACATTCAACAAAAAATAAAAATTAAACAACAAACAACAACACCAGTACCTAAAATCAATCAACCAACCCAACATTCAACAAAAATCCAACAACAACAATACCTATACCCGAAATCAACCAACCAACCAACCCAACATTCAACAAAAATCAAACAACAACAGTACCCATACCCAAAATCAACCAACCAACCAAACATATTTCTCAAAATGACTACAAAACCAACAACATCCATACTCAAAAATTGTCTTCTTCACAACAAATCAAACAATACCAAGTTGAAATTAGTGTATGCAATAACAAAATACATACTTTTTCATCTTCCTAAATCTAAATAACATTTGTACAATAAAAAACAAAACCATAGTCATGGAAAAATAAATAAAATCTTACCTTTAAAGAATATGATGACGATGCAGGAACGGTTGAGGACCAACGATGGCCAAGAACAATGGAAACAGTGAAGGTAACCAATGATGACGACAAAGAAGAAGAAACGGAATGGGTAGATCTAAAACCCTAAAAAAATCACGCCTAGAAGAAAAAGAAGAAGAAACAAACGGGTGAGCGTGAGGGTGATTGTGAGGGGAATTGAAGAGTTCTGTGTGAGTTTGATTTTAAATTGATGGAACTATTTTTAAATTTTTTTAAACTTATAGAAGTTTCTTTTAAAAAGAAGTAGTTGCTATGTTTTTAAAATGTCCAATTTGGTCCCTCATTTACTTAATCAAAGTTAATTTTTAATTAGTAATAACTTTGACCTTCCAAGGTCAAAGTTGTCACCTTTTTAAATTTTAAGACTTGATAGACACCGTTGCCTCAATTTTCAGAGTAAAGTTGCTTCAACATGGAGATAAAGTGCTAAAATTTACCTTCCTCCTCCTTCTTTTTGAGTCTTTGAGGGAAAGGAGGGAAACGTCTATGTATGGGTTTCAATTTCTGTGGCATCACCACCTCATCACTCACCCCATCTTTGGTAGCATCTTTGATCTCTGCATCCTTGCTATCAACCATCTCCTCGCAAACCTCATAATCATCAATTGGCATCGGTAGGTCAATGGTCTGCTTTCACCACGTGTCGTCACTATCATACACTGCCTCTCATTCTTCAAATTTTGCATATATTGTTGGGCAATGTACCTATCTGATGTTGGTTCAACTGAGTCAACATCTGACCAAACTGCTGCTCCAGCTACTTGATAGCAACTGAATGAGACTAATTTTCTGATTAATATTGGAAATGTCAAATTTCATTTCCTTCAGGGTCTCATCTTGAGTGTCAGCCTTCTTCAATAGTTGGTCAAACATCTCCTTTATTCATGAGCTACCAGCACCAGAGTCACGATTGTGTGGTGGTATATACAGACCATTTCTGTAACCATATCTGCATCCCCAATCAATATCTCTGTCCTGGCCCCTGTCTTGTCATAGTAGCCTCTTCGGTTGTTGTCTTTGAAAGTGCCAGCTCTAGTAAAGTTTTAAACTTGGTTTCCTTGACCTTGGCGCCAATAATATTGATTGGACCCTTACGCGTTGGTCCGAAAACCCCCATCTGATCAGTGAAAAAAGAAGTGTCTTCCTCATGATAGGGCTCCTCATACATGGGTGCTCGTAAAGGCTAGTGATTTACTACATTCATGCACTCCTGACTCTACTTCATCACATTAGTACTAATGCAAGATAGCTCTTGCATCATATCCTTATTTATTTTCCATGCTCAGAATTAGTACTAAGTAAGAAGGAGCCCTTCGTCGTCGACTTATCTCTGGTCCCCCATGCACGATTCATCTTGACCACTTTCTCCAACCTTTCATCTATAACTGGAAATGGACAATCTAGAAATGAGCCTCCCATGATAGTGTCAGTGACAGCTTGGCTAAAAGATTTCCACCAAGGCGTCATTAATGATCTTGTAGTCAGGGACACTTCTTAGGCACTTTGTAAACCTCTCCCATGTAGTGTTGATAGAATCACCGGGCAACTGCTTAAAGGTTTTCTACATTTTCGCCCAACTAGTGATTGAACTCTATAGAAGCTTGAATAACAATAATGTCGCTTTACCTATTAGAGACAAAGGGAAAACACAGAGCCCAACGACATCCATTAATAGATTCTGACTCCCCATCATAGTCTTAGAGATGAAGAAAACATTGTGTAGATGGTTATGCGGATCCTCTAATGGTCAGCCCGTGAACAACTCTCTATCTATAGTATTGAACTAATTCAAAATGACAAGTTTTGTGTCATCCAGTAAT
This sequence comes from Solanum rostratum, assembly GCA_029948455.1. Lineage (NCBI taxonomy): Eukaryota > Viridiplantae > Streptophyta > Magnoliopsida > Solanales > Solanaceae > Solanum > Solanum rostratum. The sequence continues at coordinate 42,132,950 of CM057056.1, forward strand.
AGAGATAATATAATAGCTCTGGTGACATCTATCGCTATAGGGTCAAGCCTGTATTGATTCCATGTGTTAGCCACAGCTGAAGATCCTATGGTGGTAGATTCACATCCTCAAGTGGTGTTAGTTTATTATTACTGTTCGCGTGAAGTGCTACATTTACAACATCATTTGCAGCACCGTTCACACTGTTCTGGCCATTCTTCTCAGTGTCTTCTGGATATCAGGGTCAAATTATAATGAATTTCTGGGTCATATATAGAATTCTGTGGCTACCTTGTTTATTTGAGCATGTGTATAATGACCTCCGGCTATTGGTGATTTGTTGGGACTGTTGGGATGGCTATTGGTTGGATTATTTGGGAGTTATGTAAACTTTTGAATTAACGGGGAAATTATACTCGTAATGTAAATTTTAGGGGAAAAGTCCTAGTAAATGACTTCAGAATAGGATTCTAATGGTTCCATTAGCTCGAGAATTGTCAAATTTAAACTAGGAGCATATCTGGTACAATTATATCGTGGCTTGCAGATTTAGCCGCCAAAACTGATTAGCAATTGACTCTGTCAATGCCCTTATGAACTGTGTTCAAGATGAGAATTTTGACAGCTTTGTTAGCTCTAAAATGTCGATTTTGCTCTAGGAAAACCCTTAGTTTGATACCTGGGGACTTCCAAATGTGATTTGACCCCAGGGGCCTTTTCGTTAGAAGTTACGTATAAAGAAGTGGGACCCTTACTTCATCGTAGAAATTCTGTTGGGAAATCCAACTACACCATTGGATTTGGAAAGTTGAATTCCATATGGGTACATAGTTCATTTGCAAAAATCAGAGTCCGAATGAGCCCAAAATAGTGAAAAGGGGAATGGAAAGGTTAATGAAGGGGGTGATGTGGCACCCTGTGGCACAACCAGATGGCGCCACATGGCATGAGGTGGCACACCTTTCCCTATATATATGGTTGAACTTCTTGGATATATATATATACACACACACACTTCTCTAACTTTACCTGACAATTTTGAGAGTATTTCTTATCCGATTTGAGTGATTCAAAAGGTTATGTGACTCAGATTTTTGCAAGGAACGTTGTGGTGAAGTCGAATTCAAAATTTGACTCGGATTTCAAGGTAAATCTCCATTTTTCGTTGATTACATATCGAAAATGAGTAAAATTTATATTGTGATATCTCGATCATTTCTCAATTGAATTAAGTGAAATTTGTACCTAGATTATTCTACGTTCTGAGAGGAACGCTATGGTATGTTGGGTATTCACTGATTTTGTTCGATTTTTGAGAATTTTGACCAAGAAAGTTTTGAAAAAAAGTATTTTTTTAATAAAGTTTTTAACTTTATTTTTGGACGTTTTCTCAGTCTTTTCCTTTTTTAGCCGAATGTTTTACTATGAATTCGGGATGATATTGGGATCATTTACAAGGATTGGTTTGGCATTTCAGGTATAGGCCCTAATTTTTCCTATTTTAGTCGTAATTGATGTAATTTTACTTGTTTCTTGAGATTTTACGGCCAAATCAGTCATAATGATCTAGTAACTTATGTTTCGATAGTTATGCAACATCGAAAAGTGATTTGAAGAGGAAAGGCTCGACTGGATTGACTCAGAGCAAGAGATGTCACGTGCCAGGTAGGCTAGGCTTTCTCACCTTAGACTGAGCTGAAATGTTGCATATTTGAGTTGGAATATGTAGAAATGTACTACGAATGGGTTTAGCTGTGGGATTTATGTTGTATGTAGCTGGTTGTGAATCTATATGTGTTATATATGGTGATATGGGATTTTAGTTGTTGTATTAAGGGTTGTGTTAGCTATAGTTGCTATACTAGCTGAATTCTTATATTGTTTGGCTACGAGAAGGCCCGAAAGGGGCTGGTTGGGCTGCGAACATGTGACAGGTATGTACACTGAGCTTGACTCTTTCTTGTATGTGTGTGTGGTCCAAGGCTACCGAAATATACTAGCTATTGAGGCTAACCTGTTATTATATTCTGCCTTGTGCGTTGAATCTAGTATCCATATCTGATTGATATGTTTATGCATGATGCGGTTATGGTTATCTGTATTCGTTTTGATTACTTATGGTAAATTTCCTATCTAAGCTTGACTATTTCCTACACTGTGACTTATATGATCCTATGTAACATTATGATCTGCTATATACTTGTGTTATTGGTTAATGGAGAAACACACCATGTTCTGGGAATAGCTATAGTGCACCCTAAATGAGCCTCGCATTCTGTGATACGAGATGTGTTGCTACTGAGCCATTAGTAGGTTAGATATGGGAGTGTGACCCTTGTAGCTAGGTGTAGGCTATATCCTACTCGCTTCCCGGGGTTATCTATGATGAAACACTAGTTATGTAGGTTAACTAGCACCCTATTTAAAGAAGGGCACATTATTAGTGGGCCGGTACATAGTTGCCTTGGGAAAAATCCTTGATAGAAGCTGGCTTTGATATGATTTTGGGATGGTGACATCCTTCCATTTATCTAGCCTCTTGGGCCTTAGCTATTTTGGGATGGTGACATCCTTCCATTTATCTAGCCTCTTGGGCCTTAGCTTAGGTTGTACCAACGCTGCCCTATGAGTTGCTTTACCCAGAGAAGGGCCCTGGGAAGGCCCGAATATGGGCTAGTGCCCTGAGACAGGCATGTGTTTTGACTTGACTCGTACCTGTATGAATGTGTAATGCCTGTTGCTACTGAGATATGATGGCCAAGAGACTGTGTATTCATTATAGGTTATGATGTAGCCTGATTCTGGTATAGATAGGACTTTGATGGGTTTGGTTGTTCGGGATACTTATGATAGACCATGATTGTTTATGTTTACTCTGGGCACTTGTGATTGATAAGGTTATTGTGTACTTATCCTTAGTTGGGCATGACTTTATGGTGATTTGTGATGTATATAAACTCCGATATATTGCTGATAATTATTGTGCACTGGTCCTTTCCATCCAATGTTGGGGTATCTATTGTATCTAAGAGACATGGTTGTTATGGTTGTGTAGATTGGATTAAGATTGTGGGATACCTAGGTTGTGAGTGTCATTGCTTACATTCACTTTGGGCACGATATGACTTTGGACTTCTGGATCTAGATAGATTGGTTGAGTGAGTGATTATTTTGATATCTCGAGTCCTAGATGATTCTCCTGGTCTCTATTTGAGCTCTGATGGCCATGTTTGTGTATCCGAGTCCACAGGCTATATGCCCATGGTTTGAGTTTCACTTGTCGCGACTGAAGATATGGGGTAGCGAATGTTGATTCCTAGGACCGAGCACTTGTTAATGTTCAGGGTCGTGGACCCTGCTTGCTATGTTACACACTAATTGATTTGGGTCGAGGACCCTATTGATTACATTTGGGGGCGAGAGGCCCTATGACTGATATTCTAATATGAGACATATTTTCTTATGGGAGGGGGATTCTTTCACCCCAGGGGATACATCCCACCGTTATGCATGTATATTTTGGATCGGGTGCCACATGCCGCCACAACCTAAAACCCAATCTAGCGAAATAGTACACATCCTTCACCAACTCTTTCTTGGTTTTATCAACATGAACCACACTACCCATAGATAGTCTACTAAGAGCATCGGCTACAACATTTGCATTGCTGGAAGATATTGAACACATATGTCATAATCTTTAAGAAGCTCCAACCATCTCCTCTATTTCAAATTAAGATCTCTTTGGGTGAGCACATATAAGCTCTTGTCATCAATGAATACATCAACATGAACCCCATATAGATAATGTCACTAGATCTTCAAAGCAAACGCCATAAGCGCTAATTCAAGATCATAAGTCAAAAAGTTTTGTTCATGCACCTTTAACTATCTAGATGCATAAGCTATCACCTTACCATGTTGCATAAGCACACAACCCGAACCAATTCGAGAATCATCACAATACACCACAAACCCATCTAAGCTATCAGTAGAGTCAAAATGGGAGTCGATGTAAGCCGATCCTTCAAAGTCTAAAAACTCTTTTCACACTCATCTAACCAAATGAACTTGGTCTTCTTTTGAGTCAACATGGTCAATGGTGAAGCAATGGGTGAAAAACCTGCAACAAATCTCTGGTAGTAACTAGCTAACCCAAGAAAACTTTGAATATCTAAAAGAGTCAACGGTCTAGGCTAATTCTTCACAGTCTCAATTTTCTTTCGATCAACTTTAATACCAGCACCAGATACCACATGACCAAGAAAATCTACCTTATCCAACCAAAACTCAAACTTATTGAATTTGGCAAATAATTGCTTCTCCCTCAAATTCTAAAGAACCAACCTCAAATGATCTACATGCTCTTCTTTACTCCAGGAATAAATCAGAATATCATCAATGAAGACAACCACAAATATACCAAGGAATGGCTTGAACAATCAATTTATGAGATCCATAAACACCGCCAGAGCATTAGTCAACCCAAAAGACATCACCATAAACTCAAAGTGCCTATATCTAATCCAGAAGGCCGTTTTATGAATGTCACACTCCCTTACCTTCAACTAATGATAACTGGAACAGAGGTCAATCTTTGTGAAAATGAGTAGCTTTTATTAATTGGTCAAACAAACCATCAATCCATCACAACGGATATTTATTCTTGATGGTTACCTTATTTAACTATTGATAGTTAATACACATCCGAAGTGCCCATCCTTCTTTCTCACAAATAACACAAGGGCACCTATAGTGATATACTTGTCCTAATAAAGCCCTTCTCCAATAAATCCTCTAACTGATATTTCAACTCCTTTAGTTCAACTGGTGCCATAAGATAAGAAGGAATGAAAATAGGTTGAGTATCCAGAAGAAGGTTTATACCAAAGTCTACTTTCCTTTGGGAAATAATACTGGGCAAATCTTCCGAAAAGACATCAAGAGACTCATTAACCACAGGAACCAACTCAAGAGTAGGGAACTCGGGCTCAACATTTCAAACTCTAAATATATGATAAATGCACCCCTTAGAAATCATCCTTCAAGCTTTGAGATAAGAGATAAACCAACCTTTAAAAGCGGAGGCACCACCTGCCACTCAAGAATAGGCTCATTTGGAAACTAAACTTGACTCTTCTGTTTCTATAATCTATAGAGACATATGAAGCATGCAACCAATCAATCCCAAGAATAATATCAAAATCAAATATCTCAAGTTCAAGATTGCGTAGAAAAACTTTATTGATGAGTCATGAAAATACGATTTTTACGACGCTTAATACATAGAATCCTTGTGAGTTCTTAAGCGCATTTGTTAGTTTAATATGTGTGTTTTGGTACTTTGCAGGAAAATGACGAAGGCATGGACTGATGTAAGAATTGTGAGAAAAAGAATATAAATTGCGGAGAAATGACAATATACGGACCATCTCACGGGTCGTGTAACATCACACGGACCGTGGGATGGTGCGTGAGAGGCCCAACATGGAGGAATTGGAAAATGGAGCAAAGTGAAGAACCAAGGAGGTCTTCACGGGCCGTGTGACAGTACACGGACCGTCTGACCGACCCTGACCCGATACTTGGGCGTGGAACTGGAACGGGCCAAGGCAAGTCGCACGGACCGAGAAACGGACCGTCCAAGTTGCCGCGAATCGTGCCAGGTACCGTGAAGTTGACGTCAAGTAGAGGGCTCACCGTAAAAAATATTAGAAATCACGCAAGTGAAGCTGCACGGACCGATAAACGGACTGTCAAAGCTGCCACGGACCATGTCATGCGCCGTGAAGTTGACGTGAACTAAAAGGGGCATCATCGAAAATAAGAGAAAGTGTGCAAGTGAAGACTCACAGACCGTTAAACGGACCATGAGACACAACACGGACTGTGCCAAGGCCCGTGAGGAAACAGAAGACAATAGCAAACGGACCGTGTGACGGTCCGTCTTGTCTCACACGGCCTGTGTAATGAACTGTGTCCATGCCGAAGTTTATTTTTACTATTTTTTATTGGATTAGTTTTTCCTTGTATATATAGTATTTTATTTTATTTCGTCAGACACATTATTGACGATTGGAGTCAGAGAACAAGAGAGAAAACAATAGTTTGACTTTATTTTACGTTTGATTCGTGGATTGTGATCATCGCTTGAAGATTGTAACACAGATTCATTGTTCTTTCAATTGTAAGTCAATCACGATGCTTTCATTCGATTATTGTGGGCAAGTTATATTGAACATGCTACGCTAAACCCACAACTAGGGTTGTGGGAACCATGACAATATAATAAATATAACACAAACTGAGGTAGATTCGAGCGATTAATTGGTGCATTTATCGTAGAACTCTTCACTTCAATTTCTCCTTGATGAGTCGACACATTAGGGCAAGCCTGTATTCGTTACATGCCCGAGAAGGATGTAGTGATTAGGAAAAGGGTTCTATAATAGAGTTTCGGGGTTTTAAACCTAGTCTAAGTGCCTGAGACCGAAAGGTGAGGGTACTCTGAGATCAGAAACAAAGGTCGAAACTACATACACTCTGAGACCGAAAGGAGAGGAGTGAAATATATCTAGGAAGGACTGAAAGGTGAATTAGGTATTAGCTAATTTGTTGGATCTTGTATGCATAATCAAGAACGAGTTTACCAAGCCAGTTTAGTTATCATATTAGATGTCATGGGGTCCTTATCAGTTACGTTATATAGGAATTTAAATTGAACAACGCAACCCCCTATTTAATTTATGCAAGTTTATCTCGGGTGTAGTATTTACATCTGAAAGCCAATACTAATAGATTCATTCTTACGTGTTCCCTATGGGATCGACCTCAACTCCGGTTGAGTTCTATATTTAACCACAACCGCTTTACTCTTCTGTTTGGAGTGTAAATTTGGGCGTATCAAATTTTGGCGTTGTTGCCGGGGAACGCGGTGAAGAACTAGTCTCTTAGTTGCTACTTTTAGTTTGTAAGTCTAGTCCATAATTTTACTTTTATTTCTTGTTTTGGTCTTTCTAGGGAACCAGCATTGCATGCCAAGCACCCGAAGTAAGGGTGAAGCACTTATTCCCTACGATCCAGAACTCACTAAATCAATTCGCAGAATGAACGCCCAGGACCACGAAGCAGCAAGGCAGAGGGAGTTAGCAGTGAATCATGCTTACAGAGGGCATGATGGGTTGGGTGAGGATGATCTCGCTGGTAATGTGGTACCACCAGCGGCACCACTTCGCCAGGTGCCACTTGTACTACCACAACAACACCAACCCCCGTTGAGACCTCAAGGACCTCAGTACCCACCAATAGTAACGATGATGATGAGGGTGTTGGGACCACTGGGGCAATAGTGCTGCCACCTATGCCTGCTGGTGTCAAGTTCACTGTCAGTAGCACGATGCTGCAGATGTTGCAGTTAAAGGGATTGTTCACTGGAGCTGCCACTAAGGACGCGAATCAGCACTTGATGAATTTCTTAGCGACCTGCCAGTCGTCCGAAATTCCAGGAGTTAGTCAATAAGCACTGCGGTTGAGACTATTTCCCCTGTCTTTGTCTGGGGAGGCAATAAGGTGGCTGAATGAGATCCCCCATGATTCCATCCGTACGTGGGGAGAACTAAAAGAGGCCTTTTTAGAGAGGTTCTTCCTAGCTTCAAGGCAACTGAAGCTCAAAGATGAGAGAATCTTATAAGCAAATGCCGAATGAAGCACTGTATAAATCGTGGGAGAGATTCCGACAGAAGCTCAAGCAGTGTCCAAATCATCATCTCATGGATGAACACTTGAAGGCAGTCTTCTACAGGTCCTGCAACTTTATTACCAAGCCAATCATAGATGCAGCTTGTGGAGGGTCATACATGTCTAGGATGTTCCCGGACAAGTGTTCATCTTGGATCAGGTGGCAAAGAACAACAGGGCATGGTACACCAGAGAGGCAGACTGCTCTGGGATAGTCTTTGAGATGAGTGAGGAGAAATGCAAAAAGGAGGAAGAGCGGGACCAGGATATGGCCCATATGCGGACACAAATAGATTTGTTGTCAAAGAGGTTCCTTGGTGGGGGCACTGAGAAGGTAAAAGAAATGGACGAACTCCCTAGGTATGATGACCAAGGCAGCGACTATGATGAGGAAGCTTAGTTTTTGGGCAGTCAGGGGGTTTACCGGGGTTTTAACTCCGGTAACCAAGGTCGGAGCTACGGTCGTGATAATTACCAAGGGAACTGGCAGAACAGAGACGGCTATAGAAACCGAGAACGCCAAAACGAAGGTGGCGGCAACTCTAGGCTAGAGGATATGATGACAAAAGTTCTTAGCAAGGTGGAGGTCACTGAGGTAGGGGTGCGAGACGTGAAAGGCGAAATATCCAATGTGAGACAGTTGGTAGACTCGCACTCTACCTCGATCAAGCAGCTAGAGCAGCAGCTGGGGCAGCTTTCAACTTCATTGAATCAGAGGAAAGCTGGGTCACTTTCCAGTGATACTGTGCAAAACCCGAAAAATGATGGCCATTGCATGGCGATCACCACGAGAAGTGGTAAGATACTTTCTAACCCTGTTGTTGCCAATGATGCAGGTCAGGATAAAGCAGGTGATAGGGTACTTAGCCCCATGGAGGGTCATGTAGATGATGGGGTGATGAACCTGAGGCAGCACCAGCAGAGCCAGAGTCTGCCAAGCAGGCAAAAGAGATGGACACTTCCAAAACTCTGAGTCTGCCAGCCATCCTGAAACCGCAACCGCCATTCCCCCAAAGGTTGAAAAAGAAGGCGGAGGATGGCAAGTTTCAAAAGTTTTTGTCCATGTTGAAGGAGCTGTCTGTGAACATACCCTTGGTAGAAGCACTTGAGCAGATGCCTGGCTACGCTAAGTTCATGAAGACTTAGTCACTAAGAAAAGGACAGCCACGATTGAGCTAGCTGATAATCTACACCACTGTAGTGCCATCGCTACAAGATCCTTGATCGAAAAGAAGGAAGATCCAGGAGCCTTCACCATCCCGTGCACTATTAGGGCCTATGACTTTGCACGGGCCCTTTGTGACCTGGGTGCTAGCATCAATCTAATGCCACTGGAGGTGTATCAGCAGTTGGGCTTGGGAGCCCCCACACCCACTACCATGCGGCTATGGATGGCAGATAGATCAGTGAAGAGGCCCGTGGGGATTCTGTGCGATGTTTTAGTTCGGGTTGGCAGGTTCATCTTCCCTGCCGATTTTGTAATCCTTGATTGTAAAGTGGATTTCGAGGTGCCAATCATCCTTGGAAGGCCATCTGGCAATTGGCAGGGCACTAGTGGATGTAGAGCGTGGAGAACTTACCTTCCGATTAAACACCGAGGAGGTGAAATTCAGTGTGTGCGCTGCCATGAAGAGGCCTAAGGAGTTGGCTGTGATGTCTGTCATGGATGTTAATGACGACGGTTTCTCTGAGGTTCCGCTGGAGGAAAGATGACCATAGACACACTGGTTGCAGTGCTTATGAACTTCCAAGGAGATGGTGTTAATGGGTACAACGACACCATATATGCATTACAGGGCATGGGAACCAGACCATTTGTCCTTTGGAAGCTAGACTTGGATTTGAAAGACAGACCAACACCACCAGCAAAACCATCTATCAAGGAGCCGCCTGCTTTGGAGCTAAGGAGTTGCCTTAGCACATCAGGTATGCATTTTTGGGTGACAATAACACTCTTCCTGTAATTGTGGCTGCAGATCTTCAAGAAAACCAGGTGAAGGCACTGCTGGAGCTCCTCCAAAAGTTCAAGAGAGCTATTGGTTGGACCATTGCAGACATAATCGGCATTTCTCCAGGAATCTGCACTCACAAAATCAAGTTGGAGGACGACTGTGTGCCCAACATCGAGCATCAGAGGAGGCTGAATCCACCAATGCAAGAGGTGGTAAAAAAGAAGATCATCAAGTGGCTGGATGCTGGGGTGGTATACCTTATCTCGGACAGAAAATGGGTAAGCCCAGTGCAGTGTATCCCAAAGAAGGGGGCATGACAGTGGTGGCCAATGACAAGAATGAGCTTGTCCCTTTGAGACCTGTCACCGGATGGCGAGTGTGCATGGACTACAGGAAGTTGAATAGATGGACTCTGAAGGATCACTTCCCCATGCCTTTCATGGATCAGATGCTGGACAGGTTAGCAGGGCGAGGGTGGTATTGCTTCCTCGATGGGTATTCGGGTTACAACCAGATATCCATCGCCCCAGAAGATCAGGAGAAGACCACCTTCACTTGCCCCTATGGGACATTTGCCTTCAGACGGATGCCATTTGGACTCTGCAATGCCCCAGCCACTTTCCAGCATTACATGATGTCCATCTTTTTAGACATGGTCGAAGACACCCTCGAGGTATTTATGGATGATTTTTCAGTAGTGGGTGACTCCTTTGACTGTCTGTTGAATTTAAGTAGGGCACTGCAATGCTGTGAAGAAGCCCAATTGGTATTAAATTGGGAAAAATGCCATTTCATGGTCAAGGAGGGAATAGTCCTTGGCCATAAGGTTTCAGATAAGGGTATTGAGGTGGACAAGGCAAAGATTAAAGTCATTGAGAAGTTGCCACCTCCCATTTCAGTAAAGGGGGTCCGGAGTTTTCTTGGGCATGCGGGGTTCTACCACAGGTTTATCAAGGACTTCTCCAAGATTGCACACCCATTATGCAAGCTATTAGAGAAGGATGTGAAGTTTCAGTTTGATGATGCGTGTCGGCATACCTTCGAGACTCTGAAGTAGAAGTGGATTTCTGCACCCGTAGTGGTTGAACCAGACTGGGGTGCCCCATTTGAGGTGATGTGTGATGCAAGAGGAGTTGCTATGGGTGTTGTGCTGGGGCAGAAGTGCAACAAGATCTTCCATTTGATTTATTACGCTAGCAAGACCTTGAATGATGCTCAAAGGAATTACACTGTGACTGAGCAGGAGTTGCTAGCTGTGGTATTCGCATTTGACAAGTTTTGGGCATATCTATTGTGCACTAAGGTGATTGTGCATACTGGCCACGCAGCCCTACGGTACCTCATGGACAAGAAGGATGCTAAGCCAAGGCTAATCAGATGGTTGCTTTTGCTGCAAGAGTTTGACTTCGAGGTACAGGACCGAAAAGGCACGGAGAACCAAGTGGCAGACCATTTGTCAAGGCTGGAAGATGCGGCCAGAGCCAAAGATTGGTTGAGCATCAATGATTCATTTCCTGATGAACAGTTATTGGCCGCTTCTGCTGACATAGTCCCTTGGTTTGCTGATTTTGCTAACTTTTTGGTGAGCGACATTATGCCCGAGGGCCTTAACCCTCACCAAAGAAAAACATTTTTTCATGATGTGCGCAGGTACTTTTGGGTTGTGATCGTGAGTAAAACAAAATAACAAAACAGAAAAAAATGAATGAATGAAAATGGGAATCACTCCCAACCGCAAATAAAGTTGGTAAACAAGGGAAATAAGAGTTTGGGGGCCGAAAGTAGAGGTTGATTCAAAGCAGTGTCTTGGAGCGGAAAGTTAGTCACTTTGATCCTAAATGTACCTCACCCAATCCTGAGACTACGTTACAAGCCGCAAAAGCCCTAAAGTGATCCTAAAAAGGTCATTTGAGAGTCAAGGTGGTGAAAATAAAGGCAAGCATATGGTCTATACTTGTGTGTCAGTTGAAAATCTTTTTCTTGAGTGTAAGGGTCTACATTCCAGTCTCTATACTGCATTTATACACTGTGTGTGAGACTTCTTTATAGTGAGGGGCACTATTATTGCGTTATTTAGTTGTTATACTAACTGGCTCATTCTTATTCTTGGACTTATTTTGGGCCAACGAGATATGGTGTAGTGCTTAACTGGATCTTATGAGAGTCTGCTTGGGTGTGAACACATTGCGAGTTTACTTTTTGGGCATGAGTTTGATGATCGAGGGGTCGCTATTTACTTCTTGTTAAACACTTGCCTTTGTGTGTCGTTATGTGTTATCTTTGGTCATCGCTTGAGGACAAGCAATAATTCTAAGTTGAGGGTGTTGATGAGTCATGAAAATATGACTTTTACGACGCTTAATACATAGAATCCTTGTGAGTTCTTAAGCGCATTTGTTAGTTTAATATGTGTGTCTTGGTACTCTGCAGGAAAATGACGAAGGCATGGACTGATGTAGGAATTGTGAGAAAAAGAATATAAACTGCAGAGAAATGATAATATACATACCATCTCATGGGCCGTCTAACATCACACAGACCGTGGGATGGTACGTGAGAGGCCCAACATGGAGGAATTGGAAAATGGAGCAAAGTGAAGGACCAAGGAGGTCTTCATGGGCCGTGTCGCAGTACACAGACCGTGTGACCGACCGTGACCCGACACTTGGGCGTGGAACTGGAACGAGCCAAGGCAAGTCGCACGGACCGAGAAATGGACCGTCCAAGCTACCACGGACCATGCCAGGTACCGTGAAGTTGACGTCAAGTAGAGGGCTCACCATAAAAAATATTAGAAATCGTGCAAGTGAAGCTGCACGGACCGATAAACGGACCGTCAAAGCTGCCACGGACCGTGTCATGCGCCATGAAGTTGACGTGAACTAAAAGGGGCATCGTCGAAAATAAGAGAAAGTGTGCAAGTGAAGACTCACGGACCGTTAAACGGACCGTGAGACACAACACGGACCATGCCAAGGCCCGTGAGAAAGCAGAAGACAATGGAAGACGGACCGTGTGACGGTCCGTCTAGTCTCACACGGCCCGTGTAATGAACCGTGTCCATGCCAAAGTTTATTTTTCCTATTTTTTATTGGATTAGTTTTTCCTTATATATATAGTATTTTATTTTATTTCGTCAGACACATTATTGACGACTGGAGTTAGAGAACAAGAGAGAAAATAATAGTTTGACTTTATTTTACGTTTGATTCGTGGATTGTGATCATCGCTTGAAGATTGTAACATGGATTCATTGTTCTTTCAATTGTAAGTCAATTACTATGCTTTCATTCGATTACTGTAGGCAAGTTATATTGAACATGCTAGGCTAAACCCACAACTAGGGTTGTGGGAACCATGACACTACAATAAAGATAACACAAACTGAGGTAGATTCGAGCGATTGATTGGTGCATTTATTGTAGAACTCTTCACTCTAATTTCTCCTTGATAAGTCGACGCATTAGGGAAAGCCTGTATTCGTTACATGCCTGAGAGGGATGTAGTGATTAGGAAAAGGGTTCTATAACAGAGATTCAGGGTTTTTAACCTAGTCTAAGTGCCTGAGACCGAAAGGTGAGGGTACTCTGAGATCGGAAACAAAGGTCAAAACTACATACACTCTGAGACCGAAAGGAGAGGAGTGAAATATATCTAGGAAGGACTGAAAGGTGAACTAGGTATTAGCTAATTTGTTGGATCTTGTATGCACAATCAAGAACGAGTTTACCAAGCCGGTTTAGTTATCGTATTAGATGTAATGGGGAACCCAACCCTAGCTTCTCTCTACTTGTTTGAAAACCAGTATCAACGTCCTTATCAGTTACGTTACATAGGAATTTAAATTGAACAACGCAACCCCTATTTACTTTATGCAAGTTTATCTCGGGAGTAGTATTTACATCTGAAAGCCGGTTCTAATAGATTCATTCTTACGTGTCCCTTTGGGATCGACCTCAACTCTGGTTGAGTTCTATATTTGACCACGACCGCTTTACTCTTCCGTTTGGAGTGTAATTTGGGCGTATCATTTATGCAAAACTGAAATAGGACAACCTTGATAGACTCTTTGGGCAACGATAGACTCACCCACGAGAATGTAAACTGAGAGTGGCTCCCTCAAAATTTCAGGACTCAAACCAAACTTAACAGCCAATAGAGGTGTAACAAAAGATAAATTTTCACTTGGATCAAGTAAAGCATATGCATCAAAATCAAAGACTTTTAACATACCAGTCTTCATATCCGGAGTCTCTTTCACTTCCTATTTAGCATGCAAAATACAGAACCTATTGATTCAAGGAGCTCTACCGTGGAGCCTTTGGTTGGTCTTGACCAACCCAAAACTATTTGTCCCTTCTTTGGGTCTCTAGGACAATCAGCAAGCTTGTGGCCTATCTCACCACACCCATAGCAAGCACCTGTATCCCTCAAGCATCTACCTCGGTGATTCCTTCCACACTTGTTACATCTTGGATGGGTTGGCCCACCTCTATCCTATGCCTTAGGAGGAGCATTCATTTATTGGCAACCCTTGTATTTGAGCTTTGGCCCTGCTGGAAATGACCACTACCAATACCGCTTCTAGAGTTGGAGAACCCACCATCATAATGGGCTTTCTTGGAATCCTTCATTCTCCTTTCCTAGAGCTTCTCCCTTTCAATCTTTCCCGCATATGTCATAAACCTGGAAATGTCCATCTCTTGAATAAGCATAGTCATACAACACTCTTTCACAACCAAGTAAGAAACTCTTCAAGATAATTTTGTGCATTTTTGCACAGGGGTTAGCCACTAGCATAGGAGCATACTTTAAGAGCTTAGTAAACTTGAGTGCACATTCCCTCACACTCATACCAACCTACATAAGGTTGAGTAAACTCTATCAGTATGGCCTCCCTAAGTTCAAGAGGGAAGAAATGATCCAGAAAAGCAAACTATAACTCTTCCCAACCAACTCCATCATCCCCCGCTCTTTCAACCAACCATTGGGTGTACCATACTTGGGACACCCCCTTCAACTAGTAAGCTACTAATTCAGCTTTCTAATTTTGAAGACACACCAAAATAGTTGACACCTTTGAGATCTCATCGATGAATTCTTGGGCATCCTCATCAGCTTTTGAACCACAGAATTCCAAAGGGTTCATTCGAGTGAAATCTCTCACTTTAGGAGCCAGGGTGGGTACATGGGGAGGAGGGATGGCATGTCTAGACTGATTGGTCACAACTTGAGATAGCATGGAAAAAGCAGGCCGAAAATCATCTTAGGTAATTGGCTCCCCCATGGGCTCTTGAGGAACTCGATCCTTATCAGGAGGACCTGTCTGGGTTGAGGGGTTCTTCTTGGAGGCATCTTTTGTAAGGGCATCAAAGACATCATCAAACTTAGGAAACCTCAAGACATGTTCCATGGCATGACATAAACAGTGAATAAGTGAGCTATTTCCTAAAATGCCTCATAGCCTCCTACTCATAGGTATTGTGCACTTCATACCCATGGATGAGACTCTACTTGACGCGGCATGTTGGACCCCGAGGATCATTTTAAAACCTTAGTACTTTGATACCAAGGTTGCCACAACCCAAGCCTAGGGCCTAGGTGTAACATGGCGAATAGGAACCTAGAAGTCCCCAAACAAGCTCCATAGTATACTTAAACACATCATCGGTTCGGAAACGCAATACAATATGTAAAGTGATACTAAGGGATAGGGATCTTTTGACTCAAGCTATGGGATGAGAAGGTATTGGACTCAGTGTCAAAAAATTTCAATAAGAGATTCTAAGGGATGAGAATTCCCATCACACATTCATCAACAAGAAATTCTAAGGGGCAGGATCATATGACTCCAGCTATGGGAGTAGGGACTTAGCAATTTCATCATCTCATCATATCATCCACACAATGCAATACAAAAGCATAGTCTCCACAATCATCAATCATACAAGCTCGTATATGGAGTTTCATGACATCCAACAATGCCTCTAAGTCATAGATAAGACGGGGGCCTAGACATGTCTCTAGCTCACCCTCAAAGTAAAAATATAAGAAAAGCATAATACAACATAGATAGATAGAAGGTATGTCTTATCCTTGGAATAAAGGACTCACCACTAGTAAATTTTTTCAAATTGAATCTAGTCGTGAAGAGGTGGATGAGGAAGGTCTTTGATCCTTACATGGTTAGATCATGTAAGCAAAAGTATATGTTAGTATATTTGAATGTACTGAATATGCGAGAATGCTATACATATGAATATGATGACCTGCATTTCAATGTTAGATAACAAGGGTACATATATATAGAAAGAAGTATATAGGAAAGAATATCATAGCAATATGTCTTAAATCCATGATGCATGAATTCCATAATACTTAAACATAGCAGAGATGGGACCTCAATCGACATATAAGACCATGCGAGCTATAACATGGAATCCCGATGTTGCCTCTATACTAGAGAAGGAGTAGACTACTTCCAGGTAGCCTATACCCTCACCTTATGGCCTACCTTTTCAGTAGTGGGTGGTACATACATCATCATCGTCATCCCTTAAAGGGGAATAGACATGAATATGAACTTATGGTGGCACGTAATTATGAGAAAGGTAGGCTTTATATAAGGACTCTTAGGGATAGTTCCCCATACTCCAATCTTATTCGTGCTAAGTCATCATCCTAAGAGATTACATATACATATATATATGCTTGAATAGGAGCATAAGTCTTTTCAAATCATAATCATGTATACCTGGGCTTAAGAGCCAAATCATACTTCATAATCATGCATACTTGAGCTTAAAAATCAAATCAATTAATAATCATACATGCTTGGGCTCAAAGGCCAAATCATACTTCATTTCATGCTTTTATGCATAGAAATAACCCATTCATAACTTGTACATAGTGGTGTATACACACCCATAGGGCTTAAAGCCATATCATAAACATTATGTAATCACATTCTTGTCATAACCATACTTGCATTGGAATCATAGTCATAATCATAATTGGGTAATAACCACATCATAAATCTCATAAAAATCCTTTGTTCATGTATGCTTATGCCATGAAGAATGAAGAAATAACATGGGTACTCAAAATTCATATTTAAAATATCATAATAAGATGAAATCATACTTAATCTATGAAGAAATTAACAATTGAAACATACTTGAAATTACCCATGCATTAATTTATCATAAACAAGGACATGCATATTCAATTCTCATCAAAACCATGTAAATTGGCATGAAAAGACTTAAATCATGTTACAATCATCAATTGAAATCAAATCATAACTTAATTTCCTCAATTTGATGCTAAGTCACAAAACCCACTTGTAAATCATACTTAGAAATCATGAAATTTAAGAAATATATCTCGGGCTTCATGATTGGAAGGAAATCATAAATGAAACCACACATACCTTGAAGAAATTACGAAGAGTAAAATAAATTAGACTTGCGCTTGAAGCACCCTTGAATCCCTTGGCTTAAATCTCCAAAGCTTGGCTTGAATGGAGTTTTAAAACTTGAATTCTTGAGTTAGATGTTGGAAATTTTGAAAATGGAGTGCATTGAATGAATAGGGGATGATTTAGGTGTTTTAGGATAGGCATAAAAGTCATAAAAGTCCTTGAAAATGAATCAGATTACCATAAAGCTCTTAAAAAAGTGGAAATAAATTTTTGAGCCGGACATTTGCATAATAGGTTTCAGAGCTCGTGAAGTTAGTCGTGAAGGGTCCCCAAGATACTATATAGTGATTTCTTGATGAAAACTAACCAAGGGTCCCTCCATGTTCACTACTACGATTTGTAGTGCTCTTCACGGACCATGGTGGTACCCTTAGGCAAAAACAGTGGCGACCAAGCAAGGGCCTCCTCCTACAAGTCCTTTTACGACCAGTTTTGAGGTCCACGAGCCTTAAAAGGCTCCATGGAGGGCCACTTGGTCTTGCACACCTTTAAAATCCATATCAAGCCATGAAATGGCAAAGGGCCACTCCAAGGCCACCTCCACGATTCGTGGACCCTTCTACGGCTCATAGAGGTGTCCTTAAAAGGGCATTGTGACACCCTAGATCTTAAGTTAGGACCTAAATCATTCCTCGTATATGTATA
This sequence comes from Solanum rostratum, assembly GCA_029948455.1. Taxonomy (NCBI): domain Eukaryota; kingdom Viridiplantae; phylum Streptophyta; class Magnoliopsida; order Solanales; family Solanaceae; genus Solanum; species Solanum rostratum. The sequence continues at coordinate 42,150,746 of CM057056.1, forward strand.
GGCTCAATTTGATGACTCTTAATGTAGTGGAAAACATTTCTAGGTATTCAAAGTTGATTACATGTGATTTGGGGTCATGATGCATCTCTTACATCATACTAAGACCAAAGGATTCCAATCGGGTAAGTTTCAGTGTGAATTCATATAAAGGTCAACTTCAAATGTGAATATCTCTAAGTGCATAATTAATTAGGTGATCCAAGCTTCCAAAGTGATTCGTCAAGTTTCAGGACCTTAAGGTATGTTAGTTTGATTCTTGGATTCCTTTCAACCAAGAAGTAATCTTCGAAAACTAAATTTTAAATACGAACTTTCAATCTTTGATTTATGGATAATTGTGTATTAATTTATATTTGCTTTGATTATTAATGCATTTTCATGATTATTTAGAAATATATATCAAGGGTTACTTAATTCAAATCAAGCATTATGAATTTGCATGATTTAACCTAATCTACTCTATCAAACTTGGAACTCTCTTATGGGTCAATATGATTTTGGCCCTATATTACTTAATTGATTACTTCAAGCTTGCTTATGATTCAATTACATGATTCTAAAGTTATTTGAAAATACCAAATATGAACTAATTTGATTTATGAATTTCGATTATTGATCTTTATGGCATTAAACTTGAGTATATAATTTTGCACAAGGACAAGAACTATAAATTTGAATTGATATTGGGTGACTCAAAACCCTTTTTGAATCATTATGAATCTTTATTAAGGATCTATTCTTGAGTACAAGTTGAATATGCTTTGACAAGCTAAGATCTTCTGAATTACGTTGAGTTTTGATTATGCATTATCCGTTTCTGTGGGATTTTGACTTAGCACCGAATGAGTTAGGAGTGAGGCTCGACCTAAGGGGTCTTATATAAAGCTTATAAACTCATAACTACGTGTCATCGTAGGATATTTTGGTTATGCCTTTTTAGGCTTCCTAACTAGTGGATCCATCTAGTATTTTTGTTTTCGAACTTTACCTTGGCAAGTAGGCTCACTCTTTGGCCAGTGTAGAGTATAACATCGGTATTCCATATTATAGCTCATATGATTTTGTTGGTTATGGTTTTATTCTCACACGTATTTATTTATGTGCTTCCTTTACATTACTATAGCATTATTTTACGCTTTATTTTGAAATTAATTATATTGTTAAAAGCTTCGGAATTGGGCATATCTAGTATGTATTCTTCGTTATTATATTTACTTGGTGCATTTCATACCTGCATACTTATTACATTCCAAAGTACTAATCGCATTTTGCCTACATATTGATAATCATGTCGGGACAGGTGATCTACCTTATCCTCCTCCTCATGGCTAGATTGATCGTTAAGACTTTGAGCTTTTGGTAAGTTCCCATCCACTGGGAATAGAGCCCTTCTTTTCTAGCTTTACGTTTGATATTTTAGACACATTATGTATTTTCTTCTACGACTTTGTATTGAGGGGTCCATACTTATATTTTTGGCTACATTTATCATCTTTTGTTTAGAGGTGTGTTTGGACTACTATTTCACTTTGATTATGTATTGAACCATTGTTGAGCCTTCTTTTTTAGCTATGATTTGTCCACTAGTCCCATTCCCCATTGCATATTGTCACTCATCTATTATTTATTATTTGAACCTATGAAGTGCATATATGAACTATGAGTCTTGTTTGAGAACCTTCGGGTTCTCATTCGTCGTGTCATACCTAGGCCCTATATGCGGGTCATGACAGGAACCTTGGTCAAAAATAGTTGGAAACTAAATTTTTAGCATCGTTAAGGCATCTCAAGGTCTAGATCCTTATAATAAACAATTCATAATTGAGCATAAATCAACAGATTTTTCATATCATCCTAGCTTGATGAAACATCCGTAGAACTTCTTAAAATAATCATAAAAGAGCCCCAAGATTATTACCTTGACAAACCAGTTTAAGGCTATAAGAACCAGAAAAAACAATGAATTACTACCTTCTAAAAATAGCTCTGAATCCAGCTAATAGGAAGGGGAAAGTGTAAAGAATGCATTTCTAGGCATGGGGACGAAATTTAACGGTAGAAATCGCTAAAAACACACTTAAATCATTCAAGAACTCCATGGGTACCTTCTGTTTAGATTTCTCACTATTTTGCAACTGAAAAAAATATTTTGGGGTCTTAAAATGTCGGATTATTCCTTTTTTTGACCCAGCCCTTTTTGTGACTCAATTTTTTATTTGGATAGTCCATGGTAAAACAATCATCATTTTTTACTCAAAAATTAGTTTGATATGACGTTTTGCATTACAGTTAGACTTGTAGACCTTCGATTTGATAGATCATGGTCCCTATAACTCCTAATATTTTGAGAAAAATGGTCTGAGACATTTAACTTGAAGTTAAGAAAAATTTCTTAGAGAAGCTTACTGTAACTTTTGGCAACCTTTGTCTCGCAACTTTCTTGGGTCCAAAACTTAACATATGACTCTTGTTTTATTAAAATACCTCTTAACACTCTATTATTAGCAAATTAGACACTCTCATTCTGATCCAGAAAGTAAAACTTAATTTAAATCTTCCGAAAGGGCAGGGTGCTACTCGAACCATTTCTTTAACCCCAAATATTTGTTTAAGGGATTCCTTTTGACCAAACAATTTAACTCCTTGATACTAACACTTATTTGTAGGCTTATTCTCTGAATGTACTACATAAAATCATACATACCTTTTATAATACATCACACTATGTATATAATGCAAGACAAGAAATATGGGGTCTCGCACTTTAATTCTATAATTGTGCATGAATCTATCTTACTACCATGATTTTAAGCTTATTGAATGTAAACCCATGCTATTCTCCTATATTTCATCACATGATCATGATTATGCATATACAAGATTTAAAGCAAGCTTATGAATTAGAGGTCTAGGATCCTTGAAGATGACTTAAGATCCCCATAGGAGATTTAGGATCCTAAGAGGTGACCTAGGACCCTAATATGGTAATGGACAGTGTACTGATGATAGGAGTGTACCTCCCACTTCAAACTTGTTATGATCGATATACTGATGATAGGTACATATCTCCTAATTTACATCGGGTATGAAATAAGCTACTCCTATGCATGACTTTTATGAACTATTTTATTATGATCAAGCTTATGATTATGTAAAAAGTATGAATTATGATTTATGACAAGTATGATTTCATGTCGATATTATATATTTTGTAAGATGTTGATTCAGCACCAAGAGGACCTTGGGATTGGGGCATGCCCATAGTTAAGGCATGCCCCTTAGTACTAAATAACATTGTCCCTTAATTATGTGCCATCATAGGATTTATGATTACCAATATGGATTGCTAATAGATCCACATAGCTCATGACACCCAACTAGTGCGGTGGAGTTCTACCTGGCAAGTAGACTCCCCTTTTTTTATGTAGAGGCCACACTAAAATTCCATGTTATAGCTCCCATGGTCTTATCAGTTGTGGTGACTTCCCACATATGTATGGATTCATATGTTGCATGCATCTATTCATGGCATATTGGTATGTTGATTCCTTCCTTACTCTTGTTCTGCTTACCTCATGTTCATGTACTATTTAATTATGTATCACACGTATATTATTGGATTGCACGCCTACATACTTAGTACATTCAAACGTACTAATGCATACTTTATGCCTACATTATTTCACAATGTAGGGAACAGACGACGATCCTCCTCCTCATCCTCGTGACTAGATCCAGATTTACTTCTGAGACTGATTGGGTAAGTCTTCATGCTTCAGGGATAGAACCTGCTATCTCTAGCTTTTATTCATGGTTGAGTTATATCGAGACTATCTTTTTATTTCATTGAGGGTGAGCTAGGGATATGCCTTATCTCCCACCTAAGCTATTACTTAGAGGTTTGTTGGATACTATACATGGATCATACAGTCTTAGTATCTCTCATGTTCTTTTGCTACAACTTTATGATTATTTTATAGCTTTCACTTATGTATTTTATTCATTATCTATGAATGCTCATGATATGCTAAGAAGGCTAGTTTGGGGTTCCTTCGGGGATTTCATTTGTTGTGTCACACTTAGGGCCTAGCTTGGTCGTGATACTCCCATGCCAGGGGACCGACATCCCTTGCCCTTTCTTCCTGCTATTTTTCATACCAAATTCGAGCCAAACCCTTGAGTTGATAAGTGGCTAGTTTCGCTTTCTCTTCTATAGATACACCCATGATGGCCAAAACTTTGTACACCTTATTGAAAAATTCTTGTTGATCCTCATCCACTTTGGAGCCATGAAACTCGGGCAAATTCATCCTCATGATATCTTGAATGCTAATCGTCATTGTTCCTAAATTTTGAACCTCCCCTCCTTGATTGACTTGTGATGTTATGGCTTATGCTAGCATTTGGATGACGGTGAGAAGCTCAACATCAGTAATTGACTTGGCCAAAGAGTCATGAGAAACTTGAGGAGCTTATTCCTCATTGGTGTTGTTTCCGTTTTGTATTAGTGCTCTCTATGGAGGTGTTCTTTAAAAATCTCAAAGAATGAGTATTAGAGAGAAATTCCTTAGAAAACACTCTATCGCACGAGATAGATCGTGAAAGAAGTGAAGACTTCCTAAAATGCCTCATAGCCTCCTACCCATCGGTATAACGTGTTTCATACCCATGAATAAGACTCTACTTGATGCGGCATGTTAAACTCCCTAGGATACTTTAAACCTTGTGTAGTGATACCAAATTTTTCATGACCTAAGCTAGGCCCTTGGCGTGATACAACAATCAGAACCCCCAAAAGACCCCAACCAAGCCATCTTAGCATATCAATAGGCATACATAAGGTAATAAACATCATTAAAAATCTAAAATAAAAAATAATATGTCTCAACTTGAAAATTCCATAGGAAAGAAAAACTTTAGTTCAAGAACATAAGGATAACATAGACTCCATACAATCCAACATGCCTCTACTAAACATAGGCGGGGGTGTAGCACATGTTCCTAGCTTACCCTCAATGAAGGAAAAAACTAGTCTCAAAGTGTCAACATAAACCAAAGGTAGCAAGAAGTAACGTATGAAAGGCTCATCCTCAAAACATGACTCACCCTCAAAATATGAGGACTCACCAATCAATTTTCAATAGTAGTCCAAAGTTAGTCATTAGAATGACATGTAGGGCTTCGTACATTTTAAAATAATGCAGGCAAAGAAGTATGTGTTAGTATTTTGAATGTAGTAAGTATGTGGGTAGTATGTATGTACATAAGTAATATAGAATATGAGTCATGGGATGCAAGACCATAGTCAATAAATCATGAGATAAAGCATAAGTAAAACATGTGATCAATGCATCAAAATCATTGTCGGAGCTTGAAATTGAACTTAATTATTTTGTGGGATATCAACTTTAACCGACAATAAGATCATGTGAGTTATAAAATGGAATCCGGTGTAACTCCCACATCAAGAAGAAAGAGGCTACTTTTCTAAGGTAGACTCCGTGAGAAACTTTAACATGATGAGTTATATATGAATCCACTAGCTAAGCCAATAATACAAACCTATGGTGGCACATAGTTTCAGGCTAGAGATATTTCTAGGATTTCCTTAGGAAGATAACCTTACGTCTTCTAGACCGAACCCTGCCTTAAGCCTTCTAAACGCTAAGTCAAATATTAATGAAATAGTAAATCATAAGCCAATAAAGTATAACATAATTTGAGTCATTAAAATCATCATTCATATGGAGTGGCTCATAAAATCTTGGTGATTCAAGCAATGTGAGAATTGTTCTTATAATACCTTGAGTTTGTGATCAGGTGAGAATCTTTGACAATTTTTCATTTATTCCTTAATGATTTTCATAAATCATTATTAAGCATTATCATGAGACTTAGGTGAGTCTCTTTTCATTCATAATCATAGTACAAAGTACATTAGCGTAACTTGTTTGGGTTCATCTCAAATCAACTTCAAAACATGCAACTCGATGAATTCATGCATAAACATGATAAATAATATCAATTGAAATCATAATAAGAGGAACCCATATGAGATTCATGATTTCTAGATAGTTTTGTACAGTTCACTTGTAAATCATCAAGGTCATGCAATTAACATCACTTTATGTGTAAATAAGTCAATAGTCATAGTATGAAACATAATTTGCACAATCGAATGGAGAACCATGAAAACCCATGAATATCATACTTGAAATTCATTGCAAAATGAAGAATTCTTTGGGTTTTATGATGAAAAGGACCCATGGATGAATACCAATATACCTTGAGTAGAATCCTAACTTGATACCTGAAATTTGATGGAAACATTTGCAGAAAACGCTAACTTGACCTTCCTTGAGCTTGAGAGAATTTTGGAGAAGAAGAGTTAGGAGATTCTGTGAAACCAAAGTACTTGAGATTGGGGTGAAAATAATAGTACAAAAAGCGGTTATAGGATAGAAATAGGGTCAAAATGACGTAGTTTATGGGATTAAGTGAACAGGAAAGGACCAAAATGTCCTAATTAAAAACTGTCGAGCAAGGTCTATAACCAAATCTATTGGTCATAGACCCATCCAAGAACCATAATAGGGGTCCTATAAAATTCTAGGCCAAAATCACACTTGTAGAATCTCAACCACGACCTTGCTCTACGGGCCCTTACTCTCTTCTACGACACATAGAACTTCCTCGTAGAAGCCTCTAACACTTACAACATTTCCCAATTCACCGGGCCCAATCCATGAGTTCAAAGTGTGACTCGTACATGCTTTTACGGGTCGTGAAGACCCTTCATAGATTGCCTCCTGTGTTCCCAAATTTATTCCAAGTATTCGAGCATCCTATGAGATCAAACCATGACCCATATTTTCCTTCTCGGGCACACTTGTTCATTTGTGACTGAAGTGTTGAGAACCTCTTTCTTTCCAATTTCCGACCTCCATCCGCAACCACTATTTTAAGGTGATGGATCAAATTACGACTCGTATAATGCATCTCGTAGTTCATCAAATTTTTCCAGGAAATTTTCCAAGTACATGTGCCATCTACGATCATTTATTTATGACTCGTAAATCAATCTACAGCCATAGTCATGGCTCATGAAACCTATGCACTATGATTTGAAAAGGGGAATATTGACATAAGAAATTCATCCATCAATAACAGAAAGAAGATTGTGTGTCGTGACGAAGAAGATAAAATGGAGGAAAAAGGAAGAAATTCTTCGGACAAAGCACATAAACCATCACAAGCCTAAGTCTAATTTGACTTTGCCATCAGGCAATGTGCAGATTTCTCAGCCTTTGATCATGAATGTAAAGCAACCAATATTGACTCTACAATGTAGAGAAATACAACTGGAAGAATGAAAATCATTAGAAGCTTCCGAGTTTGTCACATTTTATTACACTCGATACAAATAGAAATAGAAAGTGTGTAGCATTTATTTTCTTTGCAAAATACTTGTATAAATACGTCGTGGTTGAATGTAATGGGTTGCCGCATCTCATATGATCAGAAGAGCATGAGGACAAACTACTGACTTTTTACTTCCTTATTTTCTCTTCAATCTTTCATATAGAGACTTTTATCTTTTCTGCAGGGTGCCAAGCACATAATCTTGGATCAAGCTTTCGGACAGAATCTCCAGCCAACACATCTACCTTCGCTGAGGGGATTACTGCTCATCCTTTCCAGAGTAATAGTACCGGAATACACCGGAGAAATCCTTTGCCTCATGACCGTTATTGCAGAGCTCTGTGAAGCTGGATTCAGGTAAGGATTTCAGATACATAACATTTAGTCCAACAGATATTGCAAATAACCAGAAGACGTGTTATAATAACATACTGTTTTGAGAGAGTGTTGTGATTTTAGTTCCTTGAAACAGTGTCATATGGCATTTACCACTTTGCTCCATTTCGAGAGAGTACTGTTTAAATGTTAACAAACCTTCCCCTACTCTTTTATTAACCACTTTGCTCCATTTTGTATCCTAATGTGTCATATGGCATCAATTATGGTCCACGGTGGACCAAGTTGTAAGTGCCTTAAACTTATACAAGTCCTGCTTCTCCATGCAGGCCGAAATTCTTTTCGAGGCTCAAGAAATGAAGATAGCGGTGAAATTTTCAGAAATTCATAATCCAAGACAATTTATAATGCTAAATGGGTTGCAACAAAATAGAGGACATAATCAAGGACTAAAATTGAATAATCACATTGATCGTGTCCACAACCAAGATGCCTAACTGGAGAAAAGCACCACATACAAATAAGGTTTATTGACCAGATCTTATTGGAGAAAACAATTTTCAACTACAGAGAATGCAGCACACTGAAAGCGAATAATAACAGATAAAACATAGAGCACTTTCTGAAATTATTCCAGCACTAAGTATTTGCTATAAATTATGAAATCTCTCTTACAAGTATTATCATGATACACAGTACATTAGAAAGTCAACTCTGATATAACTGTTAATTCATGTACTATCATTTACCAAATGCATTATTTTATTGAGTTCAAATAGCAAATATTTCAAGAACATGTGGACAATGCCTCGTAAATTAGCATTAAATGTTGCAACTGTAATTGAATATTATACCTCCAATTTCATGTAAGTGAAAGGAGATGCAGCTGAGAGCATTACAGAAGGCAAAATTCCTAAACCCCAGATTAATACATTGAGTGGACAGATAATAATATAAGGCCAGCAGATCCTTATTCTTTTAAGTATTAGTACGACGAGTAGGTCCTATAATTGATGTTACCACTAGCTTCTATTTCTAACTTCACATGCATTCAATTTTGTATAGTCTACACCACATTAATCATCTTATGCACTTGTTGCTAAACTAGGTAGAACTTACATCTTTTCTGCTTGTGATGTCAAGGGACATTTGAATCCAATATCTTTTGCTGATGCTGCAGCAAGGTTCAGATCTTTAGCCTGAAAAAGGAGGACAAGAATATCCATAACTGATAGCATAAACCCCAAAAACTATAATACCAACTAAACTATTGTTGACTTCCAATAAATTGTGATTCCAAGAGATTATGAAGCAAAGAGAGAACGAAATGAGTATAAAAGTAAAAGGAAAATGGTTCACAACAAATTGAAATGGATCTTTGTTCAACTGATGTTACCCTGTACACCTAAAGAACTCAGATCTCTCTCTTTAGTGAACATATAGGTATTCAGATGCATCAAACACTTGACACAAAAAGAAGAGCAGATCATTTGCATACTCATAATTACCACAATGACTGAGCAAAAATATTACCAGCAATTGGACAGGAGTAAAACCCACGGGAGAACACAGTTAAAATAAATGCGTATTAGTGATGCGCTTAAAAGTGAACCTTAAGATGCATTTATAAATGTAGAACTGAACCTTCATGTTCTCCAAAATCTTAGCAGGTACAAAAGTTGTACTATATCAAGATAGGATTGAACGTATACCATCAACTTAGACGCAAAACCTCCAATATAATTCCTTGAAGAAGGCACTCCATCCATCACCCCAGGCACTGGATTATATGTGTCACTGTCATATACACAAGCATATAGTAATTAGCTACACTTTGATTTTGTGTATGTTAGCAGGGGGCAGATTTAGATGCTACAGACAAGATTTAACTTGCATAATTTTGATTTCGTGGAGTATTTAACTGTTTTCTTATTTTTTGTATGCTTAGTTATCCTTTTTGTTATGTTTAGAAATTAATTTAATTGTAAACCTAATTTAATTGTAAACCTTGAAGTAGGATAAGGTGAAGGTTTTGAGAGAATGAATTCAAGTAACTGAAATATTGTTTCAGAAACATCAGTATTTTCAGAAAACTTCGTACAGGAGAACAAAAAAGGGCAAGCTCGGTGCACTAAAGCTCCCGCTATGCACAGGGTCCAGGAACGGGTCCGACCACAAGGGTCTATTGTACGCAGCCTTACCTTGCATTTCTGCAAGAGGCTGTATCCAAGGCTTGAACCCGTGACCTCTTGGTCACATGGCAGCAATTTTACCAGTTAACTCCAAGGCTCCCCTTCTCTTAGAGGAGAAAAAATAGGAGGAAAATACTTACCTGCACACCGGTGCTTACACCAAATAGCATTTGTTTATCACGGTTAAATATGGTTAAGTGACAAATTGAGATGAGAATACATATTGATTAACCATTTATGTAATAACTATATATAAAGACATATATCATGTATTTATTAGCTTGGTGTAGACATCAGGTGTGGACTAGTTTATTCCATGAATAGGATGACCTATTAAGTCGCTGGACAGTACCTCATAGGCTGCATCAAGTGTGGACTAGTTTATACTACTGTAACAACATGCACATTCATTTGGTAAACAAAGATATATCTTCTACCATAAATGAATGTCCTAATAAACATTTTTAGAAAATTGTGCAGGACTGAATATAACATGTCCAAAAAAGACCTTCTGGATGGCTGCTTCTCTCTGGGTGCACATTAGCTAATTTGTGCATTCCATGGGGAAGAGGGCAGCCATTCCTTAGCAGAAGGTGATAATGGCAATAGAAGCTCAGGCAATGTTGTCGGCAAGCAGAAAGATTAAAAAGGCAGCCTAGTTCAGGAAATAGCTAAAACCATGACATGGGTAATGGCAATAACTGCTGAAACAGTGACTCCAACTACAGAAATGCAAATTCCCTACAAAAGTCAGCTTGGCAAGCGGATAAAATACAGATGGCATCTGGTGGGGAGTCAATTTCAGCTCATATTACAGCTAAAACCAATGGAACAGTAATGCATGGTGCAAAACTCACAAAAATTCAGCAGCAACAAGAGCAACAGGTATGGAATGAGGCTCTGCAGGCCTCGGAGAGTAAGGAGAAAGCAAATCCAGGCAGCAGTGGGAAGAAATCGCTGGCATAACAAGTGGAGGAGGAGACGGTATCCTCCAAGGGGAGGAGCTCAGTGTGGGACGATTTCAACATTGCTAAGTATCAAATGCTGGCTGTAAACTTGATATGTAACTCCTACAACGGTAGATGTGGGAAGAAATCGCTGGCATAACAAGTGGAGGAGGAGACGGTATCCTCCAAGAGGAGGAGCTCAGTGTGGGACGATTCAACATTGCTAAGTATCAAATGCTGGCTGTAAACTTGATATGTAACTCCTACAATAGTAGATGAATCTGCTACAGTGGATATTGAAATAGAAGATATTATACCGAGCTTGACTACTGGAAGAATGCCATTGTTTGCTATGTGTTGGGTGCATTCTCTCCATTTACAGTAATTCAATGATACATTCAGAGGTTGTCGTCCAAGCATGAGATGAAGAAAATTATGATGTTGAAGAATGGGGTTATTTTGGTGAAATCTGACACAGCACTTGGCAAAAATAAAGTAATACATGCGGCATTTATCATTTTGACAATAAGCCCTTCATTGTAAAGGCTTGGACACCGGATATGGAATTTACTAGGGATGAGTTATACGCAGTGCCTATTTGGATTAAGCTCCAGGACTTAAATCCAAGTATTGGAGCCCTAAAGGGTTGAGTAAAATTGGGAGTCCTATTGGAAAACCTATGATGGTGGACCATAACACTGAGAAGAAGGTGGGACTCACCTATGGTAGGCTATTGGTGGAAGTTGAAAATGCTAAATTGACAGAGGAAATCACTTTTCCAAATGAAAGAGGAGATCTCGTTGAGCAGAAAGTCGCATATGCTTGGAGCCCAACCATATGCAATCACTGTCATAAGTAAGGGAACTCAGAGGAGATATGCAGGAAGAAGAAGGCTCCAGCAGTGAGGAAGCCAATTCAGGAGGCAGTAATCACAGGTCGAGATTCAAGTCCCTCGGTAGATTGGGGGCAAGTCTGTTTGCCAGCAACAAAGTGTTGCAACTTCAAGCACTCCATTGCAGGCAAACCAACCACAGAGATACCATCAGATAGCAAAGAATCTCCAGACTCAGAAGAATAAGCATCAGGATACTCCACCAAAGGGGCATCAAGCTCAGAATGCTCAGACTCAGACAGGTTGGGTAAGACCAACAAAGATTGGGAGGACAATAGTGCAGCAGACTGTTACACCAAACTCTTTCCAGTTACTAAATGAGGCAGGGTTGAATGAAGGAACAACTGGGAATGTGGGATCTTAGGTTATACCTCTTACAGGGATGGTTAATATCCTAGAGTGGAATGTTAGGGGGCTTAATGGCCCCAATAAGCAAAAGGAGATGAAGCACCTGAGCAATGAGAGCAGGTTGGGTTGATTGGCCCATTAGAAACTAAAATAAAGATTAATTCTAAAATAAAGATTAATAAGATTGACCTTGCCGAGGGCCTGTGCACCCCCGGGATTAGTCGAGCTCAAAGAGACTCGGACACCCGGTGCAAGTCAAAAAAAAAAAAAAAGATTAATAAGATTGAATAACTAGTTGAAAAATTGTTTGGAGGATGGCAGTATGTCATTAATTTGGCTAAGTATTATAATGGGAGGATATGGATTACATGGACGCAGGATATCTATCTAATCCGATCGATTGCATAAAGCCCATGATAGCAACGGAACCGGGGAAAGTATACAGAAGACAGTTGTACCTATCACAATGACTGCTCAAGTTATTACTTGTGGAGTACTGTATATATACCCTTACGAGTTACAACTATCATTTGATCTATTATTCGTGTATGGTTTCAATACGAAGGAGGAAAGGAGGGGACTTGTGGGAAAGTCTAGTGGGGCACCATAGAACATGTCAGAAACCATGGATGATTATGGGAGACTTCAATTCTATACTCACACATGAGGATAGGGTTGGTGGTAATCCAATATCATGGTCAGAGGTTGTGGATTTTTATAATTGTGCTGAGGTTGTGAACTTATTGAGTTACCACACATAGGCAATAAGTACATGAAATGATAAGGATGAGGAGCAGAAGACCACCTCAAAAATTGACTGGATTTTATGATTTTATCAATAATGAATGGCTGAATACTATGCCTTCTTGTAGAGCTATATACTTACCTGAAAGAGTTGGCAACCACTGTCCAGCAAGGGTGACACTGTAGGAAGGGAGGCCTAGATCTAGGAAGCAATTCAGGTTTTGCAATGTGTGGACACAACACCCCGAGTTCCAAAACATGGTCAGAGCTGGTAGGAAGGCTCAAGTAATTGGTTGTAAAATGCTCCACATTGTGAAGAAGCTCAAGTTCTTGAAGAAGAGCATGAGGAAATTGAATGCTCAGGTTCTTGAAGAAGAGCATGAGGAAATTGAATGCTCAACACTTTAGAAACATTGTTACTGAGGCTGATAAGGATAGGAATGGCCTTAAAGAGGTTCAACTGAGGTTGCAAGTTGTTCCTGGGAGCATGGAGTTACAACAAGAGGAGCATTTGAAGTACCAAACCTACAGAAAGTCTTCTATACTTACAGCAAAACAGTAAAGTAACTTGGTTGAATTTAGGAGATGACAATACCAAGTACTTTCATTCTGTGATTAAACATAGTGCACTCCATCCTTCCAAAACACAACTTAAGGATAATAAATGTGACTGGCAGTACAAGTGTTTATGGGTTACTACACTGATTTGCTAGGGGAAACAGCTCCAACAAGGTTTAAAGTCTTCCCAAGTTTTATTCAGAATGCAACTCTGTTAACTATTGATCAGCAGGTTGATTTAGTTAAGCGATTTACAAATCAGGAGGTAAAGCCTGCTATCTTTAAATTGATACTAATAGGACATCACTGAGGCAGTGATGAATTACTTCCCGAATAGGAAACGGTCAAAGCAATTGAACCCCCCATCATTGCACTTACCGTTAAAGTGGATAATCCAAAGCATGCAAACCAATATAGACCAATCTCCTGCTGTAATGTCTTGTATAAATGCATCTCTAAAATGATTTGTACAAGATAATAGAACCGTTGTAGACCACTTATTGGCTGAAAACCAAGCAGCACTTGTGCAAGGGAGATCAATGATCCACAATGTACTGATCTGTCATGATCTGCTAGACACCACAACACGAAGACTTCACCTATGTGCCTACCAAAGATTGACATAAAGAAGACATATGACATGGTTAGTTGGGAATTTCTGGAGGAAGCAATGAAAGGATGTGGGTTTCCTGGGAAATTAATTAAGCTAGTGATGACTTGTGTGACCACCACAAAATTCTCTGTTAAGAGTAAATGGGGAAAGCCATGGGTAATTTGAAGGGAGGAGAGGACTTACGCAAGGTGATCCTTTTTTTGTCATGGTAATGGAGTACCTTATCAGGATTTTGAAAACATTGGGCATGCTACCTGAGTTTATGTTTCATCCAATGTGTAAGGATGTGCAATTGACTCATCTTATTTTTGTTGATGATGACCTTATGTATTCTGTAAAGGGACAGTTGGTTCACTACATAGGCTTATGGAAGCACTAGCACATTTCAGTGATGTTACTGGGTTGGTGGCCAACATAGACAAATCAAGCATCTTTACGGCTGGAGTTACTAATGAAGTTAAGAGACAAATGATTTCTGAGACACGATTGTCCTTTGGCACTTTTCCTATAAGGTATCTTGGATTGCCTCTCTCATCAAAGAAAGAAGAAAAATGGAAGGCCAGCAATTAGTAGATGTTAGAATAGGAATAGGTAAATACAATCCTACTTAGAATAGGAACAAGAATTACAATAGTATATGGAATCCTATTTGGAAAAGGATTGTATTATAGTATCCTAGTTGGAAAAGGAGTCTAATATAGTATCTATAAATAGGGTCTCAATGTAATAATGTAGGCAACAATTCAATAATATTCTCCCTCAATATTTCTCACATGGTATCAGAGCTTCTACGGTCCTGGTTGAAAATCAAAGAGCTTCCGCTGCCGGCGGGCAGCTATGACCTACATATGCTGCCCGTCTGGCCAGTAGTTATATTAACAAAGTAGGGTTAGTGATATATATATATGATTCTCATATTCAAGGGAAGAAAATTCAATGAAACAAGTCGTCAATTTTCGGTGTCTTTCTAGGGTTGTTTTGTGTCAACCCCAAATCTTGCAGTGTTTGTGTAGCACCGCCATCATTCCGGTGACTACTTTTTTTTATATCTAATTTGGGTAGCACCGTATCATCTTTTCAGTGACTGTTTTTTCATATTTATCATGTGTAGCACCATACCATCTTTCCGGTGACTACTTTCTCATATTCGATTTGTGTAGCACCGTGCATCTCTCCAGACTACTCATATTCAATTTGTGTAGTACCGTGAATTTTTCGAACTACTTTCTCATATCTGAGTTGCATAGCACTGTGTCTTTTTTGGTGACTCAGATTTGATTTGCGTAGTTCCATTCGTCTTTTTGGTGACTCATCAAATCTAGTTTGCGTAGGGTCGTGCCATCATTCCGACCCTACCCATACAATTTTTCTTTTGCAGTAGGGTCATGTCGTCAATATGATCCTACCTATATAATTTCTATTTTCCAGTAAGGTTGTACCATCATTCCGACCCCTACCTATATAATTCTCTTCTTTGTAGGATCGTGTCATCATTACAACCCTTCTCATATAATTTTATTTCTCAACTTGTGACCATTTTCAGCCATCAAATCTAATAATTTGGTGCATAAGCAGGTCTCGAGAAGTTTTAAAGTGACTTTCTTAGAGTAATTTTGAGATGACCTATATTGTAATTCTCCATTGACCTTTTAATCAGCTGAACATTAAGAGTGCTTTTCTCTATGATGATCTCGAGGAAGAAATCTATATAGAGCATCCACCTGATTTTGTTGCTCAGGGGGAGTCTGATAACCTTGTATGTTGGTTGTGTAAATCATTCTATGGTCTAAAACAATCTTCTCAAGCTTGGTTTGGGAATTTTAACGATGCAATCAATCTCGGAATTGCATGAGAAGACTAAGACATTGAGGTTGACTGTTTTTTTGTGAAGATCAACTTGCTAATATCTCAACACGATCGTCATCGATTCTTGTATTAATTACATTTGTAACAAGCTAGGTACATATGACGTGTATGCACTAGCTTGAGGGGGAGTGTTAGAATAGGAATAGGTAAATACAATCCTACTTAGAATAGGAATAAGAATTACAATAGTATATAGAATCCTATTTGGAAAAGGATAGTATTATAGTATCCTAGTTGGAAAAGGAGTCTAATATAGTATCTATAAATAGGGTCTCAATGTAATAATGTAGGCAACAATTCAATAATATTCTTCTCTAATATTTCTCACAGTAGACAAAATTACCAACAAAATCAATCTGACTTACTTAAAACAGCTACCTATGCAGGCAGACTTCAGTATATAACTTGTTTTCTCAATTCATAGTTTTTGGGGAGCTCCGTTTATTTTGCCTCAAAGCATTTTGAAAGAAGTGCATAATAGGTGCAGGGAGTACTTGTGGGGAAGCTCTGAAAATAAAAGGAAGATCTCATTGGTTTCATAGGACAAAGTTTGTTTTCTGAAGAAGCTAGGAAAGCTGCACATTAAGGGATGTAGAGTTTGGAATATTGCTTCTATTGATAAATTGTTGTGACAACTTATTGAGAAGAAAGACTCACTATGGGTCAAGTGGGTTCATGACGTAAATATGAAACACATGGGAATGCAAGGCTCCTCCTCATAGTAGTTGGTATTGGGGAAAGTTGAACTCGTTGAAGGAAAGGATCAAAAGTTGGTATGTTCGGGGAAAGTATAGTCTGACTCCTACAGGTGAGTATTCTATTATATGTAGCTATTTGGATTTAACAGGAAACCAACCTCGACCTGCTACTGCTGAGATTATACGGATTGCAGTGACCCAACCAAAGCACAGAGTCATTATGTGATTAGCAGCTCAAAAAGATTACTTACAAAAGACAGTTTGTTGAAGTTGAATTACCAGTGGACTGGGATGGTACATTGGACTAGAGTTACACTTTATAACAGATAACTAAGGAGAGGCTTGGTCAGTCTGAAAAATAAGCAGTGGGAGCGGTTTCAAAAGGAGATACTTTGCAGCTGTGTAGGGTGCAGTGATCTACCATACATGGAGGGCTAGGAATTGGAAAATGTTCCAAGGGAAGCTTGTACAACTGGATGAAATAATTGCGCAGATAAAGAAAGACACTATAGGCAGGATAGATTTATATAGTGACTCCAAGAAAGCCATTAGACACTTTATACACAGATTGAAAATGCAATTAGTTGTTTTTTGTTTGCCTGAGGCCTACTTTTTCACTTCACCCATCCTAGAAGATGGGTGTGGAAATAGGTGCTCTTTAGGTTGTGATTTCTGGTTGCTTGTTAATGGCAATCATTCACATTGTTTACCGAAAAAGAAAATTGTGCAGAAGACAATATTTACTGAAACAGATTATTTTTCATGCAAATAGGCTTTTCATTAAGGGATCGTTTGGTAGAGTTTATCAGAAAAAATAATACATGCATTAGTTTTGTGTATTACTATCTTGTTCAGTACACTTATTCAACCTATGTATAATTAATGCATTATTTATACACTCTATTGGGTATTGAGGTGTGTATAACTAATGCATGCATTAGTTTTGTGTATTAGTATCTTGTTTGGTACACTTTTTCAACCTATGTATAACTAATGCATTATTTATACACTTTATTGGGTATTGAGGTGTGTATTACTAATACATGGATATCCATAGTGTTAGTAATGCGAAGGGTTTTAACGCATGCATTAGCATGATTAAAGACACAATTCCCCCTCAAAAAAAATTTCACACTTTTCCACCATATTTGTGGAAAGTATTTTGGTAAACAAATGTTTTTTTTTAAATTATACAATGCATGTTTTTTCTAATACACAAACCAAACAAGAAAATGATCTCAGCAGAACTAATGCAAGTATAACTAATTCAAGCATTACTGATACACCATACTCAACACTATTCTTACACACACTTGACACTTGAAACTTTTGTCTTATGATAAATTATAATAGTTCTTTAGTGCCAGGTTTCAGTGAGTACCTACTCCAACAGCGAGCACTTGACGAATTGAATATTTTTGTTAGAGTGCTGGCTTCAATTCCCAAAGACTGGCCAAGAGCAAAGGCTTCTGATACCCCAAGCATACTAATAGCCATTGCCAAATTGTTGCAGATCTTAGCGGTCTGAGAAAGAAAAAGAGTTAATGCAACATTAACATTTTTATGGCGTTTTTTCTAGCAAGAAATGGATTTAAGGAATATTATCTTGTTTTTATCATAACCAAAGTTTCTCCAAATTTTGTTAGTTTAGCATTAAGGAGGTTCTATTAAAAAAAAAATTCAAAAACCTTCCATGAAAAATCATTTGGAAAATTAATATTATTGAACCTTCCCTTCCTTTCTTTCTCCTTTTGTCTTTTAGGACAAATTATTTCAAAAGAATTTGAAAAACACTTTTCTGTAGGAAAACAAGTTCCATAAGAATGAATGAAATGACTTCCCGTAGTGGACGTAGGCAAAACAAATTCCACAAGTATCATTCCATATTGATTGTGTCATCCTGACCCTCCAACACACTTCATCTTTAACCCCACATACATAGTGCCCATCTCCACCCTCCATAGTATTTTTTTAGATTATATACAAATACTTCTAGATAATAATTTTTGTTTACATCCCGAATACAAGAAAATAAGTAAAAAGTACACTTATTTTCCTGGAAAACATCTTCCTTCATACCGGACACACCATGTATCTCACCAACCTTAAGTTTCCTGAATTTAGGCTTTAGGGACATCATCACAGATACAATTTTGTATTTAGTTCTTAAACTACAGAAAATACAAAATATAGCACTGTAGAAGACTGCAAATTGAAGCTACGTTATGCAGACAATTAAGTCTATCTAGCATGCAGAAATGCCCTGCTGGTGAACGATGATCATACACTTCTATCTGGCATGTGCTATCTGGATATAAACATGTATGACTGTAAGTACTGGCAAAAGTGTTATGCGACACCATTTACAAAAAACATTCATTTCATGTATAAATAGATATACACCCACATGAACAAGACACTGCTTGAAAACAATACAAGTTCATATTAATTTGGGTTAGGAAGTAAAGTCTTAAACTACAAGAATCCCAAACCCAAGCCAACTAGAAGCTGAATTCTGACAATGTTGATCCTACTTGCACAAATCTTCCAAATGCTACTGAATAAAAGTCATAGACGTACCTGCCTGCTACCTATTCTGATATAGAAAGCTGGACATACTACGCTGTTTTATACTGATTCACTCTATATAGGTTTATCGGTTCCAGATACCTCAGTGTTTCAACTCAAAGCTGGGAAAACAAAATATAACAGAAGGACCAAAAAAAGAATTTGCCATTCGAAGTCTTTAGCAACACTCAGCAGACATGTAAAACTCAAAGAGTGCAAAAGTTTGAAAAAATAGGTCCTGGACATACTGCACCATTTCCCGATCCACCACAGTAGATAGTGTTTTTGCCCATTGCGAGAAACAAGGGTTTGGCAGCCATGTAAGCCTCCTCTGGACCGCCAACCTACATGCATATGTTGCTTATTAGCTCAAACCAATAGGAATCTGACTTTAGAAGCCAGAACGTACAAGAGAGATGCCTGGAATTGGATTGTTATCTCCTTGCATTTTATATCTGTAAACACTTGCACCATCCGGTCAGGTAATTCAGATGAGGATAAACAGATCCTCCTACCCCAATCCCACCAACCAAAAAAAAGAAATCCTGCATTTCATTAATCCAGCTTTTCATTGGAATGACACATTAACCACAGACGATGTTTGCTGTAATTCAAATTTCCATATCATACATCTATGAATAATTCAATGTCCAAACAACATATTAGTGTCAGAAAGAAAAAAAAATCATATATTCTCATTGTATGTCATGAAATGAAAAAATACCATAAAAGTTGTAAAATGTCCCAGCAGTTGAAATTAAAAACAAGTTTAGCAGTTCATTCCCCTTGTACTCTAATGCATTGGAGTTGGACAAATATTTAAGAAATGGATATCTTAGAAAAAAGGTAAGGTCTTACATTTAAGGTTTTAGTCATCCCCCACAAGTCCATAACTAACAATAACAACCACTACAGTTACGAATAATGCGCGAATCTTAAGAGACCCTTGCTTGTGAGCTTCAAAATCTGCAAGGCATTGAGCCTTAACAGAAAACAGCAGATTGTTTTCAATTAGAGAATGATTTTCTTAAGCCAATCACCTAAGGAGCATGCAGGTGTGAAATTATAATGAAAACAGTCACTTAAGAACCACTTAGATTACAGAAATACCATGAAAGTAAGAGTCCCATTCTCTGCAGCAAGAACACCGCCAGATACAGGAGCATCCAACATAGCAGGAGCCGTCCAGCCATCTGCAAAGACAACAGTGAATTTGCTAAAAGACCGAAACATTATCTGGCTATATTCTTTAACCAAGTAAGGAAAAACAATAATCATTCTACATGATGCAAGAAATCCCTGCTTTTATGCTAAAATGGTTACAGCATAACATATTTTTTATACCCAGTGGAATCCCACAAGTGGGGTCTGGGGAGCGTAGAATGTACGCAGACCTTACCACTACCTCATAGCAGTAGAGAGGCTGTTTCCTGGGAACCCTCGTCACAAAAACTCATGATAACAAATTCTTTACAACAAGACAGGAAAAACAATAACCTTTTCATATGATGCAAGAAAGCCTTGTTTTTATGCGAAAATGGTTACAGCATAACATAGACTTGATCCCCTGAAAATCTCCCTCAGGTTAGATTGTATAAATCTTATGTTCCATGCAAAGCTGAAAACGCATGTCAATGCGGAAACCCCAATCCTTTTTTTTCTTTTTGCACCGGGTGTCCGAGTCTCTTAGAGCCCGGACTACTCCCGAGGGTGCACAGGCCCTCGGCAAGGAGTTTCCCGCAAGTGCATCACAGTTAATTCAGCTTTTACCCAGTCCGATGGCCCTCAGAAATTGTTTGTATTGTGGGTAACAGAGATAAGCAATGATTGATATGCCTATAACATACGATGGAATTAGTATGTTATGGCCAGATATTAGGATGTTAAAACATATCACACACTCTATCAACACTACACAGAAGTTGTGAAGTTAATTCGTTTTGTCACTTGATATACCTCTCCTGTCTATCAAAGAACAATTAGACACAGCTGCAGAGAGCTTTCTTGATGTCTGAGGGTCAATTGTAGAAGAATCAATAAATAGCCATGGTCTGAGTAGATTACCACCACTAAGAAACCCATTTTGTCCAGTATAGACATCCAGAACCTGCATGATTAAAGATATATTGATTCATTTGACAAATATTCTAACTCATCAACAACAATAATAAGTCTAAGGGCTACATTCACATCAGTTATGAAGGATTCAGGATAGTTAATCAGCCTCAGAAAAATGAGAAAGTGTGTGATGTAATAAGAGCTATACAAAATGGTATTCAAATCTCACATGATTTGATGACGGTAACATTGTAATAACTACATCACTTGTCTCTGCAACTTTTAAAGGCGAGTGTCCGGTGAGAATGCCTTTGTCCGAGAACATCTTCATGACATTATGGTTCCTAGGACAAATACAAATAGATGAATTCAAGGTCAAAGGGAACTTCAAACGTATAGAAGGATTCCTATTCTCAAGCACCCTATTCCACATTGTGCTACATCAAAATCTAACATATAAACAATGTAATATAATCAGCAAACTGAATGATTCTACAGAGTAAGCGATCATAAATAAATTGAAAGCATTACATGTCATATACTGCCACCTCATATCCATTTTTAATCAAGCTATCGGCCATTCTCGATCCCATGTTTCCAAGTCCTATAAATCCAATTCTCTGTAGATAATAATATAATCAGCAAACCTGAAATTGAACGAATATGGTTCTACTCCCTAAAATACTAAAAGTACCCAATTCAACTAGTAGTAGCTCAAAGAAGAAGAAAGGTCGCTTACACCAAAAGGAGATGAAGAGTAACTGCGAATTGAATAAAAGGGCGAAACCGAACAAACCAATCTCTGGAGAGATCCCAGCCTGCAGAAAGTTGCCATAGCTGCAAATTCTTCAAGGAAGATGGTGAGAAAATAGGATGGACCTTTCCATTAAATAGGATAGCTACTTGTTGGAATTACATCGTCACTGCTCTGCTGCTGATTTTGTATGACGACATACACACTCAAAATAAAATTTCTTCCTTCTTTTAGCACAAAAGAGGATCCACACTTACTTCCATTTCAAGAATTTTGTAAACGCACTCTTCTTATTTTCTTTTTAAAGCAAATCATCATATCCGCTGGATACAAGTTTACACACTAATTATCTGTGTTTTTGAAATAACAATTTACACCATACTTAATACATGTGAATAGGTATAGGTATATTTGTGTCCAGACACAGGAATTTAGGAGTAAATTAAGATTCTATCGTATTTTTAATCTAAAAAACAATCAACAATTTCAAAATTATTTCTAAATAAACTTTTTAATGTATTCAAAAATAACATAATGTAATTGAAGATTATTTCGTAATTATTCGCTATTAAAAATTATGTATCTGATTCATTTAACTCTAACAAAGCTCGCTACATGGCTAATGTATGGACAAAAAAATTAAATAGACAATCTTATTGAATTAATTATATATACATGGCAGCATTTGTTGAACATCAATAATGACACATGAAATTTTACTGCTATATCAATTTATGCATAAATTTTACAATTAATTAGGCGTTCAAAAATCATATCATTTTATTCTATTTTTGGTAAAACTTCTCATTTTTCACACAATTAATACATTCCTACGAATCCTACCTACTATATTCAATTAAAAAAATTATTTTATAAAATATCTTTCGATAAGGTAAATTTGTAACATAAACCTTTGTCCCATTGTAGACGATAAAATTTGCGTCGGGAAAATAATAATCAAGAATGAAAATATCGCAACAATCGTAGTATTTGATTTCAATATGCGAGTGTTACAATCTCTATGAATCCTCTGATTCGTCTTTTCAAGTATAAATTCAAGGGCTCTTGATCTTGAATTTGAAGTTTGTTCTTGAATCTTGATCTTCTTGAGTTCAAGAGCTTTTTTCTTGAACTTGAATGTTTAAATTCTTGAATTTGTAGAGAAAGTTGTGGCATTTGATCCACGAGCTCTCTCTAGCTTTTTTGTTAGAATTCTTGATGTGTCTTTTGAATTATTAGGACCCCTATATATAGTTGTAGAATAGAGGAGTCGTGATAGAATCAGGCTTTCTCCTGGCCAATCAGATTTGAGTGACATGACATATTGGACTTTAATGAAATGGGTCTGTCATTTTGACACATGGCATGATCCTATTGGTTTCTTTGTTTGACTTGGTGTGCTGCGTCATTTGACACATGGCACCAAGATGGGCACTTGGATAGAGAAGATATTGGGCCTAATAAAGTGGGTTATCTTTTGTAGCCCAAATAATTGAATTTGGACTTTCAACTAAATCCATACTTTATTTGACTTAATTAATTAATCAATTATATTAATTCATAATATTTGTTTCGAATAATATTTTTTGAATTTAATATAATTTGAATCATCTTATACAATTTATATTTTAATAAATTTTATATAATTACAAATGTCTCCAATTCAAGTCTTTGTTGGGATATTTATCTTTTAAAGATTAGACTTGAAGTATTAAATTAATATTATAATAATGTAACTATTATTATAATAATACTATTAGAGAGCCACTGATTTTTTTTTAGTATTTCCACCTTAAGAATCATGGTGAAGGCAGCAAAGTTAAGGTCCAAAGTCAACTAGTTAAGAGTTGTTTCACCATGCAATTCAAATTGCAACTTTGTGGGCCCCTTAATTTCCGAATACCCCTTTAAACAAACTAATTAAAAGTGGATTTGCAAATGGTTCAACACCAACGTACGGATACTGCTATTCTGATTCTACCAGAACTCAAATTGTGGAATCTCAATTCACGTGGGTTACTAATTTAGTAACCTCTCTATAAATGGACGTCCTCTCTCTTGTTAAGCATCAATCAATTTCTTCTCTTGAAAGTCAGCTAGTTTCGTCTTTAGGTAATCTCTACTTCTTCTTTATACTTTTTTGTATATTCTTTTGTTGTCCCTCCTTCTTTTGTAGGGTTGTGAAGATAAGCTTCATTGTTTCACAAGAATTTGGTCTTTAGGTGTGAAGGTATAAAATCGCGCTCACGCCTTGAGATCACCAATTCGAGACTTTACAATATTCTAAATGTTTAAACATAGGAGACCACCAATACAACGCTTTACGTTGTTCTAAATGTTTAAACATAGGGGATCAACAATACGAGGCTTTATGATGTTTTAAATGTTTAAACATAAGGGACCAACAATACAAGGCTTTACGTTGTTCTAAATGTTTAAATAAATGTTTAAACATAAGGGACCAATAATATGAGGCTTTACGTTGTTCTAAATGTTTAAACACAAGGGGCCAACAATACGAGGCTTTACACTGTTCTAAATGTTTAAACACAATGGACCAATAGTACGAGGCTTTATGTTGTTCTAAATGTTTAAACACAGGGGACCAAATGTACGAGGCTTTACGTTGTTCTAAATGTTTAAACATAGGGGACCAACAGTATGAGGCTTTACGCTATTCTAAATGTTTAAACATAGGGAACCAATAACACGAGGCTTTATAATATTCCTGACATTTAAACACAAGATATCCCCAATTAGCCGTATTCTTTTATTTTGATTCTCTCTCCCCCCCCCCCCTCCTTTTTTATTGTGTGCTATCATTGATGAAGGGTAACACTTTTCCTTTTATGCAGCCTGAACAACGGTCTTCTTCAAGGACTATGCTTGCTCATCTTCCAAACTTAGATACCTCATAATTGGGAAGTAAGATAGCAAGGTAGAGACCAAACTTTTAGTCCAAAACCCCTTAGTCGATCGTTATGCTAATGCATGACCACAATTGAGAAACACACTTCACCAAGAAGATTGGACTTTTGAACACGACCACAAATCTCATAAAACTTCCAAAGAATGGTATCTTGAGAAACCAAATCTTCAAGACGCTAATCTTGCAAGGACACTTCCAAATCTAGGGCACCGCATGATTCGAGAAGGGTTATGTTGGGGATATATGATTTTGTTTGAAGGTGAATATCATTGCATCCCGGGATATTGGGAATGGACAGAAGATGTCCTTTGCCAAAACGGGTCGAGCTTGAATGATGCTAACCTTCGAGATGCTGTTGTTGCTTCTCTTTTTATTTATGATCGAAACTCCAATATTGTGCAGACCTTTTGTGAGGCTTGGTGTCCCCAAACAAATACACTATTTACATCTCTTGGAGAAGCATCTATATCTCTTTGGGATTTATATATTATTGGCGGCTTATCGATAAGTGATTGTCCTTATGAAGAAGTGATACCTAATGCCAAAGAGCTTACAGGTCATGATGCTAGGAAGGATAGATTTCTTCCTCAAACCTGTGAGTATTTATTTGCCGCCTTTCATCACCTTAAAGTGAAGGTGGTTGATAGCTCGGGGGTCTCTCTTAGTGACTGAATACAATTTTGGTATACGAAAGATGTCAAGTATGAGCTAGCTCCCCCGAGGAAAGAGAAGAAGGTTTGACGCCTAGCATCGATGCATAACCCCATAGGTGAGATATCAATGGAGGTGAACACATAGTTAAGATCTCAACAGATGACATTTTCTATGCTTGGAGCTGAACACCAAAAATATGAGACTTATTTGGCAGCATTCTTGTCATATTGGTTATGTGCCTTTGTATTTCCTTCTGAAGAGGAAAACCTTATTCGGCCTGAAACTTTTAAGATGACAAGATTGATGGAGAGTAGTTGAAGGATTAGCCTTGTGGTCCTAGTCTTAGCGAGCATCTATCGTGGCTTAGACAAGATTTCAAATTCTTCACAATTTGATCACATTAAAGTTTCTTTCCCCATTCATTATGTTTATGGTTGGCTTGCTCATTATCTTAAGACACATTATCCTCTTATCGGTGGACCTTCTCTCCCGCGTATGGTGACATATTCTGGCGAGGGTGCTGCAAAATATTTTAACAAGGACGAGGTACGAAAGTGCGTCCATCGAGGTGAAAGCCTTGTGTGGAATGCGACCATGCTTAATAAGCCTCGCCCAACTTATTATGTTGATGATAATATGGCTTCAGAGTTGGATTCATCTTATTTTATGAGCCTTTGCTTTGATTATCTTACTTTGAGAAAGGGAGACTTCTTCATTATCGAGCCATACAGTCCCCACCATTTAGTCGTCAGTTTGTGTTCCATCAAGATAATCCTGGATACCTCGAACTAGATATTCGCGTTGAATCTCTTGCTAAGGGACTTAGGTTTTGGAGAATCTGTGTCTCGTGTACTACTATGTCAAGAGCGACATTTCCACCTGCGGTTGCTTCTGTGAAAAAACTTTACTCTACTCGATATTTGTCTTGGTGGGAAAAATCCCATGGGAAGTTTCTTGAGGATCACTTGGAAACTTTGGTGGAAAAGGCTGGGCCAAACTTACCACTCCTTTAGAGGACAAAAGTCCAGAAATCGGAGAGGAGCTCTAACAAATTGATGCCTCACTCGCCCCATGACCTCAAAGTAAGAGGCTCAAGTCCTCCGAGGGATCTAAGAAAGAAGTAGCCCGTGCTCCTAAGTCTCCAAAGTGATCCCCCTTAATTCTTCCATCTACAAAGCAAGTCTCTCAAGAGACAAGCAAAAGTAGTAATGGCAATCAACGTTGGAAGAGGAAAATACATGAACCACTTGCGCTTGAGGCTGTTGAGTTGGAGAATATGGAAGAACAAGGCATTGATGGTCTTCCAAAAACATTATCTATTTAGAGCGAAGAGGTTTTCCGTTTGACCTCAATTTTTTTACTTCTTCCTTTTTAAGAAAAATTTATGACTAAGTAATTTGCTAATTTTCTTTTCTCCCCCTTTGTGTAGATAAATGTTGTTGAGCATCCAAAGGAATTACTACAAGAGAGGCCGCAAATTAGTATTGAATCCGTCGCGACATCAAAACCCGAGGCAGAGACAACTTTAGCTATTGAGTAAGAACAAAGAATTGCAATCACTTCTCATGATCAAACTTTAAAAGGGTTGACCCTCGATTCGAGTAGCGCTCCTCCGCTCCTTTAAAGCAAGGTGGGGCCAAGTCTATTTTTAAAGGAAAAGCACTGTTTCAACTCATAAAAAGAAGTATATCTTGGGCCTTTGGGAAGAGATTTGTAGCAAACTTTCTAGAACTTCTCTAGACTCAATCTCATCCTATAGAGAAGATATTTATGAGATTCTCCGAGAGATGAGTGAGACCCGTCTTATAGATCTTTCACCCTTGAAGCATTTGGTGGATTCTCTCTTTGCGCTTGCTGCCTCCTATGATCAAGAATGCTCTAATTTTGTAGATAAGGTGCATGAGAACAAGAAGCTGGAATTGCTTTCTAAGGCCAAGGAGGGTCTTGAGTCACTCAGAGCAGAAAAGGGAGAGAAGATTAAACATGTTTCTTCTAAAAGGAAGTCACTAAAAAAGTTCAAGAAGAAGTTAGCAACTCTAGAGGCAGAGCGAGAGGATCTTGAGGCTGCCGTAGATGCTGCCAAGAAGGAAATTGAGGAGGTTCGAGCCAAGATCCTAGTTGTTGAGAACGAGGTGTCCTCTTATGACAACATGGACTTTTTGACGATTGACAATTTGACTCGCTTGGAGCATAGGAAAGAGTGCTTAGAGGCTAGTCGTCAAGATTTGATCAATTACAAATTATGCTTAGATTAGACTCCCTTATTTTTTTTTCTTTTCTTTTTACTTTTTTTCCTTTATTACCTCAAGATTAAGATTAATATGTTAGACAATTTTATAGCAATAGATTTTCTCTATTTTTTTGTCTCACAATCTTGCATTTATGGTTTTAACTTGAAGTTCTTCACATATTTTCTTTTGCCACGAGCCTTAGTAATTCAAAGTTAATTCGCGTTTGGCACACTAGTAAGAATGAAAATAATAAAAGTTATTTCTCTTTGAAGTTTGTGCATTCATCTTTGCAAATTTTATGCAACTTAATGTTGTAACTCACCAAATGGATAAATTTCAAGAATATCCATACAAAACTTGAAAACTTGAGGACCATCACTTGTACACTCGCTTAGTGTGAGAACCAACATATAGACTTTGGGGACTTTAGTTTGGAGACTTGGGGAACATGAGAACTTCAACCTACAAGCTTGATACTCGCTTAATTTGAGAACTAACACCCAAACTTTGAGGACTTTAGTTTAGAGACTTGGGGAACATAAGAACTTCAACCTGCAAACTCAATCAAATTTGAAAACCTGAAGAATGTCATCAAAGAGACTTGCGTTCCATAGGGTTTTGCCCTCATAAGGAATCAAGTAAGGGCATATGATTTTTTAATACTCATGCAACTGAACTTGGAATGTAATTCCAATCGCCTACGCACCTCAATAAAGAGGATCAAGTCATAACGTAGTTTTGGGGGAGTGTTTTTTTAAGGTGTCGCACACAGTTTATACTCTTGCGGGCCAGGAGTAGCATACATTTTTATACCCAAATTTCAAGGAGCATAATTTTCCTCAAGAATAGTACCTCTTAAGAAATTTTGCATTTATAGGATCCTTATGCCATTTGCATCGACAATCTTGTAAGCACCTTTTGAGTATACTTCTTGCACTACATATGGTCTAATAATGGGCCTTCTTACTTCGAGAACTTGGTTTCTAACTTGAAAACACCTCGAGCAAACCATTTTATTGAAAGCACAAGATAAACAAGCTTCATGACATTCAAGATTCTGTTGGGCTTCTAACCTCTTTTCATCAAGTGCTTCTAACTCGGCAAGACGTAGTTGAGCATTTTCTTCCTTAGTGATCCCTTCTTGGATGGCCAGTATCAAGGATGGTATTTGACGCTCAAGTGGCAGGACCGCTTCAACTCCAAAAGCAAGCGAATATGGGGTTGCTTGAGTCGGTGTGCGATATGTCGTCCTATATGCCCACAAGGCTTCTTCCATTCTTTCATGCCAGTCTCATTTGGACTTAGAGACCACTTTCTTCAGAAGATTGCATAGATTTTTATTGAATGCAGCTAGACCATTGGCGGCAGCATGATACGCAGAAGATTTCCGCTGCTTAAAGCAAAAGAGATCGCATATTTTCTTCATCAACTTGTTATTAAATGGCTTGCCATTATCCATTATTATGTATCGTGGAATTCCAAATTGGTACATAATGTTTACTTGAATAAAGTTTTCAACATTCTCCCTCTTGGCTTCTTTAAGAGCTACAACTTCGGCCCATTGTGAGAAGTAATCTGTCGCAACCAAGATGTACAAGTGTCCACCGGAAGATTTTGGTAGTGGTCCAACAACATCCAGTCCCCAAGCATCGAATGGCCAAGATGCAATAGTCGGGTGTAAGACTTTAGGCGATTAATGTATGAAGTTTGCATAAAATTGACAAGCTTTGCACCTTCGAGCATAATCCAAGAATCTTTTACCATGGTTGACCAATAATACCCCATTCTTTTTATGTGAAAGTAGAGCTTTAGACCAAACTGATGTGATCCACACACTCCTACATGTGCCTCTTGCAAAGCTTGAGTCGCTTCTTCCTCCCTCAAACACTGCAAAAGCATTCTCTCAAATGATCTCCTATATAATGTGTCCGTGTAGTAGAGAAAACAAGGTGCCCGATGACGAATGTCAGTTCTTCTTTTAGCATCTTCTGGAAGTATCCTATAACATAAGTAGTCGATGATAGCTTGTCACCGGTCCTCTTTATTGGCTTCAGAAACTGTGACAACATGCTCAAGCTTATTCTCCATATGCTCGTTTTCATAACTTGCGTCTGATCAGGAAGAGTCAGAGTTGAGGTTAGAGCTGCCAAGGCATTAGTTGTTTTATTTTCTTTCCTTGGCACATGTTGGAGGGTCACATCTCTAAGCCATCCTATCAACTTTTGGGCATAACAATGATATGAGCATAACTTGGGCTTCGTGGCCTCATAGGTTCCCAAGATTTGTTTAATCGCCAATTGAGAATCACCAAAAACTTGCAACTGCAATTGCTTCATGTCAATGGCTATTTCAAGTCCAAGTATTAGTGCTTGATATTCTGCAACATTGTTGGAGCAATGTTGTTTCAATGTGAAGGAATATGGTAAGACCTCTCCTTGTGAAGTGACAAACACCACGCCGGCACCAGCTCCACCACGATGTGCAGCCACATCAAAGTACATTTTCCAAAGGGGTTTGATCTCGATGGCTATTGTATCTTCATCAGGAAGCTCATCAGTTAATTCTCAATCATCTAGTATAGGATGGTCTGCCAAAAAGTCTGCTAATTCTTGTCCCTTCATAGCCTTTTAAGGGATGTACACAATTTCAAATTGTTGACACGGACGGTACCACCTTGCTAGTCGGTCACTAAGGACTGGATTCGACATAAAAAACTTGATGGGATTTGCTTTAGAAACAAGGTGGATAATATGAGCTCGAAATAGTGCTTCATCTTTTGAATCGAGAAGACCAGCGGCAAACACAACTTTTCGATTGTTGAATGATTCAGCTCATTTGGTGTCATTATTCTACTCAAGTAATAAAGGGCATTTTCTTTGCCTTCATTATTTTCTTGGGCTAGTAAGGCTCCCACGGACCTTTCTTGCGCCGCAATATAAAGTATCAGTGCCTTTCCAGGTATAGGAGCTGCTAAGACTGGAGGTTTTGCCAGATCTGCTTTGATACTTTCAAAAGCTTTGCTACATGTTGGATCCCACTTGAAGGAGACACATTTCTTCATGAGATGACTGAATGGTTGGCCTATTCCAACTAGATTCGAGATAAACCTCCTCAAGTAGGCTAATTTTCCCCGTAGGCTTTTCAACTCATGAATGTTTTGAGGCTCGGGCATCTTTAAAATTGCATCGACTTTGGCTTGATCAATCTCAATTCCTCGATATTGCACGATGAAGCCAAGAAACTTTCTAGAAGTAACCTCAAAGGCACACTTTAGTGGATTCATCCTCAGTTGATATCTTCGAAGCAACTTAAACACCATTCTCAAGTCTTTCAAATGGTCGCTCCTCCTTTTTGACTTCACCACCAAGTCATCAACATAACACTCAACATTTTTGTGGAGTAAATCATCAAATATATTTTGCATAGCCCTTTGATATATGGAACCAACATTCTTCAAACCAAAAGGCATCATCTTATAGCAGTAAATGCCTTTAGGCGTACGAAACGTTGTGAGTTCTTCATCCTTTGTTAACATGCGAATTTGGTTATAGCCAGAAGAACCATACATGAATGACATTAATTGCCTCATAACTAGTTATAGCATCAATCATCAGCTTTGGAATAGGTAGTGGGAATTCATCTTTAGGGCATGCATTGTTGAGATCTCTAAAGTCAACACAAACTTGAATTTGACCATTCTTCTTCCTCACGGGAACAATGCTTGAAATCCACGTTGGTATTTAACTTCACGAAAAAATCCCGCCTCAATGAGTTTGTTAACTTCTTTCTTGATTAATGGAACCAAGTCCGGCCTGAAGCGTCTTTGAGCCTACTTAACAGGATGAGCGTTGTGCTGACTGCTAATTGATGTGCCGCAATCTTAGGATTCAAACTAGGCATTTCTTTATAGCTCCAAGCAAAGACATCCTTGTATTCTTTGAGTATATTCATATAAGCCATTTCTTCATCAGCTTCTAAGAAAGCACTAAAGTAAGTTGGTCTTGGGTCTTCATTAGTGCCAAGTTAACTTCTTTTAAGGGATCGATAGTGGTCTTCACTCCCTCTTCAAATTCTGGTGGAGCATCTCCAGTGTCCTCCTCTTCTGGTGGGTCATTATCATTAATAGATATTTGATAGAACCAAACAATACCTCCAAGCTCTTCATCAATTCTCAGTTGACACAAGGCATCATTCTTAATATGAGTTGTAACATGACATGAAGAGCCTACACTTTCTTCATCTTCCTTGCGCTCTTTGGTGTAAACCACAGTGTAAGCCTTCTCTTTTAGTACCTCTTTACATGAAACTACAAGTTCCACTCGTCGCTTTATCCTAGAAAGAATTATGCTTTCGAAATCCTTTTGGATCATAAGTGAAGGAAGCGTCGTTACTCTTAGGTAACTTATTCAACGCTTATTATTCTTCATCTTGAATGGACCTAACCTCTCGAATACAGAAGTTCTTGCAGCAGGTTTTCCAAGTCGATCAAAGCCAGAAGGTCGATTATTAGAAGAAGCACACCCATCTTCTATAGTAATATAGTTATCGCTTGCCCTTCTTATGGAGATGCGCACCGGTGGCGGTCAACTATAGCCTAAACCTTCACGTGCTTGGCTAGTTGTGGCCTCCGATGGGATTTCCCTACCCTAGATGGCTCATTAGGGTTGTACCCAGCCTTTGCAAGTAACTTGTAAGCATTTGGATTAAAGCCTTCTGTATGTTTTGTGGGGAGTGATGTATCTTGTGGCGGATTTTGTGCCACAAAATTTCCTAATAGCTTTGAACACAAGTTTATTGAATCTATCCGTTTGATAGGAAGAGTCAACCGTCCTAGTACATTCCCTTCTACATCATATGATTAACCCTCCTCATTCTGCATCAGATGGGGTGGCTTTCTTTTTCAGGGCATGGTCTTCCTCTTATTTTGGGCAAGTATTAGGCTCCCCAGTATCAATCTTGGCCCTTTTAATTGCCGCATTGGTTGCTTCGCCTTTAAGCTTATCATACTTGGTTGTTTTAACACCCTCAAACCTTTCCCGTTTCACGACATAACTCTTCAAATTGAACTTTGCATCGGCAAAATGTGACTCCACTTCAGTGAAAGGATTATTGTCAGCAACTATTTTCCTTTCAATTCCATCTTCATGGTACTTCAGACATTGATAGTGAAAAGATGAGACAATTTTGTTCTCGTATACCCAAGTCCTTCCCAGTAATATATTATATGAAGTCTTTGCATCAATCACATGCATCCATGCACTTGATCGCAAATCGTCCATATGAATATTTAGCTTAATCGAGCCTATAGACCTCTGCCCCCTTGATTGAATCCTTATATCAACAAACAACTTTTGCTAAGCTCTTCAGTTGTGATGCAAAGCCTTTTCAATGTGTGGATGGGTAGAATGTTGACTCCAGACCCTTCGTCTATCAAAATTATATTTATCCTCTTCTCTAGCATGTGGCCCACCATCTACAAAGGACGATTGTGTAGAGTTTCACCAAATAGAAGATCGTCGTTTGTAAATGTGATCTTTGTGTCACATGCATGTACTTATTGAAAAGAGGGTTCCACAGACCTTTCAGAAGATGGCGGAGATGCCTTTGATGGAATTTCACCCACCACTTCGTCTTCGTTAACAGGGGACACTTTCAACAAAGTTCCATTCGTTGTTTCTCCCTGGACAACACTGAAACATGGTGCCTCAACATTGTCTTGAGTGGTCTCCACACAAAACCAACTTGGTAAGAATTCCCTTAAGGTTACAGGATGTCGCGGTTTTTAGTGGTGATGCATTTCCACCTTTAACCCCCTTGGATGCTTGATCGACTTCTGATTCTTTGCTCTCTTTACTACCCTTTGTCTGATCGGTTGTTCAAGTGATTCTTTCCATAGACTTGTCTTGTTGCGTCTCTGCCTAGTCACAAGAATCCAACCTTTATCATCCTCTGTATTTATTTGGGATTTTTCATTCTCTAATGACCCTTCTTCTTCAGGTGTACATATTTGGACTGGGTCAAGCAAGCCAAACATGATAGAGATTTGATTAGAGCTTGCCTTTCCATCATAAAGGACAATATTCTTTTCATTAACCAATTGTACAACCTTGTCTTTGAAGACAAAACACTTTTCAAGAGGGTGACTTACGAGTCTATGATACTTGTAATAATTTGGGTCATTAGTCTTCCCAGCTTCATCGGGTCATTTCATCTCTGGAAACTCAATGAGCTTTAGCTCAACCAATTCCTTAAAAATTTTAGGAACATCATAATCCAGAAAAGGGTATTCCTTTTCCTGTATCTCTCTCAAGGTTAGCTTTCAGTTTGAACGCTCTTGAAAAGTTGTCTATACACTTTGTTTCCTACTCTCCTTCATAGTAAGATTCACAGGAGACATATTGACATTTATGGATTCTTTGTTGTCATTCTTAGGCACAAATTTGCTCCATTTCTTGGGTTCTTGTTTGTCCTTTCCTTTGCAAGTATCGTGAACAATCATCTATCTGATTCAGAAGGGAAAAACTTGCATCAGTATCTCAATTTCTATTCAAACATGGGTTTGATTCACACTCCATGTTCTGAGAAAGATTTATCATCCGAAAAGAGGAAAAATGAAGTCTTTGTCTAAAGAAATGCGTTGAGAAAGGATTCCATCTTTTTCGGCAGAAGGCATGCTCAACTCCATATCATGAGCACGAGTCACTAGATCTTCAAAAGACTTAGGTTTGATCCCTTTTAGAATGTACAGAAGCCCCCAGTGCATCCCTTGGATATACATTTCTATAGAAGAAGCTTCACTAAGTCTGCCTTTGCAAATAATGCTCGCATTCCTCTATCAAGTTATGAAGTCGATGATAGGTTCATCCTTCTTTTGGTGAGTATTTATGAGTTCTAGCACGCTCACTATGCGCCTTGTGCTATAGAAGCGATTAAGAAACTCATGCTTCAGTTGCTCCCAACTGTCAATGGAATAGGGCTCAAGATCTGTGTACCAGTCAAAGGCATTTCGTTTCAAGGAGCTGACAATTGTTTGACGAGGTGGTCTCCATAGGTCCCAACATTATTACATGTCTACACAAAGTGTGCAACATGCTGCTTCAGATTTCCCTTTCTCTCGACTGTTGGAATTCGGGAGGTTGATAACCAGCAGGTATTTTAAGGCTGTTAATCCTTGCAGTGTAAGGTTTGGCATACATATGGGAAGACCTTGTGGAGGCTTCATACTTGTCTTTAATGGTCCCTTTAATGAACTCATTTAATTGATAGAGTGAGATCATTCCTTTGGTAGAAATCGACAGCTCCTTGATAGTTGGTGCTTACTTCACAGGATTTTCAGTCTCTTAAATCTCAATACCCTTACCAGGTGTATGGCTAGAGTCCCCGTCTAGTAAGC
This sequence comes from Solanum rostratum, assembly GCA_029948455.1. Lineage (NCBI taxonomy): Eukaryota > Viridiplantae > Streptophyta > Magnoliopsida > Solanales > Solanaceae > Solanum > Solanum rostratum. The sequence continues at coordinate 42,185,949 of CM057056.1, forward strand.
TATCTACCATGTCCATCAACTTATTGATGCGAGTCTCTTGGTATTGCACATGCTTGGTCAATCCTTCAATCATCTTTATTAGATGTGCAAGTTGTTCCTCCGTGGATGACATATTAGTTGTCATCGCTTGCATGACTGTTGGAGGCATTGAAGAGTAGCATGGATTATTTGTGGAATTTGATCTTCAGAGGTCTCACATTACGCGATGTGTATGGAGAAGATCCATTGGATGAGTCCTGGTCTTTCCTTGCAGTAGAGTTCTTGGATCCAGAGACCTCAAGCAGAGACAAAGTCTGCTTGATCTTCTTAGCAACACTGCTTCCTCCTTTTGAAGAATTTGCAGAGGACCTCGCCCCCTTTTGGCTCGAAGATCCAAAATAAGGAGTTGGTGCGGACGACACTTGTAGTGGTTATTGCCCTAGCATAGTAGCTTTGCTCCTCGTAACTGCTATGACACTCCCAAAAGTAACATCCAGAATTTCCTCAACTTCAGCAGAGAACTTGGAATCAACAGCCTTGGAGAAAGTTGATGGGGAGTTGATCTTCTTGGAAGCCATTTGAATGTTCCTTGATTCTTGAAAAGTTGAGATGAGAGGTAGAGATGGTCCCACTGGGCATGCCAGAATTCGTAGACGATAAAATTTACGTCAGAAAAATAATAATCAAGAACAAAAATATCGCAACAATCATACTATTTGATTTCAACATGCGAGTGTTACAATCTCTATGAATCCTCTGATTCGCCTTTTCAAGTGTAAATTCAAGGGCTCTTGAGCTTCATCTTAAATTTAAAGTTTGTTCTTGAATCTTGATTTTTTTCTTGTTCTTGATCTTGATCTTGAGCTTATTCTTGAGTTCAAGAGCTTTTAAGCTTGTTCTTGAACCTGAATGTTTGAATTCTTGAATTTGTAGAGAAATTTGTGGCGTTTGATCCACGAGCACTCTCTAGCTTTTTTGTTAGAATTCTTAATGTGTCTTTTGAATTATGAGGATCCCTATATAGTTGTAGAATAGAGGAGTCATGATGGAATCAGGCTTTCTACTGGCCAATCAGATTTAAGTGACATGACAATCAGATTTAAGTGACATGACATATTGGACTTTAATGAAATGAGCCTGTCAAAATGACACATGACATGATCCTATTGGTTTCTTTGTTTGACGTGACGTGCCACGTCATTTGACACATGACACCAAGATGAATCTCTTGAATGAGAGGATATTGGGCCTAATAAAATGAGCCATCTTTTATAGTCCAAATAATTGAATTTGGGCTTTCAACTAAATCCATGCTTTATTGGACTTAATTAATTAACCCAATTATATTAATTCATAATATTTGTTTGGACTAACATTTTTGAATTTAATATAATTTGAATCATTTTATAAAATTTATATTTTAATAAATTTTATATGATTACACCCATAAATATATACCAAAAAACATAATTATAAATTGACTTTTCCAAAAATTATATTTATAACATAAACAAATAATATGTTCTAGATACAAAAAGTGTATGATACCAAATATATATGCAATAAATGATGTTTTACCAAAAAAATAATGCTTCCAACGAAATAATTTTTATCATTAATAGTATCCGTTAAATTTATTCCAAAAATATAACAAATATTTCGGCTTCTTCATAAACTACATTTATATTATTAGAATACACAGTATATGTATTTAGATATAAACAATTTACACGTGCATATTACAAAAAAAGAAGTTATATGTAATACTTTTTTTCCTATAAAATAATACTCTCTCTCTATATATATAGACACACACACTAATTTATAATACGTGTGTTGCACGTGCATGCCTTTTGTAAATATAAGTTATGATTAAACTTTTCTTACTTTTATTATTCAAATTTATAAATGATTGACATTTATTTGCGAAACTATATGTTTAGTCCAAACAAACAAATAAAAAAGTTTTAGTTTTATTTCTTTTGGTACTTTTGAATTTTGAAGTTTAAACTTTTAAATTTTATTTGTTAATTCATGTAGGTGTGTTATTTGTTTAATCCAAGTTAAAAGTATTATAAATTATACTACCTCTGTTTAAAAAAGAATAGTCTGGTTTGACTTGGTACGAAATTTTAGTAAATAAAGAAAAAAATTTGAATCCTGTGGTTCTAAATTAAAGTTATGTTAAATGTACCAAAATACCTTTTAATCTTGTGGCGTTAAATATGACACATGCAAAGTTGAAATTAAAGTTTTTCGAAACAAATAGGTTATTCTTTTTTAAACAAATCAAAAAGAAAAGTAGATCATTTTTTTCGAAAGAGGGAATATGTAATGACCCTGAACATGGTTTTGACTTTTTGAGCCCGAAACTAGTTTAAATGAGTTTTCTCGGGTTTCGGCCAAGGAGACCTCAAATTCAAATTCTAATGATTTCGTTGGATCCGGAATATCGATTTTGGTCTATAAGGACCCTTCATTCAGTTTCTGAAGCTTTCGAGTGTGCTTTGGTCCTTTCGATAGTTTTCGATATTGGGAAATGAGACCCACATTGGAACAAAATGACCTCCGATGAGAATTTCGACTACACCATTGAGTCCAAAATATCATTTCCGATCAGATTTCATATATGGAATGTATTTTTCCGACTCCGGGTGAGGCCGGAGCGTTGAATTTAAGTTTGAGAGTTTGCTGAAATGCTGAAGCGGGGATGACGTGGCCCAATCAGGCGCTGCCACGTGGCAGGTGGTGCAGTATATTAAAAAAAAGGGGCAGATTTTCTCAAAAAAATTTCTGGGTTTCTCCCAAACTTCAATCAACGATTTCTCCCTCGATTTTGGTCCGATTTGGGCGATTCAAAAGGCTAAATCGCGTATTTTTACGAGAGGAACACCATGGGAGTTTTAGAAATTAATTTTGGTGCGCCGTTCGAGGTAAAATTTACTGTTTTTCGCTGGTTCGGATGTCTTTTTTTGGAGACTTTAAATATGAGATTTCTACCTCGTTTTAGCTCCGTTTTTTAAACGGTTTTCGCCATTGAATTCCTTATTACTGGGAGAACATTTTTATGTATAAATTTCCAGATTTTCGACGACTTTTTTTGGTGACGAAATTTTTGGACCATTTTGCCCTTTTCACCAAATTAATTGATTTTAGTGTCCTTAGATTCGTTATGTGATTGTGATGTTATACTTGAATAGATTTTGGTGATTTGGAGTATCGTAGAGAGGGAAAAGCTTCGGAATTGACACGATTCGAGACTTTATATAAGGCAAGTGGGTTTCTAACTTTTTGTTAAATATGTTGAACCTTGTATGCTCTAATGTATATAGAATTGAGTATTTTGGGATAGAGATGGATTAATGTAGGCTTTGATCAAAATATTTTGAATTGAGTAATTATTTCTATGGTGATATTTGACTTGTGAATTAATTGTGGAAGTGTATCTTAGGGAAAATAGTGAATTATTCGATATTGATATCGAATTGGTACTTGTTTTGAGATGTGACTGTTGTTGAGGTTGTGATAGTATTGAGATATTAAGGATATTGCAACATTTATGGTATTGGGTAATACCCTTATTCTTGTAATTTTAATAATGTGTGATTTATGAAATATTTTAATATTATAGAAACTGAGGCAATTAAATATAAATGTGAGTTGGTGTGGTGTTGTGATACTTGAATTGAAAATGTGGCTAAGTGACGAGAATTCTATTTTTGAGATATATTGTTGTGGTTGGTGATTATGAGTTGATTTGTTTGTGAACTTCATCTCATGTTCATTCATTCTATGTTACACATAATTTGCATTGATTCTGGATATTGATATGAGTGAGATGGTAAAAAAAAAAAAAAGGAAATTGGGGCCGAGGTCTTTACCGGTCGAGATGTGATGCCGAGGTCTTTGCCGGCGATACTGTGATGCCGAGGTCTTTGCCGGCGATGTTGTGATGCCGAGGTCTTTGCCGGCGATATTGTGATGCCGAGGTCTTTGCCGGCGATGTTGTGATGCCGAGGTCTTTGCCGGCGATGTTGTGATGCCGAGGTCTTTGCCGGCGATATTGTGATGCCGAGGTCTTTGCCGGCGATGTTGTGATGCCGAGGTCTTTGCCGGCAATTATTGCATAAGCATTGCATCTCATCCTTGCATATTGATATTGTGATGTCGAGGTCATTACCGACAGTTCTTGCATACGCATTGCATCTCATCCTTGCATACTATTATGTGGCATGGTGTTATGCATGTGATTGATTATGTTACCACTTGTGAGTTATGACTTGTGATTTGATGATTGTGATATACTGGAAAACTATCTTTATTGTGTATTATGTGTTGTTGGGCTGGGACTTTTCTGAGTGCAGGATTGTAGTTTGGCGGTATGTGGTTGGGTGTGAAGGAGTTACTTGGTTCTTCATTGTTTTACTCTAGGTTAGTTCCATTTGCTGAGTACCGTATTGTTTTTGGTACTCACCCCTTGCTACATTTTTGTAGGTTGCGAGCCCGGTCCCTTTAGTTAGAATTTCCTCATTTCAGGATCGAGCTTCTGGATTATCCTTAAGGTAGCTGCTTATCACATCGGTGGACCTTCAAGGAATCCATTATTATGTTACGTCCTATTTGAGGACTAGACATTGGAGACATTTATTTTATTCGAGTACTATGTATCTAGAGGCTTGTACATGTGACACCAGTTCTGGGATGGTTGTAGTTTGGTTTTCCTATGATTATTTGCCATATTAGACTATTTCCTCTTCCGCTATCATTGTTATGTTTGGATCAGTAGGTGTTGGGCTGACTCGCCTTGGTGGGTTAGGTGAGTGCCATCACGCCCGAATTTTGGGTCGTGACAGAATAATAAGTAACAATTTAAATTTGTTGAATTGTACAAAATTACTTTTGACGTTTGGTATATAAATCATTTTATATCTAGGGAAAAGGGTGAAAAATATCCTTAAACTACATGAAAGGAACAAAAAATGCCCTTCATTTATAGTTTGGTCCAAAATGCCCACTAAAAATGCCCTTGTCATTGATACTTTGGTCCAAAAATGCCCTTATTATTACTAAATGGGTCAGAAATGTACTTCTTTAAATAAATATATATTTTTTCCATTTTAAACATATTGTGTTCCTAATAAAAATATTCTTTTTAAAGAATCCTTTTCTTTTTTTTCTTTTTTTTTTTAAAAAACCACATTAACTAATAAAAAATGTAAGAAAATATTTTTTTTCTTAATTTATTTTTATTAATTAAAATAGAACATTGCACTCTTGTAACAAATAATATATGTCATAAATATAAGATTATTGTAAACTCAACATTAATTTTTATTTAGGTAATGATAAAAATAGTAATTATAATAAAGCAAGAAATATTTTTATTTTTAATTTTTTTCTCAAATTGAAATAGGATAAATAATTGCTAATTAAAATTTATTAGAAAAATAATGGGTTCAAAAATAAAATAAATAATAAATTTATTTGAAAAAGAGCATTTTTCACCCATTAAATAACAATAAGGGTATTTTTGGACCAAAGTATTGACAGTAAGGGAATTGTAAGACCAAACTATAAATGAAGGGTTGTTCCTTTCATATATTTAAGGGCATTTTTGAGCCTTTTTCCTATATCTTATGAATAATTAACAACCTAAAATATTTTAAACAATTTAATGTATTTAATATAATTAAGTTTCAATTGACTCAAAAAATTTAGTTGTACAACAACAACAACAACAACATACCCTATGGAATCCCACAAGTAGGGTCTGGGGAGGGTAGAATGTACGCAAACCTTACCACTACCTCATAGAGGTAGAGAGGCTGTTTCTTGGGAACCATCATCTCAAAAATCCATAAGAAGAATGAACTAGATAACAACAACAACAACAACAACATACCCTATGGAATCCCACAAGTAGGGTCTGGGGAGGGTAGAATGTTCGCAAACCTTACCACTACCTCATAGAGGTAGAGAGGCTGTTTCTTGGGAACCATCATCTCAAAAATCCATAAGAAGAATGAACTAGATACGGAAAAACGAAAAAGAAACAGAAAGAGCGACTAATAACAAAAAGCAAATACGATGATATTAACATATATAACATGGGTAATGACAACATAAGATATAAAAGCACGACTAAACCTCCTACCCTACTATACCTCTTGGCCAGACATCACCTAACCCTACTAACCTATTAGCCTGCTACTTGAATTTGCGACCTCCATTCCTTCCTATCTAAGGTCATGTCCTCAGTGAGATCAAGTTTCACCATATCTTGTCTGATAATACTTCTTTGGTTCACCTCTACCCCTCCATATAACTCCTAAATCCAACCTCACGCACCTCCTAACAGGAGCATCGGTACTTCTTCTCTACATATGTCCGAACCATCACAGTCTCGTTTCTCTCATCTTGTCAGCTACAGGGGCCACGTCTAGCTTCTCCCGAATGGTCGTATTCTAATCTTATCACTTCTGGTATATCCACACATCCACTCCACGACTTGTATCTTATGAACATGCGAATTTTTGATTGGCCACCACTCCACCCCATACAACAAAGACGGTCTAACCACCATCTTGTAAAACTTACCTTTGAGTTTAGGTGGTATCTTCTTATCACATAATACTCTAGACAACCTCCATTTCATTCATGCTGCCCCAATACGGTGTGTGACATCATCATCGATATCACCACTACTTTGAATGATGGATCCAAGATATTTTAAATTTTCTCTCTTGGGGATAGGTTGAGTGGCAAGCCTCACATCAATGTGTTCTTTATCCCTCGCAATAGTGAACTTGCACTCTAAGTATTCTATTTTGGTCCTGCTCAGTTTTGTCACGCCCCAAAAAGAGGGGAGGTGCGATTGGCACTCGATACCATTATTGGCCGGGTATGCCACTAAACATGCTAGTTAACTAGACTAGGGACCAAAAGAAAATCAGGCAGCATAACGTTTGAAAAACTAAGCCGGGATTGTTTAGGTCATGACTTGGTCAACAACAAATCTTGTACATCAAGGTAAGTAAACCAAAACGATAAAGTACTAGCTAGCCGACAAGGCTGCAATAACAGAGGTACAGGTACACACTATATATACATGCCAATCTTATGACTGGAGATCAAAAGGTGCAAAAGAACTAACCCACAATAACATGTCCACAATAGCCTCTAAGAGAACCACTAATACCGTCGGGACAGGGCCCCAACTGTACCCAACTATACAACAAAAAGTAGGCATTCTGTGAAAGCTCCAGGAGGAAGTGGAACTTACCAACTCACAGCTGAACTAGGCTCTTAGTGGAGGGGTCGATCAGAGTCCCTATCTAAACCTGCACGCACAAGATAAAATGCAACGTCCCCAAGCAATGGGACGTCAATACGAATAAATGTGTACTGGTATTTACGGCAGAATGTAAAACCATTGATAACAGTAGTAAAAAGGGTAATAGAAATACCACTTGTAACCAACACTCAAGTAACCTTAATGGCCAACAACCAATCTCCTAGTGATCAAATATGTATGGTATGCTCGAGTATCGCATGTCGTGAATGCATATATATAGATGGAAATGCATGACATATTCAACCAAATGCTGGCAATGGTGGTCCTTTCCGGTAGCTGGCCGAAATCGCATTTGCCAACCTATGGCCATCTATACCATATATATATATATATATATATATATATATATATATATATATATATATATATATATATATATATATCTCATTTAGGAAAATAGGTCCCATACCTCCGATTATAGCTCGAAGTCCATGCATCACATGTAATGTATGATTTGAATATTGAATGTACATAGTAGGCCATAACATAAATTTAGCCAATCTTGGTTCATCGGTACACTTATTCTCATAGCATCATAATCATTGTCGTAGCATATACACCCAATTTTTGGAATCTTACATGTCTTGTTAATAAATTTGACAACTTAACTCAACATTTAGAATGAAGCCTTAACTTTTAAAATGTTCATGTAGATGCTTTACATAATGCTTATACTTGGTCCCATGTCAATTAGTAAAGGAAAGTATTTAAACAAAATTAAGTGCCTTAGTAGTTTAAATAGGAGCATTATGCTAGAGATCATTGGAAATCAACACGTTACTTGTTTAGTGCTTCAATTATATATTTTTTTTGTATGGAAAAAGGACTGATTATGAATACTACATTCCCTTCGTAATCTACATTTATTTTAATGACACTACAACAAGAAGAGAAACACCTAGAACATATGGATAGGTAGCATGGAAAATCGACAAAATGATATGTAGATATTGAGAGTTTAGTCTAAGCGAACAAATGAAATTTCGACCTGATACCATTATGAAGATAACTCAGTTGCAATTCTAATGCCTTTCATCGAAGGTCTTTCTAGCAACATAATAGTAAAATACCACATTTGAAGTTTTGGGAAACTTCCCGGATGTCGTGCTAAAAGGAGGGATGGAGCTTAGCCTTAACATACCTTCCCAACATCTGCCCAAAGTTTCTTCATGAGAGTTGTTCCTTACGTCTTAAGCTTCGCAACAACTATATATACGCAACTTAAAGACACTTATAAACAGTGCAGAATTTAGCATAATGTCCAGATTCGGCAATAGTATTTATGCGAGGAAATGTCCATAAAACTTCTTAAAAATGACCATAAAGGAACCCCAAGATTATTATCTGAACACACCAGCTGCAAACCAAGAATAACCAGTAGGAACACCACTCTTTTACGCCTAAAAAGAGCCCCAAACACAACTAACAGGAGGGGAAAACAATTGCAAAGTGTAAGACATGAATTTCTAGGCACGGGGACGAATTTTAATGGTGGAAACGTAAAAAACTTACCCAAATCACCTTGGTACCTTGAGGGAACTTTTTCTTCAGTTTATATGTTGTTTGGGATAAAATTAAACCGATTTGAGATTTAAAAAGCTCAAATTAGCCGACATCTAGGTGGATTGACCCGACCCGACCCATGACCCAATTTCCTGCTTGGGCTGTGATAGTAAAACTGTCATAACTTTTTATTTTGAGGTCGATTTGATGCGCGATTTTATGCGTTGCAAACTAGACTCATATATCTCCAATCTGATAGGCGATAGGCCTTCTAACGTCTTCTATTTTGGGAGATATGGACTGATACATTTGACCCAAATTTAAGAAGGATTTCTTAAAGAAACTTACGGTAGCTTTGGCCAACCTTTTGTTTTGCAACTTTCTTGATTCCAAAACTTAATATATGACCTTTGTGCTATTAAAATAACCTTTTAAAAAATCCATTATTAGAAAATTATACAGTTTTAGTCCCATCCGGAATGTGAAACCTAATTTAAACCTTCCGAAAAGGGCGAGGTGCCACTCGAGCCATTTCTTTAATCCCGAATGTGTATTTAGGGTATTCCTTTGGATTAAAACTTTAGGTCCTTGACATTACCACTTATTAGCAGCCTTACTATCCTTAGGTTCTACCCGAAATCATATATGTCTTATATGACATGCCACTCTATGTATATATATGGAAGACGAGAAACACGGGGCCTCACAAGTTTGAACCCTTTGGATTCCAAAGCATGTCTCCAAACCTCCAATCTACCATTAACTTTAGCCCGAGTCTCATCAATAAATACTATGTCATCTGAAAATAGCATACACCATTGAACTTCCTCCTCAATAGACCATGTCAGCTCATCCATCACCAAGACAAATAGAAAAGGACTCGACGCAGATCCTTGATGAAGTCCCATCTCAACAGAAAATTACTCTGAGTCTCCTTCCACCATTCTTACCCAAGTTTTGACTCTGTTGTACATATATTTTATCACCCTATTATACACCATTGGAACACCTTTGTCACGCCCCAGGAGGGTACCCTTGGCATGGCCGACACTCAGAGGCTATTGCTAGTCCCCAAGCGAACTACTTAGCCTCATCACATCATTCAATCAATAAACTCTACAGAATGGCGGAAAGTATAAGTAAGAAAATGGGCACATCTCATCTAAAGTCTCAAAAGAATATATATAATAATGAAGGCTAGTAGAAAGAACTAGCGAGTCTCAACATCAACACTCAACCATCGTCTATGAAGCCTCTATTACTACTCATGTGGTGCCAATGACAGACCCATGGCTACCCAAAATCAAAATAAAGAAATAGCCCAACCTCTAACTCTAAAGCAAGATGAATAAATCATGGTGGATCCTCCGAAATAGGGAAGGCTCACCAAATCAGCTACAAATCTCGGATTTTCAATGGAGTGCCTGTTGGTGATCTCTAGTACCTGCCTCCACATCATAAAATGATGCAGTCCAGAGTGGACATCAGTACTTGGAATGTACTGGCATGTAAAATAGCTGAGTGAAACAGAAACCGATACAGAAATATGGAAACAATATCAACTCAAAATAAACATCAAATCACATCAAATAGTCAAATGTCCATCTATGAAAGAATCAAGAGTAGACAAATGACACATCAATAACTCAAACTCATCAATAGTCTCAAACTCATCTCAGAGGAGCTCACCTCCTCTCCTCTCATCTCAAATGTCCCTCTTTCGGTTCTCGATACTCCTCTCATGACTTAATGCTCATAAAACCTCCATCTCAATTATCAACCAATCTCATAGGGACTCGAACCCCATCAATGATCGGTATTTCATAGGGACTTTAGCCCTTTTATCAATAATCTCATAGGGTCCTTGACCCTCTCATCAACCTTCTCATCAGTGACTCAATATTTATAAAAATCATTAGGGAGCAAGTGGATAGACACATAGGTAGAGTTTATTTATAGAGACTCACAAGATAATCAAATTATGTCATCTCATCATCATTCTCATCACAATCAACAATCTCAACTCAAGGCTCTAGACTCAATTCTCAAGTTCAATATGCCTGCTTCTCAAATTAGTCATGTAGGATTATGCAAATTCTCATGAAAATATTTGATTTAGGAAAACAAAGAGTATGATGATCATCAACATCGAAAACATGTAATTTCAAATCAATTTTTCAAAAAACACCATCAAGAAATCATGCATGTAGAGTCTTCAATCATCAACTCCTCTATGACCTCTATGGGGCACATGAGAGAATAATCCCATGTTTTAGTTTAGCCTTAAATACCTGGGATGCAACTATCAACCAAGACGTCAGGGATCTCTTCATGAATCTCTCAACTCAAGCTCTTCTTTTCTCTCCTCAAGCCCTAGTCTTGGTAAAGTATTGGGATAGGAATTAGAATGGGGGTTGCAGAACCTTTTTATATCAAAACGTCCTTATTATATCATGTATAGAGTTTAGGAGGGGTGGAGAATTGACCGGAATACCCCTCATAATAATTTAGAAATTCTCAACTCGGAAAAGACCCAGTCCGCGACGCGGACTGGTCGCGTACTATGTATTTTCAGAAAAAGGTTTTTGAATGAGTTTTCTCCATCTCGTTGAAAATTTAAAAAGAATATAAGTGTTGGTCCGCGATGGGTGCGTGACGCGCCCCTGTCCTGTACTAACACTGTTTTGCTCTTCGGATCAAAAAATTACCTTTTGATCGGGTTGCTCTAAAAATCGACCAAGATCATTTCCCCATTCAATTTTCGTGTTGATCACAAATCCAGCCTCAAATTTGCCATACGAGCATCGGAAGATACATTACGCGCATACCCTCTCTCTAGGGATATTTTGGTAATTTTATCGGGCGTTACATCATCTCCCCCTTGTGATCATTTGTCCTCAAATTATGAGTAAAGGTGGATATCAAGGCACGAATAAACTTGAGACTCATCTCAAAATTCAACTGAATCAATCGTACCCTCGCCTCTTTCTCGACCTCAATCAATACCACTCAGATTTACGAATAGAAAGTCACATCGAGAATAGATATATCTGTTTAGTGAAGTGTAAGGAATTTACCTTCAACACTATTATCATTTAGCACGAATAGGTGCGGCTATTTTACCTTCATCTCTTCCTTATCTTCCCATGTGGCTTCCTCAACGAATTGATTCCTCCACAGGACTTTGACTGAGACTATCTCTTTGTTCCTCAACTTACAAATCTGAAGGTCACGAATTTGAACCAGAACCTCTTCGTAAGATAGACTATCTTTCACTCCAATGCTATCAACAAGGATCACCGAGGTAGGGTCTCCCAAGTATTTCTTCCGCATCGATACATGGAATATTGGATGGACTCCATCTAACTCAGAAGGCAACTCTAACTCATAGGCAACCTTCCCAATCCTCTTTATAATCTGATATGGTCCAACAAAACGTGGACTTAACTTTTCTTTCTTTCCAAATCTTAGAATGCCCTTCATAGGTGACACTTTCAAATACACCCAATCATCTACCTCGAACTCTAGGTCTCTTCTCCTCGCGTCGATATAAGATTTTTGGCGACTCTGGGTAGTCTTTAACCTTTCTCTAATGACCTTGTCCTTCTCCATCGATTGGTGAACAAGATGAGGCCCAATCAACTCCGCTTCTCCAACCTCAAACTATCCAATTGGTGATCTATATCTCTTCCCATACAAGGCTTCGTAAGGGGCCATTTGAGTGCTTGCATGATAACTATTGTTATATGCAAATTCAATCAATGGTAGGTGATCATCCCAATTTCCCTTGAAGTCAAGAACACAAGCTCTCAACATGTCCTCAAGTGTTTGAATTGTACGCTCTGCCTGACCATCTGTTTGTGGATGAAAAGGCTGTGCTCAGGTTCACCTTAGTACCTAATCCTTCTGGAACGATCTCCAAAATTGGGAGGTAAATTGAGCTCCTCTGTCCGAGATGATGGACAAGAGAACCCCATGCAACCTCACAATCTCCTGGATGTACAACTTGGCGTACTCCTCCGCAGTTTTTGTTGTCTTAACTTCCAAGAAGTGAGCCGATTTAGTCATTCTATCCACGATCATCCATATCAAATCATGTTGTTTTCGGGACTTTGGAAGATCGGTAACAACGTCCATATTAATCATCTCCCACTTCCATTTCGGAATCTCAAAGTTCTGAGCCAATCCACATGGCCTGTGATGCTCAACTTTCACTTGCTGGCAATTCGGGCACTTCGAAACAAATTCCGCAATGTCCCTCTTCATTCCACTCCACCAATAGACTTCTCTCAAGTCGTGGTACATCTTGGTAGAGCCTGGATGAATGGAATACCTAGTGTTGTGGGCTTCTTCTATGATTCTGTCTCGAATGCCATCTACATTTGGGACACACAACCTACTTTGGTATCTCAAGACTCCATCTCCCCCTTTGGAGAAGACCATCACTTTCTGTTTGTGGAAAACCTCCTTCAATTGGAGTATGACAGAATCTTGGTCTTGCTTCTCCTTCACCTCCACCACTAAGGATGAAGGAGACCCATTCTGAACATTAACTCCTCCTTCATTATTCTTCTCAAGTTGAACTCCCAACTGAGCTAATCGATGCACGTCCTTGGCTAACTCCTTCTTTCCTTCCTCTTCATGGGTTGTGCTACCCATTGATAACCTGCTAAGAGCGTAAAAAACAATGTTAACTCTACCTGGGTGGTAGTGAATGCTCATGTCATAATCTTTGAGCAATTCCAACCATCTCTTCTATCGCAAGTTGAGTTCTTTCTGACTGAAAACATACTGCAAGCTCTTGTGGTCAGTGAACACATCCACATGCACTCCATACAAGTAGAGGCGCTAGATTTTAAGTGCAAATACTACTGCTGCCAACTCGAGATCATGGGTTGGATAGTTCCTCTCATGAACCTTGAGTTGCCTGGAAGCATAGACTATCACCTTCCCTCTCTGCATTAGTATGCATCCAATCCAACCCTCGAGGCATCACAATAAATGACAAAGTCCTCTGTTCCATCGGGTAAGGTTAGGACCGGTGCAGTAGTCAACTTCGTCTTCAACTCTTGAAAATTCTTCTTGCACTCATCAGACCACTGAAATTTGACCTTCTTCTAAGTTAGCTTAGTCAATGGTGCGGATAGCGAAGAAAATCCCTCAACGAACCGGCGGTAGTAGCCTACCAACCCTAAGAAACTTCTTATGTCAGTCAGAGTGGTTGGCCTAGGCCAGTTCTTAACCGCTTCAATCTTCTGGGCATCCACTCGAATACCATCGCCAGAAACAACATGGCCTAGGAAGGCCGTTGACTTAAGCCAGAACTCACACTTTGAGAATTTCGCATACAACTTATGGTCCTTAAGAGTTTGAAGGACAACTCTGAGGTGGTTAGCATGCTCCTCCTCACTTCTCGAATACACCAAAATATCATCGATGAACACATCACAAACATATCAAGATATTGTCTGAATACTCTATTTATCAAGTCCATAAAGGCGGTGGGTGTATTCATCAGCCCAAAGGACATGACCAAGAACTCAAAATGGCCATATCTAGTCCTAAAGGCTATTTTAGGAATGTCACGTTCCCTCACCTTCAACTGGTGGTAGCCAGATCTAAGGTCTATCTTGGAGAAACAAGAGGCGCCCTGAAGTTGGTCAAGCAAATCATCTATCCTTGGGAGAGGATACTCGTTCTTTATCGTGACCTTGTTTAGTTGCCTATAATCAATACACATTCTGAGGGACCCATCTTTCTTTTGCACAAATAGGACAGGAGCACCCCAAGGTGAAACACATGGCCTAATGAAGCCCTTCTCTAGCAAATTTTTCAGTTACTCTTTCAACTCTTTCAACTCAGCAGGGGCCATTCTATAGGTGGAATAGAAATAGGCTGGGTCTCAGGTGGAATATCAATCCCAAAGTCAATCTCTCTATCAGGAGGGACTCCAGAAAAATCATCAGGAACTACTTCAGGAAACTCATTAACAATCGAAACTGACTCAAGAGTTGGGGACTCAACATCACCAAATTTCACTCGCCTAAGGTGATAGAGATACAACCTTTGGAAATCAATTTTTTGGCTCTAAGATATGAGATAAATTTTCCTCTAGGTGCAACAGAATCACCCTTCCACTCTAGAACTGGTTCATTCAGGAATTTGAATTTAATGGTTCGGGATCTACAATGAATAGAGGCATAACAGGCGTGAAGCCAATCCATGCCAAGAATCAAATCAAAATTAACCATCTCCAACTCAATCAAATCAATGAGAGTATCCCAATGATGGATGGACATTACATAAGCTCTATAAATTCTCTCAGCTCGAATAGACTCACCCACTAGAGTAGAAACATCAAAGGGTTCAAGAAGACTCTCAGGGGTCCTATCAAATCTACTGGCCACATAAGGAGATACAAACGACAATGTGGCACCTGGATCTATCAAAACATAACAATCAAAAGTGAAGACTTGAATCATACCCGTCGCCACGTCGGGGGAGTTCTCCTGATCTTGGCGACTACCCATGGCATACAAGCGGTTTGTTGCCCCGCCTGTGCCTGACATAGTGGCCCTCTGGGTTTCTCTAACTGGTGGAGCTGGTGTAGTGGACTGAGCCTGGTCGACCCGCTTTGGACACTCTCTCTTGTAGTGACCCGCTTGGCCACATCCATAGCGCACATCATTCTCATCACGGCACCTTTCCAAGTGCAACTTGCCACACTATCACACGACGGCTTACCCTATGAACCTTGAGCCACACTGGCTTGTGACTGGGATCCATGGGTTCGAACATTCTGAAATCTTTGATCATACCTGCCTCTAGGCACAGGTGCACTAGCAGATGATGGTGCTGGAAATCGATTACCATTGCCTTTCCTTCCAGCCTCATGAATGGATGTCTTAGCCCTCTTACGCTTGAACTCTTCCTTGTCATGCTGTCTCTCCTCATCAGCTTGTTGCACAAATGTCATCAATTGCCCGATGTCCATATCACTCACAAGCATGGCTCCTCTCCCATCTCTTTTGGGTCCTTTATTCAACCCATCAACATACATCCCCATCCTCCCCCTCATGTCAGCAACCATGTACGGAGCATAGTGAGATAGTTGCGTGAACTTCAAACCATACTCTTGCACAACTATAGAGCCCTGTCTTAGATTCAGGAACTCCCTCACCTTAGATTCTCTTTTCTCTCTTAGGATAAAATGTCCCAAGAAGGCCTCCTCAAACACTGCCCAAGTCAAACATGGGGCATATTCCCTTCTACCCTTTTTCCACTGGTCGAACCACAGTCTGGCCACACCCTTGAGCTGGTACGCAGCCAGTTCAACCCTATCAACATCAGTCACGTGCATCACTTGGAACACCTTCTCAAGCTCCTCCACGCAGTTCTCAGGATCTTCAGTAGATGTAGACCCCGTGAACTCGAGCGGATTCATCCTCAGAAATTCCCAAACTCTAGAGGTGTCATGAGGATCTGGTCTACCCGCTCCTTATCTTACAACAGGTGCTGCGACAGCCTGGGCTATAGCTCGAATAGCCTGGCGTAGCTCAGCATTGGAGACCTCATCTTGAGGGGGTTGCTCAACAGGGACAGCCTGATCCATGAGCTCCTCGGGTACTTGAGTCTCAAGTGGATTAATAGCTTGCCTGGAAGGACGTCCCCTTCCTCTGATAACTCTTCTAGGAGGCATGTGATCAATACTGTACGCGTAAAGCACGAATTAGAAGAGAGTTTTCATAGAATTTAACTCCATCGCATAAGTTCGAGTAAGAAGAAAAGTGTCATAATTCTTAATGTCCTATAGCCTCCTACTTATGAAATGTGGTTGACAACACACCCATAAACAAGACTCTACTAGACACGGCTTCATAGACTCCCTAAGACACTTGAAATCTATGCTCTGATACCAAGTTTGTCACGCCCGGGGAGGTAACCTTGGCGTGGCTGGAACTTAGAGACTATTGATAGTCCCCAAGTGAACCACTTAGCCTCATCACATCATTCAATCAACAAACTCTACTGAACAACGAACAGTATAAGTAAGTAAATGGGCACATCTTATTATAGATGGTGGGCCACATGCTAGAGAAGAGGATAAATATAATTTTGATAGACGAAGGGTCTGGGGTCAACATCTACCCATCCACACATTGAAAGGGCTTGGCATCACAACTGAAAAGCTTAGCAAAAGCCGTTTGTTGATACAAGGATTCAATCACGGGGGCAGAGGTCTATAGGCTCGATTAAGCTAGATATTCATATGGACGATTTGCGATCAAGTGCATGGATGCATGAAGTCAGCTTACTTCCTACTAGTTAAATGACTTATGGTGCCCAAGATTATGCCAAGTTGTACATTCATGAGTTGGTTAGATTGGATAGGGTTCCATTGGCCATTATTTTGGTTCATGGTGCTTAATTTACTTTGCACTTTTGGAGGTCCTTTCAAAAGGGAGTTGGTACTAAAGTCAAGCTTAGCATGTTGTACCACCCACAAACTGATGGTTAAGCCGAGCGAAATATTCAAACTCTTGAGGATATGCTTAGGGATTGTGTCTTGGAGTTTAAAGGAAGTGGGGATGAGCATCTTCCACTCATAGTTTTGGCTTATAACAACAACTATCATTCCATCATTGGAATGACTCCTTCTGAAGCTCTATATAGGAGGCATTTTAGATCAGCGGTTGGGCAGTTTGAAGTGGGGGAGATGGCTTTATTAAGTCTGATTGGTTATGAAAGGTTTAGAGAAGGTAAGGATGATTAGGGAAAGATTGAAGATGACCCAAAGTCAATAAAAGTCTTATGCCGACACTAAGAGGAGAGACCTCGAATTTGAAGTTAGCGATTTGGTGTACTTGATGGTTTCACCGGTGAAAGTGTAGTCTGATTTGGCAAGAAGGGAAAGTTAAGTCCTAGGTATGTAGGACCTTTCCAAATCTTGAGATGTGTTAGTAAAGTTGCATACGAATTGGAGTTTCCTATGGAAATGAGCATGATTTATCCAGTCTCCATGTTAAGAAAGTGTATTAGAGACCCTAACTCCATTGTGCCCTTAGAGGTGGTTAGTGTTGAAGAGATTTTTTCTTATGAGGAAGTTCCAGTAGAAATCTTGGATAGTGTAATACCCCACCTATGGGGAGTATATAAGGTTTAGGAAAGTAAGCCTTAGAAAAATTTGAACTTTGAGATTATGCGAAGGGGTTTATAACCCGTAAGATGAAGTATGGCTCATGAAGTGGGTTCATGGAACCTGGCAGACTTGGTGAAATTTGAGGATCTTCTAAAGTTCAATCTACAACTCATCGGCCGACCCGTAAAGTCCACTACAAATCGTAGACCGTGTTGTAGAAAGAGAATTAAAGAAGGGGTCTCTGAGAGTCTATAAGACAAAATACCATCTATGGCTCGTAGAACGATTTACGAGTCGTAGATCATGTCGTAGAGGGAGGACCAGAGAAAAACGGGTTTCTAAAGTTTGGAAAAGGGCCATCAGACAAAACGCCATCTACAACTTGAAGAATGGTCTACGACCCATAAATGGGGTCTCATAGACTTGTCCAGTCAGTTTTTAAACGGGGGAAATTTGACATTTTTAATTTGTTAAACGCTAAGATACATCGTTTTATTCCTCAAAGGACCCCTTATCAGCTCTTTCCAACCCTAGTTTACCTCAATCCTCCTCACTCAAAATACTGTTAAGTCTTAAAAACTCTCTAAAGCTCCCTCCAGGAATTCAAGCAAGAAAGCAAGCTAGGGTTTCGAATTCTTCACACTAGAATCAGATTTTTGTCCATTGAATCATCAAGGTATGTGGGTTTTGATTGTGAGGACCTTCCTGTCATACGCTCAACCATTTATCCCCCAAGTCTTTTTCCAAGTTATGGGTATTTATAAAGATTTTATGAACTTTTGCATGATATGACTATGAAGAAAAGTATGATGATGTTATGATGAGCATTATGTTATTTGTTCTTGTATTATATTATGAAATGACAATTCATGGGAAATACATGATTTAAGATGAGGGCTTAATGATGCCCTAACTATGCTTTGCTAAGATAAGGTGGGCTATTTTGCATGAATAGAAAAGGGGAGTTTTTGCTACTCTCCTCATGCCTAAAGGTGTTATTCTTGCATGGTTTTGAACATTAATACATGCACACCATATTTTAATCAATCATGAATCAAGCTTCTTATGTTGACAAAGACTTTATGGCAAGATATGTGGTTTACGAATGATATAGATTGTGAAGGGCTATTATGTATGCTATGAATTATGAGAATGTTTGAAAGCTATGAAAAGTTGTGAAGGCCCATCTTTTATATGATGAAGCTTTGGTTTAAATGAGCTACTCTTCGAACTATAAGGATATTACAATGCTTTGCATATTATGATAATAATAATCATTGGAGTATTCCTTGGGATTGTGACCTAGCAATGAGCGGATCTTGGTAAATAACTATTGTCCCATAAATATGTTGCCACCATTGGTTTGAAATTAGGCTAATGGATCTATATAGCTTAAATTACATGATTGACTAAAATGGGAGATGTTCCGATACGACACATGTGAATCATCTGCCGTTATGGGTAATGTGCCCGTAAGGTTAATAAGATATGAATACCAAAATGGGCAATGTTCCTGTAAGGTAATTTTGAAGCATTCTCTAAAATGGGTAATTTTCCCATAAGGTGAGTGTGAGGCATTCTGTGAAATAGGTAATGTTCCCGTAAAGTGAGTGTGCGGCCTACCTCGACATGGTAGGCCACTCCTAATCCGATGTGGAATAAACATCAGGATTCCAAGTCATAGCTCACTTGGTCTAATATGTTGGTTATAGTCCCTTCCCATCTATGTATAATATGCTATGTAATTTGATGATTCATTCTTACATAATTTGACCATGGCATTGAGCATGCATGACATATTGAACTGACATTCGTTGACTACGATTATGCATATCGTTAAATATGGTTTATGTCCTTATTGCATTCACACCCCACATACTTAGTACATTCCAAGTAATAACACATACCTTTTGCCTGCATGATCTAACTATGCAGGAATCGGAGCCCCTTACCATCCTCCTCCTCCACGTGGCTAGACATTTCGATTGGAGATTTGCTTGGTGAGTCCTCCACATCCGGGGAAAAAATTCCACTTACTTTCTTGCCTTGTTTAGACTAAGCTATTTTTGGATACTATCTTTGAGGGTGATCCCAGGAGATGTCTTGGCCCTGACCTATTCTTAATTTAGAGGTGTCGTTGGATATTGTGATGGTTATGTATTATCGAGTTTGACTCCTTATACTTTTGTGTTATGATAAACATCCCTTAGACCCGCGTTTCCCCTTTTGTTAAATGCTTGTGTATGATGATGAGATGGAAGTCCTAAACCTCTAATCACCTCGTAGCGTAAGACATACTTACCCGCCCTTTAGGAATTATGTACTATATAATTCATGCACATCCTCTTCCCTACATTATCCCCATAGCGTGAGTCTAAAGTCCTGCTTCCCTTAGATATTATGTGTTATGTGCTTCATTGTTTTTTATATGCTTCCACAAACCAAGGATGTGATTATATGCTTATGAGACTTGTTTGGGACTCCACTCGAGTTTCCATTTGCCGTGTTGTGTCTAAGCCCAAGGCTTAGGTCATGACAAGCTTGGTACCAAAGGACCAGGATAGTAAATGGTCCTTGGAAATCCAACACACCGCGTCAAGTAGAGGCTTGCTCATGGTTGTGAAGCACGACACAACTATGAGTGCGTGGGTATGAGGCGTTTTAAGAAATTGTTCAGTTCTTCGTACTCTATTTTGTGCTCTTGATTTAACATAAGGTTTCTTACATCTTACAAGCAACCTTTTTGCTCTTTAGATTATGTCACCGAGACACACGACACAAAGAGCTCCTACTTTTAAGGATGAACCGGCCTCACAAGTTTCTTAAGCGGAAGGAGAACGGGTCACCCATGTTGAGTACCAGAATGTGGTCACCCTCTTGGTAAGGGTCGTGGCCAATCAGGGGGCTCAAGCTTTTCATGCTCCTACACCGGCCTCAATGGTAAGGGATTTCACAAGAATAAATCCCCCGAAGTTCCATGGCTCAAAGGTAGAGGATGACCCCCAAGAATTTATTGATAAAGTATATAAAGTTTTGGCTATCATGGGGATAAGTTCGGAGGAGAAAGCGGAACTAGCAGCCTACAAACTCAAGGGCCTTGCGCAAATATGGTGTAATCAATGGAAGATGGAGAGAGCGGATGATGAACCTATTCAATAGGAGGAATTCAAAGTTGCTTTCCTTGATCGCTTCTTCCCAATTGAGCTAAAGGAAGCAAAGTTGACGGAGTTCGTGAATCTTTGGCAAGGTTCCATGAGCGTGAGGGAGTATTCCCTTAAGTTCAACAACCTCTCTAAGTTTGTCCCTCATTTGGTTGTCGACCCTCGGGCAAGGCACAAGTTTGTGTTGTGTGTGTCCGACTTGATCAATAAAGAGTGCCAAGCTACCATGCTCATTGGGGACATGGATGTATTGCGGGTTATGACATACGCCAAACAACATGAAGGTGTGAAACTTAGAAAGAGAAGAATGGGGGAGTCCAAGAGGGTTCGACTTGATGGTGGATTCCAAGGTGCTAAAGGTGGCTATTTTCATCAAGGCCACAAATTTCACGGCCAAGGATCCTCCAATGCCCAAGGCCAAAGGTTTGAAAATGATAGGGTTCCTAACCTAAAGGCTCAAGGTGGTAATGGTGGTCAAATTGCTCTTGGATGTGGAAAGTATGGCAAGAACCATAGAGGTAGATATTACAGGGATATTGGTGCTTACTTCAGGTGTGGCAAAATAGGCCACAAGGTGGTACATTGTCCAAACAAGGGTAGGGGTGGCCGTCCGCAAGGACAAGGTGCTCATGGTGATCAAAGGGCACAAGTTGGACAATAAGGAGGTGCTCCTCGACACAACCGGTTCTATGCTCTTCATGGGAGACAAGGGGTTGATAAGGCACCCAATATTGTTACCGGTAAAGATTTGCAATCTTGA
Source organism: Solanum rostratum (assembly GCA_029948455.1). Classification (NCBI taxonomy): domain Eukaryota; kingdom Viridiplantae; phylum Streptophyta; class Magnoliopsida; order Solanales; family Solanaceae; genus Solanum; species Solanum rostratum. Next base: position 42,207,845 of record CM057056.1, read on the forward strand.
TGCTTATGCTTTATTAGACCCGGGTGCCATTCTTTCTTTCATAACTCCATTTATTGGTAATCGTCTCCATGTGTGTCTCGAGTTGTTAGGTGAACCCTTTGAGGTGTCCACTCCCCTCGGTGAGTCCATTCTTGCTAAAAGAGTCTATAAGGGTTGTCCCATGTCTATATTGCATAGGATTTTTCCTTGTGATTTTGTTAAACTCGACATGGTAGATTTTGGCATCATTCTTGGGATGGATTGGTTACATGGATATCATGCTACTATTGATTGTAAAACTCGTAAGGTTAAATTTCAAATCCCAAATGAACCTGCCTTTGAATGGGAAGGTCGTGATTCAGTTATCAAAGGTACATTCATCTCTTATCTTAAGGCACAAAAGTTGATTTTCGAAGGCTATATCTATCATCTTGTGTGGGTTGGGGATGTCGAGTCTAGTGTCCCTCCTATTGTGTCTGTCCCAATTTTCAATGAGTTTCTTGATGTCTTCCCCTATGAACTTCTTGATGTCCCTCCTAAAATGGAGATAGATTTTGGTATAGATCTTTTCCCTGATACCCGACCTATTTCCATCCCTTCCTATTGGGTGGTCCCGATGGAGTTGAAGGAATCAAAGAAGATATTAAAAGATTTGTTAGAAAAAGAGTTCATAAGGCCAAACAAGTGACCTTAGGTTGCACCGGTGTTGTTTGTGAGAAAGAAGGATGGTTCACTTAAAATGTGCATCGACTACCGACAACTCAACAAGGTCACCATAAAGAACAAGTATCCATTGCAAGGATTGATGACCTATTTGATCAATTACAAGGGGCTAGGCACTTCTCAAAGATTGGGGTATCATCAATTGAGGGTAAGGGAGTGTTATATTCCCAAAATGGCTTTCTGGACTAGGTATGGGCATTTTGAGTTCATGGTGATGTCCTTCGGCCTAACTAATGCTCCGACAATATTTATGGATCTCATGAATAGGGTCTTTAAACCTTACCTTAATATGTTTGTTGTGGTATTTATTGATGGCATATTGATTTATTCTCAGAATGAAGAGGAGCACACAAATCATTTCAGGATAATTTTGCAAACATTGAGGGAAGAAAAGCTCTTTGCTAAGTTCGACAAATGTGAGTTTTGGTTAAAGGAAGTTGCATTCTTGGGTCATGTGGCGTTGTGTAAAGTCCCAGATTTTTCGAGTGGCGTTTTTCAAATCTCTTGGAATTGTCCCAAGTGAAATTCCAGGCACCACTCCACGAAAGGCTCACACAGGCCCTGTGAAGCCACACGGACCGTGTGGCCTCCCGTGAAGGGACACTTGGTCCAGTTCACGGTAGGAGCAACTTTGAGACGAAAGGGAATTTTGGCCAAGTGAGGGAACACAACCACTCACATGGTCCGTGTGATGTGTCACGGACCGTGTGATCTCTGTGTAACTCACTACGTAAAATTATTCTAAGTACGGAAGTACCATCTCGTAACATTGTCATGTGAAAAATTATTTGAACTGCCATCACAGGTCGATGTCACGACCCATGTGGAGTCACATGGACCGTGTAGTCGTCCATGTGGTACCCCTTAGCTCCATGTGAATTCCCTCTATGAAATTCTGAGTATTGGATCACGGCCACTGTTCACGGTCTGTGTGACGTTTCACGGACCGTGTGGACCTGATGGTTCCAGTTTTGGCTCATTTTATTAATGGCGTTTATGTAATTTCAGTTTATTTTAATTATGCATTATGACCTTTTACCTATTCTAAACCCCTAATTCAGCTGATATCCCCTCCCCTCTTGATTAATTCTCCTAAAACCTTCTACCCCTCATAAGATTACGTCCCTATTCCCCTCTACTCTCCCCTCTCAAGGATCAAAGTTAGGGTTCTATTGGAGTCCAATTCAAGCTAAGTTCATCCCTCAAATTTAGCTCCTCAATCAAGGTATGTGGGAATAATTCTTTGTCCCTATCAACCAAGAAGACCCAAAGATCTTTCAATCTATTTTATGAATTCGGTTTACTTTAAATAAGAGATTTCATTACTTGATTTTATTAAATCTAATTTGTGTTTGGGGTGTATTTTACCTATGATTTCAATTCACTTTGATCACTATTAGAATGATTTACATTGAGTTATAAAGTGTAAACATGCATATCCCCTTTAAAGTTGATTCATGCATGGGTGATCTATATTACGATTTACATGTGGATTTTATTATGGATTTACTCAATTTTATATTGTGATATTGATTTTAACTTGAATCTTGGTTACCCATGCTTTCCTCACATCATGCATTGCATCGCATTCATGAGCATTTATATATGGACATTATGAAGTGGGTTCAGCCCAACTATATTTTCTGAAATGATTATGATATGATTCTGATAAGATATTGGTTATGACAAGAAGGTGATCACAAACATGTCAATGATTCTGGCTCATTGAGCATTCTGGGTGCTTGCACCACTCTGTATATGTGAATGAGCTATTCCCTGCATGAGCATTACAATTATGATCTATGATTTGGCATTTGAGCCTAAATATGTATTGAATCGTCCGAAATGAGCATTGTATCTCCTGAAAGCACATATATCACTACCAAAAATTTGATCTATTGGGATGGTTTAAATACCATCGCTAAAGATCAGAAAACCCTCACCATAACCTATGACCATGGTTTAGCTAGGCACCCCAACTGATTGCGTAGCAATAGCTCTACTGCCATGGTTCTTTCCCACAATTGTTTCAATCGTCGTAATAGATACCTTATTATGATGGTTTTCTTTATAATTAATTGGCTACAGTTAGTACTATATTAGTACGGGTATCAACCATCGCAATATAATTTATAGCACGGTTCCGTTAGCTGTAGCGGTAGAGCTTATAACATATCGCAGTAGAGCTTATAACACAGTTGTTATACTCATCGCAGTAGATCCTATAAACACATTCGGATTAATCGTTTCCATAGATACTCTTATTGGCACGATTTTGTAACCGTCGCAGTAGAATGTATAAAAGTTGGATCAATTGTTGAGATACTCTTATTGCCTATAACTATAATGCTCTTAATATTGAGTAGTGACAATAATTTTATAATAGAAAATGTAGAAACTTTATATTACTAAAATGAGAAGAAACTTTACATTACTAAAATACTAATTCAAGATCGATCCATAGTGTTGGTAATAGCGATAAAAGCAAAACAAACGTACATAAGTATGTTTTAACTATTACAAAAAGGTGAGAGTACGTGCACCACATTATTTTCAATCTTCAAAAATAAAGAATTTTTGAAACATAGCTAGGTAAAGTGAGAAATCCAATTCAGTTCCTAGCAAAGCACATTGTGTAGGTGAAGTCAGCCGCACGCAACACTTTCATCCACATCTTCAATTCCATCATCACCTACATACAATAAATGAAAATACAAAATAATGTGGTAATTTTTTAGCAAAAGCTTAATGTAACAAATAATAATATAAGCTAGGTTCCATGACATGATGTGACAAATATAAACCATAGAGATAAGCTAACCAATAATAAGATAAAGGTCATAGAAGAAAATCTATCACCAGACAAAACAAGAGAAAGATTCAGCAGCCTTAGTGCTATCTGATCCCTGCTGCAAATATGTATACTTAGCTCTCCTCCAATATGGAAATTAATCCACATGACCCCTTTTATTTTACAACTTAGAATATAAGCAGGTTTCCATTCCTAGCCACATCAATTTCCAGAAGATTAAAGTAGAATATAAATAGGTTGAGTTATAGACCATTTCAACTACATTTGTCGATGGTATATTTCCAGAAGATGAGTCAAAACAATCAGAAAATAGAGGGACTGCTACTGGCTTAATTATTATTTCCAGAACATGTTGGTATTTCTAGAACATGAGTCAAAACAACAAGCATCCACTTCACAATAGAATAAATAAAGTAGAACTGGAAAAAGTTTCAAACAAAATTGGAAAAAGTTTCAAACAGAATAAATAAAGTAGAACATAAGGGACACCGATATCGGGGGAGGGAAAAAGTTACCTGCAGGGAGGGAATGACAATTTAATTAGTGCTAATGAAATTAGTGTTTTACTAACACTAGAAAAATTTAAGAGAAATGAACCATTTAAGAATATGGGAAAATCACTCAAATATAAAGGTTTCTATGTGTTTGTTTGAGTAATGAAGGTAGTTAGGAAGTGAAGATACCTACAATCGTGGAGAATAAATAGAGGGGCTAAACGGTTGGTTTGGGAGTTAGAATAAAAGGTCCAATATTAAATTAAGCTGACCAACTGATAAAGTTTCTCCAACTATTGCTTGGGACCATAAAGATGTATATCGTTCACTTCTACTTGTTTATTATATCAGAAGTCTTTAGCATATTCCAAGATGCAAAAGGAAAATTCAAGGAATCTCTTAGCAATGACATCAAGGGTCACAATAGAAAAGCAAAGAAGAAGAAGAAGAATCAGAAGAAGAAAAAGAAGAAGAAGAAATCGTCGAAACAGAAAATTAGTAATACTAACCTTGTCCGACCGCTTGTGCAGAAGCAGCTTCTCTTTGTGATGGAACAGACAGTGCTGCAAGTATGTTAGGGTCAATTTATCCTGCATGCTGTAGTTGTGCAATTACATCGACAATAACTTCTTATCTCATAGTTCTCTTTTGTTCCTCCATTTGTTTCTCCATTTTTTGGATCCTTTCTTCCATTTGTTTTACTACACCATTTGTCGTATTTAAAGTTGGTTCAGAATTGCCAACTATTTTCTTCAAAGTAGTATTTGTAACCTCCGCTCCATATAGTCTTAGACGTCCAGGGTGTTCAGGACCTATGACTGCTGAAAATGAATCAACAGACTAGCCATTTGCACTCGTTTGTGCTTCAAGTTCCTCCATTTCAGCCTAACAAAGCATATCCAACAGTCAGAGTCTTGTATATAATTCTAAATAAAGAATGAATCTCATTGTAAATCTATTTATATACAATATCTATACAATTTTACTAGTAGTATTTTCATAGGAGGCCTTGTACACACGGTTAGGATTCCTCGTTCTTGTGACCACAAAGAGCTCCTTAGATGATACAATTTTTTTAACTTTTTCCTAGTCACAAGAGAATTGATATAAGAAATTACTTAAGTGACAGATTAATACTAGATATTAAATAAGAAAACACACCAATCTATTATGAATTACAACAAAACTCTTTTTGTTGGTAGTGTGTGGATTCATCAACTTTTTTTGATTCTTAGTATTTGTTTCTGACATCTTCTGCAAATAAATGAATCAATAATGTTTGTTAAGTGATTGACAATTTGGCAACAATCAACTTTGATGAATAAATAAAGTTGCAACAACAATAATATTATAGAAGAGATCAGGAAAAGAGTGAGCTGAAAGTTTTAGATTCGGAATAACATTTTACTAGGAATTTCTCAAACTTCCTATATTTGAGGAGTTCTTTCAACTGACATTTTGGAATATGGCCAGGATTTTTTGACATCCGAACTGTATCATTGTCATATGGGTCATAATAAGTTCTCTTCAACTCAGCTCTATGACTTCTCTATGCATCTCGAATTGTTACCAAAGTCCAAGCTTTTGCCACATTAGGAATATTGCATTTCTCCTACAATTTGGTGTCAACAAGTTATCAAAGAGAAGTAATGAGCTGAAAGTTTTAGATTCGGAACAACATTTTACCAGGAATTTCTCAAACTTCCTATATTTGAGGAGTTCTTTCAACTGACATTTTGGAATATGGCCAGGATTTTTTGACATCCGAACTGTATCATTGTCATATGGGTCATAATAAGTTCTCTTCAACTCAGCTCTATGACTTCTCTATGCATCTCGAATTGTTACCAAAGTCCAAGCTTTTGCCGCATCAGGAATATTGCATTTCTCCTACAATTTGGTGTCAACAAGTTATCAAAGAGAAGTAAAATTGCTTTAAGAATAATTAAATATTGAAAAGTCCAAACCTTGGTATAATCCCATATATCCTTTTTAGTGTCCATGTTCTTCCAATCAAATATATCATATGGACGAAGGGTCACATTTCTTGCCAATGTGCCTAGGAAGCTACTTAGCTCTGTTACGGCGTCTTCAGTAGGTCCAATCGGCTGATTTAAACTATTCAATAGGATCAATTTACGCTCTTGTTGGCTATGTTCTTTAGGCATCATCGTTCTACCTCTTGTTGTTTTAGTGGGAACGCCTTCAACTACAAGAAAATATAACTTAGAAATCATGAATGAAATAAGTAAGTTCCTAAGCTTATATGTTACCTTGTTCTTCAGGTTATTCATCTGTTGGAGGACTGACAGAATTTCTTTACACTTGATCCTCAACAGGCTGCTGCTCAAAAGGATGATCATCGAAAGTTTGTGCCTCGACAGATTGTCCATTTACTTCAGTCTGTGGAGCTACTGGTTGTTTTTCAATTAATTTCAGCAGTTTTCCTTTCTCTGACTCTATAGCTTCATCTATTTCATTTGTTGTCAATAACCGTTGCTTTTTATTTGCCAAGAATGATAACGATCCAGGTTTAGCATATGCCTTCTGTTTTATTTTTTAGTTACTTTTTGAAGACTCTTGTTGACTCATGACTATCAAAACCTGCATAAAATTAAGAGTGATAGTTAAAATCTAACAGAAAATAGTTTTTCAATCATTCAACAAAGAAGTTCTCGCTAGGCAAATATGAATAACAAGCAAGGGACTCAAGCTGAAATTGATTTCTTAACTTGTATTTGAACTAGTTTACAATCTAACTTAATTTGTAGAGCTTGAGTTTAATAGGAGCAAGAGTCTGGTTTCTGTTAATCTAACTTTGGTCACCTATTAATTCATTTTAACTTACATGACGAAAGTTTCTGATTTCTGTTTGTACTCTCAGGATATTTTCATCACCTATTAATCTTATTCCTTCAAGTATTTCCAGATCAGTAACTTCTATCTGCACATAAAGCAACCTCCTAGTTGATATTAGAATTACTAATTAGTTGACCAGGTAAATCAGGTAGTTGATGAGGCAATTTTATTCAAGCAACAATACTAAAACCTAGAAACGAGAAGAAATCAAAATATTTGAAATAAAGAGATCAGAACCTGGAGTTTTGTTGGTCCACTGTTAAGTTGAAGATTCTCTGGAGAAACTTAGAAGGAAGAACACTGAAAAGGAATAAAAGAGAAAATTAGGCTTAGTAATCTATGCAACAATACACAGTACATGCGTATTATTGAAATGAGACTAATTTAGAGACAACTTGAAAAAAAACCACATTAATAGAAATGAAAAAAAAGATAGAAAATAGAGTCCAATCGACATTCGTAATTGATAGGATGCAACTCAAAAAGGTATTCATTACTCACTGCAAAGAATGAAGAAGAGAATGTATTTGAAGTAATTCGGAAGATCCTTTGTCAATCATCGGCCTCTATCCAATCCCAATCAGTATCATCGAAGTCATCTTTCTCTTTTGATTCTTCCGAAGGTACATCTTGTGAATGATGTGAAATAGAAGGCGCGTCAATGATATCAACTGGGAGATCTTCCCTCAACCATCTAACATCTACATCGACTAATCTTTCTAAAGAAACAATATCATCATTGGGTTCCCTCCAAAATGTTTCTTCAATATTAGGACATTTCTCTTCCTCCAAATCATACAAATCCACAGGAACTTTATTTCTTGCATAATAAACATTTTTCTCAATTGGGTCTTCCACATAAATAACTTGATGTACTTGAGATGCTAGTACAAAAGGATCATCCGTACAACATTTTTTATTGAAGTATACCCGAGTCAAGTCATATTCATCAACTTCATTATGAAACCAATCACATCTGAAAAGTACAACACTAAAACAACTCCAATAATCAATCTCAATGATCTGAATAATTTCATAATAGATAACCATTCCATCGACAGGATTTTGATCCCTAACACTAGCAAAATTATCTATTGTTGCTTACAAAGTCACTCCACCATTTTGAGTTTTGCAAGGAGCATCCCGTGTCTTTGTATGGAAACGATATCCATTAATGAAATATCATGTATATCCTTTAGCCACAAAATTAGGCCCTTTGGCAAGCCATCTTAAATGATTGGACACTTCAACATTTTTAACTTTGTCCCTAAACCAATCATTAGCACATGCATGAGTTTTCTCATAATTAAGACCCAAATCTTCTATTACCTTTTTTGCCTTGTAAAAAGACTTAGGTATCTGAGCAAATGGAAATGCCTCTTTTATTAAGTCTAACAAGTCTGAAAAGGCAACATCACTTAATTTGTGAATGCATTTTAACAAGTACAATCGGATGGTGAAACTCAACTAAGAAAAATTTTTACACCCCGGATAAAGCTGTTGTTTTCCATCCTCTACTATTTTAAAGAATTTTTTAGCATCTTCAAATGGTCCCTCTTGAACTCCCTCATGTCTTAAGTGATCTTCTACATTTTGAAAAGTATCATGAAGTAGTTTACCAAAATCATCATGCATGTTTGAAGTTTCATCATCATTGGTTGGCTGTGGCATATTTCTTGAGGAAAAACCTTCTCCAGGAAAAACCCGTTTGATGTATCCATGAACAAATCCATGACAAATCAAGTGATCCTCCACTGCATTTCGACAATGCCAATTACGATTAAAGCACTTCTTACAAGGACACAATATTTCATTTCCTTGGGAAGCTTGTTTAAATACCTTATCAAGAAAATCATTAACTCAATGAATATATTCATCAGTGGATCTTCAGAGATCCATCCAACTTTTATTTCCTATATCCATTTAATATCCTACATACATGACCAAAATAGTATAGATAATAAATTAATCAAAACATAAATGAGTAAGTAATGCACCAAGGATGATTGATACAATCAACATCCGATAGAAGCAAAAAAACTAATTTTTCTGAAGCAACAACCAGAATATAAGCATTTGATATAAATAGTTTCGTAAAGTTTTGTTCACTAACAATGTAAATAGTTTCGTAATGTCTGATTATAATACCAAAGTTTTTGTAGTATGTATGCAGAAAAGCACTAGTAGATAGTAGGCCAAGTGTAAGAGGAAGATTCGCGAAAAATGATGAATTTGGAGAAGCTAGTACTAAAACAAATTCATATGAAAATATCACAAATGATCATCAAGATGTAAAACTCAATTTTACATATAATCAAGATCCTAACATGATCAATAATACTTCTTCTAGACATGAAAATAATGTTAATGTCTCACATAATGGAAGAATTTTCACTTCTAATTGTCACTCATCTACCAGTCCCTATGATATTTGCCCTCCTCTGTACTGTACAGATGGCCAATTACACTAAACAACTCCGCTGATGAACAAGTACTCTTCAACAAGTATTGACCATAGTTGACTATCTGTTGAAATATAGTTTCTACTTGTTATCTTTTTAATTGCATTGTTTAACTATAGTAAAGTTTGGATTTTGAACCTGAGGTCAAGAAAATCTTTAAGGTATTGACCAAAGTTGAATATTTTCAGTCAAATGCAGTTTCTACTTGTGAATTTATAGTGCATTGATGTTTAGCTCAAACAAAGTTTGGATTACCTGAGGTCAAGATTAAAGTCTGAATTTCACCAATCAAAAAAAGATTAATGTCTGGATTTTCAACCAAAGGTTATCTTGAGTAGAAGGTATTTGATCATAGTTTTGTATATAGGTGAAATGTGCTTACCACTAGTGGTCTTGGAGTGTATTGCGGTTTAGATCCAGCAAAGTTTGGATTTTAATTTGTCAAAGTTCGATTTTTAACTTAAGGTTAGTGGAATTCTGAACAGAAGATATTGAACACACTTGAGAGTTCTGATGATCTTAAGGTTTGGGAAATTGCGTAATTATAAAGATGCATTCAGGCTTAAGTCATGGATCATTCAAGTGAATAGGTGATCTCACCTGTGCTACATACATTTTTGACATGTAAATGTTGATTGTTACTTTCATTTTGTTTGACTTGCAACTTAATTTTCATTTGAGCTGAAGACAATGCAACTGTTAATTGTATATATACTTCCTTTTATAGTATGTGTGTTTTTGACTTCAACAACAAATAGGAAATGTAAAAAAATCATACTAAGTATGAACTTGCAATCGGTAAAGACACCTTACTAGAGCTGAATCTCATACTTTGGTCAAAGCAAGATGGCATAGTGTGTAATGTATCATCCATCAGAACACAAAATTAGCACACACAACAAAATAAATAATCCAAAGTAAACAAAAAAACCATAAATAAAATTACCAGAGTAAAGGTTTTGATGAACCAATTTTCCAACAAACTCTAAAATAAACAAAAATGCAACTAAACAATATCTGATAGTCAAGCACTAAAGTGTACGAAACGTTTTTATGAGCAGTCAAGAGAATTTCTAGAAAATTCAGAACTAAAATCACATTAGAAACGAACAAATATTTGAATAATCTGAACAATTGGAGACTAACATCAACAAATAATATAGATTTCAAAAACCCATGTATTATTCTTTATGATTTTTCAAAACCCTTAATGGAACTTTTGATTTTGAACAATATAGTATATGCATTATAAATTAGAGATTGTGGGGACTTAGAAAATAAAAAATAGGCAGAGAAATCACAAAACGTACCACTGGAACTTCAAACTTTTCAGTGAACGAAAACCCTTGGATGAACGGAGGTTTTGGGTGTAGACAGAGATCGAGGACGGACGTTTTCTAGACCACTGTGCTGATGAAGAGCTATTTGGAGACAAGAAATGTTGACAACCGTCCAAGCTTAATGAAATGCCTACATTCAGAGAGCCATTACCTCTACGTAGTTAAAAACAATCAATTTTACTCCCAAAACTTCAATCAAAAGCTCAACTAACACAATAATATAAAAACTCCAAAAAGGATATAACATGTAAAATTACCTGTAAAAGAAAATCATGAACAGTCCTTAGAAAGAAGAAGATGACTTTGACTCTATTTCTCAACTTTGACTCTGTTTCTCAAGAAGAAAGCTCGATTCCTCTTCTTCAACTTCTTCAGCTGCATGTATCTCTCCTTCCTCACAGTGAGTCGCCGTACTGATGTTGTGGGAGAAAATAGTATTAATTATTTGAGATATTATTTAGGTTAGGCGGGTTAGTGGAGGGAAATATAATTATTTCCCAGGGATTTTTATTTTTTGGCGAAAAATAACCGTGGCCATAGGTAATCTATTGCGACAGTTAGACAAAACTGTGGCATTAAGAAATCTATAGCAACGGTTTCCATTCTAATAGTATGGTTTATTTTAATAATTGTATTGCTACGCTCAAATATATACCACGGGTTACAATGGTGGCGATAATCTGTCTATTGCCACGGTTGTATAACCGTCGCTAGATAACCGTAACAATATATCGAATTTCTAGTAGTGTATGTATAAGTATTGACTTAGCACCGATGGATTAGGGGTGTTAGGGATATTCCCAAGGGCCCCTCCCTTTTCTTGAACTATGTGTCAACATAGGAATGTTAGCCATTATCGAAATGATCGGATCGTAAGGAATGGTTATTCGTTTGTGATTCTGATATGTTCTATATGATTCCGAAAAATCCTTCCAAAATAGTGAGTTCCATAAGGAAGGTGACCATCCACTGAAATGGTGAGTTCCATAAGGTATGATGTAGATTACCTTTGGCAAGTAGCCTTCTCCACCGATGGGGCTGAGCACTTTGAGTATCAACAGGTTGATGAATAGTCCAATCCTAGAGTATGTGGTGAGTCCCGTCTTCCAAGGACGAGCCAACTACCTTTCTTTTATGCTATTTCAGAACGTTCTTCCTTATTTGAGGGTGAGCCTGAAACTTGTCCTGGCTCCCGTTCCTTTTGACTAGAGGCAATTGTTGGACATTATGTAGATTCTTCTAAAATCCATTTGTTATGACTAGTATCTTGATCTCATATTTTTGGAATGATTTATGAGAAACTCCTATTTCAATATATATATATATATATATGGTGTGAAATGTGCGAAGTCCTTAGCCCCGTATTGCCCCATAGCGTGAGTCCTATTTCCCCATCCCTTAGAACTATGTGTTATTAATTGAATGTTATTCTTGAACTGATGATGTGGATATAGATACTTGAGGCTTGTTTTGGGACCCTTGGGCTCCAATTCCCCGTGTCACATCTAGTCCCTAACCCCAAGTCGTGACAAAAGATGGTATCAGAGCACTAGGTTTATAAATGGTCCTCAGAGTCTAACATGCCACGTCAAGTAGAGTCCTATTCATGGGTGTGAAGTGTACCATGCCTATGAGTGGGAGGCTACGAAGGTTTATTAGGAATTGTCTAACTTCTTCATGTCTTATATCGTGCTATGGCTAGTATATTTGGTTCCCTTATTTTGACAGTGTCGTTGATCCATTTTAAAAGATGTCTCCAAGAAGACCCCTCCAACTAAGGTCGGCTCCGGCTGATAAGGATCAGGCTCCCCACGAGCCTATGGAGGAACTCATCTCAAATGGTGAGTTCTGCACAGCCTTCGCCATGCTCGCTCAGGTGGTGACTTCTCAGACAAGGCAGGCTAACTTGCTACAGGATCCTATGCCTGCTTCAAGGGTGAGAGATTTTACCTGGATGAATCCTCCGGAGTTCCATGGGTCAGAGGCTGGTGAGGATGCCCAGGAGTTCATTGATGAGCTTACCAAGATACTAGACATTATGGGTGTCACTTCTGAAGAGAAGGCTGAATTGGCTGCCTATCAATTGAAAGATGTGGCTCAAGTGTGGTATACTCAATAGTCTTTGGAGAGAGTTTGTGGTGGTGATGTCAATTGGGAGGAGTTCAGATTTGCTTTCCTTAATCATTTCTGTGAGACCCCGTGTTTCTTGTCTTCCATTATATAAATAGTGTGGCGTTATATAAGTCATATATGATTTTTGCTAGCACCTAGGGATAATAAGGTTGACAATAAGAGGTAATATCAAGGACTTAATGTTTCAAGTCAAAGGAATCCCCTAAATACACATTCGCGGTAAAAGAAATGGCCCAAGTGACACCTCACCCTTTTTGGAACGTTTAAATTAGGTTTCACTTTTCTGATGAGACTAAAAGTTTATAATTTGCTAATAATGGATTTTTTTAAAAGTTATTTTAATAGCACAAAGGTCATACATTAAGTTTTGGAATCAAGAAAGTTGCAAGATAAAGGTAGGCCAAGCTTACCGTAAGTTTCTTTAAGAAATCCTTCTTAAATTTGGGTTAAATGTAATAGGCCATATCTCCCAAAGTATAAGAAGTTAGAAGATCCATCACCTATCAAATTTAAGATCTATGAGTCTAGTTTGCAACGCACAAAATCGCACATCAAACCGACCTCAAAATAAAAAGTTGTGACAATTTTATCGAGACTGCCTGAGTAGGAAATCGGGTCATGAGTTGGGTCGGGTCGACCCACCTCAATGTCTGCTAGTTTGAGCTTTTTAAAGCTCAAATTAGTGCCATTTCATCTCCAAACAGCTTGTAAACTGAAGGAAAAGTTCCCACATAGTGCCAAAGGGATTTGAGTAAGTTTTTCGCATTTTTAGCGTTAATTTGTCCGTGTACCTAAAAATGCTTGCCTTACGCTTTGCAATTATTTTTCCCTCGTATTAGCTGTGTTCGGGCTATTTTTGGGATGTAAAAAAATTGGTGTTCTTGTTGGTATTGTTGGTTTGCAGCTGGTTTGTTCAGATAAAAATTTTGGGGTTTTTTTACGATCATTTTTATGAAGTTTTACGGACATTTCCTCGCGTGAATGCTCCTTGCCAAATCTGGTCATTAATGCTAATTTTTTTACTGTTTATAGGTGTCTTTAAGCTGCGTATATATATAGTCATTGCGAAGCTTAGGATGTAAGGAATAACTTTTATGAAGAAACTTTTTACAATTGAACGTTTGTTGGAGAGGTATGTTAAGGCTAAGCTTCGTCCCTCCTTTTAGCACGAAATCCGGGAAGTTTGCTAAAATGTCAATTGTAATATCTTACTATTCTGTTGCTAGAAAGACCTTTTGTGAAAGGCACTGGGATTGCAGCTAAGTTAATTTCATGATGGTATTAGGTTGAAATTCCATTCATTCACTTAAACTGGACATTAAATATCTATATATCATTTTGTCGGTTTCCCGGCTACCTATTCATATGTTCAAGGTGTTTCTCTTCTTGGTATAGTGCCATTAAAATAAATGTAGAATGTGAAGGGAATGTGGTATTCATAATCAGTCCTTCTTCCATACAAAAATTTAATTGAAGCATTTAACAAGTAACGTATTGGTTTCCAATATTCTCCAATGAAGTGCTCCTATTTAAACTACTAAGGTACTTGATCCTGTTTAAATACTTTCTTTTACTATTTGACATGAGACCAAGTATAAGCATTATGTAAAGCACCTTTATGAACATTTTTAAAGTTAAGGATTCACTCTAAATGTTGGGTTATGTTTCCAAACTTGTTAATAAGACATATAAGATCCCACGAGTCACGTTTATGTACTATGACAATGATAATGATGTTATGGGAATAAGTGTACAATGAGCCAAGATTGGCTAAATGACAATGATTATGATGCTATGAGAATAAGTGTACCAATGATCCAAGATTGGCTAAGTTCTTGCTATGGCCTACTATGTGCATTTAATATTTATATCATATATTGCACGTTATGCATAGACTCTGAGCTATAATCGGAGGTATGGGGCCTATTTGCCTAAATGATTATGTATATATATATATATATATATGTATACGGTACAGAGTGCCATAGGTTGGCAGATATGATATCGGTTAGCTACCGGAAAGGACCACCATTGCTAGTATTTGGTTGGGTATGTCATGCATTTGCATCTATATATATGTATTCACGACATGTGATACTCGAGCATACCATGCATATTTGATCACTAGGAGGTTGCTTATTGGCCATTAAGCCTACTAGATTTTGGTTACAAGTGGTGTTTCTATTAAACTTTTTACTAGGGTAATATATGATTTTACTTCCTGCCTTACATACTAGTATATGTTTATTCGCACTGACGTCCCTTTGCCTGGGGATGCTGCATTTTATTTCGTGCGTGCAGGTACAGGTAGGGGTTCTGATTTACCCCTCAACTAGGAGCCCTGTCAAACTATGAGTTCATAAGTGCCACCTCTTCCTGGAGCTTTCACAGGATGCTTACTTTTTGTTGTATAGTTGGGTATAGTCGAGGCCCTATCTCGATAGTGTTAGTGATTCTCTTAGAGGCTGTTGTGGACATGTTATTGTGGGTAGGTTCTTTTGTGCCTTTCAGTCTCCAGTCATCAGGTTGGCATATATATATAGTGTCTGCCTGTACTTCAATTGTTGAAGCCTTGTCGGCTAACTAGTATTCTATCGTTTTGGTTTACCTATCTTGATGTACATGATTTATTGTTGACCAGGTCATGACCTAAAATGTCCAAGCTTAGTGTTTCAGATGTCATGCTGTCCGATTTTATTCTGGTCTTTAGTTTGGTTAACTAGCATGTTTAGTGGCTTACTCGGCCAATAACGGTATCGGGTGCCAGTCGCGCCTCCCCTCTCTTTGGGGCATGACAATTCTTTCCGCTTGAGCTCAGGGAGGCCAAAATGACTGAGTTTATCAATCTCAAGCAAGGAGGCATGAGTGTGAGGGATTATGCCCTCAAATTCACGAAGCTTTCCAAGTATGCTCTGTCACTTGTGGCTGACTCCCATGCAAGGATGCAAAGTTTGTTTCGAGTATCTCTGATTTACTTGTGAAGGAACGCCGTACAACTAAGCTTATATGGGATATGGATATTGCCAGTCTCATGGTGTATTCTGAACATATCAAAGGGGAGAAACTCAAGGAGAGAAGGGTTCACGATTCCAAGATGACCTATTTTGATGATGGATTTTTTGGTCCCCGAAGTGGTGGTTTCGGTCACTTCCAATAGGGCTAAGGTTCTTGTACTCAAGTCGCTAATGATCGGGTTCCTCCTCCTAGGGAACCGATTGGTGGAGGTCAGGGATACCCTGCGTGCGAAAAGTGTGTGAAGCCCCACACGGGAGTCTGCTGGAGAGATTTGGGTGTTTGGTTCAGATGTGGTGATAAAGATCATAAGATTGTTGATTGTCCTAGGAATGCCCGTAGAGGCCAAGGTCAGGTGGCCCAAGGGGCACAAGGCTAACAAAGAGCTCCCCAAGGAGTTTCCCCAGGGAACAATCGATTCTATGTACTCCATACCTGCCAGGATGTTGAGGAAGCTCCAAATGTTGTGACCGGTATGTTAAAAGTCTTTGATTTTGATGCTTATGTTTTGCTTGATCTGAGTGCAAATTTGTCTTTTGTGACTCCTCTGTTGGCTGTTAAATTTGGTTGGAGTCCCAAGGTTCTAAGGGACCCTGTCTTAGTGTATACTCCATGGGTTAATCTGTTGTTGCACATAGAGTCTATCATGGTCGCCCCGTTTCTGAGTCGCTCTAAATTTTTTTGTGTGATCTTGTAGAACTTGAGATGTTTAACTTTGATGTGATTCTTGGGATGGATTGGTTGCATGCATCATATGCCTCTATAGATTGTACAACCCGGAAGGTCAAGTTCTAACCTCTCGGTAAGCCCGTTCTTGAATGGAAGGGTGGTGACTTCTCTATTAAAGGTCGGGTTATTTCCTACCTCAAGGCAGAGAATGATTTCTAAGAGATGCATTTATCATATTGTGAGGGTCAAGGATGTGGAGCCCGAAGTGCCTACTCTTGACTCGGTCTCTATGGTGAATGAGTTTTTGGATTTGTTCCCCAAAGACTTAACGGGCATTCATCCTAAAAGAGAGGTAGACTTCAACATAGATCTTCTTCTGGATACTCAACCTATCTCTATTTCTCCTTATCGTATGGCGCCGACGGAGTTGAAGGAATTAAAAGAGCAGTTAAGGGATTTGTTGGATAAGGATTTCATTCGGCCTAATATATCACGTGGGTTGCTCTAGTGTTGTTTGTAAGGAAGAAGGATGGGACTCTTTGGATGTGTATTGATTACAGGAAACTGAATAAGGTGACCATCAAGAATAAGTACCCGTTGCCCAGGATTGATGACTTGTTTGATCAGCTTCAAGGGGCTACTCATTTCTCAAAGATTGATCTTCATTCCAGGTATCATCAGTTGAAGGTTAGGGTGTATGACATTCCCAAAACAACTTTTCAGATTAGGTATGGGCACTTTGAATTTGTGGTGATATCATTTGGCTTAACCAATGCTCCAACTGTGTTTATGGATCTAATGAATTGGGTGTTTAAGCCATTCCTTGATAGTTTCGTGGTGCTCTTTATTGACGACATTCTCATTTACCCCGAAGTGAGCAGGAGCATGGGGATCATTTGAGAGTGGTCCTCCAAACTTTGAGAGAGAAGAAGTTATATGCCAAGTTTAGCAAATGTGAATTTTGGTTGCGTGAAGTGGCTTTCCTTGGTCATTTGGTGTCCGGTGATGGTATCAAGGTGGATGTGAAGAAGACCGAGGCTGTAAAGAATTGGCCCAGACCATTGACTCCTTCAGATATTCGCAGTTTCCTTGGGTTGGCCGGGTATTACAGAAGGTTTGTTGAAGGGTTCTCAATTATTGCATCTCCATTGACTAATTTGACCTAAAAGAAGGCTAAGTTTGTGTGTTGGACGAATGTGAGGGAGTTTCCGGACTTTAAAGGATCGGCTTACATCGACTCCTTTCTTGACTTTGCCAAATGGTTTGGGGGATTCATGGTGAATTGTGATGCCTCATGGATTGGATTAGGTTGTGATCTTATGCAACATGGTAAGGTAATAGCGTATGCATTGAGGCAGTTGAAGGTGCGTGAATGTAATTACCCAATGTACGACCTTGAATTAGCAGCAATGGTTTT
The DNA here is from genome assembly GCA_029948455.1 of Solanum rostratum. Classification (NCBI taxonomy): domain Eukaryota; kingdom Viridiplantae; phylum Streptophyta; class Magnoliopsida; order Solanales; family Solanaceae; genus Solanum; species Solanum rostratum. The sequence goes on from CM057056.1 coordinate 42,225,745, forward strand.
TTCCTTAAAGATTTGGAGACATTATTTTTATAGGGTTCATGTCGATGTGTTTATCGATCACAAGAGGTTGCAATATGTATTCAATTAGAGGGATCTCAATTTAAGGCAAAGGAGGTGGTTGGAGCTCCAAAAGGATTATGACATGAGTGTTCTGTATCATCCCGACAAGGCCAATGTTGTGGCCGATGATCTCAGCATACTATCTATGGGAAGTGTGGCGCATGTTGGGGAAGAAAGGAAGGAGTTAGCAAGAGATGTTCACCGGTTAGCTAGGTTAGATGTCAAGTTGGCTGGTTCGAGCGATGGTGGTATTCGTCTTCAAAGCGGGGCAGAATCTTACGTGGTAAGTGATGTAAAGTCTAAGAAAGATTTAGGCCTATCGTCACTTGAATTGAAAAAGTTGGTTGCTGGAAAGGAGATCCAGGTGTTCTCCCAAGGGGGAGATGGTGTACTCCAGTACCAAGACCGGCTTTGTGTTCCGGATGTGGATGACCTTAGGAGAGTGATTATGAGTGAGGCTCACAACTCTCATTATTCTATTCACCCGGGGTTTACCAAAATGTATCGGGATTTGAAAGAAGTGTATTTGTGGCATTGTATGAAGAAAGACATCGCTAAGTTCATATCCGAATGCCCGAGTTGTCAACAGGTGAAGGTAGAGCACCAAAGGCCTGGTGGCTTGGCCCAAGACATCGAGATTCCCACATAGAAATAGAAAGATGTGAACATGGATTTTGTGGTTGGTTTGCCTCAGACCCGAAGGCAATTTGATTCCATTTGGGTTGTTATGGACCAGATGACGAAGTCGGCTCATTTTCTATCGGTCAAGACTACTTTCAGCATCGATGATTATGCAAGGTTGTATATCCAAGAGTTGGCAAGGTTGTATGGTGTGCCTATGTCCATTATATCGAATCGTGGTATCCAATTCACTTCCCACTTTTGGAGGTCATTTTAGAAGGGACTTGGAACTAAGATTAAGTTGAGCACTGCTTTTCATCCTCAAACCGATGACCAAGTGGAGAGGACGATTCAAACCTTGGAGGACATGTTGAGGGCTTGCGTGTTGAAGTTTAAAGGCAATTAGGATGACCATCTTCCACTCATTGAGTTTGCTTATAATAATAGCTTCAATGCTAGCATTGGTATGGCGCCATTTGAGGCTTTATATGGAAGAATGTGTAGATCACCGGTGGGATGGTTTGAGTTAGGAGAGATGGCACTAGTTGGTTCGGATTTGTGATGGAGGCCATGGATAAGGTGAAGGTGATTAGGGAAAGGTTGAAAACGTCCCACAGTCATCAAAAGTCTTATTCGGATGTTAGGAAAAGGGATCTTGAGTTTCGTGTTGGTGATTGGGTATATGTGAAGGTTTCACCTATGAAGGGCATGATGCATTTTGGTAAGAAGGGCAAGCTAAGCCCCCGGTATGTTGGCCCTTATGAGATTGTTGAGCGAATCGAAGGTGTGGCTTATAAGTTGGAGTTGCCTCTGGAATTGAGTTCCATTCACCTGGTCTTTCATGTGTCTATGTTGAGAAAGCTAGTTGGTGATCCTAGCACCATCCTGTCCTTGGAAGGGATTGAGGTTGAAGAACATTTGTCTTATGAGGAAATTCCGATGGAAATCTTGGATAGGCAAGTAAAGTGGCTTCGTAACAAGGACGTGGCTTCGGTGAATGTTCTTTGGAGAAATCAACATGTGGAGAGTGCTACTTGGGAGGCGAAGCTGGACATGGTGAAGCAATATCCTCATCTTTTCCAATTTACTCAAGCCTAAGGTATTAGGATTCTTCCTTATCTAGTGGTGCCATTTCTTGCCCTCTTGAGTCTCATGACATGACATGCATACTTGTGCATAAAAAAGGTTTTTATAATGTTTTGAGTGACTTGAATACAATTTTGATATGAGTTTAAAGGCTTTGAATAATGATTTTTAATAATGCTTTTGATACAATTTTGAATAATAAACTATTCATTGTATCTTATGTTGGGTGTTTCATGCTCTAAGTCATGCTTTTCAAGCCTTGTTCTTGCATATTCAGGGATGAATGTTCCCAAGGGGGAGATGGTGTAAAGACCCGGATTTATGGAGTGGCGTTTCCCAAATCTCTTGGAATTGTCCCAAGTGAACTACCAGGCATCACTCCACGGAGGGCCCATATGGGCCATGTGAAGCCACACAGACCGTGTGGACTCCCGTGAAGGGACACTTGGTCCAGTTCACGGTAGGGGCAACTTTGAGATGGAAGGGAATTTTGGCCAAGTGAGGGCACACGGCCATTCACATGGTCCGTGTGATGTGTCATGGACCGTGTGGCTCTCCGTGTAACTCACTACATAAAATTATTCTAAGTATGGAAGTACTGTCTCGTAACTTTGTCATGCAAAAAATTATTTGAAGTACCATCACACGGTCGATGTCACGGCGTGTGTGGAGTCACACAGACCGTGTAGTCATTCGTGTGGTACCCCTTAGCTCCATGTGAATTCCCTCTATAAAATTCGAAATTCTAAGTATTGGATCATGACCACTGTTCACAGTCCATGTGACTTTTCACAGACCGTGTAGTGGACCGTGTGAACCTGATGATTCTAGTTTTGGTCCATTTCATTAATGGCGCTTATGTAATTTTGGTTTATTTTAATTATGAATTACGACCTTTTACCCATTCTAAACCCTAATTCAACTGATATCCCTTCCCATCTTGATTCATTCTCCTAAAACCTTCTACCCCTCATAAGATTACCTCCTTTTTCCTCTCTACTCTCCCCTCTCAAGGATCAAAGCTAAGGTTCTATTGGAGTCCAATTCAAGTTAAGTTCATCCCTCAAATTCAGCTCCTCAATCAAGGTATGTGAGATTTATTCTTGGTCCCTTTCAACCAAGAAGACCAAAAGATCTTTCAATCTATTTTATGAATTCGGTTTACTTTAAATAAGAGATTTCATTACTTGATTTTCTTAAATCTAATTGGTGTATGGGCTGTATTTTACCTATGATTTCAATTCACTTTAATCGCTATTATGATGATTTACATTGAGTTATAAAGTGTGAATATGCATGTCCCATTTAAAGTTGATTTATGCATGGGTGATCTATATTACAATTTACATGTGGATTTAATTATGGATTTACTCAATTTTATATTGTGATATTGATTTTAACTTAAATCTAGGTTACCCATGCTATCCTCACATCATGCATTGCATCGCATTCATCAGCATTGATATATGAAAATTATGAAGTGGGTTAAGCGCAACTATGTTTTCTGAAACGATTATGATATGATTTTGATAAGATATTGGTTATAACAAGAAGGTGATCACAAACATGTCTATGATTTTGGCTCATTGAGCATTCTGGGTGCTTACACCATTCTGTATATGTGAATGAGCTATTCCCTGCATGATCATTACGATTATGATCTATGATTTAACATTTGAGCCTAAATGTATATTGAACAGTTTGAAATGAGCATTGTATCTCTAGAAAGCACGTATATGTATAAGTATTCAAGTGGGATGTTATTGACTTAGCACCGATAGATTGGGGGTGTTAGGGCTATCCCCAAGGGCCATCTCCCTTTCTTTGAACTATGTGCCAACATAGGAATGTTAGCCATTACCGAAATGACCAGGTCATAAGAAATGGTTATTTTTTTGTGATTCTAATATGTTCAGTATGATTATGAAAACTCCTTCCGAAATAGTGAGTTTTGTAAGGAAGGTGATCATCCACCAAAATGGTGAGTTCCGTAAGGTATGATGTAGATTACCTTTAGCAAGTAGTCTTCTTCTACCGGTGGGAGGTCTCTATCGGACTAATTCTTGTAAAAGCTCGCATGGATTTGATTTGTCGGTTATAGTCCATGCCCAATATATATGAGTCTTGTTGCATTTCATGCATCATAGATTTCATGGTATCTTGTATATATTTTAATTGAATATATGATTTCTTCTATATTGTGTGCCCTTGTCATCCAACATTGGAATGCATGTTGATAAGTCATATGCATTGCATGCCCGCATACTTAGTACATTCAAACGTACTATGCATACTCTGTGCCTACATGATTTTACCATGTAGGGGCCAAGCACTTTGAGTATCAGAAGGTTGACGATTAATCCGATCCCGGAGTGTACTGTGGTGAGTCCTGTCTTCCAAGGATGAGCCAACTACCTATCTTTTATGCTATTTTAGAACGTTCTTCCTTATTTGAGGGTGAGCTCGAAATTTGTCCTGGCCCCCGTTCCTTTTGACCAGAGGCAATTGTTGGACATTATGTAGACTCTTATGAAATCCATTTGTTATGACTTGTATCTTGCTCTCATATTGTTCGAATGATTTATGAGAAACACATATTTGACTATATATATGTTTGGTGTGAAATATGGGAAGTCCCTAGCCCCTTATTGCCCCATAGCGTGAGTCCTATTTCCCCGTCCCTTAGAACTATGTGTTATTAATTGAATGCTATTCTTAAACGGATGATGTGGATGTAGATACTTGAGTCTTATTTGGGGACCCTTGGGTTCCCATTCACCGTGTCACATCTAGGCCCTAACCCCGGATCATGACACGTCGAGTGATGGGATTAAGGTGGATCCAAAGAAGATGAAGGTCATAAGAAAGTGGCCTAGATCCTTGACTCCGATGGATATTAGGAGCTTCTTGGGTTTGGCCAGTTACTACCAAAGGTTTGTGAATGGTTTCTCCACAATTGCTTCCCCTTTGACAAAATTGACCCAAAAGAAGGCAAAGTTTGTAGAATTATGAATGTGAAAGAAGTTTCCAAATCTTGAAGGACAAGCTTATGTCTGCTCCTATTTTGGCTCTACCGAAAGGGTTAGAGGGATTCATGGTGTATTGTGATGCTTCAAGAATCAGATTGGGGTGTGTGCTAATGCAAAATGGCAAAGTCATCGCCTATGCTTCTAGGCAGCTAAAAGTTCATCAACGTAATTACCCTACCCATGATCTTGAACTAACAGCCATGGTATTCGCCTTGAATATATGGCCTCACTATTTGTACGAGGTTCAAATGGACGTGTTCACCGACCATAAAAGTCTCCAATATGTGTTCACCGAAAGAGACTTAAATTTGAGGCAAAGAAGGTTGCTAGAGTTCCTAGAGGATTATGACATGAGTGTGCATTACCATCTGGGCAAGGCTAATGTGGTGGCCGACGCCCTAAGTCGGGTATCCATGGATAGTTTGGCGCTTCTTGAGGATAGCAAAAGGGAATTAGCGAGGGAGGTATATTCATTTTGAGAGAAGCCCATAATTCCTCTTACTCTATTCATCTCGATTCTACCAAATTGTATAAAGACTTGAGGTAAATATATTGGTGGAGTTGTATGAAGAGAGACATTGCCAAATTTGTAGTTGGTTGCCATAATTGACAACTAGTCAAGGCTGAGCATCAAAGGCTGGGTGGTTTGACCCAAGATATAGACGTTCCTACTTGAAAGTGGGAAGAGATGAATATGGATTTTGTAGTTGGGTTGCCAAAGACTAGAAGGCATTTTGATTCCATTTGGATTATTATTGATAGAATCATGAAGTCGGCTCACTTTCTATTGGTTAAGGTAACCTAGTGCCAAAGATCATGCCAAGTTATACATTCGTGAGTTAGTGAGATTTCATGGGGTTCCGTTGGATATTATTTTAGACCGCGGTGCTCAATTCACATTGCATTTTTGGAGGTCCTTCCAAAAGGGCCTTGGCACGAAAGTAAAGCTTAGCACGACTTTTCACCCACCAATGGATGGCCAAGCTGAGAGGACTATTTAAACTCTTGAGGACATGCTTAATGCTTGCATCTTGGAGTTTAAGGGTGATTGGGATGAGCATCTCCCGCTCATCGAGTTTGCTTACAACAATAGCTACCATTCTAGTATCGGGATGGCTCCTTCTGAAGCCCTTTATTGGAAGCGTTGTAGATCCCCAGTTGGTTGATTTAAAGTGAGAGAAATGTCCTTGTTGGGTCCAGATTTAGTCATGGAGGCTTTGGAGAAGGTGAGGGTGATAAAGACGAGATTGAAGGCTGCTCAAAGCCGGCAAAAGTCTTATGCCGACAATAGAAGGAGAGGCCTTGAGTTCGAACTTTATGATTGGGTGTATTTGAGGGTTTCGCTGATGAAGGTTGTGGTTCGCTTTGGCAAGAAGGAAAAATTAAGCCCTAGGTACATAGAGCCTTACTGTATATCGAGGCATGCTGGTAAAGTTACATATGAGTTAGAGTTGCCCATGGAAATGAATATGGTCCATCCAGTTTTCATGTCTCCATGTTGAGAAAGCGTATTGGAGACCCTAGTTCTCTTGTGCCCATAGAAATGGTGAATGTCGAAAAAAACTTGACTTATGAGGAGGTCCTGGTGGAGATAGTGGATAGGCAAGTTAAGCGATTGAGAAACAAAGAGATACCCTCTGTCAAAGTCCTTTGGAAGAACCAACATGTAGAAAGTCACATAGGAAGCCGAAGTCGATATAAAGAAATGATATCCTTATCTCTTTCGTTCCGATCAAGATTGAGGTAATATGATTTTCCTATCTTAGAATCCCCTTTCCTTGCATACCATTCCCATGACATTTATACATGTTTATGTAATTTTGAGGTTTGCATTGTAAGTACTATTTGGAACATAGTTTAAAGATTTCTAAACGTTGCATGTGTGGTATTTTGTGTATGGTGCATTGGCATGTGGTGCATGAATCCATTCCTTAGAGCTTGCCTTAGAACATTCGGGGACAAATTTTCCAAGGGGGAGATATTATAAGACCCCACCTATGAGGAGTATGAAAGGTTCAGGAAAGTAAGCCTTGGAAAAAATTGAACTATGAGATTTTACGAAGGGGTTTACGAACCTTAAGATTATGCAAGGCCCGTAAAGTGGGTTCGTAGAACCTGACAGACTTGGTGAAATTTGAGGATCTTATGAAGTTCAATCTATGATTCATCAGACGACCCGTAAAGTCCTTTACGAGTTGTAGACTGTATCGTAGAAAGAGAATCCGAGAAGGGGTCTCTGAGAGTCTATCAGATGAAACACCATCTATAGCCCATAGAACGATCTATGAGTCATAGATCGTGTTTTAGAGGGAGGACCAGAGAAAAAGGGATCTCTGAAGTTTAGAAAAGGGCCATCAGGCGAAACCCCATCTACGGCCCGTAGAATGGTCCACGACCCATAAACGGGGTCTCGTAGACTTGTCTGGCCAGTTTTTAAAAGGGGAAAATTCGACATTTCTTTTTTTTAACCCTAAGGTACGTCGTTTTATCCCTCAAAGGACCCCTTATCAGGCCTTTCCAACCCTAGTTCACCACTTTTCTCCTCACTCAAAATACTCTAAGTCTTAAAAACTCTCTCAAGTTCCCTCAATACACTCAAGCAAGAAAGCAAGCTAGGGGTTTCAAGTTCTTCACACCAAAATAAGATTTTCGTCTATTGAATCATCAAGGTATGTGAGTTTTGATTGTGAGGACCTTTCCATCACAAGCTCAACCCCAAGTCTTTTTTCAAGTTATGAGTATTTATAAAGATTCTATGAACTTTTGTATGATATGACTATGAAGAAAACTATGATGATGTTATGATGAGCATTATGTTATTTATTCTTGTATTCTATTATGGAATGACAAATCATGGGAAATATATGATTTAAGATGAGGGTTTAATGATGCCCTAACAATGCTTTGCTATGATAAGGTGGGTTATTTTGCATGAATTGAAAAAGGGATTTTTTGCTACTCTTCTCATGCCTAAAGGTGTTGTTCTTGCATGGGTTTGAACATGAATGCACACCCACCATATTTTAATAAATCATGAATCAAACTTCTTATATTGACAAAGGCTTTATGGGAAAATATGTGATTTGCGAATGATATAAATTGTGAAGGGCTATTATGTCTGCTATGAATTATGAGAATGTTTGAAAACTATGAAAAGTTGTGAAGCCCTATCTTTGATATAATGAAGCTTTGGTTTTGATGAGCTACTCTATGAACTATGAGGATATTACAATGCTTTGCATATTATGATAATAAGAATAATTTAAGTATTTTTTGGATTGTGACGTAGCACTGAGTGCAGCTAGGTAAATAACCATTGTCCCATAACTATGTTGCCACCACAAGTTTGAAATTAGGATAATGGATCCGTATAACTTAAATTACGTGATTGACCAATATGAGAGATGTTCCCCTATGACACATTTGAATCATCTACCGAAATGGGTAATATTCTCGTAAGGTTAATCAGATGTGAATACCAAAATGGGTAATGTTCCCGTAAGGTAATTTGAAGGATTCTCCAAAAAGGCAATGTTCCAATAAGGCGAGCGTGAGGCATTCTCCGAAATACCTGATGTTCTCATAAGGTGAGTGTCCGGCCAACCTAGGCAAGGTAGGCCACTCCTAATCCAATGTGGAGTGAATATCAAGATTCTAAGTAGTAGCTTGCTTGGTCTTATATGCCGGTTATGGTCCCTTCCCATCTATGTATAATATGCTATATGATTTGATGATTCATTCTTACACAATTTGACCATGGCATTGAGTATGCATGTCATATTGAACTTACATTCGTTGACTATGATTATGTATATTGTTACATATGATTTATGTCCCTTGTTGCATTTGCACCCTGCATACTTAGTATATTCCAAGTACTAACACATACTTTTTACCTACATGATCTAACCATGTAGGAACCGAAGCCCCTTACTATCCTCTTCCTTCAGGAGGCTAGACGTTCCGATCGGAGATTTTCTTGGTGAGTCCTCCACATTCGGGGACAAAATTCCACTTTCTTTCTTTCCTTGTTTAGACTCAACTATTTTTGGATACTATCTTTGAGGGTGAGCCCAGGAGATGTCTTGGCCCTCGACCTATTCGAAATTTAGAGGTGTCGTTAGATATTGTGATGGTTACGTATTGTAGAGCTTGACTGGTTATATATTTGTGTTATGATCTTAGGCGTATTTATACGCCTAATTAGCCAAATAAACCCATAAAAGGAGTTGAATCAGAGGGTAAACATAAAGAGAACAACTGTTTTTAATGTGATTGTCATTATTTGTCTAATTTAGGGGTCGAGTACTCCATGTGGTTGCATATTGCAGAGATTGGTCAAATTATAGCAGTCCGAAGTCATGCGCAGAGTGGAAGGATGAAAACGACCCAGAAAGCAAGGAAGAAAAGAAGCAGGATGTAGCAGAGACAATAGTCCGCATCGGGGACTTGGCAGTAGACAAGTAGAACTGGAAAGAAGAAGAAAAATGCACAAAGGCCCAGTGCGCTGCAGGGTCCGCGTCGCGGACCAGTGTGCAAGAAGAAGCGAATCTGTTCAGTCAGCAACTTAACGGACCAGGTCAATACACACTAGTCCGCGCCGCGGACTATATGTTTTTAAGTGGAAATACGAGTTACGGGTTTTAGAGAAAAGGAGACTATTAATTATTGTATTATTCATCTTTTGGATATTCGTTTTTTAGTAGAGAATAGACGGAGGCATAGAGAAGACAACCTAGGTCTACTTTGGTTTGATTTTCATCTTTGTTTTCTTGAATATTCATGTTTATCAACTTATTCGTGATGTGGGAACAAATCATGAGAGGCTAGTTCTCCCATATTCTGGGATTGTAGCCCTAGACAATGTGATTTCTTAATCTTTGGTTTATGTATGATAGGTTTATCATTTATTCTTGTGCCACTTTAATTAATACTTCTTAGCCTGATCAACTAGGGAGGAAAAAGGTTAATTATTCTGGATTCGAAAGATGTTGGAATAATTAGAACACAGTGGAACAAGGAGCTTGTCCGACTAGGTTATTAGATTGGTTCGTGTAAGGGATAATCGTGACAACTACCCTTACACCTCGCTTAGTTCATAATACAGGAAGATAAATTTAATGCATTTCTGGTGATCTGTCTATCCCAGCTCAACGATGTAGGTAGGCAGTCAATAGAAGTAGGCCTGTAGAGGCGTGCAACCCTGTTAGGTAAATTTAACCCTGTGAACTAATAAATGTAAACCCAGGTGCATGAATACGGATTGAGAAACACGAAGTCGTTGTGGCTATAATCCCAGGATCACCTTTAAATTGATAAATCGCTATTTCATATTTTCTTAGAGTTTAGTACAATTTGTTTTCCATAAATCTCATCACAAATTATTGTGGATATCAAATTAGCATAATAAATTGAAGAGAAACCAATAATATTTAAATCCTTTGGGTTCGACATCCGGCTCATAAGAAAAGCCACTGTATTACTTGAGTTGACCACGTACACTTGCGTGTGCTAGGGACGCAACAAGTTTTTGGCGCCATTGCCGGGGATTTAAAGTGAATTGGTTTATTTTCTGAGTATTGTGCTTTGTGTGGTCACTGCATTTGATCTTAGATGTGCCTTTATTTCAGGCAGTTGAGCATTAAAATGGAGGACCAGGATTCGTGCTTTCGACAACCAAAAAGGAGAGTAGGGGTCCTATTTCAAACTCCTCCACTTGAACTTATTGCACAAGAGGATCGTGAGACCAACAACACTAACGCAAATATGATCAGGGAACCAATGGCTGACGGAAATCCTCTTGTACCGGCAGCACCGCGCCCAGTGAGGGATGTGGCAATCCTACGGACCACCAATGTTGTGAGTTGTTTTATGAAACCAGAGCCTGGAGGTCGGTGGGAACTGAACAAAAACATGGTTCAATTGCTGCACTCCACTGGACAGTTCACCGGACTACCACATGAGGACCCTCAGGTCCATCTTCAGATTTTCCTGGAGATCGCAGACACTTTCATTCCGGCAGGGGTGAATACAGACTATGTCAGGATGACCCTTTTTCCTTTCTCATTGTTGGGAGCTGCACGGAGATGGTTGTAGATAGAGCCACCAAACTCTATCACCTCATGGGATGATTTGGCTCGTAAGTTCCTGACTCGATTCTTCTCATCGGGAAAGACTGCAAAACTCAGGAGTGAAATCCTGAGCTTCAAGCAAAAGCCGGAGGAGAATTTATATCAATCATGGGACAGGTTTAAAACACTGCTCATCAATTGCCCTCATCATTGCCAAGCTAATGAAGTGCTGGTTCATACCTTCATAGAAGGTCTAGAACCAAACACAAAGATCCTTCTTGATTTAGCTACAGGCGGGCAAGCATTGGAAAAGACGTATGATGAGCTGTACGCCTTGCTGAATAGGATCGCACAAGGAAATCCTGAATGGAATGAAGGATCTAGTAGGCCTGCTATCCAAAAGCAAGCTGGTGTGCTAGAAATTGATGCCATAACTGCTCTACAAGCACAGATGTCTGCCATGCAGAATATGATAACTACCCAGTTCAACAACATGGCATTAGGATAGCAGCAACAGTTGTAGGCAAGTGGGGGACAACAGCCAGCCCCAGTGAATGCAGTGCAACAGCAGCAGCCTGGATGGTGTGATGTTTGCGGGGGAGGAGATCATACTGCCGAGTCTTGTAGGTCAAATCCGAAAGTAGTGAATGCTGTGGGGAATGAAAATAGAAGTGGTTATCAAGGCTATGGTAACACCTACAACCCCAATTGGAGGAATCATCCCAACTTCTCCTGGGGAGGTCAACAACCAAATCAGGGGGCCTTTCAGCAGAGACCGCAGGGGAATAATACATACTATAATCAGCAAGCGCAGCAGCCTGCCAAACAGGCCAACCCAAATAGTATGACTGACAGTGTAGTATTGAGGCAGATTCTGGCAAACTAGAATAGACAGGAGGAGGAAATTCGGAGAAACAAGCAGGATCTACAGAGCTTGGAAAGGCAGTTGGGGCAATTAGTAGGAAATATGAATTCCAGACCCCAAGGGGGTCTACCAAGTAACACTGACCCCAACCTAAAACAGGTGAATGCAGTCATTACAAGGAGTGGACGACCACTCATGGAAGTTGTTCCTAAGAAGAGGGTTGAAGCTGAAGCAGGCACTACCCCAAGTGAGGAGGCTGACACACAAAATCCAGCTCCGACAGAGAGTACCCCAGTCCCGAAACCACCTCCTCCTTTTCCACAGAAGTTCAAGAAGAAGAAGGAGGACGACTGTTTTCAGAAGTTCATCGGGTTGTTAAAGCAAGTACACATTAACTTACCACTGATTGATGTTTTGCAGGGCATCCCAAAATATGCTAAATATGTGAAGGACATCGTGGCAAACAAAAGAAAATTAGCTGAGTACGAGACTGTAGCACTCACAGAGACTTGTAGCTCCAGGATCTTAAATGGATCCAGATTGCCCACAAAGATGAAGGATACAGGGAGTTTTACAGTGTAGGTAACGATAGGTGGTCGTGTGAATGCAAAAGGTCTATGTGATCTAGGCGCAAGCATTTACCTAATGCCTAGCTCCATGTTCACAAAGCTGGGCCTGGGAAGCCCAAAGCCGACTACCATCGTACTACAACTAGCAGATCGATCGGTGGCGAGACCTGACGGGGTAATTGAGGATGTACTAGTCCAAGTGGGATCACTCATTTTCCCGGTGGACTTTGTCATCCTAGACTTGGAACCTGATCCTGAGGTCCCATTTATTCTTGGTCCCCCGTTCTTAGCAACAGGTGGAGCATTGATAGATGTAGCAGCGGGGAAGCTTACCATGAGAGCTCATGAAAAAGTGGAAGTGTTCGATGTGTATAAAGCCATGAAGCTCCCAGTAGCTTATGAGGATCTGGCAGCTATCACCATGTTAGACACGGCAGCTGCAGTGAGCAGGGTAGAGATAACAGACCCACTGACTCGAGTTCTACTGAACCAAGGGTTGGTGGACGATGCAGAAGCACAAGAAATAGAGAGGGTACTAAATGGCCACAATGTCAGCATGTTGAAAAAAGAAGCAGAGCCATTGAACAGAGTCCTAGGACCGCCCCTCAAACCTTCAATTGAAGAAGCACCTAAACTAGAACTGAAGCCTCTGCCATTGCACCTCAAGTATGTATTCCTTGGCGAAAATGAAACGTTACCCGTAATCTTGTCTGTGTCTTTGACTGCAGCCCAGGTAGAAGCAGTAGTGGCAGTGTTAAGGCGAAGGAAGAAAGATATGGGATGGCAAATGTCAGACATTTAAGGTATCAGCCCAGCCTTATGCATGCATAGGATCTACATGGAAGAGGGCCACAAGCCAGTGGCTCAACCACAGAGGAGGCTAAATCCCATTATGAAAGAGGTGGTGAAGAAATAAGTGATCAAGTGGTTGGATGCAGGAATCATCTTCCCCATATCGGATAGCAAGTGGGTAAGCCCGGTGCAATGTGTGCCTAAGAAAAGGGGGATGACGGTTGTCACTAATGACAAGAACGAGTTGATTCCAACCAGAACGGTGACAGGGTGGCGAATCTGTATGGATTACAGGAGACTGAATGATGCCACCCGAAAGGACCACTATCCGGTGCCGTTTATTGACCAAATGCTGGATAGGTTGGCTGAGCAAGAGTATTACTGTTTCCTGGATGGATACTCAGGGTATAATCAGATCACCATCGCCCCTGAGGACCAAGAAAAGACAACCTTCACCTGTCCATATGGAACATATGCCTTCAAACGCATGCCTTTTGGATTGTGCAATGTATCTGGCACTTTCCAAAGGTGTATGATGGCTATATTCCACGACATGGTGGAAGACATAGTGGAGGTATTCATGGATGACTTCTCGATGTTTGGGGAGTCCTTTGACATATGCCTACAGAATCTAGACAGAGTATTGGCACGATGTGAGGAAACAAATTTAGTTCTTAATTGGGAGAAGTGCCATTTCCTGGTAAAAGAAGGGATAGTTCTTGGGCACAAAGTCTCAAAGCGTGGTTTGGAGGTGGACAAGGCAAAGATAGAGGCTATAGAGAAGTTTCCACCCCCAGTGTCAGTAAAAGGAGTCCAGAGCTTCTTGGGTCATGCGGGTTTCTATCGGCGGTTCATAAAAGATTTCTCAAGAATTTCCAAGCCGTTGTCAACCCTTCTGGAGAAGGAGGTAACTTTCAATTTTGATGCTTCATGTTTGCAGGCCTATAGTACGCTAAAGAAGAAGTTAGTCGAGGCCCCAATATTGACAGCACCAGATTGGGAACTCCCATTTGAGCTGATATGTGATGCCAGTGACAATGCTGTGGGCGCGGTACTGGGCCAACGCCAAGAGAAGGTGTTCCACGCCATATACTATGCCAGTAAAACACTTGATGCAGCGCAGTGTAATTACACAGTAACTGAGAAGGAGATGCTAGCATTAGTATATGCCTTTGACAAATTTAGGGCATACTTAGTGGGCACCAAGGTGATAGTGTTTACCGACCACGCAGCGGTACGGTATTTGTTCAGTAAGAAGGAAGCTAAGCCCAGGCTGATTCGCTGGATCCTTCTATTGCAAGAATTTGACATCGAAATAAAGGACCGGAAAGGGAGTGAAAACCAGATTGCTGATCATCTGTCCCGTTTGGAAAGTGATGCTCACATAGGGGAACAACTGCAGATCAAAGAAGAGTTCCCAAATGAGCAGTTGATGGCCTTAGAGGTGGAGGAGTTACCGTGGTATGAGATATTTTCAACTACCTGGTGAGTGGGGTGTTCCCACCTGGAGCAACGTATCTGCAAAGAAAACGGCTGGCACATGATGCAAAAGCATTCACATGGGATGAGTCGTACTTTTTTAAACAAGGGCCGGACAGAATGGTGAGAAGATGTGTGGCGGAGACAGAGATACAAAAGATTCTAGAAAGTTGTCATGCTTCACTCTACGAGGACCACCACGGCGGTGAGAGAACAGCGCATAAGGTGCTACAGTCCGGGTTTTTCTGGCCCACATTATTCAGGGACGCGGTGCAGTTCGTGAGGACGTGTGAGGCATGTCAGAAAACAAGCACCATTTCTAAGAGACACGAGATGCCCCTCAATAACATCTTGGAAGTGGAGATCTTTGATGTATGGGGGATGGACTTCATGGGGCCATTTCCGCCATCCTTTGGGAACCAGTACATCTTAGTGGCTGTGGATTATGTCTCCAAGTGGGTGGAAGCAGCAGCTTTACCCACGAATGATGCAAAGGTAGTGAGTAAATTCCTGAGGAAGCAAATTTTCACCAGATTTGGGACCCCAAGGGCCATCATTAGTGATGGCGGCACTCATTTCATCAATCAAACGGTGAAGAATTTGCTCGTCAAGTATGGGGTGCGTCATAAGGTTGCAACTACGTATCATCCGCAAATGAGTGAGCAAGTAGAGGTGTCGAACAGGGAAGTGAAACAGATACTCCAAAAAACCGTGAATGCTACTAGGAAGGATTGGGCAGTTAAACTTGACGAAGCCTTGTGGGCATACCGGACAGCATATAAGACACTGATAGGCACATCCCCATATCGACTGGTATATGGAAGGGCATGTCACCTCCCAGTGGAGCTCGAGCATCAATCCTATTGGGTAATTAAGAAGCTAAATCTGGATCCTGAGCTCGCGAGAAAGAAAAGGTTGGAGCAGCTGGTGGAGTTGGATGAATTCCGGCTTCACGCGTATGAAAACACGAAACTGTATAAGGAGAAGACCAAGAGATGGCATGACCGACGCATAATTTTTCGAACCTTTGAACCAGGTCAACAGGTACTTCTCTTTAACTCTCGTTTGAAATTGTTTCCAGGGAAGTTGAGGTCCAAGTGGGGTGGACCGTACACCGTTGTGAATGTCACACCGCACGGAGTTGTGGAGCTAAAGAGTGCTAATTCGGACCAAACTTTTTTGGTGAATGGCCAGCGTGTCAAGCACTACTATGGTGCTGACACCAGCAGAGAAGAAGAGGTCATTCAGTTGGCCAATGATGAATGAGGAGTGCTGCGTCGTGCCGCGACGATAACTCAAGCGCTGTAAGGGAGGCAACTTGTAGTACGGTAAGTTTTCTTCTGTTTTATCATTTAAAAAAAACCAGAAAAGCACAAAGTGGCTGTCCGTGATGCATGCGCGTCGCGGATGTATCGCGCAGAAGGCTACTCCCGGGGTGTAAACAACCATCACCGCTTCCAGGTAATCCGTCGTTTAATTTTGGAATTTTTTTGTTTGGATTACATTAGGATGGTGTTTAGCAGGATGTTCAAGTGCTAGTTGAATTTTTTGGGGCTCGTAGCTCGATTTCGAATTTCGTTTTGGGCCCCAAAGCAGTGTCTCTCAGCGATAGGAGCGTGTCACAGAGGTGTCGCAGACAGGTACTTGCACACTATTTTCAGGATACAAATTGTGTCGTCGATTTCGGTCGACCCGGGAGGTATGTTGTGCATTATTTTTTGCTGAACTAACATGGGTATGTGTGTTGAAGTATTTTCAGGTGTTCGGTGAATTTTCTGGGGCTTGTAGTTAAATATTCAAAATAATTTTAGCCCCGAAACAGTGTCTCTCCGCGACAGGGCCGCGTCGCGGAGAGGTCGCACACCCACACTTATATGCTGCTCTGGGTGGAGAGAACGTATCGTCGATTTTTCTCTAATTCCATGCGTTGTTTTTCATCTCTTTCACTGAATTAACATGTCTTGCTATGTTGAAGCCTAGTCCAAGGTGCGTGGAATTTTTCGGGGCCTGTGGCTAAAAAATCAAAAATAATTTTGGCCTCGAAACAGTGAGCCTCCGCGACAGTACCGCGTCACGGAGGCGTCGCACACTCGTGCAATACGTTCGCCCAGGTTTAAAAATTGGACAAGGGGTGGTGCGCGACAGGTCCGCGTTGCGCTTGCGTCGCGGACCCGTTCAGTTTTGGGCCTCGTTTTCTGTGCAGCCCTGTCCCTTTATATACCCCACCTTTTTTTATTTCTTTCCTCTTCCTCACACAATTTTTCTCCCTTCTCTCTCAATTTTCCCCCCTTCTCAAAGATTTGAAGATCTACGCAACGCACTCCCCCTCCCACATCATCTCCCTACCTCTCAAGTAAGTGTTCTATCTTCATGTTAATTTTATGGGTAGTTAGGGTTTCTTTGTGCTTGTTTAAACATATACATGCATATGGTGAGTGGTAGGACTCCAAATTCCTTATGGGGGTGTAGTGGGCATAGATCCATGTTAAATGTGTAATTCTTGGGGGTAATCATGGGGAAAAGGGGAATTTTTGGCAAAATCATTGTAGGGTGAATACCCTAAGTTGCGAAAATTTGGGGAAAACGTGCTATCATTGTTGGGGTTGAGTCCTTGCGAATTTAACTACCTTAAATTGTTAAGAATTGTTGGTTGTGGGTAGTTTATGCTTATTTTTCTTGAATTGTGCTTGTATGGTTTGTATGGGGAAGAAAGTGACTGTTGGGCTTCATCTTTGTGATACACTGTAGGGTGAACCATGGTGCCATGTGCCACCGGTGAAGTAGAGAAGTCTGAGTATTCGCTTCACCCGATACGCTGTGATCTAAGTGTGGGGTGGGCACCCCCTAGCCCGGCCCACGATTCCCCTTTGCATTACTGTTGAGACACTAAGTGGTTGTGTTGTAGGGCTAGATGGCTTCTAGAATTCGCAGGACCGGTCAAACAAGTGGAGCTGGTGCCTCAGGCAGCCGCAGGCGTGCCAGGGACGTCCCGGAGGTGCCCCGATCCCCTAACCACCGCGGGCAACGAACTCGTTATGGCCTTCGGGCAGTGGACCGAGAGGGGCAAAGATGGTACAGGGCTCACAACGAGACCAAGTACTTCCCTGACGTCCCCATTGATGCAGAATCCCTCGCCCGTGACTTCCCCAACATCTACCAACGCTGCATGGACTACCATCTGCTTTTTCTGTTCAACGACCCCCTGCCTTGCAATCTGAGCATCGTCCGAGAGTTTTATGCTAACATGAAAAAGGAGTCCCGGATGCAGGTGGTCGTAGTGCGTGGGGTGGCGATGAATTTTGGACCCTTGGCCATCAACAATATCCTGGGAACGGCGGATGTCTCCGCCGGTGATTTCAATGAGTTGCAGCTCCGCCCTCTCTACCGTCTTATCCGGCATACACTGGCCGGCGTGCAATCAACAGCTCGGTGGATTTGGCATGTACGCCGCGCGTACCACCAGAGCTTCCCCTTCGCACACATGAACAGGGAAGCTAGGGTGTGGGTCAAGATTGTCATGCACTCCTTCTTCCCGGGCCATCACTTCACGGCTGTGACCAAAGACCGCACCTGCCTTGTGTATGCCCTCATGACGGGCATGGCGCTAAATTTTGGGGCTATCCTCAAGTCTTCCATGAGGAAGGCACGTGTTCACCGAGGTCACAGGTATGCGTTTGGGGGCCTTATAACTGAACTTTGTAATCGTGCAGGTGTCCCCACAGAGGATCTCGACTACTGGCCTAAAATTGAGGCCCCACCATATAATGTCACAAATATCAAGGGGCCGGAGGAAGCTACAGGGCCAATTCTCACCACCACCGAGCGGAATTATAGAGATGAGCTTATCATGGCCCACATGTTCGGGCTCGAGATGCTTAGGCACAGGGTGGGTGGTCGCCCTTCTACCCAGTTGGAGCTCGATGAGGTCGTCGCTGCCTACCCCCTCAATGCCCATGCTAATGTTGTGCTGGGCATCAGGCCTACCTTCGTAGAGCCAGTGGATGATGACGTCCGAACAGACCCGGAAGAAGCCCAGGTTGACTCCGACACTGAGGAGGACGAGGTGGAGGATGGAGTCCCGATTGCCACGGGGGGAGAACCGATCTTATCGGACCAGGATGATGAGGAGTAGCCAGGCCCGCTGCAGGTTTGCCATGTTCAGCACTGAGGGCATTGCTGATCCTAAGTGTGGGGTGGTGGATGGCCAAGGCCAGGATTATGCTTTATATTTTTTTACATATTCAGTGGCATGTATAATGCAGACACCTCTTTTCTTTTCTTGTTTTCCTTTCTTATGCCTAGTTTATGTATATTTGTCCTTTTTGCTACTATGGAATTATTATGTACATGAGCTGTTCTCTGGTTATGATTGTGTTTACTTGATGCGACATGTAGTGTAGAGATGTGTGTGCAGCGATATAACCAAGCAGGGTAGGATGGCCGTGTAAATTAACGGATGTAACCACTAGAGGACGTGAAAGTAGCACCTGATTCTAATACTTCAGAATAAAATGAAATAACCGAGAAATCCTGTGCATTAGGCAACATTGAATCTTGAGTTAACTTTATGAAGGGAGTGTGCCAAGAGTGGTAAGCAAAATTGTATAAGTCTGTGTCGGAATAGTTGCTAGAACTTGTCCTGCGTGTTATTGAAGCGAAATAAAAAGGATTGCTTTGTTTAGGAGATGATAATAGGCTTTCTTTGATTTGTCCTGTAAAAGTTTAGCCTTTTCAGATATTATATCAATAGTTAGCCAGTTTTGAGCCTATAGCTTTTTGTTGATTGCCATACTTTTTCCTTGATCCAATTTTGTTGAATCCCTAGTTTTTGCACCCTGCTTCCTTGAGCACTGTAGCATAGACTAATCATAATTGTTGAATTTGAAGAAAAGGGATATTTAAGTGGTAAAAAGGTGATCAATGATAGCTACATGGGGGGAAAAACCCTCTTTGAAAGAATGTGTCATGAAAAAAAAATTCAAAAAAGAAAAAGTGAAACATTCTTGATGAGATGAGATTGCTGGTGAAATAATTATTGAATAGAGGGTTGAAAAATAAAGAAAAGAAGATAATGGGTGAGGAAGTCTAAAAGTGCAAAGTGCTTAGGGAAGTGTAAGTCACTATTATATAGTCCTACCTGTCCCCTGACCTACATTACAACCCATTAAAAGTCCTATTTGATACTATTCAAGCATTCTTAATTAGTGGAGATGTACATTCAGGGCAAGCCTATAGGAACTAGACCCAACACAAGACATAATTTGGGAGAGAGAGAGAGTTGATTGAATACCTACAGCCGTGTGTTTGTTGTATCCGTCATTATGAGAAGTATGAACGGGTAATTCTTCTGGTGAGGGCGCAAACTGGAGTAAGGTTAGCAGTCAGATGATAGTATTGACTAATGTGCTACATGATTTCATGGTTACGCGGCAAGGATTAGATAAAGGAGATATTGTCAGGATCTAGTATGGTTTTGGGTTCTTTGATGCACGCGAACCATTTGTATAAGTTGTTTGGGGGATATATGCTGCCTAGCGAGTCTCATGCATGAGTGTTGTAATTGCCCGAGGATGGACAAAACTCTAAGTGTGGGGTGGTGATCTTAGGCATATTTATTACGCCTAATTAGCCAAATAAACCCATAAAAGGAGTTGAATCAGAGGGTAAACATAAAGAGAACAATTGTTTTTAATGTGATTGTCGTTATTTGTCTAATCTAGGGGTCGAGTACTCCATGTGGTTGCATGTTGCAGAGATCGGTCAAATTATAGCAGTCCGAAGTCATGTGCAAAGTGGATGGATAAAAACGGCCCAGAAAGCAAGGAAGAAAAGAAGCCATATGCAGCAGAGACAATAGTCCGTGTCGCAGACCTGGCAGCAGACCAACAAAACTGGAAAGAAGAAGAAAAATGCACAAAGGCCCAGTGCGCTGCAGGGTCCGCGTCGCGGACTAGTGTGCAAGAGGAAGCGAATCTGTCCAGTCAGCAACTTAACGGACTGGGTCAATACACACTACTCCGCGTCGCGGACTGCATGATTTTAAGTGAAAATACGAGTTACGGGTTTTAGAGAAAAGGAGACTATTAATTATTGTATTATTCATCTTTTGGATATTCATTTTTTAGCAAAGAATAGACGGAGGCATAGAGAAGACAACCTATGTCTACTTTGGTTTGATTTTCATCTTTGTTTTCTTGAATATTCATGTTTATCAACTTATTCGTGATGTGGGAACAAATCATGAGAGGCTAGTTCTCCCATATTCTGGGATTGTAGCCCTAGACAATATGATTTCTTCATCTTTGGTTTATGTATGATGGGTTTATCATTTATTCTTGTGCCACTTTAATTAATACTTCTTTGCCTGATCAACTAGGGAGGAAAAGGGTTAGTTATTTTGGATTCGAAAGATGTTGGAATAATTAGAACACAGTGGAACAAGGAGCTTGTCCGACTAGGTTATTAGATTGGTTCGTGTAAGGGAGAATCGTGACAACTACCCTTATACCTCGCTTAGTTCATAATACAGGAAGATAAATTTAATGCATTTCTGGTGATCTGTCTATCCCCGCTCAACGATGTAGGTAGGCAGTCAATAGAAGTAGGCCTACAGAGGCGTGCAACCCTGTTAGGTAAATTTAACCCTGTGAACTTATAAATGTAAACCCAGGTGCATAAATACGAATTGAGAAACACGAAGTCGTTGTGGCTATAATCCCAGGATCACCTTTAAATTGACAAATCGCTATTTCATATTATCTTAGAGTTTAGTACAATTTGTTTTCCATAAATCTCATCACAAATTGTTGTGGATATCAAATTAGCATAATAAATTGAAGAGAAACCAATAATCTTTAAATCCTTTGGGTTCGACATCTGGCTCATAAGAAGAGCCACTGTATTACTTGAGTTGACCACGTACACTTGCGTGTGCTAGGGACGCAATATGTTACGATACACATCCCTTAGACATAGGTTTCCCCTTTTGTGTTAAATGCTTGTCGATGATGATGAGATCCAAGTCCTAAGCCCTTAATCACCCCGTAGCGTGAGACATACTTACCCGCCCCTTAGAAATCATTTGCTATGTGATTCATACACATCCTCTTCCTTGCATTATCCCCATAGTGTGAGTCCAAAGTCCCGCTTCCCTTAGTTATTATGTGTTGTATGCTTCATTGTTTTTTTTATGCTTCCGCTAACAAAGGATTTTCTTACATTCTTATGAGGCTTGTTTGGGAACCCACTCAGGTTTCCATTCGCCATGTCGCGTCTAAGCCCTAGGCTTGGGTCATGATAGATAGTAAAGTGAAAAAGTTGAGATATAAAGAGGTTGCATCCACCAAAGTCCTTTGGAGGAACCAACAAGCCGAAAGCGCCACTTGGGAAGCTGAAGCCGAAGCCGAAGCCGAAGCCGAAGCCGAAGCCAAAGAAGATATGAAGAAGTGATAACCCTATCTCTTTTGTTCTAATCAAGCTTGAGGTACTAAGATCTTCCTATTTAGGAACACCTCTTGCATGCCATGTTCATGTTACCTATGCATAAGTATGTGATTTTAAGTTTGCATTATGAATGTTATTTGAAGCATCATTTGAAAATTTCATGGTAATATATGGCATTTTACATATTATACATGTATTTTACTCATTAGAGCTTGCCTTTAACATTTTCGTAGATAAATGTTCCCAGGTGGGGTGGGGGGGAGATATTGTAAGGCTCCACCTGTTGGAAGGTGTAAAAGTGGCTAAGAAATTAAATCTAGAAATTTTTCAAGTACCAGTGGGTTTACGGAAGGGGCTACGGGCCGTAACTAGCCCTATGGGCCGTAACTTCTATTTGTGGATTGATGGACCACGCTTGGTGAAAATGATGATTTCTGAAGTTGAGTATACTATTTATCAAACGACTCATAGAATGACTTACGAGCCATATGTCCTATCGTAGAATGAGTACCATAAAAAGATTTTGAGAGTTCACAATGTTATCAAACGAAATCCCTTACCTATGACCCATAGAAAGGACCACAACCCGTAAATGGGGTCTCGTGGTCTTGTTTGATAGGTTTTTAAAAGGGGCAGTTTCGACCTTTCCTATTACATTACACCTATGGTACGTCGTTTTATCTCCTAAAGGACCCTTGTTTAGCCTTATACAATCCTAATAGACCCCATTCCTCTTCATTCTAAGATATTCCAAGCCTCGAATGCCTCCTAAACTCTCCCAAGTTCTTCAAGGCTCTCAAGCAAGAAATGCAAGATAGAGTTTTGGTTCTTCTATCTCCAAATCATATTTCATCCCATAAAATCACTAAGGTATGTGGTTTTGATTGTGGAGATCTTTCCTCCACAAGTCCAACCATTCTCCCTTTTCAACTACATGGGATTTATTTATATTTGTTGATGTTTCTGTGAACTCATTTATATGATAATATTAAGATGAGATTTATGGTACTTATGTATTTGACTATGCATTGTAAAGCCATGTGAAACTTATGGATTTTATTAGGGTTAATGATACCCTAGCTAAGTCTTGTTATGCCTTTTGGTGGGTTATTTTGAAAAATGTTCAAATGGTTCCATTTTACTCTTTTCAAGTCATTTACTCATGAATTCCATGGTTTAAAACTTATGTATATGTACCCATTATGATTTGATTAAAGTTGTATAACAAGCTTCTATGTTTATGTACGCCTTACGGCAGTATTTTGCAAACCATGAGTGCTATGAATTTTGAAAGGGCTATTGTGCATGTTATGAGATATAAGATTATTGTGGAAGTTGTAAATGATATGAAGCCCTATTCTTTGATGTTATGAAGCTTTTGTTTTGATGAGCTACTCTATGACATTATTATGATGCTTTGCATATTATGACTATAGGTATGACTTTAATATTCCTTGGGATTGTGACCTAGCACTGTGGGGACCTTCGTAGATAACTGTTGTCCCATAATTATGTTGTCACCATAGGATTGTGAATTAGCTAACGGATCCATATAGCTTATGTTAAATTATTGACTAAAAAGAGTGGTGTTCCTGTACAACACATGTTAGTCAAAATACCAAAATGGGTGGTGTTCTCGTAAGATTGTCATCATAAGCTAACTGAAATAGGCGGTGTTCCTGTAAGGTGTTTATGAAGCACTTTTCAATATGGGGAAGTTACTGTAAGGTTAGTGTTTGGTTTACCTTGGCAAAGTAGACCACTCGTAGTATGATGTGGAGTGAACATTGGGATTTCAAATAGTAGCTCGCTTGGTCTTATATATGTCGGTTGTGGTCTCTTCCCATCTATGTTTGATATGTTATGTGACTTGATGATTCTACATGCATATTTATACTAAGGCATTTAGCATTCATGACATACTGAGCTTATATCTATTTATTATGATTATGCATATTGCTTAACTATATGTTCCTTGTCGCATTGCATCCCATATACTAGTACATTCCAAATACTAATGCATACCTTTCGCTGACATGACCTAACCATGTAGGGACAAGAACTCCTATTTATCCTCCTTCTACACGTGGCTATACGATTCGGGTGAAAATCACTTTTGGTGAGTCCTCCACTTCAGGGACAATAGCCATTTACTTGCTTGCCTTATTTTGACTTGTATATTTATGGATACTATCTATTGAGGGTGAGTTCGGGAGATATCTTGGCCCCCGTTTCATTTGTATTAGAAGTGTTCTTGGATATTTGTATATGTATGTATTGAGCCCCACTCTTTTTATGCTATGTATTGTGAAAGACTCCCTTAAACCCTTATTCCCTCTTATGTGTTAAAAGCTTGTTGTATGAATGAGATGAAAGTCCTAAGTCCCTAATTGCCCCCACAATGTGAGTCATACTTACCCGCTTGTTAGACTTTGTTTGCTACATCAATGCTAATCCTCTCCCCTATGACATCCCCATAGCATGAGTCCAATGTCCCATTTCCCCTAGAAATTATGTGTTATTTTCTTTAATTTTTGCTTCCACAACTAATGATGTGCCATGCATGCTTAAGAGGCTTGTTTAGGGTTTCTTTCGGGTTCTCTATTCGTCGTGTCACGTTTAGGATCTATGTTTGGGTCATGACAACCAACACCCAGATATATAACTTAGCATAATCCGTTGCACCAAAAGTTCTCTTAACTGGAAAGAAATTAGACGATTTTGTCATTCAATCCAATATTACCCATATAGAATTGATGTCCCAAAGCTACACCTCATTTTTGAAGGCTAAAGTGGTCATTGTCAAGATATATAACCTAACCGATGTTAAGGTCGATCCCATAGGAAATATGGTAAACTTAGAAGAATTTCAAGCAGTTTGGGTGGATTAACCTACTTATCTACCCGGGGGGAGGGGGGGGGGTTTAAAAACTATGAAAAGTAATCCTAAACTAAGACAAATGTGAGGTCAATATGAAGAGTTACTAAGGTATTGTGTTCCCCAAAATTCTCTAACTTGGTGTTACCAGATAATTGAATTCTTTTCTAGTGTGTAGCATACAGAACGATAGGTTAAGTTTATGTAACCCTATGATCAAGATGACAGGCAAATTTCACTGTGAGATTTGATCCATCCCCATAATGTGACATTACTAACCCTTACCTATTGTTCTAGTTCAACCTCCCCTTGATCCAGTTTGGTTGATTAGACAAGAAACATCAATCGAATCTTGGTAATTAATCTCTTTTCCTATTCATTACTACCTTGATCTAGTCAGTAACACTAGGCAAGTTCTAATGTTGGCTACCATTAGAAAGCATTCAAATCGAAGATAATTAATTAATACATGCATGCACACTGTCCAAGAATTATGAATTATCCAATTTTACCTTGTTAGTTCATCATGGTTCCCACAACCCTAGTTGTGGATTTAACTACTCATTATCAGTGTAGATGTAAGAATCATGAATTTGAATAACATAATTAAGTACTTACACAATAGAATTAAGAACAAGAAATCCAAGCTCTTCACCAAGAATCACAAGATTAAAGAACACAAAAATAATATTTCACAATGCCTATTGCAATGTTTCTCTCAAGCTCTGTACTATTCTCTACTATTCTGTACTGTTTTGTCCGAAAAATAACCTAAAAAATCTATTTATAGTGTTTAAAATACGAAAACCAAAACAAAATAGGAATACTGGGTCGGGAAGCTTTACGGGCACTTGTATGGTCGTATAATGTTTTACAGCCTGTGATAAGGGCTTCGTGGATTCTTTCATCAATTTTGGGGACAACTTCTACGAGACCACCTACGGGCCCTATAAAGTTCTGTGACCTGTAAAGGGTTTTACCTGATGACTTTTCAGCAACTACCCACTTTCTGATCCTCAGGGCACGACACCAAGTCTATGGCTCATGGAAACTTTTACGGCTCGCCTGCATGTTCATAAACTCAACTTTAGAAAATTCACCCCTCACTGGATTTTTTTTAAGAGACCAACTCTACGGTCTGTAAAGTGTCTCGTACATCAGCGATTTCTACAACTTTTGCACAGTTAGCCCAAAAATCATACCAACCTTGTAATTGTTAGTGCCTAATTTTTTTACCAAACTTAAGTTATGTACTTTTTAGTATTTAAATATTTATTTTTTGGAATCTAAATTAGATATTTTTATTTTATCTTATTTAAGTTAATTTGAAAACAAAAAATAGAGTCACATTTTAGGGTAAATTTTGTTTTAAAGAAGGGAAAATTTCTAAAAATCTATGTTCTCTTTTAAATTTTGATTCTATTCTAGAATTTTGCACAAGGGGCAACTATAGCTTGTGGAATGTTCCAGGGGCTGTAAAAGACCCTCGTCGAGTAAAAAAATTAGAAATTTGATTTTCTAAGTCTATCAACACGGATCCCAATGACATTTGTAACAATTAAATCGGCATTGGAGCAATACATGACACACCCCAACATGTTTGCAACAAATACCCAACACCCCATATGCAATGTGTATATACAACCCTATCATATCTCATTTTACATGTTTTCCCAAGCTAACCGACTCCGTTTCAATGAATGAACATCAAATCACACACATGTATTCACATATCGATTTTCAACCAACATAGTTAATTTAATTCAAATGACATGTGACGATATGGTTTTCATATACATCATTCAAACACATAGACATGGAAATACACACACATTTTTCTGACTATTAGCACTATTCAAGCATTGGCTACACACTATTCATGATTACAATTTTAAGCACACACTATGACAACCACAGATTCATACCCATATTGTTCGGATTACCATACCCATCAATTAATTTCAACCTAATCATAATAATTTCAGTATTTAAAAGGATTTTAGGACCAAGAACTTACCAAATTGAGTGACAAAGATGTAAAATATTGAAGGAGGAATCAAAGAGGGTGGAACCCTAAGTCTTGCCGGAGGCTACTGGGAAAATTTGCTCGAAAAACAGGGTGGTGGCCGGTCAGAAAAAGCTTGGAAAAAGGGGTTCGGTATTTATTTTTGTAAATTTGAGGAAGAATGAGGTCAAAATTATACGAACCCTCTATTTATAGGTTGACCGGGTTGGCCAAAAGTTAATGGGCCCAGGCTCTATGGTTCCCCGATCATAGGTCGTAAAAGATTTTACACCCTATAGATCCTAGTTTCGTGGAATGCCCAAACCCTAATTTAGGGGTTGGGTTTCACGGACCACTCTATGATCTGTAGAATGTAATACGACTCATATAGTTGGTCGTAGAAACCTCCATACTTAGTCACAAACAATAGATCTTTCCTGGGGTCCATAAGCCCCATTCACGTCTCGTAGTTTTATCTACGGACCGTAAAGTTGGCTCGTGGAATGGAGTGCACCAATTTGTGCTCACTGGAAGTGTTCTACAAGGTAGTGCACAGGTCGTAGTTTTACATATGACCCGTAGAACCAGTCGTAGAAACACTTCTTGATGCATTTTTAGCCAAAAATGGTTGACTTGGTCATGTACCTGCACATTCTTTACAAAACACACTATTATCCTATCTGCAACTAGTCCAATGTCTAAATATTACGACAAAAATATGAAAAATTAAACTACCTACAAGTCCAAAAGCTAAAAACAAAACAAAACTACAACTATTACATCAAGTATCTTGGGTTGCCTCCCAAGTAGTGTCTGATTTATTATCACGACACGACTTGGACATGGTTTCTCAGACTTCACCAAGTTCCAAAACATCCAGCTTCAAGTCGTCTAGCGTCTTCATTGACTAACATATGTTGAAGACAACTTCTTCATTGTTCAATGTAAAATTGAGTTGGCCAGCTTCCATATCCACTAGTGCTCGACAGTGGCTAGGAAGGGCCTTCCCAAGATGATTGGAACTTCGAAGTTGACTTTGAAATCAAGGATCACAAAGTCTGTGGGAAATATAAATTTCTGTCCTTTGATGAGGGCGTAATAAAGTATCCCCACAAGCTTCTTCACCATGCGGCCAACCATCAACAATCGCATGCTCGTTGGCGTAGGGGATCCCAGTCTGAGCTTCTTGAAGACCGCAAAGGGCATCAAATTTATGCTGGCACCAAGATCACATAAAGCCCTTGCGAACTCCATATCTCCAATAGTGCAGGGTATGGTGAAAACGTCGGGATCTTTTCGTGTTTGCACCAAAGACCTTGTAGCAGTTACACTGTAATGTTGAAGTTCTTCGGAGAGCTCCTAACTCACAGTCTTCTTCTTTGTAACCAAGTCCTTCATGAAGTTCGCATACTATGGCGTCTTCTCCAATGCCTCAATGAGAGGAATGTTGATGGAGAGTTATTTTAGCATGGAGAGAAAGTGCTTGAACTTACCCTCCTCTTCCTTCCTTTTAATTCTTTGAGGGAAGGGAGGAGGAGGTCTAGGGATGGGCTTTAGCTTCTGTGATACCTCTACAACATCTTTCACCCTCTCCTTGGCATGCTCATCTTCAGTTTCAACATCTTTGACCTCAACTGTCTCCTCTGGAACATCATCATCATCAACCAGCATAGGCAAATCAGTGGTCTGCTTACCACCACAAGTAGTCAACACCATACATTGCCCCTCATTCTTTGCATTCTGAAGTATGTTGTTAGGCAATATACCTCTATGTCGTTGGTTGAGTTGAGTTAATACTTGACCAACCTCTTGCTCCAGCTATTTATAAACGAGAGAATGAGACTCAATCTTCTGATTAATGCTGGAGAGGTCAGACTTCATCCCCCTCATGGTCTCATCCTATGTATTAGCCTTTTTCAACAACCGACCAAACATCTCCTCAGCTCTTGAACTACCAGTATCTGTATCACGATTATATGGTGGCATATAAATACCTCCGTGCAAACATCTCTGCAACCCCAATCAACATCTCTGTCCTGGCCCCTGTTTCTATTGTAGTGATCTTCATGATTGTTATCTCTGAAGGCGCCATCTCTGTTATAGTTTTGCCCTTGGTTCTTTTTACCTTGGTGCCAATAGTCCTATTGGACCCTTGGGCATTAGTTCGAAAACCCCCCATCTGATTAGTAATGAAGCAAGTGTCCTCCTCATAGTAAGGCTCTTTATACATGGGTGTTCGTAGAGGCTGATGACAACTGCATTGACTTCGTTCCTAATTCTGCTTCATTAACAGCTCTATGTTGGTACTGATATGGGCAAGCTCTTGCATCATCTCTTCATTTATTTTAGCTTGCCCGGAACTCGCACTCACTGCACACTTACTTTTGGTAGAGGACCTGTCTCTTGGCCCCATGCATAATTAGTCTTGACCACCTTTTCTAGCTTCTCAGCAACCCTCGAAAATAGTTGATCTAAAAATGCACCACCCATGATGGTATTAGCACATGCATGAGTATTCTTGTCCAGAGCATGGTAGAAGATCTCCACCAAGGCATCATCAACTATCTTGTGGTTAGGGACAATTCTTAGAGCCATTGTGAACCTCACCCATGTAGTACTGATCGAGTCACCAGGTTGTTGCTCAAAGTTGTTGATCTGATTCTTCAACTTGAGCTTCTTCGATCTCGAGAGGAACCTCTCCAAAAAGGCCTTCTCCGATTTAGCCCAACTGGTGATTGAACTCTGCAGGAGCTCGAATAGCCATAGTGTTGCATTGCATGTCAAAGATAATAGGAAGGCACGAAGCCCAATAATATCGATCGACAGATTCTGAGTTCCCATTACACTCTTACAGTCAAACATAACATTGTGTAGATGGCTATGTGGATCCTTTAATGGTAGTCCCGCGAACAACCCACGATTTTGCAGCATTTGAAGAAACCCACTCAGAACCACAACCTTTGTGTCATTCGATAATGGTTGTAATACTATGGCTCTAATAACGTCCATAGCCATAGGATGGCCGATATTGATTCTACTAATAAAGTTCAGCGTTGAGGTCTTGTGGCTATGGATCAATGTCGTCAAGAGTAGGTGGCTTGTTGTCATTCTCATCTTAATTATGGTTCTAATTTAGAGCTGCTTTAACTGTGTTATTTGCATTATGTTAGGCCATCCTTCTCAATCTTCTCTGGATCTCCTAATAAAAAAGAGTCAAGGGAATGCCTCGACTTCACTTGTTGTGCAAACACTACACCTGCACAATAAAACAAAACAAAAACAACAAAAATGTAAAATGAGGGAAATAATGATTAATTCTTGAACTACTCAAATTAAACAAGTCTAGCCATATTCCCCAGCAACGGTGCCAAAATCTTGATGTCGCCCAAGCTACACCTCCTTTTTGAAAGCTAAAGTGGTTGTTGTCAAGATATATAACCTAACCAAGGTTAGGATCGATCCCACAGGGAATAAGGTAGATTTAGAAGAATTTCAAGCAGTTCGAGTGGATTAACCTACTTATCTCCCCAAAAGGGGGGGGGGGGGTTTGTAAAAACTATGGAAAGTAATCCTAAACTAAGATAAGTGTGAGATCAGTATGAAGAGTAACTAGTGTATTGTATTCCCCATAATTCCTTGACTTGGTATTACTAGATAATTGAATTCTTTCTAGTGTGTAGCATGAAGAACGGTAAGTTAAGTTTCCCAAATTCTTTAATCTACCTCTTACCTATTGTTCCAATTCAGCCTCCTCTTAATTTTATTTGGTTGATTAGATGAGAAACATTAATTGAATTCTATTAATCAATCTCTTTTTCTATTCATTACTACTTTGGTCCAATGAGTAACACTAGGTGAGTTCTTATGTTGGCAACCATTAAAAAACATTCAAATCGAAGAGAATTAATCAGTACATGCATGCATACTATCCAAGAATTATGAATTATCATATTTTACCTTGTTAGTTTTTCATAGTTTCCATAACCCTAGTTGTGGATTTAGCTACTCATTATCAGTGTAGATACAAGAATCATGAATTTGAATAACACAATTGAGCACTTATACAATAGAATGAAGAACAAGAAATCGAAGCTCTTCATCAAGAATTAGAAGATTGGATTAAAGAATACAAAAATAATGTTTCACAATGACTCTTGCAATGTTTCTCTCAAGATCTATACTATTCTCTACTGTTCTATCCGAAAAATAACCTAAAAAACTTATTTATAGTATTTAAAATACAAACCTAAAATGAAATAGGACAATTCGGTCGGCAGGCTCTACGGGTACTTTTATGAGCCGTATAATATTTTACGGCCCGTGGTCAGGGCTTCATGGATTCTTTCATCAATTTTGGGGACAACTTGTATGAGACCTATCTACGGGCCGCATAAAGTTCTATGGCCCGTAAAAGGTTTCATCTGATGACTTTTCATCAACTCCCCACATTCTGATCCTCATGGCACAACACCAAGTCTATGGCTCGTGGAAACTTTTATGGCTCGTCTGCATGTTCATAGACTAAACTTTAGAAAATTCACCCCTCATTAGATTTTTGTACAAGACCAACTCTATGGCACGTGGGATTTTCCACAGCTAAAGGGTCTTGTACATCAGCAATTTCTGAAACTTTTGCACACTCAGCCCAAAAATCATGCCAACCCTGTAATCCTACAAACAAACATAAAAACACATCAAATCTACTAACATCACTATGAGAACACCCAAAATTTTAAGTTTTAAGCATCAAATGTATTGTATTTTGATAGCACATCAAGAATTATAGTGCCTTTTGGTCTTAGGAAGCCCAACTACAAAATCCATATTAATCGCTTCCTATTTCCAAGTAGGAATCTCAATATTTTTAGCCAAACCACTTGGTCTTTGGTGTTCCATTTTAAGTTGTTGACAATTGGAGAACCCAACCACAAATTTAGCAATATCTTTCTTCATTCCATTCCACCAATACACTTCCCTTACATCTCTATACATCTTAGTGGAACTGGGGTGAATAGAATAAGAAGAATTATGAGCCTCTTGCAATATTAAATTTCTCAACCCATCAACATTCGACACACATACTCTCCCTTGCTATCATATCACCCATCTCCCTCTTGTAAGAAGACCTCTATCTTTCCTTCTTTCAGCAAGGCCTTCAATTCAATCAAGGAGGGATTAAGATCTTACTTAGACATTATATCATCAATCAATGATGATTCAGAATCATTTACCACCATGATACCATCATTTTCGACCTCATTCAGCTTTACCCCGAATCTAGCCAACCTATGAACTTCCTTTGCCAATTCCTTCTTTCCATCATCTTTAAGTTCTGACAAACTTCCCATAGACCTTATACTAAGTGCATCGGCTACAATATTAGCCTTACCCGGGTAATTGATGAGTGCATGACTTGCACTTATTTCTTACTCTTTTCTTATGATTTTTTGTTGTTCATTGCATAACTTTGGGCTAATTATGCTTCAAATGGTGTATGATTTCAGGTACATATGGGTTAGATTTATCCTTGCTGAGAGGAATTGAAATTTGGAGCTGAATTAGAGCTAAGAGGATCTAAAATGAATAAAATGGTACTTGGCAGGAGATACACTCCGTGAACGCGTCCTTCAGGCCCGCGATCATTATGTTGTGGCATGCAAAGAAGCGCAAACGCACTAAGCTTGGGCGTGAAGGCGGAGCACAAGGAAACACAACCTCCACGATCATAGAATGTTGAGTGCAATCATGAAATGTTGCACAGACCAGCGTCGGGACATCTCTAGAATTTCATCATTTTTAGTCATTAAACCACATATACACACACTCCCAACCCTCATTTTTCATAGGTTGATATAACACAACTCCGAAAAAAATATTCATACATCCTTGAAGAAGAAAACCATACCTTAGTGTAGATTTTAGTTTAGGGTGAGGATTTAAAAGCAAGTTTTCTACAAATCCTTGAGTGGATTGAAGACTGTAGCTTCCACTTGTATTTATCTTTCACCCACTCTTTCTTTCCTTTGTTCTTCAATGCTAAATTTGTAGATTTAATTGAGTTTGGATGTTAATTTGTATATGGGTCTTGATTATGTCCTTGCTTTCATGCTTAGTTGATAATTTTACTTGCAAAATCAAGAGGGTTTCTCCCGAATCGCTTTAATTTATTAAATTGGTTTATGGGTTCATGCATATCTTCTTGCATAACTTAGATATGAGGTAGCTACTTGAATCTAGCTTAGACCTTCAATTATTGCTTTAGGAAGTGTAGTTGAGGCAAAGGATTGCATCATATTCATGGGTTTAAGAGTTTAGAGCCTCAAAAGTTACTCAACTGCTAAGGTCTTGGGAGTTTTCTTTAGGTGCTTAAGCAAGGTGTGTTTTTGAGTGGCTTGTGTAAGAGGCCATAGTTGGCTCTTGCGAAACATTACCTATCCTAGCCAGGGTGCTTACAAGTTACCTAGCCTATCCATAGAGTCAATTTGATGCTAAGTGTTATGGATCGATTGAGTTTTGATTAATCCCCATATCCCTATCCTTTCTCCCTTTCTTGATTAGTCCTTATACAATTATTTTTTTGGAGTAGTTGTTAGCTTAACTTTCTCTCATTTTAGTTAGAAATCTTGCTTGATACTTACTTGTTGAGTAAAAATCTAGTAGCCATAGGTCCTTACTTTAGTCAAGCACTGACACATTGTACCCTATGGGATTCGATCCTATATAGTTGGGCCATATGCTAAGGACGACCACCCCTGCTTCCTTTGAGTAGCTGAGTTAAGCGACATCAAAAATGATTTCATTCCCGGGAAATAACACACGTATTGAGTTGATTTAGGACTTGTAGTTTACTCTGTTTTATTTTATCAGTGAGCACTTCTTTTTGCTTTCTTTGTTTTTCTTTTTGTTTTATGGCTAATTGTGATGAACACTTGCTTGATGAATGTAAGCCCTTTTTCTATATTCTTTGGAGTATTGCACTTCGTGGTAAGCAACATGGTGTTGAGGTTGTGAATGAGGATAAGAGTGTTGTGGGCCAAGATTGGCTCACCGACTTGAGTCTTAGACTTGTCAAAAAAGTGGCCCATAGACACCAATTTCTCAACATGAGGGATGATCTCAAGAGCTTGCTTGTTGCTACATGTTATGAGTTGGACCGGTTTGAATGAGAAGTTAATGTTTTGGAGATCAACTTGAAAATGAGCAACTAAGCGAGTGAGACCCCAGCTCAAAGGTGATCAACTATGAGTTTGAATCTCTAGAAGAAGAAATAGAGCTTGATTTGAAAGAGATATGGGGCCAATGAATGACATTAAGTCCAATAATCATATAGGAGGTCAAAATTGAGGAAATGGTACTAAGGTTGCAAGAGCAAGCCATTGTAATCTTAGATGGAAATTTTGTTTCATTTGAAGTTAGGAGTGTTTCCTGCTTGGAGGCCACAAAGTGTGAAGTTCAATTTGAAAGTCCTCTTGACACTCCCGTGTCTACCCAAGGAACCTAAAAGGAAAGTTGATGATAAGTTGGGTAGGCAATCCAAGTCCAGAAAGTTGAGAGACCTTTGGAAAATGTTGATGGTCTCTCATTACCCTCCTCATATGCTCAAATAGTAAATCATCCTAATATTTGGAAGGATATTCATTGCCTCAATGTGGAAACACAAATGGGTGGTGAATCAAGTTTATTCGTATATTCATAAATTCGTGTATTTTAAATTCTTAGAATAGCTTCTTGATTTTCATTTTTGATTTATGGCTGACCTTCACAATTTTCAAGTTTTTGGTAGTGATTCTGTACAGGTTTTGAAGTATCAAGATTATTGGAGTGTAGGAAATGGGTGGAAACACCAACAAAAATTGTGAAGGGATGAAATTGGGTCGTTTTGACCCACTTTGGGACCCATGCATCGCCCATTGCACAAGGTGGATCGCCTGAAGTTGCAGAAACTTGGCCTAGTTCTTGTATTCTTAGAATCTCCGCGAAGGGGATCAAATGGCCACGATAGCAAAGTGCACAAAGAAGATGAGGAGTGATCGCACCTATAACGTCGCGAAGGCAGGGGGCTTTCGGGTGTAGTTAAATGAGAAGACAAGTCATTTTTCTTCTATCTTCAGAAAAAGAAGAACACAGGAAAAGGAATATAATCAAGTGCGAGGTAACCAAAACATCAAAAACCTTGCTCTCACACAGCTTTGAGAACAACCCAAGCTTCTCTTTTCTTCATCCTTTTGGTCATCTACTAAAAGTATGCCATTCTACTTCAACTCCACTCTCACTCATCAATAACAATTTGTGCAGCCATGAATTTTCATGACAATAGTAAAGCTTCTTAGCTAGAATATTCTTGACATGGTTGTGAAATTCTGAAACTAAGATACGCTGATGTATTTTTTCTTCTGAGGAATATTTTTGTTACTATTGTGCCGCACCTCTAGGTATTTTAGGATATGATTTCTGAGCTTAAATGCAGAAAAGTGAGGTGGATTTTCTATGCTAAATTGGTTCTTGGGTAGTGATTGTATGTTGTTGGGAATGAAGGGGGGTGTTATTTTGTTAAAATCATGGTTAAACTGTGTGCCCTCCATGTATTCGATGAAATGCCCCTTTGAATTTTGAATGATGGTGACTGTTGTCTTCCGCTAACATAGACACTATGCCGCGAACTCGGACACTGTGCCATGAATGTAGGTATTCTGGAAACTCTCTATTCTCTGGGAACGCAGATATCCTTCTGCAAACACGGAGGCTTAGAGTGATTTAAACTTCCTGATCGTGCTTGAGTAGCCGTGAACATGGAGAACAATTATGCACTATTCAATAACAATAATGTTTCATCGTTTGATCCAGATTTCTTCCAAATAATTTCCTTTGTCTAAATTCTTTCTAATGTATGATTTAAATGTCTCTATGATGTTTTGGTTGTGTTGGTTTTAATTGTAGGTCTAATGGGTTGAAAATGGATCCTAAGAAAACACTTAATGAGAATGAAATCTTTCCATAGGTGGAAGAAGAAACCTACTTTAATCAAAGCCAATTCCTCTCATCCAAATGTGCCCAAAAATATGATGAATACTAGGGCATGACTATGATTAGAGAGAGTGATTTTCTTGGATAAAGTAGAAGAAAAGATGCCAGAGTTCTTTGGCCGTTTACAAACTTCTGGTTGGCTATGCTTTACCGATGAGCCTATCAAAGCCAACCACACCATAGTAGCTGAGTTATATGCTAATGCCTTGAAACAAACTTTGGAGAGGAGACGACTACCATGATTAGATGAGTGAGAGTTGATTTCAGTTCGACGATTATCAATGATATATATGGGCTATCGGATGGTGACAACTGGGTGTACAAAGAGAGATATCGAGAGTTAGGAGATCAATGGTTGGTAGAAAAGTTACATGACAGAGTTCCTCCGGAGTGGTTCACTTTACATAGAGGTTTTGACTCACATGAGTGATGTGCTGTCAAAATATAATACTTTTGATGCTAAAGACTTGAGATTTTGTGTGTTCTCAATGCGATGTTAGGTTGTTATATGTGTTTTTATTTTTGGTTTGCAGGATTTCTGGGCTAGCATTGATTTTTGGAAGAATATGCAAAAGTGCTGACTTTGAGGAGTTACGAGACCCTTTATGGGACATACATCATACTAAGGTCCGTGAAGTATGTTTCGTGTACAATTCTAGCCAGAGGCAGATAATCTAAAGTTTGTTCTATGAATATGCTGACGGGTCATGAACCATTTTATGTGTCATAGATCAAGTCTTGTACCCTGAGGATCGGAGAAGGAAGACTCTCGAAAGATTCATTAGATGAAATCCCCTACATGCCGTAGAACACTTTGCGGGTTGTAGAGGGGTATCGTTGAACACAAGTCCAATTTTGTAGCAACAATTTACAGAAGCCCAATTATGGGTCGTAGAACACAATAAGGCACATAAAGCAATTCGTGAAGCGTGCTGACCCAGTTATCCTATTTTTTAGGACATGTATTTTAAACATTATAAATAGGTTTTTAGGTTATTTTTCTTAGAGAGTTAAAATAGTTGACAGAAAAATAGTGAGATAGAGTAGAGAAAAACATTTGAGAGTTTTGAGAAACACTTATACACTTTGATTTCTTCTAATTACAATCTTGTGATTCTGATTGAAGCTTGGATTTACTTGTGCTTAATTCAATTGTGTAAGTGCTCTATTATGTTATTCAAATTCATAAGTCTTACATCTATACAAATCACGAGTCGCTAAATCCACAACTAGAGTTATAAGAACCATGAAGAACTAACAAGGTGAAATCGGATAATTCATAATTCTTGAAAAGTGTGCATGCATGCATGCATTAATTAATTCTCTTCATTTTGCATGTTTTCTAGTGGTGGCCAACATCAGAACCCATCTAGTGTTACTGACTGGACCGAGGTAGTAATGAGTAGGAAAATAGATTAATTATCAGGATTCGATTGATGTGTTCATGTCTAATCAACCGAACTAGGCCAAGGAGAGATTGTACTGGGACAATAGGTAAGGGTTAGTAATGTCACACTGCGAAGATGGGCCAAGTCATGTAGTAAAATTTTCTTTTCCCCTAGGCCAAAGGGTTTGGTAAACTTAACTTACCGTCCCGCATGCTACACACTAAAAATGAATTAGGTTATCTGGTGATATTGAGTTACGAAATCATGGGGAACACAATACCCTAGTTTCTCTCCATATTTGTTAAACATTTATGTTAGTTAGGATGACTTTTACTGGTTATTACAACCCCCCCCCCCCGGCTCGGGGAAATAAGTTGGTTAATTACGTGTACAGTATTCCATTAGGTTGGACCTAAGCCTTTTTTAGGTTCTATTTCTTGACAATAACCACTTTATCCGAAAAAAGAGGTGTAACTTGGGCAAGATGTTGGCTTTCTATCATTTGTGCTTGGGTCATTCCCTATACACATGACATGAAGGTGGCTTTGGACTGTGGACTTGTTATAGAAACTATCTTGGATGGTCTACAGGTTAATGTGGGACAGAGCATAGTGGATCATATTTTAGAAGTGCCCCATGGGAGGGCCAAGAGCTTAGTGTACCCTTCACTGATTTCGGGGTTATTCTATAAGGCAAGGGTGTCTGTCCTACCCACTAATGAGGAGAAGAAGTTGACCAAAGATATTTATCTACTTAAGAAAAGAGGTTGCCCAGAAGGACAAAAGAAGAGATAGATTGATGTTCTATATCCCTCTTTTGGGTAGTTCACAGAGCCAAGATCATAAGGAAGGGGGTCTACATTGGGAGCTATGAGTCCTTTAGTTTCTTTAGGACAACTTCACTTTGGTCCTTCTACCATAAGATACTTGTCATTGCAGATTCATGGGATGGATAAGAAGATCAAGCAACTAGTTGTAGGCCTTCCTATAGGACTACCAAGAGCTACTGCAAATGATCAACCTATGTTTGCACCAGTTGTAACTACTCAGTTGAGTGACCGGGTTAAGCATATGAGCAGGAGGCAGGGAAAGATAGAGCGGAGGCAGAAAAAGTTTAGGGAGCATGAGAAGAAGAAGAGTAGATTCCTGAAATAGATAATGGGCAAGTTGAGGAAGTTGTGTGGGTCTAGCTCTTCAGATCCTGATGATGAGTTAACCATCTCTTCGAGTTCGAGCATCGAGTTATCATTTCAGGAATTCCGTCGTCTTCTCTTCTATTTTGTGATTTTGCCGTGCGGACACAACTTCATATTTTGTTAGGGGTGCTCTTATGACTTAATTATGACTCTTGTTTCCTATTTCGTAACTCTGGATTTGTTGGCACTTGTAGACTCTTGCTTGGTTTTTATAAATGATGTGCCCTTGCCGGGCTCGATTTTTGTTTATTGTGGTATGCCCTTATCGGGTTTGTATATATATTTTTTAGGTTTAGCCATTTTACTAGATTTGGTAGCTTCTTATTTTTCTTTTTAATAGTGTTTATAATCGATGGTTCTCCATGATGGGTTGAGTGATGACTTTCTTAAGGGAAAATCTTCAGTTCAGGGTTCCTCGTCTCATTCTTTTGAAAAAGAATGAAAAAAATATGGTCTTTGGTGAAGCCTGAGTAGACATTGACTCTTGTTCGAGCTATACATTGGGATTATGACTTGTTTGTACTAATATATTTAATCAAGTGTTGTGGATTGTGAAAAAGACACACCCCTCTAATTTTTGAAAGTTGAATGGTTTTGGGATGATTTTGAGACAACACTTTGACTCGTTTTGTGACTCTTACTTTCTAAATGGATATAATTTACAAAATGAGTCCCTTGTACTTTACTTAAGAGTTGCACTGACCCTCCCTTGCTTAATTTGCATGTCATGTGTGTTTTGAGTTTTTTTTGTTCCCTGTGTGCACGTGTGTCACCTAGAACTTTCCTTGTTGATTTTGTAATGTTGGTCTGATAGGATTTGGTTGGAAAAATGATCTTAGGCATTCTTTGATTTGAATTGAGTCCACTTAGCCTAAATAGCCACCAATATTTACGCACATTGATTTTATCCCTAGTGTCCCTTTTGAGCCTAATCCTTTCCGTTGGTAACCTTAATTACAAGCCTTGAACCTTTTTGAAAAGATATTCCTCTTTTGAACCCTTATCCCTCCTTGAGGTTTGCATGTTTGTGACAATTGAGGCTTTAAGCTTAAGTGGATGGTGATGTAGGAGAAAAAGGACGGGTGTTTACCACTTGGAGGCTTGTCAAAGGAAAAACAAAAACAAAAATGAATGGAGTATTGAAATAAAAAGAAAAAAAGTGTTTTCAAAATGGGAAGAAAATTGAAGAAAAAGTGCTTGAATAAAAAGAATCCTCTAAAATGTTAAAAATGGTTGCAAGTGGGGCACCTAAGTGAAAAAGAATGGTTAAATGTGCATTGGACTGAGATGCGAAAAAGAAAAGTGGAAATTTGGAAAAGAATGAATGTTGTATGTGGGACTTAAGGACGGTTAGTCAATATTGTCCAAATTGTATCCTACCTACCCTTTAGGCTACATTACAAGCCTAAAAAGCCCTTTGAGATCTCCAACAAAATAAAATTGACCTAATGTTGATTGAAAATAACGACAAGCCTATGGTGTGGCATTTGTGTACACCAGATTCTCTTTTGTTGAGTGTGAGTTTTTGAGTCCTTGTCCCTTGTTCATTGTATATACCTGTGTATTTTTGGGACTTTCTTTCTTTTTGTGAGGACATACAAATTGGCATGGATTGGTGATATAGATGTTCTTTTAAGTTTGAGTCAAGTGGAAAATGTTAGTTGACTAGTAGTTTGAGTCACTCCTTCAGAATTTGTGTTGTCACTTGGTCATCCCCAGAAATATTCTTTGAACTAAAAAAATGCTT
This sequence comes from Solanum rostratum, assembly GCA_029948455.1. Lineage (NCBI taxonomy): Eukaryota > Viridiplantae > Streptophyta > Magnoliopsida > Solanales > Solanaceae > Solanum > Solanum rostratum. Next base: position 42,265,997 of record CM057056.1, read on the forward strand.
TTGAAATATGAGGGAGTTACTTGATAGGCATCCACATACTTGTGCTAATTGTTGGTGCCAACTGTTGTCACGATCATGATTTAATTGTTCCAAAAGTGAATTGGGATTGTGCGCTTAAATTGCTAGCCTCTTATGTCTATTTTTTTTGTTGCTTGAGGACAAACAAAGCCTTAAGTTGGGGGTGTTGATAGTGCATGACTTGCACTCATTTCATACTTAGGGCTAATTATGCTTTGAATGGTGTATAATTGCAGGTACATATAGGTTATATTTGGCCTTGCTTAAAAAAATTGAAGTTGGAGCTGAATTGGAGCTAAGAAGAGTTGAAATGCACAGAATGGTACCTGGCAACAGATGCACTTCGCGAATGTAGCCTCTAGGCCAGCGATCGCGGAGCTGTGGAATGTAGAAAAGTGCGAATGCACTTCGATTTGGTGTGAAGGTGGAGCACAAGGAAACACAACCTCCGCAATCGCAAAATGCTGAGCGCGATCATAGAATGTTGCAGAGACCAGTGTCGGGACAGCTTTGGAATTTCACCATTTTTAGTTATAAAATCACATATACACACACTTCCAACCCTCATTATTCATAGATTGATATAACACAACTCTGAAAAGAATATTCATACATCCTTGAAGAAGAAAACCACACCTTAGTGTATATTTTAGTTTAGGGTGAGGATTTAAGAGCTAGTTTTCTACGAATACTTGAGTGGATTGAATACATTTATCTTTCACTCACTCATTCTTTCCTTGTTATTGAATGCTAAATTTGTAGATTTAATTGAGTATGGATGTTAATTTGTATATGGGTCTTGATTATATCTCTTGCTTTCATGCTTAGTTGATAATTTACTTGCACAATCAAGAGAGTTTCTCACAAATTTTTTTAATTGGTTTATGGGTTCATATATATCTTCTTGTATAACTTAGATTTGAGGTAGCTACTTGAATCTAGCTTAGATCTTCAATTATTTCTTTAGCAAGTGTAGTTGAGGCGGAGAATTTCACGATAGTCATTGGTTTATGAGTAGAGAGCCTCAAAAGGGACATAACATCTAAGGTCTTGGGTGTTTTTCTTTAAGGTGTTCAATCCAGGCGTGCCTTTAGGTGGCTTGCGTAAGAGGTCATAGTTGGCTCTTGTGAAACATCACCTATCCTAGCCCAGGTGATTACAAGAACCCTAGCCTACCCATAGAGTTATTTTGATGCTTAGTGTGATGGATCGATTGAGTTTTGATTGATTCTTATATCCCCGATCTTTCTCCCTTTCTTGATAATTCCTTACTCCAATTGTCCCTTAGGAGTAGTTGTTAGCTTAATTTTCCCTCATTTACTTAGAACACTTTCTTGGCATTCACTTGTCAAATCAAAACCTTGTAGTCATTAGTCCTTTCTCTGCTCAATGGCCGATACCTTGTTCCATGTGGGATTCGACCCCGACCTCTAAAGTTGGATCATACACTGATGATGACCTCCCCTGCTTCCATTGAGTAGCTGGATTGAGTCTCAAGAAGAAGGAGTGGAGCTTGATGTGATAGCGATATAGGTCCAATGCATGACATCAAGTCCAATAATCATCATAGAGGCCAAAATTGAGGAAATGGTACTAAAGTTGCAAGAGTAAGCCATGGAAATCTTAAATGGAAACTTTGGTTCATTTGAAGTTGGGATTTGCCTACTTGGAGGCCACAAAGTGTGAAGTTCAATTTGAAGAAGTCCTCTTGACACTCCCATGTGTACCTAAGGAACCAAAAAGGAAAGTTGATAATAAGTTGGGTAGGCAATTCAAGTCCTTAAAGTGGATATACCGGTGGAAAATGTTGATGGTCTCTCATTACCCTTCTCATGTGCTCAAATGGTAAATCATCCTAAAACTCGGGAAGAAATTCATTGCCTCAAAGTGAAAACAAAAATAGATGGTGAATCAAGTTTTGTTCGTATTTTATAAATTCTTGTATTTTAAATTATTAGAATAGCTTCTTGATTTTCATATTTTATTTTTTACTAGCCTTCACAATTTTCAAGCCTTTGGTAGTGGTTCTTTACAGGTTCTGAAGTATCAAGATTATTGGAGTTGAGGAAATGGGTTGAAACACCAACAAATTATTGCAAAGCGATGAAACTAGGCCATTTTGACCACACTTAGGGACCACGACATCGCCTATTGCACAAGGTCGGATCGCGCAATTGGGCTTAAGATCACCCAGAGTTATAGAAACTTGGCCAAGTTTTGCCATTCTTTGAAGCTCCACGAAGGAGGTCAAACGACTGCAAACATGGAGTGCACCAAGGCAATGACGTGTGATCGCGCCTATAGGTCCGCAAAGGTGAAGGGCTGAAAGGTGAGGTAAAATTAAAAGATAAGCCATCTGTGACTTGTCTTCTATCTTCAGTCAAAGAAGAACACAGGAAAAGGAATAAAATCAAGTGCAAGGTAACCAAAACTTCTAAAGCCTTGCTCTCACACACATTTGTGAATAGCCCAAGGTTCTCTGTTCTTCATCCTTTTAATCATCTACTTAAAGGTATGCCATTCTACTTCATCTTCACTCTCGTTCATCAATAGCAATATGTATAGCCATGATTTTTCATAACAATGATAATGCTTCTTAGCTAGAATTTTCTTGACATAGTTGTGAAATTTTGAAACCGAGATACTCTTGTACATTGTTGCTTGTGGGTATATTTTTGTTACTATTGTGCCGCACCTCTCGGTATTTTAGGAAATGATTTATGAGCTTAATTGTAGAAATATCGGTGGATTCTCTATGCTAAATTGTTAAATTGTTGCTTGGGTAGTGATTGTACGTTGTTGGAGATGAATGGGGGGTTTTATTTTGTTAAAATCATGATAAAACTATGTGCCCTCCATGTGTTCGATGAAATGCCCCTTTGAATTTTTAATGCTGGTGACTAATGTCTTCCGTGAACAGGGACACTGTGCCACGAACGTAGGTGTTCTTGAAACTCTATATTTTTCACTAACATGGATATCCTTCCTCAAATGTGGAGGCTTAGTGATAGTTGAACTTTGCGATTGCACTTGAGTAGCTGTGAATGTGCAGAACAATTATGCGTTGTTCAACAACAACAATGCTTTAGTGTTTGATCCAGACTTCATCCAAATAATTTCCTTGGTCTAAATTCTTTCTAACACACGATTTAAATGTCTATAAGATGTTTTTGTTGTGTTGATTTTGATTGTAGGTCTAATTGGTTTAAAATGGATCTCGAGCAAGCACTTCATGAGAATGAAATCTTTCTAGAAGTAGTAGAAGAAGCCTACTTTGATCAAAGCCAATTCCACTGACCAAGTGTGCCCGAAAATATGATGAATACTTGGGCAGGACTGTGATTAAAGAAAGAGGTATTTGGTTGGATAAAGTAGAGGAAAAGATGTCGGAGTTCTTTGGCCAGTTACAATCTTTGGGTTGGCTATGCTTTGCTGATGAGCTTATCAAAGCCAACCACACGATAGTAGCTGAGTTTTATGCTAATGCCTAGAAAACAAACTTTGGTGAGGAGACGACTACCATGATTAGAGGTGTGCGAGTTGATTTTAGGCCGAAGATTATCAATGCTATGTATAGGCTATCGCATACTGACAACCGGTTGTACAAAAAGAGATATCGAGAGTTGGGAGCTCAGAGGTTGGTAGACAAGTTACATGACAGAGTGCCTCCGGAGTGGTTCACTTCACATAGAGGCATTGACTCACATGAGTGCATGATGAAAACTAGACGTTGGCTTTCTATCCTTTGTGCTCGGGTCATTCCCTCTACACATGACACAAAGGTGACTTTGGAACGTGCACTTGTCATAGACGCTACCTTGGACGATCTATAGGTTAATGTGGGAAAGATCATAGTGGATCAGAATGCAGAAGTTAACCAGAGAGGGCCAAGAGCTTAGTGTACCCCTCACTCATTTTTAGATTATGCTATGAGGCTGGGGTGTCTTTCCTACCCACTGATGAGGAGAAGAAGCCGACCAAAGATATTTATCTACTAAAAAAGAAAGGTGGCCCAGGAGGATAGAAGGAGAGACATATTGATATCTTAGATCACCCTTTTGGGTAGTTCATATAGCAAGGATCAGAGGTAGGGGGTCTACTTTAGGAGTTGTAGCTCTTTCAGTTTCTGCAGGACCACTTAAGTATAGTCCTCCTACCATGAGATACTTGTCCTCCCAGATTCATGGGATGGATTAGAAGATCAGACAGCTAGTTGCACGCCTTCCTACTAGACTACAAGGAGCTATAACAGATGATCAGCCTATGCTTGCATCGGTTTCAGCCGCCAAGATTACTATGAGTGATAGGCTTCAACATATGAGCCGGATGTAGGGAAAGATAGAGCAGAGGCAAAAGAAGATCAAGGAGCACAAGAAGAACAAGAGCAGATTCCTAGACAAGATGATGGGCAAGTTGAGGTAGTTGTGTCGGTCTAGCTCTTTAGATCCTGATGATGAGTTAACCATCTCATCGGGCTCTAGCACCGAGTGATCATTTTAGGGAGTCCCTCGTATTCTCTTCTATTTTGTGATTGTGCTGTGAGGAAACAACCTCATATTTAGTTGGGGGTGCTTATGACTTGATTATGTCTCTTGTTTCCTATTTTGTACATTTTGGAATTTTTGGCACTTGTGGACTCTTGCTTGCTTTGTATTGATTATGGTATGCCTTTGTCGGGATTTTTTTTTATTGTGTTTAGGTTAAGCTATTTTAGTAGATTTGGTAGCTTCTTATTTTTCTTTTTAATGGTATGTACAATCGACGATTCCTGATGATGGATTGAGTGATGGCTTTCTTAAGGGTAGATCATCGATTGGGTGTGTGAGTGTGTGCCTAAAATATGGTCTTTGGTGAAGTCTGAGTAGCCATTGACGCTTGTTGGAGCTATACATTGTGATTATGACTTGCTTATTACTAATATATTTAGTCAAGTGTTGTGGATAGTAAAAAAGACATACCCCTCTGATTTTTGAAAGTTAAAGTTTTCGGATAATTTTGAGACAATACTTTGACTTGTTTTGTGACTCTTACTTTCTAGATGGATATAAGTTGCAAAATTAGTCCCTTTTACTTTACTTAAGAGTTATCTTGATCCTTTCTTATTTAATTTTCATGTCATGGGTATTATGAGTTGTTTTGTTCCTTGTGTGCACTTGCGTCACCTAAAACTTGCCTTGTTGGTCTTGAAATGTTGGTCTGATAGGCTTTAGTTGGAAAAATGATCTTAAGCATTTTTTGGTTTAAATTGAGTCCAGTTAGCTTAAATAGCCACCAAACACATTGATTTTATCTCTAATGTCCCTCTAGAGCCTAATTCTTTTTGTTGGCAACCTTAGTTACATGCATTGAACCTTTTTGAATATATATCCCTCTTTTAAACCCTTATCACTCCTTGAGTTTTAATTGTTTGTAACAATTGAAGCTTTAAGCCTAAGTTGAGGGTGATGTAGGAGAAAAAGGAAGGGTGTCTACCTCTTGGAGGTTTGTCAAAGGAAAAAGAAAAAGAAAAATGAAAAGAGGAATGAAATGAAAAGAAAAATAGTGCTTTCAAAATGAAAAGAAAATGAAGAAAAAGTGCTTGAATAAGAAGAATCCTCTGAAATGTTGAAAAATGGTTGCAAGTGGAGTACCTAAGTGAAAAAGAAGGATTAAATGCGCATTGGAGTGACATGCAAAAAAGAAAAGCAGAAATTTGGAAAAGAATGAATGTTGTATGTGGGACTTAAGGACGGTTAGTCACTACTGTCCAAACTGTATCCTACCATACCCTTTAGCGTACATAACAAGCCTAAAAATACCTTTGAGATTTCTAACCAAATGAAATAGAACCAACATTTATTGAAAACAAAGACAAGTCTTTGTTGTGGCATTTATGTGCACAAGATGTTTTTTTGTTGAGTTTGAGTGTTTCAATCCTTGTCCCCATTTCATTGTATATACTCGTCTATTTTGGGAACTTCCTTTCATTTTGTGAGGATATGCAAATTGACATAGATTGGTGATATGGATGCTTTTCTAAGTTTGAATCAAGTGGAACTTGTTAGTTGGCTAGGAGTTTGAGTCACTCCTTGAGAATTTGTTTTGGCACTTGGCCATCCCTCGAAATGTACTTTGAATTAAAAAAGATGCTTTTGAAATATGAGGTAGTTACTTGATAGGCATCCACATCTTGTGCTAATTTTTTATACCAACTATTGTCACAATCATGATTTAATTGTTCCAAAAGTGAACTGGGATTGTGTACTTAAATTGCTAGCCTCTTGAGTTTGGTTTTGTTTTTCTTTAGGACAAACAATGTCTTAAGTTGGGGGTGTCGATGAGTGTATGACTTGCACTCACTTGTTACTATTTTCTTATGATTTTGTGTTGCTAAATGCATAACTTGGGGCTAATTATGGTTTGAATGGTATGATTGCAGGTACATATAGGTTAGATTTGGCCTTGCTGAGAAGAATTGAAGTTAGAGATGAATTGGAGCCAAGAGGACAACCACCCCTGATTCCTTTGAGTAGGCGATGAGTGACATCAAAAATGATGTCATTCCGAGGAAATAATACATGTATTGAGTTGATTTAGGACTTGTAGTTTACTCTTTTTTATTTGATTAGTGAGCACTTCTTTTTGCTTTCTTTGTTTTTCTTTTTTGTTTTATTGGCTAATTGTGATGAACACTTGCTTGATGAATGTAAGCCCTTTTTTCTATGTTCTTCGGATTATTGCACTTTGTTGTGAGGAACATGATGTTGAGGTTATGAATGGGGACGAGAGTGTTGTGAGCCAAGATTGGCTCACCGACTTGAGTCTTAGACTTACCAAAGAAGTGGCCCATAGAGACCAATTGCTCAACTCGAGGGATGATCTCAAGAGGTTGCATGTTGCTAGATGTTATGAGTTGGACCGCTTTGAATAAGAAGTTAAGGTTTTGGAGGTCAACTTGAAGATGAGCAACTAAGTGAGTGAGGCTCCGGCTCAAAGGTGATCAGCTATGAGTTGGAGTCTCTTGAAGAAGGAGTGGAGCTTGATTTGGAAGAGATATGGGGCCAATTAATGACGTTAAGTCCAATGATCATCCAAGAGGCCAAAATTGAGTTAATGATATTAAAGTTGCAAGAGCAAGCCATCGAAATCTTAAATGGAAACCTTGGTGCATTTGAAGTTAGGAGTGTTGCCTGCTTGGAGGCCACAAAGTGTGAGGTTCGATTTGAAGAAGTCCTCTTGACATCCCATGTCTACCCAAGGAACCAAAAAGGAAAGTTGATGATAAGTTGGGTAGGTAATTCAAGTCCTAGTTGAGAGACCGTTGGAAAATATTGATGGTCTCTCATTACCCTCCTCATATGCTCAAATGCCAAATCATCCTAAAATCGCGAAGGAGATTCATTGCCTCAATGTGGAAACACAAATGGGTGGTGAATCAAGTTTTGTTCGTGTTTTAATAAATTCTTGTATTTTAAATTCTTAGAATAGCTTCTTGATTTTCATTTTTTATTTTTGGCTGACGTTCACAATTTTAAAGTCTTTGGTAGCGGTTCTGTATAGGTTTTGAAGTATCAAGATTATTGGAGTGTAGGGAATAGGTGGAAACACCAACAAAAATTGTAAAAGGATGAAATTGGGTTGTTTTGACCGCACTTTGGGACCCAAACATCGCCCATTGCACAAGGTAGATCACCTAAAGTTGTAGAAACTTGGCCTCGTTCTTCCATTCTTCAAACCTTAGCGAAGGGGATCAAATGGCCGCGATCGCGAAGTGCACAAAGGCGATGAGGCGTGATCGCGCCTATAACATCGCGAAGGCGGGGGGCTTGCGGGTGCAGTTATATGACAAGACAAGTCATTTGTGAGTTGTCTTCTATCTTCAGAAAAGTAAGAACACAGGCAAAGGAATAAAATCAAGTGCGAGGTAACAAAAACCTCAAAAACCTTGCACTCACATAGTTTTGAGAATAGCCCAAGCTTCTTTTTTCTTCATCCTTTTGGTCATCTACTTAAAAGTATGCCATTCTACTTCATCTCCACTCTCACTCGGCATAGCAATCTGTGCAGCCATGAATTTTCATGACAATAGTAAAGCTTCTTAGATAGAATTTTCTTGACATGGTTGTGAAATTTAGAAACCAAGATACTCCTGTCCATTTTTGCTTCTGGTAAATATTTTTGTTACTATGGTGCCACACCTCTAGGTATTTTAGGATATGATTTATGAGCTTAATTGTAGAAAAGTGAGGTGGATTTTCTATGCTAGATTGTTGCTTGGGTGGTGATTGTATGTTGTTGGAGATGAATAGGGGGGTGTTATTTTGTTAAAATCATGATAAAACTGTGTGCCCTCTATGTATTCGATGAAATGCCCCCATTGAATTTTTAATGATGGAGATTGTTGTCTTCCGCTAACGCAGACGCTATGCTGCGAACTCGGACACTGTACCATGAATGCAAGTATTCTGGGAACTCTCTATTCTCCATGAACGCGGATATCCTTCCACAAACACGGAGGCTTAGAGTGACTTGAACTTCGTGATCGTGCCTAAGTAGCCATGAACGTGGACACAATTATGCAGTATTCAATAACAACGCCGCTTACCTATTTGATCCAGAGTTCTTCCAAATAATTTCCTTGGTCTAAATTCTTTCTAATGCATGATTTAAATGTCTATAAGATGTTTCTGTTGTGTTGGTTTTGATTGTAGGTCTCATTTGTTGAAAATTGATCCCAAGCAAACACTTCATGAGAATGAAATCTTTTTTCATAGGTGGAAGAAGAAACCTACTCTAATCGAAGCCAATTCCTCTCATCCAAATGTGTCCGAAAATATGATGAATACTTGGGCAGGACTATAATTAGAGAGAGGGTTTTGCTTGGATAAAGTAGAGGAAAAGATGTCGGAGTTCTTTTGCTGGTTACAAACTTCGGGTTGGCTATGCTTTGCTAATGAGCCTATCAAAGCCAACCACACCATAGTAGTTGAATTATATACTTATGCCTTGAAACAAACTTTGGAGAGGAGACGGCTACCATGATTAGAGGATCAAGAGTTGATTTCAGTTCAACAATTATCAATGATATATATGGGATGTCAGATGGTGAAAACTGGGTGTACAAAGAGAGATATCAATAGTTGGGAGCTTAATGGTTGGTAGACAAGTTACATGACAAAGTTCCTCCAGAGTAGTTCTCTTCACATAGAGGCATTGACTCACATGAGTGATGTGCTTAAAAATACAACACTTTTAATGCTTAAAACATGAGATTTTTTGCGTTCTCAATGCGATGTTTGGTTGGTTTCCATGTTTTGTTTTTGGTTTAAAGGATTTCCGGGTTGCCATTGATTTTGGGAAGAATATACAGAAATGCTGACTTTGAGGAGTTACGACACCCTTTATGGGACCTAGATCATTCTACGGGCTGTGAAGTAGGTTTCATGTACAATTCTAGTGAGGGAAAAGTTTTCTGAAGTTTGTTCTACGAACATGAACACTGGTCGTGAACTATTATACGAGTCATAGATCAAGTCTTGTGCCCTGAGGATCGGAGAAGGAAGACTCTCAAAAGTTTCATTATGCTATGAGGCTGGGGTGTCTGTCCTACCCACTGATGAGCCGACCAAAGATATGTATCCACTAAAGAAGAATGGAGGCCCAGGAGGACAGAAAAAGAAATATATTGATGTTCTTGATCACTCTTTTAGGTAGTTCATAGAGGTAGGATTAGAGGCAGGGGGTCTACTTTTAGAGTTGTAGCTCCTTCAGTTTCTTCAAGAATGCTTAAGTTTAGTCATCCTACCATGAGATACTTGTCCTCCCAGATTCATGGGATGGATGAGCAAATCAGAAAGCTAGTTGCTCGCCTTCCTACTGGACTACCAGGAGCTTCAACTGATGATCAGCCTATGCTTGCATCAGTTGCAGCTGCAAAGATTGTTGTGAGTGATAGGCTTCAACACATGAGCCGGAGGAAGGGAAAGATAGAGCAGAGGCAGAAGAAGTTCAAGGAGCATGAGAAGAATAAGAAGAGATTTCTGAACAAGATGATGGCAAGTTCAGGAAGTTGTGTGGGTCAAGATCTTTAGATCCTGATGATGAGTTGACCATGTCTTCGGGCTCTAGCACCAAGTGATCATTTCAGGGAGTCCCTCGTATTCTCTTCTATTTTGTGATTGTGTTGTGAGGACACAAGGTCATATTTAGTTGGGGGTGCTTATGACTTGATTATGACTCTTGTTTCCTATTTTTTACACTCTCGATTTTTTGCCACTTGTGGACTCTTGCTTGCTTTGTATTGATGTTGTGTCCTTGTCGTGCTCGATTTTTATTGATTATGGTATGCCCTTGTGGGGATTTTTTATATTGTGTTTAGGTTTAGCTATTTTAGTAGATTTGGTAGCTTCTTATTTTCCTTTTTAATGGTGTGTACAATCGACGATTCCCGATTATGGATTGAGTGACGACTTCCTTAAGGGAAGATCGTCGATTGGGTGTGTGAGTGTGTGCCTAAAGCGAGGTCTTTGGTGAAGTCTGAGTAGCCATTGACTCTTGTTTGAGCTATATATTTGGATTATGACTTGTTTGGTACTAATATATTTAGTCAAGTGTTGTGGATAGTGGAAAAGACATACCCGTCCAATTTTTGAAAGATAAAGTTTTGGGATGATTTTGAGACAAAACTTTGACTTGTTTTTTGACTCTTATTTGCTAGATGGATATAAGATGCAAAATTAGTCCCTTGTACTTTACTTAAGAGTTATCTTGATCCTTTCTTGTTTAATTTTCATGTCATGGGTGTTGTGAGTTGTTTTGTTCCTTGTGTGCACTTGCATCACCTAAAACTTGCCTTGTTGGTCTTGAAATGTTGGTCTGATAGGCTTTGGTTGGAAAAATTATCTTAAGCATTCTTTGGTTTAAATTGAGTCTAGTTAGCTTAAATAGCCAACAAACACATTGATTTTATCCCTAGTGTCCCTTTTGAGCCTAATTCTTTCGGTTGCCTTTTGAAAGTATATCCCTCATTTAAACTGTCACACCCCAAAGGGAGGGGAGGCGTGACTTGCACCTGATACCGTTATTGGCTGGGTAAGCCACTATACATTCTAGTTAAATAAACTAGGGACCAGAAGAAAATCGAGTAGCATGACGTCTGAAAGACTAAGCCTGGACATTTTAGGTCATGACCTAGTCAATAGTAAATCATGTACAACAAGATAAATAAACCAAAACAATACACTACTAGTTAGCCGAAAAGGCTGCAACAATAGAAATACAGGCACACACTATATATACATGCCAATCTGAAGACTGGAGACTGAAAGGCACAAAAGAACCAATAACATGTTCACAATAGCCTCTAAGAGAATCACTAACAATACCGGGACAGGTCCCCGACTATACCCAACTGTACAACAAAAAGTAAGCATCCTATGAAAGCTCCAGGAAGAGGTGGAGCTTACCAACTCATAGCTGAATGGGGTTCCTAGTGGAGGGGTAAATCATAACCCCTACCTGAACCTGCACGCACAAAATAAAATATAGCCTCCCCAGGCAAAGGGACGTCAGTACGAATGAACATGTACTGGTATGTAAGGGAGAAAGTAAAATCATAGATAACTGCAGTAAAAAGGTTAATAGAAATACCACCTGTAACCAAAACTCAAGTAGTCTTAATGGCCAATAAGCAACCTCCTAGTGATCAAATATGCATGGTATGCTCGAATATCGCATGTCATGAATACATATATAGATGCAAATGCATGACATACCTAACCAAATGCTAGCAATGATGGTCTTTTCCAGTAGTTAACCGACATCATATCTGCCGACCCGTGGCCATCTGTACCATATACATATATACATAATCATTTGTCAAATAGGACCTATATGTCCGATTATAGTTCGTAGTCCATGTATAATGTGCAATGTATGATATAAATGTTGAATGCACATAATAGTCCATAACAAGAACTTAGCCAATCTTAGGTCATTGGTATACTTATTCTCATGGCATCATAATCATTGTCATTTATCCAATCTCGGTTCATTGGTACACTTATCCTCACAACATCATAATCGTTGTCATAACATTTACACACGACTCATGGCATCTTATATGTCTTATTAACAAGTTTGGGAACTCAACCCAACATTTAGAGTGAAGCTTTAACTTTGAAAATATTCATAAAGGTGCTTTACATAATGCTTATACTTGGTCCCATGTCAATTAGTAAAAGAAAGTATTTAAACAGGATCAAGTGCCTTAGTAGTTTAAATAGGAGCATTTCACTAGAGAATATTGGAAACCAACATGTTACTTGTTAATGCTTCAATTATATTTTTGTTTTGATGAAGGATTGATTATGAATACTACATTCCCTTCACATTCTACATTTATTTTAATGGCACTACACCAAGAAGAGAAACACCTCGAACATATGAATAGGTAGCCGGGAAAACCGACAAAATGATATATAAATATTATATGTCCAGTCTAACTGAATGAACGGAATTTCAACCTAATACCATCATGAAAATAACTCAGCTGCAATCCCAGTGTCTTTCACAGAAGGTCTTTCTGGCAACAGAATAGTAAGATATCACATTTGACGTTTTGGGAAACTTCTCAAATTTCGTGCTAAAAGGAGGGACGAAGCTTAGCCTTAACATACCTCACCAACGAAAGTCCAATTGCCAAAATTTTCTTCATGAGAGTTGCTCCTTACATCCTAAGCTTCGTAATGTCTATATATATGCAGCTTAAAGACACCTATAAACAGTAAAAAATTTAGCATTAATGAACAGAAATGTCCATAAAACTTCATAAAAATGACCGTAAAAGAGCCCCAAAATTTTTACCTGGGCACACTAGCTACAAAAAAACAATACCAGCAAGAACACCACTTTTTTACAGCTCAAACACACCTAATACGAGGGAAAAACAATTGTAAAGCGTAAGGCACACATTTCTAGGCACACAGACAAATTTTAACGGTAAAAATGCGAAAAACTTACTCAAATCCCTTTGGAACCTTGAGGGAACTATTCCTTCAGTTTATAATCTGTTTGGGGACGAAATGGTACTGATTTGAGCTTTAAAAAGCTCTAATTAGCCGACATTAAGGTGGGTCGACCCGACCCGGCCCATGACCCGATTTCCTGCTCGTGCAGTATCGGTAAAACTGTCATAACTTTTTATTCTGAGGTCGGTTTAATGCACGGTTTTGTGTGTTGCAAACTAGAATCATACATCTTCAATTTGATAGGTCTTGAACCTTCTAAATTCTTATACTTTGGGAGATATGGCCTGTTACATTTGACCCAAATTTAAGAAGGATTTCTTGAAGAAACTTACGATAACATTGGCCAACCTTTATCTTGCAACTTTCTTGATTCCAAAAACTAATGTATGACCTTTGTGATATTAAAATAAATTTTAAAAAAATCCATTATTAGAAAATTATAAATTTTTAGTCCCATCCGAAAAGTGAAACCTAATTTAAACCTTCCAAAAAGGGCGAGGTGCCACTTTGGCCATTTCTTTAACCCCGAATGTGCATTTAGGGAATTCCTTTGACTTGACACATTAAGTCCTTGATATTGCCTCTTATTGTCAGCCTTATTATCCCTAGGTGCTAGCAAAAATCACGTATGCCTTATATAACGCCATACTATTTATATACTGAAAGACAAGAAACACGGGGTCTCACAGTCTCCCCCTTAAGAACATTCGTCTGCAAATGTGTCAAGAAAGTCCCTTGGTTGAATTACCTTCTACTAAATATTTTTTTGGATACATCTATTACCCTTGCAAACCGTAAATCAACTTCCAAAAACTCCAATTACTAAGTTTTGTGTAGCTATCCCGCGACAAAACATACAAGTTTCACCTCCAAATCCTTTAAAACTTAAGTTACTAAAAAAAAGATAACTGCCAGCTTTGGAATGCGACCCACCTTAAGTTATAAATGGCTGGGGGTGATGCCTCATCATTTCTTTGGCTTCCCAAGTTATTTCCTCAATATTTTTGTTCCGCCACAACACTTTCTCGAAGGCCACTTTTCATTTTGAAGCTTTCTTATTTGTCGATCTAAACCAGCCACTGGTACCTCATCATAAGTTAAGTTTTCAGCAATGGGGGGTATCCTAAATGCAAGTAATACACGAAGGATCTCTAATGTACTTCCGCAACATAGATACATAAGACACTGGAGGGACTGCTCTCAATTTTAAAGGAAAATTAAGCTCGTATGTTACCTTTCTAATTTCTCTAATAATCTTATACAGTCCAACATATCTAGGATTGAGCGTTCCTATCTTTCCAAACCATATGATTCCCTTCATAGGTGATACCTTTAAGAAGACCCAATCTTCTACATCAAACTCTAAGTCTCATCGTCGAACATCTACATAAAACTTCTGCCGATCCTGGGCCGTTTATAGTAAGTCTCTAATAAGTCTCACTTTGTCCATTGCTTGCTGAACTAGATTAGGGTCTAGCAACTTTTCCTCCCCAACTGCAAACTAGTCAATCAGTGACCTACATCTTCGCCCGTATAGTGCTTCATAAGGCGCCATTTGAATACTACTTGGAAGTTATTATTATAAGCAAACTCAATAAAAGGTATCTCATCATCCCAACTTCCTTTAAAGTCCAGCATATAGGCACGTAACATATCCTCAATGGTCTGGATGGTACGCTTTACCTGCCCATCAGTTTGTGGATGAAAAGCGATGCTGAGATTCACCTGAGTGCCCAGAACTATATGAAAAGACATCAAGAAAATGTATGGTAAATTGAGCCCCTCGATCAGAGATAATAGATAATGGAACTCCATGAAGGCAAACAATCTATTGAATGTAAAACTTAGCATAATCCTCCGCTGAATATGTTATTCTTACTGGCAAGAAATGTGCAGATTTTATCAAACTATCAATGATTACCTAAATAGAGTCATCTTTCTTGGAGTATGAGGCAACCAAGTAATGAAGCCCATATTTATCATGTCCCATTTCAAGATTGAAAAATCAGTATACTTAGCTAGGCCTCTAGGTCTCTGATGTTCTGTTTTAACATGTTGGTGGTTGGGGCATTGGCCACCATCTTTGGAATATCTTTTTCATGCCATTCCACTAATAGATCTGTTGTAGGTCTCAATACCCCCTTTTTTGTTTCCCCAGGTTGAGCCAAATATCTAGGATAATGAGCCTCAAAATGAATCTTAGCACGGAGCCCTCCGATGTTTGGAACATATAAGAGGCCTTGGTACTGAAGGACTCCATCTCAAGTTAGCTTAATTAGAGGACGTTGTTGTTGGGGAACACTTTCCCTCAATATCATAAGCTTACGATCCTCATGTTGTTGCTTTTTTATTTCAGTCTCAATGAAAGATTCTGCTCTATTTTGAACAACTACACGTCCATCCTCTGTTTCTACCAATCGCACCTGTAAACTGGCTAGCTGGTGTAGGTATTTTGTCATTTCAACCTTATCAACTTCAACATGGCTTAGACTTCCCATGGACTTTCGGCTAAGTGCATCAACAACAACATTAGCTTTACCGAGATGGTACAAAATGTCAAAATCATAAATTCTTTTGTAATTCTAGCCACCTCCTTTTTCACAATTTCAACTCCTTCTGGTTGAATAAATATTGGAGGCTCTGGTAGTCGGTAAAAACATCAATATGAACTCCATATAGATAATGCCACCAAATCTTTAGGGCAAAAACAATTGTGACAAACTCAGGATCATGGGTAGGATAGTTTTGTTCATGTTTTAGTAACTTTCTGGAAGCATATGCAATAACCCTACCATGCTGCATAGGAACACAACCTAGGCCAATTCTCGAGGCATCACAATATACAATGTAGCCTTTGGTTCCATCCAGAAGAGCTAGAATATGTATGGTGGTAAGCCTTTTCTTTAGCTTTTGAAAACTCTGTTCACATGATTCAGTCTACTAAAACTTAGTTGTTTTATGCGTCAACCTCGTTAGTGGTGTAGAGGTAGTGGAAAATTCCTCAACAAATTGCCTATAATATCCCGCCAAGCCTAAAAAGCTATGGACTTCTGTCGGATTCTAGGGTCTCAGCCAGGCCATTACTGCTTCAATATTCTGGCCATCGACCTTGATACTATTGCCAGTAATAACAACATGGCCACGAAAAGCTATAGAAGTTAACCAAAATTCACATTTGGTGAATTCAACATATAACTTGTTGTCCTGGAAAGTATGTAATATAACTCACAAATGGTGTGCGTGCTCAGCTTCTGACTTATCCTAAACATTGCCTTTGGAATATCAACATCCCATACTCGTAGCTGGTAGTACCTGGGTCACAAGTCAATCTTTGAAAAACCATCAATCCACATAAAAGGATACTTATTCTTGATAGTGACTTTAATTAGCTATTTGTAACTGGTACACATCTGTAAGGAGCCATCTTTCTTTCAATCAAAGAGCACTGGAGCACCCTATGGAGATGTGCTTGGCCTAATAAAGTCTTTATCAAGCAAGCCCTTTAGTTGTTCCTTTAAGTCTCTTAGCTCTACACGAGCCATTCCTTAGGAAGGAACAGATATAGACTTCAAATCATGAAGAATATCTATAACAAAATTGAGATCCCTTTCGGGGGATCCCTGGAAGTTTATCCGGCAATATTATCGGGAATTCATTCATAGTAGGGACTGACTAAAGCACCTGTTGCTAATAAACTATCTTGTCCTCCCATGATGGTAACATACACTTGAACCCTTTCTAAACTGCCTAGCATGAAGCTTACCGTATTGTGTACATTGGGGAGTAGATTGTCTCATTTGTGCAGAACACTTCTATCGATGGCTATCAAGGGGGCCTAAACTCTGCCCTGGCCCTTACTGAATATAACGACCAAATCGCTGGCCCTGCATCTGTGGTAGGAAACTACCTACTAACTGAGGTGGATATCAGTGAAATGGGGGCCTAGGATCATCTTGTGGCTTCCTATAAGACCTCATAGTACGAGCCCTCTTATTTTTATCCTTATCTCTACGGGTATCCCAAATCCAATGAGAAAGTTCCTCTATAGTCTGAGCAAAAGCCTAAATACGAGAAATATCTACACCATCCTGTAAAGAGGCTATCCTGTAGTCTATGATCAAATGATCCCCCAAACCACCCATATAATGATGAACTCTAGCACCCATGGTACATATAATATCTGGTGCATACGTAGCCAAGGAATTAAAACTAAGGATATACTCCCTTACTCTCATATCCCCCTGTCTCAAACTGATAAACTGGTCAAGATGTGCCTCCCGCACCTCCCGTGGTAATTAATAGGCTAAAAATGCCTCAGAGAGGTCCTCCCACTCTGCTGGCGGAGCATCAGGCACTCTGGATCTCTCCCACACCTCGTACCACAAGATGGCGACATCACGTAGTCAAAAAGAAACTAACTCCACTACCTTGGTGACAGAGGATGCATCACCCTCAATACTCTATACATATGGTCTATAAAGTCCAATGGATCCTTAGTGGGATTGGACCTAGTAAATACTGGAGGGGCCAAGTGAAGAAAAACTCTCATACCTTTGAGCTTACTGTTTGATCCCTTCTGGTGTCTGCTCTCGCCTCTAATTGTCTCTCATGAATAGAAACCATCCTAAATAATAGTTGAATAGCCTCCTTCATTCCCTACTCCCAGTCTCTAATGGGGCTTGGGGTACTAGATCTCTTTGGGCCCTAACAAGTGCTGGTGAATCTGGTATTGTAGGCATTAGAGACTCCCTATATGCCTCAATAGGGAAAATATCCGCCTCACCAGGAAAGACACAATTGGTACCTTCTCTCGAATCCATACTTATCTCATGTTGTGCTATCTATGAAGCTTAGGCAGCCCATTAAATAAGAAAACATAACACGATATAGATTTCATATGTTCCTATAGCTTTGCTCTATAGCACAATCTATTAAGTAAAAGAAATGTAACCATCCCTAAATGCCTCGTAGCCTCCTGATTATGAGTGTGATGCACAACACACCCATAAGCAAGACTCTACTAGGCACGCCATTGTGGACTCCTTAGGACACAACTTGCTCTGATACCATATTTGTCACACCCCAAAGGGAGGGGAGGCTTGACTAGCACCCGATACCGTTATTGGCTGGGTAAGCAACTAAACATTCTAGTTAAATAAACTAGGGACCAGAAGAAAATTGGGCAGCATGACGTCTGAAAGACTAAACCTAGACATTTTAGGTCATGACCTGGTCAACAGTAAATCATGTACATAAAGATAGATAAACCAAAATAATACAGTACTAGTTAGCCGACAAGGCTGCAACAATAGAGGTACAAGCACACACTACATATACATGCCAATCTAATGACTGGAGACTGAAAGGCACAAAAGAACCAACCCATAATAACATGTCCACAATAGCCTCTAAGAGAATCACTAACGCTGCGGGGACAGGGCCCCAACTATATCCAATTGTACAACAAAAAGTAAGCATCCAGTGAAAGCTCTAAGAAGAGGTGGAGCTTACCAACTCATAGCTGAACGGGGCTCCTAGTAGAGGGGTAAATCAGAACCCCTATCTGAACCTGCATGGATGAAATAAAATGCAGCATCCCCAGGCAAACAGACGTTAGTACGAATGAACATGTACTGAAATAAAATCATAGATAACTGTAGTAAAAAGGTTAATAGAAATACCACCTGTAACCAAAACTCAAGTAGCCTTAATGACCAATAAGCAACCTCCTGGTAACCAAATATGCATGGTATGGTCGAGTATCGCATGTCGTGAATACATATATATAGATGCAAATGCATGACATACCCAACCAAATGCTAGCAATGGTGGTCTTTTGCAGTGGCTAACCGGCATCATATCTTCCAAACTGTGGCCATCTTTACCATATACATACATATATATATATATATATATATATATATATATATATATATATATATATATATATATATAACCATTTGGGCAAATAGGCCCCATAACTCTGTTTGTAGCTTGGAGTCCATGCGTAATGTGTAATGTATGATATGAATGTTGAATGCACATAATAGGCCATAACAAGAACTTAACCAATCTTGGCTCATTGGTACACTTATTCTTATAACATCATAATCGTTGTTATAACATATACACATGACTCATGGCATCTTATATGTCTTATTAACAAGTTTGGGAACTTAACCCGACATTTAGAGTGAAACTTTAACTTTGAAAATATTCATAAAGGTGCTTTACATAATGCTTATCCTTTGTCCTATGTCAATTAGTAAAAGAAAGTATTTACACAGGATGAAGTGCCTTAGTAGTTTAAATAGGAGCATTTCACTAGAGAACAGTGGAAACCAAAACGTTACTTATTAATTGCTTCAATTAAATTTTTGTATGGAAGAAGGACTTATTATGAATAATACATTTCCTTCACATTCTACATTTATTTTAATGGCACTACATCGAGAAGAGAAACACCTCGAACATATGAATAGGTAGCCGGGAAAACCGACAAAATAATATATAGATATTTAATGTCCAGTTTAAGTGAATGAACGGAATTTCAACCTAATACCATCAAGAAAATAGCTTAGTTGCAATCCCAGTGCCTTTCATAGAAGGTCTTTCTAGCAACAGAATACTAAGATATCGCATTTGACGTTTCGGGAAACTTCCCAGATTTCATGCTAAAAGGAGGGACGAAGCTTAGCCTTAACATACCTCTCCAACGAACGTCCAATTGGCAAAAGTTTCTTCACGAAAGTTGTTCCTTATGTCCTAAGATTTGCAACGCCTATATATATGCAGCTTAAAAACACCTATAAACAGTAAAAAATTTAGCATTAATGACCAGATTCGGCAAGGAGTATTTACGCGAGGGAAATGTCCGTAAAACTTCATAAAAATGATCGTAAAAAAGCCCCAAAATTTTTACCTGAACACACTAGCTGTAAACCAATAATACCAGCAAGAATACCATTTTTTTTACATCCCAAAAAACAGCCCAAACATAGCTAATACTAAGGCAATTGCAAAGCGTAAGGCACACATTTCTAGGTACACGAACAAATATTAACGGCAAAAATGCGAAAAACTTACTCAAATCCCTTTGGCACCTTGAGGGAACTTTTCCTTTAGTTTATAATCATTTTGGGGATGAAATGGCACTGATTTGAGCTTTAAAAAGCTCAAAAGCGAACCATTAGGGTGGGTCGACCCGACCCGACCCATGACCCGATTTCCTGCTCGGCCAATCTCGGTAAAACTGTCATAACCTTTCTTTTTGAGGTCGATTTTATGCGCAGTTTTGTGTGTTTGCAAACTAGACTCATAGATCTTCAATTTGATTGTTTATGGACCTTCTAAATTCTTATACTTTGGGAGATATCTCCTGTTACATTTGACCCAAATTTAAGAAGGATTTCTTAAAGACACTTACGGTAACCTTGGCCAACCTTTATCTTGCCACTTTCTTGATTCCAAAACTTAATATATGACCTTTTTGCTATTAAAATAACTTTTAAAAAAATCCATTATTAGAAAATTATAAACTTTTAGTCCCATCCGAAAAGTGAAACCTAATTTAAACCTTCCAAAAAGGGCGAGGTGCCACTTGGGCCATTTCTTTAACCCCGAATGTGTGTTTAGGGGATTCCTTTGACTTGAAATATTAAGGCCTTGATATTACCTCTTATTGTCAGCCTTATTATCTCTATGTGCTAGCAAAAATCACATATGCCTTATATAACGCCACACTATTTATATAATGGAAGACGAGAAATACAGGGTCTCACATAAACCCTTATTCCTCCTTGAGTTTTGATTGTTTGTGACAATCGAAGCTTTAAGCCTAAGTTGAGGGTGATGTAGGAGAAAAAGAAAGGGTGTCTACCACTTGGAGGTTTGTCAAAGGAAAAAGAAAAAGAAAAATGAAAGGAGGAATAAAATGAAAAGAAAAAGAGTGCTTTCAAAATGAAAATGAAATGAAGAAAAACTTCTTGAATAAAAAGAATCCTCCAAAATATTGAAAAATGGTTGCAAGTGGGGTACTTAAGTGAAAAAAAGGGTTAAATGCGCATTGGAGTGAGATGCGAAAAAGAAAAGTGGAAATCTGGAAAAGAATGAATGTTGTATGTGGGACTTAAGGAAGGTGAGTCACTACTGTCCAAACTGTATCCTACCCTACCCTTTAGCGTACATAACAAGCCTAAAAAGACCTTTGAGATTTCTAACCAAATGAAATTGAACCAATGTTGATTGAAAACAAAGACACGCCTATGGTATGGCATTTGTGTGCACAAGATGTTCTTCTGTTGAGTTTGAGTGGTTGAGTCCTTGTCCCCTGTTCATTGTATATACTTGTGTATTTTTTGGACTTCCTTTCATTTTGTGAGGACATGCAAATTGACATGGATTTGTGATATGGATGCTTTTCAAAGTTTGAGTCAAGTGGAACTTGATAGTTGACTAGGTGTTTGAGTCGCTCCTTGAGAATTTGTTTTGGTACTTGGCCACCCCTAGAAATATGCTTTGAATTAAAAAAATGCTTTTGAAATATGAGGTAGTTACTTGATAGGCATCCACATACTTGTGCCAATTGTTGGTACCAACCATTGCTATGATCATGATTTAATTGTTTCAAAAGTGAATTGGGATTTCGTGCTTAAATTGCTAGCTTCTTGAGTTTGGTTTTGTTTAGTTGAGGACAAGAAAAGTCTTAAGTTGGGGGTGTTGATGAGTGTGTGACTTGCACTCATTTCTTAATCTTTTCTTATGATTTTATGTTGTTAAATGCATAACTTGGGGTTAGTTATGCTTTGAATGGTATGATTGCAAGTACATATAGGCTAGATTTAGCCTTGCTATTGGGAATTGAAGTTAAAGCTGAATTGGAGCTAAGAGGAGCTGAAATGCATAAAATTGTACCTTATAGCAGATACACTCTATGAACGTGGCCTTCAAGCCCACGATTGCGGAGCTGTGGCATCCAAAAAATTGCAAATGCACTAAGCTCGAGCGCAAAGTCAGAGCATAAGAAAACACACCCTCCGTGATCGCGAAATGTTGAGCACAATCGTGAAATGTTGCAAAGACCAGCGTTAGGACAATTCTGGAATTTCACCATTTTCAGTCCTAAAATCACACATATATGCACTCCCAAGCCACATTCTTCATAGATTGATACAAGCCAACTCTGAAAAGGATATTCATACATCCTTGAAGATGCAAACCACACCTTGGTGTAGATTTTAGTTTAGGGTGAGGATTTAAGAGCAAGTTTTCTACAAATCCTTGAGTGGATTGAATGCATTTATCTTTCATTCACTCTTTCTTTCCTTGTTCTTGAATGCTAAATTTGTTGATTCAATTGTGTTTGATTGTTAATTTGTATATGGGTCTTGATTATGTCTCTTGCATTCATGCTTAGTTGATAATTTACTTGCAAAATCAAGAGGGTTTCCCCCAAATTGCTTCAATTGCTTGAATTGGTTTATAGGGTCATGTATATCTTCTTGTATAACTTAGATTTGAGCTAGCTACTTGAATCTAGCTTAGATTTTCAATTATTGTTTTAGCAAGTATAGTTGAGGCGGGTGGATTGCATGATAGTCATAGGTTTATGAGTTGAGAGCCTCAAAAGGGACTCAATGGCTAAGGTCTTTGGAGTTTTGCTTTAAGGTGCTCAAGATGGCGTGTCTTTGAGTGGCTCGCGAAAGAGGCCGTAGTTGGCTCTTGCGAAACATCACCTATCCTAGCCGGGGTGATTACAAGCAACCTAGCCTACCCATAGGGTTAGTTTGATGTTAAGTGTGATGGATCGATCCTT
Source organism: Solanum rostratum (assembly GCA_029948455.1). Classification (NCBI taxonomy): domain Eukaryota; kingdom Viridiplantae; phylum Streptophyta; class Magnoliopsida; order Solanales; family Solanaceae; genus Solanum; species Solanum rostratum. The sequence goes on from CM057056.1 coordinate 42,288,836, forward strand.
GCTCCCTTGATTAATACTTACCCAATTATTTCTTAGGAGTAGTTGTTAGCTTAGATTTCCCCCATTTTAGTTTGAAATCTTTCTTGGTACCTACTTGTTGAGTCAAAATATAGTCGTCATAGATCCTTGCTTTACTCAATCGTCGAGACATTATCCCCAGTGGGATTCGACCCCGACTTCTAAAGTTGGATCATATGTTATTGGCAACCGTCACTACTGACTTTGAGTAGTTGGGTTGAACGACATCATAAATGACGTTATTGCTGAGGAACAATAAGCGTATTGAGTTAATTTAGGACTTGTATTTTACTCTTTTTTATTTGATTAGAGAGTACTTTTTTTGCTTTCTTTGTGTTTCTTTTTTTTTTTGGCTAATTGTGATGAACACTTACTTGATGAATGTAAGCCCTTTTTCTATCTCCTTCGGAGTATCGCATTTAGTGGTGAGAAACATGGTGTTGAGGCTATGAATGGGGACGAAAGTGTTGTGAGTCAAGATTGGCTCACCGACTTGAGTCTTAGAAGGGCTAAAGAAGTGGCCCATAGACGCCAATTTCTCAACACGAGGGATGATCTCAAGAGCTTGCTTGTTGCTAGAGGTTATGAGTTGGACCAGTTTGAATGGGAAGTTGATCTTTTGGAGGTTAACTTGAAGTTGAGCAATGAAGTGTGTGAGACCCCCACCTCAAATGTGATCAACTAAGAGTTGGTGTCTCAAGAAGAAGGAGTGAAGGCTGATGTGGAGGAGATATGGGGCCAATTCATGACATCAAGTCCAATAATCATCCAAGAGACCAAAATTGAGGAAATGGTACTAAAGTTGCTAGAGCAAACCATGGAAATCTTAAATGGAAATTTAGGTTCATTCAAAGTTTGGAGTGTTGCCTACTTGGAGATGAAAAAGTGTGAAGTTTAATTTGAAAAAAATCCTCTTGAAACTCCCATGTCTAACCAAGGAACCAAAAAGGAAAGTTAATGATAAGTTGGGTAGGCAATTCAAGTCCTTAAAGTGAAGAGACCAGTGGAAACCGTTGATGGTCTCTGTTTGCCCTTCTCATGTGCTCAAATGGAAAATCATCCTGAAATTGGGGAGGAGATTCATTACCTTAAACTGGAAACATAAATGGGACCAATCAAGTTTTGCTCATATATTAATAAATTCTTGTATCTTAAATTCATAGAATAGCTTCTTGATTTTCATTTTTAATTTTTGACTAACCTTTATAATTTCAAGCCTTTGGTAGTAATTCTATATAAGTTTTGAAGTACCAAGATGATTGGACTAGAGAAAATGCGTGGAAACACCAACAAAAATTGTGAAAGGATGAAACGAGGCCATTTTGACCACACTTAGGTACCCAGACATCGCCCATTGCACAAGGTTAGATCGCGCTACTGGGCTTGGGATTGCCCAAAGTTGCAGTTACTTGGCCTAATTCTAGCATTCTTAGAAGCTCCACTAAGGCGGTCAAATAACTGCGATTGCGGAGTGCCCAAAGGCGATGAGGCGTGATCGTGCCTATAGTCTGTGAAGGAGGAGGGCTAACAGGTGCAGTTAAATAAAATGACAAGCCAACTGTGAGTCATCTTCCATCTTCAGACAAAGAAGAACATGGGCAATGGAATAAAATCAAGTGTGAGGTAACCAAAACTTCGAAAACCTTGCTCTCACACAGATTTAAGAACAACCCAAGATTCTCTTTTCTTCGTCCTTTTTGTCATTTACATAAAGGTATGCCATTCTTCATCTCCATTCTCGCTCATCAAAAGCAATATGTGCAGCCATGAATTTTCATGGCAATGGTAATGCTTCTTAGCTAGAATTTTCTAGACATGGTTGTGAAATTCTAAAACTGATATACTCATGTCCATTGTTGCTGCTGGGGAATATTTTTTAAACTATGATGCCGCGCCTCTAGGTATTTTAGGATATAATTTCTAAGCTTAATTATAGAAATGTAAGGTATATTCTCTATGCTAAATCGTTAAATTATTGCTTGGGTAGTGATTGTATGTTGTTGGGGCAAATGAGGGGGTGTCATTTTGTTAAAAGCATGATTAAACTATGTGGCCTCCATATGTTCGATGAAATGCCCATTTGAATTTTGGATGCTGGTGACTACTACCTTCCGCGAACACAGACATTGTGCCACGAACGCAGGTCTTCTAGAAACTCTCTATTCTCCACGAACGTGGATAACCTTTTGCAAATGCTGAGGCTTAGAGTAACTTGAACTCCACGATCACGCCTGAGTAGCTATGAATGTGAAGAATAGTTATGGGTTGTTCAATAACAACAATGCTTCACTATATGATTCAGATTTCTTCCAAATAATTTCCTTAGTCAAAATTATCTCTAACGCACTATTTAAATATCTATAAGATGTTTTTTGTTATGTTGGTTTTAATTATAGGTCTAATTGGTTTAAAATGGATCCTAAGCAAGCACTTCATGAGAATGAAATCTTTCCAAAGGTGGAAGAAGAAACCTACTTTGATTAAAGTCGATTCCTCTCAGCCAAATGTGTCCAAAAATATGATGAATACTTGGGCAGGACTATAATTAGAGAGATAGGTATTTTCTTGGATAAAGTAGAGGAAAAGATGTCGGAGTTCTTTGGATAGATATTTTCTTAGATAAAGTAGAGGAAAAGATGTCGGAGTTCTTTGGAAAGTTACAGGCTTCGAGTTAGCTATGCTTTGTTGATGAGCCTATCAAAGCCAACCACACCATAATAGCCAAGTTTGATGCTAATGCCTTGAAAAAATACTTTGGTGAGGAGATGGCTATCGTGATTAAAGGAGTGAGAACTGATTTTAGTCTGGCGATTTCAATGCTATCTATGGGAAGTGGGATGCTAACAACCGGTTGTAGAAAAGGAGATATCGAGAGTTGGGAGTTGTGGTTGCTAAAAAAGTTACATGACAAAGTTCCTTCGGAGTGGTTCACTTAGCATAGAGGCATTAACTCACATGAGTTCATGGTGGAAGCTAGATATTGGCTTTTGGTCATTTGTGCTCGGGTGATTCCCTCTACACATGACACAAATGTGATGTTTGACTGTGCACTTGTCACACCCACTATCTTGGACGGTCAATATTTTAATGTGGGATAGATCATAGGGGATCAGATTGCACAAGTGGCCCAAGGGAGGGCCAAGAGCTTAGTGTACCCCTCACTAATTTCCAGATTATGATATGAGGTAGTGGTGTCTATCCTACCCACGGATGAGGAGAAGAAGCTGACAAAAGATATTTATCCACTAAAGAAGAGATATGTCCTAGGAAGACAAAAGAAGAGACAAATTGATGTTCTAGATCCCTCTTTTGGGCAGTTAACAAAGCTAGGATCAGAGGCAAGGGATCTACATCAGGAGTTGCAGGTCCTTTAGTTTTTTCAGGACGACTTCAATTTTATCCTACTACCATGAGATACTTGTCCTCCCATATTCATAGGATAGATGAGCAAATCAGACAGTTGGTTGCAGGCCCTCCTACAGGACTCTCGGGAGCTACAGCAGATGATCAACCTACGCTTGCATCAGTTGCAGCCGCTTAGAGTGGTATGAGTGACAGCTTCAGGACATGAGCTGGAGGCATGTAATGATAGAACAGAGGTAGAAAAAGTTCAAGGAGCATGAGAAAAAGAAGAGCAGATTCCCGAACAAGATGATGGGCAAATTGAGGCAGTTGTGTTGGTCTAGCTCTACAGATCCTGATGATGAGTTGACCATCTCTTTGGGCTCGAGCACCGAGTGATCATTTCAGGGAATCCCTTGTATTCTCTTCTATTTTGTGATTGTGCTATGAGAACACAACCTTATATTTAGTTGGGGGTGCTCTTATGACTTGATTATGATTCCTGTTTCCTATTTTGTACATACAGGATTTGTTGGCACTTATAGACTCTTGCTTGCTTTGTTTTGATGATGTGCCCTTGTCGGGCTCAATTTTTTTTTTATTATGGTATGCCCTTGTCAGGATTGTATATATTGTGTTTAGGTTTATTATTTTAGTAGATTTGGTAGCTTCTTATTTTTCATTTTAATGGTGTGTATAATCCACAGTTCGCAATAATAGATTGAGTGACGACTTTCTTGAGGGAAAATCCTCGATTGTGTGTGTGAGTATGTGCCTAAAATTTGGTCTTTCGTTAAGTCTGAGTAGCTATTGGCTCTTTTTGGAGCTATACATTGGGATTAAGAATTGTTTGGGTACTAATATATTTAGTCAAGTGTTGTGGATTGTGAAAAAGATTTACCCCTCCGATTTTGGAAAGTTAAATAATCTTGGGATGATTTTGAGACAACACTTTGACTCATTTTGTGTCTCTTACTTGCCAGATAGATATAAATTGCAAAAAATGAGTCCCTTTTACTTTACTTAAGAGTTATATTGATCTCTTCTTGTTTAATTTTCATGTCATGTGTATTGTGAGTGTTTATTTTGTTCCTTGTGTGCACTTGTGTTACCTAAAACTTTCCTTGTTGGTCTTGAAATGTTGGTCTGATACACACTGGTTGGAAAAATGATCTTAGGCATTCTTTGGTTTGAATCGATTCCATTTAACCTAAATAGCCACTAATGCATTGATTTTATCCCTAGTGTCCCTTTTGAGCCTAACCTTTCCGTTGGAAACCTTAATTACAAATCCTGAACCTTTTTGAAAAGATATCCCTCTTTTGAACCCTTATCCCTCCTTGATCTTTCCATGTTTATGGCGATTGAGGCGTTAAGCATAAGTTGAGGGTGATATAGGTGAAAAAGGAAGGGTGTCTTCCACTTGGAGACCGTATAAAGGAAAAAAGAATAAGAAAAATGAATGGAGGAATGAAATGAAAAGAAAATGAGTGCTTTCAAGATAAAAAGAAAATGAAGAAAAAGTGTTTGAATAAATGGGATACCTAAGTGAAAAATAAGGGTTAAATGCGCATTGGAGTGAGATGCGAAAAAGAAAAGTTGAAAATTTGGAAAGAATGAATGTTGTTTGTGAGACTTAAGGACGGTTAGTTACTATTGTCCAAATTGTACCCTACCCTACCTTTTAGCGTACATTACAAGCCTAAAATGCCCTTTGAGATTTCTAACCAAATGAAAATGAGTCATTGCGGATTGAAAACAAAGGCAAGCCTATGGTGTGGCATTTGTGTACACAAGATATTCTTTTGTTGAGTGTGAGTTTTTGAGTCCTTATCCCTTTTTCATTGTATGCACTTGTGTGTTTCGGGGACTTTCTTTCTTTTTGTGAGGACATGCACATTGACATGGATTGGTGATATGTATGCTTCTCTAAGTTTGAGTCCAGTGGAACTTGTTAATTGACTAGGAGTTTAAGTCACTCCTTGAGAATTTGTGTTGTCACTTGGTCATGCCTAGAAATGTGCTTTGAATTAAAAAAGCTACTTTTGAAATGTGAGGGAGTTATTTGATAGGCATCCACATACTTGTGTTTATTGTTGATACCAACCATTTTCATGATTATGATTTAATTTTTTCAAAAGTGAATTGGGATTATATGCTTAAATCTCTAGCCGCTTGAGTTTTTGTTTTGCTTGAGGACAAGCAAGGTCTTAAGTTAGGGGTGTTTATAAGTATATGACTTGCACTCATTTCTTACTCTTTTCTTATGACTTTTTGTGGTTAAATGCATAACTTGGGGCTAATTAAGCTTTGAAGGGTGTATTATTGCAGGTACATAGGGGTTAGATTTTGCCTTGCTGAGAAGAATTGAAGTTGGAGCTGAATTGGAGCCAAGATAAGCTAAAATGCACAAAATGGTATCTGGCAGCAGATACACTCCACTAATGTGGCCTTTAGGCCTGTGATCGAAATTGTGGCTTGTAGAGAAGCGTGAATGCACTAAGCCTAGGCGCGAAGATGGAGCACAAGGAATAACAACCTCTGCAATTGAGAAATTCTAGGAGCGATCGCAGAATGTTGCAGAGACTAGTATTGGGATAACTCTTGAATTTCATCATTTTCAGTCCAAAAATCTCATATACGCACACTCCTAACCTTCATTCTTCATAGATTGATACACCAAAACTCTAAAAGGAATATTCATACATCCTTGAAGAAGAAAACCACACATCAAGGTAGATTTTAGTTTAGGGTGAGGGTTGAAGAGCAAGTTTTCTACAAATCCTTAAGTGGATTGAAGAGTGTGAACTTCACTTGTATTTATATTTCACTCACTCTCTATTTCCTTGTTTTTGAATGCTAAATTTATAGATTTAATAGAATTTGGATGTTTATTTGTGTATGGGTCTTGATTATATCTCTTGATTTCATGCTTAGTTGATAATTTACTTGCAAAATCAAGAGGGTTTCTCCCAAATTTCCTTAATTGCTTGAATTAGTTTATGGGTTCATGCATATCTTCTTATATAAAGTAGATTTGAGATAGCTACTTGAATCTAGCTTAAATCTTCAATTATTGCTTTAACAAGTATAGTTTAGGCATTGGATTGCATGATAGTCATGGGTTTATAAGTTGAAAGCCTCAAAAGGGACTCAATGGATAAGGTCTTGTGAGTTTTTCTTTAAGATGCTCAAGCCAGGTGTGTCTTTGAGTGGCTCGCATAAGAGGCCGTGGTTGGCTCTTGCGAAACATCACCATTCCTATCCGAGGTGATTAAAAGCAACCTATCCTAACCATATAGTTAATTTGATGCTAAGTGTGATTGATCGATTGAGTTTTGATTAATCCTCATATCCCCTATCTTTGCTCCCTTGCTTGATTAATCCTAATCCAATTGTTTCTTAGTAATTGTTGTTAGCTTAGCTTCCCTCCATTTTGGTTAGAAATCTTTCTTGGTACTCGCTAGTTGAGTCAAAAGCTAGTAGCCATAGGTCCTTGCTTTACTCAATCGCCAACATATTATCCCCTATGAGATCTGACCCCAACCTCTAATGTTAGATCATATGCTGATGACAACTGCCCTTGCTTTCTTTGAGTAGCCGAGTTGAGCAACATAAAAAATGAAGCCACTGCGGGGGAGCAATAGGTGTATTGAGTTAATTTAGGACTTGTATTTTACTCTTATTGAATTGATTAGTGAGTACTTCTTTTCACTTGCTTTGTTTTTCTTTTTGCTTAGCTAGTAGTTCTTTCTTTTTTCTTGATGAATGTAAGCCCTTTTTCTATCTCCTTCAGAGTATTGCACATCGTGGTAAGCAACATGGTGTTGAAATTGTGAATGGGGATGAAAGTGTTTTGAGTCAAGATTGGCTCACCAATTTGAGTCTTAGACTTGCCAAATAAGTGGCCCGTAGACATGAATTTCTCAATATGAGGAATGATCTCAAGAGCTTTCTTGTTGCTAGAGGTTATTAGTTAGACCGGTTTGAATGAGAAGTAGATTTTTTGGAGGTCGACTTGAAGCTGAGCAATGAAGTGAGTGAGGCCCCTACCTCAAAGGTGATCAACTAATAGTTGGAGTCTCAAGAAGAAGGAGTGGAGCTTGATGTGGAAGAGATATGGAGCCAATGCATGACATCAAATCCAATACTCATCCAAGAGGGCAAAATTGAGGAAATAGTACTAAAGTTGCAAGAGCAAGCCATGTAAATCTTAAGTGGCAACTTTGGTTTATTCGAAGTTGGGAGTGTTGCCTACTTGTAGGCCACAAAGTATGAAGTTCATTTTGAAGAAGTCCTCTTGACACTCCCATGTCTACCCAAGGAACCAAAAAGGAAAGTTGATTATAAGTTGGGTAGGCAATTCAAGTCCTTAAGTGGAGAGACCGGTGGAAAATGTTGATGATCTCTCATTACCCTTCTCATGTGCTCATATAGCAGATCATCCTGAAATTAGAGAGGAGATTCATTGTCTCAAAGTGGAAAAACAAGTGGGTGGTGAATCACATTTTTTCATGTTTTAATAAATTCTTAGAATATCTAATTGATTTTTATTATTGATTTTTTACTAACCTTCACAATTTCCAAGCCTTTGGTAGTGGTTCTATACAGGTTTTGAAGTACCAAGATGATTGGAGTTGAGGAAATGGGTGGAAACACCAACAACAATTGCAGAAAGATAAAACTGGGCAATTTTGACTGCACTTAGAGACCCAGGCATGACCCATTGCACAAGGGCAGATCACGTAATTGGGCCTGGGATCGCCCAAAGTTGCAGAAATTTGGCCTAGTTCTGGCATTCTTTGAAGCTCCATGAAGGGGGTCAAATGACCGCGGTCGCGAAGTGCACAAAGGCGATGAGGCAAGATCGTGTCTACAGGTGTGCGAAGGCAGAGGGCTAATGGGTGTAGTTAAATTAAAAGAAAAGCCATCTATGACTTGTCTTCCATCTTTAGACAAAGAAAAACATGGGCAAAGGAATAAAATCAAGTGCGAGGTATCCAAAACTTCAAAAACCTTGCTCTCACACAAATTTGAGAACAACCCAAGGTTCTCTGTTTCTTTATCCTTTTGTTCATCTACTTAAAGGTATGTCATTCTACTTCATCTCCACTCTCGCTCATTAATAGCAATTTGTGCAACCAAGAATTTTCATGATAATGGCAATACGTATTACCTAGAATTTTCTTGACATGGTTGTGAAATTCTGAAACCAAGATACGCTTGTCCATTGTTGCTTCTAGGCATATTTTTGTAACTATGGTGCCGCACCAATAGGTATTTTAGGATATGATTTCTGAGCTTAATTGTAGAAAAGTGAGGTGGATTTTGTATGCTAAATTGTTAAATTGTTGCTTGAGTAGTGATTGTATATTGTTGGGTATGAATGGGGGGGTGTTATTTTGTTAAAATCATGATTAAACTGTGTGCCCTCCATTTGTTCGATGAAATGCCCCTTTGAATTTTGAATACTGGTGACTGTTGACTTCCACAAACGCAGACACGATGCAATAGATGCAGGTGTGCTGGAAACACTCTATTCTCCACGAACGTGGATCTCCTTATGCAAACGCAGAGGCTTGGAGTGACTTGAACTCCGCAATCGTGCCTGAGTAGGTACAAACGCGATGAACAGTCATGGCGCTATCCAATAACAACAATGCTTCACTATTTGATCCAGATTTCTTCCATATAATTTCCTTGGTCTAAATTCTTTCTAACGCACGAGTTAAATGTCTGTAAGATGTGTTTGTTGTATTGGTTTTGATTGTAGGTCTAATTGGTTGAAAATGGATCTTCAGCAAGAACATCATGAGAATGAAATCTTTCCATAGATTGAAGAAGAAACCTACTTTGATCAAAACTTATACCTCTAAGCCAAATAATCCCGAAAATATGATGAATACTTCGGTAGGAAAAAATGCCAAAGTTCTTTGGCCGGTTACAGGCTTCTGGTTGGCTATGCTTTGCTGATGAGCCTATCAAAGCCAAAAACACCATAGTAGTCGAGTTCTATGCTAATTCCTTGGAAACAAACTTTTGTGAAGGGACGACTACCATGATTAGAGGAGTGAGAGTTGATTTCAGTCTGACGATTATCAAAGCTATCTATGGGCTGTCGGATGTTGAAAACTAGTTGTATAAAGAGAGATATCGAGAGTTGGGAGCTCAATGGTTGGTAGACAAGTTACATGACGGAGTTCCTTTGAAGTGGTTCACTATAGAGGCATTGACTCACATGATTTCATGGTGAAAGATAAATGTTGGCTTTCTAGCATTTATGCTCCAGTCATTCCCTCTACACATGACACAAAGATGACTTTTGATCGTGCACTTATCATAACCACTATCTTGGATGATCTATAGGTTAATGTGGGATAGATCATAGTGGATCCGATTATAGAAATGGCCTAAGGGAGGGCCAAGAGCTTAATGCACTCTTCACTAATTTCTAGATTATGCTATGAAGCAGGGGTGTCTGTCCTACCACTGATGAGGAAAAGAGCCGAAAATACATATTTCTCCACTAAAGAAGAGAGGTGGCCCAACAAGACAGAAGAAGAGATCGATTGATGTTCTAGATCCCTCTTTTGGGTAGTTCATAGAGCCAAGATAAGAGGTAAGGGGTCTAATTCAGGAGCTATAGGTCTTTCAGTTTCTTCAGGACTACTTTAGTTTGGTCCTCCTACCATGAGATACTTGTCCTCCCGATTCATGGGATGGATGAGCAGATCAAATAGCTGGTTGCAGGGCTTCCAATAGGACCACCAGGAGCCATAAGATATGATCAACCTATGTTTGCATCAGTTGCAGCCTCTTAGAGTGTTATGAGTGACCGACTTCAATACATGAGCCAGAGGCAGGGAAAGATAGAGTAGGGGTAGAAGAAGTTCAAGGAGCATGAGAAGAAGAAGAACATATTCCTGAACAAGATGATAGGAAAGTAGAGGCAGTTGTGTAGGTCTAGCTCTTCAGATCCCAATGATGAGTTGGCCATCTCTTTTGACTCGAGCACTGAGTGATCATTACAGGGAGTCCCTCGTATTCTATTTTGTGATTATGATATGAGGACAACCCCATATTTAGTTGGGGGTGCTCTTATGACGATTATAATACCTATTCCCTATTTTGTACACTCTGGATTTGTTGGCACTTATAGACTCTTGCTTGCTTTGTATTGATAATGTGACCTTGTCGGGCTCGATTTTTGTTGAATATGGTATGCCTTTGTCGGGCTTGTATTTATATTTTTTTTAGATTTAGCTATTTTAGTATATTTGGTAGCTTTCTTATTTTTCTTTCTAATGGTGTGTATAATCGATGGTTCCCCATGATGGATTGAGTGATGACTTTCTTTAGAAAATCATTGATCAAGTGTGTGAGTGTGTACGTAAAATATGGTCTTTGGTGAAGTCTAAGTAGTTGTTGACTCTTGTTCGAGCTATACATTGGGATTATGACTTGTTTGGTACTAATATATTTAGTTAAGTTTTTTGGATTTTGAAAAAAAATATACCCTTCTGATTTTTGAAAGTTAAATGGTTTTGGGATGATTTTGAGACAACACTTTGACTCATTTTGTGACTTTTTGGGATGATTTTGAGACAATACTTTGACTCATTTTGTGACTCTTACTTGCTAGATGGATACTCATTTTGTGATCTTAGGTATTCTTTGGTTTGAATTGAGTCCACTTAGCCAAAATAGCCACCAAACATATTGATTTTATCCCTATTGTCCCCATTGAGCCTAATCCTTTCCGTTGGTAACCTTAATTACAAGTCTTGAACCTTTTTTAAAAGATATCTATCTTTTGAACCCTTATGCCTCCTTCAGTTTTGCATGTTTGTGACAATTGAGGTTTTAAGCCTATGTTAAGTGTGATGTAGGAGAAAAATAAGGGTGTCTACCACTTGGAGGTTTATCAAAAGAAAAAAATGAATGAAAGAATGAAATGAAAAGAAAAGGAGTGTTTTCAAAATGAAAAGAAAATGAAGAAAAAGTGATTTTAAAAAAAAAAAGAATCCTCCAAAATTTTGAAAAATGGTTGCAAGCGGGACACCTAAGTGAAAAAGAAAGGTTAAATGCGCATTGGAGTTAGATGTGAAAAAGAAAAGTGGAAATTTGGAAAAGAATGAATTTTGTATGTGGGACTTAAGGACGGTTAGTCACTATTGTCCAAATTGTATACCCTACCCTTCAGCCTACATTGCAAGCCTAAAAAGACCTTTGAGATTTCCAACTAAATGAAATTGAGCCAATGTTCATTGAAAAGAAAGGCAAGTCTACGGTGTTGCATTTGTGCACACAAGATGTTCTTTTGTTGAGTGTGAGTGTTTGAGTCTGTGTCCCTTGTTCATTGGATATACTTGTGTGTTTTGGGGACTTTCTTTCTTTTTGTAAGTACATGCAAATTGACATGGATTAGTGATATGGATTCTTTTCTAAGTTTGAGTCAAGTAGAATTTGTTAGTGTAAGACCCCACCAATGGGGAGTATGAAAGGTTTAGGAAAGTAAGCCTTGCAAGATTTGAAACTGTGAGATTTTATGAATAGGTTTAAGACTCGTTAGATGAAATACGGCCTGTAAAGTGGGTTCGTAGAATCTGGCATACTTGGTGAAATTTGAGGATCTTCTACAGTTCAATCTACGACTTATCAAAGGACCTAAGAATGGGATTCTATCAGATGAAACATCATATATGGCTTGTAGAACGATCTACGAGTCATAGATCATGTCATAGAGGGAGGACTAGAGAAAAAGGGGGTATCTAAAGTTTGCGAAAGGGCCATTAGATGAAACCCCATGGCCCGTAAATAGGGTCTTGTAGACTTGTCCGACCAGTTTTTAAAAGGAGAAAATTTGACATTTCTTATTTGTTAAATCCTAAACTACATCGTTTTATCCCTCGACGGACCCCTTGTTAGCCCTTTCCAACCCTAATTCACCTCATTCCTCTTCACTCAAAATACTCTAAGTCTTATAACTCTCTTAAGCTCCCCCAACGAACTAAAGTAAGAAAGCAAGCTAGGGCTTCGAATTCCTCACACCAAAATCAGATTTTCGTCTATGAATCATCAAGGTATGTGGATTTTGATTGTGAGGACCTTTCCCTCACAAGGTCAACCATTTCTTCTCCAAGTCTCTTTCTAATGGGTATTCATAACGATTTTATGAACTTTTGCAAGATATGACTATGGAGAAAACTATTATATTATGTTATTTGTTCTTGTATTATATTATGTAATGATAAGTTATGGAAAATATGTGATTCAAGATAAGGGTTTAATGATTCCGCAACTATGCTTTTCTATGATGAGGTGGGTTATTTTGCATGAATTTAAAAAGGTATTTTTGTTGCACTCCTCATGCCTAAAGGTATTGTTCTTGCATAGTTTTGAACATGATGCATACACACAAGATTTTACTAAATCACGAATCAAGTTTCTTATGTTGACAAAGGCTTTATGGCAAGATATGTGATTCACAAATGATATAAATTGTGAAGGGCTATTACGTATGCTATGAATTATGAGAATATCTTGAAATCTGTGAAAAGTTATGAAGCCCTACCTTTGATATGATGAAGGTTTAGTTTTGATGAGCTACTCTATGAACTATGAGGATATTACAATCCTTTGCATATTATGATAATAAGAATAATTTGAGTGTTCCTTAGGTTTGTGACCTAGAATCGATCGGACCTTGATATATAACCATTGTCCCAAAACTATGTTGCCACCATAGGTTTTAAAATAGGTTAATAGACTTGTATAAATTAAGTTAGATTGACCAAAATGGGAGATGTTCCCATACGACATATGTGAGTCATCTATCGAAATAGGTAATGTTTCCATAAGGTTAATAAGATGTGAATACCGAAATGGATAATGTTCCCGTAAGGTAAATTTGAAGCATTCTCCGAAATGGGTAATGTTCTCGTAAGGTGAGTGTGAGGCATTCTCCGAAATGGATGATGTTCCAGTAAGGTGAGTGTTTGGCCTACCTAGGCAAGGTAGGCCACTCCTAATATGATGCGGAGTAAACATCGAGATTTCAAATAGTAGCTCGCTTGGTCTTATAGGAACCACCAAGTGAGGATTGTGCTTTCATCTTGGGGACCTATCTTAACATCTTTAGGGCAATTATCAACTTCTTATATCTTTGACAAACTTAAATTTAAAGCTACTCTTTAATGCCCTAGTTATTTTCATAAATCATATAAAGCTTTACTTGGAAACTAGGTGGACTAGGCTTTTTTAATGGAACAATCATAATTCGCATAAGATATAAGGAAATTTCTCTTTTTAAAAACCATCGAAAATGCCCATCCTTCATAATTATCAAAACACATCATGGGGTCATCATCAATAGCTCAAAACATGTATATATACTTAATTAAATAGTTTTAGGATATTATGAGTAGAATTTAATAACATAAAATCATGAAATCATCATAAGCATGCATAATAACTTAAGGAACTTTTTAAAAAAAAGTTAAAATACTTAAAAGGGAACATTATGGGTGGAAGGATTCCCATAAATCAACTCGCATATCTTAGGGAAACTTGGGAGAATCAACCCTTGAAGCCTTGAAATGATTCTTGAAAACCCTAGTTCTTTCCTTGCCCTATTCTTGAGAGAGTTTTACCATAGAAATTTTAGAGTTGAAGAATGAGGGATTGAATGAGGGACTTAGGGCTTTAAGGCTGGAAAGGGGTCCCTTTTTCCATCCCAAAATGACATAGTTTAGGAATAGAAAGAATGAAAATAACAAAGTTGTCCCTCATTAAAACTGTCTGATTCATTCTATGAAACTCCGTTTATAGGCCATAGGTTAATCCATGGGCCATAAGTCTTGTTTGTATAGTAACACATCTAAAATCCCTAAAATGGACTTTTTGCTGGACCTAAACCACGAAATCATCTTTCGGGTCGTGTAATATCTTATGGGTCATGGCTGGACTCGTATAGTCCTTCTACACTTAGACATTTTTCTTAGCCTCATTTCATGTAACTCCCTACGAGTCGTACCTTGTTTGGAAGGTCGTCGGTAACACATAGGTCACCTTCTAGCAAACTCTAAATTTTTTTCATGTCTGATAGTCTCACTCACGATCCTACTTACGGACTGTAATGTGTCCTACGGGCCGTCACTTGGTCTATCGGTTACCCCACACTTGCAAACTTTTCCCTTTCCTGAAGTATCATGTTTAAGAACCAATCCTACAAGCCATATGTACACCTATGGGTCGTAAGTCCCCCTCGTAAACCAGACTTCAGGTCGTTTTCAGGCCAACATTTTTGCACTCAAGGCTCCTAAACTGGGGGTCATTACAACATCTCCGTCTTGTGAACATTCATCCCCGAATGTACTTAAAGGCAGGGTCTAAAGAGTAAACTAGCAGCTAACAACTAGTATGCATTCGAAATGCAAGTTAAACATCATTTCTCAACATTTTGAGAACTCACTTTCAAGATATGTCACAAAATAGTCCATAAACATTAAAATAAATGCATACATCATGAAAAACTAAAATGCATGGAATTTGAGGTTTTAGGAAGAATTTCTTAATACCCTTCATCATATCCGCTTCTTCTTCCCATGTAGCACCCTCAATTTGTTGGTTTCTCAAAGTACTTTGACGGATGCATTTTCCTTGTTCCTTAGCTTTTTCACTTCCCAGTCTTGGATTTTAACCGATACTTCTTCATAACTCAAATCCTGTTCAATGCTCACATCATCCAAAGGAATTATAGAATTTGGGTCACCTATGAATTTTCTCAACATCGACACATGGAAGACCGGATAAGTCAAATGCAACTCATTAGGTAGATCCAACTCATATGCCACTTTTTCCACTCTTCTCACCTCCTTATAGGGCCTTATATACCTAGAGCTCAAATTTTCCTTCTTACCGAACCAGATCACACCTTTCATTGGAGACACCTTCAAGTAGCCCCAATCACAAATTGGAACTCAAGTTCCCTTTTTTTCACATCAGAGTAGGACTTTTGTCGGCTTTGGGTTATTTGTAATTTTCCTTTTATGCTTTTAATATTATCTATAGTATTCACCACCAACTCCGGTCCTATTAATGCCACCTCACCGACTTTGAACCACCCAATGGACGATCCACATCGTCTACCATACAACGCCTCAAATGGTGCCATCTCAATACTTGGATGAAAGATATTGTTGTAGGAAAACTTGAAAAGTGGAAAATGATCATCCTAACACCCCTTAAAATCCAATGCACAAGTACTCCACATGTCTTCCAATGTTTGAGTATTCCTTATGCCTTGCCCGTCAATTCGGGGATGAAAAGTGGTACTTAACTTCACTCTAGTGCCAAGACCTTTTTTAAAATACTTCCAAAAATGAGAAGTGAATTGAACTCCTCGATCCAATATGATGGACAATGGAATCCCATGCAATTTCATCAACTCTCAGATTTACAAGCAAGCATAGTCCTCGACACTGAATATAGTCTTTATCGGTAAGAAATGGGTCAACTTTGTCATGCGGTCAACAATCACTCATATGGAGTCAAAATGATTTTTGGTCTTTGGTAAACCAAATAAAAAGTCCATTTTGATCTCTTCCCACTTCCAAGTAGGAATATTAATGTCTTGTGCTAGGCCACTCAGCCTTCAGTGTTCAACTTTGACTTGTTGGAAATTAACACACTCAGACACATACTGAGCAATCTCCTTCTTCATTCCATTCCACCAATAAATCTCCATCAAGCCTCTATACACCTTTGTAGTACTGAGAGGAATGAATATAAAGAGTTATGGGCTTCTTGCATGATAAACTTTTTCAACTCACTATCATTGGGTACGCACAACCTCCCTTGATATCGGATCACACCATCTCCCCCTTGTGAGAAACCTTCTATCTTTCTATAAGGCTTTCAACTTAATAAATGTGAGATCAAAATCTTGCTTAGTCGTAACCTCATCAACCAAATAAGATGTGGATCCATGAAGAACCATTGCACCACCACTTTCAGACTCACTCTATTTCACTAGCAGCCTAGCCAACCTATGAATGTCTTTGGCCAACTCCCTTTTTCCTTCATCTTCAAGATGAGACACACTACCCATAGAAACTCTACTAAGGGTGTCAGCTACCATATTAGCCTTTCCAGGGTGATACTTCACCTCTGTTGACTCAAATTGAGATCCTTTTGAGTGAACACATATTGGATGCTCTTGTGGTCAGTGAAGACATCCACATGAACTCTATACAAGTAATGTCACTAAATATTCAAGGCAAATACCATTGCCATAAGTTCAAGATCATAAGTCGGGTAATTCTTCTCATGCACTTCCAACTGCCTTGAAGCATAGGCAATCACTTTACTGTTTTTCATTAACACATAAACCAACTGAATCCTTGATGCATAATAATACACGACGAACCCATCATTCTCTTTTGGCAATGTCAATATTGGAGCTGAAACCAATCGATTCTTTCTTTTATGTCAACTTGGTAAGTGGAGATGAAATAGTGGAGAAATCTTGCACAAACCTTCTATAATAACCGACTAGGCCCAAGAAACTCCTTATGTTAGTAGGAGTCAATGGCCTTGCCAGTTTCTCACTACTTCAGCCTTCTCGGGATCAACTTTGATGCTCTCACTAGATACCACATGCCCAAGAAATGAAACCTCATCTAGCCAAAATTTGTATTTGTCAAACTTTGCATAAAGTTTTTGCTCCCTTAGGGTTTGCAATACCACCCTTAGATGTTCCATATGCTCCTTCTCACCTCGAGAGTAGATAAGGATGTCATCGATAAACACCACCGATGAATATGTCGAGGTAAGGCTTGAACACCTTATTCATGAGGTCCATAAATATCACCGGTGCATTAGTGAGGCCAAATGACATCACCACAAACTTGAAGTGACCATACCTAGTCCGGAATTCCATCTTAGAAATGTCACATTCTCTTACCCTCAATTGGTGATAACCAAATCTCAAGTCAACTTTGGAGAAATGAGTAGCCCCTTGCAATTGATCAAACCAATTATCTATTCTTGGAAGGGGATACTTATTCTTGATGGTGACCTTATTGAGTTGTCGGTAGTCAATGCAAAAATGGAGCAACCCATCCTTCTTCCTTATAAATAAAATTGGGGCACCCCATGGAGACCGGCTAGGTCTAATAAAACTCTTCTCCAACAAATCCCTCAATTGCTCCTTTAGCTCCTTCAACTCCATGAGAGCCATTTTATATGGAGAGATTAAGATGGTTAGGGTATCAAGCAAGAAGTCTATACCAAAATTTATTTCCCTTTTAGGAGGAACACTTGGTAAATCATTCGGAAAGGCATCGATAAACTGATCTACAATGGGGACCGACTCAAGAGAAGGAACTTTGGAAGTGATATCTTTGACTCTTACTAAATGATAGATTCACCCCTTGGAAATCATTTTACGAGCCTTTAGGAAGGAAATAAATCGACTCCTACATAAAGAGTTACTACTCTCTCATTCAAGAATTGTAGACTCATTAGGGAATTAAAATTTTACCCTACGGGTTTTACAATCAATGGATGTGTAGGAAGCATGCAACCGATCCATCCCAAGAATCACATCAAAGTCTACCATGGAAAGTTCAACTAAGTTACATGAGACCACTTTATGCAAGATAGATGTAAGGCAACTTCTATAGACTCTTCGAGTTATAATAGACTCTCCTACAGGGGTACTCACCTCGTAGGGCTCATAGAGCACTTCGGGACATGCATGAATTTTATTAGCAAGGAATGGGGTTTCAAAAGATAAATTTTCTCATGGATCTAAAAGAGCATGTCACGACCCGGACCTAAGGTCTAGCTGTGACACGATGAATGTGACACCCGAAGACATCTCATCTAAGCCTCGTATTCATATAGTAAGCATTTGTAAAGTAAAGTAATCATACACAAGTGAATAAGTAAGTAGAAATGTATATAAGTAAGAGTGTCATAGTTCGATAAGAAAGAATACATCAAATCCATTAACGGCCACTTCATGCCTCTATATCATAAATCTTGGCAGCGTCTTACACATGGCTTAATAGCTCACCCTCAAGATATACATCATAAGAAAGGAAATACTAAAGTCTCAACATAATAACAAAATCATCATAAGGGTTTGTTACCAAATCATGAAAACTCACCAACAAGTTTTCAACCTCGGAATCCGAATACTAGCCATAAAATGGAATAATCCCCTTGTCATCCATCCCTGCATGGCTAGATCATGTAGGCAAAAAAGTGTGTGTTATTACATGGAATGTACTAAGCATGTAGGTATGTCATGAATCGAAGAACATCACAATACTATCAATATGCATAATCATAACCTATAGGATAAGGACATAATATGTATAACCATGCAATTTAAAATCATGTGAAGAGCATCATAAACTTATTCTTATCCTTAACATACATATGTGGGAATAGGATCATAACCAACATATAACACCATGCGGACTATTATATGGAATTCTGATGTTGCCTCTACACCGAGTGAAAGAGTAGCCTACTTTGCCATGGTAAACTATACCTTACCTTATGGGATTCTTCCCATTTTAGAAAGTGCTTTAACATGAAACCTTACGGGAACCTTCCCATTTCGGCATATGTTTTACTTATTATGGATTCGCTAACATAATACCATATAGATACTTAATCATCACCCTACAGTGGCACGTAGTTATGAGAGAGGTAGGCTTTAAATTTAAGGACCTCTTAGGTCGAGTCTCCATCATAAATCTCATTTGGTGCTAATTCATATCTCATGGAATACATAAATCATGCATATATACATATAGCTTTTAACATAGTTCATACTTCATTGAAATCATGCTTTCATAGCTTTCAAAATAATCATAATGGTCTTTCATGAAATATCAAGTCATAAGAATAGTCCATCTATTTTTCTTTCATCATAGTGAGGGTAGAAATTCCCACCTTAACATCATATCATAACATTTGGGATTTCATTACCCTCTTTATCATAGCTTTAAGCATCATCATTATCATAATATCATTGTCATCATTGTTCAAAACATGTTTTTCATACTTAAGATCATAAGCATAAAAATTCATAACTTCATCATAGGAGACTAGGGCTAAGTGTGGGTCCATAGACATTTGAGTCCATGCAAGTGAATAAGATTCATAGAGAAAACGTGTAATTAAATCAAATTAAATCATCAACACAGGAACCCACATTACATGATTAAGCCTTAATTATGTATACTTGGAAATCACATATTTTAGCTTAAAAATCATATGCACTATGAAATTTATCATAATTCAAGAATAATTAGTCATATTCATCATATAGGAATCATAATCCATGCATTAGAAGTCATAGCTTAAAAGCCATAAGAAATCATCATGAAATTTAATAAAAAGGGAAGGGTTTTGACTGGGATTCATGGATGAAACTAATCCATGAATGAAGACCTACATACCTCAAGTAGAATCCTTAGAATTGAAGAAGAAAATTTGGAAATCCTTAGTTAAACCTTCAAGCTTTAACTTCAGTGGAACCCTTGACTTAGCAAGATTAGGGCTTCATATTCCAGAAGCCCAAACTATGTGATTGAATAAATCCTCCTGCGGGTCAAGAGCTCCTTCTCCCTCCTCTTCTTCAAACTCCAATTCATATTTTTCATAGAGAAATCTCTGATCAAGGATAGACCAAGAGCCCTTTTGCATCATATCTAAGGGATTCCTAGGTTCGGGCTGAAGAAGCAATGTCACTCGATTATTATCAAACTGACTGAAATCTTTATAGAGGTTAGGTCAGTTAGGGTTGTCACGCCCTAAGTCCCATTAAGGCGGACTGGCACCCGTTCCTGACAAGGCTCGGGAGAACCAACATATAACTATGCACATGCTATGAACATTTAAGAGGATTCCATATTCAACATGTTGTCAGAAGAAAGTAAACTGTATTAACAAGCCAAAAGTAAATGCATAAGACTAGGTCGTTGGAGCCATGATATCTACAATATGCTACTTGGACACACTTTAATTTACATAGTCTACAAAGCCTCTAGGTAAGGAACACTATCTATATGGGTCGGGACAGGCCCCGGCTCATGACCAACTATACAATACAAAATACAAGTTCTAAACACACAAGCCCCAAAGCAACCTGGAGTTTAGTAATAGCAGTTGGAAAGTCATGTACTCTTACTTGGGAGATCTAGTAACTCTTGTACCTGCAACATGAAATGCAGGTCCCCTGTAAGGGACGTCAGTACGAGATAATGTACTGAATATGTAAGGCATGAAATACTATATATGAAATAAAAACTCAAATGATATCACACACTGGTGTGTGAGGATGAAAAGACCACCTTTAGTCATAGTGTGGAATCATGTACTTTATGTCTTTTGATTACTTTACCTTTATTTACTGTATAATCTGTGCACAATATCTCATATAAATGACAAGCTGATCAGTGGTAAATCAATAATGGGATCGACCCATGCTAGGCTTTCCTTTCACCCCTCGGATACCCCCCATAATATGGGATCGACCCATGATAGGTGATTCTTCCACCCCTGGGATACCACCCATTAATAAGCAACTATGAGTTATCTTTTATTTACTTTCCAGATGATTCTTTTGGTGGTCATAACCTTTAGAACTGTAGGAATATAGACATGTGACATATAAACAACCATACAAGATAAATACCATAATGAAAAGAGAGATACACAACTAATGAACCGAATAGAAGATTAAACAACACATGGACTTTTTTTCAGTAAAAGGAACTCATGTATCTATGGCATCCAAGTACGTATGCAGGTTTGAACAGGGCTATGTATGGGAACATATGAACATGGTAAAGAGTGGGGACACGGTTAGCAGCCATGTAGGAATTTGTATGTGCCTTTATGTGCTAAGGAAGAACTTAGATTTCATGCGAAGTAATAGGAAATCAAGTTGCCTTACATACCTCGTTGTACTATGTCGTTATTACCTCGGAGTAGTATCCTGTTCCTCCAATAACTTATCTCAATATAGTAGGTGATAAAACTAATATTAGCAGCCAATAAACACATCTCGGTAATCCAATTCCACCCAAAAAAAATATCCAGGCAGCAAGCTCGGAATTAGCAACCAAAGAGTATTCTTTCAACATTTCTACTCCTAATCGTATTTTCTAATACATGTTCTCATATATGTGTCTTATCCAGCTTGTTTCATTCCCATAATAGTGTTACAACAGCTCATAAAGTACAACATACAACAGTTCTACACCACACGCAAGTAGGCAACACAATAATACATCCTTTCGCTACATTTCGGTGTCAACAATCCCAAATCTGTTTCAACCTCAACCAAACTGTCCTCAACATATTTACACACAAATAAAGTCCTAAAACAGTATAATAACAGTCCCCCAAGTGGATGGAAAACATGAGACAACCATTCCCAATATTCAGTCCACAAATTCCTACTAAGAGCGCAATTTAGGTATCATATAAGAACTCATTTTCGCAGAAGATAAAAATGGTGCAGCAGCCTTCTTACACAACTACAGAACCAAACCTTGTTAAAAACATACATATTACTTCATAATCCAGCCAACCAACAAGACATAAGCCTCTTAATTAACAAGAAAAGTGGACAACAATCTTTGGAACACATGCTGTCCCAAATTCCTGCACAAGTACAACCAGCATACTCTTCATGTTTCTCATGGAAATATTACACCAAACCATAGGTATTTTTACTTACCGTAGCCCTCAAGGATTAGGTGCTCTTAAAGAACCCTAGAGGTGAGCCTTGGCTGCTTTAGAAAATGAAGAGAGATCAAGAAGAAACTTAGAGAGAAATCTGATTTTTGGCTTGAGAAAATGACTAAAAGTTGCTGGTTTTTGCTCCCTTTTATATGGCCACTTTTGGCCGAATTTCTTTTGGATTTCCAGCCTTAATTTATTAAGGTTATGATGCAGCAACTTGGCCTTTTCACTTGGGCCTTATTGGGCTTCAATTGGATGGGCTTTGCTGCAAATTTTCCTCCTTTATACCCACTTAGTTTGGGCCCTAGTTGTGAATTGGGTTGTGAATGTAATTTGGCCCTTTTCCTATTCATCTTAGGCTAAAAATGTTGTCCTTTTATGATGCTAAACCATGGGCCAAAATGAAGTCCTTAACTCGGGGTTCATTCGTTGTCAAACTTGAACAAATTCGTTGTCGAACTTGAACAAATTCGATGTTGGGCCTTGTCTTCGTTTACCTAGCCTATTTAAGCTAAGCACGTAGGTGACTCACCTGCTAGCTTCCTAAGTCTCACAAGCACCTCACTTATTTTACTTCATTTAAGGTCACAATCTCCTTAGTTTGACTTAGAAATTATATACACTAGGTCATCTTAAGCCTTAGACGTACCTATACCTCTTTAATCTAAAATTCATGCACTTCTAAAATGTGTGCGGATTCGACCCCGCCATATCATGTTTCATCTGCGTTGGACTAGTACATGTAAGCTGTGGGGTGTTACATCCTCCCCCCCATAGGAACGTTCATCTCCGAATGTAAGCATAATTGAATAGGTTAAACAAGTTTGAACTTTCGTGTAAACAGACTTTTGGAAACATAATAAGAATTCATATTCACATACCTACTAGTCCCTCAACTCTGTATTTTGGACATCCTCTTTAGCTTCAAATAAATAAGGGTATTTAGACCTCATTGCTTTCTCAGCCTCTCACGTTATCTCTTCTACCTGTTGGTTCCTCCAAAGCACTTTTACTGAAGGTATTTCTTTATTCCTTAGCTTTCTAACTTGACGATCTAGGATAGCAATAGGTACCTCTTCATAGGTGAGATCTTCCATAACCTGCATATCTTCAATAGGAGTGATACGAGATGGGTCACCTATGCATTTTCGAAGCATTGAGACATGAAAAACTAGATGAACCATTGAAAGCTCCTGGGGTAGCTCTAATTCATATGCAACCTGTCCAAACCTCCTTTTAATAATCTTATACGGCCCTATGTAACGTGGGCTTAGTTTCCCTTTCTTACCAAATCTCATAACACCTTTCATTGGGGACACCTTTAAGAATACCCAATCTCCTACTGAGAATTCCAATCCTCTTCTTCTAGCATCTGCATATGATTTGTGATGACTTTGGGCTGTTTCTAGCCGTTGTCGTATTACCTTGACTTTTTCCATGGCTTGTTGGACTAGATCTGGACCAAGCAAGGTGGTTTCACCTACTTCAAACCATCCTATTGGTGATCTACATTTCCTTCCATACAAAGCTTCATACGATGCCATCTTGATGCTTGAATGGTAGCTATTATTATAGGCAAATTCAATAAGTGGCAAATGGTCCACCCAACTACCTTGGAAGTCCAATGGACAAGCCCGCAACATATCTTCAAGTGTTTGACTGGTGCGTTCTGCTTGACCATTGGTCTACGGGTGGAAAGTTGTGCTTAAATTCACTTGTGTCCCTAAGCTCCTTTGGAAGGATTTCCAAAACTTTGCGGTGAATTGAGCTCCTCGATCAGATATAATTGAGATTGGGACCCCATGTAGCCTAACTATCTCTTTGAGGTATAGCTTTGCACACTCTTCAGCTGTATAATCACTCCGAACCGGCAAGAAGTGTGCTGACTTTACAAGTCTATCAACTATCATCCATATAGAGTCAAACTTCTGAAATGAGCGAGGCAACCCAGTAACAAAACCCATATTGATCATATCCCACTTCCATGTTGGAAGCTCTATGCATTGCATATAACCTCTCGGCTTTTGGTGCTTTACCTTAACTTGTTGGGAATTCGGACATTGAGCCACAAATTCTGCAAGGTCCTTTTTCATGCCTTCCCACCAAAACATTCCCTTAAGGTCATGACACATCTTAGTTGATCCTGGATGGATAGAATATCTTGAATGATGGGCTTCTTCCATTATCCTCCTTCTTAGTCCATTTATGTTAGGAATGTATAATCTATTTTGGCAATAAAGTACTCCATTTTGGGTAATTTCAAAGCCCTTCATTGTACCTTGACCCACCTTCTCCTTAAGTCGCCATAGAATAGGATCTTTGAACTGTTTTTCTCTTACCTCTATTACTAATGAAGATTCTGCAGCATTATGCACAATAACCCCTTCCTTTGGAGTTTCAATAAGGAGAACTCCCAAATTGGCTAGTTGACTTAGATCCTTAGCAACTCCTTGACTTACCATGGTCTGATCCTCAATATTCACAATTGCCTTGCGGCTCAAAGCATCGACTACCACATTTGCATTCCCTGGATGGTATAGTATATCAACATTATAATCTTTTATTAGCTCTAGCCACCTCCACTGCCTTAAATTTAGGTCTTTCTGTTTAAATATGTACGGTAGGCTCTTATGATCAGTATATATGTCAACATGAACTCCATACAAATAATGGCGCCATATTTTCAAGGAAAACACAACAGCTGCTAGTTCAAGGTCATGTGTTGGGTAGTTTTTCTGATGTGGCCGCAGTTGTCTCGAGGCATAAGCAATTACCCTACCATGTAGTGTCAGTACACACCCTAAGCCAACCCCTGAAGCATCACAATACACCGCATACCCCTCTGTGCCTTCTGGAAGCACTAATACAGGTGCAGAAGTTATGCAGAAATAGAAGAAAAACCTTCAACAAATCTTCTGTAATAACCTGCCAACCCTAGGAAGTTTTGAACTTCTGTGGGTGTTGTTGGCCTTGGCCAATCTTTCACCGCATCTATATTTTGTGAATCAACCCTTATTCCTTCATCAGATACAATATGACCCAAGAATGCCACTGATTTCAACCAAAATTCACATTTGGAAAACTTGGCATACAATTGCCGATCACGAAGAACTTGTAATACTTGTCGTAGGTGATTTGCATGGTCCTCTTTTGATCTTGAATACACCAAAATGTCATCTACAAATACTATCACAAATACATCCAAGAATGGCTTGAATACCCTGTTCATTAAGTCCATAAAAACTGTTGGTGCATTTGTCAGCCCAAATGACATAACATGAAATTCAAAGTGACCATAGCGTGTCCTAAAGGCTGTCTTGGGTATATCTTTCTTCTTCACCCTCACTTGGTGATAACCTGACCTCAAATTAATTTTAGAAAAGCATTTGGCACCCTGTAACTAATCAAATAAATCATCAATCCTGGGGAGGGGGTATTTGTTTTTAATTGTCACCTTATTCAATTGTCGATAGTCAATACACATTCTCAAGGTGCCATCCTTTTTACGTACAAATAACACTGGTGCACCCCAAGGGGACACACTAGGTGTTATAAAACCCTTCTCTAGCAAATCTTTTAATTGCTCCTTTAATTCACGTAATTCTATAGGGGCCATTCTATATGGAGGGATAGAAATAGGTTGAGTGCCTGGAAGTAAGTCAATGCCAAAATCTATTTCTCATTCTGGAGTTAAACCTGGAAGCTCTTCAGGAAATACATCAACAAATTCATTTACTACGGGAACAGATTGAAGAGTTGGTGATTCTGCTTGCATATCCCTTACTCTAACTAGATTACATATATATCCCTTTGACATCATCTTCCTTGCCTTAAAATAGGAGATAAACTTACCCTTTGGTGCCCCAACACTGCCTTCCCATTCAAGGGCCGCCTCATTTGGAAAGTGAAAATACACTCTCTTAGTTCGGCAATCCAAAGTAGCATAGCAAGAAGCTAACCAATCCATACCCATTATTACATCAAATTCCACCATATCTAACTCAACAAGGCCAGCCAATGTGTCACGGTCACAAACGGTTACTACACAATTATGATAGACCTTTCTAGCTATAATAGATTCACCAGTTGGTGTAGACACACTTCAAATGGCTCGTTCAATAATTTAGGTGTTCTTTTAAGATTCTTAGCCACTAGTGGAGTGCTATATGATAATGTAGAACCAGGGTCAATTAATGCATACACATTATGTGAAAAGATGGACACTGTACCTGTGACCACATCGGGTGAAGCTTCTAAATTCTGTCGACTCCCCAAAGCATAAGTGCGATTTTGGGCTCCGTTAGAGCTAGCTGCCCCTCTACTACCTCTACCACGGCCTGTAGGTATTTGCTGACCCCTACCTAATGGAGGAACAGATGATGATGATACAACAGCTGACCCAGTAGGTTGTGCTATATCACCCATACGTCTTTTTGGGCAATCTCTCATCATATTCCCTGGTACACCACACCGATAACAAGCATCTGTCCCAACACGACATGTACCTAAATGACTCCTCCCACATTGTTTGCAAGGCAGCCTAGGAGGAATCTGTTGGCTGGTGAATATCCTATTGTACGTGCACCTTGTCCCTCACTTCTTTGATTAAACTGATTACCTCTAAGCCCTTGAAGTTGCGGTGGAGCACTGACTGCAGAGTAGGAGGATGATGGTCTAGGTGGTTTATTAGGAAATCGGGGCCTAAACTCACCTTGGGACAGTACAAACTGCCCTGTAGATTTGGCCCTCTTGGACTGCCCCCTTTCTAACTCTTGTGCCCATCTTCTTTGCCTCTGATCCTCTAGTTTTTGTGCAAATGCTTGCATCCTCGCTATATCCATGTCTTTATTCAAAGAAGCAATGGTGCAGTCTCTGACCAGATACGAATCCAACCTATCCACATATCGATGAACTCTATCTGCAATAGTAGCAACTACATTAGGAGCATACCTGGACAGGGAATTAAATTTAAGGCTATACTCCCTCACGCTCATATTCCCTTGGTGGAGATTCAGAAACTGATCTACCTGGGCCTCTCGGATCTCGTATGGCAAGTAATGGTCAAGAAATGCCTCTTTGAACTCCTTCCAGGTAGTTGGAGGTGCATCTATACCCTTCGATTGCTTCCAAGCTTCATACCACAATGTAGCCACACCCTTCAATCTATATGCTGCCAGTTTTACAGCTTCTGTGTCGCTTATGTGCATAACATCTAAAGTGTGTTGGATCTGATCGATGAAGTCTTGTGGATCTTCATTAGGATCTGACCCGGTAAAAGATGGGGGGTTCAAATTAAGGAAGTCATGTATCCTCGTGGTAGCTGCCCTATCTGCAACAGCTGCACCTATAGCTGGACCTTCTTCTCTTTGACTCTGGCCAGCAACTATCCGAGTCAATAATTGGACCACATTTCTCGAATCCTGCACGGTGGCATCGGCAGGTGGCTCTGGGGGAGTTTCACTACTTCTAGTTCGTCAGGAGCTGGAGGAGTTGGAGATGTTTGTGATAGAGACTCATCTTGGGCCTCATTTCGTCGTCTCACCCGACTGGGTACACTAACTACCACTTCCACTTCCTTCCCTTTGCCTTTGCTTTTCCTTTTTTCAGGCATACTTGTTGTACAAAATGATTTAGAGGTTAGAATTAATTAACCTACAACACTTGGCTCTATGGCACGATCTAAAGAATGAAAAGAAAGTGACAACACCTAAATGCCACGTAGCCTCCTGCTTATACATGTGGTGCACAACACATCCATAAACAAGACTCTACATAGACACGGCTTTGTAGACTCCCTAAGATGACCCACTCTGATATCACTTCTGTCACGCCTTAAGTCCCATTAAGGCGGACTGGCACCCGTTGCCGACAAGGCTCGGGAGAACCAACATATAACTATGCACCTGCTATGAACATTTAAGAGATTTCCATATTTAACATGTTGTCAGAAGAAAGTAAACTGTATTAACAAGCCAAAAGTAAATGCATAAGACTAGGTCGTTGGAGCCACGATGTCTATAATATGCTACTTGGCCACACTTTAATTTACATAGTCTACAAAGCCTCTAGGTAAGGA
Organism: Solanum rostratum; assembly: GCA_029948455.1. NCBI lineage: Eukaryota > Viridiplantae > Streptophyta > Magnoliopsida > Solanales > Solanaceae > Solanum > Solanum rostratum. The sequence goes on from CM057056.1 coordinate 42,317,046, forward strand.
ACACCATCTATATGGGTCGGGACAGGCCCCGCCTCATGACCAACTATACAATACAAAATACAAGTTCTAAACACACAAGCCCCAAAGCAACCTGGAGCTTAGTAATAGCAGCTGGAAAGTCCTGTACTCTTACTTGGGAGATCTAGTAACTCTTGTACCTGCAGCATGAAATGCAGGTCCCCGTAAGGGAAGTCAGTACGAGATAATGTACTAAATATGTAAGGCAGGAAATACTGTATATGAAATAAAAACTCAAATGATATCACACACTGGTGTGTGAGGATGAAAAGACCACCTTTAGTCATACTGTGGAATCATGTACTTTATGTCTTTTTATTACTTTACCTTTCTTTACTGTATAATCTGTGCATAATATATCATATAAATAACCAGCTGATCAGTGGTAAATCAATAATGGGATCGACTCATGCTAGGCTTTCATTTCACCCCTGGGATAACCCCCGTAATATGGGATCGACCCATGCTAGGTGATTCTTCCACCCCTGCGATACCACCCATTAATAAGCAACTGTGAGTTATCTTTTATTTACTTTCCAGATGATTCTTTTGGTGGTCATAACCTTTAGGAATGTAGGAAAATAGACATGTGACATATAAACAACCATACAAGATAATACCACAATGAAAAGAGAGATACACAACTAACGAACCGTATAGGAGATATTTAACACATGGACTTTGTTTGGATAAAAGGAACTCATGTATCTTTGGTATCCAAGTACGTATGCAGGATTGACCATGGCTATGTATGGGAACATATGAACATGGTAAAGAGTGGAGACACGGTTAGCAGCCATGTCGGAATTTGTATGTGCCTTTATGTGCTAAGAAAGAACTTAGATTTCATGCCAAGTAACAGGAAATCATGTTGCCTTACATACCTCGTTGTACTATGTCGTTATTACCTCGGAGTAGTATCCTTTTCCTCCAAACACTTATCTACAATATAGTAGGTGATAAAACTAATATTAGCAGCCAATAAACACATCTCGGTAATCCAATTTCACCCAAAAATAATATCCGGGCAGCAAGCTCGGAATTAACAACCAAAGAGTATTCTTTCAACATTTCCACTCTTAATCGTATTTTCTAATACATGTTCTCATATACATGTCTTATCCAGCTTGTTTCATTCCCATAACAGTGTTAAAACAGCTCATAAAGTAAAACATACAACAATTCTACACCACACGCAAGTAGGAAACACAACATCACATCCTTTCGCTACATTTCGATGTCAACAACCCCAAATCTGTTTCAACCTCAACCAAACTGTCTTCAACATATTTACACACAAATACAGTACAAAAACAGTCCCCCAAGTGGATGGAAAACATGAGACAACCATTCCCAATATTCAGTCCACAAATTCCTACTAAGAGCGCAATTTAGGTATCATACAAGAACTCATTTTCACAGAAGATAAAAATGGTGTAGCAGCCTTCTTACAAAACTAAAGAACCAAACCTTGTAAAAACATACATATTAATTCATAATACATCTAACCAACAAGAGAAAAGCCTCTTAATTAACAAGAAAAGTGGACAACAATCTTTGGAACACATGTTATCCCAAATTCCTGCACAAGTACAACCAGCATACTCTTCATGTTTCTCATGGAAATATTACACCAAACCATAGGTATTTTACCTTACCTTAGCCCTCAAGGATTAGGTGCTTTTCAAGAACCCTAGAGGTGAGCCTTGGCTGCTTTAGAAAATGAAGAGAGAGCAAGAAGAAACTTGGAGAGAAATCTGATTTTTGGCTTGAGAAAATGACTAAAAGTTGCTGGTTTTTTCTCCCTTTTATATAGACACTTTTGGCCAACTTTCTTTTGGATTTCTAGCCTTAATTTATTAAGGTTATGACACAGCAACTTTGCCTTTTCACTTGGGCTTTATTGGGCTTCAATTGGATGGGCTTTGCTGCAAATGTTCCTCCTTTATACCCACTTAGTTTGGGCCCTAGTTGTGAATTGGGTTGTGAATGTAATTTGGCCCTTTTCCTATTCATCTTGGGATGAAAATGTTGTCCTTTTATGATGCTAAACCATGGGCCCAAATGACATCCTTAACTCAGGGTTCATTCGTTGTCAGACTTAAGCAAATTCGGTGTTGGGCCTTGTCTCCGTTTACCTAGCCTATTTAAGTTAAGCACGTAGGTGACTCACCTGCTAGCTTCCTAAGTCTCACAAGCTTCTCACTTATTTTACTTCATTTAAGGTCACAATCTCCTTAGCTTGACTTAAAAATTATATACACTAAGTCATTTAAGCGTTAGACGTACGTATACTCCTTTGATCTAAAATTCACGCACTTTTAAAATGTGTGCAGATTAAACCTCGCCATATCATGTTTCATCTGCATTGGACTAGTACATGTAAGAAGTGGGGTGTTACAAGGGTGTCCTAAACAACATAGGTTAGGACTTAGATGGATTGGAAAATTCAAAAATCACCCTTTATTAAAAATTGTCACAGTCATCCATGAAACACCTTTTACGGGCCGTAGAGCAACTTACAGATCGTGTTTTTCCTCATAGGTAAGGAAGTAAAAAAAGTTGAGCTACTGGAATTGTAGCTTATGATCCACGAACATGTAGCACGACTCACTAAATGAACTTATTGGTCGTATAATCCTTTGTGGTGAGACCCCAGACTTAGAAAAGTTTTTGGTTCCTCAGGGCCTCCTCCTACGAGACCTATTGATGGGCCATGGTTATTTATATGGGTCATCTGATAACTTATAAATCAACTTTCAAAATTTCTTCAATTTTTCAGTTTCACTGGGCATTTTCCATGCATCTATGACCTGTGGATGCATCTATGGGCCATAGAGTGGCTAGTAAAATTGACTTGTCATTAAAAAAAATATTAACTCTCAGTTTTCTAAGCCTTTAACCATGAAGGGTGTTACAGTGCATATGCATCATAATCAAAAACTCTTAACATACCGGTGACCATGTCCAGAGCTTCTTCGACCTCTTAACGACCATGAAGAGCATAGAACTGGTTGGTCACTTGGGCACCTTAAGCGTGACCCGTTTGGCCTTGGGGCTTTGTGCCGTTGCTCCTAAAATCCTCAGAATGATGGCCAGGCTTCCCACAAGTGAAGCAAGCATTGGACCCGGCTAGACATTCTCCTTTATGAGGCCTTCTACACTTAGGGAAACTTGGACTTTAGGGCTTAGGAGAAACCCACTTATCCTTAGTAATCCGGGGAGGAGGAGTGTCGTTGGATCCTTATCCACTTTGCTTTTGGCCACCTTGAAATTTGTGGCCACCGCTCCTTTGGTGAGAGTAACTCCCATCATAAACTCGATCCCCCCAAGACTCTCTTGCCCTTTCTCAGAGCTTCTCCTCTTCAATCTGCTATACATATGTCATCAAGTGGGAAATGTCCATCTCTTTGACCAACATGGTCATCTTTTACTCTATGGAGACCAACTCAGAGACGCCGAAAATAAACGTGCTCATGCTAGCCCTTCGATGCTCGACCATGAAGGGAGCATACTTTGATAGCTTGGTGAATTTGAGGGCATACTCCCTCACGCTCATGGTCCCTTGCTTAATATTGATAAACTCTTGGACCTTTGCCTCCCTAAGCTTAATTAGAAAGAACTAGTCCAAGAAAGCACACTTGAATTCTTCCCAACTGATAAGACCCGCTTCTTGGCTCCACTTGTCCGCCTATTGTTCATACCAAATCTTGGAGACTCCTTTGAGTTGGTAGGCCACCAACTCGGCTTTCTCTTCCGATGGAATGCCCATCACTGCAACTACCTGGTAAGCCTCCTCAATGAAGTCAATAGGGTCCTTATCCATCTTAGACCCATGGAATTTTGTTAGGTTCACCTGCTTGATGTCACATACCCTAGCGGCCGGAGTAGGCACTTAGAGAGGTATAGCTATCTCCCGGTTGGTTTGATTGGCTAATGCTTGGGCCAATAAAGTAAAGGTGGCTCGAAACTCTACATGAGACACTCTATTATCTTATTGGAGTGGAGGAACTTGTTGTTCGAGAGTGCCTCGTTGATGGGGAGCTCTTCGTGGCACCATGTTCTAGAAACAAGCAAAAGGCCTTCGCTAGTTAGTGAAAAACCTTATTCAACTCTAAGGCACGACATGAATAAGAAAGAACGGAAGACTTTCCTAAACCGTCTCATAGACTCTCACTCAAGATAGTGGCGTGCTTCACAACCTTGAATGAGACTCTATGCTATGGAGTATGCATGGAATTCCAAGGAACATTTTAAAATATCTTGCTCTGACACCAAGTTAGTAATGACCCGACCTAGGGGCCTAGTCGTCACACGACAAATGTGATATCTAAAGGCACCTCACCAAAGCCAACTAAAGCATCTTAAGCATTCATAGGCATTTAAGAGAAACATTTGTGGAAAAATAGAAGAAAAGGGACTATGGGCCATTTTAAGAAATGAAGCAACATTAAAAAGCAGTAAAAATAACTAACATTCATTGTCCATAAGCATAGCAACTACTACGGTCGATTTCAATCAAATAGAAAAGAATCCATAATAATGCAACATAGAAAGTAAACGTCTCAAAAAGGCTACAAATACATCATCTCAAAGGTAAATACAAGATAAAGGGGAATAATGGTAGAGTCTTAATCTTAAGGGCTCACAAATAATAATGCTAGTCTTGAATGGTGAGTACTAGCCATGAGCCGGTGGAGCAGTGTCTGTCCCTGCATGGTTAAATCATGTAGGAAAAGTATGTATTAGTACATTGGAATGTACGAAGTATATGAAATGCAATGTATGTATGAAATTGTAATGCCATCATTCATAATATAACATATAAGTATGTATGAGATAAAAGATACATAAGAGAGCTTAAGAATACACAAGGAATATGGCTCATATGAATAAGATCAATGCATGAGAAAGCACATGTGATGGAAACATATCATGAAATCATAGACTTGTTGGAGTAGACCATAACTGACATATAAGACCATGTGAGCTACTACATGGAATCCAATGAACTCCTTCCATTGGGAAAAGGCCAATGAACTCCTTCTATCAAGAGAAGGGGAATCTACTTGCCAAGGTAGATGTCCAAGACTTACTTACTTTGCAATTGTATCTTTCATAACATGTAGGCTTACGTGGATCCACTAGCCTAGCCTACAAGGGCTCCGCACATAGTTAGGGACATTGGGATTTAGCTTTAAGATGTCATGCGTCGACTAACAAAATGAGTCTCAATCTTAAGTCCAATTGGTGCTAAGTCATCCCACAAAATCTTTTAAAACATAACTTAGAATCATAAGTAGCAAATCATAAAAGTATCTCAAACTTAGGAACCACCTAGTGAGGATTGTCCTTTCATCTAGGGGACCTATCTTAACATCTTTTGGACAATTGTTAACATGATTATATCTCTGAAAAACTTAATTTTAAATCCCTTCTTCAATACCCTAATCCTCTTCATAAATCACATAAAGTTTTACTTGAAAATTAGGGGGCTAGGCTTTTTAAATGGAACAATCATAAATCTCATCAGACATAAGGAAGTTTCTCTTTTTAAGGACCATCGAAAATGCCCATCATTCATCATTATCGAAGTCCATCATGGGGTTGTCATCACAGCTCAAAACATGAATATATACTAATTAAAATAGTTATAGGACATCATGAGTAGCATTTAATAACATAAATATCATGAAATCATCATAAGCATGCATAATAACTTAAGAAAATTAAAGAAAAGGTAAAATACTTAAAAGGGAACTTTATGAGTGGAAGGATACTAATAAATCAACTCACATACCTTGGGGAAACTTGGGAGAGTCAAATCTAGAAGCCTTGGAAAGATTCTTGGAAACCCTAATTTTTGCCTTGCCCTATTCTTGAGAGAGTTTTGCCTTAGAAATTTTAGAGTGGAAGAATGAGGGACTTAGGGCTTTATGGCTTGAATGGGGTCCATTTTCCGATCCCAAAATGACATAGTTTAAGAGTAAAAAAGATGAAAAAGACAAAACTGTCCCTCATTAAAACTATCAGATTCAACCTATGAAACCCCGTTTACTGGCCGTAAGTCAATCCACAGGACCGTAAGTCCTATTCATCTGGTAACACATTTGAATTCTTTGAAACTGAATTTTTATTGGATCCAAACCACGAAACTGTCTTACAGTCCATGTAATATCTTATGGGTCGTGGTTGGACTCGTAAAGTCCTTCCATACTTAGTCATTTTCTTATTTTTCTTAGCCTCATTCCACGAAACTCCCGACGGGTCGTACCTTGTTTCACGGGCCATCTAGTAACATGTAGGTCACCTTCCAGCAAACTCTAAATTTCCTTTATGTTTGAATTCATGACCCTACCTACGGACTTTAATGTGTGTTACAGGCCATTACTTGGTCTATGGTTTACCCCACACTTGGAAACTTTTTCCCTTTCTGAAGTCTCATGTTTAAGGACCAATCCTATGGGTCATAAGTCGCCCTCGTAAACCAAACTTCAAGACATTTTCAGGTCAACTTTTCTGCACTTAAGGCTTCAAAATTGGGGGTCGTTACATGCATTGACCACATGTTTTACTTATGCATTATTTCATGTTTTATCTTATGTCTATTTCATTATGGTCTTGCATCTTATGCTTAAATTCCATGTTGCTTATGTTATTTCATGCATTACCCACACACTTAGTAAATTCAAAGTACTAACATAAACTTTTTTCCCTACATTATATCAAAATTTAGGGATGGATGATTACTCTACTTCTCATCCCTCTTGTGACTAGATTTCAGAGTTGTTGATCAAAGACTGATCGGTGAGTCCTCATGTTTCGAGGGCAAGCTTATCACCTTATATTTTATTTTCTTTTTTTTTCATTGTTATTTTGAGATTATGTCTTTTCTTACTTTTTACTTAAGAGTCAGCTAAGAACATGTCTTATGCCCCCGCCAATGTTATACTAAAGGCATGCTTAAATGTCATGAATGTGTAAGTTTGTTTAATTGGATATATATTGTTGTTTCTTCATTGTTGAACTTTATTGAGGCTTACCCTCTACTTTACTTTCCAAGACTTATTGATGGTTCTTACATTTGTTTCTCATGATATGATAAAATGGTTTGGTTGGGGTTCCTGTGAGGTTTTCGACCACCATGTTACACCTACAGTCTAGCTTGGGTCGTGACACTGAGAGAGTAGTTAGATATCTTTGCAGAACTCTAACATATGGCATCAAAGTTTGAAAAAATCAACACTTTAAGTATATGAATATTTTGAAAGAGGTCGGGTTGAGTTGATGATATAAGAAATACCTCAAGGTACTATTGCAATTTTGGTTCAAGATGCTTTTCATGGCGCTCAAAAAAGCAAGAAATAATGGCTCAATCAATTGTTGAAACAAAGTTTATAGTAGCAACAGTTGTTGTAAATCAAGCACTATGACTAAGAAAAATTATGATAGATTAACAGCTAAAGTAGAATTAAGGTATTGAGATATTTGTAGACAACCAGATTGTGATAACCATATAATAGAATTCAAACTTTTATAAAAAGAACTAAATATTTTTAGGGATGGAAATGGGGCGAGGCGGGGCGGGGCGGGGTGGGTTAAGCTCAACCTACAAATTTTTTAAGCCTCCCCACCCCGCCCTACCCCCCATGATGATCTTTTATCATTTTAAATCTGCCCGCCCTGCATAGACCCGCCACACATAAACCTGCCCCACTTAAATTTTTAAGTTCTTTTATTTTTTTTATTGGATTTAATATGAAAATAAAAATATTTATTTTTTTCACTAATTAACTATTTTTAGTTGCATTTCAATAATTATTTCTTAATCATAATTGAAAAAATTTTAATTAATATTTTAACAACTAACAATTTGTTGGCTCTATCTAGTTTAACTTTTTAAAAAAAATTAAAGTCAATGTTTAATATAAAATGTTGATATCTTTGATTTTTACTAATTACAAAGAATTAATGTTCTTTGAATTCCTATTTGGTTCTTTAAGCCCACTATGCCCCGCATTAGTTTTAGAACGATTTACTTCAACCCGTCCCGCCCCACATAACTTTGAACCTATCCTGCCCCGCATAACTCTAAACTTGCCTCGTGCCCACCCTGCCCTGCCCTGCCCCACTGCTATTGCTAAATATTTTAATATCAATTTATATTTATTAATAGATATAAAAGATTGGTAAAAAGAACTATTGAATTATTGCAAAATAGAAAATTTAGTGCTTGTGTTATGAACTAGGTATCTATCAAATAAATGAAGCCAATTGGGATTTAACACGTGAAGAGCCTTATGTGGTGCCAAAATACAGCACTTTTGATGCTTAAAACTTAGGATTTTGCATGTTCTCAATGCGACTTTAATTGTTTTAAGTGTTTTTGTGTCTATGTTTGTAGGATTATAGGTTGGCCAATGATTTTGGGGAAAGTTACAAAGTTGTTCTAGATTTCCTGTTATATGAGACACCTTACAGGCTATAGACCATTCTACGAGCTATAAGGTGGTTTCTTGAGGAATTCCAGTGAGGGGCCGAGAATCTGAAGTTACTTCTACGAATATGTAGATGAGCCGTAAATTAATGTACGAGTCGTAAAACAGGTTTTCGTGCCATGAGGTCAGAGAATGAAGACTTTCTAATGTTCCTCAAATGAAACTCTCTTTACGGGTTGTAAACCATTTTACGAGTCGTAATGGGGTGTCATAAGGAGAAGTCCAATTTTTCAGCAACAATGTACGAAACCCTGATTACGGGTCGTGAACTTCAATACGGGTCGAATGTGTTGTCGTAGAGTGTGCCGACTACTTCTCTTAAGTTGTTTAGGATTTGAATTTTAATTATTATAAATAGATCTTTTAGGTTATTTTTCATAATTTCTCACCAGTTCACCTAAGTTTAGCTTAGTTTTAGGTTTAGTGCTTAGAGAACTCAATATTCTTAGAGAGAAAATTGTGAGAGACTCTTTGAAAACACTTGTGGTTTATTTTAATCTTCAGGCTTGTGATTTTCATTGATATTGGATTTGCTTGTTATTAATTCAGTTGTGTAAGTGTTTAATTATGCCTTTTAAATTCATAATCTTTTCATCTACAAAAAGCATGAGTAGCTAAATCCACAACTAGAGTTGTGGGAACCATGAAGAACTAACAAAGTAAAACTAGATAATTCACGATTCTTGGAAGGTGTATATGCATGTACTAATTAACTCTCTTTGTTTTGCATGTTTTCTGATGGTGGCCAACATTAGAATCCGCCTAGTGTTACTAACTAGACCAAGGTAGTAATGAATAGGAAAAGAGATTAATTAACAGGATTCGATTGAAGTGTTCTCATATAATCAGCCAAACTGGGACAAAGGGAGGTTGTACTGGGACTTATACATAATGGTTAGTAATCACACTAGAAAGATGGGCCAAGTCTCATAGTGAAATTCACCTCTCACTTTTGACTAAAGGGCTTGGTGAATTTAAATTACTGTCCTACATGTTATACATTAGACAAGAATTAGGTTATCCGGTGATATTGAGTTGGGGAATCATGGGAAACACAATACCCTAGTTGCTCTCCTTCATTGATCTTTCTCTCGTGATAGGTAGTTTATTTTTCGCAATGATTTTTGCAAAAGTCCCCCGTTGGGAAATCGAGTTGATTAACTACTCGAATTTCATGTTGGCGAATTTGTCTTGAGTCTACGTATTCCCTGTGGGTTTGACCCTAACCTTGGTTAGGTTCTATTTCTTGACAATGACCACTTTATCCTATAAAAAGAAGGTGTAACTTAGGTGACATCAAGATTTTGGCTCCATTGCCAGAGAATACGGCTAGACTTAATGAATTCATTAGTAATTTGAGTGTTAATCCTTATTCCCCACATCTTATGTTTTATTTTTGTTTTTGTTCTTCTTCTTATTTTTTCTTACTAATATGACACCCTCTATTGAAGAAATATTGGATGATTGTAGTATTGGGATGAGAGAGGTTGTACATAATTTTTTGAATCGCAATATGTACTTCTTGGAAATATTAAAAAATCTAGACTTAGACAACTATATGCTTTTGTCAAATGTTCATCAATTTGGCTTGGATGTCCACATTTTAAGTAGTGAGTTGATCGTAAAAGTTGATATGTTTGATGTTCAATAAGCTAGTTATGAATTGTATGAGGAAGAAAAAATGCTTATAAGCCAACTTGGAGAGCTAAAATTAGACGGTCAACTTCTTGATCATACTATTTTTTATGTTGTCACTGTTGAGAAAAGCACGTGAGAGTTATGTGAAAAAAGAGATAATATTATCTTTTAAAACTCTAATGTGGATAAACATGAGGATATAAATAATAATATAATTCATGAATTAGAACGCATTGGACCTCATTCCAATCATTTTTCTACATTATGTTTAGATGATGAGGTATTAATCGAATCATCTGAGCATATAGACGAATGTAAGGAGGAGTAAAAATAGAGTTATATTCTTGAATTTATTTGGCACAAATCAAAAAATTACATTCCTCATTTAAAAGCCAAGAAGTATAACATGTGATCTCTATTGTTTGCTTCTCTTATTTTTATACCACCATGCACCCTTTGAGCATAATAGAAAACTGGAAAAGAAATTAGAGGTATAATTCATAAGTTCAAGGTGGAAGAAGAAGTGGAAGGTCTCCACCAAGTAGTATAACTTCTTATTTTCTTTTTTGTATAGTCCATTTATTTGTTGTTTTGTGTCAATTCTATTTTGAAGATCTAGGGGAAATCTGAGTACCCAAATTTGAAACTTGGGAGGCAACCCAAGGAACATTGGCGCTTAGGTGCCTAGGTATATTTTTTGATGCCTTATGATCTATTTTGTTTTAATTTTATGCATTGGGGATAATGCACATCTTTTTCGATAGGGTGTGGGTAGTTATGGGCCTCAGTGAAGTCTGAGTAGCTTATGGTCCATAACTACCCAATCTTTTGATCCCAAATTTTCTTGCATGTGTTCTTTTCCCTGTGGATATTTAATTTATATTAAACCGATATGTTTAGGATATTTAGATAATATGTGTAACATATAGTACCAATATTTGTGGCATATAGCATGTTTTTGTGTCTTGTTTGAAACATTGGTACCCACCAAAAATTTTGATTAGTAGTTAGATAGTAACCATGTGTGTTTAGGTGTTTGACAATATTTGTTCTGATAAGTAAGGGTAAATTGAGATAAGAAGCATGATCTGAGAGTCTTTCGTTGATAATATATACAGTGTCATGTGAATGTGAGCTTTGTTTGATAAATTCATGTGTTTTGTGCTAATTCGAAACTTGCCCGGTTACTCAAAGTTAGATTGTAGATTAGTTGAATTAGGAAAGGATCCTAGGCCATTGTTCTTAAATAGTACACTTTAGCCTAAAAATAACCAACCAAATCGATGATATATCCCTTGTTCCTAATGTTTGAACCTAACATGTACCTATTCTTTTAAAACACCTGATTAACCCAGTCTTATCTAGTGAAAAATCCTGAATTTGGCCCTGGTCCTTCTTGAACATTGTGTACCTTGACTGAGGCAAAAACCCTAAGTTGAGGATGGCTACTAAAAGTAGCCTTGGTTCTGAAGGTAGATAGTGTGCACCTCAACACACGTCAAAAGCCTAAGTTGAGGGTGGCTAGTGTAAGGGTAAAGCACAAAAATAAGGGAGGTAAGTTAGGATTTACAAAGAAAAAGGAGAAAAATCATGTACTGGGTGCAAGAATGCCTTAATTGAGATCTATAAAGCAAAATGAAGCGTTAAAACAATGCAAAAAGCTGAAAAATGAAAAGAAAGCACCCAGAAAAGCTTGAAATAACAGAGTTGGAAGAGCCAAAGTGTAGACAATGAAGTTTCAAGGAGGGCCTTTAGTCACTATTTCTCCAAAATATCATACCATAGCCCCCTGAGCCTACGTTAGAATCCTAGAAAGTCCTAGAGTGATCCTAGTCCAATTAGTTGAAGGTCTGAGTCAAGAGTATAGGGGCAAGCCTATGGTATTAGTCATTATGCATGAATATCTGTTGTGAGAGTGAGTGAGTTTGCATAGTCCAAATGCTAAAACATGGAAATATCATTGAGTGTCAGATATGAGACTTGTTTCTGGAAGACCACTTGCATTGCATTATTAGCATTAGACTTGTTTAGTGATTGTGGATTGGTGATAATACCTTGTGTGTCATAGTTGTGTTGATGGACCAATTTGCATTGGTTTGCTAAATAGCTACTAATTCCGTTTTGAAGAGTTGGTGTGGATATCTGAGTCTGAGATGCATGTGATGTATGCCATTGAGTTGAGGCCTGTGTGTGACTGTATTATCTATATAGATTGAGTCCATCGCTTGAGGACAAACAATAATTTTAAGTTGAAAGTGTTGATGTGTTGTCAAAATTCAATACTTTTGATGCTTAAAACTTAGGATTTTGTGTGTTCTCAATGTGACTTTAGTTGTTTTATGTGTTTTTATGTCTATGTTTGCAGGATTATAGGTTGGCCAATGATTTTGGGGAAAGTTACAAAGTTACTGCAGATTTGTTGTTACACGAGACATCTTATGGGCTATAGACCATTCTATAGCAGTAAGGTGGTTTTGTGAGGAATTCCAGTGAGGGGCAAAGTTTTTTAAGTTACTTCTACGAATATGCAGGCGAGCCATAAATTAATGTATGAGTTGTAGAAGAGGTTTTCGTGCCCTGAGGGTCAGAGAATGAAGACTTTCTGAAGTTCATCAGACGAAACCCCCTTTACGGGTGGTAAACCATTTATGAGTCATAAAGGAGAAATCCAGTTTTCCTGCGATAATGTACGAGACCCCAATTACGGGTCGTGAACTTCAATACGGAAAGTAAAGTGCTATCGTAGAGTGTGCTGACCAGTTCTCCTAAGTTGTTTAGGATTTGAATTTTACTTATTATAAATAGGTCGTTTGGGTTATATTTCATACGTTCCCACCAGTTCACATAAGTGTAGCTTAGTTTTAGGGTTAGTTCTTAGAGAACTCAATATTCTTAGAGAGAAAATTGTGAGAGAGTCTTTGAACACACGAGTGGTTTAATTCAATCTTCAAGCTTGTGATTTTCATTGACATTGGATTTGCTTGTTCTTAATTCTGTTGTGTAAGTGTTTAATTATGTCTTCTAAATTCACAATCTCTTCATCTACACAAAGCATGAGTAGTGAAATTCACAACTAGGGTTGTGGGAACCATGAAGAACTAACAAAGTAAAACTAGATAATTCACGATTCTTGGAAGGTGTATATTCACGTATTAATTAACTTTCTTTGCTTTGCATGTAGTCTGATGGTGGCCAACAATAGAATCCGCCTAGTGTTACTGACTGGACCAAGGTAGTAATGAATAGAAAAAAAAGATTAACAAGATTCGATTGATGTGTTCTCGTCTAATCAACCAAGTAGGCCAAAGGGAGGTTATACTGTGACTTATAGGTAATGGTAGTTATGCACATTGTGGAGATGGGCCTAGTCGCTTTGTGAAATTTGCCTCTCACCTTTGACCAAAGGGCTTGGTGAACTTAAATTACCATCTTGCATGTTATACCCTAGACAAGAATTAGGTTATCTGGTGATAGTAAGTTGGGGAATCATGGAGAATACAATACCCTAGTTGCTCTCCATTATTGATCTTTCTCTCGTGATAGTTAGTCAATTTATTTTTCTCATTGATTTTTGCAACCCCCTTTGAGAAATTGAGTTGATTAACTATTAGGATTGCATGTTGGTGAATTTGTCTTTGAGTCTATGTGTGAGTTCGATCCTAATCGTGATTAGATTCTATTTCTTGACAACAACCACTTCATCCTTAAAAAAGAGAAGGAGCCGTACCTCGGGCGACATGAGGCCCCAAATTAATTCCTGTTCACTGGAAGACCAACCGTGCAAATTGAGTGGCCAAATTATCCTATAACTAATTTGGTGAAGCTACAGTGACGTGAACAATTTTCACCTGGTATCTTCTCTCTCTTTACATTTCTTCTCTCGACGCTCTTCTTCCTTTTTCTCCTCCTCCTTATCAACCTAATCTTTTCTTCTTCTTCTTCTCTTCACTGGTTCTGCAAATTGGATCCTTCATATCTTAGTCTAGATTATTTTTTCATCTTCTAATTGTAATTCTCTTCAGTTGGGTTATTAATAAACGTTGAAAATTGTCCCAAATTATTTGCGCCTGAACTTACTTGTGAGCAGACCATTACAATTGGTATCAGAGTATCACTCCTCTAACCATTCACACCATGACTGTTAACGAAGGTTCGAGACTGAAGGTACTCAATGAAAGGGCCTCAAAGGCTGAGGAAACGATTCTGAAACATGGTGAATTACTGGAGCAATTGACAGCAAAAATTGGGGAAATTGCAACATCACATATCACATCAACTTGAGAGCACACTGGTGATACACAAGTTCTGGCTCAGATTTCAGAAAGGTTGAACGCTATCGAGCAAAATCAGCGAGTTGCTCGTGAAGGAGATCTAGACGACAGAATGTAGCATGAGCTGGTCATCATGGTGATCATCGTGGAGATGATGGTCATGCTAATTGACAACCAGGTTGGCCATTTCCAATTCCTAAACTTGAATTTCCCCTGTTTGATGGTGTTGATCCCAAGTAGTGGGTGAGGCGTTGCAAGAAGTTTTTTATGTGTTTCACATCCGGGATGATCAGCGAATTGAAATTGTTGCGCGCACCTTATTAGTACAGCTGAGTCATGGTACCAATAGGCTTATGTGGAGGGTGGTTTTGAGAATTGGGAGGTATTTTGAGATGAGATATGTGATAGGTTTAGGGAGGAACCTTCTGAGGATGTGGTGGAGAGCTTATTAAGAAAAACAGGAACTGTAGATGAGTTCCTAGTTGAATTTGAAAATATGAAAGCTCAAATGTTGATTAGAAATCCAACTCTTAATGAATCTCATTTTGTTTCCAGTTTCATTGGCTTCCTGAAGGATGAAATTAAGATGACTGTGAAATTATTCAAACCTCAGGCATTCAAGGTTGCAGTAAGAAAATGCCAGAATGCAAGAGAAATCCTTGGAAGCTCTAGAAAAAAGGAACAAAGTTGTTAATAGACCTGACTTCACAGAGGGAAGCATGGGTGGTTCTAAGATTAATGTGGCTGTAAATCCAGTGAGAAGTATGACTTCAGCTAGGGGTCATGTCTCCAAACCTAATACATATATCGACAGTCAAGAGACTTATGACTATAGGAAGGATAACCACCTTTGCTATAGGTGTGGAGAAAATTATAGTCTTGGCCACTAGTGTAAGTACAAATAACTAAACTGCATTATAGGTGAAACTGGTGAAGAAATTGGAGAACAAGATGATGACCCAGATAAGATACAGGTGCTTGAAGGTAATGCTGAAATAGAGCAAGTGATGCAGGACCTCTCTGCTTTGCTGCTTTTTCTAGTAACAACCACGAGTGCGTACCATCCTAGTGGAAGATGCAATAAAGAATAAGAATCTACGGTGCTAGTTGATTCTGGAAGCACACATCGCTTCATAGGTGCTCAAACAGTGAAAGAAGTTGGGCTTACATCTACTTATACTCCACCAATCAGGGTTACTATTGCGGATGGAAGTTATATGTGTTGCACTTCACACTGCATGGGGATGTCTTAGAGTACTATGCAATGGAAAACCTTCAATGAAGATCTGGGCATTATCAGTTTAAGGGGATGGGATATTATGCTCGGTAGCAACTGGATAAAGAAGTATAACCCAATCAAATTTGATCACGAAAGAAATTGTGTCACCATTGGCAGAAAGGGTAACCACGTGGTTCTGAAAGGAGTATCTGTGAAAGGGAAACTGAGCATGATTTACAGCACTTCATGGGAAAGTTACGAAGAAAACATAATGACTCACTTGTTTATGATCAGTATGAAGAAACAATAGTTGAGAAACCACTACAAGAGTTGATAGGAAGGTACTCTGGCCTCTTTGAAGAACCTAAAACATTACCATCTACTCGAGCTTTAGATCATATTATTCCTCTTTAACCTAGTGCCTCGGCGGTGAATCTGAGACCCTACAGATATACTCATCGCCAGAAGGAAGAAATGGAAAAGCAAGTGAAAGAGATGTTAAGCACTGGGGTGATTCAGTATAGCAGATCTCCTTTCTCTTCCCCTGCTCTCTTAGTTAAAAAAAAAAAAAAAAAGACAACTCCTAGAGGTTTTGTGTTGACTATCGAGGTTTGAATGAAATCATTATTGAAGACAAGTATTCCATTCCTATTGTTGATGATTTGCTGGATGAGCTACATGGGGCTGTGTTGTTTTCTAAGGTGGATCTCAGAGCCGGTTACCATCAAATCAGGATGAAACCTGAAGATGTCCACAAGACTACATTTAGGACTCATGAAGGTCGATTTGAATTTAGAGTGATGCCATTTCCAATTCCCCAGCCACATTTCAAGCTTTGGTGAATCTGATTTTTCAACCATATCTCAGAAAGTTTGTATTGGTTTTCGTTGACGATATACTGATATATAGTCACTCACTTGTTAATCATTTAAAGCACCTAGAGATAGTCTTTGAGACCCTTAGGCACAACTCACTTTTGGCTAAGAGGTCTACGTGCTCCTCTGGGCAGCAAAAGGTGGAGTATTTGGGTCATGTGATCACTACTGAAGGTGTATCAATAGATCCCAGTAAAGTGGAAGCAATGGTTAAGTAGCCAAGACCGAAATCTGTGAAAGCTTTAAGGGGTTTCTCAGGTCTTACTGGATATTACAGAAAATATGTAGCATATTTTGGACACATATGCAAACCTCTTACTGATTTGCTCAAGACAAATGCATTTCATTAGAACACCACTGTTGAGACAGCTTTTCAGCAACTGAAGTTAGCTACGACTTCCACACCTGTTCTTGCTCTGCTAGATTATGATCAGACTTTTGTGGTGGAAACAGATGCTAGCAACACTCGCGTAGGTGCAGTTTTGATGCAAAATGGGAGGCCTGTGGCATTTTTCAGCAAAGTGTTGAGCACAAGACATTGGGGAAAATCTATTTATGAAAAGGAGTATTTAGCCCTGCTCAATGTTGTTGATAGACGGATAAATTATTTACAGTATAAGCATTGTGAGGATTGATCACTACAGTCTCAAATACTTGCTTGAACAGAAAGTAACATCAGCAATCCAACAGAAAGGTCTTACCAAACTATTTGGCTTAGATTATGAAGTCCAGTTTAAGAAAGGTACTGAAAATAGGGTGGCAGATGCACTCAAGAGAGAATTTGAAGATCTCACTGCCCATAAGAAACCTAAACTATTTTCCACCTTATGCGCAGTAAGTGTGATTATTCCCACTTGGTTAAAGGAGATTCAAGATAGCTATATTGGTGATTCAACTATTGAGGAACTGATTGCTCAGTTGTCAGTAGATAAGAAAGGACCTAGTCTTTACGCATATACAGCTGGAGTTATGAAGGAAAAGGGGAAAATATTGATAGGGTCCAATGGTGATCTCCGCCTCTAGTTTCTCAAACTCTTCCATGATTCTCCAGTTGGAGGTCATTCTGGGTGGCAAGGGACACTTAAGAGGCTATCCCAATACTTTTACTAGCCTAAGATAAAGCATCTGATCAACACTTATGTAGCCAGCTGTGAGGTTTCCCAGAGGCACAGAAGGGAAAATGTACCTTATCCAGGGTTGCTACAACCCCTTCCCATTCCTTATCATGCTTGGAGGCATGTTAGCATGGATTTCATAGAGGGACTTCCCAAATCTAAAGGGAAAGGATGTGATCTTTGTAGTAGATAGGATGACAAAATTTGTGCATTCTATGAGTTTATCTCACCCATTTACAGCCTTGACAGTGGCTCAAAAGTTCTTAAACAGGTGCATTCTCTCCATGGGTTCCCTGAGCCTATAGTGGCCGACAGAGATAACGTATTCCTTAGCCATTTTGGCAAGAATTTTTCAAACTGGTGGAAACTCAATTGAAGTTTAGTACTGCTTATCACCCTCAAACAGATGGCCAAACTGAGAGGGTGAATCAGTGCATTGAAACATATCTTAGGTGCATGACTTCACATAGGCCTATTAATTGGAAATAATGGCTTCCTTTGGCCAACTGGTGTTATAATATTAATTACCACTCTAGCCTACAGTGTACACCATTTGAGGCACTCTTTGGCTATACTCCTCCTCGTGTGTCTATAGGACCTATGTTAGAATCTATAGTGCCTGTAGCCAAGGATATTTTTATTCAGAAACAATAGTTCCAACAATTGCTAAAAGACAATCTGGTAGTGGCTCAAAATCGAATGCAGATGTATGCTAATTAAAACAAGTCAGATAGGGAGTTTTCCGTTGGTGATGAAGTCTTCTTAAAGCTCCAACCCTGTAAACAATCATCTTTGGCCTTAAGAAGATGTCTCAAACTCAGCTCAAAGTTTTATGGTCCATTCACTGTTTTAGAACAAATTGATAAGGTGGCTTATCAACTTGCGCTACCACCAACCTCCAAAATACACCCTGTGCTTCATGTGTCATTGTCGAAGAAGAAGATTGGCTCAAGACAGATGGTGCAAACTGAGTTGCCTACAACTAATCCTGAGGGTTAGTTCTTGGTTCAGCTGGTGGCAATCCTTGTGAAGAAAGGCAATGTAGCTGCAGTCAAAGTGTTGGTTCAGTGGTCTAATCTCGCACTAGAAGATACTACTTGGGAGGATTACGCTGATTTGAAGTCGAGTTTCTTTTTTTTAATACCAATCCTTTAAGGTCAAGGATTGTTTGATGGAGGGTGAGATGTTATGAGATAGTTAGCTATGAAATAGACGAAGCCAATTAGAATTTAACATGTGGAGGGCCCCAGATTAGTTCCTCTTCTAATGAAGACCAATGGTGCAGATTGAGTGGACAAATTATCCTATAACTAATTTGGTGAAACTACAATGACGAGAACGATTTTTGCCTGGTACCTTCTCTCTCTTCACATTTCTTCTCTCAGCTCTCTTCTTCCTTCTTCTCCTCTTCTCCTTCTCAACCTAATCTCTTCTTCTTCTTCTCTTCACAGGTTCTGCAAATTGGATCCTTCATATCTTAGTGTAGATTCATTATGTCATTTTCTAATTGTAATTCTCTGCGGTTGGGTTATTAGTAAACGTTGAAAATTGTCTCAAATTGTTTGTGTCCTGTACTTACTTGTGACCAGTCCATTACAGCTTGATATTTTACCTAGTCATTTATGTTAACACGTTTGAGCTTCTCAGAGAAAAGATAGGATTTTGCTACATTTGATCCAGAATGATGTCTCAAGACCATATTGTGTGTAACAATTTTTAAAAGTGTTGAAACTCACTCAAGGATTGTAGCTACAATGGTGGAAGTTGATAGCAAAATCGGATAATTGAATATCATTTTCAAGGATTTGTTTATGTTGTTTTAGGAGTTTGCTTTTTAAATAAGAAAATCAGAGATTTTATTAGTCTGTTTTTTAATTAAGAAAACCAGAGATTTTTTACTACTATAATTTCTCTGTTAGTTAGCAAGTTTTTAGGCGTAAGTGCCCTAAAAATTTTTGAAATTTTTTTTTGACACATGAGAAGTGGTGTTTGGCCGTATAATTTGGCAAATATATTTGAAGAATTTTCAAGTTTCCAAATACTAAATAGATAAGTATTTCAAAACTTGAGATAGTATTTGGGAAGTTTTAAATATTTAAATATTATCTCAAATTTTTATATTTTATTAAAATAACCTATCATTTATTTATTCCACTAATATTATCTGCCTCTTCTAAAAATGTTTGAATTATAATTTGAGTAACAAGATTGAAAAACACAAAAAAAATTGTTTTTAATGGATTATAATTCTAATTGAATCAGGTGATAAGTTTAGCATGTGATTAATATATTGATCTTGCCCATATTATTATTTTTGTTGTTGATGATTGTTACCACTTATGTTATAATGTTATTTTTTAACTAAATATGTTCATTTTAGAATGACAATACAAACTTATGGATATTTTTAATAATTTTTAGAACTTAGGGACATAAATCATATTTTTTGAAAAGTGAAATATTTTTAGGAAAATTTGGGGACAAATGCATGCTAAAACTTAACCAAGATTTGTCAAGAATAACTTGCCTAATAATACTTGGAAATTTGAGGCGAAATGCTAGCGTCTTCTATTATGTTTACTTTTATATTTATTTCGAGTTAAAGTTCAATAAAAACAGACGTTCATGTCATGATTCTTCGTCTGCGGCTCTAAAAGTAACATATAAACATTAGTAGCAAAAGATTGGAATCATACAGCAAAAGAAAAAAGGGTGGGGGTTGAAAGTTGTATACATTATAAATATGCCCCAATTTACAATAAACAATGGTTAATAAAACTAGCCAATTCACGCACTAAACTTGCTAATTTTACAACTCAAGGGAAGCCAATGAGCTATTTGATTCCCAAGGAAAAGCCAAAAACATATGTTCACCACAGCCAAAATGAGGAAAACTAAATAGATGAAAGGTCCTCGTATACAGTCTTGATACCTGGCCTTTCAGATACAGAACGTATGCACCGTAGAGCTATTGCAAGAACCTCCTTCATTTGCTTCTCCATTGCTGGATTTCCCATCCCAGGTGACAATGCATTATCAAGACAATCTGATCCTCCACCTTCTGCCACCTTCAACCTTACCCAATCAGTCAAGTCCACTCCACCATCTTCACCCGAAACAGCATCACCTGCACATTTTCCAGTTAGGAGCTCCAACAAAATGACCCCAAAAGCGTATACATCTGATTTGAAGGAAGGCAGTGGTTTCTTGGACGCAGCCAACTCTGGTGCACGATAACCTAACACCCCAGCATCAAGAATCTGTTCAATTGTCCCCGCTTGAGTCATAAGACGGTGAAGGCAGTAATCAGCAACTCGTGCATTAAGATCAGGACCATCCAACAAGATGTTGGTTGCTTTAAGGTTTCCATGAGGAACCTCACGGTCAAAATGGAGATAATTCAGGCCACGTGCAATATCAACTGATATTTTGAGTCTTTGGGGCCAGGTTAGCGCTGGACCTTTTCTTCCAGGTCGATCTGTAAAGTTGCAGCACGTTAAAATGTATATAAAGAAACCTTACACTATACAAACTACAATAAAATAAATTGTCACCAGGACAAAGTTACTTTTAAATGAGGAAAGTTTCGCATAGGCGAAGGCATATGAAAAGTTTATTCTGTCTTTGAGAGAAAACAAAGTTGCTCTTCTTTTTTTCAAGAAAAAAAATCGAAAATGCTCAAAGAGTTATTTATAGCATCTTGCCATGAAAGAACAACAGTAACACAAACTGCTGAACTTACTGCCAGTGCAGGTATATTGACAAAGCTAAGGCCTGCTTACACTTCCAGTTGGACCAGCTAACAAAGACATATATAGTGTGTATATAGGGCCTTGGACAAGTTTCAAGTTTTCCGACAATTATTCGGAAGATGGACTTCAGCAGTGTAAGTGGAAGAATTCCACTGTGAAAGTGCTACATTGTATTTTGATTATAACGCAGAATGTTACTTGATTGAAGGAATTCAAGATCAACTGACTGTTTCATGAGTTCCCTTGATAAATAACTATAGAAGAAGAAATATTGAGAGAGCAGAGAGAATAGATTCAGAAGAGAAAGAGTGTAGTTTCATATATGATTATGAATGAACTGAATACAAGCTATATATTGAATAAATGACTTAGCTGGACTCTCTAACAGTCTAACAGAATCTGTACCGCAACTGCCACTAACTAACTGCTGTAACTAATAAATGGAAATAACTTCTTCTCCTTAATTCATGTACCACAGACACAGAAAATTATGCACCACAAGAACTAACAAATTGTTTTCTATGAAATACTAAAATATATCAAAAGTAAGGAAAGATTAAAAGTATGTTATGACTTATAACTGTTATAGCAAACGATATGCATAAGACGAACTGCAAGGTGGATGAGAAAAGATAAGGTTTACCGTAGAGAAAACTTGATAGACTTCCAGGAGATATGTAATCTGAAAGAATAAGCTTCTCATGTTGTGTGGGACCCCAGTAGTAACCTCTTAATCCCACCACGTTTGGATGCCTAATATTGGCAAACTTTTTAGCCTCCTTTGTGAAATCCTTTCTCTGTTTGGCCACTCCTTCTCTCAACCATTTCACAGTCAAGAGCAGCCCATTATCTAATGTTGCCCTGTAAGATGTCCCATGGCTGCTTCTGCCTAAGACTTCAGCTGGGGCCCTAGATAGTTCCTCAGCTGTAAAAGAGATTGTATCATCAAGGAAGTACAGCTCCCCAGCCAAATTATCGGCAAGGCTTTCTGCAGTATATGAATCCCCTGACTTTGGTGACCAAGTGAAATGACTCGTTTTTGAAGGGGAGAAACCTGTCGTTTTCTCATCTTGACTAATTACTTCTAATGATGATGCTTTCCGTGAAGCAGCTGTAACGGTTTGTGCTGAAACTACTGCACCTTCTCTACTGCAAAAACCAGAAGGATTTGATTGGATTTGACGGCGGATGTCTTTGTCAGTAACATGTGCATGAGACTTCCTCGATGCCCGTAAGTAAAATATAAAAATGGCCAGCAAGATTACAATAACAAGAACAACCACACAAGCAACAATGATCACCACTTTGATAATAGTTTTAAGATGCCTGCTCTTATGCTTTTCCGTTGAAGCTTGACCAGATCCTGAGGGAGGATTCGGAAATTGAAGTGCAGAGTTTCCTGGGTAGAAAGATGATAAGGGAAACTTTCTCAAATTCTCAGGCACGACACCAGAGAAGTCATTGAGTGATGCATTAAAGCTTTGGAGGCTGTTAGGCAGGTTTTTTGGCAGTTCACCACTGAAATGATTCTCTGAAACGTCTAAAGAAGTAAGAGAGCTAACATTAACCATGGAAGTTGGCAAAGAACTAGAGAAATTATTCCCTGATATATCAAGTACTTGAAGTGCAGTCAATGACCCAAATCCATCAGGAAAGTAACCAGCGAGCTGATTATGAGAAAGATCAAGAACACGAAGCTTAGGAGTACTAGCCGGAGGAGAGAAATCAATGCTTCCAGCAAGTGCATTGTTTTGTAGGTAAAGTTCTTCAATAGTGGGCAAAGTTAGTAGAGAAGTAAGAAGAGGCCCATCCAACTGATTAAAACTGAGATCAAGGACAGTGATCTTAGGAAACTGTGTGACAACTTTCGGGATAGATCCTGTCAGGGTATTACCTGAAAGGTTGAGGTGATATAAACGCAGAAACTGAGCTGTAGCCTCAGGTATGTTTCCAGTCAAATGGTTTTGGCTGAGGTCAAGAAATTCAATATTCCCCCATTTCAGCATTCTAGTTAGATTACCTTTGAACTGATTTTTCGAGAGGTCAAGCACCGCAGAAGTTCCAGTCACGAAGGGAAGTTCACCAGATAATGCATTGGAGGATAAGTTAAGGGTGTGCAATGTTGTCGACGTTATCATGCTTATTGAACCTGCAAAATGAAAAAGTCATTTGCTTATAGATAACTCTATTTACCAAAGGGTTTTGAAAACTCATGTATTTACCTGTGAGGTTGTTTCCACTTAAATCCAATTCAGTGAGAAGCAATGCATCTCCTTTCAAAAGATCATTAGGGATAAATCCAGAAAAATTGTTATTAGCAAGTTTAAGCACCTGGAGATCATAAACAAAATCAAAACTAGGTAATTCCCCTGACAACTGATTGTAACTCAAATCCAGGATCTTCAAGTTGCTAAATATCTGAGCTTCATCGCCACTTACAAGTGAACCCTTCAGCTGATTATGGCTAAGATTTAAATACTTGACTGACTCAGATAAACCTGGCAGAAATTTCTGCTGCTGAGAAGCTGAATTCACTAGCAAATTTCCACTCAAGTCAACGTGAGTTGCAGCGGTAAGTAGCAAGAATTCTGGATCCAAATTGCCATCAAGCATATTTCCGTGCAAGTCGAGCACTTGAAGATTTTCCATCCGCTCAAGGCCTTTAGGAATTTCCTTTATGAATCCATTAACAGATAGATTAAGGTATACCAAACCAGTCAATTTCATCAAAGATGAAGGTAGAGGCCCGGAAAAAGAATTGTTACTCAAATCCAAAGATTGAATAGACATGAGCCCTGAAATTGTGTCCGGTATTGGACCGGAGAAGTTATTACCAGCTAATGACAGATTCTTTAAGCTTCCTAGCTGTCCAACTTCTGGCGGTAAAGAGGAGTTGAACAGATTACAAGACAGATCTAGATACTGAAGACTCTTGAAGTTAGCAATGTTGCTAGGCATTTTCCCAGAGATTGAATTGTTTGCCATTGAGAGCTTAACGAGCATTGTCAGGTTAGCAAATATACTTAAATCCACATGAGCAACTAAACCCAAGTTGTCAAGGACAACTGCCGCAACATTACCATCATTACACATTATCCCATTCCAAGATGAAGGGCATCCATTGAAATCAAGGGACTCCTCATTCCAAGAATCAAGGAGAAACCCTGTTGGATCATGCTCGACACCTTTCTTGAACTCGAGCAGAGACAATATGTCCTGGGAGGGAAGCTGACCGATGACATAGCCAAAATAAAGAAGAAAAATCATCAAGAACTTGATAAACTTCATCCTTACACCAGAAGACCCAATCAGCTCAAAAAAGCAAATGTGAGATTGAAGAGAGAAAGATAGCACATTTGTAAGCAATGTTTTAGCAAATGAATGAATGAGAGAGACAAAGAGAAGATGGGTACTCTTAACTCATCATTCTCTTACTTACCAAGATGAAGTCTCTTTCAAAGATTCACATTTCACAGGACGTAAATTCTTCTTTCTATTAAAGGTTGCTGCAGGCTGACACCTCAGATTTGCTTGCATATAACTAATCTTTTCTGGTTTGCATTTAATTAAGCTGCATTAAATACAGGAAATGCGATGGACCCAGAAAAAGTATTGTTGAGACACTCACAATCACAAAAATGAAGGACTAAAACCCAGAATGGTACTCAACTTTTCTGTCATTTCTCTCTCTTTTACCCAATAAAATATGTCCTCTGGAGTTCTAGTTTGCCTTTATATTAGCTTAACAAACACTAGCTATTTCTTTCAAATTAGTATTAGCTATTCTTCTTGTCTCATCATCTGTTATGCTCTTTTTATTTATTACAGATTTTCCTTATTAGTAACTTTTTACCCAACTGTTTTACACTAGAATTCTTGTGAGATTAGGTATATATTCTAAAATTTATTGAGTGTTTGCCTTGTTAAATTTGATGGATTATAAATTTGGGGTTTCGTTGGTAACAAATTATGTTGAGATGACTGATTCTGAAATAAGTTATTCTTGTCAATATGACAAATAATCTATGAATTATCTAATACCTCCAATTAAACATTAAATAAAATCATGCTATATTTTTTATGGAAATTATTTTATTTTATTTTATACGTCACACCAAACAACTCTTCTGTTCTTTCTTTTCCTCCTTTTGAGATTAGCATAATTCTTATTTTAAGTAGCTAGAAAAAGGAAGTTGGAGGGAAAGACATGTTGCTGGAAATGAAATGTGTTTTTAGCATAATTTTGTCAGTAGATATGGAAACTTTCACCCGCCTAAAAAGATTAGGGATCTTTTATTTGTGGGGAAAAAGGTAAGAATATCTCTAAGTTATTGGGAATGGATTTACACTAATTTTTTATTATTATTTAAAATTATCCTCTGTGTTTGTTTTTGATTTAAGAATGTCCCTTCTTATCCACCTTTTAATTTTAAAAAAATCATAACTCAAAATTAATTGAATTAAATTCTTTTATTAATCAGTTAATTTTTTTTATTTATTTTAAAAAAGAAATTTTTATTTATTCAAATACTTAATCTTAGCTCATTCAATTATTGACAAAAGCTTCTCATTTAAAATTATTTTTTCCCTTTGAAGGTTGATGATGAGCCAAAGAAGATTTATTTGTATTGCCTCTAGATGCTGATGTTGTGATGCTCATGAGCAGGAAACAATGAGCTTCTTATTTCTAACTGCTCCATAGCCACTGGAGAAGAAGAACTAGAGTACATAGATAAAAGAATTAAAGATAAAAAAAAAAACACGTTTAAAACAGTTAATTTCTATGTACAAATTCATATATTATCATTTCATCATCAAATGATATAATTATTATACAAATAATATTATTATGCACCAGGCCACAAAAATAATATTCTTTTCGTTGTAATTCTTATATAAATAAAATATAAATCAAACTGTCTCATGTTGTACTTGTATAGATATAAACAAAGTAACATGCATGTGAGGCTTTCATCTTATTTTTCATATATTGGTATGTAAAGTATGTATTGAGATTAATTATGTTATGTTGGTTAAATCTTATATAGAAAGGATAAAAAAACTTTTAAATTATATAAAATTGAGTAAAAATACACTCCATTGATAATTTGGTCAAAACAAGTTTTAACATAAATATTTTGGTCCAAAAAAGTCTTTATTATTATTTTTAGGGTTTAAAATATTTTTATATCTTGCTAATTATTGAATAATATTCAGATAAAAAACTAAATAATTTAGGACATTAATTGTTGATGTGAATGGTAGGATGACAACTAATTATTGAATGCAATTCTACCTTTCTAATGGGCCCCAAGGGAAGGGTTCCGATTGGGTGTTATCTTCTCAATAGCTATTGAAGTTTGAGGCAAATCGAAACCCTTCTTTGCAAAAGGAACCATCATTTCCTCCACCAAAGCAAAGCAAAGCAAAGTGTACTCTAAAAAATTTAAATACATATATATATATATAAAAAAAAGATAAAAGTGAAAAGAAAAGGAAAGAGGCAAAAAGTGATGTTGTAAAGATATTACAGCATAATCAAAAACTAATTGAAATTAGTGATTTCAAAAGAAAGCATCATCATGATCTAGTTCTTAACTAGGATGGATTAGGTGCCTTTATTACAATCAGATTAGTACGTAACATATGTGCAATCAATGGGGAACCAA
The DNA here is from genome assembly GCA_029948455.1 of Solanum rostratum. NCBI lineage: Eukaryota > Viridiplantae > Streptophyta > Magnoliopsida > Solanales > Solanaceae > Solanum > Solanum rostratum. Next base: position 42,344,101 of record CM057056.1, read on the forward strand.
TCACTTTTACTTATCACTTATTTGTATTTTATCTCTTTTGACATATCAAAATAATAATAATTATTAATTTTTTTCCGTGTTTTATTTCTAGCATTAAATACAATTTTTTTTTAATCATATTTCAACATTAGTTGTCCATTATACTAAAATACATGTGCACTAATATTTGTCCACTTTTAAAAGCAAAAGATAATTTTATACTTAATTTCTAATTTACTCTTATCATTAATTATAATTATTTGTTAATTATATTTTTCAAGATATTATATTTAAATAGCAATTTGATAAAATCATATTTATATGAAGTTAATAGTGAAAAATTATTATTGGATAAAAAAAATATTAAACATCAATAGTATGGTAAAATAGTTATAATGAATGTGCCAAATCCAAGAATAATAAGTAAAAATGAAGGGACATATTAGTAAAGAAAGGGGACCTAGTTTCTTGTGCCAATTGCCAATGGGCAAAGAGCCGGAGACACGACGAAATCAATGCTATGCAATCATAACTAATGTGAGTAGGTATGATTTTGCAAAACATCTTCAATGAGTACCACAAGAGATGGACGATGTAGTCAATCATTTATAAGTTTAATAATTTTTTAATTATGTGCATGAATTAAGATTTTAGATAAATAATAAGATTTGATTCCATCATATATTTCTGATATTCAAAGGAAAATCGGCTTAAATATGTTGTCGAATTTTGTAAAAATGCTCATTTATGTCATTCATAAAAATTTTGGCTCATTTATTCCATTACTATTTGAGAAAGAGCTCATCTATCCCCTTATTTTTTAACTCCGGTTTTGCAAAATTACTTAAATAACTTCAAATATTTTTAAATTATAGTTTTGAATCTAATGTAGTTTTTTTGTCATTCTTCTTCAAGAATGTTAAGAACACATGAAGAACATCAACAATTCTCAATTTTTCAACTTCTTCAAATCTTCACAAAAACCTCATCAAATATCAAGAGTAGCATTCCTTCAAGCTAAATACTAAAATTCAATATCTTTTGAGCTCAAGACAATCTAAATCAACAAGACCGGGTGGAAATTTTTCTTTAAAGTTCCAAAACTTTGACCTTCTTTAATGGTAAAATTTTCTCCTCAACTCTAAATTAATTATAATTTTGAACACTGACTCAATAAATACTAAGGAATAAGGATGTATTATAAAAAAAAAACAACAATAAAAATATGAATCAAAAGAAAATTTTTAAAATTTTGGGATTGATTTCTCTTTTTTTGGAATATTTTTTTCACCTAGTGTTGTGAAACTTTGAAGAAAAATTTCAAGTAAGTCTTGTTGAGTTAGGTTGAATTCGAGCTCAAAAAATATTGAGTTTTGGTATCTACCTCGGAGGAACGCTACTCTTGAAATTTGAGGTGATTTCGTTAATATTTGAAGAAATTGAAAATTTAGGAGTTCCTAGTGTTCTTCATGTGTCCTTGACATTCTTGAAGAAGAATGACAAAAAGTAGTACATTTGATCCAAAACTCTAATTTAGAAATGTTTAAAGTTATTCAGGTGGTTTTGCAAAATCACATAAATGGTTGTGAGTTCACGTTCTCATCATCTTTGGTAAAATCAAGTCCACCACGAAGACATTCATAAACAACTCTATCGTAGTTTTTACCTTACCGTTTAAGAAGTAACCATAGAAACGAAGGAACCCACTATTTCTTTTTTATTTCTTTTATTTACTATATTTTTCTTCTCCTTGGCAAAGAGAAATTTTACCATTCGACCATATCAACATTTTTTTGTTCTTGATACATAATATATACCTACATATGCAAGAGCAGAGCTCTACCAACTGAGCTATATCCCTCGGGCTAGTCCCCGAAAATGCCCCGCCCGTAAGTTCCTCTGTCGTTGGGGAAAAAAAAGAAAGAGATTTGAACGTGGTATATAAATTTAATTTCTTTATGAACCTCTAATTTTATCAATTCCAATAAATTAATCAAATTTTAATATTGATCTTTTTCTCCAAAAACACACTTGATGTGGTAGCATCGCCCTTTGTAACGATCAAGATTGGTAAGTCCAAGCAAACCTTGTATGTGTATCTCCAAGCATTTTGGAGATAAATACCAATTAGAAGGTCTAAGACGATCCTAAATATTCTTTTTCATTTCTTTTTTTGGGCTACGTATACCATACTACCCTCATAAACTGAAAATCCATAACCCAATTGCTATGGGAATGCCGTTTAGTTGGCCTATGCCTGTGGAATTAAAAGATATTTTTGGCCGGTAATTATTCCAAAGCATACTACCAATTCGGCTTTCTTTTTCTCTTTTGTAATTCTTTCTATTTGATTTTTTATTGTACTTGTTCTATGGCATAGATGAACCTTTTTTCAAACGATAATGACATAAATGAGCCAAACTTTTAACGGATCGTATAAATGAGCCTTTAATCAAAGTTGAATGAAATATTTTAATCCTTTCCCTATTCAAGGTCATAATATACAAATCCTGACGTCATTATCATCAAATCTCGCCTATTAACTAATAGGTTCAATTATTCTTTTTTCAAGTGCTATAAAAAAAATAGAATCTTCTTCTCCAAGAGTTACTTTATGATAGAGGTGGCAGATTTTGCATGCATTTGCCTTTTAGATTGGTTGGGTATCAAAGGGCTATTTGTGGAGTGAAAGGCAAGAATATTTACTAGCTTATAGACATATTGTCTCACTAGAAAGATCAGAAGAAATTATGGTACTAATTTTGAAGTCTTGTAGAGAATTCTATTCTTTAATTTGTGTAAGGTTTCCCTTCAATTTTTTTATTTTATCACACTTCCATGAAAAAAATATTAGGGCAACTTAATTTTTTTATGCGCACTTACAATTAGAATTAAAAAGGTAACACCTCATACTTGTGTTTATTTTTTACTAACTTTTTGCAAACAAGTGGCATTGGAGTAGAAATAAAAAACAAAAAAAATTGGAGTCTTGTTTCTATTTAACCACAGGTGAGAAAAGATCGTGGAAAAGTAACATCAAATAATTGGAGCCTTGTTTCAAGATGGAATATCTCAAACCAGATCTCCCTACTTCAATAGGAAGCACTTCTTTCATTGAAAAAAATAAAAACGGAAACATTCATTAAGTCCTATGATGTGAAGGTTTGGAGAGTTATCAAACTGGGTGACATTCCCATTCTTGTGGATAAACCAACAACTGAAGGTCAATCAAGCATTGAAGGAAGCCAATCACCAGTCATACCAAGTTTGGAGAACTACACAAACGAGCAAATGGAAGTTATTCAGATAAACTCCAGAGCAAAGAATGTTCTCTACAATGCTATTACTGGAGAGGAATATGAAAAAATCACTAGTTATGAAACTGCCAAGGAAATGTGGGACAAGCGGGAAGTCACCTATGAAGGAACTGACAAAGTCAAAGAAACAATTGTCAGTCTACTAGTTTATGAATATGAGTTATTTCAAATGAAGGAAGGTGAATCTGTTGAAAGTATGTTTGCTCGTCTTAGCAAGATCATTGGTGAACTCAAAGCTGCAGGCAAAGAATATGCTCCCATTGAACACATCAGAAGGATCCTCAAAAGTCTACCCCCTCAATGACATGTTAAAACATGGATCTTAAAAGCCTCACTTACGATGAAATCAGAGGTGATATGATTGCTTTTGAGAAAACACACCTGAATAAAAAGAAAAAAGAGGATGACAAGAAAAGATCTATTGCATTCAAAGCTACTGATGAAATCAAGATGGTGAAGAAGAACTAAATGAAGATGAAATTGGCGCTGATTACGAAATCAGTGATGGAAACCTTCAGGCGCAACAGAAACCAAAGGAGAGGTAAGGAAAACTATCCTAGAAACAAGAAAATTACTAACTACAATACGAATGATGGCAGGTGTTGTGAATGTGGTAAGGTTGGACACATTTCAACTGAATGTCTTGAGGTCAAAAGAAGACACCCTCAAGGACAATTTAAAAATAAAGCATTTAGCAGCTGGAGTGATGAAGATACATTTGAATATGATCAAGAAGACACTGCAAATGTCTTCTTCATGGCAATAGGTGAAACTAGCCAGGTGAACAATGATTTCGGCAAAAATTGTCTTGATTTGAGAGCTCTTCTAGATCGAGCCATTATAGACTTAAAAAAATCCGTTGGAAATCTTAAATTCGTTCAAGATCCGACGGAGTTAAAGGAGTTGAAAGATCATTTGAGGGATTTATTAGAGAAGGATTTTATAAGACCTAGTAAGTAACCTTGGGGTGCATCGGTGTTGTTTGTAAGAAAGAAAAATGGCTCACTTAGAATGTGCATTGACTATCGGCAACTCAATAAGGTCACTATAAAGAACAAGTATCCCTTGCAAAGGATAGATAACCTATTTGATCAACTACAAAGGGCTAATCATTTTTGTAAGATTGATCTTCAGTCTAGATACCACCAAATGAGGGTAAGGGAGTGTGATATTCCCAAGATAGCTTTTCGGAATAGATATGCATTTTGAATTTGTAGTGATGTCATGTGGCTTAACTAATGCACCAATCATATTTATGGATCTCATAAATAGGATCTTTAAACCCAACCTTGATATGTTTGTAGTGGTCTCCATAGATGACATATTGATTTACTCCCAAAGTGAAGAAGAGCATGTGAAGCATTTAAGGGTAGTGTTTTAAACTCTGAGGGATGAGAGGTTATTTGCTAAATTTGATAAATGTGAATTTCGGTTGAAGGAGGTTGCATTCCTAGGGCACGTGGTGTCAGGGTGATGGAATTAAAGTAGGCGCTAAGAAAATGAAAGTGATAAGAAATTGGCCTAGGCCTTGACTCCGATGGATATTAGGAGTTTTTTGGGCTTAGCGGGGTACTACCAGAGATTTGTGAATGGTTACTCTTCAATTGCTACCCCTTTGACAAAATTGACACAAAAGAGGGCAAAATTTGCTTGAACCGATGAATGTGAAAGAAGTTTTTAGACTTTGAAAGACAAGCTTACATCCGCTTCTACTTTGGCTCTACCGGAAGGGTTAGACGGGTTTGTGGTTTATGGTGATGCTTCAAGGGTTGGTTTGGGGTGTGTATTGATGCAAAGTGACAAAGTCATAGCATATGCTTCGCAGCAACTAAAGATACATGAACGTAATTATCCCACCCATGATCTTAAATTGGCTGTCGTGGTATTTGCCTTGAAAATATGGTGTCATTATTTGTATGGGGTTCACATAGACGTATTCATTAACCACAAGAGTCCCCAATATGTGTTCACACAAAGATATCTTAATTTGAGGCGAAGAAAGTGGTTAGATATCCTTAGGGATTATGACATGAGTGTGCACTATCATCCCAACAAAGCTAATGTCGTGGACGATGCTCTAAGTAGAGTGTCCATAGAGAGTGTAGTTCATATTGATGATGGCAATAAGGAATTGGCTAGAGAAGTTCATCGTTTAGCTAGGTTGAGAGTTAGGTTTAATGAAGTTGAAAATGAAGGTGTGGTGTTTATTGATAGTTCCAAATCTTCTTTGATTGAAGAGGTCAAATCCAAATAAGATCTTGACCTTCGTTGCTAGAATTAAAAGCCTCGGTGAAGGATGATCCTAGAACAAAATGAGAGGTAGCTAACCAACTTTTAGGAGAGACATAATTGACTGCATTGATCTCGGTAGCTACACCACCCACGGAATTTAAAGAACCTAAAGGAGCATGAGTTATATATTCCGCGGAACGCCGTTCCTGCCAAGGTTGTATGTCTTTTTTCAACCTACTCAAGTCTAACCCATTTGGACCCCTTAGAGGCTCTAACCATGGAAGTGGAGGTTTTCTCCAAAGGAGGATATGGTGTCCTTAGATACTAAGGTAGGTTGTGTGTGCCAAATGTTGATGGGTTAAGGGATTTGATTCGAAAGAGGCACATTATTCATCCTACTTTATTCACCCTGGATCTACAAAAATGTATAGAGACTTAAGGGAAATATATTGGTGGGGTGGTATGAAGAGAGATATTGCCAAGTTTGTAGCCAGTCATCACAATTACCAACAAGTCAAAGCCGAACATCAAAGGCCGAGTGGCCTAGCCCAAGACATAGAAATTCCTACTTGGAAGTGGGAAGAGATCAATATGGATATTGTAATTGGTTTTCCAAAGACTAGAAAACACTTTGATTCTATTTGAGTAATTGTTGATAGAATGACAAAATAAGCTCACTTCTTACTGGTTAAAATAACTTATGGTGCCAAAGATTATTCCAAGCAATATATCCATGAGTTGGTTAGGTTGCATGGGGTACCACTGTCTATTATTTCGGATTGTGGTGCTCAATTCACTTCTCACTTTTGGAGATCCTTCCAAAAGGGTCTTCGTACCAAGGTCAAGCTTAGCACGACTTTTCATCCTCAAACGGATGGTCAAACCGAAAGGAAAATTCGAACTCTTGAGGATATGCTTAGGGCTTGTGTTTTGGAGATCAAGGGTAGTTGGGATGAACATCTTTCACTCATTGAGTTTGCTTACAATAATAGCTATCACTCTAGCATTAGAATGACTCCTTTTGAAGCTCTATATGGTAGGCGATGTAGATCCCCGGTTGGGTGGTTTGATGTGGGGGAAAAATGCCTTATTAGGCCCGGATTTGGTCGTGGAGCCTTTGGAAAATGTGAGGTTTATTGGGGAGAGATTAAAGACGGCTCAAAGTAGACAAAAGTCCTACTCCGATGTGAGGAGGAGAGATCTTGAGTTTGATGTTGATGATTGAGTGTATTTGAAGGTCTTACCCATGAAGGGCGATGTTTGGTTTGGAAAGAACAGAAATTGAGCCCAAGTTCTGTAGGGCCTTATAGAATTTTGAGGAGAATTGGTAAGGTTACCTATGAAATGGAGTTGCCTACGGGGATAGGTATGGTTCATCCGGTCTTTCATGTATCTATGTAGAGAAAGTGTGTCAGTGACCCAAGTTCATAGTGCCTTTGGAAGTTATGGGTGTTGTAGAAGATAACCTGACCTATGAGAAGGTCCCGGTGGAAATATTAGATAGGCAAGTAAAGAGGTTGAGAAACAAAGATGTGGCATCCGTCAGAGTCCTTTGAAGGAATCAACAAGTCGAAAGCGTCACTTGGGAAGCCGAAGCGGGCATGAAGAAGAGATACTTGTACCTCTTACACTCTATTCAAGCCTAATATAACAAATTAAATCCTATCTATGATGTCAAGTCTTAAGTTTTAACCCTTATGTCATTTTTGCATGCATACATGTTCATGGTAACAAGTGTAGGTGATTTTTGATGTATATGTTTGAAACTTTAGAGAATAATGTTTAAGAGCATGGATTGCATCCATGTTGGGCTAAACATTTTCTAATGACTCCTCTTACATATATTTTCTTTACATTTGGGACGAATGTTCCCAAGGGGGAGATAATGTAACACCTCTCACGCGCCTTGGAAAAATGCCCTATAGTGTATTTCTTGGATATCTTAAAATTCGTGCATGATTCGCAAATTTGACTTCATATTCAGTTTTTTTTGGGGGGGGGATTGTGTAGGAAAGGGGTGGTATTCGATTTTTAGATGACCCATAGCAAAAACTTTTTTTGGGTGATTTGGGGCTTAACCAGAAAAGTACCCGACCAGTCTGTGTCGCGGACTTGTCACCCACTAGTGCAAAAATGGCCTAAGCCCCTTCCTGGGCCAAAACATGAGAGAAATTGAACTTCGCACAAAAATTTACTACTCCGTAACAAGTCTGTGTCATGGACTTATCACGCAATAGTTCAAAAAGTTCCTTAATTTCCTATTTTACTTAAGGGCAATTGGGTAATAACCCAATGCCTATATATATGAGAATACATTAATCTTCAGCCATTTTCAAGCCCTACAACACTTAAACCCCCCCCCCCCCCCCAAAGTCCTCCTAATTCCTTAAAATTCCCTCATCTAAATTCAAGATATCTCAAGAACTTGCTTTGGATTTCAAGAACCCAATTAAAGCCTCAAGTCTTTCTCAAGTTTTTCTTCAAGAAAGTCTCAAGTAAAAGGTATGTGGGCTTCATTCATGGGGATTCTTACACCCATGAAGCCAATCCTTCTCCATCACCAAATTCCATGATTTTTTTAAGATTGAATACTTTATGGATAAACTTTATTATGCATTATAAACATGATTTGTGTTTGGATTCTTCAAGTATTGATTGATTGAGCATGAATATCTATTGAAAGCTTATTCCATGAGTTGATTTATATTTATTGAAGCTTTGTAGATGTGAACTATGTAAACTATGAAAGATTGTGAACTTTAAAGATGGATTTCATGACACCCAAATTGGAGTTTCTTCCACAACTTTGGTGGGTTGAATTGAATGATTTCCAAATGAATTGATTTTACTTTTCTGTTATCTCATACTCTTGAATTGCATAATCTTAAGCATATGTACATATACCCACCATGTTTTACTAAATTTACATGACAAAGGATTCTTATGTTGATGAAACCTATTACATGTTTTGTAAGACAAGCATGATATGATAAATTATGGGATCCTAAGCATGGATTGAACTCATGAAAAGTTCCTATGATTTGTAAGTAAGATATTGAGCCCTTATACTATAATCCACCCTCGTGTGAGTGAGCAATGTCTACATAAAGGGGTCAAGCATGATAACTATTTTACCCTCATGTAATGCCTACTAGAAGAGGTCAAGTCCATGAAATATTTTACCCTCTAGTACAAGGTATTTGCTCACTTATCGGGGTCAAGTATATGAATGAGCTACTCTTATCATGTTATCATATTTTTACAAGTCATTCAAGTTATGATTAAATTTATGATTATGTCAAGTATTTTATGGGACTAGACTTAACACCGAAAGAGACTTAAGGTGGGGGCTCGACGCAAGGGATCATCATATAAAGTCTTGGTCTCTAACCTATGTGCCACCATAGGTTCATAATATTTTCCATATATGGGCTTTTACTAGTGGATCTAACTAGGTCAAGTTGTCCACTATGTGGGGTCATGTTTGGTTTAAGTAGACCACTTCTTTTTTGGTGTGGAGATAAACATCGGGATTCAAAGTAGTATCTTGCTTGGTCTTATATGTTAGTTAGGGTCTCCTCCCATATATGTATGCTAGCTTATGCAAGTTTGACTATCTTCATGTATGTTTTAGCTTAAGCATTGATCATACATGTCATCTTAGTCTTTTATCCATTAATTATAATTATGCATCTTGTTAATTGTGGATTATGTCATTGTTGCATTGCACCCTACAGACTTAGTACATTCCAAGTACTAATGTATACTTCTTTTGCCTACATAATCTAATCATGTATGTACCGAAGCTCCTATTTATCCTCCTCCTTGACGTGGCTAGCCAGATCCTTTGAAGACTACTATTGGTGAATCCTCAACTCCTGGGATAATATCCACTTTTCTCTCATGTATTTGTTAAGACATGTCTATTTTGGATTTTTATATTTTGAGGGTGAGCCCCGGAGATGTCTTGGCTCCCATTTCATTCGTACTAGAGGTGTTGTTGGATATGGATAATTATGTTTGAGCTTGAATCCTACTATGTTTATGTAATTATCAAAGACTTCCCTTAGTCCCTTTTTCTCTTCTGTGCTTGTTACATGTTGATGATGAGATGGAAGTTCCAAGTCCCTAAAACATCCCCATAGCGTGAGTTATACTTACGCCCCCCCTAGACTTTTTTTGTTATGTGATTCATGCAAATCCTCTTCCCTATAACATCCCTATTTCTTTCAGCAACCAAGGATGTGCAAATGATATGCTAAGAGGCTTGTTTGGGTTTTCTTTGGGTTTCCCATTCGCCATGTCACATCTAGGCCCTAGGCTCTGGTCATGACAAGCCATCACTACCACTATTATTCTTTTCCACAGCAGTCACCCTCTCCTTCAAACTTGCTAATTCTTTCCCATGATCCTCAAGCCTATCTATCCTCAGCTCTGAGCCTCAATCAACTCCCTCTGCTTATTTTCAACCTCAATATATGGGACCAATGCATTGTCTATGACCATCTCAATCAACTTGGGCAAGGAAAACTCAATCAACTTGGGCAAGGAAAACTCAATCTGAGTGACATGAACGTCAATCGATTTGGCTAACCGTCCAATGCTCCAAATAGTAGCTTTAGTGATCAGGTTTTGGTATTTCTTAGCCCGAGGCTCAGCCCATGCTTCAATAAAAAGGAGTGGAGTAGAAGAGAAAGGTAACAAGGGAGAGAAAGAGTATATACCTACCTGGGGAGCTAGCTTTGCAGCGCTGGACTCTAGGACCTCAACATCAATGATCGTTGTTTTGTCAACTAGCTTCTCCCTGGCTCGATCCTCTTTTTCCCTTTGGAACTTAGCCTCTATCCTCTGAATATCAGTAGATGCCGTTGGAGTAATCTTCAATTCAGTCTTTTTGTTGAATGGCACTCCAACTTACTTGCATAAGGTTGTGATGAAGCTGGAGAATGCGAGTGAGGTTTGCACTTGCTTTGCCGTAGTCAGGATGTCTAGGTCAATGATAGCACTAAAATTCAATTTTCGGTAGTCCATCATACACCCAACCAATACCGCTTTGTTAAAAGTATCAACACATTTTGTGATGGCATTAAGTTACTACTAATAAATCTGAACCAGAATCTTGCTGGAATGTTCGTCTCTTTTTTCTAAATAATAGCTCCCTCTTCTAACCACGAGGGAGCTAGAATCCCAATCATAGGGGCCAACCATGCTTTCATGTCATCAAATGTCTTGAGCTGTAGCATATCTTCAAGGTCATTTCGGTGTTAGTATGCACATCCTAGGATCTCATTTTGTTTGTCTCACTGCATGGGACTTGCACACTATGAACCTATACAACATCAAGTGGTTTAAAATTTATCTTCACCCTACTCCTCCTTCTGGGAATGGCCTTACCATAGGCCATATAAAGCTCTCTGACTAAGCTTGGAATATATGGATCTCGAGGTGTGGTGAACTTTGTAAATTGTGGAACTTAAGAGTGGCCCACACCTCAGGGTACTAATCAACTACCCTATCAGTTGATAATTTCCTCTCCGCAAGGATTGTCCTTAGCCCTGCTACTCTAAATCTATTTAAGTTCCTTGGGCTTCTGGATTCTCTAGGATGTTTGGAGTAGAGGATCATGGAGGGTTTTGGACCTAGCTTCACTTCGTTGCCTCTTAGGGCTTGTTTTCGAAGATAAAGGCATAGGCCTAGTTGACTTGGTTGCAATGTGCTTTTGTTTTGTCATCCTTGCATAGCAAGCTCAGAAAATTGTGAGAATCAATCATAGGAGAGAAGGATATATAATTAAGCATAAGAAAGATATGATGGGTGGACTACCTATTTGCTCGCCAAACATGTTCAATAATCCAACGAACTAATTCAGTGGTCAAACAGACTATCGCCTTTTTGCATAGATTTTAGACTTTCAGACTGCTACTTTCGATGATAAAGTGCAAATTTGGCGAACCACCGAATTAATTCGATGGTGGAAAATACCATCACAGAAAGTTGCAGAACTTAAAACAAAACAACAATCAGAAAAATGGTGTGTGTGGCAGTTTGGTGCATCACCAAGTTGCATTTGGCAGTCAAAATAACCATTGTTGAATTTGACTGGCAAGGCCTACACCCTTTAATTTGAAATTTTTATCATCTTGCACAAAAATGAGGAAAACATCACACAGTACCCCACCATCAAGCATCAATACATGCTCAAAATTCTATTGCTACCCTCATATTATTACCATGGTTACAAATTCATTCAAGCAATGACTTACTCTTAATAATAATGTCGCCCAATCTATCATCGGGCAAGTTCAAGTTACTCAAAAGTATTTGGAGTTACTTAGACTTCACCCACAATCTACAAAAGCAAACGATATAGCAAGCATGCATACTCAATCAAAGCAGTCACATGCAGATGACATCTTCCCAACAACAGGCTATTTATCAAACATCAGAGTCAAAATTTGGACCATACACCACATCGTTCAACATTTAGGAAACATTTTCATAAAATATAGCCCTAGCCCATAGCACATGCCCACTCAATTTTACTGTTCTTCAAAAGAATCTAAAACCCAAACAAACTAAGTACAAATAAATCAAAGGGTTTTAGAATCAATATAACACATCGCCCACATGATTTCCACAAGATTTCAACCACAAACTATGATTATCAAGCTTACAAAACCCTTATCATCTAATATCATTCTTAAAAGAGAAAGTAAAGCAATAGGGCTAAAAACATACCTTAATGATGATGAACCACAATTGAGATGTTCCAAAAGATGATTTTATTGATGGAATGCACTCAATCCAAAGAAGAATGCTAGAAAAGAACTATAGGAAAGATTGGCTTGAAATGAATGTGAAAAAGGAGGAAATATGGAGAGTGAAAGGCCAAGACATTTGAAAAGCCTTTAATAAGTCGATCAGGCGCGAGGATTCGGTGATGCCGATTCACTCCTCCAAATATGCCAAATGTGTTAGTGACCACTTTTATAACAGTAACAAAACATTTTCTTTAGCCTCAAAAGGTGGTAAAATTGACCATCGCCCTACCTCTTTGGTGATCCATTGAGTTGCAACTTTGGATGCCTAATTTGACAGTACGTCAAGAGTTATCAAAAGACCCAAAAGGTGATCAAAGTGGTGATCGGCATCTCAACTGACAGTCTGCCGATTTGGTTCGTCATGCAACCCTTTTTATTTTTCCATTTCTATTTCTCAACTTCTCAAACCAGCACAAATCAACACCTAGTATTCAAAAAGGAAACTTACCAAACATCCTTGGGTTGCCTCCCAAGTAGCGTCGTAGTTAACATCGTGGCACGGCGTAGTTTTTCTAATCCTTCAAGTCACTCATGATCGATCTATCACCGATATCACTTAGAGGCCTTTTGAATGCTTTATGGTCTTGGAAATATTGAATACTACCTCCTCTTTTTTCACCCTAAATCTTATGTCTCCCCATTCAACATCCACTAGGGCCCTTCCATTAGCAAAGAATGGCCTACCTGAGATAATGGGCACATCAACATCCACCTCACAATCTAGAATCACAAAGTTAGCTGGTAATATGAACTTGTCTACCTTTACCCAAGACATAGTGTAGAATTTGAACCGGCCTTTGGATAGACCGATCGACCAGAGATATCCTTTTGGCAACCAAATATTTCATTAGGATTGCACTGCAGTTATGAGAACTTCTATTGTCTCACACTCTAAAGTTCTTTTCTTGGTCACTAAATCCTTCATAAACTTTGCATACCCTGGCATTTCAGTTACTGCCTCAATTAATGGGACACTGATTTACAAAGAATTGAATATAAAAAGGAATTTTTGAAATTTGGTATCCTCTTCTTTCTTTTTTAATCTTTAAGGGAATGGGGGATCTATCTTGACCAGAGGGGCTTTTATTTTCACAGTTGAATTTGCATTCTTGGGGGATGCTCTTTTAGCATTCTTTGCATCATCCCCAACTTTCTCTTTTTCACTACTCTCGAGATTGCTAAGAGTCTCACTACCTTCATTCACAACCATATCATCATTACCATTAACATTCTCTACACCTTCATCCTCTTCTACTTCTTTTTTTCCTTCATCAACAACGGGTGTAGGTATAGCACCTTCCACAACTTTTCCACTATGAGTCATGATAGCCGAACGTTGCTGGCCAGCACTCTTTGAGTTAGCAACCGTATTGTTTAGCAGTCCTCCCTTCGGCCTTTAGTTGAGATAGGCTGAGATATTACCAATTTGAGTCTCCAAATGCTTTAAGGAAGCTGAGTGCGAAGTCACAATTTGATTCGGCTGGGAGAAATTAGATTTCATCTCCTTCAAAACTTTATTAGAGGCCTCAACTTTGTTTAAGATTCGTGTCAACATGTCTTCAGTCCAGAAATTTTTCGGATTCACAATTAGATCAACAACTTTCACCCTATTATGGGTGGAATATACCTATCTCTTGCACCATCACCATGCCTCCAACCTCTAGGTTGAGGTTGATCTGGCCAAGCTCTATCTCGCCATCCAACACCATTTCCAACCTTGGTTCTTGGGTGGTCTTGGAAAAACCAGTCGAGAACCCATCACCTAGTTACCCATATAGTGCACCTCTTTGCTATATCCACCTCTATATGGAACTTTATCAAATACCATATCACCAGCAACACCTTTAGGATTAACGCTCTTCTCGTTTCCACCCATTACGTGCTTAGTCAAAAGATCAAGCTGAATCAATATTTTATCCATGTTTTTGTTGCTCTCTTGATCTTTGGCTAATTGTTATTTGGATGTACCCTTGTGAGTAGAAGATACAAGGTCATCCCTTGTATACCAAGCTCGATTAATCTTGGTCATGTCGTCCAATAGCTCACAAGCAACAACAAAAGTTTGCTTCATGATTCCTCCTCGTACTAATTGATCAGCCACACCTTTGTTAACATCATCAAGGCTCGCATAGAAATATTGCAAGAATAGGTGGTCTAGAACTCCATGGTTCAAGCATTGAAGCAAAAGTTTCTGGAACCGTAGCCATGTCTCATGCAATTGCTCAGCATCAATTCTTTTAAAGTTCTCAATACTTCTTCACACCTTGAATATCTTCAAGGGAGGGAAAAACTTTTGAGGAACATATCTTGTAGTTCCTCCCACGAAATAATTAAATCTCAAGGAAGCTCAGCCAACCACTCCACAACTTCTCTAGTGGTAAAGAATGGACAGAGCCTCAATCTAATGGTTTCTTTGGTGACACCTTGGAAGTTGAATGGCAAACAAACGTCTACAAAATTTTGAAGATGCTCATGGAAATCCTTATGGGCTTTCCCTCTGAACAGCCTTTTCAGGTGAAACAACCGTAACATTATGCTTGTGACATGAAACACCACACCTCTAGCCACTAGGAGCAATCGAATTGCTCCCGTACTTGCTACTTGATTCTAGTCGACGTCAAGGAAGTCATTCACCTCTCCTATGTTATCACCATGTATGCTTCCAGCATCATCCATCTTAACACCTTATTATCAGTAGCAAAAACAACGAGTAAAGCAATAAAATAGCTCTAACCACAAAACTAAGTGCAACAAAAACTTCACTAAAGAACTAGCACCAGTCCTCAATAACGACACTATTTTTTATAATGTTCAAACCTACTGCTCAAATGGAAGCAGGGACGATCGTTATCAACATATTAGACCAACAAAAGAGTTGGGGTCAAATCCCACAGGGAATGGTGGTTTAAGAGGTGAAGTTATGCATTAAACTAAACAATTGTAGGTCTAATTGGAGGGCTACAGTAAATAAATATCAAGATTAAGCTAACAACAATTTCTTGCAAACTAATAATAGATTAAGAGAGATGTTGGTGATGTACAAATAAGGGACTAAATCTACTAAGCCGGGTCTAAACACTTGATTAATTGAGTTAAAGATGAGTGAGTAAGCTAGGTTGTTGGTAACCAACACTTTAATTACCACAATGAAGGTGTTTCACATGAATTATTTATGACATCATGCACTAATTGCTCAAGGACACGATTGTCCTGAGAAATTATAGCAAATCACCTAATACTTTAGTCATTGAATCCAACCGAAAGGTTTCCAACTATTACATCTATTGCACAATCTAATTACTCAAATTAAAGCAATAATCAAATATCTAAAGTAAACCCCAAGTTTGCCACCTTAAGATTATATATGAAACTTAGAAATAGATGTAATCTCACTCAGATTAACAACAATATAATCAAAATATCATAGACCCAGCTTAGAAATCAAAAACTCATATTATTTACACCCCCCCCCCCAACATAAGGATTTTAGCCACTCATGTTCAAGAGTAAAGAATTAATACCAAATTCAACAATTGTGTACATGGGTAAGATGAATAGCAAGAGAAAATTTGATATACATCTGCTAATCTTCACAATTTCTTCTTCCGAAAGCTTGAAGTCCCCAAAACCCATTTACTACTTAAGCAAGAAGCTTCTATGTACTCTACTCTCTCTCTCTCTCTCTCTCTATCTATCTATCTATCTATCTATCTATCTATAAAATCTAATATGGAACAATGTCCTTTTCAAAAAGCTTATATAGTTCGTGCAAATTAATGAATATTTTTGCACCGAGTTTTCATTCGACGGTCAAGGTTGGACATTGCCGAGCACTCCGTTGATGCGCCGAATATGCACTTGGCCACCTTCTTCTGCATCTCCTGAAGTCTTGAGTCTCTTCAAGATTGGGCGATGACTTCTATACTCCGCCGACTCTATTTGGTGATTCGCCAAACTTTCCTCCACGTCGCCCTTCTGTCATTAACTTGGGTGCTAAGTACTGTAACATTAGGTGATCTCCTTAGCCATTTGACTATACACCGAATGCATTGGCGACGTCGATTCTGACCATCTTTTTATAATAAAATTAGGAGCTTGGTAGCTACAATGTTAGGCAATCTCATTGAGTCTTTGGCATTTCATCGAGTATGTCGGTGAAGCCGCATTTATCCGCCTTCTTGACCTTTTTTCTCGTTTTCAAAGATTTGTTGAGTATTGTCCAATTGTGAAATTTTAGCTTCACTCCTGTCATAACACATGCATATTAGTTAGCAATTGGGGCATAATAGCACGCCGAGGGCAATATTTCTTTACGTTGTATGCCCAATATGAGTTCAAGATATGAACTCGTCGTCAACCCGTAATTTGATAGGGCTGGACTAAGATGTTAGAGCCCATTTAAGAATAGGACTTTCTAGCTTAGCTCGGAAAAACCCTACTAGCTTTTAGGGCTTGAACAATATGAGTTGAGCTGGCCCACGGGTCAAATAAAAAATAAAATAAAATAAAACACTAAAAATAACAAAAGAAGTCTAAACATAATTCTTAAATCATGCATATAAATATTATAAAGTTCAAAAACTTAAATAGTAAAAATATTTTCATGTCTGATTATATCTGAAATATTTACATAAAATGAGAATTATTTCAAATTGAGTCATATAGCCAACTATTTTTGTGACGCCGAACATAATAAGAATTATTAATTACTTTATTTATGAATTTGGTACTTGGTTAACAAATAGTTAGTACCATGTAATATAGTTTTATTGATATTTATGTTAGCATATTAAAATTAGAATTTAAATTATAAGAGAGACTTACATTTTTTTTTACTAAAAAAAAAAAAATAGCTACTACACTCACTTATTTACCTTATTTACTATTATTTCCTACCATTTTAAAATATCTCAAAAATCCCTCTTTTTCTGTAAAAACCAACTCAGCCTTATACATAATTTCAAATCCCTAAAATAGAAGATTTTCTCTGCGTATTTTCATTCTCCCAATATCTTCCTATTTTCTATCCTAAAATCATGATAGGAGCTTTGCAGTTTTTAATTTCAATTTTTTCCTCTTTGTTATCAACTATGTTGTCAACTTCTTCTGCACGTTAATTCATCTTTTTTTGCTTGTTGTATACATATAAATTGGTATACATAAATATCGTGTTACAACTTTTGAAATTTTCGTATCAAAAGCTTAGAATTCCTAGCAATCAATTCCCAGTCGAAGATTTAATCAATGTTGAATAGGCATTTAGTAATCGTAGGACAACTTCAGTATATTTTATATTTTTGAGACAACATCTTTGCCTAAAGTTGTCAGCACTTTTTTGATTAAAATTATTTATGTATCAGGTTCTTTAAAATTCACTAACAAGATATGCAATATAAAGATATTATGTTTATCAACGGGCATTAATGTGTGTGTGTATGTGTGTGTGTGTGTGTCTATATATATATTGTATCTTATTCAAGGTTCCAGACACAATTTATCACAAATGATTGAGTTCACTATATTGCATTCCTCATCATGTATTAATGTATCATAAACATTGCCTGAGTATTTAATTTATACATTATACATAGCCCCATAATATCCTTATTTATTTTGACTCAATCACTTGAGGTCATTGTGTAGGACATATATGATGTATTTGATTCATTTTTCACGCACACCAAGGAATTTTTCGTCTAACATCTCTCTTGTAGATGTGACAACAAAAGAAATAAGTAAAATTATTGTATCAAACACATTTCAAGAAGATGCTGATACATAAAATTTTCTAATTTCTTCAATAACTTTTTTTTGAATCCACAAAAGAAGCCGAAAGACTTCCCTTTTTTTCTTGTGGATTTTGAAAGGCTATTACAAATGGAAAAGTTTCACATCTATTAGGTATACGTAATTTTAGGCGCACCTAATTATAATTTCGGTTTTTTTCCCTTTTTAACTCAACAGAAACTGCTAATTAATGAGGCAAAATTTTGTATCCGGACAGTGAATTAATGTACATGTGTGCTTACTAAATTAAGGGATTATAGTAATATAAAAAAAAGTAGAGATAGATGGTAATTAGTCTTTTGCAGTATGTTATTAATAAAAATGGGTGGTTGGTTCGATGCAACTCATAGTCCATGTAGTTGTAGGTTACGCTAACTATTTTTGGCCCACCAAAATAATGACCAACCAGGTGTGATCCATAAAATTTTAAAGCATATATAAGCCATCTCATATGGGTTGGGTGGGCCATATTGACAATTTAACTCAAATTATTTTGGATTGTTATTGGACATATAATCGAGTTAAGTTAAAAAATGCCTCCATAAGGGGTAGTCATGATATACTGTCCCTCATAAGAAATGTCTTGTAATTTCATTAATTTAATGAAAATTCCTTGGACAAAATTGTTCTCCATATCTAATAAAATAAAAGAAGCTTATAGTTTGATGATTACATAGAACTAAAAAGTTATATTTTTTTTTTCTCTCTTTATGTGTTCCCACCCTCATTTCTCACATTTTTCCTCATGTTTTTTCTTCTTTTCCTTCCTTTTTTTCCTTTTATTTTTGGTATGCATTTTGTTTCATATCCTTATTTCTTTCTTTTTCTCTTTTGTTTTTTCCTTCTACTTTTTCTTTCTTTCTATTGTTTTTCTTTTTTTTAATTATCTTTTTTCTTTTATTTTTTAACGATGAAACTATAAACCATATTTATTTTTATACATATTGTGTTCTTTTAAATAAAATAATTTTTAAATTCAATCCAAGGTTCAACATAATTTCTTTTTTCACATTTACTATTTTAAATATATATGGTTTGAAATTTCACGAAATAGTCTATAACTCTTACTTTAAAGGCAATATTTAACGTAAAAAAATTTAAAGAACAAATTACATCTCGTGAGTAAGAGTTGACACAGTTTTTTTTTTTATTATTTATTTATGAAATACTCTATAACTCTTGTCTTAGAGGCAAGACTTAGACTAAGAACTTTATAATTTTTGCCCAATGGGCAAGATTTGTCACTATTACATGGTCTACAACCCTCGCCTCTTAGCCTAAGGACTTCCAAATAATAAGTTAAGTCCCAGGGCAGGGTTTGACACAATCACATTATGTCTTGATTTATTAGATGCTCTATAACTCTTGCCTTAGAGACAAGACTTAGACTAAGAACTTCACAACTTAAGCCAATGAGCAAGACTTGACTACTATATTGTGTCTTGATTTTGTCATATGTATAACTTTTGCTCCTAGTACAATGACTTCAAAACAACAAGTTAAGCCCCATACTTGATATTTCATGTTGTATTTTGATTTATGAGACACACTATAACTATTTCTTTAGAGGTAAGACTTGTTAATCTAAGGACTTATAAACAACAAATCAAGCCTCATGGGAAAGATTTGACACTATCACATTATGTATTGATTTATGAAATGCTCTATAATTCTTTCCTTAGAGGCAAGACATAGGCAAGGCTTGATACTACTAAATTGTGTCTTGATTTATCATACGTTCTATAACTCTTTCCTCTAATTCCAAGGACTTCAAAACAATAAGTTAAGCCCCCTAGGCAAGACTTGATGATATTACATAGTGTTTTAATTTATGAGATACTCTATGACTATTTTCCTAGAGGTAAGAGTAGTTAGTCCTAGGACTTCCAAACAATAAGTTAAGTCTCATAGGCAAGACCTAACATTACTACATTATGTTTCAATTTATGTTATTCTCTGTAACTCTTGTCTTAGAGGCAAGACTTAGACCAAGAATTTAACTCATGGGGGAGACTTGACAATTTTGTATTATGTCTTAATTTATCATATATATAACTCTTGCCTATTAACCCAAGGATTTCAAAACAACAAGTTAAGGCCCATAGAAAGGACTTGACAACATTACTTTTGTTTTGATTTATCGGATACTTTATAATTATTGTCCTAGAGGTACGACTTGTTAGTCCAAGAACTTCTAACAAGAAGTTAAGCTCCATGGGAAAGACTTGACACTACCACATAATTTATAAGATGCTCTAGTAGTCTTGCCTTAGAGACATGTCTTAGCCCAAGAGGTTCAAAGAATAAGTTGCATCCATGGATAATATTTTACATCATTTTTACTAAGTCTAACTTATGGGGAATGCAATAACTTTTGCCTTAAATGTAGAACTATCTCACGAGTTAAAAAAATAACGTATGCCTCATAGGTAATAGTTTACACTGGTTCACTATGTCTAATTTATGAGATGTTTTATAACTCTTGTTATAGAGGCAAGACTTAGACCAAAAAATTTTAAAATGACAAGTTTACTCCCTATGGATAGACGTTGATACTGCCACATTATGTCTTGATTTATGATATGCTCTATCTTTTGCCAGGCAAGACTTAGCTCTCAAACACTTTTAAATAATAAGTTACACCTCATGACAATAATTTTCACCATTTTCACTAAGTCTAACTTATGAGAAACACAATAACTTTTGTCTTAAAAGAAAAATTCAACTCGGTGATTTAATAGAATGAAAAAATATTTTTAAAAAAGAAACAATCAAAAAATAAAAAAGAAAAGAAAGAATAATAAATGAAAGAAAAATAAACAACGAGACAAAAATACAAGTTAAGAAAAAAGAAAAAAGAAAAAATAATTTTAAAAAGTGAAGAAAAAAATAATCAAAAAATAAAGAAGGAGAAAAAAAATAGAAATTCAAAAAAGAAAAGAAAAAAGGAAAAAGGAAAAAGACAAAAAAAGAGAAAACAATTGAGAGACAATTAAATATGGAGAGTTTTTTTAAAAAAATATTTAAGGCGTAGAGAGGCAAAAATATACTTTGATTCAACTTAAAATTGAAATAAGGACAGTTTTATAAGATTGTCTTATTGTGGGTAAGAAAAACAAGATCAATGCATTTTTGGAGTACTCAGTGTAATTTTCTGCATATAAACCTTGGGCCACAACACTAATACATTCCATTGTTACTTTTTATTAATTTATGATGTTATTTAGAATTATTTCTTAACCTTAGATGATTTATTCATGATTTAAATATACTAACATGTAATATTTAAATTTATTTTTTCTAGAGATACACACACGCTCTCTCTTTCGGTTCTCCCCCCTCTCTCCCTCTTAATCTAATTTGTTTTACTATTAATGTTATTCAATCTCTCTATATATGGAACTTTTCTATATTAAATATAATATTTGTCACAATCCAAGCCTAGGGCCTCGCTATAATACTGTGAATAAGATCCCCCAAGGAACCCCAAACTAACCCCTTAGCATTGAATCAAGCATTCAAGGCAAATAATAAAGAATACATGAACGGTAGCATCAACTTAACATAACTCGTAACATAAGAAAGGGTCAAAGCATTGGAGTACACAAGTCTAAAACTGAACATTATATAGGTCCAAAAAATACCTCTGACTCATGACATAAAATGGGGGCTTCGACAAACCCTGGCTGACCCTGAACATAAAAAGTTATCTCTAGTACATAAACAAAATATGAAAAGCAAGATAGATGGCCTTGTCCTTAAAATATGAGGACTCATCCAATTCAAATCTTCAAAGTATCTTGATCTAGCCACAGAGATGGATAATGGGATCACCTGCACCTGCATTATGATACAATGCAGGCATAGAGTATGCATTAGTACGTTTAAAAGTACTCAGCATGCGAGCATGCAATGTAAAGAAATATAACGACGACCTGCATGACAATGCCACATAAAAACCATAGTGTGTAAATAGATACAATTACATAGGGGTGGGCATAAAAATCGAATAATCAAATCGGACCAAACTAATTTGATTTTCTGGTGTCAATGTTTCGGTGTTTCGGTTCAGTGTCGGTTCTTTATTTCTAAAACTTCAGTTCTTCGATTCGGTGTCCGGTGTAAGGGTCCGAAAACCACGGTGGACCGAAAAGCTGAAATTTTATCATATAAAGTAAAAATATTATTTTAAATTATGTTAATTAATACTTAATATACTTATGAATTTTGAGTTTTTGACCCAGAGTTTTAACCCAAGGCCCAATCCAATTACCCAAATATTTTGGAGTCCTAAATAAATCCTAATTCAGGAATTCCTATTTCAGGATTCAATTCACTATTTCACTAATTCAGATATACTGAGCTGTCCAGCAACAAGAAAAAATGTAAGTTCAATATTCCAAATTACATAAATTAATTCCTTTTTTTCTTGAAAAAGAATTATGTGCAGATGTTGGATATATACAGCCAGCAGGTTGAGTTTATTTAATTTTGAACTATATTTATGTGAATGCTTTCGAAACTAGACAGACACAGGGAGGCACTGGGTAGGGAGCACCGGAAGATATTATGTTGATATGTTCCAGTTCCACAGTTCCAAACTTCCGATTTCAGTTTTCTAGTGACTAGTGAGAAATAACTTTTTTTTGTTTAATTATTTTCAATTTATTTTTAATTTACACCGAAAAATCATTTTAAAAATACCAAAATAAAGGTTGAAAAAACTGAGCCAAACTGATCTAGTTTGGTTCGGAGTATGATGTTCACTTTTTTAAATCGAACATCAAAAAATCGAATTGAACTTTAACAACACTGAACCGAAGAATTGAATGCACTCCCTACAATTACATAAAAGTAAACCTGTTTACATCACCGTGAGTTCCTACATTTCATCATGAATCCATGGAATAAGTTATAGCCCATACAAGCTTGCATATATTGAGTCATTCCTTTCTTAGTAGTGCAAATGGAAGGTTGTGCCCATCCTCATTAGTACACACATAAATCATGACATGATTGTGTATAGGGTAGGTTGTATCTGTCCTTATTTATACATTCAAATGGTCTAAAGGAAGGGTTGTACACGTCCGCATCTATACATCTGAAATCTTATACATGAGCGTGCATAGGATAGGTTGTGCCTATCCTCATCTATGCATACAAATAATGTAAAGGAAGGGTTGTGCCCAACCTCATAATTACATATAATATCTCATACATGAATGTGCATGGGGTAGGTTGTGTCTATCCTCAACTATGCACACAAAATAGTGTAAAGAGATGGTTGCACCCATCCTCATCAATACATTCATAATTTGTACATGATAGTGTTTACACGCTCAAACTTGAAGTCATCATATTCACATGCTTGTAATTCATGTTCATGCAGAAGTTATATTCATATCACCATTAAATCATGCCATATTATTACTCAAAATCATGTCATATTCATGTTCATAAATTCATGCACAATACATGTTCATATCTATCAATGCAAGGCTAAACCAAGCTCATAAACATGGACCCACACTCAATTTATGTTCACATTCTAGGCACATTCATGTTCATAGCCACATTCCCATATAGAAGCCAAGTTCATGTATGATCATGGGTGGGAAATGAGGGTAAAGCATAGGTAGATATAATTCAAGCTCAAAACATGATAATAAGGTAGAAGCATGCATAAGCTATGAAATCAACATTTGAATCATAATCAACGTTACCTACGCATAGATTCATAGTTCATAAGGACATGCAAGATCATATCTCATGAAAACCATGTAATTCTTTAGATTAAGACTTCAGTAATGCTTATATCATCATTTAAGTTCAACCAATATCATAATTCCATCAATTTGAAGGTAAAACATGAAATACATACTTGAATCATACTTTAAAATCATGAAAATAGATGAAGAGATTTTGGACTTCATGATTGAAAGTAAACCATGAATGAATCTCATATACCTAATGCTTGAAATGAAGAAATAAGGTGAAATTAGCTTGAACTGAAACCCTAATTGAATCTTTAGCTTGAATCCTTGATTGCTAGGCTTGAGAGTATTTTTGGACTTAGTATTGACAGACTAAGTGTTATGGAATGTTAGAAATACTTTAGGAAATTATCTATGAGGTTAAAGGGGCCATTAAATGTCTAAAATATAGTTGGAGTTGGGGGAAAATGCCAAAGGACCCTTAATGAAATGAGATCAAAATTTCACCTGGAAACCTTCATGGTAGGGTTCAAGGACCATGAACCTTCTCGTGAAAGCCACCCTCAAGTCAAAATGGGACTGTCCAGTGGTGAGGTGTCCCTTCATGGCCCACACCACTATCTGTGGTATGCACCACGAGCTTTGGTGTACTCCGTGAAGAGCACACTTCACTTGGTAGTCAAGTCCAATGACAAAGCCTGTTCCGCGAGCCACTATCACGGACAGTATAGAGGTCCATGAGCCATGAATTGCTCTTTAAAGGGCACACTTGGCTTGAAAAGCTGGGAACATGCCAGGGAAGCCTGGTCATTAGTGAAGGCCACCTGCACGACCACCTTTATGGCCAGTGAAGGTGTTTATGAGTCGTGAAAGTGTCCTTGAAGGGGCACCCTGGCCAAAAACTCTAGGAACTTCATTTTTAACCATCATTAAGGTCTTATGAAATTCAGGTCCTTACATTATCTCTCCTTTGGGATCATTCATCCTCAAATGAGCTAGAAAATGGCTTGAAAGACTTGGATTGAACATGAAAAAACCCAATATGAATGCATAATGCAAATCCAACATGTAAAACCATGTTAAAAACATCATTCAAATTAATTTTTAGAACATGTATGCATATCAAGACATGACGGCATGGAATTGAAGTAATTCAGACTATTTAAGCATGAAAAACCTAGTACCTTAGGCTTGCGTAGATTGGAACAGATAGGGGTGTCGTCTTATTATATTCGATTTTACTTCTCATGTAGCACTCTCAACATCTTGGTTCCTCCGAAGGACTTTGATCAATGAAATTTTCTTATTACGAAGCCTCTTCACTTGTCTATCCTAGATCTCAACCATAATCTCTTTATAGGTCAAGTTCTCCTCAACAAAACCCCTTCCAAAGGCATAAATGAGTTTGGATCACCAACCATCTTCCTCAACATTAACACATGGAATATGGGATGGATAAACATCATATCTGAAGGCAACTCCAATCTATTATCCACATTGTCAATTTGTTCAACAATCTCATAAGGTCATATATACCGGGACTCAGCTTGCCCTTTTTACCAAAATACATCATACCTTTCATGGGTAAAACCTTCACATACATCCACTCATCGACATAGAACTCAAGGTCTCTTCTCCAAACATCACAATAGGACTTTTGACTACTTTAAGATGTTTTCAACTTCTCCCGCATCAACTTCACCTTTTCCATGACATCCAACACCAAATCAAGGCCAGTAAATGTCATCTCACCTATCTCAAACCAACCTACTGCAGATCTAAATCTCCTCCCATATAAGGCCTCAAATGGTTTCATCCCAATGCTAACATGATAATTGTTGTTACATGTAAATTCAATAAGTGGTAGATAATCATCTGAATTACCCTTGAACTCTAATATATAAATCATCAATATGTCTTCCAAAGTGTGAATTGTCCTCTCAGCTTGTCCATCAGTTTGGGGATGAAAAGTCATGATCAACTTCATCTTTGTACCAAGCTCCTTCTGAAATGACCTCCAAAAGTGAGAAGTGAATTCGATACCACGATCCAATATAATAGACAAAGGCATACCATGCAATCTAACCAACTCCCAGATGTATAGAACTTGGCATGATCCTCAACATTGAAAGTAGTCTTGACCGGTACAAAATGAGCCGACTTGCTTATCCTACCACTATTATCCAAATAGAGTTCTATTGCTTTTAGGTATGAGGCAAACCTGTCGCAAAATCCATTTTTACATCTTTCCACTTCCAAGTAGGTGTCACGACCCGAGACTAGGGCCTAGGTGTGACATGACGAATGGGGAACCTGAAGGAACCCCAAACAAGCCTCTAAGCATAAGTAAGCACATCCTTGATTGCAGAAGCATAAATCAAACAACAAACAATTCAAACTAAGGGAATCAAGGCTTTAGTCTCAAGCCATGGAGATAGAAAGGGAATAAGAATTTTCACCATCAAATCACAAGCAAAGACTAAGGGGAGGGTAAGTTAGACTAAGGCTATGGGGGTAATAAAAACTTAGGACTTTCATCACATGTCACCAACACCCAAAAATTACATATAAAGGAGAGAGACTAAAAACGGTCTTCATAAATACATAAGTGTCTCAAAAGTCAATCACTTCACATTATCCAACAACACCTCTAACATGAGTGGGGTGGACGCCAAGACATCTCCTGCACTCAACCTCAAAAGTAAAATATCCAAAAATAGACAAGTCTTAACATAAACATGAAAGAAAGTGGTTTTTGTCCCCGAAATGGAGGACTCATCGATAGCGATCTTCAAACTAATGTACTATCCATGAGGAGATGGATGAATAGGAGCTCTGGTCGCTACATGGTTAGATCATGTTGGAAAAAATATGCGTTAGTACATGAAATGTATAAAGCATGCGGGTTGGAATGCAACAAGACAATATAAGCCATACTAATCATGATGCATAATCATATACAAAAAATATAAGCTTAATATGACATGAATAATCAATAGCTTAGTCAAATCATGCATGGAGGACAATAAAATCTCATAACATAGCATACATATGTAAGAAGAGACCATAATCGACATGTAAGACCATGCGAGCTACTATATAGAATTACGATGTTCACTCCATATCGAAAAAAGAGTGACCTACTTTGCTAAGATAAACCATACACTCATCTTACGACTAAGGCAGGAAGCGGGACCAGTACGGGTACCATGGGACTAATATTTTCCAGAACTGAACAGATACCGACGGTGAACATACAATTTTCGGTCGGAACTGGAGGGGTACCGGTCTTACCAGTAATTTATCCTTGTCCCGTCCCGATTCGGTAATAATCGGAGTCAGACTGGACCAGATCAGACCAGCAAACCGATAACTCCCTTATTTTTTAAAAATTAAATAATTGGTTAAGGTTTAAACTTTGAACCTATGTTGACAATTTGTAAAGTTTTATTTTTGAAAGTTTAAAGTTTAAAATTCTCAATTCTCAAAAGTATGAATTTAAAGTGTTTAAAGTTTAAAATTTTATAGGTTTTAAAGTTTAAAATAATAAAAAATTAAATTTTAAACGTTAAAAAGATTTTTAAAAGTTTAAAATTATCACTATATAAGTTTTTTAAAGTTTAAGTTTTCAAGTTTTTAAAAGTTATATATTATCAAATATATAAGTTTAAAGTTGAAACATTTTAAGTTGTCAAATCTTTAGACTTTAGAGTTTAAAATTTTAAATTTCAAAATTTTAAAATATAAAATTTAAATTTTTGAATGTTTCATTTCATATTTTAAAGTTTTAACTTAAAAGATTTGAGTAGGAAAATATATATTAAAAAAACTTCTACACTTATAGTAAATAAGTAAATTCAAGATAATAATAAAAAAAATCAGGTGAATAGCCTATAATTTTATTATATTACTTTAAATTGTACAAATATTAAAAAGAACCTAATTTACGCAACTACCTTCTAGGAAGGTAACTGTTTCAACTAGGCCTTATTATAGTAATATACTAGTATCTTCTACCACAATAAAAATCTTATCTTAGTGATTCTTACATTTCTAATATTACTTTTTCCGGATTCAGTTGTTGAGCTTGTTCCTCCATAAAATCCATGTCATCTTCACTTAAGTTCTGATAAAATATTATCTATATCGGCTTCAAATTGAGCAGGCAAAGTTGGATGCCCTAAATTCCTCCGCTCTGCATTGATCCAATCTCTAAATAAAATCAAAATTTCTAAATTATATGCTACTAGTGAATATCTATGGTTTCCTTTTTGGAATCTTGCTGCACTGAAAGCGCCTTCCGAAGCCACTGTCAATGCTTGAATCACTAGCGCATCACGAACCACCTGCTGAAGTTTTCGAAAAGCTTTACTACAATTCTTCCACCATTCCAAAAGTTGCGGCTTCCTATCTCCACCCCTTATGCTTTCTGTATCTTGGTTAATATATTCATCAAAATTATTTTTTTCGTTAAAAGTAATTCCAAGATAACTTTCTAACATATCATCAATGTTGTCCTCGTATTTACATCTAGATGGTTTGGGTTCTTGATATCATACTTGTTCCTCTACACTCGAATCATATAATTTCCTAACTTCAGTTTTAATACTACGTTTAACTATTGCCAAATTATGTAATTGATTATCTTCATCGTCTTCAATATCTAAATTTGAATATATGTTTTCTACCATTTGAGATGCACATACTTCTTTGTGTGTTGGGTTAAATAAACAAGCAGCTAAATAAATTTGAGAAATTAGAAAAAAATATTTTTTAAATTTTTTAATCATTTTTAATCGACTCTTTAAATTTTGAATTATTTTTAAACCGAGCAAATTTATTAGAAATAGCACAAATGTTTGGCAAAATAGAACAAATAGTTGGATAATAAAGACCAGAAACTTGTTTTGTGGCTAAATAAAGAATTTTCAATATTCAATAAGCTCTTCAACATCAGTCTGATCATTTTCATCAAGTCGATAATCCATATCAGCTTTATGGGCATCCCAAACCATTGTAACAGGCCTTCTATATTCATAAGCTACTTTAAAATTTTAATTTAAAGAATTCCACCTAGTAGCTACATGCAGTTTCATCTTTTACACAACTATTTTTATATAATGATACATTGTCTCTAACAATTAAATTATAAATATGTGCAACACATTTAATATGAAAACCATCATCATAAATAGGACTAAAAATCGGTTTTAAATAATCAACAACACGTTTGTTGCTAGAAACGTTATCTTAAGTTACACTAATTATTTTACTTAAAATTTCATAAAATTCTAAAACATCAAGAATTGTTTGCTCTATATAAAAACCAATTTTACGCATTTCACAATTTTTATAATGTAAAATTCTTATTTGCATAACCCATTTTTCATCAATTCAATGTCCGATAATTGTAAAATAATCATTATCAGTTATACTACGACACATATCAGAAGTAATTGCTAATTTACAAGTATAATATGCAAATAAACAACGAAGATATTGTACATGTTGACCTTGATAATAAAAAATAGCTTTTTCAATTGTATTTCTAGAAAAATCATTAAACAATGGATTATAAACAATTTAAATATAATGAATAAAAAAACCCAGATTTGCAGCAAAACTAAATGGCAAGCCAATAACAATAATTATTTTTGCAAGTTCTTCTAGATCCCATTGTCTATTATAAAGGTGATGTGTACTAGGACCGAAAATATTAGAAGGGCTTAACTGTGATTAAATCATGTTTGAACCTTCTACTCCTACAAATGGTTCTAGAAGGGGAGTTCCATATTTTTTTTTTGCATCCGCTATAGCTTGAGCTTGAAAATTCTAGTTTACATCAATGCATCAAATGATTTCTTAAATGATCCGTCCCACCACCCTATCTCGAAGTTTTATGATTTAAAAAATGTTTGCATTTATTACAAATTGCTTGAGTTTTATCTTTATTTTCTGTCAAAAATTGCCAAAGAACCGATTTTTTTGCTTGTTCCGTGTTGGGCTTAGTCCTAGAAGGTTGTACGATGGGGAACGAGAGAGGGAGCGGGGGGAGTAGTAGTAGTATATAGTGGTTGTGTTTCATCGTCATCAAAAATATCATCATCTTCATTAATTTCATTATCGCATTCATCTGACAACTCGTCAAAATTACCATATCTATGTTGTAGAAATTAATCATCTAACTCGGTATTAGTATCAATATTAAAACAAGTATTATCAACATGTGTAAAATTTTCTGTATTAATTCTAAGTGGCGGTTGTCTTGATTTAGATTTTGAAGAACTACTGACTGATTTATTTTTGCAAGTTAATGCTTTAGCAATTCCACCAAAAAAAAGTACTTTTTTCTTTTTCTTTTCTATCGAAATCCATAGTAAACTAAAATTATACAAGTAATAAAATTAACGATTATATGAAATTATGAGTAAAACAACAAATAATTCAACTAATGAAGAATAAAAAATAATAAGATAATATTTGTAAGGTGAAACGAATGTATTGAACGTCTGCATAAAAGCAGAAGTAGAAGTCGAAGTGATGAAACTTGAAGCTTGAATATACTCCAAATTGATCCACCAAAATTTGCTCCAAATTAGTCCACCATAATTAGCAAAATAATTAAGTAAATAAAATACTAATTTACTAATTGGGTATAAATAATAAATATAAATAATTAATTTGAAAGAGTGAAAGTAGGGAGAATTGAGAGAGTTGAGAAAATTGAGGGAGATTATGAGAATTTGTATGAATAAAATATAAAAGGGAGGGGCGGGGGGGGTATTTATAGATGAAATTTTGGAAGGTAAGAATTAGAAAAATGAAAAATTAGAAAAGTGCAAAAATAGCCGTTGAAACAGCTAGTTTGTTAAAGACTCAAGCTAGAAACGACCAATTGAGCCATTGGGGTGGACTCTGCCCCCAACGGCCAATTGGCAAATTTAATTTTTTTAGTTTGACCGGTACCGGTAATTTAGGACCGGTACTTATTGGTAAAAATCATCCCCTACCTTCCCGTTATCTATACTGAATACCCCTTAAATATTATGTACCGGACTGGCACCGAATCTAGTATTTTACCAGGACGGACCGATACCGGAACCGATATGTCCCGGTTCCGTTGCCAGCATTACTTATTGCATGACTTATGTTACCCAAGTTACACCTCCTATTTAGAGGACAAAACAGTCACTGTCAAGAAATAGAACCTAACCAAGGTTCGGGTCGAACCCACAGGGAATACATACACTCAAGACAAATTCACCAACATGCACTCCAAGTAGTTAATCAACTCAATTCCCCAAAGGGGGAGAGGTTGCAAAAATCAATAAGAAAAATAAATTAACTAACTATCACGAGCGAAAGATCAATAAAGGAGAGCAACTAGGGTATTGTGTTCCCCATGACTCCCCAATTCAGTATCACCGGATAACCTAGTTTTTGTATAGTATATAGCATGCAGGACGGTAATTTAAGTTCACCAAGCCCTTTGGTGAAAGGTGAGAGACGAATTTCACTATGCGACTTGACCCATCTCAATAGTGTGCATTACTAGCCATTACCTATAAGTTCCGATACAACCTCCCCTTGGCCCAGTTTGGTTGCTTAGACGACAACACATCAATCAAATCCTGTTAATTAATATTTTTTTCGTATTCATTACTCCCTTGGTCCAGTCAGTAACACTAGGCGGGTTCTAATGTTGGCCACCATTAGAAAACATGCAAAACAAAGAGAGTTAGTTAATACATGCATATACACCTTCCAAGAATTGTGAATTATCTGGTTTAACTTTGTTAGTTCTTCATGCTTCCCACAACCTAATTGTGGATTTAGCTACTCCTACTTTGTGTAGATGAAGAGATTATGAATTTAGAAGACATAATTAAACATTTACACAACTAAATTAAGAACAAGCAAATCTAATTTCAATGAAAATCACATGCTTGAAGATTGAATTAAAGCACAAGTGTTTTCAAAGACTTTCTCACAATTTTCTCTCTAAGAATATTGAGTTCTCTGAACACTAACCTAAACTTGTGTGAACTGGTGAGAACTTATGAAAAATAACCTAAAATACCCATTTATAATAATTAAAATCAAGTCCTAAACAAATTAAGAAAACTGGTTGGGCAAACTCCACGAAAGCACTTTACGACCTGTATTACCTTCTACGGCTCGTAGTCGGGGTCTCGTTAGAATTTTAAAGTTTACTTCTACGGCACCCTTTTACGACTCGTAAGGTGGTTTACGACCCATAAAGGGGGTTTCATTTTGATAACTTTCCTGCAAGTCCACCTCTCTGATCCTCAAGGTAGAAAAGGTATTCTATGACTTATAAACTGCTCCACGACTCGTCTGCATGTTCGTAGACTTCAACTTCAGCCAATAGCCCCTCACTAGAAATACTCATGAAACCTATCTACGACTCGTAGAATGCTCTATGACCCATAGATTGTCTCGTATAACAGCAAAAAAGTAATAACTTTTGCAATTTTTCCCTAAATCAAGGCCAACCTGTAATCTTGCAAATCTAAACAAAAAAACACATAAAACAACTAAAAGTCATATTGAGAGCACACAAAATCCTAAGTTTTAAGCACAAAAGTGTTGTATTTTGGCAACAAATCAACACCCTCAACGTAAAATTATTGCTTGTCCTCAAGCAATGGACTCGATCTATACAGACAATACAGTAACACATAGACCTCAACTCCATGGCATATATCACATACATCTTTAGACTCAAATACCTACACAAACTCTTCAAAATGGGATTAGACAGCTATTTAGCAAGCCAATACAAACTATTGCATGTGACTACACAACTATGACACGTAAGGTATTATCAACAATCCACAATCACTGAACAAGTCCAATGCTAATAATGTAATGCAAGTTCCCTCACAAAAAGAAGTCTCATATTTGACACTCAATGATATTTTCATATTTTAGCATTGAGATTGTGCAAACTCACTCACTCTCACAATAGATATTCATGCATGATGACTAATACCATAGGCTTGCCCCTATACTCATAACTCGGACTTTCAACTAATTGGACTAGGATCACTCTAGGATTTTGCAAGCTTGTAACGCAGGCTCAGGGGGGCTTTGGTATGATATTTCTGAAAAATAGTGACTAAAGACCCTCCTTGAAACTTCATTTTTCTATACTTTTGCCCTACCAACTCTATTATTTTCACCTTATTCTCCCTTTTTCCTCTTTCAAGCTTTTCTGGGTACTTTCTTTTCATTTTTCAGCCTTTTGCCTTGTTTTTACATTCTATTTTGCTTTTTAGATCTAAATTAAGGCATCTGTAATTTTTCTTGCACCTTGTACGTGATTTTCCCCTTTTTCTTTGTATTCCTAACTCACCTCTCTTATTTTTGTTCTTTACCCTTACACTGGCCTCCCTCAACTTAAGAGGTGTGTGACTGAGTCTGGACACCCTCTTCCTGCGGAGAGGTTTGTTCAGTAGTGCTACTCTGTCTGGAGGGGCCAGCACCCCTCACCTGCTCCGTCCCTCGAACTTGTCTCATCTCCTCATCATGCCTCGATCTCCTCAAGGAAAGCTTGAGCTCCTCCTCCTCTGGCATCCTTGCACGTACATGTCTCTCCTCTAGCTCCTCATCCATGCAAGGCCTCTTCCTAAGGGAAGACTAGATAGACTTCTCAGGAGCGAACAAATCAACTGCTGGCATAGGAGGTAGAGTCGGTAGTGCAACTGGTGTCATAAGAGTTGTTGTTAAGTCATCTCAGAGTTGTTGGATCTCAGTCTACATAGCTGACAAATTTGTAGGTTGGGCCTTATCGAATCTTTGTTATAACCTGTCCTTAAAGGCATCAATGCAGGCATCCACGATAGAAATATAGTCTTGAATAATCGCGATAGTAAATGCCTGACTCCGACCCTCCGAGTCTGCATTAGTCTTGCGGACCTATGACCTGATCTGTTGAATAAGCTAAGTCAACTGTGCCTCAGCACGGCTAACCTCTGCGCCATGTCCTGTATAGAAGTGACGGATACGTAGATCATGCCCATGGTGGGAGGCAGTGAAGTAGTGGCCTCTGGTGCAGGAATAGTTATAGTGGGGCCCTTCTCCTCAACTGCCTAGGGCTGCGGGGTCCTCTCCGTAGTAGCTGTAGTAGTAGTGGTGGTGGCAGTCTTAGAACCCTCAAGTGGTGGCGTTAGGGCAAACATCTCTAGCATACATGGAGGTTGTGCCATCCGAAGTGCCACCGGGTTCTCATCAGCCTTGATCAGGCTGAAATAATGTGTGCTGGGCCTCAATCATCTGGTCTAACTAATGTAGCATCTCCACCCTCGACTCTAGACAGATCCTGCAAATCAAGTGTGGGAATGGGATGGAGGCGAACCTCTTTAGTGCAGCCTCATGAATTTGCTCAGCAATGAAGCAGACCCAATCAGTCTCATAGCCAGCTAAGATGCTAGCAACCGAAATCGCACGCTTTGGCATTAAAGTATTATCAACGAATGTCGGCTGGATGCGTGAGCAAACAACCTCCCACCAAAATTTGGTGGGGAAACTGAGGGAAGCCTTGACTATAGGCTCCGAGCGAGTGGCGACCCAAGCAGGTTCTGGACCATGCTCTGCAATATATCTGGCCACCCATCTCATCAATGTGGTTGTCGCTCAAGATCCTTCATAACTAATGGGTCCCTCGTCTGCCCCATCTTGTAGTCGAACTCTGTGTTGGATCTGGGGGCACGAGACTCGAGACCAAATAACATACGATGGATGGTGGTTGTGTATGATGCATAGAACTCCCTCACCATAGTCGGGGAGTATCGTCTAATAGAATCGGACAGCCACTGGAGCCACTGGAGCCACTGGAAAATCATTATGTCCAAGAGGCTATGTACACCATCAAGTCTATCAACAATAAATTTAGGCTCCTCATAAATGGAGTGGGCTTTCTTTCCCTGCTCTCCCGACTGTATGCCCTTTGTGTAGATCTCTCACATGCCCTCGACGACCCACTGGGTAGTGAGGGCATCCGGTACAGATGATGATGATGGTGCGGCAGAAGACTCTTCATCTGATCTATATTTAGAGACCTCTTCAAAACCAGACTCCTCTATGGATGGAGTCATCTGTGGTAAGTTGTTCCCGTCACTGTCTCCCTCCTCAGACTGGGAAGCATAAGCAACAGGAGCCTAAGTACGCCCAACTCTGGTAGCGGCTCTGGTTTGTGGTATAGCAGCCTCTGGGTTCGGTTGGACATCTAATGTCTCAAGTGAACCACTCAGTTGAGTGGTGTGATCATCATCTGAAGGCTCGTCCCTAAGCCTCATCCTCATAGCTTCGATCTCTGTGCATTTGGATTTTGGGGCCATAGTACCTAAAATATCATCATATACACACCATGGTTAGCCCACAAATCAAGCATTAAAATGCAAGAGTTCATCTGGGTTCAGTTGCAGAAGGGTTCTACAATGACCTTTTATGAGTCGTAGCAAATACTACGGGCCGTAAAGAGCTTTCTTAGACTAGTGGTCCAATCAAATTTTGTTATTAGAAAAGTCTACGAGACTAAGTACGACTCATAAAGTAGTTTACAAGTCATAGATTGGGGTCGTAGAGAATTCCAGTGAGTAATTACATTTAGGCGGAGATCTGTGAGACCTATCTACGAACCGTAAAGTGATCTATGACTCATAAAAGGTCTCATTTGATGGATAATCAGAAACATCAAGTTTCTGGAATTGTGCACAAGGGGCAATTATGACTCGCAAATTACTCTACGGGTCGTAAAAGCCACTTGTGAACTAGAAAACTCAGTTACCTGAGTTTCTAAGTTCATCACACAGACCCTGAAAGACATTTTCAACAAATAGATTATCAGCATCGAAGCAAGAACACACGCACCCGCATGGTTTAAACACTACACCCATCATCCCCAACATGTTCAACACGCATACACCCCATCAAGAGTTATTTAGCATAACTTATCCTACAATTCCGACCACCTCTAATTGATTCAAATAATATCATGTACCTATGTCATAACCCACCAATGCACAATCATAATCATTCAATCACTTAAGGTAAGTGACAAGATAGGCAAAAATCATTAACATTCACACAAGACCATAATTCCCAATTCCAAATTTAGACAAAAATCAAGGATGGGCAACCTAATTTTAACTAATCACAATCAAATTCAAACAATGATTTTGTTTCTAAACATCATACCCAACATAATATTCAAATCAATCATGCATACAAGGCAAATTAAGGGTTAATTACACAAAAACTGTCACGCCCCAAAATGAGGGAAGGCGCAACTAGCACCCGATACTGTTATTGGCCGGGTAAGCCACTAAACATACTAATTAACTAAACTTTGGACCAAAAGAAAATCGGGTAGCATAATGTTTAGAAAAAAAGAAACTAAGTCGGGACCATTTAGGTCATGCAGCAAATTATGTACATTAAGATAAGTAAACCAAAACGATAAAGTACTAGCTAGCCAGCAAGGCTGCCACAACGGAGGTACAGACCCAAACTATATATACATGTCAATCTTATGACCGGAGACTGAAAGGTACAAAAGGACCAACCCACAATAACATGTCCACAATAGCCACTTAGAGAACTACTAAAACTATCGGGACAGGGCCCCGACTATACCCAGCTGTACAACAGAAAACAAGCATCCTGTGAAAGCTCCGGAAAAAGGTGGAGCTTACCAACTCACAGCTGGCCTAGGCTCCTAGTAGAGGGGTCAATCAGAGTCCCTACTGAACCTGCACACACGAAATAAAATGCAGCGTCCCCAGGCAAAAGGACGTCAGTACGAATAAACATGTACTGGTATGTAAGGCAAGAAGTAAAATCATAGATAACCGTAGTAAAAAGGTTAATAGAAATACCACCTGTAACCAAATCTCAAGTAACCTTAGTGGCCAATAAGCAACCTCCTAGTGATCAAATATGCATGGTATGCTCGAATATCGAATGTCGTGAATACATATATATAGATGCAAATGCATGACATACCCAACCAAATGCTAGCACTGGTGATCCTTTCTGGTAGCTAACCGGCATCATATCTGCTAACCTGCGGACATCTGTACCATATACATATATATATTTGGGAAAATAGGCCTCATACCTTTGATTATAGCTCAAAGTCCATGCATAACATGCAATGTATGATAGGAATGTTGAATGCACATAGTAAGCCATAGCAAGAACGTAGCCAATCTTGGCTCATTGGTACACTTATTCTCATAGCATCATAATCATTGCCATTTAGCCAATCTTGGCTCATTGGTACACTTATTCTCATAACATCATAATCATTGTCATAACATATACATATGGCTCGTGGAACCATACATGCCCTTTTTAACAAGTTTGGGAACTTAACCCAACATTTAGAGTGAAGCCTTAACTTTGAAAATGTTCATAAAAGTGCTTTATATAATGATTATATTTGATCCCATGTCAATTAGTAAAAGAATGTATTTAAACAGGATCAAGTGCCTTAGTAGTTTAGACAGGAGCATTTCACTTGAGAATATTGAAAACCAACACGTTACTTGTTAAATTCTTCGATTATATTTTTGTATGGAAGAAGGACTGACTCTGAATACTACATTCCCTTTGCATTCTACATTTATTTTAATAGAACTACACCAAGAAGAGAAACACCTCGAACATATGAATAGGTAGCTGGGAAACCGATAAAATGATATATAGAAATTGAATGTCCTGTTTAAGCGAATGAATGGAATTTCAACCTAATACCATCGTGAATATAACTCAACTGCAATCCCAATGTCTTTCACAAAAGGTCTTTCTAGCAACAGAATAGTAAGATATCACATTTGACGTTCTGGGAAACTTTTCGGATTTCGTGCTAAAAAGAGGGACGGAGCTTAGCCTTAACATACCTCTCCAACGAACGCCCAATTGCCAAAAGTTTCTTCACAAAAGTTGTTCCTTACGTCCTAAGCTTCACAACGACTATATATACGTAGCTTAAAGACACCTATAAATAGTCAAAAATTCAGCATTAATAACCAGATATGGCAAGGAGCATTTACGCGAGGAAATATCCATAAAACTTCGTAAAAATGACCGTAAAAGAGCTCCAAAATTATTACCTAAACACACCAGCTGCAAACCAACAATACCAGCAAGAACACCACTTTTTTTACAGCCCAAAAACAGCTCTAAACATAGCTAATACTAGGGGAAAATAATTGCAAAGCGTAAGACACGCATTTCTAGGCACAGGGACGAATTTTAACGGTAAAAATGCGAAAAACTTACCTAAATCACTTAAAGAACCTTTGGGAACTTTCTCTTCAGTTTCACACTTGTTTGGGACGAAAATGGCTTTTTGAGCTTTAAAATGTCAAAATAGCCGACATTAAGTTAGGCCAACCCGTCCCATGACCCGGTTTCCAGCTCGGGCAGTCTCAGTAAAACGGTCATAACTCTTTATTCTGAGGTCGGTTTGATGCACGGTTTTGTATGCCGCAAACTAGAATAGATCTTATTTTTGATAGGTCATGGACCTTCTAAATCCTTAGTTTGGGAGATATAAACTGATACATTTGACCCAAATTTAATAAGGATTTCTTAAAGAAACTTATGGTAACTTTTGCCAACCTTTATCTTGCAACTTTCTTGATTCCAAAACTTAATGTATGACCTTTGTGCTATTAAAATAGCTTAAATAAATCCATTATTAGCAAATTACAAACTTTTAGTCCCATCCGAAAAGTGAAACCTAATTTAAACCTTCCGAAAAGGGCGAGGTGCCACTCGGGTCATTTCTTTAATCCCGAATGTGCATTTAGGATATTCCTTTGGCTTAAAACTTTAGGTCCTTGACAATTACCAC
This sequence comes from Solanum rostratum, assembly GCA_029948455.1. NCBI lineage: Eukaryota > Viridiplantae > Streptophyta > Magnoliopsida > Solanales > Solanaceae > Solanum > Solanum rostratum. Next base: position 42,382,838 of record CM057056.1, read on the forward strand.
TTATTGGCAGCCTTATTCTCCTTAGGTTCTATCCAAAGTCATATATGTCTTATATGACACGCCACCCTATATATATATATATGTGGAAGACGAGGAACATCGGGTTTCACAGTCTCACCCCCTCCCCCCCCCCCCCCCCACCCTCAAGAACATTCGTCCGCGAATGTATCTAGACAACGTCTTGGTTGCACTATTAACTCTTGAAATGTGACTTTTCAAGATATACCTTTTATTACTCCAATCCATAAATTAACTTTGAAAGAAAAAAAATCTAATTATAAGCTTTGTAGCTATCTCCTGATGATCCATATAAAGTATGCCCCCAACTCATTTAAAATTTAAGTTACTATAGAAAGATGACTGTCAACTTTTAAAATATGACTCACCTTAATTTGTAAATAGCTGGGGGTGCTTCTTCTTCATTTCCTCTTCTGCTTCCCAAGTCATTTCCTCAATATTGTTATTCTGCCACAATACTTTCACGGAGGCCACTTTTTTATTCTGAAGCTTTCTCACTTGTCGGTCTAAAATAGCCACTGGCACCTCATCATAAGACAAGTCTTCATCAATGTGGACATTTTCAATATGGTTAATACGTGAAGGATCTCCAACGTACTTCCGCAACATCGATACATGAAACACCGGATGGACTACCCCCAATTTTGAAGGTAAATCAAGCTCGTATGCAACTTTGTCAATCTTTCAAATAATCTTATATGGTCCAACATATCTAGGATTGAGCTTTCCTGTCTTTCTAAACCGCATGATTCCCTTCATAGGTGATACTTTAAAGAAGACTCAATCTTTTACATCAAATTCTAAGTCTCATCGTCTAACATCCGTATAAGACTTTTGTCGACTCTGGGCAGTTTGCAATTGGTCTCTAATAAGTCTCACTTTGTCCATCGCTTGCTGAACTAGATTAGGCTAGCAATTTTGCCTCCCCAACCTCGAACCAACCGATTGGCGACCTACATCTTCGCCCGTATAGTGCTTTATAAGGCGCCATTTGAATACTAGCTTGGAAGCTATTATTATAAGCAAACTCAATAAGAGGTAGATGGTCATCCCAGCTTCCTTTAAAGTCCAGCACACAAGCACGTAACATATCCTCAATGGTCTGGATGGTACGCTCTGCTTGCCCATCAGTTTGTGGACGAAAAGCGGTGTTGAGATTCACCTGAGTGCCTAGACCCTTCTGAAAAGACTTCCAAAAATGAGTGGTAAATGGAGCCCCTCGATCAGATATAATAAATAATGGAACTCCATGAAGGCGAACAATCTCTTGAATGTAAAGCTTAGCATTATCCTCCCTGAATATGTTGTTCTTACTGGCAAGAAATGAGCAGATTTTGTCAACCTATCAATGATTACCCAAATAGAATTATACCTGCGTGGAGTACGTGGCAAACCAGTGATGAAGTCCATATTTATCATGTCCCATTTCCATAGCGGAAGCTCAATATACTGAGCTAGGCCTCCAGGTCTCTGATGTTCTACTTTAACATGCTGACAATTGGAACATTGGGCTACCATCTCTGCAATATCCCTTTTCATGCCATTCCACCAATAGATTTGTCGAAGGTCCTGATACATTTTTGTTTCTCCAGGGTAGGTTGAATACCTAGAATAATGGGCCTTAGAAAGAACCCTAGCACGGAGTCCTCCGATATCTAGCACACATAAGCGGCCTTGGTACCTAAGGACTCCTTCTCTGGTCAGCTCAAATGAAGGATGTTGTTGTTGTGAAATGCTCTCCCTCAGTGTCCTAAGCTCAGAATCCTCGCGCTATCGCTCTTTTACTTCATTAACAATGGAAGATTCTGCTTTATTTTGAACAATTACACCTCCATCCTCTATATCTACCAATCGCACCTGCAAACTAGCTAGATGGCACAGGTCTTTTGTCATTTCAACCTTATCAGCCTCAACATGGCTTAGACTTCCCATGGACTTTCGGCTAAGTGCATCAGCAACAACATTAGCTTTACCAGGATGGTACAAAATGTCCACATCATAATCTTTTAGTAATTCTAGCCACCTCCTTCTGATTTGTCGTAGGTTCAACTCCATCTACTTAAATAAATATTGAAGGCTCTGGTGGTCGGTAAAAATATCAACATGAACCGTATAGATAATGTCGCCAAATCTTTAGGGCAAATACAACCGTAGCGAGCTCAAGATCATGGGTGGGATAATTTTGTTCTTTCTTTCGCAACTGTCTAGAAGCATATGCAATAACTCTACTATGCTGCATAAGAACACAACCTAGGCCAATTCTCGAGGCATCACAATATGCAACGTAGCCTTCAGTTCCATTCGGAAGAGCTAAGATAGGTGCGGTGGTAAGCCTTTTCTTTAACTCTTGAAAAGTCTGCTCACATGCTTCAGTCCATTGAAACTTAGCTGCTTTATGTGTCAATCTCATAAATGGTGCAAAGATAGAGGAGAATCTCTCAACAAACCTCCTATAATATCCTACCAAGCCTAAAAAGCTACGGACCTCAATCAGATTCAATGGCCTCGGTCAGGCCATTACTGCTTCAATCTTTTGGCCATCGACCTTGATACCATCACCTATAATAACGTGGCCAAGAAAAGCTACAGAAGTTAACCAAAATTCACATTTAGAGAATTTAGCATATAACCTATTGTCTTGGAGAGTCTGTAATATGGTTCGCAAGTGATTTGCATACTCAGCTTCTGACCGTGAATATATCAAGATGTCGTCAATAAACACGATCACAAATTCATCCAATAATGGTTTAAACACTCGATTCATCAGGTCCATAAAAGCTGCTAGGGCATTTGTAAGCCCAAAAGACATGACAAGGAACTCAAAATGTCCATACCTCGTCCTAAATGTTGTCTTTGGAATATCAACATCCCTAACTTGCAACTGGTGGTACCCAGATCTCAAGTCAATTTTTGAAAAAGATTTGGCACCCTGCAACTGGTCGAATAAGTCATCAATCCGCGGAAGAGGATACTTATTCTTGATAGTGACTTTATTTAGTTGTTTGTAATAAATACACTTCCATAAGGAGTCATCTTTCTTTCGAACAAAGAGCACTGGAGCACCCCATGGAGATGTACTTGGCCTAATAAAGCCTTTATCAAGTAAGTCCTTCAGTTATTCCTTCAATTCCCTTAGCTGTGCAGGAGCCATTCTATAGGAAGGAATGGATATAGATTGCGTGTTCGGGAGCAAATCTATAGCAAAATCAATTTCCCTTTCGGGGGGAATTCCTGGAAGCTCATTAGGGAATACCATTGGGAATTCATTCACAATAGGGTCTGACTGAAGGGTCATCAACTACTTATTAATATCCCTAGTATGAATTAAATGGTATATACAACCTTTAGCGATCAGCTTCCGAGCCCTAAGGTATGAAATAAACTTACCTTTGGGCGAGCCAACATTGCCTTTCCACTCAATGACCGGTTCACCTGGAAAATGGAAGTGGACTAGCTTTGCTCGACAATCAATATTAGCATAACAAGCTGCCAACCAATCCATACCCATAACAACATCAAAATCTAGCATAATCAATTCGATTAAATCAGCAGAGGTTGGACGCTCATTAATTAACACTGTACAACATCGATAGACATGACTAGCTACAATTGAGTCACCAATTGGCATAGATACCCTAACTGACTCCGGCAATAATTTAGGTCTCATATCAAGCTTATCAGCAATTAATGGAGTAATATATGAAAATGTAGAGCCAGGATCTATCAGTGCATAAACAGCATGAGAATGTACCATCAATATACCTATGATCACATCTTGAGATGCCTCTGAATCCGGTCGGCCTGTGAGTGCACAAAAGCAATTTTGTCCACTAGTAGAACCTGAACTGTCTCCTCTACCTCTCCCCCTACCATGACCCTGAGTAAGCTATGGATCTGGTCGGGGAGCACGTACTGGGGATGAAGAGGCTGCAGCGGATCTTGAAAGGTAAGTTGTTGTACCTCTACCTAACCCTGGGCACTGGCTAATATAATGTCCTGTCTGTCCACAATGGTAACATGCACCTGAACCCTTTTTACACTGCCCATTATGAAGCTTACCGCATTTTGCACATAGAGGAGTAGGTTGTCTCATTGGTGAAAAGCGTTCCTATCGATGGCTCTCAGGCTGGCGTGAACTCTGCCTCGGACTTGACTGAATATAAAGATCAAATCCTTAGTAATGTATCTGTGGCGGGGAACTACCCACTGACAAAGGTGGATATCGGTGAAAAGGAGTCCTAAAATCACCCTATGGCTCCCTATAAGACCCTATAGTATGAGCCCTCTTATTCTTCTCCCGATCTCTATGGGTATCCCGAATCCGACGAGAAAAGATCCTCTGTAATCTGAGCAAAAGCCTGAATACGGGAAACATCTACACCATCCTGTAAAGAGGCTATCTTGTAGTCTCTGATCAAATGATCCCCCGAACCATCCACATAACGATGAACTCTGGCACTCATGGTACGTACAATATCTAGTGCATACCTAGCCAAAGAATTAAACCTATGGCTATACTCTCTTACACTCATATCCCCCAGCCTCAAACTGATAAACTGGTCAAGACGAGCCTCTCGCACCTCCCATGGTAAGTAATGGGCTAAAAATGCCTCAGAGAAGTCCTCCCACTATACTGGCGGAGCACTAGGCCCTTTGGATCTCGCCCACGCTTCGTACCACAAGATGTCGACAACACGTAATCGAAAAGAAGCCAACTTCATGGCCTCGGTTATAGAGGCATACATCACCCTCGATACTCTATATATATATATAGTCTATAAAGTCCTGTGGATCCTCAGTGGGGCTTGACCCTGTGAATACTGAAGGGGCCAAGTGAAGAAACTCTCGCACCTTTGAGCTTTCTGTTTCATCCCTTATGATGTTTGCTCTCGCCTCCATTTGTCTCTCATGAATAGAAACCATCCTAGTTAGTAGTTGAACCGCCTCTCTCATACCGTGCTCCCTAGTCTCTGGTAGGATTAGGGGTACTGGACCTCCTTGGCCCTCAACAAGTGCTGGTGAATCTGGTACCAACTGGAGGCTCTCTGCGTGCCTCAACAAGGAGTGTATCTGCCTAACCCGGTAAAGAACAACTGGTACCTTCTCTCGGATCCATATCTACCCTACGTTGTGTCATCCCCTGAATATAGACAGCCTGACAAATAAAACAAACCACAAAGCACGATTAAGATTTCATATGTCCCTATAACTTTGCTCTATAGCACGATCTATTAAGTGAAAGAAAGGTAACCAATCCTAAATGCCTCATAGCCTCCTGATTATAAGTGTGGTGCATAACACACCCATAAGCAAGACTCTACTCGATACGGCATTGTGGACTCCCAAGGACACGACCTGCTCTGATACCATGTTTGTCACACCCCAAAATGACGGGAGGCCCGACAAGCACCCGATACGCTTATTGGCCGGGTAAGCCACTAAACATGCTAGTTAACTAAACTTTGGACCAGAAGAAAATTAGGTAGCATAATGTTTAGAAACTAAGCCAGAACCATTTAGGTCATGACCTGGTCAACAGCAAATTATGTACATTAAGATAAGTAAACCAAAATAATAAAGTAATAGCTAGCCGGCAAGGCTGCCATAACAGAGGTACAGACACAAACTATATATACATGCCAATCTTATGACCGGAGACTGAAAGGCACAAAAGGACCAACCAATAATAACATGTCCACAATAGCCTATTAGAGAACTACTAATACTATCAGGACAGGGCCCCGACTATACCCAACTGTACAACAAAAAGCAAACATCCTGTGAAAGCTCCAAGAAGAGGTGGAGCTTACCAACTCACAGCTGACCTAGGCTCCTAGTGGAGGGGTCAATCAGAGTCCCTATCTGAACCTGCACACACAAAATAAAATGCAGCGTCCCCAGGCAAAGGGACGTCCATACGAATAAACATGTACTGGTATGTAAGGCAGGAAGTAAAATCATAGATAACCGTAGTAAAAAGGTTAATAGAAATACGACATGTAACCAAATCTCAAGTAGCCTTAGTGGCCAATAAGCAAACTCCTAGTGATCAAATATGCATAGTGTGCTCGAGTATCGCATGTCGTGAATATATATATATAGATGCAAATGCATGACATACCCAACCAAATGCTAGCACTGGTGGTCCTTTCCGATAGCTAACGGGCATCATATCTACCAACCTGTGCCCATCTGTACCATATACATATATATATTTAGGCAAATAGGCCCCATACCTTCGATTATAGCTCGAAGTCCATGCATAACGTGCAATGTATGATAGGAATGTCGAATGCACATAGTAAGCCATAACAAGAACTTAGCCAATCTTGGCTCATTGGTACACTTATTCTCATAGCATCATAATCATTGCCATTTAGCCAATCTTGGCTCATTGGTACACTTATTCTCATTGCATCATAATCGTTGTCATAGCATATACATATGGCTCGTGGAACCATACATGCCCTTTTTAACAAGTTTGGGAACTTAACCCAACATTTAGAGTGAAGCCTTAACTTTGAAAATGTTCATAAAGGTGATTTACATAATGATTATATTTGGTCACATGTCAATTAGTAAAAGAATGTATTTAAACAGGATCAAGTGCTCTAGTAGTTTAGACCGGAGCATTTCACTTAGGAATATTGAAAACCAACGCGTTACTTGTTAAATTCTTCAATTATATTTTTGTATGGAATAAGGACTGACTCTGAATACTACATTCCCTTTGCATTTTATATTTATTTTAATAGCACTACACCAAGAAGAGAAACACCTCGAACATATGAATAGGTAGCTGGGAAACCGACAAAATGATATATAGAAATTGAATGTCCAGTTTAAGCGAATGAATGGAATTTCAACCTAATACCATCGTGAATATAATTCAGCTGCAATCCCAATGCCTTTCACAGAAGGTCTTTCTAGCAACAGAATAGTAAGATACCACATTTGATGTTTTGGGAAACTTCCCGGATTTCGTGCTAAAAGGAGGGACGGAGCTTAGCCTTAATATACCTCTCCAACGAACGTCTAATTGCCAAAAGTTTCTTCACGAAAGTTGTTCCTTACGTCCTAAGCTTCGCAACGACTATATATACGCAGCTTAAAGACACCTATAAACAGCAAAAAAATTCAGCATTAATGACCAGATTCGGCAAGGAGCATTTACGCGAGCTCCAAAACTTCGTAAAAATGACCGTAAAAGAGCTCCAAAATTAATACCTAAACACACCAGCTGCAAAACAACAATACCAGCAAGAACACCACTTTTTTTACAGTCCAAAAACAGCTCCAAACACAGCTAATACGAGGAAAAAATAATTGCAAAGCGTAAGGCATGCATTTCTAGGCACGGGGATGAATTTTAACGATAAAAATGCGAAAAACTTACCTAAATCACTTAGAGAACCCTTGGGAGCTTTATCTTCAGTTTCACACTGGCTTGGGACGAAAATAGCTTATTTTTGAGCTTTTAAAATGTCAAAATAGCCGACATTATGTTGGGTCAACCCGACCCATGACCCGGGTTTCAGCTCGGGCAGTCTCAGTAAAACGGTCATAACTCTTTATTCTGAGGTCGGTTTGATGTGCGATTTTGTGTGTTACAAACTAGACTCATAGATCTTCAATTTGATAGGTCATGGACCTTCTAACTCCTTATAGTTTGGGAGATATGAGCTGATACATTTGATCCAAATTTAAGAAGGATTTCATAAAAAAACTTACGGTAACTTTGGGCAACCTTTATCTTGCAACTTTCTTGATTCCAAAACTTAATGTATGACCTTTTTGCTATTAAAATAGCTTAAAGAAATCCATTATTAGCAAATTATAAATTTTTAGTCTCATCCGAAAAGTAAAACCTAATTTAAACCTTCCGAAAAATGGCAAGGTGCCACTCGGGTCATTTCTTTAATCCCGAATGTGCATTTAAGGTATTCCTTTGGCTTAAAACTTAAGGTCCTTGACATTACCACTTATTGGCAGCCTTATTATCCTTAGGTTCTATCCAAAGTCATATATGTCTTATATGACACGCCACCTTATATATATATATATATGGAAGACGAGGAACACGGGGTTTCACACTCGTGGACTGGAGTGCACAATTCTTCTACTTACTGGAATTCTCCACGAGATGGAATAAAGGTCGTAAAGTGATTTATGGACTGTAGACCCAGTCGTTGAGACCCAACTTGATGCTTTTCTCAGCCAAACCGGATGACTTAGTCTTATACATGCATACTCTTCATAAAATGCACTGTTACCCTATATGCAACTAGCCCAATGTCCATAATTACAATCAAATCAAAAGAAATAAACTACTTATGAGTCCAAAAATTGAAAGTAAACTTATAACTATGCTATTACATCAAAAACCTTGGGTTGCCTCCCAAGTAGCGCCTGATTTATTTGTTGTGGCACGACTTGAACACATTGGTTACTCAAACTTCGCCAATTGCCCAAACTTCACTCTTCAACTCATTAGGATACTTCATGGATTGGCGGATATTGAAGACAAATTCTTTGTCATTCAATCTAAACCTGAGTTGACCAACTTCCATATCCACTAGGACTCGTCCAGTGGCTAGGAATGGTCTCCCCAAGATGATTGGGACATCAAAGTCGACTTCGCAATCTAAGATTACGAAGTCTTCAGGAAATATGAACTTCTCAACTTTTACCAACACATCATATAGTATCCCCACAGGCTTCTTCATAGTGCAATCCACCATCAGCAACTGCATATTAGTAGGAGTAGGGGCCCCCAATCCAAGCTACTTGAAGACTACAAGGGGCATTAGATTGATACTGGCACCTAAATCACATAGTGCCCTTGGGAACTCCACATCTCCAATGGTGCAGGGTATCATGAAAGCACCTGGATCTTCTCTTTTATGAACCAAGGACTTTGTAGTGACAACAGTGCAGTGCTGAAGCTCTTGAAAAAGCTCCCGACTCATAGTGCAATTCTTGATGACCAAGTCCTTCATGTATTTCGCATAGCCTTACATCTTCTCCAATCGATACCACATTGTCATGTCCTTAGCCTTTTACACACGTATAGCACTCAACAATTTGCTCATGTTCTTACTCTTCAAGCTCGCGATCTTACTATGCCTAGTCAACTTAGACTTTAGGAATCACCAAGAGAATGGTAAAGAGAACACAAGAGAATTGATTAGAAAAATGTTTTGTAGAGAATTTCAATTACTTTTTTAATAAATGATTTTACAAATGGATTCCCCTCAAATACTACTTATGTAGAAACTAATATGTAAATAATAATCGTAACAAACCCCTACATATTTACAAATAAATCTCCTCTCAAGAATACTCTACAATCCTAGAATATTTTAAAATTTTTCAAGATAAATCTAAAATGTTCTCGGATATACTATGGAAAATTCCCACATTACTCTAGAGTATTTAACTAAGGCTAGTCTTTATTCCTACGAAAGCTTCCACAGACAACTTTATGCCATGTGGCACCTCTGCAGCATGAAGATATGGCAGGTCATCATAGAATCCTACATCATTTCTGGTTATTCATATACAGGTTGAGGTCCCTGCCAATCTTGACTCCATAAAGGTAACATTGTTTTTTTGATAAAAGAAAAATTTCTAACACGTATATCTTGTGAGACTCAAATTTGTTTCCAATTCTCCAGATTGTTTCTTTAAATACACATCAAATGGAAATGCCAGCCAAAAACTTATAAATTGGATTTGGCATTAGCCTCACTGAAAGGAAGTAGAGAGTATGAAAACAGAAGATTTAAATGACTCGAATGTCCAACCAGCTACAAATGCAAAATAAAGACATAGGAAACATACAATAAATTTTGCAGAAATCTCCCATAAAAGATGAGACTTCCTCGGCAAAATTAGACCTAATTATAAGGCAAAACTGTATCATCTTTCAACTCGCCAACGAGTCGATGCAGCTTCATAAGTTTACGTGCAGATCCACCATCTCACTTCTTCCCACCCCCAGAAACATTGAACTTGAAAAATATAATATCACCATCTTGGACCACATAGGTCTTACCCTCCTGCTTATACTTCCCAGCGGCCTGCAGAACAGCAGATTCACCTTAGATAATTTTCAGAGGTCATCTATAAAGAAAACTCCAGCATTGTGAGCAATCCAGGCCACGTATAGGAAAAATTATGTCACATTGTAACCTATACTAATTTTGGCTTAAGAATAATTAGAGGATTTAACACATGAACTGTCAATAGTAATTACAATATTGTACTATCTTAGTCATTTCATGCATTACTTATGCAGTTGATTTCCTAGCATATAGCATTTCGCATCACTGAGATATGTTCTTATTTTATGGAGTCCATCACGAAGTATCTCTTCATCAGAAGCAACATTAGCATTTAAGAAACCAAAGAAGACTTATGAATCTTGTTGGTCTTATAGTAAAGATGTGTCAAATGTATGTACTAAAATTACCTTTAATCCTGTGGTCTTAAACATGCTACGTGGAAAGTTGGAATTCAAAAGTTACTAAAAAGAAAAGACAATCTTTTTTAAAGGGGATTAGAAAGGAAAGTAGGACAAACAAATTGAAATAGAGGGAGTACATATAAAGTGTAAGCTTAGATAAGAATTTGCAGTAGAACAAAGAAAGATATGGTAGGGTGACATATCCTATTCGCCTAACAATAAAAAGTTACCTTGGCACAGAAAGGTAAAGAGTGGAGACACATGTCGGTCTGATATAATATATACTTGGAGGCACAACCACATATGAAGAAAACAGAATATATAGATATAACCAGACTTATTATTTGTTTATGGTTTGAAACTTTCTCTATATTTTGTTCTATGGAGAAATTTTATTAGAATTTTGCTTAAGCTTCTCTTTGTTTTTTGATAACAACATGTGCTGAATACATTATATGTACACACATATACATATATATATATATATATAGACACACACACATACATATGAAAAAAAAAATACATAGATATAAGCTGTACGGGTGCCAGAGTTGAGTGTAACAAACTTCTTTTCGAAATTTGCTTGAACCATATTTTTTTTCCCAAAAACAAGCTGCGCAGAAATCAAGCACATACTATTTTTTCTAGTATAGTGATAATGCAATTTGATTCATGAAGCAATACGTATCATTAAATTGCCAATGATAACTTAATAAAAGTACCTTTACAGCCACCTCATAACTTAATACGAGTTAATAAGAGTACCTTTACAGCCGCCTCACTACCAAGTTCCTTTAGATCATCAAATTTCATCACCTGAAAATACCAATACACAAATCATCACTTGCACACGCTAGTATTGGTGTCTGGAGAAAAGACAAATGACAGCTAAAAATAAAAGCAGTCATTAATGAAAAGGATTTCACTTTTTGAAATGAGAATCATATGGTCAAGCAGAATAAGATACTTTAAGCTTTAGCTTCCAATTCATAAAATTTCACCTCTTGGGGAAACTCCAAATCTCAAAAATCTACATGAGTTATTAAAAATTCAAAGGTTCAGCTGAAGACATAGATCATCTCCTTTTGCATTGCGAAGTTGCTAATCTGTCATGGTGGGTGACCATCAATTTGTTTGGGACGCAATGAGTGATGCTGGGACATTAAAGGAGGCTTTGCAAAGATGACTAAGAGAAGGGGAATGAGAAGTCCAAGGGCATGCAGTGTTAGCAATCATGTGGGTTATTTGGAAAGAGAGAAATAGGAGGGGCTTTGAAGATTATGTAAAATTGAAATGTAGCTTTTTGTTTCTAGCTTCCATTAGGTGTATTCATGAGGCCCCTATTTATATAGAGGATTGGATCTCTTTAGTTGAGAATCGTATTTGGGTATAGTTTCTCTTCAAAAGGCTCGTCTACAGGGTTTTCCCCAATTGTAGATAAAATTATTTACCTTATCAATGAAAAAAACTAAAAATTCAAGAATTAAACTTCTTTACAACAAAGAAATGGCTTCCTTGAATTTATGGGTGTAAAACCACCACCCATACTGGCGATTCAATTAAAATAACAAACTGAGTTTTTGGAACTAACTTTAAGAATCCTGAACATGAGTAGGCAAAAGGAAAAAGAAAGCACAAAATGACCTCAGCACAGATGAACCCTCTCTCAAAATCTGTATGAATTGTTCCAGCGGCTTGAGGAGCCTTCATGAGCCTGCGGATTTGCCAGCATTTAACCTGTATTTTAAGAGAAAAACAGCTATGAGGCCTTGTAACCATCAATAATGGTGACCTAAATTTGCTGTTTTAGGGGATGGGGTGATTTTTAGGGGGAGGAAAAGTGAAGACCAGCTATAACAAGCAGAAGGGCATTCCCCTGTTTTTGCTTTTTTCCTTCCAAAATTCCCATATAACATGATAAAGTTGTAGAACTGAATCTCTACAACAGATGATAGTATTATATAATTCTTGCGAACCAGGTCAGTGCATTAAAACTAGCATAAACATGAAAATCATGGGCAGAAAGGATTATTCCCTCCAGCAAATCCATATGACACTCATTCCATTTTGGAACATCTCAAAATGTTGGGCATCATGCCAGATCTCTAAAATTTCACTACTTTCCAGAATTCAAATCATTACGCAATTCAACCTTTTAAACTTTCATGTGATGTTTTCCTATCAAACTAAAATTTCAGCCATGACTTTAACATGTGTTCCACTATCACTACCATAATATACAAGTCAAATAACAACTACAACAAGAAAATATCCAGTGAGATCCCACTACTTCGTAACATCTTATACTTCATGTCCAGTCACATGGCATCGTATAAATTAGAATGGGGGAATAAATTATCTATGTAACACCAAACTCAACACCAAATAAGAAAAGAATGGGACATAACGAAAGAGGAAGAATTTGAAATACCTCATCTGGCCCTGCTGTGAAGAAATAAATAAGATTAATGGCTGAAAATCCGGTCTTTATGATTTTTGGGAGGCAACTGTAGCATGATAAATCAAGATCAGCAGGATGAAGTGACAAAAATGATGCTTTCCATATTAAAAATAGACCTAAATTTCACAGGAAAGTATGATGTACTTCTCTGAAGATTAATTAAGCTTAACAAATGAAATGGTATCAATTGCCCTAATCAATAAAAATAGTTACCAGATTGGCCCCAAAAAAAAGCCACCGTAAAAGTAGCTTAAACTGCAGAACCAAGTATTCTCTTCTTGTAGGTTTTACCCATCAATGTAGTCCAATGCCATAATAATTTACATATAGCACCATTCATCAGACATACTTCCAACCCAAGAAATTAAGGTACTACTTATCACTACAGCTGCCGATTAGATTATTTGATCTAATCGAGACCAACATTTGGAATGCTACATCCAACCATGTTTATAATTTATATACAACCACCACCACCCAGTTGAATCCCACGGGGGGGGGGGGGGGGGGGGGGGGGGGTATAAATGTACGCAGACCCTACCACTATCTCATAGAAGTAGAGAGGTTGTTTCCTGAGAGCCCTCGTCTCAACAACCCATAGGCGGAATAAACTAGATATAACAAAAATGAAAGGAAAAGAAAGGAATAGGAAGAGCGACTACTGAAAAGCACATAATATTATGTAAATACGATAAATTTAACACACATTATACAGATAAAGACAACACCCTACACTAACCCACGGCTAGACATCAACCTAACTCTGCTAATCTATTAGCCTTCTACTCTAATTCGCGACTTCCACTCCTTCCTATCTAAGGTCATGTCCTCGGTGAGATCAAGTCTCGCCACATCCTTTCTAATCACCTCAACCCAATACTTCTTCGGTCTACCTCTACTTCTCCTGGTGCCTCCTAAGTCCAACCTCTCTCACCTCCTTACAGGAACATTGGTACCTCTTCACTACACATGTCCAAACCATCGCAATCTCGCTTCCCTCATCTTATCAGCCACCGGGGCCAACTCTAGCTTCTCCCGAATTGTCTCATTCCTAATCTTATCCCTCCTTGTGTGCCCACACATCCATCTCAACATCCTCATCTCTGCAACCTGCATCTTCTGGACATGTGCATTTTTTATTGGCCAACACTCCACCACATACAACAAAGATGGTCTAACCACCGTTCTGTAAAACTTACCCTTGAGTTTAGGTGATATCTTCTTATCACACAATACTCCAGAGGCAAGCCTCCATTTAGACCAAGTTGCCCCAATACGATGTGTGACATCATTGTCGATATTGCCACTACTCTGGATGATTGACCCCAGATACCTAAAGTTTTCCCTCTTGGGGATAGGTCGAGCGGCAAGCCTCACATCAGTGTCTACTTCATCCCTCGCAACACTGAATTTGCACTCCAAGTATTCTGTTTTGGCCCTGCTCAGTTTGAAACCTTTGGTCTCCAAGGCGTGTCTCCACGCCTCCAACCTATCATTAACTCTTGGTTCAAGTCTCATCTATCAATACTATGTCATCTGCAAAAAGCATACACCATGGAATCTCCTCCTAGATAGATCGCGCCAGCTCATCCAGAACTAGGGCAGACAGGAAAGGACTCAACACAAATCCTTGATGGAGTCCCACCTCAACAGAAAAATATTCTAAGTCTCCTCCCACTGTTCTCACCCGAGTTTTGGCTCCATCGTACATGTCCTTAACCGCCTTGATATATGCCATTGGGACACCTTTTGCCTCTAGGCACCTCTATAGGACATCCTTTGGCACTTTGTCATTGGCCCTCTCGAGATCAATGAACGCCATATGAAGGTCCTTCTTTCTTTCCCTATATTTCTCCACTAATCTCCGAACAAGGTGAATAGCTTCAGTAGTCAACCGCCCCGGCATGAATCCAAATTGGTTCTCCAAAATAGACACTACCCTTCTCACCCTCATCTCCACCACTCTCTCCCAGACCTTCATAGTGTGACTTAACAACCTGCTACCCTTGTAATTGTTACAATTTTGAATATCCCCTTTGTTCTTGTACAATGGAACCATTGTACTCCTCCATTCATCAGGCATCTTGGCAGTCTTCATAATAGCATTGAACAGTCTAGTCAACCACTCTATGCCATCCTTGACTATGTTTTTCCAAAAATCTACCGAAATCTCATCGGGTCTGACCGCCCTCCCTCTCTTCATCCTACTGATATCCCTTCTAACCTCCTCAACTCTGAACCGCCTACAATACTCGAAATCACGACAACTTTCGGAGTGGGTCAACTCCCCTAGCTCAATGATTCTATCTCCTTTTTCATTTAAGAGTTTATGAAAGTATAAACTATAAAGGAAGACAAATTTCAACATCAAAGCTTTAGGTGCCATAGGCAAGTCAAATACATGAAATGATGGCCGAGAGGATAAACTTATTCTACCCTATCACATGTTATATAATAAAATGTGGCCTTTGACAGTGTCATGCAATGCCTTAACCAATCTGAATTAGCAAGGCCTATTGTTATCTAAAACTATTAAATTGCCTAAAGGCACAATAAGGACCGACCACCCATGTTCTAAAATATCTGAATTAGCAAGGCCTATTGTTATCTAAAACTGTTTAAATTACCTAAAGGCACAATAAGGACCGACCACCCATGTTCTAAAATATAAGGCAGCTATAAGCCTCGACAACAAAGAAGGTTTTACACAAAATATACTTTGACAAGTAACATATGTTACTCAGACTTTCAAAAGGCACCAAGTCAACACTACATAATTATATAACGTTACATACCGTGACCCACCACAAACACAGGAATACCAAAAAAAAAAGCTACAAGGATCATGATGAGCCCAAGACTCATTTGGCATAAAGGCATGGCCAACAGGCATGGTGGTGTTTACCCAAGTAGATGGAGCTACAAAATGAACACACAAGCCAAGAGCCACTAAAAACCAACGCACTCATGCATGGCAGTGCCACAGTAGCACAATGCATGCAGGGTAGTGTTGCATATAAGCACGAGGGTCTTGGCATGAAGAGGGGAATTGAAGCATCGATCAGCACGATCATCTAAACAAAACAATGGCCAAAGAGATGCCAATGGAACTTCAGCAGTTGAGCACACAAGCATGCTATGCCATCGACATGGGAGCAAAAGTAAGGTTTCATTGAAAACTAGAGTATCCTAGAGGCACCCAGAACTGGGGGACGGACATTCTAGAAAACAAACCAATGTCATGTCCAATCAGACATGGCACATTCATCGACACACTCTAAGGCCTCAAGATTATTCCTGGGATCTATAAGCAGGAGCAGATCACAGCATTTTCCTATTTAATAACTTCTATGAATATACACTAGGTTGCACAAAAAAGTCGTTTTTGGATCAATCCAAAGCCCAAAAAGGTTATTAAAAGGTTAAAAGGTCCATTGAGCGCCTCAAGGCTATGTCATGATAGATCCGAACACTTGCCCCGGATCGACTTCCAGAAGTCTCAACTCCCCAATCCCCCAGGGTGAGGGGTGAACCTTCTGTCTGATTCAATCTATCTCGTGTCTGGTACTGCATGGTTCCACTCTGCAAGAACCCCGAATCATTCTCTTGAAGCTCATCCTCTTCATCATAAATGATCCGCTTGCCCCGAAATGAACTGGACCAATAGGGAAATCCCAAGTCATTGGGCCTTTCGATACAATCAAATAGAAAGCCCAATAAGATACAGAGACTTCACATTTAGAATTGCACAAAAAAGACTATTTATCTCAGAGAGGTTTGAAGAAAATTTTGGGAAAATGTCAACGACAGCTAGCTTATTTGAACCATATTTTGACTGTGCTTCCACTATATCAACTGTACTTGAACTGTTAGATAATCATAGTCGATGATAACATCATTGTACCCATCGCTATTACAGAATGGTACGTGAGATTTTCACCTCATACGGCTCCTCAGAGACATTGTGGAATAGGCTAAACCTCTCTTAATGTCTTGTTGAGTAAGAGCTAAAGTAGCTCCTAATAATACTGTTATTATTCCTATAACCGAGATCAAATACATTATGTAAGGTATAACTCTGAAAAGAGGAAGAAGCCGAGCTACAAAAAAATTCCCGCCGCTACCATAGTAGCAGCATGTATAAGAGCCGAAATAGGAATAGGCCCCTCCATGGCATCAGGTAACCATATATGAAGGGGGAATTGGGCGGATTTAGCATCCAGCTCCGTATCAAGGTCACGATCGATATCGTCACTAGCATCAAGGTTGTCACTATCATCAATATCGATCTCATCAAGAAGAAAACCTTGCTAACAATGAGGAAGTCAATCCGACAAGTGATAGCATCCTATAAACAAGTTCGAGTGTCATCCTATAACCAAGTTTGAGTGTCAAAAGTATGTAGCGTGTCTTGACTTATACTAAACAGTAGTTCACCAATACATAGTTGTTTCCCACATTCCAGAGTTCTACTTTCTGTTACCTTCATGTAGAGAATCAAACGAATGGTCACACTCATAAGTAAAGCTCAGAGAAATCTCGGCGTTGTATGTGGTGCTAATGAGTCTAGGCTTGTGACAAAGATGGACAATTTTGGGGTGATACCAAAGGTGGTTTTAGAAAATGGTTACAAGGAGGCATTACAGCTAAGATTGCCATGTCTTGTAAAGCGTACACAACTACAAAAGAGAGTCTAGAGTACTTGCGGCAAGCATGGAAAACGAGGAGGAACTTGTTGCAATGACACTAGAGCGTGAAAATAGGAACAAGGCAATTGTAGGAAGCAAAAGGAAACATCACCACCTGAAAGAATTCTTCCATATGTTGGAGACGAACATAAACCAAGGTAAGCAGAAAGATCAAAGAAGTGCCATCCACATCAACTCACTTGGCATAGTGTCGGGCTTGTTGGCACTATAAAAGCTATAAAATGTTACAACTCCAAAGAGCTCAAAATGTTTTATGTGCAAATCTTAGGATACACAATCGGTTTATCTATAGTTTTTTTATTCCAAAGTCGCACTACCATAACCAAAAAACTTCCAAAGGAATAAAGAGATGATCTCAAGAATAGACTTCTAGATGCTGGAAATTACGAAACACCTCCTTCCACTGGGAACTCTACAAAGACACAAATCTGGAACAAAAAAGTGAGACTCCAATTTAGGCAGCATACTTCCAAATAGCTTCATCTTCAAGTAAACAAATACCCAGAAGGGTATGATCCTAGAGTCGCTCTTCTCTATCATATATAACAAATTGCCAGGTAGTTAAATGTTCAAGAGTTTGACAAGGAACATCGTCATTAAGCATCCAGAAAGCTCCCATGACATAATTTCAACATATTGTAAACTAGTATTTGCAAGAAACATCCCCACCATTGACTATGATTTCCACTTGATTGATACTGCACCAAAAAGAAACTTATCAAAATCAGAGGCTCCTGGCAGAACACTATGACCCAGCCCAATGACAGGGTAAGCTTTTAGATTTTGACAGATGGGCAATGATGGTAAAATTTCAGATTGCCAGCTCCCACCCTATTTCTCAGAGTAAGGACAATCAATTTTTAAGTAAAAATCCTCATACATTATTGCTAGACTATCATTCATGCACTCTGCTTCATGAACAATATTTAAATGGAGCTTACGAGGCATGATATATTGCATTGAAGTATTCCAACACAAAACATCCCCTGCAAAGTATGTGCCTGTTGACTTAACGGATGCTCCCAGTGTTTAAGGAAGGCAGACAACACCCCAGTGCTTGAAGCACCGTGTTCTTTATTTTCACCCTTTGGACATGATATAATAATAGAGAACTGATTCACCACAGACTAGCATACCATTAATTAGCAGACAGACCGACAAAACTGTCCCAAGATATTTCTATCCATATCCAACAATCGAAATGAGAAATGGAAAAACAACCTAAATAGCATCCCCAGATGACAAGAGGCTCGTGAAAAGCTATGCAGAATCAGTGAAATCTGGGCTTTGATGCCGGGCTTCGAAAAGGAACAACATCAACTATGCTGGTTAAGGCCTTCACCCAGTTCCAGAACATGGGCAAAATACAATGAGAAGTAGGAAGAATCATTAGAGAAGGTAGTTAATGTGCTTGTCCTAGGTGACAACTTTGACTTGTTTTTCTACTAGATCTGTAAAAAATTTCTACACAACTTTTCTAGTAGAGACAACATTGCACATTTCACATAACAAAAATTTATACCCATCTATACCTAATTTTCTTTTTCTGGTTAAATAAGTTCAAAAGGATTTTGCTAATCTCTTAATGTTCTGAAGTATTAATAAGGATTTTCTTTATCATAGAGGAGCACAAAGAAAAGTATTCATGTATTGAGATTTTTCCAGAAAAGTTACAAATGAGTCTCCTAAAGTTCCTGAAGAGCATTCAGGGACTCATAGTTAGTATATATTATAAAAAAATTTACTTCAGTCCAAAAGGCTAATCGATAAAAATTTATACGCGAGCATGAGCATTGAGATCAGTTACCTTATACAACAACGACAAAAACATACCCAGTGGAATCCCACAAGTGGAGTCTGGGGAAGGTAGAATGTATGCAGACCTTACCACTACCTCGTAGAAGTAGAGAAGCGGTTTCCTGGGAACCCTCGTCTCAAAAACTCATAAGCAGAATAAGCTAGATATGACAAAAAGGAAAGGAAAGGGAACAGAAAGAGCGACTATTAACGAAAAGCACATGTCAATATGTAACACATATACGACAGATAATGACAACACATGATATAAAACACGTCTACTCCTGCTACCTTAAGATCAGTTACCTTTATGGAAAAAAATTTAAAAAAAATGTGTGCACGGGAGGTTTGTTGCATCCAAAACATCTGTTACTCCTTTCTTTCCATACTACCCAGAGAAAGCATGCTGAGATAGTGTTCCAACTACCTTTGTGAGTGTAAAATGCAATTTTTTTACGGTGGCAGAAAACTAAAGAAAAATACGAACCCCGAATGGCCCCGGCTTCAGCCTTGAGGAATTCACCCTATTCTGACGTACGCCCTCAAAAGACAGGTCATGTAAAAGATTGAAACCTCAACCCAATGCCCTCAAAAAGGAAGGTCATATAAAAGATTGACATCCCATGTGGTAAGGGAGGAAAAAAGTGAAGATGAGTTAGATATATAAACAATAAGGAAAAGCCTTTACTCTTCTAGTTTTCCCACTCTCGTGGGTGTGAGAGCGGAACTGCAATTGCTAAATAATCATCAGTTGTGAAATCTCACAAAACTCCAAAATTTCTTTAGTTCAATGCATAGAATAAAAGCATCTGATTATTAGAGACCTTTTCACTTCAAACCAACCTTTGTAACTTGTTCTCTTCACAGTATTTTGCTGCTTCATCTGGCGGCATATCAGCTAGGTTTCTCTCCACAGCAGCACTGAAAGGAATAATTGTTTCACCACCATGCTCCTGCACCCTGAAAATTAGGGAAAGCGTATTTTTTATACTAGCAAAGAGTTGACAATATTCAGAATAATAAATTAAGGCTATAATCTAAGTGAAAAATAAAAGAGATCATAATAGCACCATCATAACTCCAGGAAAAACCATTTAAGTTGTGGCATGAAGTCCATCATCAGGACAAAAACTCTTGTGAACTGCAGTGAAGTGCTAAATTTTACTCTGAATACATTCATGATCACAACATGTCATAAACAGTGAATGAAAGCTAGAGGACTGAATCTACTCCAATAAGGAAAAGATTCATGCAAACAAGAAGAAACAAATATTATAGGGTAATCATATAACCAAAGTAGTATAATTCACCAGAATGCATCAAGATCGTGAATTGCAATGACCGCATGTGGACCACAATGCAGGTTATAAAATCTAGCTTACCCTATTTATTTTCAGAAATTGAATTTTTGAATTGAAAGGCAAAGCAATTTCATCTTTAATCCTTAAAGAGTGACAAAATAAGAGTCCAAAAACTAGACTCCACAGTTCCTTAAAAATTCATGATGGAGTACATCCATGAGTGAGGAGGGATTTCTCTCCAATATCTTGCTAGCTTCAGAGTAATGATTTCAAGATTAGTAGATAGCTGAAGTATGACATCATATATTTTATTCATGAGGGAGCACATTTTTGCATGTCTGACACATTCTGTTGCCCACACATATCATTGCTGTGCAGATGACAATGTAGAGCACAAGAGTACAGAAAGAATGATGTGATGTAACCGAAGTTCGTTTTACGATCAATATCACAACCAACTTAATACTGGCAACGGAATGCTGTATATTGCAGTAAAGTGAATGCTTTTTAAAATTCAAAATAATCTCATTATCATAAACAAACAACAGTTTCTCTTCTGATCAAAAATCAAATGACACAGATCCCTACAAATTTAGCTTTTCTTTTTAAGTGTGAGAAGAGCAATATAAACATTATACGACTGTTAAGAGAGATGAATCATACCATGCATGAATCTTGGGTAGAAACTTGTTCTTTTTCCTTTGATAGTCTTTCTCATTCATGTTAACCTGCCAATAATCCGTTACATCCAATCATCAGTAGGCACAATGCAATATTCTGATTATATTGCTAATCCTAATCATGTTGCTGCCTTGCTGGAAATAGAAGAAACATCATAACATCACAAGAAACTACCCAAAAACTATGTGAACAATGTGACAAGATACAGGCAATAATCCTAGTACAGCATATATTTTACATGATTTGTTCCGTGAATAATCTCCCAACTAGTAACACATCTCTCTCTCCCCCTCCCCCCACTTCCTCTATCACACACACACAGAGACACACATTCCAAAAGGAGTTAGACAACATTTTTAAAGCTGTATAAAAATAACTTTCTTTTGATTGGTTAAACAAAATTGGATCTTTTGATTATTAACTATAACTGAACTCAGAAAGGAAAAAAAAACTGCCTTTTGTAATACCAGTTTGTGCAGTGAAATAATTTTGAATATACATTGAAAAACTACATTTTTGTCATAACATAAATTCCGACAGATATCGCACATAGACAAAATAAAGAGGATTTAAAAAAATTAAACTCACCAAGTAAACGACTGGTTTTGCAGTAAGCAGCTGGAAAGTATTCAAAAACTCAATATCTGCAGCTTTCCACTCCCCCAGACGAACATCTTTGTTTTCCTCGAGTGATGTTTTGACCTGTGAAAACAGGCAGCATCATAGTTCCATTATCTAGACCTCTTTAATCATTCAATTATCTGTGAAATGAACTAAAAAAGTGGTCAAACTTTTACACTCATTAACTGGAGAACTACGGTGAAGTAAGGTATATGAAGATTTAATGGGGGAAAAACAAGAGAAAGCACTTCAGCCTTTTCTATTCAAAATCAACTTAGACTACAAAGCAGCCAAAAAGTAGTGGTAGCCAAGTCTAACCAGTGTTTTGGATGGTGAAAGGCGACAAGGTCTGCATTGCCTCGCGGCGAGGCAACAGCAAGGCGCTCGCCTTTTTGAAGGGGCGCGCCAATTAATACCAAGAACTTAAAATATTTAATTGCATATATAAATAACAAAAATATCGCTATCAATAGCATATTAGCAAATATTTCAATTCAAAAAATAAAAATAGATTGTAGATGCTAAATCTAAAGAAAAAATAAACTACAAAACAGAGGAATGAGAAGTTGTGCACAGTGCACAGCTTACTAGCCGCAAAAGAAGAAGAAAGATGATTTACCTTTTGCTCTGAACTTTGAATAAGAGAGGCACAGTTTGTGGCTTTGTGCAAATAAATCCTAAAATTTCCTTTTAATTTTTAAATTGATGTCGGTTTAAAAAAAATTAAAAAATGGAGGAGCCGGGAGTGGGGGTAGGGTGGCACGCCTTTTCTTGCTGCGTCACCTCTTGCCTTTGCAGAATTGCCTCGCCTCTCACCAAAGGCGCTCAGGCGAGTGCCTTTCACAACACCTAGTTTAACACCACCATCCCTTTGAAACGATTATGATTCTGCCGGACATTTCCACCAGAAATGAGCATACACAAATAAAGAGAAGTATATTATGGTATCTTAATTAATATAACCTGAGATAGATAATCAATTATATGTACCGATAGCAACCTCCATTCTCATCTAAAAAGGATCGTACAAGGAGGGCACCCCATTTTTAAGAACATTGGTACCAAAACATCTAGCCAGTTTGTAAATAGAGAATGTCAATGGACTATTCAGAAACAGAAATAGTTTATACTGCCACCATTCAAGGACTTCGCCACCCAGAGATCAAGAAAGTCTAAACAGATACAGAACTGGGATACATCTAAACAGGTAATAAGGTCAAAGGAAGAAGAGCAATAGCCACAAACCCTTAGACACAGATCATGTTCAATTTTCAATTGTTTGTCATTGCTTCTCTTCATACTCTTTTCAAGATCATCTATCCTTCTCTCAATGAACTCGATGTCCTGGTTTACACAAAATATGACATATTTCATGAATCAGATTATAACAGTGAATAAGACACTTTTAGGCAACAAGGCACATTCAGTTGAAAAGATGCCAGCATTTACAAATTACCTAAGTTACTAATACCTTCTAAAGAATCAGGTTGACAGGAAATCCAGCATATAAGTACAAAAAGAACTTCCAGCAATATCCAATGCCTC
Organism: Solanum rostratum; assembly: GCA_029948455.1. NCBI lineage: Eukaryota > Viridiplantae > Streptophyta > Magnoliopsida > Solanales > Solanaceae > Solanum > Solanum rostratum. The sequence goes on from CM057056.1 coordinate 42,406,439, forward strand.
AGTAATGGACAAAACAACATATTGATAACACAGTATCACTCCATGCAGGACTCTCAATCATCTAAAATTTATGGATGGATTCTCCTTGTACATTCATAAAAATTAAACAAAGCACCAATGTGCATAAAAAAGCTTTTTGTTAATTATGCGCAGGTGTTACAGTAGAAACCTTTTTTTCCCCGACACAAGATTACTAACCATCTTCATGTGTCAGGAAATAACAAGAGCATGCTGATGAATGGCGTACGAGATTTGCAGATGAAGATTTTATCCTATGGAAGAATGTGGTCGCTGCTAAACATGGGCAGCAGAGTCACTGGTGAACAAAATGTAAAAGATCGCCTCATGGTGTAGGTACCAGGAGACACATTAGTAGCTTGTGGGAAGAATTCTCACAGAACATCAACTTTAAGATAGGAATGGGCTACATGTAAAGTTCTGGAAGGGCAAATGGCTGAACAACACCACCCTGATGAATACTTTGGACCTCCCGTTTGGAAGAAACATAAATGAATGGGAGCCAGACAACATTTTTGAAATGCTGGAAAACTCCCCTGTGAATGAAGAATGAAGAAGCCACAGATAGAATCAGATGGGAAAGCTGTGGACCATGCTCTTATACTGTTAAGGCAGGCTACAGACACCTTTGTAAGCAAAATGAAATCATAAGTCTCTTGGCCCTGGAAACTCATTTGGAATACAAAGCTGCCACAAAAGTTGTCTGCTTCTCATGGACAGCTCTCAGAGAAGCCTGTCTGCCTTTGGAAATTTCAGCTGGTAAACGGATGTTACACGTGCAGAATTCAGAATATGTTAATCACCTCTTCCTACACTGCCCCAGCTACAGACATGTGCTGGTATGAACTGGACCATACATCCAGGCATTGAGGAAGCAGTTGAGGTAGGAACAGTTGGGAAGCTGACAAAGCCGTCAAGAAAGTCCGGAAGATGATCCTCTCTTGTATTTTTTTGTTCCGTGGCAACAAAAGGAATTGCAAATGTTATGATGGAATTTCAACTCATCCCCCCCCCCAACCCACCCCAGAAGGTAACAATTTATATTATAAACCACTATTTAGGTAGTACTGGAAACCCCTTTACAAAAAAGTATGAAAATGTAATAACATAACAGCAAGCCTAGCAAGATTCTAATACTTCTAGGATTGCTTCGGCATCTACAGGGAGCTCTTTGTACACCAAAAACATAATAATAAAATACAATCTGTTTTGATCATTTGTAAGGATCTACTTCTATCCACAGAGCTTCTAGCGTTACTTCTCTCTCTCCAAATGGTCCACCCAGAATGGTCCTCCAATAAATTATGTTATTTGCCCCAATTCCTGCTGCCTCCCAACTTGAGAGAGTGTCAACAATCTTACTAAGCATTGTCCATTGAATGCCTATGAGATTGATGAAAATCTTCCACAGTCGATCAATGATTTTTGCAGTGTAAGAACAAATGTCCAACTACCTCAGTTGCTTCCCCACATAAACAATAAACAATAGTGTGTCACTAGAATGTTGTCTCTTTTCTTAGGTTCTCGTGTGCGAGTACTGCCTCCTTTGCTAGTGGCCAAGTGAAAGATGCCACCTTGAGTGGAACTCTGGCTTTCCATATTTGCCTCCAAGGCCAATTGAGGGTTAGTGGAGCCTGTTTGTGGCCTTGTAACCTGATCTCACTTTGTATCTTCCTTTACTATGCTCTGTCCACCATAGCCGATCCTCCCCTTCCTTAAACCTTGAAATGAATCTAACATTTTGAAAAGCTCAGCTAGTGTGCAGACTTCCCAATCATTTAAGTTCCTTCTGAGAGATAGATCCCATCCTTGGGGAGACCACGTTTCAGCCACTGTCCTGTCTTTAAGTAGCGTTAACTCAAAGAAGTTTGGGAAGCAGCACTCTGACAGACTACTCTTGCCAAGCCATTTGTCTTTCCAGAAACCTGTCCTGATACCATTATGTACTGTAATAGTAGTATGATTCCTTCGGAAACACCACCAGTTCCTAATTGATCTCCAAAGAGTAACATTATAGAGGTTGGTTGCTTCCTTAGTGACTCGTGAATTAATCTTTACATACTTCAATTTAGTCACCTTGCTCCACATTGAGTCTGGTTCATTAGCATATCTCCACAACCATTTTAGCTTTAGAGCCTTGCTTTGGTTCTTCAAGTTTGATGCCTAAACCTCCTTGTTTTTTTCCTGTGATAAGAGCTTTCCATTTTATTTTTTTTATTTGCACCGAATGTCCGAGTCTCTTTGAGCCCGAGGGGTGGACAAGCCCTCGGCAAGCAGTTTCCCGCAAGTGCACCACGGTTAATTCAGATTTTACCCAGTCCGATGACCCTTTCGTTTCTTGTTTCCTTGCCAAAAAAATGTTCCTTCTTAGTTTATCCAATCTCTGTACTACTCTTGCACGTATTGAGAATAACATAAGCATGTAAGTAAGAAGGGCATCCAGGACTGCATTGATCAAAGCCTCCCCCCACCCTCGTTGATAAAGTTGTGCTTTCCATATAATCAACTTCTTCTCACATTTCTCCAAGACAAAATTCCAAATTTCTTTGGACCTTGATTTTGCCCCCAGTGGCATCCCCAAGTAGACAGCAAGCAATGCTCCCACCTCACCTCCTAGCGCAGAGGCCAGAAGCTGCACATTAGAGACCAAGTTTATGGGATATAGATGGCTTTTTCCCTAGTTTATGTGAAGACCTGACCAAAAAGCGCTAGAACGACCCTGAGATTAGGGCTGGGCATTATTTGGTTCGAACCGAAAAAACCGACCGAACCGAATTTTTTTAAATTTCGTTTCGGTTAATCGGTTTATTCAGTCGGTTTCGGTTTTAAATTTTAAAATATTGATATTCCGGTTCGGTTATCGGTTTTAATTTTTTTTATTTCGGTTAACCGAAAAACCGAATTTTTTTTTATGTCCAGATAAACTTCTTCTTTGATGAAAAAATAAAAATGCTATAGTACAACCTTTGGAAGAGTGTCCTTGTATATATAAAGAGTATATAGACATCCTAAGATAATATGTCTTAGAAATATCAAAGCTACAGTGGCAAAATAGTTAATCTTTCTCGACAAGTCCGAAAAATATGAATACATACATACATATATATATGTGTGTGTGTATAGATTCTTGCCATACCTTCTTGGCTAGAAATGAGATGATATTGTGGTTAAGTTCACTGAGAATATTACAGGAGCTCCAGAGAACTCGCCTCTGCTCGACTACCTATTAGTTTTGGCGACCTACATATGTTATAACTTATAAATTATAATACATATAGTGTAGGCCCAACATGAACTAGTAATTTTTCAAGCCCAATCGGGCAACATATACTTTACTGAACGCCCAATTTCAGTTCCAAATGATATTACTTTACTTTAGTGAAAAATAAAATTCCTAAATCCTAATTGCTAACCTAGAACATATATGTCAAGGAATGAAGGAATCAAATGGTAGACTTTTGATTTATAGGTTATGGCACTTCAAATAGTAATTCAACACATGTAATTGTTCACATTTTTAAATAATGACCTCATTAATTGGTTACTAATATAGAGTAACTTATCTTATAGAGTTGTAGTAATGTTTTCTTGTATGTAATCAACTGCTTTTCATCGAAAAAAAGAGTCACAAATAATACTCAAACCGAAAAATTAAACCGAAATAAACCGAACCAAAATTGTAAAAACCGAACTGAACCGAATTTATTTCAGTTCAGTTTCGGTTTATATTTTTCTTAAATCGAAAATCGAAAAACCAAACCGAATTTCACAAACCGAACCGAACCGACCGAATGCCCAGCCCTACCTGAGATACCTTAGTTGTTCCTCATCTACTTCACAAAAAATCAAAGTATCTTCTGCATATTGGAGATGTGTTACCTCCAGAGTCCTCTCATTGTTTGTAGACACCACAAATCCTGTGATCCACCTATTTGTTTTAGCTGTCTTGATCATGTTGTTGAGTCCCTCCATGGCAAGAATAAAGAGGAATGGAGAAAGGGGATCCCCTTGTTTGATTCCTCTTTGAGCCTTCTAGAGCACCATTAATGAGAACCGAAACTCTTTACTGTTGAAATGCAGAACCAAATCCGCCTACTCCACTTTTCCCCAAATCCTATTTTCCTGAGTATATTGAGAAGGAAACCCAGTTAATATGATCATATGCTTCCTCCATGTCCAGTTTGCATAGGATGCCTAGTGTCCTTTGACCCAGTTAACACCGCATCCCCATTTTTTGAAAGCTAAAGGTTTGTTGTACCTATTTAGTTGGGGCAACCTAACCCCTTCAAATACCGTTGGCTTATATCTAGATTTTATCGTTCATTTCCTTCAACTTAGGCCATATGTTTGCTTCTTTTGGTTTGCTCCCTATCTAGATTCTAGAATGAATATTTTGTAATGGAGCTAACATTAACATTGGCTACATCTGTATCTTTGCATCTTTTTGATGCCATCTATGGAACAATTTACTTCATAAAGAAATGAGTTAAGAAAGAGGACCTATCCAAAGTGCCCCTCCCCCAAACCCCCGATTACACACACAAGAGTGTGCGGTAGTTTTCTTGCATCTGTATGCAACTGATGTTGTACCAATCACAGGTATACTTTCCTTTTCTTTCCTTCCTTTTATTTCCTATAAATATGTATGCACACTCATAGGAATTCACAATAGGAACATTGAAGATGTTTTATTGAACCGAAGATATGATTAGAAAAATTTCCAACAGTATAAGATACTCATCAATGCAGTAGTCAAGTGCAATCAACAAAATCCCCCACCCCCCACCCCCCACAATGCTATCATAGAGTACAACCAATCATTGTATTACAAAACAATGACTTAGTGTCTTCGAGGAAATAAATACATGCCCCAACAAATTCCAAAAACTCAAGGTGCATGAACCAACTTACCTTAAGCCTTAGTTCCTCACTTATAACCTCTAAATCTCTCACAGGATCAACAATGTCATCCACATGGATGATATCTGGATCTTCAAATGCACCTGACAAACAGGATATATATATGTACGATGGCATTCAACAGTTGTTAGAGAATATAAGATACAACTAGAAATAATAACTCAGATCATATGGACCACCACATTGGTAAGAGTATACTAAAGAACCAGAAAAGAATAGCTCAATAGGTGGAAAGATAAAATGGAGAGTGAATTATATTACGTAAAACATGGAAAATGCCATCAACTGCACGAATGTGGGATAAGAAACTGTTCCCCAATCCTTGTCCTGCATGAGCACCTCGAACCAGTCCAGCTATGTCATGAATTTCCAAAAAGGCAGCCACCTATATATCGTCAAACATTCAAAAAAATGAACTATAAATAATATTTTTCAAAAGACAAATTAGGAATCACAAAAAGAAGCTATGCCAGAGGCAAATCAAATCAAATCAATTTGCATCACAAACCTCACTCTTGGGCTTGTAGAGTTGGCAGAGCCATTCAAAACGCTCATCAGGAACATGCACTCGAGCTTCATTAGGCTCGATAGTACAAAAAGGAAAGTTTTCTGCCGGAATGGATAACTTTGTCAGTGTATTGAAGAGGGTAGACTTCCCCACATTCGGTAGTCCTACCTGAAAGAGTATAAACAAGATCAACATCAAACTTCTATACATATATCCGTATATTTTCTACTTTTTTAAAAAAAACAGAAGAATTTAATGGATGGATTCTAAAGATAAACATGAAATTTTGGTTGAACTGAACCAGCAGTCACATGCAAAGTAAACCACTCTTTAGTCCCATTTCCTCATCAAAAGTTGTAAATCTCAAATGGTACTAAAGTAAATAAGCTACTGAAAATTCGAAATATGGGTTTAGAAATGTAATAGCTCAGTCGATAACAGGAATTTGTATTCCAGCTGAAAAATCCCAACTATAAAAAGGGAGATCAGACCTATATGTATGAAAATAAGAAAATGAAGAGAAAACTTACAATTCCAATTTTCAAGTGGGATGAGAAACGGCCGAGAATGGGCCTTTCCGCAGGAACTTCTTTACCTTTTGCTGCTTTAGGAGGCATAACTGAGAAATGAGAAGTGGACAGGAACTTCAAGGAGTGAAGAAAAAGTTTAGGGTTTTGGATTTTGTGTTCTTTACAGTATCAACAGAGGAGAGGAGGGGGACAGAAGGAAAGAAAAAAGATTTATACGGAGCAACTAGCCAAAACAAAGTGCTGTTGCTTCATGGAGACGCGAACGAATCACAATCCCGGGCTCATAACCCAATTTCCATTGGGCTTTCACTTGATTAGGTCTTTTGACTCTTTGAAATTGTATACTTCACCTAAATCAAATCATTTTTTCTACCTCTATTTCAATTTACAGAAATCCCTTACAGAATATGGCAATTTGAATATATTAATTTTGTAATCTGAATATATTTATTCAATTTCGAATACAACAATTAAAATTTTTAAGTATTAACATATGACATTTAAAGCATGATACATTGAACATAGAAATAATTTAAAAATCAGAATTAATATATCCGGATTACATAATTAATGTATCCGGATGAAAAGAAGGAATTTTGAAATTTTTTAGAATGTGCGGCAATAATGGAAAATATGATAAATAAAGGAGTGTAATTAGCTAATTATTCCTTTGAAAAATATGCAAAACTAAGTTTGTGCCCCTTTAAAGCAAATAATTTACATCCATATACCTTTTTACATTTTGCACCTCATATTATTAAAAAACCCCATCCCAACAACAAAAACAACAACATACCCAGTGAAATCCCACAAGTGGGGTCTAGGGAGGGTAAGATGTACGCAGACCTTACCACTACCACATAGGTAGAGAGATTGTTTCCTGGAAACCCTCGTCACAAAAACCCATCAGCAGAATAAGCTAGATATGATAAACAGGCAAGAAAGAGAAGAACACATGATAATACGAAGGTACATGATAGTAAACATGTAAAGGCAGATAATAACATATAAAGACAGACAATTACCACTCCTTCCTATCTATCCTATTAGCCTGCTACTCTAATTCTCGACCTCCACTCCTTCCTGTCTAAGGTCATGTCCTTGGTGAGATCAAGTTTCACCATATCATATCTAATCATCTCCCCCAAATACTTCTTTGGTCTACCTCTACCCCTCCTTGTAGCTCCCAAATCTAGCCTCTCACATCTTCTAAAACCCTTCATCCCCAATATTAATATTCTGGTGTTGATGTCAGCACCTTGTATGATATATCAATAAGGTATACATATACCAACATAATATTACAAAGAATTAAGCTCAGTCCTAGAAGATACCAATATGGTATCAATATATCGATACTCTTAATTATTTTATTTATTAAAAAAAGAGTTCAAAATTATATGATACCGATAGGATATCAATATACTGACAGAGTATCACAAAAATATATTTTCTACTAATTTAGAGTTTACTAAATGATTTTGTAACTTTAATAATTTTCTAGTCATATACGATACCGATACGGTATAAATATACCGATGGAGTATCACAACGAATATATATGATACCGATACGGTATAAATATACCGATGGAGTATCACAACAAATATATATGTTTTTTACTAATTTGGAGTTTAACAATTTTTTCTTTATTTCTTAAAAAAAAAACATGATCCTATATGGTATCATTTGGGTATCAATATACCGTCAGAGTATCATTGAGGATTGAATTCATTCTATATGATACCAGTATGGAATATATATACTGCCGGAGTATATTTATAATATTTATGCTAACGTCAACATGATGTTAGGGCAAAATAAAAGGGTAAGTGGGGTAAGAAGGTAAATACTTTGGGTCATGTGTGCTTAAAGTAAGTAGTTTGGATTGGGTCTATCAAAGATAAATAATTTCAAAATGGTTCTATTTTGTGTAATTTTTCCCTAGAAATTATATATTTCTAAATGTTGTCATCTTAATTTTGTACAAAGTCTAATGGAAATACTTATCTTTTCACTTTGAATTAATTTAGAATGTATATTTGTTTTTCTATATCTTAAATATTTTTAAAATAATTCTTCATGCTCAATTGCCTCTAAAAAAATTCTTTATTTTACTTTTATTTAGGACTAATTTCAAATATATACAATAAACTAATTATTTTCAAACAAATATATCCTTGTTGAATTTAGTCAAAAAGCATAGGAAATATACAGTGACTAGATAATGTAACTTGCAAAAAGTCATAGAAACGTATACACTGATACAAATTACTTATACATGAGTTATACACTAAATTTACATTATAATACACTCAAAAACTAAATATAGCTTGACCGTATATAAAATATACATTGACTAGACATTCCTATACAATGAATGACTATTTCTTTTAGTAATTTCTTTGGTCGAATGGCCATCTATTGTAATTATATTTTATTTATTATTTTTTCTCTTTGCTTCAATTTATTTAATCTTTTTTATTTTTTTTCTTTTCATTCTTTTCTTTTTTATTTATTGATTTTTTCTCTCTTTTTTCATTTTTTTTCTTACTGTTTTTTTCATTTCTCTCTCTAACTATATTCTTTTTTTCCCCTTACTGTCTTTGTCATTTCTCTCTCTAACTCTCTCTCGTTCTTCGTCACATGTGTTGCACGTGTATGCCTAGTTGAGAAAATATATAATTGTGAGAAAAATATCATTATTATTAGGAAAAATTACGTGAATAAGCAAACATATAACCTTAAATAACAAAACTCAACTACATTTTTATATTATTACTTTTATGATAAATATTTATATATTTTTTGCTATAAAAATTGTGGACCCTACTGCCTACATGTACAAAACCCTGCAAAACTTCCTTCCCAGTTTCTCTCTCCCTTATACACACAAAGCCGCCCTTTCCTTAACTGTTCCCCATTTTTCTCCATTGCTCACCCCCCTAAAATCTCTCAAAGGATTCTAAAAATCAGTTAACAAAGGTAAGTGTTTTTTTTTCGAAATTCCTACAATAATTCACAAGTTTTAATTTTTTGGCGGGTTTTAATTTTTTCAGAGAGAGTTCAAAATTTTCCCCCATTTTGTATAAATTTCTTGCTACATTGCAGTCGTCGGTACTAAATTAAGGTATTTCCTTAGCTTATGCATTCTTACCTGTTTTCAGGTTGTAAACACATCTGCTGTTCGTCATCTATGCATGTAATGTATATTTCCCCCAATTCGTATATTTAAATTTTTTTCAAACAGAGATGTATAAGTATATATTTTTATCAATTTAAGCCCACATGTATAAGTCCTGCACATTTTATACAATTTATGATATGTATTTTTCTGATTTAAGCCGCATATGTATAAGTTCCAACACAATTTATACATTTTCTAATTTAAGCCCATATGTATAAGCCCCACATGTATAAGTTCCTGCACATTTTATACAATTTTTAATATGTATTTTTCTGATTTAAGCCCCATATGTATAAGTTCCAGCAAATTTTATATGATATCTGGGCAAGAATAAAATTCTTTTGTATAAGTGTACACTAATCTGTTTGCAATAAAAATACACAATTCCATGCATGTATATATACTTTCCCCAAAATTTTCAATGTTTCAGATACTTTTTTATACACAAGCAAAAAAACTATTTTTTCCATCGATGGAACCTTTTTCTGTTTTGGACAAAAGAGTCATATTAGAAAAGAAAATCTATTTTTTATTGACAATGGAACCCTTTTTTATTTTTGGAACGAAGACTTCAATTAGGAAAAAGAATTCTAATTGTTATTGACTTCCTTTATTTATGGAACCGTTTCCATAATTAATAGCTGAAAAGTCTCAACTTTAATGAACAGAGTGTTGAATTTTTTGTTTTATACATTACAAAAAAAGGGCTTTATACATTTCCTTTTGCCATGACCAAAGTTAAAAAACGTAATTTTAGAAACATTAGCTATTTTAGCCCATTATGTTTCACAAATTTACTATTTATGAAAATTCCTCTTATTATTAAAGTACAGTTTTAACAAATAATTACAAAAACATATAAAATATAAATTTTTTAAAATGACTAATGTTTGGTTGTATATAGTTAGGAACCAAAATATTTTTAATAGAAACAATGGCATACATTTCATAAATATGCATATAAGATAAAAGTTTAATTATCATTTCTTCTCCCAAAACAAACTCCAATCATATATATGTGATGTCTAATAATTTGAAAGTGAACAACTAAGAAAGTAATAACTTTAAGGTTGAGAACAATTTTCTCTTGAGACGTATGTTATATGTTGTTTTTCATATCAGCATGAAATCGCAAGTATAGCTAATTAAACTTGAAGTTTCACAATGGAATGAGTTAAACTGATCGGAAGTGTATGTGAACAAACTGTGAATGTCATCCTCATAAGATATTTTACATCAAATCCTTCTCGTAATAAAATTTTAAATTAGACTGAAATTGTTAAAGTATGATCGTATGTAAAAAATAATACGTTCAACATAAAGAAACAACAAATCCTATTTAATCATCATAGCTTAATAGTATTTATTTTTCTTCAACTGTGTATAAAATAGTTATAAAATTTCACTACATGCTCTAAGGTTGTGTGAAAGTTGATATATGTTAAATGTTTGTAAAAGTGTAAAGTCAAATTTATTAACAAAATTGTTGGTAGAATAGTCAGATATTCATAGATTAAATAGAAAGCTAGCACATATTTTCTTCTTTTTAATAGATAAAAGAATAGAAGATTTGAATATGCAAAAAGATCTAAAACGAATAGTGTATTAAAATTATCAAGCATACTTACATACACAGGGAATTCAAATTGACAAAATACAAATATAAGATGTTGAACACTAAATATTTTTCATTCTCATAAATAGTTGACCCTGGTGAATTCGAAATTTTCAGTGAATCTGCAATACAAAAATTGAAGTAATTTAAAACTCTTAGATGACCAACAATAAAAAAACACTCTAACTATCAACGACATAACAGAAAAGTGTGAAAAGTAAGATGTCTATTTAAAGAAGGCTGTGGGAGAAGAAATAATACTGGTGAAATATCATAAACAATGATTGACGAAATGAAAAAAAACACATGCACAAAAAATTCTAGCAACCAACAAAATTATTTAATATAGAATATATAATCCCATATGTCATCAATCAAGTGCAAGTGCTTTCAATATGTGGTAGACATTATAAAGGTTGATTGGAAAAGAGAGGAGAAGAATGAAAGTACTTTGATTGTGATAATACTTGAATGACTAAAATGTATGATGCGTACAAATTGCTTGTTGGTGATAGTTGGGCTAAAGTAGCAAGAATTATGAAATTTGTAGCGAGGTGGAGAGGAGTTGTGCCTATTTTTGAAATTTATAGCATTGTAGTGTCTACTGAAAAATTGTTGGTGATTCTTGGAAATCTACAACCCTAAGGGCTGAAAAAATAATTTATATTAATTAGACTAAGATAGGAGTATTTACGTAATTTAACTTTAAAGATAATAAATTCATGATTTTAAGGTAGTATAGATATATACACACACATCGAATTACATTTGTTTCTACGGCCAAAGTCATTGTGTTTTCCATAAGTTCACTACTAGAAATTGAGAACCCGTTGCTATAGGAGATCTATTGCAACGGTTTGGACCGTTGCCAAAAGAATTTGAGACTTCTAATATAGTTTAGTAATAAAATTGTTGTCGTTGTGTTAAAATCCTTGCAATAGATGTAGCTATAGTAAGTTGTCCTAACCGTTGCCATAAAATCATACACGACAATACTTTATAAAAAATATTATGTGTCGCAATAGTTAATAATTCCTCCACAATTTTCTACTCTCATTTTTGTTGACCCGCCAAATCAATTTTTAAGTTTTATTTTTAGTTAATTTCTTAAATCTATTTTATTTTTATCTCACATACAAATACAAACAAGCAGATAAACGAAACTCATTTCTCTCACACAATAATACAAACAAGCAAACACACTGAAATCTCTTGAATATGTAGAATCTCTCCAAATCAAGCTTGTGATAAGCTTTTCTTTATTAATTGAATTTATAGAATTTCTTTCATATTTATTAATTAGTTTAATTTAAACTCATTTTTATCTTCAAGCTTAAACTCATTTCTCTCTTCAAATATCTTGTGAAATCTAAAAAATGAAGCGCTAGATATTTTCTTATGAAATCATTGAGATTTTCTTTTTTGATTGTTGAAGATTTTCTTCTTCGATCTTTGGAATTTTAGTTGAAGAAAGTATAAGTTTGAGTTTTTGAGTTTTTCTTCTTTAATCCTTTCTTTTCTCTTTAATCTTTGAGGTGTAGTTAGTGTATTTGGTATTTTTTTTTAATTGTGATTTTTTTTATATTACAGTGTTGCTACCGTTGGTCTAAAATTTTATTGGTAGATATGGTGAAATTGTTTATCCTAGACCACACTCTTGACATTGATATTGAATTTTTTATAGTTATTGTGGAGGTAAATTTTTTTATTTTTATATATATAAAAAATAAATCTAGTAACATGTTACTGCTACTGTGGGTCCAAATTTTTTATTTTCTAAAGAACATCTGGTACGTATTGATGCTACTATGGTCCTAATTTTAGTAATAAATATGACAAAATTGTTTATTCTAAAACATATTTGTCTTGATATTTAATTTGATTTCTTTTTTCCATGAGTTATTAACTCGGGACTGGACCACATTTATTTTGACATTGATATTGAATTTCTTGTTCCATGGGTTATTAAATTGATTTTGAATTCATTTTTTTTTTTGACAATTAGTTTGTGTGACTATATTCCTACATTGACGATATCTTCATTGATTTTAGTTCTTGTTTAAGCAAGATGTGAAATATTTTTCTTTCATTATCTTTGAAGAGTTGAGTTAGTGTAGAATTTCCTGTTTGTTTCTATTGTAAAAAGAGTTAGGAAATACACTCAATCTTACTGGATAGTCTTCAAAATTAGGTAGATTGAATATTTCAACTCCAATTGAGTGTAATTAATGCATATATGAAACAAACATTTATTTAACACTAGAATGTGATGTTATATTAGCCAATACTGTCAAATAAGTATCTATAAGTTTACTATACAGTAAGAAAAATATAATACCATATTCCTCAACATAAAGATAAACAATATTCTATCCCTCTATGTTGGAGAACAAGAATCCCACATTGGTGGTTAATGAGATGGGTGGACTCCTTATAAGGCTTGGGCAATCCTCCTTCCTTTGAGCTAGCTTTTGGGGTGTGAGTTAGGCCCAAGACCTAATTTTACATGGTATCAGAGCAGGGCCCATCTCACCCAATGTTGGGCCCCCGAGAAAAAATTAAAAATTGCCCACGCACCAGATGTTAAGAACTGGGCGTGAGGTGGGGTGTTGGAGAACAAGAATCCCACATTGGTGGTTAATGAGATGGGTGGACTCCTTATAAGGCTTGGGCAATCCTCCTTCCTTTGAGCTAGCTTTTGGGGTGTGAGTTAGGCCCAAGACCTAATTTTACACTCTAGGTTTGGCTCCATATCATAACTTAACTTAGTAAGACATTTTTGAAGATAAAATTTTTATCATGACAAATAAGAAGTTAACTAACAACACAATTTCTTTAGGAAAAGTTTCATTCAGTCAACATCATAACAAAATAATAGGAATCTCAGAAATTGGTATAATAATTTTTATATAACTTAGTTCAGATTTTGAATACTACTTGATAAGTCAATAGGTGGGTGGCCTTTCTTTATAATATTTAGGTTGTATTTGATATAATATCTCTTTATTTGTGCATATCTAACTTTTTGCATTTTCTTATTGGCTACCAAACTTTAACAGTCATCAAAATTCAAAAAACACCTTTTTGCTTGGTCTTTTTTGGCAATTAAAGGAATACTTTATTAATTCCAAGTGAGCATTTTACAAAAGAATGATAAATTAACCAATTAATTATTTCTAGTCTCATTCACCAGAAACCAAAAAACAAGAAATGCATTTAACTACTCATTTAGCAATTCTAGATATCTAGTCAACCTCATATTGTTCGTTGTTCTTATGCATAGAGATAGTTTCATCTGGTATACGATGTCCTCCTCGGGCATGAATTTATTTTAAAGAATGCACCTATTTCTTTCCGGCAATATACCATATATCATCATTGCTAGACTTCTATTTTAAGTATTAGATTTCTTGGATCTAGCCTTCATACATTTAAAGAAATGTTTATTATTTTCATTCCCTTCCATTATCCAATGAGCTTTTGATTTCTCTTAAAGACATCTTCTAAATATTCATCCATTTTAGTCATTTCTACGGTTGTTGACCTCTCCCTTTCTATATCCTTTTGAATGAAGTATGAATTATGTTGAACTTGAATCTAATATAGTCTTTCCCTTTCATCTGTAATTCTATTATCCAGGTTGCTTATTCCTCAAGATTTTAATAGTTTTAGAGGTTCTTCATATAATTTCAATTTAATCCACAATCTATATATGTATGTCCCCTGAACTTGTTATTGCCAGCTATGCTCTACAATCTTCATGAATTTCTCTGTCACGCCCAGATAGGGCACCCAGACGTGGCCAACACTTAGAGACTATTCCTAGTCCCAATCGAACCACTTGGCCTCATTACATTCGTTCATTCAACATAACTAACAAATCAGCAGAAAACTAAAGAAAATATATGGTGGATAATCTAAGTCTCAAAAATCTTATCAATAAAATAGGCTAGTGTGAAAGAAACTAGCGCAACAAAATCTCAAATCAACAACTTGACTCTAGTCTATGAAGCCTCTATCACTACTGATTGGTGCCAATGACAAACCCACGACTACCTCAACTCAAAAATAAAGCTAGTCTAAGTCTGACCCTAATAGCTAGATGAAAACAAAATAAGGATCCTCCGAAGTATGGGAGGCTCACCAACTCAACTGACTGCAATAGATCCTCAACAGTGCGCATGTTGACGATCTCTAGTACCTACCTCTGCGTTATTAAATGATGCAGTCCAAATAGACGTCAGTACGTGGAATGTACGAGTATGTAAAATGGCTGAATGAAATAGATATGGGCAGAATAATACAGAATAACATCAACTCAGAAGATACTCAATAAGAATGTCAAATGTCTATCTAAAGCAAGAATAAACAGTAGACAATGACCAATCTAAACCAATCCAACCTCATCTAATCAAATCAATCCAGAGTACTATCAGTGTGGGACCTATTTGAGAGTTTCTCTTATCCGACAATAATCACTTATGAGCCAGTGATTGTACAACAATTCCGCTGATGTTGCCACAGTCGTTCTGTATTTCTAGGTAAAGAACTACTCAGACCCACAAGGGGTCTGACTCTAAAGTCCTCTATTGGTTTTAGGGACTTTAACTCAAGAGGGAATCTCTAATGTAATGGTTCAATCCTCACCTACGCTTTGGCGACATAGTTAATGAGTGTGAGTTGGACTTACTCTTACTTATTTCGGTGCTCGATACTCCTCCCAAGATTCAATGCTCATAAGACCATCCATCTCACTCAATCATCTCAGTTAGTCTCATAAAGACTCTCATCATTTCATTAGCTCTATCTCTATTGGGCCTTCCGGCCCATGATATCAATCATCTCATCAACTCAATTCTCATTCAATATCTCAAGGGCTTAGATCAATCACTAGGAAGAAGTCAATTAGACCAATATCTAGAGTTCAATTATGAATACTCATAGGACCATCAAGTTCTATCAATCTATCATTATGCTCACATCACAATCACTATCACCATTCTCAACTCAAGGCTCTAGACTCAATCCTTAGTTTCATTTATGCAATCTTTATGAAATAACATATAGGGTTTATGCAATAACTCATGTAAAAGTATTTATTCAGTAAATCAAGTTTACAATGATCATTAACATATGAAAATACATATAATGTATATAATTTACAAGAAAACATTCAAGAAAAATATGTGTAAAGACCCAACACACCATCTATCAATCTATCATCATTATTGAGGCATATAGAAAGAGAATCTCATGCTTTAGGTTAGTCTTATATACCTGGAATGAAGATAGACAGTCAACTTGGCACGAATCCGGCTTGAATTCCTCGAATCCTCGCCCTTCTCCCTTCTCTTTAGCCCTTGGCCTTTTGTTAGAATGTTTAAAAAGGCTTAGGAATGGGTTAAAAACCCTTTTTATATCTAAAAAGACCTATTTTGGTCATGTTTTAAGTTTAGAATGGGTTGGGAAAAGTCTAGAATACCCCTCAAGAAAAACTGAAAAAAAAGATCGGCTCAGGACACCTAGTCCGTGTCGCGGACCATGGTGTTTTTGAGATTTTCTGCAAAAAATTCTCTGATCGAGTTTTCTAATTCCATAGAAAATATTGAGATCACATCCAAGTTTATGTCCGTGACAAGTCCACGTCGCGGGCCTGTCGCACACTTATTCTGGAATGCATTTTCGCATAAAAAAAATTATCTTTTGATCCGGTTGCTCTAAAAATCAACCAAGACCATTTTGCCACACAATTTTTCATGTTGATCGCATTTTTGGTCTCAGATTTGCCATTGGAGTTTGGGAAGACGCGTTATATGCACATCTCTCATCTAGGGGTATTTTGATAATTTTACTGGGTGTTACATTATCTGCCTCTTGGAATCATTCGTCCTCAAATAAAGAGTAAAGGTAGACATCAAGATATAAATAACAATCCGAACTTTTCTCAATACTCAATTAACCAATCTGGATAGTCACAAGTCACTCACAATAGACAAATCGGTTCAAATCAAGAGTAGAGATGTTCCTTAGATATTCTCACTGTCAGACACGAATGGAACATTGGAACTCAATCAATTTCAAATCATTTAAACATCTCAACAATCAGTTATGCGATCTCAAGAAGGAAGCCATCAACTCTAATCGAGAATAGGACCATCGTGATATACAAGACTCTATGGACACTCTCAAGCTCAGCTTTTCATCTCAATTGTGCTCATTCTCATAGCATTTCACTCCATCAATTTAAGCTTATAACTCCTATTCAACTCTACGTCTAACCACATCTTTTCATTCCATTTCACATCTAACTCTAAGTCCCAATGTTTTAGTCCTAAGATGATTATACTTGTACCAATCTAACCCCTCAAAATCTATGTTTCATATCTCCATAGTAACCTTTACTTAGAGAATATTGCTCATTCTCATCACCTTAATAGACTCACATACTAGCAACCACACATTCAAGCCTATTACTCTAACCACTTTATGATTTCTTTAAGGTCAACATCACTTGAGAATCTTCAAGCTTACCAAAGCACATCTACACCCTCAATCGCATGAACTCTTATCATGAGAGGCACTAATACTCTTTTACCTATCTATTACACTCATCAAGATTTCTCTAACTCTTCTTCTACGTCTATAACTTTAAAAGGAAATGGTATCACATCATCATCAGAATCAAGAACACTCATTCTCTCTCATCAACTATCATTCTTCTACTATCATCAACATTCTTATCAAGACTGGAAAGCAGGATCACTCAAAGGGCTTGGAACGAAAGATCATTAGCATGACTCAATCGAGAAATCTTTTCTAAAAACATTCAAAATAAAGTACGATCTCCCTCATCTATCAAGACTCATTCCGAGTTCACAAAACTATACATAGTGTAAAACTCAGGTAACATCTCATTCAACATAGGACTGGAAACTCTTAGATCTATGAGGTAAGATCAAAATTGCCGAAAGAAGTTATTTCCTCTCATCCCCAAAACTCAACATGAACGAAAATCAACAAGTGGCACATGGGACCAGGCCATGGGCATGACAGTCATACACTAGATGGGAATATAGTATCACCCCACTAAAGAATAGGAACATATGATATGGTAAAAAATTAACGTCTTATCTTGATCAACCTAATAACTATCAAGAACTCAAGATCTACTTTGGTTTATCACCTCATCATCTCCCCTTTAACTTAAGGTCATCTCTCTAAATTTGCGAATCAATTCACTATTCTAAGCTATAAGTACGTATCTCTTCATGGTCAGAGAATCACTACCCACAATAATATCTTAAACTCTTCTGTTATACTATAGTCGTATATATATATAATAGCCACTAAGACTCTCTTCAAAGATACCACTCTTAGCTTCCTTTCTATGGGAATCTTTCTATATTTGCTGCTCTTAATGACGTACATAACCACTTCCCACAACTCTTATATTCTAATCCCTTCTTTTGCCTGCAACACTTAACCTCTATGCTCTGATAAATTCATTTGTATAAGACTTAGACTATGATAGAAAACTCATCATCATCTACCATAAGCCCCAATCAACTTAGTCATTTAAGATGACAGAGAATGCTTATATCAACCTACTCCACAGTGACAACTTAAAATATTGCCTAGATTCTTATATTAGTCATAACTTAGAGCTCCACACAACTTTACACTATAAAAAATACTTATCTTGAGCCTCTTCTTACCTGATGAGCTATCCTCAATTCACTATTCCTACCTAAGGGGCACTTATACCCTGCCCATAATATCACTCCTTACAAATTTGCATCTTCATCTCGAACATACACTATAGCAAGCCTCTTAGAGCAAATATCCAACTAAGACTATCACTGTCACAAAGCTATTTCCTCTTTCACACTACTCTTTAAGATTCAAGCATAGGGCCTAGTACTAACATGTGCATCACACACTTCTCTATTATCACACGAACTTACAACTACTAGGTATAATTTGAGAGCATAGCCTTACTAAAATCTTATATCAAATACTCAATCAACACATCCCCTCCTCACAACTCAAGAGCTATTACCCGTTCATTATACCTCCTCATCTAGCTAAGCTCGTAACTCTATGAATTTCACGAGGCTCTCCTTTAGGATCATAAGCCTAGTCTAGATCCATCACCTCAGAATACTCTGCTCCCTATTCAACATCTATTTTTCACCCTCATTAATATGAATACTATAACACATCAACATAAACCTTTTTCTAGTTTTAACACACTCTAACACCTTCTAATAATAACTCTGTCTCTATACCTCATGATGAAAATCAAAGGATGCTTACTACTTTTTCGTCAAAACTTATGTGAAACAAATCATTACCACATCATTTACCTAATGGACATATAACTCTAGTCACAAGTCTCATCGTCGTTCTAGCTCTAGGATGACAACTCTACTTATAGTTTACAAGACTTCAAGTGATACTCTTAGGTGGCAACATTAAAATCTTTAGAGATATAAGTTTCTCTCTCATGGATAATATCAAAAGCAAGTAAAGGCTCGAATCATACCCATCACAACATCTAGAGAGACATCTAGAGAATCTTCCTTATCTTGACGACCACCCATGGCATATAGCTGGTCTGTGGCCCTATTCGTGCCAGAAGTAGCACCTTTCTGATCTTCTCTAATTGGTGGTGTTGGTGTAGAAGCTTGAGCCTTTTATCCCACTATGGACATTTCCTATGGAAGTGACCCTCTTGGACATACTTGTAACATCTAACACTCCCTTCACGACATTTTCCCAAGTGAAAATTGCCACACTTGCCACATGGTGGCCTACCTCGGGGATCTCGGGAGACACCAGCCTGTAAATGTGATCCCTGATCTCTAAAGTTACGAGGAACCTACTTGAAAGTGACTCCTATTCCTATTTCCTACTCGGCCTCTTACTCAGGCGGTTTCATCCTCAAGAACTCATGCACCCTGGATGTATTCAAAGCATCCTACCTGTATGCTCCCTGTCTAGCAGCCAGTGCTGTCACAGCCTAGGCCAAAGTCTAGATGGCCTGGCAAAGCTCAGCATTGCTGATGTCAGCTTGTGGTGGCTACACGGTAGGGACGGTTGTGCCTATGGGTTCATCTTGATTCCGGGGCTCGGGTTGGTTAGCATCCGGTCCAACCGGATGCCCTCTTCCTTTATCAACTCTTCTTGGAAGCATGATCATAATTCTACAAACGCATAACACACGAATTAGAAGAGACCTTCATAGAGTTTAACTTTATTGCACGAATTGGAATAATAAAGACGTGTAACCATTCCTAATGTCCTATAGCCTCCTTCTTATAAAGTGTTGTAAGAAACACACCCATAAACAAGACTCTACTAGACATGACTTCATAGACTCCCTAGGACACTTGAACTCTATGCTCTGATATCAAGTTTGTCACACCCTGGAAGGGTACCCTAGACGTGGCCAGCACTCGGATACTATTGCTACTCCCCCGCGAACCACTTGGCCTCATTACATTCATTCATTCAACATAACTAACCAATTAGTGGAAGACTAAATATAATAAATAATGGATAATCTAAGTCTCAAAAATCATATCAATAAAATACGCTAGCATGAAAGAAACTAGCTCAACATAATATCAAATCAACAACTCAACTCTAATCTATGAAGCCTCTATCACTATCAATTGGTGCCAATGATATACCCATGGCTACCTTAACTAAAAAATAAAGCTAGTCCAAAGTCTGACTTTAATAGCAAGATGAAAATAAAATAAGGATCCTCCGAAGTAAGAGAGGCTCACTAACTCAACTGACTGCAATAGATCCTCAATAGTGCACCTGTTGACGATCTCTAGTACCTGCCTCTGCATCACTAAATGATGCAATCCAAATAGACATCCGTACGTGGAATGTACAAGTATGTAAAATGGTTTGATGAAACAGATATGGGCAGAATAATATAGAAGAACATCAACTCAGAAGATACTCAATTAGAATGTCAAATGTCTATCTTAAGCAAGAATAAAGAGTAGACATAATCAATCTAACCTCATCAAATCAAATCAATTCAGTGTTCTATCAGTGTGGGACCTATTTAAGAGTTTCTCTTATCCGAGAACAATCACTTATGAGCCAGTGATCGTACAATAATCCCATTGATGTTTCCACAGTCGTTTCGTACTTGTTAGGTACAGAACAACTCGGACCCACAAGGGGTCTAGCTCTAAAGTCCTCTATTGCTTTCAGGGACTTTAACTCAAGAGGGAACCTCTGTTGTAATGGTTCACTCCTCACCTATGCTTGGCGACATAGTTAATGAGTGTAAGTTGGACTTACTCTTACTCATTTTGGTGCTCGATACTCCTCCCAAGACTCAATGCTCATAAGACCATCCATCTTACTCAATCATCTCAACTAAACTTGTAAAGACTCTCATCATCTCATTAGCTCTATCTCAATTGGGCCTTCCGGCCTATGATATCAATCATCTCATCAACTCAATCCTCATTCAATATCTCAAGGGTTTAGATCAATCATTAAGAGAAAGTCAATTAAACCAATCTCTAGAATTCAATTATGAATACTCATAGGACCATTGAGTTCTATCAATCTATCATCATGCTCACATCACAATCACAATCATCATTCTCAACTCAAGGCTCTAGACTCAATCCCTAGGTTCATTCATGCAATCTTTACAAAATAACATAGAGGGTTTATGCAATAACTCATGTAAAAGCATTTATTCAGTAAATCAAGTTCATGATGATCATCAACATATGAAAATACAGATAATGTATATAATTTACAAGAAAACATTCAAGAAAAACGTGTGTAAAGACCCACTACTCCCATCTATCAATCTATCATCATTTATGGGGCACATGGAAGGACAATCCCATGTTTAGGTTAGCCTTACATACCTGAAATGAAGGTAGACAATTAACTTGGCACGAATCCAGCTTGAATTTCTCGAATCCTCGCTCTTCTCTCTTTTCTTTAGCCCTAGGTCTTTTGTTAGAATGTTAGAAAGACTTGAGAATGGGTTAAAACTCTTTTTATATCTAAAATGACCTATTTTGATCGTGTTTTAAGTTTAGGAGGGGTCAGGAAAAATCTAGAATGCCCCTCACAAAAAACTGAAAAAAAATGACACCTAGTCCGCATCATGGACCCTGGTATTTTTTGGGATTTTTTGCTAAAAATTCTCTGATCAAGTTTTCTAATCCCTTAGAAAATATTGGTATCACTTCCAAGTGTAAGTCCGTGACAAGTCCACATCATGGGCCTGTAGCACACTTATTTTAGAATGGGTTTTCGCAACAAAAAATTATCTTTTGATCTGGTTGCTTTAAAAATCAACCAAGACCATTTCCCCACACAATTGTTAATGTTGATCGCACTTCCCGCATCGAATTTTCCATCAAAGTTTGAAAAGACGCGTTATTCGCACATCACTCATCTAGAGATATTTTGGTAATTTTACCGAGTGTTACATTCTCACCTCAGCTAAGCAGTTGAGGAACCTAAATATCTTTTTTTTAGGGCTATAGTTGTGATGATTCCTATATGGATTGGGGAGTGATTTAAGAAGTGCTTTTTCAGGATTGAGCAGTGATATGATCATATTGTGACATCCATGCCTCATTACATAATGTCTTGTCTATTTTTGCTCCAAATATGCCCATTACTCTAAGTAAATACTCCTCCAATTACTTCATATCGGTTAGGACTAGAGTATCAATAACTTGCTGGAAATCTCTGGTTTCACTTTCATTTACTGATTAGACTCCTTTTTATCTTCTATTGATAATCGAGAGTTAATGTCTCCATGTATTATCCAGATCCAAACAAGGTCTTAGGTGTGACACGGTGATTGGGACCACGAAGAACCCTAAACAAAAAATCTCATCATATTATTAAGCATACATAAGCTAAGAAGCATCAAGATAAATAAAAACAGATTGAAGGATA
The DNA here is from genome assembly GCA_029948455.1 of Solanum rostratum. NCBI lineage: Eukaryota > Viridiplantae > Streptophyta > Magnoliopsida > Solanales > Solanaceae > Solanum > Solanum rostratum. The sequence goes on from CM057056.1 coordinate 42,429,184, forward strand.
AGTCTCAATCTAGGACATTATATTAAGAAAGAACAACTTTGTTTTGAAAGTAAAAGTCGACATGGACTCTATTACTGTAAGGACCCAGACTTTGTACGACCTCATTGGAGCTTGAAAATTTGGTTCCGAAAAGTTTTGGACCAAGGTGATGCTCCATGGAAGCCCTCATGGTCCGCGTAAGGCTATACGGACTATGTGGAGCCTCCTTGAAGTGGCCCTTGGCCTTATGTGGGGTGTGAGGGACTTGGTGTAGAGTTTTAGACCAAGCGCACCATACTTGGACCCTACATGAGCCGTGTGAGACCATACGGACCGTGTGGTGGACCATCTGGTAGCTTTGGTTTGAGACTTCATAGTTTTGAGCCCAAGTAAAGTGGCACAACCAAGTATATAGTCCGTACAAGGTAGTATGATTCGTATGGCCTCCCGTGTGGGTTCTAGAGTGAAATTTTTCTAAGTACTGGATCTTCGTCTCAAAACTTTATTATGAAGAATTTTCTAAGTGAAGTGCTATGGAGGAGTACACGTTCCATATAGCTTGGTACGAACCGTGAGACCAACGTTTGGGTGCTTTGTCGAATTTTTCTAAGTATGGAATCTTCAAGGTCAAGCTAAGTTCACTTTCAAGCCCTCAATTCAAGCTTATTTATGCGGTTTAGGGTCATCATGAGCCTCCTTCATCAAGTCAAGTTCAAAGAAATTCCATTGGCTAAGCTTTTCACAAGTACCAATAAAAGAGTCAACTTTAAATAGTCATATCTCTTAGCACAAAAAGAACTCGGTGGCCCATGACCCATCAAATTGAATCTCTTTGAATTAGCTTTCCAAGCATCTGGTTTCACCTCATTCCAACTTCGGATCAAGAAGTTATGCTCATTTTCGTAAAGCCCGTTTGTGCAATATTTTCTAAGATTTGGCTAAGTGAGGTCTCACGAGAGGTTTGTATGGACCGTGATAACTTGTACGGGCTGTGAGACCTCCTCACGAGACCCCTGGAAAGAAATATTATTTTGCTTCATTAATTATTTTTTTTGTAAATGTGGCTTCTCCTAAGGGTCTTCTATGACTTCCTATGCTATCCTAAGACCTCCAAATGACCTAAACTCTATATTCAAATTCATTCCTCACATTTAAGATTCTCTCAATCACTCTTAAGAACTCTCTTAAAGAACTCTTGTGAATCTAAGCTTGGGAATCAGTGGAAGGCTCATTCTTCTTCAAATTTCTTCTTGAATCTTCTTCTTTAGCAAAGGTATGTGAGATTGATTCTTGGTCCCTTTTAATCAAGAAGACCCAAACTTTTTTATACTCTATTTTATGGAATGTTAGCTACTTTAAATATGAGTTTTCAATTTTATTGTTTATTAAATTCATTTTATGTATGAGCTATGTTTATTCATTGATTTTAAGTTGATTTAAGCCTTAATATGAAGAATTACATTGAAGTTACGAAGTTATGAATGTGCATGTCTCCTTCAAAGCTTGATTTATGCATGGTAATCTATATTATGATTTAAATGTAAAATTTACTTGTGTCATTACTTGAATTTCATAATGTATTGTTGATTTAAGTTCGAATCTTATTACCCATGCCATTCTCATCTCATTCATAGTATATACGTCCATGAGCATGGAGTTTTATGAAAATTATGTAGTGGGTTAAGCCCAATTATGTTCATACATATGATTTTGCTAAGATATTGTTTATGACAAGAATGTGATCACATAAATTTCTATTATTATTGGCTCTTTCAGCATATTGGGTGCTTGCACCATATTGTCATGTGCATGAGTTATTCCTATGCATGGGAAACATTATATTGAACTATGATTTAGCTTTTTAGCCCATATATGAATGATTATGAAGAACATTTGGTTTTAAGCCTAAATGTGCATTGAAAAAATTTGAAATGACTATTGCCTCTTCTGAAAGCATGTATATGGATAAGTATTCTCGTGGGATGTATTGACTTAGCACTGATGGATTGGGGGCGTCAGGGATATCCCCAAGAGTCCTCTCCTTTTCCTTGAACTATGTGCCAACATAGGAATGGTAGCCATCACCAAAAAGACCTGGTTGTAAGGGATCACTATTCATTTATCGATATAATATGATATTGGAAATCCTTCTGAAAAGACTAGGTCGTAAGGAAGGTGTCCATGCACAGAAAAGATTAGGTCGCAAGGTGTGATGTAGATTACCTTGGCAAGTAATCTTCTCCTACCGATGAGAGATTTTCATCGGACTAATCATGTTATAGCTCACATGAGTTTGATTTGTCCGTTATAGTCCATCCCTATTATATATGAGCATTAATGCATTTCTTGCATCATGAGTTTCATGGCATATTGTTATACTACTCTTCTTTGGATATATCTCTTTGTATATTATGTGCCCTTGCCATCTAACATTAAATGCAGGTTTGATATGTCATATGCATTGCATGCCCATGTACTTAGTACATTCAAACGTACTAACACATACTTTTTGCTTATATGATCTAAACATGTAGGGATCGGAGATTACCTTCATCCACCGTATGATGTCTAGATTGGATCTTGAAATACTTGTTGTGGTGAGTCCTATCTTTTAAGGACAAACCACCATTCCTCTACCCATGACATTTTTATGTTATTTACTTTGAGGGTAAGCCCGGGACATGTCTTGGCCCCCGTCCTATCTTATGATTAGAGGCATTGTTGGACATCTTATAGACTCCCTGAAGTTTATATGCTAAGTGTTGTATTCAAAGATTACGTTTATGGATATAGTTATGTAATGGTTATGTCATTCTGGATTGATTATGAGCTTATGTTATGAATTCATGTTATGATGTGGAAGATCCTAAGTCCCGTATTGCTCCCATAGAGTAGTCATACTTACTCACCTTTTAGTCTTTATGTGCTATGTGTTATGTGAATCCATGTTATTCCTTATCCCTATGATGTCCCCATAGCATGAGTCCTACTTTCCCGTCCCTTAGAACTATGTGTTTACTATTTCATGTACACTTTCGAACTGATGATGTGTGGATAGATACTATAAGGCTTGTTTGGGGACCTTTGGGTTCCCATTCGCCATGTCACTCCTAGACCTTAGGTCTGGGCCATGACAATTACATCCAACATGTCTCTATTAACTAACATAGGTGGGGATTAGGACAAGTTCCTAACTCGCCCTCAAAATAAAGCAAGGAAATAGTTTTAAACAATACCACCATAGACCAAGAACGTATCTATAAAAGCAAGATAGGTTGGCCTTCGGAACATGAGGACTCACCGATCAATCTTCAACATACTCCAAGCTAGCCACAAGAATGGAAAGTAGGATGATCGTCCTCCCCTACATAATAAAATAATGTAGGCAAAGAAATATGCATTAGTACTTTGAATGTACTAAATATGTCAGCGATGAAAGATGTCATAAATCATGATATGCAATTGACCAAGTAAATAGCATAACAAGAAAATTAATTGCATAAAAAATTATGAAAATGGTCAAAACATAAAGGAAGTCATCACAAAAATAACTTAAAATCATGAATCATAAATATTCAAATCATATATTACAAGAAATCATGTATGCGTGGGATACCAACTATAACCGACAATAAGACCATACAAGGTATTACATGGAATTTTGATGTTTTTCTGTACATAAAAAGTCTACTTGCCAAGGTAAACTCTACTCTGTTAAGCGAGTGTCATGAATATGTGTTGTGGATCCATTAGCTAGGTAATATTGACAATAATCCTAAGATGTCACATAATTATGAGACTGGAGATTACTACCAAGGACCTCTTAAGTCGAATTCTCACCTCAAAGTCTACTCGGTGCTAAGTCAGAATTCGATGGAATACTTGTCATAATTATGGATAATACTTGTCAAAAAATCATAAGGCTTGCCATATATAAAGGTAATTAATAACTGCCAATCCAATTCATAACAACTTATTTATAGATTAACTTATTTTCATGTGATTTATGTAATGTGGGTGTTGTCCTTCCATCATTACGAATTCTATCTCATTTAAGAGTGTTATTGGGTCTTAAGTCACCCTTTTTACAAGCTTGCTTGAAAGACTAGTCAATTCATAATCATAGCCTGTGATGAAAACTATGGTAAAAATTATAGGTTCACAATTAATCAACTTAAAATCATGTAATTGGAATGAATTCATGCACAATCATGTAAAATAACATCAATTGAAGCATAATTGAGAGAACCCATAATTTATTTCATAAATCCTAAATAGCGTATAAGAGAATTTGCATCAAAATCCTTGAAATCATGTAATCAAAAATTTGTATATAATTAGACTAATAATCATAATGTAAATCATAATTCATGCAATTGGTATTAAAATCAGGAAAACCCAAAGAAATCATAACTGAAATTTGTGGGAGAAGCTAGAAATTTGTTAGGCTCTATAGATGAAAGGTACTCATGGATGAATATCCACATACCTTGGATGAAAATACTTGAAGAAAACTGAAAATTGAATGGTAGAGCTTGAAATCCTAGCTCGATGGAGGAGAAGATCTTTGGAGTGGAGAAATTTAAGATAATTTGGTGACTTTTGAGAGAGTGGGTGAGAATAAAGTAATTTGTGGGGGGTAGTGACAATTACTAGGTAGATATAGGACCAATACGACATACTTTAGGGGTTAGAAATCAAAATACCCTAAATTAATTTATATTGAATAGGGTCCATGAGACCCATATACGATCTATAGTTTATTCGTAGATCATTGCCTAAAAGCATCACCATTTTCCCTCAGGCCAAAGAAGATTCTATACACGCAAGATGAGGACATAATTTCCAAGGATCTCTTCAACACTCACTCTCTCAAATGATAAATGGCATGTAAGCTTCAACCCATAGGCTTGCCCTTATTCTTAGCAGAGTTCATTTAATTTTCATCCAGGCTAGGATTACAAAGGACTTTATTCGGGTTGTAATGTACAGTTAAGGACGGGTAGGATATCATTTGGATACAAATGGCTCATCCCTTCTTGAACTCTACACTCACTCCTCATACTCATGAATCCTTTGATCCTCACTCTTTTTCTCTTTCAATTGATATCTTTTGCTCTTGGTTGTCTACCCTAGGTGTCTGCCTTTTTGCATTAATCTTTCAATAATTTTGGAGGGTCCTTTTTTGAAGCAATTCTTTTTTCAACTTTTTGGATCTTTTTCTTTTTCTCATTATTCAAGGACTCCTCTCCTTTCCTTTCTTTTTCTTTTTCTTTTCTCAACTTTTACATGGGAGATACTCCTCTTCTACCAACACCCCCAACTTTGGCCATTGGCCATCAATTTGCTTACTTAAGCTTAAGGAGGGATTGATAAGGAACAAGAAGGAATTGTCTTTCACAATTAAAGGTTAAAGCTACACGGCTACCAAAGAAAGGATTAAGGCTTAACAAGGGTTCACTAAGGGATCAACTTAATTTCATTGGAGGCTAATACGGTCAAGGTGGACCCAAAAGAAACCTAAGAAGGCCTAAGGTCCTTTCCTAATCCAAAATTAGCTAAATCGCTCCCAAAACAAACCCAGCAAGTTCAAGGTGTTGCAAAATATGTCATTCAACAAAATCTTAACTCACTTTGGCAAAATGAATTCACATTCAAACAGTGGCAATATACATTCACAATTTCACGATCATCGCATATCCAAGCTCAACACTCACATAGTTAACTCAAGATGCATCAAATTTATTCATGGATTGATTTTTTAAGAGAAGGACTAATCAGCGTGTTAGTACATGATTCTCGTACATGAAACCATCTGAATCAAAGATATGGACTGTCGATACTTGGATTTCTAAGGACTAGAGACACGATTAACACATTTGAACAACTTTTTCTCATATGCACAGGGTTTGCTACAAATTAAAGACATCATTCACAATCATTCATCCATTCAACTCAAAAAGAAAAAAATATTAGAATAACTACTAATCTATTACAAACCCAAAATGAAATAATATTTACAAATCAAAATTCAAATTATCTCAAAATATCCATTAATAAAAGCTATAATAAGCAATGTCTCATCCAAAACATGACAGAAACAGTAGGCAATCATCATCATGAAATATTGGGGACTTTCAAATACTTACCCCTCCTAAAAAGAGAACATTGTCCTCAATATGCAAGAACAACATCAAGAAAGCATAAAAGAAAGGTATGAGTATTAGAATCCCCTTGAATAAACTCAATCTAGCTGTGGTCGTGGTGGGGCTGAAGAAGTGGTCATGGGGGCATCAATACCCACATACTGCAGTGCACTCTCCAAATCAATCATCAGCCTCACGGGCTCGGGCTCATGTACACCTGAAGTGACAATCATGGACATGTCCTTGAGGGACTCCTTGTATAGCACCTCTCACACGACTCAAAAAGTGCCCTCTAGTGCATTTCTTGAATATCTTGAAATTCGTACGTTATTTCACAAATCTGACTTATATTATTGCTTAAAATTGTGTGAAAAATGGTTACCCACAATGTATAGGTTGCCCGTGTTAGAAAATAACTTTTTTTAGTGAAATTGCACAAACCAGGATGGTCTGCGACAAGTCCTCGTTGCGGACTTTCGCACCAAAAATTTCAAAAATGTTTTGTTTCAGCTGAGGGCAATTGAGTAATAACCGAACATCCATATAGACAACATTCTATCATTATTTAACCATTTTAAGCCTAAAATCACACAAAAACTCTCTCAAAATCCTCTCTAGTCTTCACTAAATTCTTCATCCAATTTCAAGGATCTCAAGAATCTTCTTTAATTTTAAGAACACAAGTGAAGCCCAAGGTTTTTCCTCAAGTTCCCTTAAAGAAATTTCAAGGCTTAAATGTATGTGAGTTTGATTCTTGGTTTTCTTTCAACCAAGAAGTCCTCTTCGAAAATCTAATTTTAAATTACGAATTTTCAATCTTTGATTTATGGGTAATTGCATATTAATTGATATTTGTTTAGATTATGGTTATTCATGCATTCTTATATTATTTAAGAACATTTATGAAGGTTTTACATGATTTGAGTCAAACATTACGAATTTGCATGATGTAACCTAATCTATACTTTCAAACTTAAATAGAACTCACCAATGGGTTAATATGATTTTGATCCTATATTAATTAATTGATTATTTTAAGCTTGCTTATGATTCAATTACATGATTTTAATGTTATTTGGCAAATACCCAAATATGAAATTGATTTATGAATTCTGAATATTGGCCTTTATGACATGGACTTGAGTATATGGTTTCAAACAAGAACAAGAACTATAAGTTTTGAAATGATATTGGGTGACTCAAGACCCACTTTGAATTATTCCAAATTTTTGTTATGGAGCTATTCTTAAGTACAAATCAAATATGTTTTAACAAGCTAAGACCTTCCAAATTAAGATGAGTTTTGATTAATTTGATTATGCATTGTCCGATTTTGACATAGCACCGAATGAGTTAGGAGTGAGGCTCCATCCAAGGGGTATAATATAAAGCTTCTAATCTCATAACTAAGTGCCACCGTAGGATCTTTTGATTTTACCTATTTAAACCTTCCGATTTTGCCATTTTAGGCCTTCCGACTAGTGGATCCATCTGGTACTTTTGTTTTCGTAGTTTACCTTGGTAAATAGGCTCACTCTTTGGCTGGTGTAGAGTATAACATCGGTATTCCATATTATAGCTCATATGATTTTTTCAGTTATGGTTTTATTCCCATACCTATTTGCTCATCTGCTTTCTTTGCATTATCATGACATTAATTTTCGCTTTATGTTGAACTGATTATATTGTTGAAACTTTAGAATTTGGACATATCTGGTAAGTATTCTTTGTCATTGTATTTATTTGTTGCATTGCATACCTGCATTGTTAGTACATTCCAAAGTACTAATTGCATTTTGCCTACATGCTTATAATCATGTAGGGATAGGTGATCTACCTTATCCTCCTCCTCGTGGCTAGATTGATCGAGAAAACTTTGAACTTTTGGTGAGTTCCCATTCACTAGGAACGGAGCCCTTATCTTTTAGCTTTACTTTTCATGTCTTAGATACATTATGTATTTTCTTTTATGACTTTGTATTGGGGGGGTCCAAACTTTGTATTTTTGCCTCCATTTATTGTCTTTTGTTTAGAGGTGTGTTTGCACTACTACGTCACTTTGATTATGTCTTGAACTATTAAGTTTAGCTTCCGCTTTTAGCTATGAATTGTCCCTTAGTCCCATTCCCCATGTCATATTGTCACTTATATATTATTCATTATTTGAACCTATGAAGTGCACGTATGATTTAAGAGGCTTGTTTGGGGACCTTCGAGTTCTCATTCAATATGTCACACATAGGCCCTAGGTTCGGGTCATGACAAGACTGGTATCAAAGCACTAGGTTTATAAATGATCCTAAAAAATCCAACACACCATGTTGAGTAGAGTATTATTCATAGTTGTGAAGCGTGCACAATTGTGAATAGGAGGCTATGAGGCTTTTCAGAAATGATTCACTTCTTCATGGTCTATGTCATGCGGTAGAGATAAATCCCATAAGGTTTATTTCTGATTCCTATCTGTTATGTTTCAGAATATGTCTCAGACTAAAAAGAATGGTGGAACAGATGGCGACTATCACTCGCCTGTTGATCAATACCTCAACACCAAAATATCTAATGTGGAGTTTAACAATGTCATATAGCTATTGGCTTAAGTTGTGACCGCTCAACTAATCCAACAGCCGAGTACCCCTGGGATTGCAAGTGATAAAAAAGGGAGAGGAAAGCTGTATAGCCTGAGTTGATGATGCTTTATCTTCTGTTGGTGTTTCGGCGCCCGAGTATAAAAAAGAAAGGCTCCCTTTCACCATTTTTTAAGAGTATGGAAAAATGCATCAAGGAAAGTGTTTGGGTAGCACTAACGTGTAAGGACCCATACTTTGAATAGCCTTAACGATGCATGAAAATTTGGTTCCAAGGAGTTTTTCACCAAGGTGTCACCGCAAGACCACCTCCATGATCTATTGAGCAGTCCACGAGCCGTTGAAGGTTCTTGAGGTGGCCCTTGGCCATGTGTGCAGTGTTCTTGGGCTCATGGTAGAGTTCAAGACTAAGGTACTCTTCACGACTCGAGTTACACATCACTGTCCATGAGGTGGCTTGTGGGAAGAACCTTGGGCTTGAAAGCCATATTTTGGCTAAGGCACTTCACATACAGACCCCTATACAGTTCATGTAGCACCACATGGGTTGCGTGGGGTCCCGTGTATGTGTTAGCCTGAAAATTTTCTAAGTATTGAATCACCTTCTCAGAACTTGGCGGATGAGAATTTTTTTGAGTATGATCTCATGGATAGCCATACGATCCGTGTGACTTTACACGAGCTGTGAGGTTTCTTAACGGGACCTGATAACTTTTTTAAGCTCATTTCATTAATGGCCTTCTTGTAATTTCATCATTCTTAAGGGTCATTTATGACTTTCTAACCTATCCTAAACCACCGAAAAGTCCTATACTCCTCTATTCCTATTCAAATTCAATTCTCACACTCAGAATATTCAAATTCTCTCATCTAAAGAACTCCTCTCAAGTAAGCCATTGAAGCTTGGAACTTAAGGAAGGGTCATCTTCTTCAATCAATTTCTTCTTGATTCTTCTTGATTAGCTAAGGTATGTGGGATTGATTCATGATCCCTTTCAACCATGAAGACTTTAAACTCTTTTACTCCTTGATTTATGAAATTTAAGCTTACTTTGAATGTGGGTCTTTTAAATTAATCTAGATTTGATTCATTTGAGACATGTGCTGTATTTAATTGATGATTTTAAAGTGATTTAAGCCCTAATATGATGAATTTTATTGATACTATGAAGGTTTGAATATGCATTTCCCCTTTAAAAGTTGATTCAAACATGGGTAATCTAAGGTATAATTTAAATGTGAATTTACTTATGGATTTACTTGAATTTTATGTTCTATCGTTAACTTAAGTATGAAAATCTATTTCCCATGCAATTCTCTCATCATTCATGGCATTTGCATACACGAGCATTGGTTTTATGAAGAATATGAAGTGGGCTAAGACCCAAGTATGTTTAGGAATATGATTTTGATAAAAATATGGCTATGACAAGAATGTGATCACATAATGTCTATGATTTGGATCTTTGAGCAAACTTTGGGTGTTTACACCATTTTGTATATATGTGAATGAGCTATTCCTATGCATGAATGTATGATATGATGTATAATTTGTTTTTTAGCCCAAATGTCATGATTATGAAGAATGTTTGGCGTTTAATGTTAAGTATGCGTTGAAATGATTTGAAAGGACTTATACCTCTCTTGAAAACATATATATGTATATGTATTCTTGTGGGATGATGACCTAGAACCGAGAGGACTTGTGGGAAGGGGGCTATCTCCTAGGTTCCACTACCTAAGTCCCATAACTACGTGCCAACGTAGGTATATATTTATCCCTCTTTATGAGATGATTATGAAATCCTTCTGAAATGACCGGGTCGTAAGGAAGGTGGTCATCACACAGAAATGACTAGGTCATAAGGTGTGATTACCTTTAGTATGTAATCTTCTCTCACCCAATGGGAGGATTTCATCGGGCAAATTTCATATAATAGCTTGCATGAGTTTGGGATGTCGGTTATGGTCTCATCCCCTCTATGTTGAAGTATTATGGCATTTCATACATCATGGATTTCATGGCATATTGATTTATTACCCTTTCTCGCTTATATATTTCTTTCTATATATGTGCCCTTATCATCTAACATTGCCTACAGGTTTAATGAGTTCATATGCATTGTATGCCCTCATATTTAGTATATTCAAACGTACTAATGCATACTCTTTCCATACATGATCTAACCATATAGGAACCAGAGAGTATCCTCATCCACCTCTTGACGGCTAGGTTCGATTGTGAAAGTTGTTGTGGTGATTCCTGTCATCCAAGGATAAGCCACCTTCCATCTACCTATTATGTTGCTTCTACTTATGTTTTATTTACTTTGAGGGTGAGCCTTGACGTGTCTTGGCCCCCAACCTATTTTATGACTTAGAGGCATTGTTGGAAAATATGTAGACTCTTGTACAAATTTGTGCTATGTCTTGTTATTTGCTTATGGATATTACGATTATGGATATCTATGGAATGTTGTTGCTATAGTGATATGTTTATGATGAGATGGAAAATGTGGAAAGTCCTTAGCCCCTTTTATCCCCATGGCATGAGTCATACTTACCTGTCCCTTAGTTCTATGTGCTATGTGGATCATGCTAATGCCTATCCCTATGACATTCCTATAGCATGAGTCATACTTTCCTGTTCCTTAGAACTGTATGTTTACTACTTCATCATGCACTTCCGAACCGATGATGTGAATGTGGATACTTGGAGGCTTGTTTGGGGACTCTTGGGTTCCCATTTGCCGTGTCACTCCTAGACCTTAGGTCCGGGTAATGACAAGTTTGGTATTAGAGCACTAGGTTTATAAATGATCCTTAGAGTCTAACATACCGCATCGAGTAAAGTCTTATTTATGGGTGTGAAGTGCACCATACCTATGAGTGGGAGGCTATGTGGCGTTCGAGGAAATGTCTCACTTCTTCATGTCTTATGTTGTGCTTGAACTATGTCTTAATGGTTCCTAACTTTATGATGTCCTTGATGCCTTACATTAGATGCCTCCATGAAGAGCCCCTCTACAAAGATAGGCCCCGATTAATAAGGACCAATTCCCTCAAGAGCCTATGGGAGAGCCAGTTACTGAAGATAAATTTTGAACTGCCTTTACCATGCCTGCCCAAGTGGTAACCAACCAGGCTAGGCAGGCCAATCCTTCTCCTCATGCTCCCACTTCGGCTTCTAGAGTGAGGTATTTTACCCAAATGAATCCTCTAGAGTTTTATAGGTAGAAAGATGATGATGATGCTCAAGACTTCCTTGATAAGATCTCTAAAGTGTTGAACATCATGTGAGTGACTTCAGAGAAGAAAGCTGAGCTAGCTGTTTATTAGTTGAAGAATGTGGCTCAAGTATGGTACACCCAATGGTTGATGGAGATGATCTGTGGTGATGGAGTTAATTAGGAAGAGTTTAAATTTGCCTTTCTGGATCGTTTCTTTCCTCTTGAGCTTAAAGAGGCCAAAATGATAGAATTTATCAACCTCAAACAAGGTGGCATGAGTGTGAGAGACTATGCCCTCAAGTTCACTAAGCTCTCAAAGTATGCTCCTATGCTAATGGCTTACCCCCGTGCAAGAATGCACAAGTTTATTTTTGGGATCTCTGATTTGGCTGTGAAAGAATATCTTACAACTGTGCTTATTCGGGATATGGAAATCTCCAGACTCATGACTTATGCTGAACATATTGAAGGGGAAAATCCCAAGGAGAAGAGGGTGAATGATTCTAAGATGGCCCGTTATGATGGTGGGTTCTCCAACTTCAAGGGTGGTGATGGTTATGTTCATTTCCACCAGAGCCAAGGTTCTAATGGAAGGTTTGCTAATGTTAGGGTGCCTCCTCCCAAAGCACAGGTTGGAGGTGGTCTATTACCTCCCTGTTGTAACAAGTGTGGGAAGAATCACTCAGGTGTATGTTGGAAAGATTTAGGTGCTTGCTATGGGTGTAGTGATATGAGCCACAAGATCGCTAACTATCCTAAAGCTGCCAAGAAGGGACAGGTCCAAATGGCTCAGGGTGATCAAGTCCAACCGAGGGTTTCTCAAGGTGGTGCCTCTAGAAATAATAAGTTCTATGCTTTGTATGCTCTAGTGGAAGTGGAGGAGACTCTAGATATTGTGATTGATATGTTATAAGTCTTTGATTTTGATGCTTATGCTTTGCTTGACCTGGGTGCAAATTTATCTTTTGTGACTCCTCTTTTGGCTAATAAGTTTGGATTAAGTCCTGAAATTGTAAGGGAGCCCTTTTTAGTTTATATTCCTGTGAATGAGTCTATCATTGCCTAAATAGTCTATCGGGGTTGTCCTGTCTCTGTTTTGCATAAGGCCCTTTCGTGTGATCTTGTGGAACTTGAGATGTTTGATTTTTATATTATTCTCGAGATGGATTGGTTGCATGCATTATATGCCTCTCTAGATTGTAGAACCCAGAAGGTCAAATTCCAATTTCCGAATGAGCCTGTTCTTGAGTGAAAGGGTAGTGATTATGCTATTAAGGGTCGGTTTATCTCTTATCTTAAGGCCCAAAAGATGATTTATAAGGGGTGTATCTATCATATTGTGACGACTCGAGTTGTGGAATTTGAGCCACCCACTCTTGAAATGATTCTGGTGGTTAATGAGTTTCCGAATGTCTTTCCTGAAGATTTTCTTGGTATCCCTCCCAAAAGGGAAGTAGACTTTGGCATAGATCTTCTTTTGGATACTCAACCTATCTCTATTCTTCCTTATTGTATGGCACCGACTGAGTTGAAGAAGTTGAAGGACCAATTGAAAGACTTGTTGGAGAAAGGCTTTCTTAGACCAAGTATGTTGCCATAGGGTGCTCCAGTATTATTTATAATAAAGAAATATGGATCTCTTTGGATACACATTGATTATAAGAAACTGAACAAGGTAACCATCAAGAATAAATACCCATTACCAAGGATCGATGACCTATTTGATCAACTTCAAGGAGCTACCCATTTCTCAAAGATTGACCTCCGATCAAGTTATCATCAACTGAGGGTTAGGGGGTGTGATATTCCCAAAATGACTTTCCGAACTAGATATGGGCATTTTGAATTTGTGGTGATGTCGTTTGGTTTGACTAATGCTTTGACTGTATTTATGGATCTTATGAATCGAGTTTTCAAGCCATTTCTAGATAGCTGTATTTATGGATCTAATGAAATTTAAGCTTACTTTGAATATAAGTCTTTTAAAATAATGTTGATTCGATTCAATTGAGATATGGGCTATATTTAATTGATGTTTTTGAAGTGATCTAAGACCTAATATGATGAATTGCATTTATGCTATGAAGGTTTAAAGATGCATGTCCCCTTTAAAGGTTGATTCAAGCATGAGTAATCTAAAGTGTGATTTAAATGTGAATTTACTTATGGATTTACTTGAATGTCATGTTCTATCGTAGATTTAAGTATGAATTTGTATTGCCCATGCTATTCTCTCATTATTCATGACATTTTCATACATAAGCATTGGTTCTGTGAAGATTATGAAGTGGGATAAGACCCAAGTACATTTAGGAATATGATTTTGATGAAAATATGGTTATGATAAGAAAGTGCTCACATAATGTCTATGATATAGATCTTTGAACAAACTTTGGGTGTTTACACCATTTTGTAATATGTCAATGAGCTATTCATATACATGAATGTATGATATGAAGTATGATTTGGCTGTTTAGCCCAAATGTGCATGGGTTATGAAGAACGTTTGGCTTTTAAGCCTATGTATGCATTGAAATGATTTGAAAGGACTTATGGCTCTTTTGAAAGCTTATATTTATGTATATGTATTCTTGTGGGATGATGACCTAGAATCGAGAGTACTTGCAGGAGTGGGGGTATCTCCAAGGGTCTAATGCTCAAGTCCCATAACTATATGCTAGCGTAGGTATATGTTTATGCCTCTTTATGAGATGATTATGAAATCCTTCTGAAATGACTAGGTCATGAAAAAGGTGGCCATCACACTGAAATGATCGGGTCATAAAATGCGGTGTAGATTACTTTTGGCAAGTAATCTTCTCTCACCCAATGAGAGGCTTTTATTAGGCAAATTTCATGTAATATCTCGCATGAGTTTGGGATGTCAGTTACTATCTCATCCCCTTTATGTTGAAGTATTATGGCATTTCATGCATCATGGATTTCATGGCATATTGATATATTACCATTCCTTTCTTATACTTCTATCTATATATGTGGATTTGTCATCTAATATTGAATGCAGGTTTATTGAGTTCATACGCATTTCACATCCGCATACTTTGTACATTCAAACGTACTAATGTATACTCTTTACCTACATGATCTAACCATGTAAGGACCGGAGACTATCTTCATCCACCTCTTGACGGTTAGCTCGGATTGTGAAAGTTGTTGTGGTGAGTCCTATCATTTAAGAACAAGACACCTTCCATCTACCTACTATATTGCTTTTGCTTATGTTTTATTTACTTTGAGGGTGAGCATGAGACATGTCTTAACCCCCGTCCTATTCTATGACTCAGAGGTATTGTTGGACAACATGTAGGCTCTTGTACGGATTTGTGCTATGTCTTGTTATTTGCTTATGGATATTATGATTATGGCTATCTATGGAATGTTATTGCTATAATGATATGTTTATGATGAGATGGAAAATGTGGAAAGTCCTTAGTCCCTTCTACCCCCATAGCGTGAGTCATACTTACACGCCCCTTAGTTCTTATGTGCTATGTTGATCATGCTGATTCCTATCCCTATGACATCCCCATAACGTGAGTCATACTTTTTTATCCCCTAGAACTATCTATTTATTATTCCGAACTAATGATGTGAATGTGGATCCTTTGAGGCTTGTTTGGGGACTCTTGGGTTCCCATTCGCCATATCACTCCTAGACCTTGTCCGGGTTGTGACATGAGAGTTGTTTCAGGTGTGGTGATATTGGGCATAAGATAAAGGATTATCCAGTGGCTTCCAAGGTAGGGAGAAAAAGGATTCGTATTGGTGATGGTGGATTTCAAGGTGCTAAAGATGGTCGTTTTTAACTAGGCCACAAGTTTCAAGGCCAAGGGTCCTCTAATGCTCAAAACCAAATGTTTGCCAATGATAGGGTGCCCAACCACAAAGCTCATAGTGGTAATGGTGGAAAAATTATTCCTAACTATGGAAGGTGTGGTAAGAACCAAGGAGGTATGTGCTATCGGGAGACTGGTGGTTGCTTTGCATGTGGCCAACTTGGTCATAAGATTTTTGATTGTCCCAAATCTTGTGATAAGGGTAAGGGTGTTTGTCTACAAGGCAAAGATGCTCAAGAGCGTCAAAAGCCTCATGTTGTGCAACAAGGTGGTGCTCCTCGTAACAATAGGTTCTATTTGCTACAAGGGAGGCAAGAGGTGGATGATGAACCAAATGTTTTCACGGGTATGTTGAAAGTATTTGATTTTGTTATTTATGTGTTGTTAGATCGGGGTGCTAACCTATCCTTTGTGACCCCTTTCCTTGCTAATAGGTTCAATTTTGAGTCTCGAAATCTTACATAACTCTTTCCTTGTGACCACTCCTGTGGGCGAGTCTATAGTGGCTAAAAGAGTCTATAAAAGTGTTCCCGTGTCTATAAGCATAAGACACTTCCATGTGATCTCGTCAAATTGTTTATGGTGGATTTTGATGTCATCCTTAGTATGGATTGTTACATGCCTCCTATGCCACCATAGATCGTAGAACCCGCAAGATCAAGTTTCAAATTCCCGATGAGCCTGTGTTAGAGTGGGACGGTCAAGATTTCGTGTTAAGGGTAGCTTCATTTCATACCTTAAGGCTCGTAAGATGATTTCTAAGGAGTGTATTTATCATCTGGTTAGGGTCCAAGATGTGTTATCCAAAGTTCCATTTTTTGAGTCAGTCCGTCTAGTCAATAAATTCCTTAATGTGTTTCCCAAAGATCTTCCTAGAATTCCTCACGGGGGAAATTGATTTTTGGCGCAAATCTCCTACTTGATACCGAACCTATCTCTGTTCCACCCTATATGATGGCACCGATAGAGTTGATAGAACTTAAGGATCAGTTGAAAGATTTATTGGAGCAGAGCTTTATTAGGCCCAAAAAGTTTCCATGGGGTGCTCCCTATCTGTTTGTGAGGGAGAAGGATGGGTCACTCCGGATGTGCATTGACTATCGTCAACTCAACAAAGTCATTATTAAGAATAAGTACCCACTTCCGAGGATAAATGACTTATTTGACCAATTGTAAGGGGCTAGTCAATTTCTAAGATTGACCTACAGTTTGGATACCATCAAATGAGGGTAAGGGGATGTGATATTCCTAAGATGGCTTTTAGAACTAGGTATAG
Organism: Solanum rostratum; assembly: GCA_029948455.1. Classification (NCBI taxonomy): domain Eukaryota; kingdom Viridiplantae; phylum Streptophyta; class Magnoliopsida; order Solanales; family Solanaceae; genus Solanum; species Solanum rostratum. The sequence goes on from CM057056.1 coordinate 42,446,260, forward strand.
GTACTATGAATTCTTGGTGGTGCCATTTGGCTTAACTAATGCATCGACAATATTTGTGTATCTTATGAATAGCGTATTTAAACTTTACCTTGATATGTTCGTTGCGGTATTTATTGATGATATCTTGATTTATTATTGGAGTGAGGGAAAGCATGTGAAACGTTGGAGGGTGGCATTGCAAACTTTAAGGGAGGAAAGGTTGTTTGCCAAGTCTAATAAATCTAAGTTTTGGTTAAAAGAGGTTGCATTCATTGGGCATATAGTGTAAGGTGAGAGAGTCTAAGTGAATCCTAAGGGAAAAAAGGAAGTTCACCGGTTGGCTAGATTTGGGGTTAGGTTGACTGAAGTTGAAAGCGGTAGTTTGGTAGTTGCTGATGGTTCCAAATCTTCTTTAATAAAAGAATTCAAATCCAAATAAGACCTTGACCCCACTTTGTTAGGGTGAAGGCTTTGGTGAAAGATGGGAAGGTGGAGGTTTCCTCCCAAGGGGGTGATAGTGTCCTTAGATATCAAGGTAGGTTGTGTGTTCCCAACATTGATAGGTTGAGAGACTTTATTTTGAAAGAGGCTCATAATTCATCTTATATCATTTACCCCGATTCTACGAATATGTAACAAGCACCTCACTTTTTGTCATTTCATTTAAGGCCACGATCTCCTCAATTTGGCTTGGGACTTATATAGACTCACTGTTCTTAAGCATTAGATGTAAATGCAACCCTCTGGTCTAAAATTTAGGCACTTTTAAAGTTGGTGCTACTTCTACCTAATCATATCATGATCCATATGTATAGGACTAATACACTTTGTGGGGTGTTACATCCTCCCCCCCTTAGGAACATTCTTCTCATAATGTTAACATAACTGGATAGGTTAAACAAGTTTAAAACCTTCATTTAAATAAACTTTGGATAACATAAAAAGCTTTCAAACACACAGACCTATTAATGGCCTAACTCTGCATCTTGGACTTCCTCTTTAGGTTCAAATAAATAAGGATACTTAGATCTCATTACTTCCTCAGCCTCCCATGTTATCTCTTCTGCTTGTTGGTTCCTCCAAAGTACCTTTACTGAAACTATTTCTTTATTCCTTAGCTTTTTAACTTGACGATCTAGGATAGCAATAGGTACCTCTTCATAGGTGAGATCTTCTGTAACCTGCATATCTTCAATAGGAGTGATACGAGATGGGTCACCTATGCATTTTCGAGGCAATGAGACAATAAAAAACTAGATGAACCATTGAAAGCTCCTGGGGTAGCTCTAATTCATACGCAACCTGTCCAAATTTTTTAATAATCTTATATGGCTCTATGTAACGTAGGCTTAGTTTTCCTTTCTTACCAGATCTCATAACACCTTTCATTGGGGACACCTTTAGGAATACCCAATCTCCTATTGTGAATTCCAGCTCTCTCCTTCTAGCATCCACATATGATTTGTGACAACTTTGGGCTGTTTCTACCCGCTTTCGTATTACCTTGACTTTTTCCATGGCTCATTGGACTAGATCTGGCCCAAGCAAGGTGGTTTCACCCAGTTCAAACCATCCGATTGGCGACCTATATTTTCTTCCATAGAAAGCTTTATAAGATGCCATCTTGATGCTTGAATGGTAACTATTATTATAGGCAAATTCAATAAGCGGAAAATGGTCCACCCAGCTACCCTTGAAGTCCAATGCACAAGCCCACAATATATCTTCAAGTGCTTGAATGGTGCATTCTGCTTGATCGTCTGTTTGAGGGTGGAAAACCGTACTCAAATTCACTTATGTCCCCAAACTCCTTTGGAAGGACTTCCAAAACCTTGCAGTTCATTGAGCCCCCCGATCAGATATAATGGAGATTGGGACCCCATGTAGCCTAACTATTTTTTGAGGTATAAGTTTGCATACTTTTCAGCTGTATAATCACCCTTAACTGGCAAGAAGTGTGCTGTCTTTATGAGTCTATCAACTATCACTCATATGGAGTCAAACTTTTGAAATGAGCGAGAAAACTCAGTAACCAAATCCATATTAATCATATCCCACTTCCACGTTGGAAGCTCCATACATTGCATATAACCTCCCAACTTTTGGTGCTCTACCTTAACTTGTTGGCAATTCAAACATTAAGCCACAAATTCTGAAAAGTCCCTTTTCATGCCTCCCCACAAAAACATTCCCTTCAGGTCATGATATATCTTAGTTGATCCTGGATGGATGGAATATCTTGAATGATGGACTTCTTCCATTATCCTCCTTCTTAGTCCATTAATATTAGGAACATGTAATCTATTTTAGCAATAAAGTACTCTATTTTGTGTAAGTTCAAAGCTTTTCATCATACCTGACTCCTTAAGTCGTCTTAGAATAGGATCCTTGAACTGCTTTTCTCTTACCTCCATTACCAATGAAGACTCTGTAGCATTATGCACAACAATCCCTTCCTTCGGAGTTTCAAGGAAGCGAACTCCCAAATTGGCTAGTTGACGTAGATCCTTAGCTACTCCTTGACTTACCACAGTCTGATCACCAATATTCATGATTGCCGTACGACTCAGAGCATCAGCTACCATATTTCTTTCCCTGGATGGTATAGTATATAAACGTCGTAATCCTTTATTAGCTTTAGCCATCTTCGCTATCTTAAATTTAGGTATTTCTATTTAAAGATGTATTGTAGGCTCTTATGATCAGTATATATGTCAACGTCAACCTCATTCAAATAATGGCACCATATTTTCAAAGAAAATACAACCACTACTAGCTCAAGGTCATGTGTTGGGTAGTTTTTTTCATGCGGTCAAAGTTGCCTCGAGGCATAAGCAATTACCCTACCATGTTGTGCCAGTACATGCCCTAAGCCAACTCCTGAAGCATCACAATACACTGCATACCCCTCCGTGCCTTCTGGAAGCACTAGCACAAGTACATAAGTTAGCCAACTTTTCAAGTCTTGGAAGCTCCATTGACATGCATCATTCCATTGAAACTTGGTCGCCTTATGTGTCAACTTTGTTAGAGGTGCAGAAATTGAAGAAAAACCCTCAACAAACCTTCTGTAATAACCTGCCAACCCTAAGAAGCTTCAAACTTTCATGGGTGTTGTCGGCCTTGGCCAATCTTTCACCACTTCCATATTTTGTGAATCAACCCTTATTCCTTCATTGGATACAATATGAACCAAGAATGCCACTAATTTTAACCAAAATTCACATTTGGAAAACTTGGTGTACAATTGCCGATCACAAAGAACTTGTAATACCTGTCGTAACTCGTAAGTGATTTGCATGGTCCTCTTCTGATCTTGAATATACTAAAATATCATCTATAAATACTATCACGAATACATCCAAGAATGGCTTGAATACCCTGTTCATTAAATCCATAAAAACTGCTAGTGCATTTGTCAGGCCAAATGACATGACATGAAATTCAAAGTGACCATAGCGTGTCCTAAAGGTTGTCTTGGGTATATCTTTCTCCTTCACCCTTACTTGGTAATAACCTGATCTTAAATCAATTTTTGAAAAGCATCCCTGTAACTGATCAAATAAATTATCAATCCTGGGGAGGGGTATTTGTTCTTAATTATCACTTTATTTTATTGCCGGTAGTCAATACACATTCTCAAGGTGCCATCTTTTTTACATATAAATAACACTGGTGCACCCCAAAGGGACACTAGGTCTTATAAAACCTTTCTCTAGCAAGTCTTTTAATTACTCCTTTAATTTACGTAATTCTACCGGGGCCATTCTATATGGAGCGATAGAAATAGGTTGAGTGCCTGGAAGTAAGTCAATACCAAAATCTACATCTCATTCTGGAGGTAAACCTGTAAGCTCTTCAGGAAACACATCTACAAATTCATTCACTATTGGAACAGATTGAAGAGTTGGTGATTCTGTCTCCATATCCCTCAATCTAACTAGATGACATATATATCCCTTTGACATCATCAACCTTGCCTTAAAATAGGAAACAAACTTACCCTTTGGTGCCCCAACATAGCCTTCCTATTTAAGGACCGCCTCATTTGGAAAGTGGAAATACACTCTCTTAGTTCGGCAATCCACAGTAGCATAGGAAGAAGCTAACCAATCCATACCATTATAACATCCAATTCCACCATTTCTAGCTCAACAAGGTTAACCAATGTGTCACGGTCACAAACAGTTACTACACAGTTATAATAGACCTTTTTGTCTATAATAGATTCACCGGTTGGCGTAGATACTTCAAATGACTTGTTTAATAATTTGTTGTTCTCTTAAGCTACCCAACAACAAGTTGAGTGATATATAATAGTGTAAAACCAGGGTCTATCAATGCTTACACATTATGTGAAAAGATGAACAATGTACTTGTGACCACATCGGGTGAAGCTTTCAAAGTTTGTCGACTCCCTAGAGTGTAAGTGCGATTTTGGGCTCCACTAGAGCTAGCTGCCCCTCTACCACCTCTACCACGACCTGCAGGTGCTTCCTGACCCTTACCTAATGGAGGAAATGATGATGATGATGCAACAATTCACTCAATAGGTTGTGCTATATCACCCGTATGTCTCCTCGGGCAATCTTTCATCATATGCCACAGTACACCACATCAATAACAAGCATCTGTCCCAACACAACATGTACCTAAGTGACTACTCCCACATTGTTTGCAAGGGTGCCTAGGAGGCATTTGCTGGCTTGCCGAATTCCAGTTGTCCGTGCACCTTGGCCTTCACTTCTTGGACCTAACTAATTACTTCTAGACCCTTGAAGGTTTGGTGGAGCACTAGCTGCAGAGTAGGAGGATGATGGCCTAGGTGGTTTATCAGAAAAACGAGGCCAAAACTCACCTTGAGATGGTGTAAACTACCTCGTAGATCTGGCCCTCTTGGACTGCCCCCTTTCTAACTCTTGTGTCCTTCTTCTTTGCCTCTTATCCTCCAGGTTTTGTGCAAATGCTTGCATCCTCGCTATATCCATGTCTTTATTCAAAGAAGCAATGGTACAGTCTCTGACCAGATACAAATCCAATCTATCCACATATCGATGAACTCTATCTGTCATAGTAGCAACTACATTAGGAGCATACCTGGCTAGGGAATTAAATTGAAGGCTATACTCCCTCACGCTCATATTTACTTAATGGAGATATAGAAACTGATCTGCAGGGGCCTCTCAAATCTCTAATGGCAAGTAATGGTCAAGAAATGCCTCTTTGAACCCCTTCCAGGTAGTTGGAGGTGAATTTATACCCTAAGATTGCTTCCAAGCTTCATACCATAATAAAGCCACACCCTTCAATCTATATGATGCCAGCTCTACAACCTCTGTACTACTTATGTGCATAACATCCAACGTGCATTCGATCTGATCAATGAAGTCTTGTAGATCTTCATTAGGATCTGACCTGGTAAAAGATGGAGGGTCCAAATTAAGAAAGTCACGTATCCTCATGCTGGATGCCCTATTCGCACCACCTGCACCTATAACTAGGCCTTGTTGTCTTTGACCTTAGCCAGCAACTATACGAGTCAATCGTTGGACTGTATTTCTCAGATCTTGCACGGTAGCATCAGTAGGTGGTTCTGGGGGATTTTCACTACTTCCTGGTTCATCATGAGCTGGAGGAGTTAGATATGTTTTTGACAGAGACTCATCTTGGGCCTCATTTTCTTGTCTTACCCGACTGAGTACACCAACTACCACTTTTACTTCCTTCCTTTTGCCTTTACTTTTCCTTGTTTCTAGCATACTCGCTGGACAAAAACATTTAAAGGTTAGAAACAATCCACCTACAATACTTGGCTCTATGGCATGATCTAAAGAATGAAAAGAAAGTGACAACTCCTAAATGCCACATAGCTTCCTGCTTAAAAATGTGGTGCACAACACATTCATAAACAAGACTCTACATAAGAACGACCTTGTAGACTCCTTAGGACGACCCGCTCTGATACCACTTTTGTCACACCCAAAGTCCCATTAAGGCGGACTGGCACCCATTTACGACAAGGCTCAGGAGAACCAACATATAACCATGCACTTTCTATGAACGTTATAAGGGGTTTCCATATTCAACATGCTTTCAAGAAAGTAGACAGTAATAACAAGCCAAAAAGAAATGCATATGACTAGGCCGTTAGAGCCACGATGTCTAAAGTACGATACATGACCACACTTTACTTTACATAGTCTACAAAACCTCTATATAAGGAAAAATATCTATTTAGGATCGGAACACGCCTCGCCTTATGACCAACTATACAATAGAAAAATATAAGCTCTATACACACAAAGCCCTGAAGCAACCTGGAGCTTAGTAACAACAATTGGATATCTTGTACTCCTACTAGGTAGATCTACTAGCTCCTATACCTGCAATATGAAATGCAGGTCCCTCGTAAGGGACTTCAGTACAAGATAATATACTGAATATGTAAGGCAGGAAGTACTATATATGTAATAAAACTCAAATGAAATCATACACTGGTGTGTAAGGATAAGAGACTACCTTTAGTCATATTGTGGAATCATGTACTTTATGTCCTTTTTATTACTTTACCTTTATTTACAGTACAGTCTACACGCAATATATCATATAAATAACCAGCTGATCAGTGGTAAATAGATATTGGGATCGACCCATGCTAGGATTTACTTTTACCCCTGGGACACCCCCGTAATATGGGATCGACCATTGCTAGGTGATTCTTCCACCCTTGGGATACCACCCATCAATAAGCAACTTTGAGTTTTTTTTTATTTACTTTTGAGATGATTCCTTTGGTGGTCATTACATTTAGAGCTATAGGACTATAGACATAACATGTGGCAGTCCAATCTCATAAAAAAATAATGCTCGGGCAGTAAGCTTGTGATTGTCAATCCAAGAGTATTCTTTCAACCTCTCCACCTACAATTGTATTTTCTAATACAAATTCTCATATACATGTCATATCAAGCTTGTTTTAGTCCCATAATAGTGTTACAATATCTCACAAAGAACAACACATAACAATTCTACACAACACACAAGTAGGCAACATAACATTACGTCTTCTCGCTACATTTCAAAGTCAACAATCCCAAACCTGTTTCAACTTCAACCAAACTATCTCCAACATATTTACTCATAAAATCAGTCCTAAAACAGTCCAAAAACAGTCCCCAAGTAGAAGGAGGATGAGCAACAACAATTCCCAAGTACCAGTCCACAAGTTCATGCTAAGAGCACAATTAAGATATCATACAAGAACTCATTTTTGCGGAAGATAAAAATGGTGCAACAGCCTTCTTACATTATTACAGAACTAAACCTTGTTAAAAACATAAATATTACTTCATCATCCATCCAACAAAGAAGAGAAAAGCCTCTTAATAAACAAGAAAAGTGTACAACAATCTTTGGAACACATGCTGTCCAAAACTCCAGCACAAGTATAATCAACATACTCCTTATGTTTTTCATGGAAAAATTATACTATACCATAGGTATTTTTACTTTTCTTAGCCTTCAAGGATCATGTCCTCTTCAAGAACTCTAAAGGTGTGTGTTGGCTGCTTTGCAAAGTTATGAGAGAGCAACAAGGAAACTTTGTAAAAGCTGAAATTTCTCTAAGTTCAAAATGACTTAATGAGCTAGTTTTTAATCCCTTTTAAAGGGCCACTCTTGTCCGGATTTCTCTTGAGTTTTAAGCCACATTTTGTCAAGGTGGTGAGGCACCTACTTGGCCATTTCACTCGGGCTTTATTGGGTTTCAATTTGATGGGTTTTGCGTCCAATATTTTTCTTCTACTTTCACCTAGTTTGGGTCCTATTTGTGAAGTGTGTGGTAAATGTACTTTGGCCCTTTTCCTATTCATCTTGGGCTTCCTATATTGTCCCTTTATAATGCCAAACCATGGGCTAGAATCACATCCATAATTTGGGCTTTATTCTTTATCAGATTTGAATAGATTCGGTGTTGGGCCTCGTTTTCTTATCCTTTTCTTTTTACTTAATTCTGGGCCTCAAGTGAGTTCACTCATGTATGCATTAATCTTCCCCATCTTTGTAGCCAATTTAAGCTAAGCATGTAGGTGACTCACGTGTTAGCTTCCAAAGTCCTACAAGCACCTCACTTTTTTCACTTCATTTAAGGTCGCGTACTCCTTAATTTGGCTTAGGACTTATATACACTAACTCATCTTAAGAATTAGATGTAAATACAACCCTCTAGTCTAAAATTTAGGCACTTTTAAAGTTGGTGCTCCTTTACCTAATCATATCATGTTCCATATGAATAGGACTAGTACACCTAAGATGTGGGTTATTACATTTTACTATTATTAAGTAAGTCTATAAAATATACAATGATTACCAACTGTATATATTGACATATATATCACAGGAATAGTACATAGTCATGTCAACCATAGACAAATATATTGCAGCCTAGCCGGCCACAAGTACTTAGATTAAACATGGGCATCTAGTTGCTATGTACAATAAGTGTCCTAAACAAACAGGGCTATCAGAATCATATATATATCAAGACAAGTCCACAGTACAGTATATAGTCAATGACTAGTCTCACAAGCTACAGTATACAGTCATGTATTAGTAGCATTAGGCTACACACACACATAGACAAGTATCAAGCCAGGTATATATACCAATTACAGTGCACAAGTTCGTTCAATACAAAACTACCAGTAAACAACATAACTATAGCTAACAACCAAGCTGGTATAATAATTACAATTATTACAGTACTAAAAAACAGTGGTCACAAGTCCATCTCATCTGGTATAGCCCATACTTAGTAACCCCCAACAACATACAAATGTACATCACATGTTTCATCTTAATTTGAGGGAGATGAACCTTAAGCATGACATAATTATCGCATAAGTAGCCAACAATAAAAAACATATCAGGTAGAACATACGTATCACTATTAGTAAGCCCAACCAGTCAGATCAACACTTAAACAGACAAATATATGTACATAGGTAGCACTAACGCTTAACTTACCTTAGTCGCGCTCTTTCTTGCCTTTACAACCTTTACCAGAAGCATTTACAACCCAGAACTCATCAACACCAGCTAATATAATAGATACAAGAAATACCGAATCCAAATGATAATTTAGCCTCAATAACATATATGCATATCTTACTCAGAATTTCTAACAACAACTAGCTCCCAATATATATATATATATATATATTTCAACTTAGTGTAAAGGTGAGGGAAAACCTGCCTTACCTAAAAGGTGAATACACACGCTCTAGATTAGTCTACGTGAGTTTTTCTCTTCCTAATGGCCTTCAAATGTCGCTCAGCTGTCAAAATAGGAGTCACGACATCAATACTGCCGTTTTGATTATAATATCTTAAGAAACAGGGGAAAGTACGCTAAATGTTACTAAAAGGGAGGAAAAAATGGGGCCAAAATAGAAAATCGACCCCTGTAAAATGACCGTTACATAACCTCGAGTTTATAACCAAAAATTGAGCTCAAAATGAGGCTCAGAACACCAAGAAATAGCTGAAAACTAGATGACATTTCTTATCAGAAAAAAGTACTACAATAGCTTCTCAGCCAAATTTATCAAAACTATAGTCAAATTAACAGATTTCTAATATACCACGATATAGGTCTCGAAAAGTAGTATAGTTTGGACCCATATTTCACTTAATTCTGATAAGAAATGGTGAAGATAGTGCAACTCAATTTTTTTTTGACAATTTACAATAATACATACAACAAAAATAGAAATTTTTACCTAGAAACATGTGCCAAAATTGATTTTCCACGTCTTTCTTCACAAAATGCTATATAATTTATCCTTTTGAATCGCTACAATTGGGTATATATTTCTCAAATTATCACTGATTTTTGTTTCTCTCATTTGCCTTCACGAAACTGTACTTGTAGGTGCTGCCACCACCTCTGCCACGTGTCACTTTCCCAGTGTGCTGCATCATCCTCCGCCTTTTTATTTTCAACAACTTCTCAAACTTAATTTTGATTCTCTGACCTCATCCAAAGTTGGAAAAATACATCCATATATGAAGTCTAACAAAAATGGCGTTCTGAACTCAATGGTGTAATTGGAATTTTCAACGAAGGTCGTTTTGTCCTAGTATGGGTTCCACTTTCCAATATCAAAATCTATTCAAGGGGCCAAAACGTACTCGGAAGCCTCGGGAACTGAACGAAAGGATGTCCCAGACCAAACTCGATGTTTTGGAGCTAACCGTAGTGTCAGAATTCCCGTTTGGGCACATTTCCTAAGGGTGTTGACTAAAGTAACCTATTGGCCCGTTTTGGTGGCTAAATTTGCAAAACTTGATATAATTGCACCAAACATGTTCCTAGCCTAATTTGGTCATACCAAAGGGGATGAAACCGTCAGAATCTACTTCGAGGCCGTTTACTAGAACTTTATCAACAAAACATATTTTATAGTTATAATCTTCTGTTTGACTCGAAAAGCTATATAAATCTCAATTGACTCTCCCAACAACCAAACTAATAGTATCAACAAGTCAAAAAAAAACCAAGGTCGCTATGCATATTTTCAAATTGATAAAATAATTGTGAAATGACCTGGAGGGTTTGTAACGCCCATCATGTTTTTAGGCTTGGAAAAACTAAAAGATAGAAAATTTGCTGATAGTCGGACCCTACGAGCCAGTTTACGGCTTGTAGAAGTAACCACAAGTCGTAGGTTCATTCATGGAAAGTGCCTAGTGAAAAAGAAAAATTTGAGAATTTCTGGAGGTTGGCTTATGTGATAATACTAGAAGAACCGTATAAGGAACCACACCCCGTCAACAGATCTCGTAAGTAGAGGCCTTGAGGAATCCAGAATTTCTCTAAGTATACAACCAACTTACGAAAGGTTTTACGGCCCACAAGTGGAAGGACAGGTCGTGCTACATATTCGTGACTAGAATCTGTAACTCTAGTAGCTCAACTTTTGTGACACCCAGTCCCACGAGGAAAGGTACGGACCGTAGGTGCATCCATGACCCATAGAAGGGGTTTCGTCAACAGCTCAAATAGTTTTTAATGAGGGGTTTTTCGGCATTTTCACTTCATCTTAGCCCTAAATTAAGTCATTTTGGCTATCCTAACTGACTTAACCGACCTAACCTCTATAAACTCCTATTCCTAAATCATTCAAAGTTTTTAATTTCCAAATTTCTCTCAAGGGTTCTCAATATTTCTCTCTCTAAGTCAAGGATTCAATTAAATCTAAATCTTAAAGGATTTAATTAAGGATTTTCCCGATTTTCTTCTTCAATTCAAAGGATTCTACTTAAGGTATGTAGAGCTTCATTCATGGAATAGTCTCATCCATGAAGCCCAATCCAAAACCTTTTTTTATCAAATTTAATGATGATTTCTTATAGGTTTATAAGATAAGATTCCTAATGCATTGATTATGATTCCTTGTCACGACCTGAAATCTTGGTGTGGTGGCATTCACCTAAATTACCAAGGCGAGTCAGCCCAAACCCAAACAACTTAGCAATGACAACATTAGCGGAAGATAATAGTCTAATTATATAGATAAGCGAAAGATAACCAACTACTACTATCCCAGAATTGATGTCATATGTACAAGCCTCTAAATATAGAATGCTCAAAGGAAATACATAACATCATGTCTAGTCCTCAAATAGAACAACAACATAAAAATGGAATCTTCAAAGCCTACTGATGACATAAGCAACTACCTTCCAAGAAATCCGAAAGCTCAATCCAACAAGAAAGAAGTGTAACAGGATGGACCGGGCTCACAACCTACAAAAGTGTAGCAAGGAGTGAACACCAAACAACATGGTACATAACAAATCGAACTAACCTAAAGTGAAGTAATGAAGAACACAAGTAACTCCTTAAATCCCAACCAAAAACTGCCGAACTACAACCCTACACTCAGAAAAGTCCTAGCACAAAATATATTATACAGATCATAGTAATGTGAATATACTCATTATTTGACATAGTACATCTATACACAAGTATATAAGTAGATCCAACACTTACTTAAGATCAAAGATATAATAAGTACACAATCTCATAAACAACAACAACAACGTACTTAGTGGAATCCCACAAGTGGGGTCTAGGGAGGGTAGAATGTACGGAAACCTTACCACTACCTCATAGATGTGGAGAGGCTGTTTCCTAGGAACCCTCGTTACAAAAACCCATAAGCAGAATAAGCTAGATATGGAAAACAGGAAAGGAGAGAAGGAGAAAGTGAACAGAAAGAGCAGTTAATAATGAAAAACACATGATAGTAAGTAAATACGAGACAATTAACATATATAAGGCAGATAAAGAAAACACCAGACAACTCCTACTACCCTACTATACCCCACAACCATACATCAAGCTACTAACCTATTAGCCTACTACTCTAATTCGCGACCTCCACTCCTTCCTAAGGTCATGTCCTCAGTGAGATCAAGTTTCACCATATCTTGTCTGATCACCTCCCCCCAATACTTCTTTGGTCTACCTCTACCCCTCAGTGTTACTCTCGAATCCAGCCTCTCGCACCTCCTAACAAGAGCATCAACACTCCTTCTCTACACATGTCCAAACTATCGTAGTCTCGCTTCCCACATCTTGTCAGCTACAGGGGCCACCCCTAACTTCTCCCGAATGGTCTCATTCCTAATCTTATCACTCCTGGTGTGACCACACATCCATCTCAACATCCTCATCTCTGGGACCTGCATCTTCTGAAATTGTGCATTTTTATTGGCCAACACTCCACCCCATACAACAAAGATGGTCTAACCACTATTCTATAAAACATACCTTTGAGTTTAGGTGGTATCTTCTTATCACACAATACTCCATAAGCAAGTCTCTATTTTGTCCATGCTGCCCCAATATGTTGTGTAACATCATCACCGATATCGCCTCTACTCTGGGTTATGGACCTCAGATACTTAAAGCTTTCCCTCTTAGGGATAGGGAGAGTGGCAAGCCTCACATCAATGTCTACTTCATCCCTTGCAACACTAAATTTGCACTTTAAGTATTCTGTTTTGGTCCTGCTCATTTTGAATCCTTTGGACTCCAAGGCGTGTCTCTAAACCTCCAACCTATCATTAACTTTAGTCTGGGTCTCATTAATTAGTACTATGTCATCTGCAAACAACACACACTATGGAACCTCTTCTTGGATAGATCGCGTCAGCTCATCCATCACCAAAGCAAACAGAAAAGGGCTCAATATAGATCCTTGATGAAGTCTCATCTCACCAGGAAAATATTCTGAGACTCTTTCCACCGTTCTTACCAGAGTTTTGGCTCTATCATACATGTCCTTTATCACCCTAATATACGCCATTGGAACGCCTTTTATCTCTAAATACCTCCATAGGACATCAGGACTTTGTCGTAGGCCTTCTCGAGATCAATGAACACTAGATAAAGGTCCTTTCTTTTCCTATATTTCTGCACTAATCTCCGAACAAGGTGAATTGCTTCAACAGTCGACCGCCCTGGCATGAATCCAAATTGATTCTTTGAAATAGACACTACTTTTCTCACCCTCATCTCCACCACTCTCTCCCATGCCCTCATAGTGTTACTTAACAACTTGATACCCCTATAACTATTACTGTTTTGAATATCACCTTTTTTCTTGTATAGTGGAACCATTGTACTCCTCCATTCACTCGACATCTTGGTAGTCTATAATAGTATTGAACATTCTAGTCAGCCACTCTATGCCATCTCTGACCATGTTCTTCCAAAAATCTACCAAAATCTAATCAGGTCCGATCACCCCCCCCCTCTCTTCATCCTACTAATAGCCCTTCTAACCTCCTTAACTCTGAACTGCCTGCAATAACCAAAATCTCGATGACTTTTTGAGTCTGCCAACTACCCAGCTCAATATCTCTATCTCCTTTTTCGTTTAACAGTTCATGAAAGTAAGCTTGCCATGGAATATGAATAATGCGATGCAATGTCAAATAATCGTGATGCATATTTTCCTAGAATACACATCTGTTGATCAGGTGACTGCCTCAGACGAAACCCGTGGGGGCCACACATGGAACATGTATTTATAATCATGGCTGACAATGACCTCAGCTCATGTCACCTATCCAAAAATGACCTTGGACCATCCGAAAATGACTTTGGACCATCGGCACATTACCTCAGCTCGATCAATAGAGACCACAACCCCCAATTCACATATTACCTTACTCATATCTCGGTCGTAGCCATCACACGAGTCAATGCACAAATAGTAATAGATGCAAGGTGCATGATCACAATTATGTCATGATATGAACACCATAGTAATCTTAATGTCTTAATCTCATCAATATCTCAATATAATATAATCAGTGTTTCAATATCATCAATGTCTCAATATCATCACAGTCTCAATATATCAATCATATCACAATATGAGCACCATCTCGCTATCAACATTGAATGATTCACTGGACCACATATATTACGAATGCACAATTAATTTATAACTCAATATATTACCATATGAATAGGTATGCAATATGAAAAGTCAAGATCAAGCCTACAATGATACAATTCTACCCCCAAAGTACTCAATTACACACATACATGAGCATACAAGGTTCATTCATACATAACAAAAGGTTAAAAGTCTAATTATCTCAAATAAAGTCTTGAATCAAGTCAAAATCTACGTCTTTCCCCTTCTATGGTACTTCAAATCACCACAATCTATTCAACTATAACATCATAATCACGTAACGAATCTAATGGCACTAAAATCAACTAATTTGGAGAGAAAGGGTAAAATGGTAAAAGTTTTCATACTAAAAAACGTAGCCGAAAACTGAAATTTAATGTATAAAAATGTTTTACATGTAACAATGAGTATATCGGCGAAAACGATTTTGAAAACAAAGTTAAGATGAGGGAGAAATTAACAGTTAAAGTTTAGGAACTCAAACTCAAAACCATCAAAATCCCAAATTAAAAGTTAGAAACACAAATTAATCAATGGAAATAATCGAAATAGGTTAGAAAATAGTTACCCAATTAATTTATTTTATAAACCTTCGAAAAATCTCCCTAGAACGAAACTTGAAATGTCAAAAATGGTTGAAACGTGTTAAGTCACGTCTTTTAACAAAGTACACTGTTAAAGTATGAATAACACTCTACGAGTGTGGAGCATTGTTCACGAATGTGGAAGTCAGAGGGGACCGACACTCCGCGAACGCAGAGGCTTAGGGGTCCTCACACGCCCACAACTCCGTAAAAGCAGAGGTCTAAGTAAGCGCGAATACGGAGAACAACCTAGACCTGCACCAGAAATAGTAAAAAATGAGCAAAACCAGACCATAAAAACCACAACACGGACCCTCAAGATTCGTTTTGAACCCCATGAACACAAACCAAACATATAACCGTACCGAAACGATGATCCAAACTCAATGGAACCATCAAAATTTGATTTCAGCACCTGCGTGGCCCCGAACCCGAGAAAGATCACTTAAACTATTTTTGGACTTAAAAACTCAAAATATTCTCAGAACCTATAAAAATTACAACAAAGGCATTTCTACCGTTAGTTTCACCACTCAGAACCACTGGACTTGATAGAACTTCGATATGAGTTTCCGAACTCTGGATGTTGACTAAAGTCAAAGCAATGATCCAAAATGCATTGAAAATGCAACTTTGGACTTAAAATCTCCATTTTCACCCAAATTCAGTTATACAAGTTCTCCTAGACTAGATTTGGCATTCTGAGACTAATGAAATCAACAAAATCAAATTTTGACACTCAAAACTCAAAATGACCACAAAACTCAAATTTCCAACTTTAAGCCTTTTAAAACTAATTCTTTTGCGAAACTCTAGCTTTTACAAGTATTTTCAAAATCTGATTTTAGACTTATCAAAAAATGATCCAAGGCAAATTTTGGGAGGGTCAAATAGTAATTTGATTAAAAATGTTAAAAATGACCTTCGAGGTCATTACATCATCCACTACTAAAAATAATGTTCGTCCTCAAACATGAGATAAGGAACATACCTGTAGGCTCAAACGATTGAGGGTATTGGCCAAGCATATGTGACTCTATCTCCCATAGCCTCACTCTCGGGCCTATAGTTCCACTGGACCTTTACTGAAGCGATCTCCTTAGTCTTCAACTTCCTCACCTGCTTGTCCAAAATGGCTATCGGCTACTCCTCATAAGTCAAATCAGGGCTCAAATCAACTGAATCCACAGAAATCACATGAGACTCGTCTGGAATATAATGCCACAACATCAAAACATAGAATGCAAGATGGACTGAAGACAAATTGGGTGGTAAGGCAAGTCGATAAGCCACCTCTCCCACTCTTTCAAGAATCTCAAAGGGGCTAATGAACCTCGGACTGAGCTTACCCTTCTTCTTGAATCTCATAACACCCTTCAAAGGTGAAATTTTCAACCAAACCATGAACTCCAAAGGTCGAAGCCCCTATCAACATAGCTCTTTTGACGACTTTGGGCTATCACCAATCTACTCTGAATCAACCATACCCGCTCAAGATCATCCCTTAACATATCAACACCCATGCTCACTACCACTACTATGTCAAACTAACCTATGGGCGATCCACATCTCCGACCATACAAGGCCTCAAAAGGAGCCATGTACGGTCATATAAGGCCTCAAAAGGAGCCATATGAATGCTAGGATGAAAATTGTTGTTGTATTCAAACTTTGCTAAGGCTTAATGCTAGTCCCATCTAGCCCCAAAATCAATAACACAGGCTCAGAGCATATCCTCTAATACCTGAATGGTCCTCTCAGACTAGCCATTAGTCTAGGGGTTAAAAAGATGTACTTAAATCCAAATAGGTACCCAAACCATGATGTAAGGCCCTCAAAAAGTGCAAAGTAAACAATGAGCCTCTATCTGATACAATAGACACTAGGACTTGTGAAGTTTCACTATCTGACTATAATAAAGCTGGGCCAATATCTCAACTGTATACTTCACTTTGACTGGAATGAAGTGGACAGACTTGATTAGATGATCCACCATTACCCAAATGGAGTCAAAATCCCAAACATTAGGAGGTAAGACAACAAATGGGAATATGCTCCCACTTCCACTTGAGAATAGGCATTCGCTGAAGCTCCCCACATCGCCTCAAGTGCTTACACTTGACCAGCTGACATGTTAAACACCTGGATACAAACTCTGAAACATCCCTCTTCATTCCAGACCACCAATAATGCTGACTTAGATCATGGTAAATCTTTGTTTCCCCCCAGATAAATGGAACATCTAGCACAATGAGCCTTCTTAATTACCAATCATCAAAGCTCCCACCTTGGGCACAGAAGTACGACTCCCAATCCTCAAAAAACTATCAGAATCAAGCATTGCCTCTCTAGCTTTAGCTCTAGTCACTTTAACTCAAATAATACAAAACTTCTCATCCTCAAAAGCCTCTCACGAATCTAATCTATCAAAGATAAGTAGGCCTCAATAGTCGCAAACACTCCTCCCTGTGATGTGCTGTCAAAATAAAATACTTTTGATGTTTAAAACTTGGAATTTTTTGTGTTATCAATGCGGTGTTAGTAGGTTTGATGTGTTTTTGTGTTTGTTTTGCAGGATTTCAGGGTTGGCATTATTTTTGGGAAAAATATGCAAATGTTGCTACGGATGATGATCCACGAGACCCTTTACGGGCCGTAGAGTATTATACGAGCCATAAGGGAGGTTTCGTGTGTAACTCCAGTGAAGGGTGTATTTCTAAAGTCAAGTCTACGAACATACAACAAGCCATAAAAGACATTATGAGCCATAGATTTGGTCTCGTACCTCGAGGATCAGAAGATGAGGACTTTTTGAAATTCATTAGATGAAATACCCCACGGGCTGCAGAACCTTTTACAGGCCGTAGAGGGGTGTCATAGAAGCCAAGTCTAAAATTGAAGCAACAGTTCATAAAGCCCGACTATAAGCAGTAAACTGTTATACGGCCCGTAGAGTACCTCGTAGAGCCTGCTGACCCAATTTCCTATTTCATTTTGGTTTCATATTTTAAACACTATAAATAGATTTTTAGGTTATTTTTTTAGAGAGAGTGGGAAAAGAGATAGTAGAGAATGAAGAAAGAAACATTAGGGAGTTTGAGAAATACTTGTAAACTTTGATTTCATCTTCTAATTTCGACCTTGTGATTCTAATTGAAGAGTTGATTTCTTATACTTAATTCTCTTGTGTAAGTTCTCAATTATGTTATTTAAATTCATAAATCTTTCATTTACATTGACCATGAGTAGCTAAATCCACAACTAGAGTTGTGGAAACCATGAAGAATTAACAAGGTAAAATTAGATAATTCATGATTCTTGAAAAGTGTGCATGTATGTATTAATTAATTCTCTTTGTTTTGGTTGCTTTCTAATTTTGACTGACATTAGAATCCGTCTAGTGTCACTGACTAGACCAAGGTAATAATGAATAGGAAAAGAGATTAACTAACAGGATTCGGTCAATGTTTCTCGTCTGATCAACGAAACTGGGCCAAGGGGAGGTTGTACCGGGATGATAGTTAAGGGTTAGTAATGTCACACTACCGGGAAGGACCAAATCACGTAGTGAAATTCACCTCTCGCCTTGGCCAAAGGGTTTGGTGAACTTAGCTTACTGTTTTGCATGCTACACACTAGAATAGAATTCAATTATCTGGTAATACTGAGTTAGGAAATCATGGAGAAGACGATATCCTAGTTCCTCTTCATATTGGTTTAACTCTTGTCTTAGCTTAGAATTACTTTTACCAGTTAGAATTACTTTTACTAGTTATTATAAACACCCCCTCCCCCTGCACCCCCGGGGAGATAAGTTGGTTAATAAACTCGAATTGCAATTGAATACTTCTAAGTCTATCACATTCCCTGTAGGATTCGACCCTAACCTTGGTTAGATTATATATATAAACAACGAACGGTTTATCCTAAAAAAGGTGTATCTTGGGTGACATCAACATTTTTGCGCTGCTGCCGGAGAATACAGATAGACTTGTCTAATTCAAAGTAATGTGGGAATTAATCCTTATTTCCCCCATTTTATGCTTCTTGTTATTTTTGTTTTGTTTTTGGGTGTAAGTGTAGTCTATACCCAAAACGCGAAGTTGAGGCATACCCTTGACTCTGTTTGACCCAGAGATCTAAAAAAGACTAAGAATAATGACCAAGATAATGCGAACAACATAACAAATGCGACTCTGAACTAAAATGGGAATGAGAATACAAATAATGACAACCCACCTCCTCTTGAGGACATTTCTCTACAGCCACAGGATTTCAATGCCGAAGCTTATCATTGGAATCAATATCGGCTGAACCCAATGGGTATAAAGGTTACTAGAGCTATTGTGATACCACCACTATTGGCTGACACAAAATTCATGGTTTCAAGTGGGTTACTTCAGAATGCTGTAGAACCATGGGTTATTTGCGGGCCTACCATCAGAGGATCCGTATAGTCATCTACATAACGTTGCATTTGCCTGCAAGAGTGTGATGAGAACACAAAATCTGTCTATGGATGCTGTGGGAATTCGTGTCTTTCCATTCCCTCTGACCAGACATGCAATGCTACAACTATCCGAGCTCCCTCAGAGTTCAATCACTAGTTGGGCTGAGTTGCAAAAGGCCTTTTTGGAGAGGTTCATCTTGAGATCGAAGAAGTTCAAGTTGAAAGACCAAATCAATAACTTTGAGCTACTTCCTGGTGACTTGATCAATAATACATAGGAGTGGTTCACAAAGTGCTTGAGGAGTATCCCAGACCACAAAATTGTTGATGATACCTTGGTGGAGATCTTTTACTATTCCCTAGACAAGAATAGTCAAGCCTGTACTGCTACCATTATGGGGGGAGGGGGGCATGTTCTTATATCAACCATTTGCAAGGATCACTAAAAGGATAGAAAGGGTAGTCAAGACCAATCGTGCAGGGGAAAAGAGACAGAGAATCTACCAAAATTTCGTGTGCTGTCAATATCGGTTTGGGTCAAGCTAAAATAAATGAGGAGATTATGCAAGAGGTTTCCCAAATCCATACAGGTATGGAGGTGATAATAAATCAAAATCAAGAATGAGTTGATATATTCGCTCATTAGCCTCCACAAGCAACCATGTATGATGATAACTACTATGAAGAAGACACTTGCTTCATTGCTGATCAGATGGGAGTTTCCGAACCAATGCCTAAGGGTCAAATCTGGACTATTAGCACCAAGGTCAAGGAAACTAAGGTCAAAACTTTAATCGAGATGGAGCTTTCAGAGACAACTATGGAGGTTACTATGAAATCTCACATCTCCAGCATAAATCAGAAAATTGAGTCTCATTTTGTTGCTATCAAACAGCTTGAGCAACCGTTTATTCAAGTGTCCACTCAACTCACTCAGCATTAGAGAGGTACACTTCCTAGCAACACAGTTCAAAACCCAAAGAATGAATGGTAGTTCATGGAAGTTACTACTTGTGGTGGCAAAAGTACTATTGACTCTCCTATACCAGTAGATGAGGATGATGTTCGAGAGGAGATAGTTGAAGTTAAGGATGCAGATATCAGAGATAATCGTAGCAAGGATGGGGTAAGTGATGATACAGAGATGCCACAGAATTTGAAGCCCATTCCTAGGCCTCATCCTTCCTTTCCTCTAAGAGTTAAAAAGAAAGAGGAGGAGCGCAAGTTCAAACACTTTCTCTCTATGCTAAAACAACTCTCCATCAAAATCCTTCTCATTGAGGCATTGGAGAAGATGCCAGGGGATGCAAAGTTTATGAAGGACCTAGTTATGAAGAAACGCACTGTGAGTCAGGAGCTTTCCTAAGAGCTTTAACATTGCATTGCCATTTCTATGAGGTCTTTGGTTCAAAAGCGAGAAGATTCCAGTGCTTTTACCATACCTTGCACTATTGGAGATGTGAAGTTCACAAGGGTATTGTGTGATCTCGGTGCCAGCATAAATTTGATGCCCTTTGTAGTCTTCAAGAAGCTAGGACTTGGAGCCCCTACTCCGGCGAGCATGCAGTTGTTGATAGCTGATCTCATGGTGAAGAAGCCTATGGGGATACTTTATGATGTTCTTGTTAACATTGAGAATTCATATTCCCCACAGACTTTGTGATCCTAGATTTCGAAGTCGACTTCGACATCCCAATCATCTTGGGAAGGCCATTTCTAGACACTAATCGAACACTAGTGGATATGGAAGCTAGTCAACTCAGGTTTAGATTAAATGATGAAGAAGTTGTCTTTAATATCTGTCAGTCAATGAAGAGGCCAAATGATCTGAAAAATGAGGTTTAGGCACTTGGTGAAGTCTGAGTAACCAAGTTGTGCCACAAAAATAAATCAAGCACTACTTCCGAGACAACCCAAATTTTTTAATGTAATAGTTATAGTTGTAGTTTTGTTTTTAGCTTTTGGTCTCGTAGGTAGTCTACATTTTTGCATTTTGGTTGTAATTTTGGATATTGGGCTAGTTGCGCATAGGGTAACAGTGTATTATATGAAGAATGTGCTTGTACATGACTAAGTCAACCATCCTTGGCTGAAAAGGTATCAGGAAGTGCCTCTACGACTAGTTTTATGAGCCATATATCTATCTACGACCGGTACACTATCTCGTAGACACTTCTAGTAAGCAAAGGTTATCTACTCCAGTCTACGAGCTAACTTTTCAATCCGTAGATAAAACTATGGATCGTGAATGGGGCTTGTGGATCCCAGGTATGTTTTCTGAGTTTTTGACTAAGTGTTAGGGTTTCTACGACCAACTCTACGAGTCATAGCTCAATCTACGACTCGTAGACTGGTCCGTTAAACCCAATTCTCAAAACTTAGATTTGGACCTTATACGAAACCATGATTTACAAGCCGTAAAACACTCTATGGCTAGTAATCGGGGTTTCATAGAGTTTGGACCCATTACTTTTGACCGACCTGGTCAAACTATAAATAATGGGGTCAATCATTTTGACCCCATTCCTTGCCTAAAATTATGAACCAGCCCTAGAAAACCCCTACGACACTCTTTCTGATCACCGGCGAGGACTACCACACCTATTTTTCCAGCCACTTTTATTGGCAAGCCTTGGTGTTCCATTGTCCCATCCCTCTATCAATTCCTATGATTTAATCATGCAATTTGGTTAGTTTTTGGTCTTTCAAACACCCTTTATTTACCAATTATTGTATGATTAAGTTGAATTTAAATTTCCAGGTATGATCAATTGAGATATCAACCCATATGTGCAATGGACACGTTACGTGATCACTGACCTGTTTGAAATAAATTAATTATATGTTTGAAAAATTCGGTGTATGATTTAATGCATTCAAACGGTGTTGGTTGGTTTGGGAAAGTATGTTAAATGATTTTTGATGGGGGTGTATGTGTAAATTATCATGCGGGGGTGTTGGGTGTTTTGATATGAATCATGTGGGGTGTGTGCGTATTGCTTCAGTGCTAACAGAATATGTTGAAAAAGTTGTACGGGGTCCATATTGATGGACATAGAAACTCAAATGACTGAGTTTTCTGGTCTACGAGGGTCTTTTACGACCCGCAAAACTTTTCACGAGCCGTAATTGCCCCTCGTATGAAATTTTAGAAACCTAACGTTTTTGAGAACCCATTAGATGAGACTCTCTACGAGTCCTAGATTATTTTACGACTTGTAGACAGGTCTTGCTGGATCCATGCCTGCAAAAGTTCAAACACTGAAATTATCTACGACTCAGTCTATGACTCATACATCCTTTTACGAGTCATAATTGGTCTCGTAAATGACATTCCAATAAGCAAATATTATGGAAACTATTTCAATGATTGCCTTTTACGACTCATAGTTTTCACTAAAGCCCGTAGAGGTGCTCTTATAGACCCTTCTGTAACCAAATCTAATACATTTTTGCATTTCATTTCTTACTCTATAGGCTAACCAGGTTGTGTAATTGTGCATGTTTCAAGCACTATGGCCCCAAAGCCGAGGTGTGAGGATTTTAAAGCCAGGTAGAGGAGGCTCAAAATCTTAGAGATGAGACCTCGGGGGAGGAGGAGAGCTACGATTAGTGGATCACTCGAGGAGCTCAGCATCAAACCTGACCTGGATGCTGATAGACCATTGACCTAGGCTGGCATTGGACTTGGGAAGACCAAGGCCATTATCATTCGCACTCCCCAGTTTAACAAGGGAGGCAACAAAAATAGTAGCTCCATCTAGATGACTCTGTCCAGAGAGGGGCCAGACTTAGAGTCAGGATCCGGTGACGAGTTAGACAGAGTCCTCTACTGCACCACTATGGACATCACCATCACCTACATATGCTATCACCCGTCAGTGGTATGTCACGGGCATGTGAGACACTATATTGAGGGTGTGCAAAGTAATGAGCAGGGCAAACCATCCCTCTCCATTTATGAGGAGCCCTAGATCATCTCCTCTAGATTAAATAGTGTCCCCGGTCTCCAGGACACGATCAACTGAAATGGGCTCCAGTGGATGACCAAACCACTAGGGAGGTACTCCTAGACCATGGTACGAGAGTTCTATGCATTGTATGTAGCCACAGTTCTCAGCACTCTTCACAAGGGAAAGAAGCCCCTAACTCAACCCAGACTGATGCAGACCAGAGTGAGGGGGCCGATAGGTGGACATCTCAGAGACCACCATCTGTCGCATATTATTCGGGCCCAAGTTCTCAGCCCCCAGATCCCCAGTTGATTATGACTGCAGAGTGGCACATACCAGAGACTTGGTTTTGATGAGAGACTAGAGCCACAAAGTTGGCTTGATGAGATGGGTGGCTAGTTTGATTGTTGAGCAGGGTCCAAAGCCTGCATGGGTAGCCACTCATACAGAGCCTATTATGAATGCTTCTCTCTATTTTCCTACCAAATTTTTGTGGGCCTTTATGATGTCACAGATCTGGCCGATGCTTGCAAACACATTGACGCTGGAGCATTCATTTCTATTTGCCAACATCTTGGCTGGCTTTGAGATAGATTGGGCTAGCCTTATCACTGAGCAGATCCACAAGGCGGCCTTGAAGAGATCTACCTCTATCCCCTTTCCATGCTTGATACACAGACTCTATCTAGAGTTAATGGTGGAGAGTCTACATAAGCTGGACTCACTGATTGAGGTCCAACGTACTTTGGTTTCCTAATAGATTAAGGCTGAGGAAAACCCAGTGGAACTTCGGCGAGCATCGCACCAACCAGCCCATATGCCAGAGATGTTCATCCCAGAGCCACATCCTGAGGTTCCACCCACCATCACCACTGCTGCCACTACAGAAAAGAGGCCCCACAGATCGAGATAGATAAGGAGAGGGGCCCCACTATTACTACTCCTGCACAATAGGCTATTCCTACACAAACAACACCCGTAGGCATGGTTTATGTGTGCATGGCATCCATTCAGGCCATGGTGCAGCGATTGGCCCACACTGAGTCTCAATTGACTCAGTTAGTTTAGCATATCAGGCCCTGGGTCCGCCAGGCAATTATAGAGTTTAAGAGACGCATATAGGAATACACGGTCGCTACTATTCAGGATTGACTTTCATCCGTGGATGCCAGCATTGATGCCTTCAAGTTGAGGGTCCAACAAAGCTTGAGTATGATGCGGCTAGCACATTTGATGGCCCTACTGATGAAGATCCAGTGGCTCCGAGCTGACATGACAGCAACATTGGTGGCACTGGTGACATTACCAGAGACTACACTCCTGGTGCTGCTAGTGGATTTATTTTCTCCTGAAGAGCTTTCACAGCCTTCCCATGGGAAGAGGCCCCATATTGATGATGATTGTAATACAGTGCATTTGCATACGGGACTGACAGAGCAGGAGGAGTTAGAGCTTGTCTTGAGGTAGTTGAGGCAGGAAGAGGAGATATGACAGACTCGTGAGCTCAAGAGGGTGAGGGTTACTGGCCCCTTCGGTCATGGTTCTACTATAGATGAGCTTACCACACAAGTTGAGGGTGTTCAAGCTTAGCCAAACACAGGCTCTTAGGCGCCCAGGTATGTTTCTTTTGACCTCGGTACTTTATTTTGACTTTTTGATATGTGTTGAGGACAATGCACCTCTTCTTTGATGGGGGTGTCGGTGTTTATAGGCCTTAGTAAAGTCTGAGTAGCCTTGGCCTTTAACTACCCTAATTTTTGAATTCCAGGGGTTTTCTTACGTATGTTCCCTATGGATATTTAATTTCTGTTGAACTGACATGTTTAGGTAGTATTGGTAGCATATAGTACTTATATCTGTGGCATATATGTGTTTTGTTCTTGTGAAAGATGATACCCACCAAATTTTTTTATTAGTTAGTCTAGATAGCAACCATGCATATTTAATTGTGTTGACAGTCCTATTTTGATAAGTAAGGATAAAATTGAGATGAAAAGCATCATCTGAGAGTCTATGTTGATATTGTAATCAGTGCCATGTAAGTGTGAGCGTAATTTGAAAATTCATGTATTCTGTTTCAATGCAGAACTTGCCCTGTTACTCTGATTTAGACTATAGATTAGATAGTTAGGAAAGGCTCTTAGGACATTGTTCATAATAGTCCGCTTAGCCTAAATAACCAATCAAATATGTGAAATATCCCTTGATCCTAATGTTTGACCCTGACATGTACCTTTTGTTTGTAAAAACCTAAGTGACCTAGCCTTATTAGATGTAAAATCCTAAAATTGGCCTTGGTCCTCTCTTGAACATTGTGCACCTTGACTGAGGCAAAAAGCCTAGGTTAAGGGTGGCTACAAAAAGTGACCCTGGTTCTGAGATTGGATAATATGCACCTCCACTCTGCCAAAAGTCTAAGTTGAGGGTGCCTGGTGTAAGGTAAAAATAAGAAATGAGGAGGGAAAGTTAGTGATACATGGAAAAGGAGGAAAAAATGTGTACTGGGTGCACGAAAAATGAGTGATGCCTTAGCTATGAATTGAAAAAAATGAAGCATAAATACAAGGAAAAAAGATGAAAAATGAAAATAAAGCACCCAAAAAAGCTTGAAAAAGGAGAAGGGGAGATTGGAATGAAAAGTAGAAGTGTTGGTAGGGCCAAAGTGTAGAAAAACATAGTGCCAAGGAGGGCCTTTAGCCACTATGTTCCCAAAACATCATACCAAAGCCCCGCCTATGTTAGAAGCTAGTAAAGTCCTAAAGTGATCCTAGTCCAAGTAGTCAAAGGTCTTAGTCATGAGTATAGGGGAAAGAATATGGTATTGAGCATGATATATGAATGCATTTTTGTTGAGTGAGTGATTTTACATAGTCCCAACGTTATACATAGAAACATCATTGTGAGTGAGATATGAGACATCTTTCTGTGAGGACACTTGCATTGCATTGTTAACATTAGACTCATTCAGTGATTATGGCTGTTGATGGTTATCTTGCTTGTCATAGTTTCATTGTCACATAGATTGATTTGTGTTAGTTTGCTGGATAACTATCTGATTGTGTTTTGAAAAGTGTTGTGGGTATCTGTGCTTAAGTTTGATGTGAGGTATGCCATTATATTAAGGCCTGTATGGTACTGGTGTTGCTTATATAGAATGAGGTCGTCCCTTGAGTACAAGTAACAATTTTAAGTTGAGGGTGTTGATGTGCAATCAAAATACAACACTTTTGATGCTTAAAACATGGAATCTTGTGTGTTCTCAATTCGATGTTAGTAGATTTTATGTGTTTTCATGTTTGTTTTGTAGGATTTCGGAGTTGACATTATTTTTGGGCAAAATGTGCAGAAGTTGTTGCAGATGATGACCCACGAGACGCTTTACGGGCCATAGAGTATTATAAGAGCTGTAAGGGAGGTTTCACGAGTAATTCCAGTGAAGGGTGTATTTTTTATTTTGAGTCTACGAACATCCAAACAAGCCATAAAAGACTTTATGAGCAGTAGATTCAGTCTCGTACCCTAAGGATTAGAAGATGAGAACTTTTGAAATTCCATCGGGCAAAACATCCTACAGACTATAGAACCTTTTATGGGACGGTCAGGGGTGTTATAGAAGACAAGTCCAGAATTGAAGCAACAGTTCACGAAATCCCGAATACGAGCTGTAAACTGTTGTACGACCCGTAGAGCCTGCCGACCCAGTTGTCCTATTTTATTTTGGATTTGTATTTTAAATACTATAAATAGGTATTTTAGATTATTTTTCGGAGAAAGTCAAAAAGAGATAGTAGATAACGAAGAAAGAAACATTAGAGAGTTTGAGAAACACTTGTAAACTTTGATTTCATCTTCTAGTTTCAATCTTGTGATTCTTATTGAAGAGTTGGATTCCATGTGCTTAATTCTCTTGTGTAAGTGCTCAATTATGTTATTAAAATTCATAATTCTTACATTTACACTGATCATGAGTAGTTAAATCCACAACTAAGGTTGTGGGAACCATGAAGAACTAACAAGGTAAAACTGGATAATTCATAATTCTTGAAAAGTGTGCGTGCATGTATTAATTAATTCTCTTCATTTTGATTACTTTCTAATGGTGGCCAACATTAGAACCCGCCTAGTGCTACTGACTGGACCAAGGTAGTAACGAATAGGAACAAAGATTAATTAACAGGATTCGATCGATGTTTCTGTTGGAGCAGTAAGGTTTTGATGGCTGACAAAAGATAATGAAACAGGTTGGACTACCTGGTTCTTTCAACGTACTGTTTCTGTGGCAAAACTGCACACGCTGCACACAATAAAAATGGAATAAAGGGTGCTGGAAATAAGGCATATAAAAAGGAATACTACTCCAAGTTGTCAAAAAGAAGGAAGATTTAAAAAGGAATACTAATACAACTCCAACTCTAACAAGATGCATAAAAGAAGGAGAAAAAGAAGGAGAAAAAAAAGGAGAAGGTTGATTAGAAGAAGGAGTTTTAAAGGAAAAAGGATTCCACTAATAATTGGTGTTATCCTTAAAGAGATGGAGAGCAATTAAATCTCCAATCAGCAACTATAAAGCTAGAGGACATGACAACAAAAAGCGGGCGCAAGAAAAAGAAAGAAGTAGAGAGAAAAAGAGAGATTCAGACACAAAGAAAAGGAGAGAAGAAGAAGAAGAGAAACGTGGCGACATAGCATAGAGCTTAGGCAGTTTTGTTTTCTCTTTGTAATTCTGAACAATTGTGTAATCTCTCAGAGTCTATAACTGAGATTAGATTCTAGTCTTCAAGTTGGGGGCAACTTGAAGACGTTGGTAACATAAGCCTAGGGAGGTTTATGTGAAGTTAGGAAGTTGTTTTGAAGTTTAGATTACTAGGAATTGTAATCGTTTGTTGAAGGCTCTTTTGAAGTAGTGAAGTTGAAGTTAAATCCTGTAGAGTACAGGTCATGGTTTTTCACCCTTCTTGAGCCGGGGGTTTTCCACGTAAAATTGCTGCGTTCCAGTCTGTTTTTGCATCATTGAAACACGTCGGCTAACCTGTTCCAACGATTAGGCAAATCCATAGGGTGTGCAAAACCTAACAAGTGGTATCAGAGCCAGGTTTTCTTATTAAAGGCTAGTACCTAAGAATTGATCCAGATGAATACTGCACCACCCTTTGGACATGGAGAAGGACAATCATCTGTGAGACCTCCTCTTTTCAATGGAACACATTTCGGTTGGTGGAAGGCTAGGATGGAGGACTTCATTCAAGGAGAAGACTACGAACTCTGGGATAGAATTAGTATAGGGCCTACTATCCCTATGAAAAAAGTGGAGGACCAACAAGTGCCGAAAGAGAGAAGGGAGTTCAACGCTAAGGATTTGTTGGCCATGAGGAAAAATGCCAGAGCTAAAAATATTTTGATTTGTGGTCTTGGTCCAGAAGAGTATAACAGAATTTCAAATTGCTCCACTGCAAAAGAAATCTGGGATGCTCTTACAATTGCTCACGAGGGAACTGCTCAGGTTAGGAAGTTCAGGGTTGCCATGCTATTTACTGAATATGAGACCTTCAAGATGAAAGAGAATGAGACATTGCAAGAGATGATGGCAAGGCTCACACTACTTATTAATGAGCTGGCTTCTCTAGGAAAAGTGCTTACCTCTGAAGAACAGGTAGACAAGGTTCTGAGAATTTTACCAAAAGCTAAGTGGGATGTAAAAGTTACTGCCATTAGGGAAGCTAAGGATATTGAAACCATGACATTGAATGAGCTGGTTGGAAATCTCAGAACATATGAGATGAACATGGAAGAGCAAAAGGAAGAAGTGGGAATGTATGAAAAATCACTCGCTCTCAAAGCAGCCTCAGATGATGAAGGGTCAGACTTGGATGAAGATCAGATGGCTTTTCTAGCAAAACATTTTAAAAAATTCATGAAAAAGAAAGGCAAGGACAAGAGAGAAACAGGTAACAGGAGGGGGGTTGATGAAACAGGTAACAAAAGGTGGTCCAATGACAGAAACAACTCTGGATGCTACAAGTGTGGAAAGACTGATCACCATATCAAACAATGTCCCCAGTGGGAAATTGAGTGGAGAAAAGAAAGGGCTGAGAAAGAACTTAAAGAGAAAGCTGCTAAGCAAAAGAAAAAGGAAACCTATGCTATGATGGCCGCGTGGGGATCGGGATTGGAAGATTCTGATACAGAGGAGATTGATGAAACTGCGTTCATGGCTGCTGGAGATTTAGATCCAGAAAAAGATGATAGATCTGAGGTAAGTATTTCTGAATTGAAAGAAAAGTTGCATCTCTTTTCAAAAAGGAAGCTAATCTTGCTAATGAATGGATTGATAGACGATTTTGAAGAAGTAGCAAATGGAAAGGATCAACTAATTAAAGATTTTTCAGATCAAAAATTTGAAAATCTTGAGATAAAAAACTGCCTGGATAAAGCAAAAGAAATAAATGACAAGTTGAAGAAACAGGTTAAACAACTTGATTCACTTGTGTTGAACCTAAAGTCAGAAATCCAAAAGTTAACTGTTGCTGATAAGGGTGAAAGTACGATGAGTGAAGAGCTTCAGAAGGTAGAAACTGAGTTGAAAGAATGCAAAATTGAGTTTTTTTGTGAGAAAGAAAAAGTGAAAAAATTGACCCAGGAAAACTCCATTTTAAAACTGGATTTAGAAAAGGCAAAAAGATGGACTCAGTCATCAAGAATAGTGAACCATCTAGGAAGCAGGAGTCACAATGAGAAAGCTGGAATAGGGTTCTTTCAGGAGAATGTTACTACTACTGATTTGTGCTACCTCTGTGGAAAAATTGGACATCCAACTACTGAGTGTCCAATTGCAAACAATGTTAGGAGTAGAAACACATATCATGTGCACAAAAGGAGGCATGAAGATAATAAAAGAAACAGGTCAAGGAACATGTTGCCTACTTGGGCAAGAAGGGATCTCATTCATCCGTTTTACAACTGGAAAGGACCCAAGCTAGTCTGGGTTCCTAAAACTAACCCTTGATCTGTCTTACAGGTTGCAGTGAAAGAAAGCAAGCATTGGTACATGGATAACGCTTGCTCAAGACACACGACTGGTTATAAGTACAAGTTTCTTTCACTTGCACCTTTTAAAAAGAGGGAGGACAGGATGACTATGCGCTGGATCAGAGGAACAAGTCACTCTACCTGGTCCATCCACTGGACAAGCAGAGGGCACACAGTCAGGGGGAACTATGGAAAGCTGGATCGGAGGAACAAGTCAGGCTACCTGGTCTATCCACTGGACAAGCAGAGGGCACACAGTCAGGGGGAACTATGGAAAGCTGAAAATAAATCAGAAAAGATGAATAGACCTGACACTCAGAAAGTTTGTCATCATCAAAAAGGGGGAATTTGTTGGAGCAGTAAGGTTTTGATGGCTGACAAAAGATAATGAAACAGGTTGGACTACCTGGTTCTTTCAACGTACTGTTTCTGTGGCAAAACTGCACACGCTGCACACAATAAAAATGGAATAAAGGGTGCTGGAAATAAGGCATATAAAAAGGAATACTACTCCAAGTTGTCAAAAAGAAGGAAGATTTAAAAAGGAATACTAATACAACTCCAACTCTAACAAGATGCATAAAAGAAGGAGAAAAAGAAGGAGAAAAAAAAGAAGAAGGTTGATTAGAAGAAGGAGTTTTAAAGGAAAAAGGATTCCACTAATAATTGGTGTTATCCTTAAAGAGATGGAGAGCAATTAAATCTCCAATCAGCAACTATAAAGCTAGAGGACATGACAACAAAAAGCGGGCGCAAGAAAAAGAAAGAAGTAGAGAGAAAAAGAGAGATTCAGACACAAAGAAAAGGAGAGAAGAAGAAGAAGAGAAACGTGGCGACATAGCATAGAGCTTAGGCAGTTTTGTTTTCTCTTTGTAATTCTGAACAATTGTGTAATCTCTCAGAGTCTATAACTGAGATTAGATTCTAGTCTTCAAGTTGGGGGCAACTTGAAGACGTTGGTAACATAAGCCTAGGGAGGTTTATGTGAAGTTAGGAAGTTGTTTTGAAGTTTAGATTACTAGGAATTGTAATCGTTTGTTGAAGGCTCTTTTGAAGTAGTGAAGTTGAAGTTAAATCCTGTAGAGTACAGGTCGTGGTTTTTCACCCTTCTTGAGCCGGGGGTTTTCCACGTAAAATTGCTGCGTTCCAGTCTGTTTCTGCATCATTGAAACATGTCGGCTAACCTGTTCCAACGATTAGGCAAATCCATAGGGTGTGCAAAACCTAACAGTTTCTCATTTAATCAATCGACTGGGCCAAAGGGAGGTTGTACTGGGACAATAGGTAAGGGTTAGTAATGTCACACTGTGATAATGGACCAAATCACGTAGTGAAACTCGTCTTTCGCCTAGGCCAAAGGGTTTGGTGGACTTAACTTACCATTCTGCATACTACACACTAGAAGAGAATTCGATTATCTAGTAATACTGAGTTAGGGAATCATGGGGAACACAATACCCTAGTTCCTCTTCATATTAGTTTAACTCTTGTCTTAACTTAGAATTACTTTTACTAGATATTATAAACCCCTCCCTCCGGGGAGATAAGTTGGCTAATAAACCCGAATTACAATTGAATTCTTCTAGTCTACCATATTCCCTATGGGATTCGACGCTAACCTTGGTTAGGTTATATATCTTGACAACAACTGCTTTTTCCTTAAAAAAGAGGTGTAGCTTGGGCGATATCACCCTTCTCTGAAATCTGTAACCTCACAAACCTATTAGCCAATCTCTGAACATCTCTAGCCAATGATCCCTCCTCAACCCTGATAGTTGCTCAACTCCCCATGTTAGAAGCCTTTCTACTCAACAAATCAACCACCACATTGGCTTTTCCAAGGTGATAGAGAATAGTCAAGATATAATCTCTTAGAAGCTCAATCCACATTCTTTGTCTCACATTTAGATCCCGCTGACTGAAGATATATTGTCGCCGGCAATGATCAGTAAAGATCTTGTAATGAATTCTATATAGATATTGACACTATAACTTTAACACAAATACAACTGCAACTAACTCCAAATCATGTGTGGGGTAGTTCTTCTCATGGGCTTTCAACTATCTAGAAGCATAAGTAACCTTTCCTTTTTGCATCAACATACCACCTAGCCCCACTCTTGAAGCATCACGATAACTAGGGAAGTCAACAACCTCTTTCGGCAGGATAGGAGCTATAGTCAACAATAACTTGATCTTTTGGAAGCTCTCTTCACACTCATCAGACTAATGAAATACCATATTTTCTGAGTAAGCCTAGTCAGTAAGCTGCAATAGTGGAGAAACCTTGAACAAAACGGTGATAATAACTAGCCAAGCCGACAAAACTGTGAATAGTTAAGGTAGTCCTAGTCCAACCCCAAACGACCTCAATATTCGTTGGATCAACTCGAATACCTTCCTTGGACACCACATGCCCCATGAATTCTACCAAACTCAACCAGAACTTGCACTTGGATAACTGTGCATACAACTTTTCCTCCCTAAGCCTTTGGAGTACAATCCTCAAATGCCTCACATGGTCCTCTTTAGTCTATTCTAAGATATCATCGATGAACACAATCATAAACGAATCCAGATACGACCGTAACATCTCATTCATCAACTCCATAAATGCTGCAGGGGCGTTAGTCAAACCAAAGGACATAACAAGGAACCCATAGTGACCATACCTGGATCGAAAGGCTTTCTTGGGTATATCTGATGGCCAAATCCAAAGCTGATGATACCCAACCTTAAGTCAATCTTGGAATAGGGCAGCTCCCTAAAGCTGATCAAAATAAGTCCTATATGCGGGGAAGCGAATACTTGTTCTTGATAGTCACTTTGTTCAACCGTCTATAATCAATACACTTCCTCATGGATCCATCTTTCTTCTTTACAAACAGAATTGGGGCACCCAAGGTAAAACACTGGGGGTTAATAAAGTCCTTACTCAATAGATCCTAGAGCTGCTCTTTTAGCTCCTTCAACTCAGCTGAAGCCATCTGGTAGGGAGTAATAGAAATCAGCTTAGTGCCCACCTGAAGGTCAATAGAAAAATCAATGTCATGATCAGGAGAGATTCTTGGTATATGAATAAGAAACACATTTGGAAACTCACAAACCACCGGTATGGACTCCATAGGAGGCAACTTTGCAACTGTATCACGAATAAAAGCCAAACAACCTAGACACTCTCAATCAATCAACTTTCGGGCCCGAATATACTGTATCACTTTACTAGGATAGGAACCCTTCAAACCAGTCCACTCAATCCTTATCTATTTGGCATGGTTAAGGTAACGGTCTTAGCATAACAATCAAGAATAGCACAATATGAAGAGAGCCAATCCATTCCCAGTATAATATAAAAATCTACCATATCCAATAAAATCAAATCTACCCAAGTCTCATAGTCAGCCAATGTGAAAAGACAGGATCAGTACATCCGATCCATTACTAAGGGCTCTTCTACTGGGGTTGAAACATAAACAGGCATAAACATGGAATCACAAGGCAACTCAAACTTCACTAAGAAATAAGTAGACATATATGAATAAGTAAATATAGGATCAAATAACTTAGATGTAGGGTGATAACAAACCATGACAATACTTGTGATCACAACATTGAAGGCCTCTGCCTCAGGTTGACCTAGAAAGGCATAACAATGGCCACCTTGACCTCCATTCGTAGAAGCTGACCCTCTACCACCTGAAGAAGTGGAAGTATCATCTGCTCCCCTACCATCGGTACGTCCACCTCGATCGGTCTGACCTCTACCCTGGCCCCTAGTCTGTGGGGTTGAACCTCTGGCTGGTAGTGCCGGATCTCGAATAGGTGCTACAAAGTATAAATATGGGTACCAGAATAAGTCTATCTAGGGAATTTATGAATCATATGATCAGTAGATTCACACCCGTAGCAAGATCTAGGGGTGAACCACTGCTGTAAAAGAGTAGGAGGGATGATGTAACCTCCCTGGCCCGCGGCTAGAAATCAGATGAACTTTAACTTGAACTATAGGAATCACGAGGGCCTTGTCCTCCATCTGAAGCTGGCAAGGATGCATGAAGCCTGTGGTGTTGAAATAAACTAACTCCTCTGACTATATACTTTTTCCCCTGATGAGGCACCGAAGTACTGTCCCGAAGTACGGACCCTTTTGGGGTCCCCAAACTCCTCTCTTTGCATCAAATTTGCCTCGTTGGCAGCACTAACCACCGATTGAAAGAAAGCTCTATCCTTAGCTACCCAAAATATCGACAGTCTGATATGAAAAGCTAGCCCTCTCATGAACCGGCAAACTCTCTCCACTTCGTTCGAAAGTATAGCTGTAGCATGATGAGTCTACTGGCAAAAGTGAATCTCATGCTCCGAAACTGTTATGGCGCCTTTTCTGAAACTCTCAAACCTCAATATGCTCTCCTCACAGACACTCTAAGGAACAAACCAATCATAGAATGCATCAGAAAACGTTTCCCAAGTCATTTGAGGAGATCCAACTAGTAGGGATCTTGTGTAAGTCCTCCGGCACTCCTTGGCTGGCCCACAGAGATAGAGGGTGACATATGTCGCACCATGTGTCTCTACTAGTCCCACGGTATCCAACAACTCTCTACAAGTGGCCAACAATAACCTTCGCTCATGCCACCTATCCAAAAATGACCTTGGACTATCTAGAAATGACCTTGGACTGCTGACATATTATCTCGGCTTGACTGAAAGAGATCTTGACCACCAATCAACATGTTACCTTACTCACATCACGACCGTAGCCATCACAAGTGTTAAAGCACGAATAATATTAGATGCAAGGTGCACGATTATAATTATATCATAATATGAACATCGTAGTGATCTCAATGTCTCAATACCATCAATATCTCAATATCATTAGCGTCTCAATATCATTAATGTCTCAATATCATCACAGTCTCAATGTATCAATCATATCACAATATAAGCTTCATCTCCCTATCAACATCGAATGATTCACAATATTACATAGATTACGAATTCACAATTAATTTATAACTCAATATATCACCATATGAACATGTATTTAATACTAAAAGTTGGGATCAAGCCTACAATGATACAATTCTACCCCCAAAGTACTCAATCACATAAATATAGGAGCATACAAGGTTTGTTCATACTTAACAAAAGGTTAGATGTCCAGTTGCCTCAAATAAAATCTTAAATCAAGTCGAAATCACTGCCTTCCCCCTTCTACGGTACTCCAAATCACCACAATCTATTCAAATATGGCATCACAATCACGTAATGAATCTAATGATACTAAAATCAACTAATTTAGAGAGAAAGAGCAAAATAGTCAAAAATCTCATGCCGGAAAATGTAGCCAGAAACTGAAATTTAATGTATGACAATGTTCTACACGTTAGAAGGAGTTCATCGGATAAAACAGTTTTGAAATGGAGTTAAGATGAGAGAGAAATCAACAATTAAAGTTACGAAACTCGAACCCAAAAATCCCCTAATTCCACCATTGAAATTCCAAATTAGAAGTTAGAAGTACAAATTAATCAATAGAAATAATCAAAATAGGTTAGAAAATAGCTACCTGATTGATTTGCTTTGAAAACCTTCGAAAAATCACCGTAGAATGAAGCTTGCAATGTCAAAAATAATGATAAAGGGTTAAGTCACGTTGTTTAATGAAGTCCACTGTTTAGGCATGAACAATACTCTACTAACGCGGAAGTCAGAGGGGACCGATACTCCACGAACGTGGAGACTTAGGGCTCCTTTCACGCCCACAACTCTACGAACATAGAGTTCTAATTAAATTGACCTCCGCAAATGCAGAGATATAAGCGCGAATGCTAAGAACAACCTGGACTTGCACCAGAAATAGTAAAAAACCATAAAACCAGCCCATAAAGCCCACAACACGGACCCTCGATATTTGTTTAGAATCTTGTGAGCACAAATAACATGTAGAACCCTACCAGAAATGACAATCCAGACTCAATGGAACCATCAGAATTTGGTCCGGGACCTCTGTGGCCTCGAACCTGAGAAAGATCATTTAAATTAGTTTTAGACTTAAAAACTCAAAATATTCTTGAAACCTACAAATATTACAATAAAGGAACTTTTAGCATTAGTTTCGCCACCCAGAACCAGTAAACTGATAGATATTCAATACGAGCTCCCAAACTCCGAATATTGACCAAAGTCAAACGTATGATCCAAAATGCACTAAAAATC
Source organism: Solanum rostratum (assembly GCA_029948455.1). Lineage (NCBI taxonomy): Eukaryota > Viridiplantae > Streptophyta > Magnoliopsida > Solanales > Solanaceae > Solanum > Solanum rostratum. The sequence continues at coordinate 42,482,972 of CM057056.1, forward strand.
TAACTATGGTCTTAAAATCTCTGTTTTAACTCTGAATTCAATTTTGCAAGTTCTCTAAACTAGAGTTCGTATTTCAAACTTGATGGAATTGACGGAATCAAATTCTAACACTCAAAACTCAAAATGGCCACAAAACTCGAAATTTCCAATTTTAAGTCTTAAAAACTCTTTCTTCTGCAAAACACCAATTTTTTTTATAATATTTTCAATATTCAACTTTTAGACTTATCTAAAAATGATCCAAGGCAACTTTCAGGAGGGGCAAAATTGTAATTTGATAAAAAAATAATGCCAAAATGACCTTCGAGGTAATTACATTCCTATATGACAATTATTACTAATTATGAATGAATTATGATGAACTTCATGATGTATATGATTTTCAAGTAAAAGTATATGATTTCGAAGTAAGCATGATTAGAGCTTAGTGATTTGATGTGGGTTCCATTGTTAATGATCTAATTTGATTTCAATTGCATATTTTCTCTATGAATCCTACTCAATTGCATGATTTTGACCCAAATGTTCATGGACCCAAACTTATCCCTAGTCTCCTATGATAAAGTGATAAATTTCTATGCCTATGATCTAAAATATGAAAAGCATATTTTAAATGATGATGATGATGATGATATTATGACAATGATGATGTTACGAAAGCTATGATGATGCTATGCTGAAAAGGGTGATGAAAACCCTAATATTTATGATGATGTTAAGGTGGAAATATCTACCCAGACTATGATGAAAGTAATGTAAATGGACTATTCTTATGACATGATGTTTCATGAAAGACTATGATGATTATTTTGAAAGCTATGAAAATATAATTTTAATGAAGTTTGAACTATGTTGAAAGCTATGTATATGCATGATTTACATATTCCGTGGGATATGACTTAGCATCGAGTGGACATGTGTGATGGGTACTATCTCCAAGGGTCCTTATATAAATCCTCAAGTCCCATAACTATGTGCTACCATAGGAATGATGTTCATGTTTTATGCCTTAAAGGTATGCTATTGTCATGCCCCGGGAGGGTACCCTTGGCATGGCTGACACCTAGAGACTATTGCTAGTCCCCAAAGAAACTACTTAGCCTCATCACATTCATTCAATCGAATAACTCTACTAAAAAATGAAAATAAAAGAAGTAAATGGGCATATCTCATCTAAAGTCTAAAGTATATAGATAATAATAACGACTAATAGAAAGAAACTAGCTCATAACCTCAACATCACGTTCAACCATCATCTATGAAGCCTCTATCACTAATCATGTGGTGTTAATGATAGACCCATGGATACGCAAATCAAAATAAAGGAAATAGTCAACTCTAACTCTAAAGCATGATGAAATAAAGGTAGTGGGGCCTCTAGAGTAGGGAAGGCTCACCAATCAGCTGCGAATCTCAGATCTTCAAAGGAGCGCCTGTTGACGATCTCTAGTCCCCGCCTCTACATGAATTTATGATGCAGTCCAAAAGGGACATCAGTACTTGGAATGTGCTGGTATGTAAAATAGCTGAGTGAAATAGAAACAGGTAGAGTAATATGGAAACAACATCAACTCAAAATAAACATCAAATCTCATCAAATCATCAAATGTCTATCTATGTAAGAATAAAGAGTAGACAAGTGACCCATCAATCAATCAACCTCATCAATCAACTCAGACTTATCTCAAAGGAGCTCACCTCCTCTCATCTCATTTCATGTCAGAGGAGCTCACCTCCTCTCATCTCATCTCATCTCATCTCATCTCAACACAGAGTACTCAAGGCAGGAAATTTATGGGAGTTTCTCTTATCTGACAACAATCACTTATGAGCCAGTAAATGTACAACAATCACGCTGATGTTGCCACAACCGTTTCACACTTTCCAGGTAGGGAATGAATCGAAACCATATCGGCTCGCCCAATATAGAGTCAACCATCAATAAGTATGCTATTGCTTTCAGGGACTTCTAATCAAGAGGGAACCACACTACATGTGATGGTTCTAAGCCTCACCTACGTTTGGCAACGTAGTTTGACGAGTTCAAGTTGGACTAACTCTCACTCTTTCGGTGCTCGATACTCCTCCCATGACTCAATGCTCATAAAACCATCAATCTAATCAACTCATATGGGCTTTGGCCCTATCATAAGTAAATCTCATGGGGTTTTAACCCTCTCATCAATCAACATCTCATAGGGACTTTATTCCTCTCATCAATCAATATCTCATAGGGACTTTAGCCCTCTCATCAATCAATCTCATTAATGACACAAGATTTAGAACAATTATTAGGGAACAATCGAATAGACACATCAGTGGAGTTCATTTATAGGGACTCATAGGGCTATCACATTCTATCAACTCATCATCCTCTTATCACAATCACAATCACAATCAACAATCTCAACTCAAGGCTCTATACTCAATTCTTAAGTTCATTATGCATGCTTTTGAAAAAATAGTCATGTAGGATTATGCAATTCTTCAAGAAAATGTTTAGTCCAATAAATTTATGATGATCATCAACATAGAAAAATATGCAATTTCAAATAAAATTGTAAGGAAAACCATCACGGGTTCATGAATATAGACTCTTGAACCATCAACTCATCCATGACCATCTATGGGGCACATGAGAGAACAATCCCATGCTTTTAGTTTAGCCTTACATCCCTGCGATGAAGCTATCAATCAGTCACGTCAAAGATTTCTTCTCAAATCTCTCAAACTCAAGCTCTTCTCCTCTTTCCTCAAGCCCTAACTTTGTTAGATTATGGAATAGGACTTAGAATAGCGATTTTAGACCCTTTTTACATAAAAATAACCTTATTAGATTGTGTAAAGAGTTTAGAAGGGGTTGAGAATTTACCGGAATGCCCCTAATAAAATTAAAAAAATTTCAACTCAGAAAAGCCTAGTTCGCGATGCGAACTCCTAGCATCCGTATATGATTTGTAACGACTTTGGGCTACTTTTAGCGGCTGTTGGATTACCTTGACTTTTCTATGGTTTGTTGGACAAGATTTGTCCCAAGCAAGGTGGTTTCACCCACTTCAAACCATCCGATTGGCAACCTACATTTCTTTCCATAAAAAACTTCGTAAGGTGCCATTTTGATGCTTGAATAATAGATATTATTATAGGAAAATTTGATAAAGGGTAAGTGATCAATCCAACTACCCTTGAAGTCTAATGCACATGCTCGTAAAATATCTTCAAGTGTTTAAATAATGCGTTTTGCTTGACTGTCTGTTTGAGGGTGGAAAGTTGTACTTAAATTCACTTGTGTTCCTAAACTCCTTTGGACGAAATTCCAAAACTTTGTAGTGAATTGGGATACCTGATCAGATATAATGGAGATTGGGACCCCATGTAGCCTAACTTTCTCTTTGAGGTATAACTTTCGTACTCTTCAGCTGTATACTCCTTCTTAAGTGGTACAAAGTCTTCTGACTTTGTGAGTCTATCAACTATAATCTATATAGAGTCAAACTTCTAAAAAGGAGCAAGGTGGCCCGGTAATGAAATTCATATTGGTCATATCCCATTTCCATATTTGAAGCTCTATATATCGCATATAACCTCCCGGCTTTTGGTGCTCTACTTTGACTTGTTGGTAATTTGGACATTGAGCCACAAATTTTTTAAGGTCGTTTTTCATGCCTTCCCACCAAAACATTCCCTTCAAGTCATGATACATCTTAGTTGATCCTGGATCGATGGAATATCTTGAATGATGAGCTTCTTTCATTATCCTTCTTCTTAGTCTGTTAATATCAGGCACACATAATCTATCTTAGCAATAAAGTACTCTATTTTGTGTAAGTTCAAAGCCCTTCATCATACCCTGACTCACCTATTCCTTAAGTCATCGTAGAACAGGATCTTTGAACTGCTTTTCTTTAACCTCCATTACCAATGAAGACTCTGTACATTATGCAAAACAACCCCTTCCTTTGGAGTTTCAAGAAGGAGAACTCCCAAACTGGCTAGCTGATGTAGATCCTTAGCCACTCCTTGACTTACCACGGTCTGGTCACTAATATTCAAGATTTCTTTACGACTCAGGGCATCAGTTACCGCATTTTCTTTCCATGGATGGTATAGTATATCAACGTTGTTATCCTTTATTAGCTCTAGCTATCTCTGTTGTCTTAAATTTAGGGTTTTCTGCTTAAAGATGTATTGCAGACTCTTATGATTAGTATATATGTCAATGTGAACCCCATACAAATAGTGGCGCTATATTTTCAAAGCAAACACAATTATTGTTAGCTTAAGGTTATGTGTTGGGTAGTTTTTCTCATGTGTTCGTAGTTATCTCGAGGCATAAGCAATTACCCTACCATGTTGTGTTAGTACACACCCTAAGCCAACTCCCAAAGCATCAAAATACACCACATACCCCTCTGTGCCTTTTGGAAGCACTAGTACAGGTGCAGAAGTTAGCCTACTTTGCAGCTCTTGGAAGCTTCTTTCACATGCATCATTCCATTGGAACTCGGTCGCCTTATTTGTCAACTTCGTTAGAGGTGAAAAAATAGAAGAAATGCTTTCAACAAACCTTCTGTAATAACCTGCCAATCCGAGGAAGCTTTGAACTTCCGTGGGTGTTGTTGGCCTTGCCTAATCTTTCACGGCCTCTGTCTTTTGTGAATCAACCCTTATTCCTTCATTGAACACAATATGGCCTAAGAATACCACTGATTTTAACCAAATTTCACATTTAGAAAACTTGGCATACAACTGCCGATCATGAAGAACTTGTAATACCTGTTGTAAGGGATTTGCATGGTCCTCTACTGACCTTGAATATACCAAAATATCATCTATAAATACTATCATGAATACATCCAAGAATAGCTTAAATACCCTGTTCATTAAATCCATAAAAACTGATAGTGCATTTGTTAGCCCAAATGACATAAAAAGAAATTCAAAGTGACCATAGCGTGTCCTGAAATCTGTCTTGGGTATATCTTTCTTCTTCACCCTCACTTGGTGATAACCTAACCTCAAATCTATTTTTGAAAAGCATTTGGAACCCTTTCACTGATCAAATAAATCATCAATACTAGGAAGGGGATATTTGTTCTTAATTTTCACCCTATTCAATTGTCAGTAGTTGATACACATTCTCAAGGTTCCATCCTTTTTACGTACAAATAAACTGGCACACCCCAAGGAACACACTCAACCTTATAAAACCCTTCTCTAGCAAGTCTTTTATTTGCTTCTTTAATTCATGTAGTTCTTCTAGGTCCATTCTATATGGAGGGATAGAGATAATTTGAGTGCCTAAAAGTAAGTTCATACCAAAATCTACTTCTTGTTCTAGAGGTAAACTCGGAAGCTCTTCAAGAAATACATCAACAAATTCATTCACTATTGGAACAGATTGAAAAGTTGGTGATTCCACCTTCACATCCCTCACTCTAACTAGATGACATACATATTCCTTAGATATCACCTTTCTTGCCTTAAAATAAGAGATAAACTTACCCTTTGGTGCCCTAACATTGCCTTCCCATTCAAGAACTACCTCATTTGGAAAGTGAAAGTATACTCTCTTAGTTCGGCAATCCAACGTGATATAGCAAGAAGCTAACCAATCCATACCCATTATAACATCAAATTCCACCATTTCTAGGTCAATAAGGTCAGCCAATGTGTCACGGTCACAAACAATTACTACACAGTTATAATAGACCCTACTATCTATAATAGATTTATCGGTCAGTATAGACACTTTAAATGGTTTGTTCAATAATTTAGGTGTTGTCTTAAGCTTCCCAACAACTAGTGGAGTGATGTGGGATAGTGTAGAACTAGAATTAATCAATGCATATACATTATGTCAAAATATAGACACTGTACTTGTAGCCACATCAGGTGAAGCTTCTAAATTTTGCCGACTCCCTAGAGAATAAGTGTAATTCTAGACTCCACTAGAGCTAGTTGCCCCTCTAACACCCCCACCATGACCTATAGATGCTTGCTGACCCCTACCTAATGGAGGAACTTATGATGATGATGCAAAAACTTACCTAGTAGGTTGTGCTATATCACCCATGCGTCTCCTTAAGCAATCTCTCATGATATGCCCTGGAACACCACACCAATAATAAGCATCTATCCCAACACGACCTGTGCCAAAGTGATTACTTCTAGACCCTTGATGTTGTGGTGGAGCACTAGTTGCAGAGTAGGAGGATGATGGCCTAGGAGGTCTATTAGAAAATCGAGGCCTAAATTCACCTTGGGATGGCATAAGCCCTCTTGGATTGCCCCCTTTCTAACTCTTGCGTCCTTCTTCTTTGCCTTTGATCCTCTAGTTTTTGTGCAAAAGCATGCATCCTCACTATATCCATGTCTTTATTCAAGAAAGTAATGGTACAGTCTTTGACCAGATGCGAATCCAATCTATCCACATGCCGATGAACTCTATCTGCCATAGTAGCAACTACATTAGGAGCATACCTGGCTAGGGAATTAAATTGAAGGCTATATTCCCTTACGCTCATATTCCCTTGATGGAGATTCAGGAACTGCTCTGCACGGGCCTCTTGGTTCTCTAATGGTAAGTAATGGTCAAGAAATGCCTGTTTGAATTCCTTCCATGTAGTTGGAGGGCATCTGTACCCTTAGATTGCTTCCAAGATTCATACCACAACATAGCCACACCCTTCAATCTATATGTGGCTAGCTTAGCAACTTTTATGCCACTCACATGCATAATATCCAAAGTGCGTTGGATCTGATCAATGAAGTCTTGTGGATCTTCACTAGGATTTGTCCTGGTGAAGGATGGAGGGTCCAAATTAAGGAATTCACATACCCTTGTGCTAGCTGCGCTATTCACATCACTTGCATCTATAACCGGGCCTTCTTGTCTTTGACCTTGGCTAGCAACTATATGAGTCGATAGTTGAATTACATTTCTCAGATCTTGCACAGTAGCATCGTAGGTTGTTTTGGGGGAATTTCGCTACTTCCTGGTTTTCGGAGTTGGAGATGTTTGTGATAGAGACTCATCTTGAGCCTCATTTCATTGTCTTACCCGACTGGGTACACCAACTACCACGTCTAATTACTTCCCTTTGCCTTTGCTTTTTCTTGTTTTTGGCATACTTGCTATACAAAGCAATTTAGAGGTTAGACACGATCCACCTACAACACTTGACTTTATGGCATGATCTAGAGAATAAAAAGAAAGTGACAACTCCTAAATGCCACACAACCTCCTGCTTATAAATGTGGTGCACAACAGATCCACAAACAAGACTCTGTATAGAAATGGCTTTGTAGACTCCCAAGGACAGCCTGCTCAGGTACCACTTTTGTCATGCCCAAAGTCCCAATAAGGCAGACTAGCACTCGTTGTCGACAAGGCTCGACGCGTCGTGTGCCATTGGAGCTTTTCTCTCCTCTTATTCTTTATTGGACGGTTCGGGAGAGACAACCTGTAACCATGCATTTTCAATGAACATTATAAGGGGTTTTCCACATTTAATATGCTTTTAGGAAAATAGTTAGTAATAACAAGCCCAAAGGAAATGAAATGACTAGGATGTTGGAGCCACGATGTCTAAAGTACGAGACATGACCACACTTTACGTTACATAGTCTACAAAGCCTCTAGATAGGGAACAATATCTCATAAGGGTCGGGTCAAGGCCTGCCTCATGACTAACTATACAATACAAAAAAAAGGTCTAGAGACATAAAGCCCCAAAGCAACCTGAAGCTCAGTAATAGCAGTTGGATATCCTGTACTCCTACTGGGGAGATTTACTAGCTCCTGTACTTGCAGCATGAAATGCAGGTCCCCCGTAAGGGATGTCAATATGAGATAATGTACTGAATATGTAAGACAGGAAGTACTATATATGAAATAAGAACTCAAATGAAATCATGCATTGGCGCAAGGATAAGAGACCGCCTTTTAGTCACATTGTGGAGTCATACACTTTATGTCCTATTTGTTACTTCACCTTTCTTTACTTTATAATCTGTGCACAATATATGATACAAATGATCGTCAGATCAGTGGTAAATCATTATTGCGATCGACCCATGCTAGGATTTCCTTTCACCCCTTGGATAACCCCCATAATATGGTATCGACCCATGCTAGGTGCTTTTTTCCACCCTTGGGATACGACTCATCAATAAGCTACTTCACTTATTATCTTTTATTTACTTTTGAGATGGCTCTTTTGGTGGTCATAACACTTTGAGCTGTAGGACTATAAATATAACATGTGACATGTAAAAAATCAAGAAAGACAATACCACAATGAAAAATAGTAGGTTACACAATTAAGGAAATACGTAGGGGGTGAAACAACACATGGACTTTATTTAATACAAAAAGGAATTCATGTATCTTAGTAACCAAGTATATATGCAGATTTGAAAATAGATATTATGGGAGCATATGAACATGTTAAAGAGTGGGGACAAGGTCAATAGTTATGATGTATATGTAAGTGCCTCTATGTGCCAAGGAAGAATCTAGATTTCATGCCAATTAACAAGAAATCGAGTAGCCTTACATACCTCATTGTACGACCTCGTTATTACCTTGAAGTAACCTCCCTACCCCCCCCTAAATATTTATATATAATAGAGTAGGTGATGAAAATAGTATTAGCAGCTAATGAAAACGTCTTGGCAGTCCAATCTCATAGAAAAATAACACTCGGGTAACAAGCTTGTAATTATCAACCCAAGAGTATTCTTTCAATATTTCCACTTCTAATCGTATTTTCTAATACACATTCCCATATACATGTCATATCTAGCTTATTTTAGTCCTATAATAGGCTTATAATAACTTACAAAGTACAACACATAACAACTTAACACAACATACAAGTAGGCAACATAACATTATGTCCTTCTGCTACATTTCGAAGTCAACATTCCCAAACCTGTTCCAACTTCAACCATACTGTTCCTAACATATTTATACATAAAATAGTCCAAAATAGCCCCAAAGTAGATGGAGGATGTGAGACAATAATTTTCAATTACCAGCCCACAAGTTCCTACTAAGAGCATGATTAAGATAGCATACAAGAACTCATTTTTTAAGAACAAAAAAATGGTGCAACAACCTTGTTACATCATTAATGAACTAAACCTTGTTAAAAATATCAACCTCCCTTCATAATCTATCCAACCAAGAGGAGAAAAGCCTCTTAATAAACAAGAAGAGTGTACAATAATTCTTAGAACTCATGCTGTCCGAAATTCCAACACACGTATAACCAGCTTATTTCTCTTGTTTTTATGGAAAAAGCATACTAAATATACAAGTATCTTTACTTACCTTAACCTTAAAGGTTGAGGGATTCTTTAGGAACCCTAGTAAGGTTTTGAGGGCTGCTTTGTATGAGTTGAAAGAGAGCAAAAAGGAACTTAGAAAATTAGATTTTTTGTCCAAGTTTAAATGACTTAAAGGATCTGCTTTTGATCCTTTTTAAAGGGACACACTCCGAAAACTTTCTTTTGTATTTTAAGCCTTATTTTATCAAGTGAATAATGTGTTTATTTTTCCCTTTCACTTGGGCCTTATTGGGTTCCAATTTGATGGGCCTTGGTTGCATACTTTTCCCTTTTTCCTTTACTTAGTTTGGGCCCAAATTGTTAAGTGGGTTCTGAATGTACTTGAGCCCGTTTTTCTATTCACCTTGATCTAAAAATATTGTCCCTTTATAATGCTAAAACATGGGCTAAAATTACACCCTTCAATTGGGCTTTATTCATTATCGAACTTGGACAGATTCGGTGTTGGGCCTCGTCTCTGTCTACCTAGCCTATTTAAGTTAAGCATGTAGGTGACTCACCAACTAGCTTCCTAAGTCCCACAAGCACTTCATCTCTTTCACTTCTTTTAAGGCCGCTATCTCCTCAATTTGACATAAAACTTATCTACACTCACTTGTCTTAAGCGTTAGACATAAATATAGTCCTTCAGTCTATAAGTTATGCACTTTTAATATTGGTGCTCCTTCTACAAAATCATATCATGTTCCTTATGCATAGGAATAGTACACATAAAATGTAGGGTATTATAAAAAGATAAAATCGACTCTATATATCTAACATGCCTCTACTAATCTATTCATAGATGGGGCCTTTGGAAACGCTCCTAGATTACCCACAACATAGAAAATAAATATTCTTAATTAAAACATAGATCAAAAGATAGTGAAGTAAACTTGATAGACTTGCCATAGGAACATTTGGACTCACTAATCAATCATCAAATGTAGCTCCGAAGCTAGCAAAGAGTTGAATGAGTTGGGATGTCTCCCTCTACATTATAACATAATATAGCCAAAGAAATATGTGTTAGTACTTTGAATATACTAAGCATATGAGAAATGCGCATGAAGTAAATATAGTAACATGAAATATGAAACATGAGATGCAAGACCAAAATCAATGATCATATGGTAAAACTTAATGAAGACATATGATGAAAACATAAGTAAAATACATGGTCAATGCATCAAATCATACTAAAGATTGAAAGTAGGCTTATCCATTTTGTGGAATATCAACTTTAACTTATGATAAGACCATACAAGCTATAACAAAGAATCATATGTAACTCCCACACTAAGAAAGGAGAGGCTACTTTGTCAAAGTAGACTCAGTGATGGTATATTTATTCAACATCATGAGGTTTTTATGGACACTAGCTAAGTTTAGAAGGTAGCCTAGGACGACACATAGTTTTGTATTAGAGATTTACTAGGATTTGCTTGGAAGATAACCTTATATCATTAAAACTAAACCCACCTCCAACCTTTTTGATGCTAGTTCAAATCTAAATGGAATAGTAATGACACAATACATAAAATCAATCATAACTTAAGGTCATTAAAATATCATTAACATAGAGTAGCTCATTAATACCTTTACGATTTAGTCAACGCGAGAATCGTCCTTATCATAATTAGGATCAATTTATTGAATCAACAAGGTTTTAATGAACTACTATATATTACTGATGTTTTAATGATCAAGTTATAATTGATTTAATGCATTATGCAATTACTATTCTGTTGGAATTTGATTTAGCATGGAGAAGGCCTGAGGTGGGGTTTAATCTGGATAACATAAGGGTATCTTCCCAAGAGAATACTAGTAGCAATCTCTAGCCTGAAATAACGTTCAAACATAGGTTTCCGTATAGGATTAGCTAGTGGATCCATGTGTAGATCACCATCATGGAGTCTACCTTGAAAAATAGATCTCCCTTCTTGATGTGAGAGTTACATCAAATTTTATGTTATAGCTTAATGATCATATCATCAATTAAGGTTTATATCCCACCAAAAGGTTTAAATTACTTTTAAGTTTTACTATGATTTGATGCATTGATTATGTATTTTACTTATTTTTTCATCTTATGTTTTGATTGAATTTTACCAAATGATCATTGAATTTGGTTTTGTATCTCATGTTTTATATTTCACGTTACCTATATCTACTATATGAATACTACTCATTTAGTACATTCAAAGCACTAACACATGAATCTTTGCGTACATTATGTTATAATGTAGAGATGCACATCCAACTCATCTCACTCATGGCTAGCTTCGGAGTTATATTTAAGGATTAATTGGTGAATCCTCATGTTTTGAGGGCAAGTCCATCAAGTTTACTTTACTATCTTTTGATCTATGTTTCTACTTGGGGCTATTTCTTTTCAATGTAAAGGGTGAGCTAGGACATGTCCTAAGTCCCACCCATGATTAGATTAGTAGAGGCATGTTAGATATATGGAGTCTATGTTTCTTTTTATTTTTATACTAAAGATGTTTCCTTTCTTTGAGACTTTCAAATTGAGATTTATCTCCACATTTATTTGAGGTTGTTGATTGATTATTGACTGCCCTAAGTATGTTTAATTATATGCTAAGATGGCTTTGTTGGCTTCTTCGAAATTTCGATCAACGTGTCACGCCTAGGGCCTAATTTGTATCGTGACAGAATATAAGGTATGTTATAATTGCAATTGCATATAGTAAAATATAATAATTTTTTTTTTTGAGGTATATTATAATAAAATATAATAATTCTTCTTTTTGATATCAAGTTATTTTTCCAATAGACTCCTTTTTCACTAAATATTTGTTTGTAATCAATGAAATATTATTTTTAATATAAATATAAGAATTTTTGGGAGGTCACATGTAAAACAAAACATATAAGTAATAAGATAATTTAAAAAAAAGTTTTTTTGCATTGAATATTAAATATGTAGGACATTATTTTGTGGTTGTGCTAAATTGCTTACCTGCGTAGGGCTTTCCAAAATCTTCGGAACTTATAACCATGCATTCTTGTATTTTTTTTTTTAATTTTTCTTGGAGACTTTACATATCAAACTATTTTTACCCTTTTTCTCCTTCATACTTTATTCTCTTGATTTTGTCTTTCTTAAAAGAAATTTATCTACGAGTATTTTCTCGGAAGTAATCAGAGATCAAACAGAAGTGTTATTAGGTTGTCATCTTTGAGTCCTATATTAATTCTCTTTCTTTTTTTGTTTATGCCATTTTAAGAATTCTGGTTGCTAAATAACAATGGTGAAGCTACTTTTGTTTGTCAAAATAAATCATGGGATCTATTCTTTTTTCATCACTACCCTCTAATGGATGCAAGGTTGTTAATTTTGAATCGACTCAATCTTTATTCTATTTCAGAAATTGGTTGCACAATTTGTTAATAAAATTTTTAATAGCTCTTCACATTTATATATCCCAAGAATAATTGGTTTGTAGTTATTTTAACATCTATTTTTGTGCATGTGTTTGATAAGATTTTCAAAATTTTAAAATAAAATGGGACAACATAATTTATTTTTATTTGATATTTGTAAATATAAATAAATACATACATGAAAAAAATTATATAAATTTTGCTGATTAAGAAATCATGAGTTAAATATTATCATGTGATTCAACATGCATATGGTGAGGTATGGATATTCATACTTAACTTTCTCAAATGAGTATTAAGTTTTAATAAATATTATATTAATTTATTGTTTTTGTGTTCCAGGGTGCCAAGATGGTGGCACAGGGATTCACAGTGGATTTAAACAAGCCACTCGTTTTCCAAGTTAGACATCTTTATGTTTTTGCACTTTGTTTAATTTATTTTGGAGGAAAGCAATGCATATGTTATGTTTTGAATGAATTAGGTGGGCCATCTTGGAGATTCATATGAGGATTGGGTTCATCAGCCAATAATTAGCAGAGGAAGTCCAAGATTTTTTGAAAATAGTATTTTAGAGTTTTTGACTCGAACGGCATGGTGGGCAATTCCATCAGTATGGGTACCAGTAGTAGGGTGGTTGGCTTGGACAACATTGAAGAGAGGTGGTGATGGTAGTGGACTTGTTTTTACACTTGCTGGTGGCATATTTTTATGGACATTCTTGGAGTACTCTTTACATCGTTTTGTATTCCACAAGAAGCCAAGTGGATATTGGGGAAATACACTTCATTATCTTATTCATGGTTGTCACCACAAGCACCCTATGGATGGACTAAGGCTTGTCTTCCCTCCTGCCGCAACTGCTATTCTCCTACTCCCAGTAAGTCATCCTATTGTACGTGTCCATTATTTTTGTTACTATTAGTAATAACTAATCATTTCTTAATTATGCATGCAGCTATGGGCTATAGTTAAATTGTTACTGCCATTCACATATGCCCCTGCCTTTCTTGGAGGAGGTTTGTTAGGTTACATCATCTATGACTGCACGCATTACTACTTGCATCATGGCAAGCCCCTTAAAGGAATTCCCCATTCCCTAAAGAGGTATCATATGGACCATCATTTCAAACTTCAAGATAAGGGATATGGAATCACTTCAAATTTTTGGGACAACATCTTTGGGACACTACCTCCTAAACCTATCAATAAAATTTGATGAGTCTTCGGAGAAATAGTATAATATGGGTTGTGTAAAAATATTAAGTATTAAAGAGGCTCCTTCAATATGCATGATTCATTAATTCCATCCTGAAAAGTATTTATGTTTGGATCTCTATTCATTTTTTGTTCAATCTATCAGTATTACTCTTGATCTTTAATTTTTAAGTCTTTAGGAAATTTTAATTTCTGGCAATGAAATTCATTAGGGTGAGTGACACATTATGTGGTTCACATTGTAAATCTATGTTTCAAAAGTAATAACTGGATAGTCAGTTAATATCATCTTATTTTGAATGCCTCTTAATGTTTCTTTTTCTCAATTATATTGTTAATTTTTCTTGTATCATTCAAAAGAATAATTCAAGTCCTTTTATTCACAACAGTAAATAAATCACCCACAAGTAGTGTATTTGATAGAGATAGTTTTTTCATGATGTTAAAAAAGTTGTCCCGTATAGGTGGGCTTGGGAAAATAATTCTACACAATATTTTAGTTATGAGGTCTTATTAAGGAAAAAGAGCTTAATAAAATTGAAACTATTGCTCATAGAATAGATTGACCGCAGAAACATCCTTCCATTAAAAACTAAAATAGGACTTGACAAAAAAAATTTCAAGTGTCTTAAAACATGTTGCCAAAGTCAACTATCTATATCAATATCTATATTTACTTTCAAGCGGAATAATTGTATTAATTACAAGACTCAATACATAAAAATGTCATATACTATTTTTCCAAATCATCATCATTTAATTATTATCCTAATATTTGAAACTTTTATTTTATTTAAAGTTATAAACATAACTTTTTTATATTATATGTAAAAGGTCTGAATCCTAATATTTAATGCCTTTATAATTGAATAAAATTTTGCTTCACAAACCTTTTCTTTTATGAACTATAATAAAAATTATATCATTTAAAATTATAAAATCAATCAAAATTGTGTTGATTTATAAAAAAAATTCTTTACTAAACTAATTAAGAGTCAAATAGAATTCTGAAGTAAATAATAACGTTGACACTTCTCATCAATTTTTTTTTTCATTTTTTTTTGTCAAAGTCTATTTTTGTTCTGTATTATTTATATGGCTAGACAATTTGGGAATATTACTTTTTGTCTTATTTTAAAAAGCAATCATATAGCAACAACAACATACCCAGTGGAAACTCACAAGTGGGGTCTGGAGAGGGTTGAATGTATGCAGACCTTACCACTACCTCATAGAGGTAGAGAGGCTATATCCTAGGAATCCTCGTCTCAAAAATTCATACACAGAATAAACTAGATATGAAAGACAGGGAATGAAAAAAAGGGAACAGAAAGAGCGACTAATAGCTAAAAACACATGATGGTATGCAAAAATACGATAATATTAACATATATAAGACGGATAACAACGCACAAGATATAAAGGCACGACGAAACCTACTACCCTACTATACTCCACTACAAGATATCAACCTAACCTATAGCCTATAAACGTATTACTCTAATTTGTGACCTCCAAACGTAACCGATTCTTTCGTTTCTTTGGGCTCCTTCCTATCTAAGGGCATGTCCTCGGTAAGATCAAGTTTAACCATATCTTGTCTGATCAACCCCCCCCTCCCCCCACCCCAATACTTCTTCAATCTACCTCTACCCCTCCGTGTTACTCCTAAATCCAACTTCTCGCACCTCCTAACAGGAGCATTAACACTTCTTCTCTGCACATGTCCAAATCACCCCAGTCTCGCTTCCATTATCTTGTCAGCCACAAGGGTCACCTATAGCTTCTCTCGAATGGTCTTATTCCTAATCTTATCATTCCTGGTATGTCCATATATCCATCTTAATATCCTCATCTCCGTGACCTGCATCTTCTGAATATGTGAGTTTTTGATTGGCCAACACTCCACTCCATACAACAAAGATGGTCTAACCACCATCCTGTAAAACTTACCTTTGAGTTTAGGTGGTATCTTCTTATCACACAATACTCCAGAGGCAAGCCTCCATTTTGTCCATGCTACCCTAATACGGTGTATGACATCATCATCGATATTGCCACTACTTTGGATAATGGACCCAAGATATCTAAAATTTTCTCTCTTGGGAATAGGTTGAGTAGCAAATCTCACATCAGTGTGTGCTTTATCCCCCATTACACTGAATTCGCACTCCAAATACTCTGTTTTGGTCCTGCTCAGTTTGAACCCTTTGGACTCCAAAGCGTATCTCCAGACCTCCAATCTATCATTAACTTTAGCCCGAGTCTCATCAATCAATACTATGTCACCTGCAAATAGCATACACCATGGAACCTCCTCTTGAATAGACTGTGTCAGCTCATCCATCACCAAGGCAAACAGAAAAGGGCTCAACACAGATTCTTTATGAAGTCTCGTCTCAACAGGAAAAATACTCTGAGTCTCCTCCCATCGTTCTTACTTGAGTTAATATATGCCATCACGACACCTTTCACCTCTTGGAACCTCCATAGGACATCCCTCGGAACATTGTCATAAGCCTTCTCGAGATCAATGAACACCATATGAAGGTCTTTCTTTCTTTCCCTATATTTCTCCACTAGTATCTGAACAAGATGAATTTTTCAGTAATCGATAGCCCCGGCATGAATCCAAACTAATTCTCTGAAATAGGTACTACTTTTCTCACCCTTATTTCCACCACTCTCCCAGACCTTCATAGTGTGACTTAGCAACTTGATACCCTTGTAATTGTTACAGTTTTGAATATTACCCTTGTTCTTTTATAATGGAACCATTGTACTCCTCCTCCATTCATCGAGCATCTTGGCAGTCTTCATATAACATTGAACAGTATAGTCAACCACTCTATGCCATCCTTGATCTTGTACTTCCAAAACTCTACCAGAATCTCATCGGGTCCGATCGTCCATTCTTCATCTTACTGATAGCACGTCTAACCTCCTCAACTTTGAACTGCCTGGAATAACTGAAATCACGATAACTTTCAGAGTGCACTAACTCATCAAGTTCAATATCTCTATCTCCTTTTTCGTTTAAGAGTTCATGAAAGTAAGCTTGCCACCTTAGCTTAATGGAAGCCTCATCCACCAACACCTCACCCTCCTCATCCTTGATGCACTTCACTTGATCCAAGTCGCGAGCTTTCCTTCTCTCTCTTTAGCGAGCCTATACAATCTCTTATCCCCGCAAAAGCAATCATATAGCAATATATTATTTGGTATAACTTTGTAGTACCTAGGAAGAATATGTACAAATAAAGCAAACAACCCATGAAGTCAAATATCAACTTCAGCTTAGCATATTTCACAGGCTAGTAATAAGAATATCAAAACTAGACCACTTCATCGTTCATCACAACAACTACTCCCATATTCATAGAACCTTCAACGTTTATGGGAGTTCATTGGTCTCATATGGCCTCAAAACTTTGAGAATTGATAAGCTCTACTATAAATGTCTTGGAAAATACATCTAGTGAGTTACATTTCAGTCCTTTTCCTCGTTTGGAGTCGTCTTTAATTCCTATCTAACCATACCTTCTACTCAAATGCACAAGAGTCATATGAAGAATTTTAGCATTAGGACTTTGACTCTTAGTATTAATCCTTGCCCAAAATATCTTGTTGTCATCCCATTGGAATTCTACTAATCCATTGCAAATAAAGCGGTGCCTTCCTTGCAATTTAAAGTAAGTGCAATGGAAGAATAAGTGTTAAATGGTTATATCTTCTACCTCACATGAGGCACATTTTTTATTTTATATCATATCTCAAGTGGCTAGATTATCCTTAGTGTATAACCTTTCTAGCATAACTAATTGTAGAATAAACAACCTTTGGACATTTGTCATTATGACATGAGTTTTCATCATTCCACTCTCCAGAAGTCCCCTCGTAACTTGTTGTACATCTACTTAATAGAGTAGTACACCCCCCTACTAATATCAATGTAGTAGATTCTAACCCCCGCTGGGCTACTTTCAGCCTTTAATATTTTTCTTACTACTCATTGGGTTGGTATCCCATGTATTTCCCCTTTTATGTAGTAGATGTGGACCTATTAGCTCCCTATTCTATCTTTTTCGTTACCAAAACTTCAGATATATTGTCCAATAGCTACCTGATTTCAAGTTTTTAAGTGAATAACATTGTCCCTCCTTCCAACTCCCCACCCCTAACAAATTTTGGTAGGAGAAGAGGTACTTTTTGGTTTTTCATTGCCTCCACTCCAGAGGTAACTTCTACACATAGTTTCGATCTATTTGATAATTTTCTTGGGTAGAATAAACCCTTGGCACCATAAGGTTTACTTATAAAAAAGTACACTTTTGATCAGCTACAATCTCCCAAAATATTATGGAGAATGAGATATATAGGATGTGATTCATCCTTTCATTCTCTCAAGAAGGGGTTGGCAGGAAAGATCATACTTTTGATCAGGTGCAATCTTCGAGAATATGTGTCATGATCTAAGCTTGGTCCTAGGTGTGACACGATGATTAGATTGTCCAAAGAATCCTCAATCAAGCTTCTTAGCATATAAAACATACATAAATAAATAAATACATCAAAGAATCACAAAGCATATGGTAAGACTCAAATTAGAAACCCCTAAATAAAAGTAAACTTAAGCACCCATGCCCGATTAAATAGACTTATGCATCATTATCTGACATGCCTCTAGTATCATAGATAGAGGCATAGAACAAGCTCTTAGCTCACCCCAAAAAAGTAGTAAAAAATCAAATCTAACACATAAATCTCAAATGGGTCTCCCTTGAAGCAAGAGGACTCAACAATCAAGTGATCAACAACTTCAACTAGCAATGCGTGGGGTGTGTAGCGTCATCGTCAAACTTGATATTATCAAATGATGAAGTCAAAAAAGTATGTATTAGTACTTTGAATGCACTAAGTTGTTACAACCCAAGCTAGGCCCTGAGTGTAATAAAGGAACTCCAAATTAGCCTTCTTAGCATATCATAAGCATTCAAGGTAATAAGAATAATACATAAAAAAAAGTTGAGATATAATCATAATTAAACCATGGAATTCATAACACGTACAAGCCAAAAGTAATACATCATGTCCAACAAGCCTTTTAATCATAGACTAGGCTAGAGGGATGAGACATGTACCGAGATCCACACCAATGGAAAATACAGGATAGTCTCAACATAACATAAAAACTAGATGAAAGTAGGATTCATCTTCGAAGCATGAGGACTTACCTAAATCTGACTCCGATAGCAATCAATATCTAGCCACGAGGATAAGGAGGATAATCACCTACACATACATTGTGGTATGATATAGGTGTAAAGTATGTGTTAGTACATTTGAATGTACTAAGTATGCAAGCATGCAATACAATATAGATATATAGTATCAAACTACATAATGAAGATACATAAGCAACAACACATATATATAGAACCAAAGTAGGGTAAGGATCAACATACCATTATTCCTTGAGTTTGATGATGCATGATACTACAATACATGAACATATGTGGGAATGTCTCCAAAACATACAATAAGACCATGCAAGCTATAACATGAAATCTTGGTATTGCCCCTACATTAGAAAAAGGAGAGCCTACCTTCCAATGTAGGATAATACATATCATATCAAAAGTCATGTGGATCCACTAGCAACTCATATTGGGAAATATTACCATTTTACGGTGGCAAATAGTTATGGGACAATTAAATCTTCAAGGTCCTCTTAGTGCTAAATACCATCTCACGAAATACATAATACATACATATAGTCATGCTTGTATAAATAATCGTAAGTCATCATAATTCAAACTTGTACACCATCATTGTAAACTTGATCATAGTCTCATAGAAACATAATACATATGAGTATCTTTTTTCATACTAAGATCCTAGGCCACCTTTCAGAATCTTGAATCCCTCGTCAATACCCAGGTCAACCTCAAGGTCTTAAATCCCCTATTAGAGTCCTAGGCCGCCTCTTCGAATATTGAATCTCCCTATAGGAATTCCATGTTAATCTCTAGGTCTTAAATCCACCTGTTCACAGCATACTAGGGTCCTAGATCACCTTTTAGGATCCCGAATCTCCTCGTCAAGATCCCAGGTCAACCTCAAGGTCTTAAATTCCCTATTCATAATCATAAGAGTGTTTGTAAACCTTGTAAATGCATGATCATGTGATGAGAGATATGAGTATAGTATGGTTTCATAATATCTAGTTTAAAATCATGATAATTGAGTAAACACATGTATAATCATTGAATCGGAGATTGTTTGAATCATAACTGAAGTTACTAATTCATGGTTTCCATAATCATCACACCATAATTGAAGGAATTGAATATATATCATGTAAGCCAAGTGAATTCGAAGTAATTCATACATATATCAACGTATAAATATGACCCATATCAGAATAGTATCACTTGAAAACAAAGTCATGGAAGTCCTACATTGATCATAATTGAAGTTACTCATTCATGGTTTCCATAATCATCATAGCATAATTGAAGGAATTTAATGTATATTATTTAATTCAAGTGAATTGGAAGTAATTCATACATATATCAATGTATAAATATGACCCATATCAGAATAGTAACACTTGAAAACAAAGTCATGAAAATCCTACATTGATCATACTTGAAAATAGATGAAATAATGAGAAATTAGGTTGAGATCTATTGATGAAAGGTACCCATGGATGAATCCCATATACATTGATGAGATTAGGAAGATTGAAGATTAACATGACTTGAAACTTGAGGGTTTTTTAATCAATTATACACTTGAGCTTGAGGGTAGACTTGAGTGATTTGGAAGAGTAATTTTGAGTCTAAGTGCTTGAGAAGTGATTGAAAGACTTTGAATAGGTTAGGATAGCAATAAGAGGGCTATTTTAGTTTTAAAATGTCAAAATGAAGTTTAGGAACTATAAAAAAGACCAAAATATCTTCGCAAAAACATACATGAAAATTGGACAACGTACTTTCAAGATACACTTAACGGGCTATAAAGTGCACCATGGCTCATGGTGTGCTTTTTGAAGAGCAAGGCTTCCTACGCCTGGGGTTTTGTGCCTACCACGAACCATTCCACAAGGCGTGAAGTGAGCCATGACCTATAGAGGGTCTCGTGAGTGCACCCTCCACAAAGGAGTTCCAAAAAATTCTAAGGATGACTTCCACAACTCCCTTCACGGGCAGTGATGTGCACCTATCTGTTAAGGACATCTTGAAGTATACCCTAGGCTAAATTTTTGGGAAAATACATTTTTCTAGCCTTAGTTCGATGTTTCAAAGTATGGGTCCTTACATTATTTTCCCTTTGGGAACGTTCATCCTCTATAGAGATAATAGTTAGCTTGAATAGGGAAAATGAATATCAACATCCCAACATGAGTGCGAAAATGCAAATTTAACATCAAAATCGCAAAACATTTAAACCATTGCCATAAACATTATTCAAAACCAGTTTCATTAGCATGAATGCATGATATAACATGAAAATACAGAAAAGAAAGAATTCGGACTATTGGAGCATGAAGAACCTATTACCTTAGGCTTGAGGATAATAGAAAAAGTAAGGATATCATTGCAACATATGTGACTCCACTTCTAGGTAGCACTCTCCAGATGTTGGTTTCTCTGAAGGACTTTAACCAATGCCACTTCCTTGGTACATAGTCTCTTCACTTTTCAGTCCAAAATCTCAACCGAAACTTCTTCATAAGTCAAGTTCTCCTCGACTTCAACACATTCGAAAGGAACAATAGAGTTCAGATCACCAATGAACTTCCTTAATATGTGGACGCATGAAACACCAGATTAACCATACCCATGTTTTATGGAGAATTCAACCTATAGGCCACTTTACCAATTGGTATCAACACCTTATAAGGCAATACATACCAGGGACTCAATTTACAGTTTTATTAAACCGTATGACACCCTCCATGGGTGAAACCTTCACATATACCCAATCTTATATGTGGAACTTAATGTCTCTCCTCCTAATATCAAAATATGACTTTTGAAAACTTTGTAATATTTTTAACTTCTCCCTTGTGAGCTTCACCTCTTCCATAGTATCCAACGAAAAATCAGGACTGATAAAAGCCATTTCACTTATTTCAAACCAACCTATTGGGGATCTACATCTCTTCCTATACAAATACTCAAACGGTACCATCTCAATGCTGCCATGATAATTGTTATTGCAGGCAAACTCGATAAGCAGTAGATAATCATCTCAGTTACCATTGAACTCCAACACACAACGCCTCAACATGTCTCCTAGGGTCTGAATTATTCTTTTTACTTTTCCATTAATTCGACCCACTATTGCACTTGACCACCCAAAACAACTTGTACTTGGGGATGACCTTCTGGACCTTTGTTTGCCATATTTTGATACTTGGAAAATTTATGGCCCATTTTACCGCATCCAAAACCTACCAAACACCTCCCTACTTCATTCTTCCCATAAGTAGTACACCTTGGAATACCTTGTCCACCACCAGCTTGAACCCTAGGGTATGGCACCCTATCCTTATGAAACCTCTGATTTAGAGCATGAAATTACCCTTGGCCTTAGAATCTTTCTCCTAGTTAAGTACGACCACTTCCAGCACCAAGCTTGGAATTAGAAAATCCATCTTCAAACTAGGACCTCTTGGACTCTCTCACCCTCCTTCCTTGATTTTTTTTACCTTCAATTTGCTCAGCATAAGTCATGACCCGAGAGATGTCCATCTCTTTCACAAGCATAGCAGCCTGGCACTCTTTGAAAACCAACTACAATAATCCTAGTTCACTTTGGCACATGGATCGGCAACCAAGGATGAATCATATTTTGAAAGCTTAGTGAACTTGAGGGTATATTCTCCCACATTCATATTTCCTTGCTTGATATTGATAAATTCAGCCAGTTTGCTTTCCTAAGCTCAAGTAGGAAGAAATGGTCCAGGAATGCAAGTTGAATTCTTCCCAACCATTTGGACGTTTATCCACCCTCTCTAACACCCATTGAGTGAAATACAATTGAGCCACTCTTTTATGGTGATAAGTGGCCAATTCTGCTTTTTCTTCTGAAATCACCCCCACAATAACCAATACCTTATACACCTTATCAATGAACTCTTAGCATCCTCAACTAACTTCAAACCATGGAACTCAGGTGGGTTCATCTAAGAAAAATCCTTCACTCTAGTTGTTGGGGTAGGCATATGAGGAAGAGCAACACACCTTGTTCATCCTAGGTTGCCACAGCCCGGGCCAACATATTAATAGGGTCCAGGCTTCAGCACTAGTGACTTGCTCTTCAAAAAGGTAATGAGGAGCTTGGCCCTTATTAGCAAGTACTTCTCTTGGCTCAGATACTTTTTTGGAGGCATTTTCTATAAAGTGAAAAGTATTATTATTAGAGTTAGGAAGTCTTAAGGACACATTCTATTGCATGACATAAATCATAAAAGAGGTGAAGAAGTTTCTAAGATGCCTCATAGCCTCCAGATGTAGCGTTCTTCAAACCCATGAATAAGACTCTATTGGACCTAGCATGTTGGACTCCAAAATTTAGTGCTTTGATACTAAGTTTGTTATGACCTAAGCTAGACCATGCATGTAACACGGTGAATGAGATCCTCTAGGGAACCCAAAACTATCGTTCGTAGCATTTCATAAGCATTCAAGATAATAAGAAGCAATACATAAGCAGAAGCTAAGATATAATCATAACTTGAGCATGGCAGTCATAAGCTGTACAACCTAAAAGTAATGCATCATGTCTAACAAGCCTCTAAGTCATAGACTGGGCGAGGGCTAAGACATATCCCAAAATTACCCTCAATGAACAATACAACATACTCTCAACATAATATATAAGCTAGAAGAAAGTAGGATTCGTCCCCGAAGCATGAGGACTCGCCCAATCTAACCCTGATAGTAATCCAAATCTAGCCATGATGATGAGAAGGATAATTACCTACACATACATTGTGCTATTCTAGGCATAAGGTATTTGTTAGTATAGTTGAATATACTAAGTATGTAGATGCAATACAATACAGATATATAGTATCAAATTGCATAATGAAAATACATGACTAATCACACATATATAGAACCAAATAGAAAAAGGATCAACATATGAATATTTCATGAGTCTGATGATGCATGATACCATAATACATTAAGATATATGGGAATGTCACCATAACCGACAATAACACTATGCGGCTATAATATGAAATCCTGATGCTCCTATATCGAAAAACGAGGAGCCCACTTTTCAAGGTAGGACTCTACATGTAATATCATAAACTATATGGATCCACTAGCAATCTAAATCTGAAAATATCATTATTCCAAAGGTGGAACATAGTTATGAGATGGTGGAATCTTCCAAGGTCCTTTTGGTACTAATTCAATATCTCACATAATTTATAATACATACGTATAGTAATCCTTCCTATAAATCATCATAAGTCAACACAAATAATCATAATTCATACTTGTACACCATCATTAAAGCTTGATCATAGTATCATAGTTCAAAGCATCATACATAGGAGAAGCTTATTTCATATTAGGGTCCTAGGTTACCTTTCGAAATCCTGAATCTCGTCGTCGGGACCCTAGGTAGACCTTAAAGTCCTAAATCCTCTGCTAGGGTCCTAACCTGTGTCTCAAAATCCTAAATCTCCCCATAGGGACCCAGGTCAATCTTAAGAACCTAAATCCCTTATTCATAGCATACTTTTTAGAATCCTAAATATCTTCATCGAGACCCTAAGTTAACCTCAAGCTTCTAAATCCACTATTCATAATCATAAGCTTGTTTGAAGATCTTGTACATGCATGATCATGTGATAAGAGATAGGAGTATAGAATTTGTCTATAAGTATCTAGTTTAAAATCATGATAGTTGTACATGCATAATCATTGAATTTAAGATCATTTGAATCATAGTAGAAGTTACCTATACATGATTTCATAATCATCATAGAAAAAATTGAAGGGATCTTATGTAAATTGTGTAACTAAAGTGAATTAGAAGTAATTCATGCATATATCAATCTACAAGCTTATGTCATATCATAATAGGATCATTTGAAAAAAAAAGTCATGAAAACCCTAATTTGATCATACTTGAAAATAGATGAAATAATGAGAAATTAGGTTGGGCTCCATGAGTGAAAGGTTCTCATGGATGAATCCCACATACCTCAATGAGATAGGAAGATTGAAGATGAACTTGACTTGATATTGAGAGTTCTTTAATGAATTCTACACTTGAGCTTGAGAGTAGACTTGAGAGTGATTTGGAAGACTAATTTTGAGTCTAAGTGTTTGAGGAGTGATTGAAAGACTTTGAATAGTTTAGGATAGCATTAGGAGGGTTATTTTAGCCTAAAAATATCCAAAAGAAGTTTAAGAATTATAAGAAAGACCTAAAATACCCTCACAAAAAGCGCACTTGAAAAGTTAGATAGCACACTTTCAGGACACACTTCACGAGTCATAAAGTGCACCACGACTCATGGTGTGCTTCATGAAGTGCAAGCCTGCCTAGTGTTGCGGTGATATGCCTATCACAGACTACTCCACGAGGCATAGAGTGCATCACTACCCATGGAGTTCATCCTCCACAAGGAAGTTCCAAAAACTTCTAAAGATAACTTTCATGACCCCCTTCATGGGCAATAGTGTGCACCTACTATCCGTGAAGGGTATTTGAAGTATACCTGGGGCAAAATTTTCCGGAAAATACATTTTCTAACATTGGTTTGATCTTTCGGAGTATGGGTCCTTATATAAGTATGTTAGAAATACAATGCAATATGTCATAAAATTATAAGCTAATACAATTGACCAAGCTAAAACTACGTAGTCATTTGAAATATTATTTAGATCATGGAACATGATTAATGCAAAACTCGCATGTAAGGAGTCTAATCACCTCATAATATAGTAAAGTCCATAACTGATAATTAGATAATCATAAATCTTTTTGAGAAATATCATTAGCCATAGTGAGACATATCTTAAACATTAAGAGAGTTAATATTAACTGATATAAATCATGTGAGCTATAACATGGAGTCCCGATGTTAACCTCACAATAGGATAAAAAGGGATACTACTTACCAAGGTAGACTCCATGATGCCTAATTGGATTCACTAATATACTTAAGCAGTCAAGCCTCTACTAACAGGTGACCCTTAAGAAGGAACCAAGCCTCTAGCAACGAGTGATACCTTTTCCTATTACGGTATGTAGTTACGGGGAAGTTGAATTCTACTAAAGGTCTTCTACCTCTACTAATGGATATTTTTACATGTATCCCAATGTTTACTCGATACTAAGTAAATTCTCGACAAAATAGTCATAATAAATCATAAATCATCATATGGAGAGGCAATATCTATTAGCCTGTCAAATTTTCATTAAAACATGATCATAAAATAGCTCCTTATATATTGAATTTTGTAATATGAGTATAGATCTTTCATCATTACACATCCATTCTTAGGTGGTAAAAACTCACAATCTTTCATACTTGACTTGAATATCATCATAAAAGCTTATTTCATATTTTTCATTTAACTTGCTTAAACGTCTTACCAATTAATGATCATACTACATATATAATCATGGAAAATTATAGCATAATTCATATGTCAATATGAAATCAACTCAAAATAATGTAATTTGATGAAATCATGCATCATGTAGGATAATATCAATTGAGACGTAACTGGAAGAAACCACTAAGAAATTCATAAATTCTTTCTTGAAATTAGCATAATACATGGGTCTAGGTAATAATCTATTAAAATGATGTAGTTTAAACCTGTATTATGCATAATATTGATGAATAATATTAATTAAAACCATAATTAAAGGAACCTATAATCAATTTCATAAACGCTAGAGAGCATATAGGAGATCTTTGCAAAAAAAATCCTTGAAATCATGTAATTAGTAACATTTCATTAATACTTAAGTCAATAATCATGATATAAAATATAATTCATGTAATTGAACGAGAAATTATTAGAACCCATAAATCTCATATTTGAATTCGGTAGAAAGAGTTGAGAATTCTTTGGAACCCGTGGATGAATGCCCGTATACCTATAGTGAATTCCTTGTGATGAACTTGAAAATTGATGGAGGAATTCACAAAACTCTAGCTTGAGCTTCAATGAAACCTTGGAGACGAAGAAGACTTAGGAGAACTTAGGATTTCAGTGAAAATTTTGGGAATAGGGTGGAGTTATAGTACAAAATTGTTACATGACATTTTATAAGGTCAACACATGAATAGTTTAAGAGGATAGAAATTGACCGAAACACCCCTAATTAAAATTTCAGGACTGAACCATGATGGTTATCTATGGTCTGTAGCTCCTTCTATGGACCATAGGTTCCTGTCCGTAGAAAATAGGCCAAAATTCAAGTCTTTGAAGTTTTTGTTCGAATAAAACTTTTATGATCCATAATATGATGTATGGCCCGTACATTTTCCTCGTAGAAGTCGGGTCAACTTTCAATGTCGCAGAATCATTTTAAGAAATTAAAAACTATCATTTGTATAAGACAATATGACCCATACATGAACTCATAAACTAAAGTTGTCCAACGTGTAGGTATCTCTTCCACGAACACTTCCTACAACCCGTATTAATGTCTATGATCTATAAAATCCTCTGTTTTAAGTTCAATTTTTCCTTCTTTGCATCTCCATCTATGAGATGACCTATGACTATAATAGTTAATACAACCTATAATCCCCTTATCACAGTTCATAGTCTAAACACTGGCAGTTTGTGCTAGATTCCTACAATACCCTTCTAAAGTTCGTGAAATCCTTTACAACCTATACAAATAACTATTTTTTCCTGTGTTATTTCCAAATTCTGACTTTTCTCTTTATTCTAACTTTCAAACTTTTAGAGTATTATCATATCCCCCTATAATACCCCAAGCTTTTTGTAGGTTGAAATATGATATAATATAGTAAAACAATATAAAAATGACCTCGGTGGATTTTAAGATCAAGTGGATCAAAAAATAAAATTTTTAAAAATCTCAATAACTAGAAAAGTCCACGATAGGACCACATTACGTACCTGCTTCAGGTTAGTTCAAATTATTCCAAAGTAAAAATCTATCCAAATCATGCTAAACATAAAATTCACACAAAACTGAACCAATGTAGAGAACTTCCACGCTGCAGACTTGCTCTTCTACGGTTATCCGATTTTAGTTTTAAAGTAGGGATATGTTGTACTTTTCCCTACTCATAAATTAATGAACCTAGACTATTTTTAGACTAAAATTCTTACCTATCAAATACCCCAACCTCTAATTAGTCACTCGTTCACTCATAATTCATCAATCTCAAGAATAATATTCGCTCAACCAATGCTCCTAAATACCCATTGAAGGCTCCAAGAAATTCTTCAAGTTCTTCATCAATAGTTTTAGAATTTCTTCAAAGTTTCTTGTGACTTCTAACCCAAAGTATATGATTCTTCATCCATGAAATGCTTTCTTTTATGAGCTTCTTCAAATTCTAAATTTTTCATCCAATTTCAGATATATATTTATATGAGTCTTCTCAACTTCTACCCAATTTCATTAGTCATAATTTAGTGTTTGATTATTCATTTATTTTGATAAGAATTTATTATAATTGCATGAAATTTATAATCTTCTTATGAATTTTATACAAATTCTCTTTAAGGTTCATGATGCCATTATGGGTCTTGTTCAATTCTCATCCAATTGCATGAATTATCTTTCAATTATTGTTTATTTAATTAATTAAGGATGATTTATTATCTAATTGCTTGACTTTGATACGTTATAAGTACTTTCTCTACAAGACTTTCTATAGGTCATGATTACTAATGTGAGTTGTTATAATTGTGATATCAATTGATGAATTCTATTGTAATTGTACATGAATTTTATTAAATTACATATTTTTAAGATGATCTGGCACTAAACCCACATAATATCCCTACTCTATAATGAACTATAATCAGGAATGAAAGAGAAGTACACCTATGTTTATAAAAATACTTATGAATATTTTATGGAAGTCTTAAATGAATGAAAGGGTAAATGAATGTTGATAAAAGGACAATTTGTACCTAATCATGGGTTCATGTGTGACAAAAAAAATTCTCATATTGATGAATCACCTAAAAACATTTATGAGCTAATTTTTGTGGATGATGATTTTCAATGACTCAAAGATATGATTGATTTTTCATTGACTCTGATATTATGATATACTATTCCATGGGATTTGGCTTAGTATTGAGAAATCTTGAGGTGGAGTTTGGTCTAGTGGACATTAAGATTATCCACTCAAGAGAATCCTAGTAGCAACATCTTGTCTAAACTATGTGCCATCATAGATGGTCATATTAGCCTAGGCTAGTGGACCCACATTTACCCCTCGACTGTTGAGTAAATAAATGTACCATGTCAGAGTCTACTTTGGAAAGTAGTCTCCTCCTTACTCAATATAGGTGTTACATTGGATTTCATGTAGTAGCTCACATGGTCTTATTGTTTGTTATAGTAATCTTTCATAAAATGATTATGTTACTTTAAGTTTTACTATGATTTGATGCTTGACCACATAACTTATGGTCATATTTTGCTTCAAGCTTTAGCTCATGCCTATGTATTTTGGTCTTGTATTCAATGACTCATGCATAATTTCATTCATTTTATATGTACCTATATCTATGTAAATCATTCATTATTGATATACTTAGTACATTACAATGTTCTAATGCATATTTTGCCTATATATTAAAAAGGGTTGGATGTTTCTCACTCTCCTCATGGCTAGTCGGATAGATAGCTCATCACACTATTAGTATGCCCTCATGCTTTGGGGTATTTCCTGTTGAGCTTATGATCTCATTGTTAGCTTGAGTTCTATTTTTAGACTTTTACCTTACTGTTCATTGAGAGAGAACAAGGTACAAGTCTTAACCCCTGCTCATTGTTGGACTATGCTATGTAGAGGCTTGTCAAACACTAGCCCCTGCTCATTGTTTGACTATGCTATGTAAAGGCTTGTTGAACATGATGTTCTAGAGTCTATGTCGAATCCATTTATACTTAACTCCTTCTATTGATTGAATATTTGTGACTTACTTTCACTTACCACTAGTCGATTAATTGAAGGATGCTTTATATGTCTTGTATATGCTTATGAATGATATGTAAGATGGCATATTTGGAGCTCTCAGGGTACTAATCACCATGTTACACCTAGGGTTTAGCTTGGGTCATGAAAAAATTTGAATGAGAACATAAGGTTTTAAAGTATCCTAGGGAGTCTAACATTCCCATCGAGTAGCGTCTTTTTCATTGATGTGAAGCACAACACATCTATGAGTAGGAGGCTATGAGATATTTTAAGAACTTTCACTTCTTTCATGATTTATGCCATGTGATGTAGTGTACCTAGAGACTTCCCCTCTCTAATGATCATCTTTGTGACTTTTCAAAATATGCCTCTAAGAAGAGTACCTATCTAAGAAGGGAATAATAATAATGTGGACCAAGCTCTCTGGTCCTCATGTTGCACATGATCCTATGGCCGAGATGGTCACTAATGTGGAGTTTTGTTCTACCTTTTAAATTTTAAACCAAGTCATTACGGCTTAAGCCAACCAAACTAAAGTTGTTCAAAATGTTAGCACGCTGACAACTAAGCTCTGGATTTTGTGAGAATGAACCTGCCGAGTTCCATGGTTCTAAGGTAGATGAAGTCTATATAATTGTGGCTATCATAGGAGTGTCCTCATATAAGAGAGCTGAAATTGTTGCCTACCAACTTAAGGTATTTGTAGGGTGTGGTTTGAGTAGTGGAAAAGTGAGAGAGTTGAAGATTTGGGTCTATTGCTTGGAAAGAGTTCAAAAGTGCATTTCTTGACCCTTTTTCCCTTGGAACTAAGGGAAGCTAAGATTCGAGAGTTTATCAATCTTATTCAAAGGAGAATAAGGGTGAAGGAATATTCCCTCAAGTTCACCAAATTATCCAAATATGCTCCTTTTATGGTTTCAGATCCAAAGGAAAGGATGAGTAAGTTTGTATTAGGTGTATTTGATTTGGTGACCCAAAAGTGCAAGACAACTAGGCTAATCAAGGAGATGGACATTTCAAGGCTTATGACATTTGCCAAGTAAACTGGGGATGAGAAGATGAGGAAGAAGGGTAGGGAGTCCAGGAGGACTCGTATTAATGGTGTTAGTTCCACCCATGTGGAGTATGAAAAATGCAAGAAAATAAGATATGGAACTTTTTGGACTGTCAGCTTCTACGAGGGGATTTTATGAGTCGTAAATCATTACACGGCCCATAAGTGGGTTCGTACAACCTAGGGTAAACTTAGTGAAATTGAGAACTTTTAGGGATTCAATCTACGACTCATCAGACAATCCGTAAAATCTTCCATGAGTCATAGATCGTCTTGTGGAATCTGAATCATAGAAAGATCTCTGAAATTCTAAAAATCTATTAGATGAAACCCCAATCTACGCCTATAGAATGGATTACGGCCCATAAATTGGGTCTCATAGTCTTGTCTGGCCAGAATTTAAAAGGGGTAGTTTTGTTATTTCTCAATATTTTATGCCAATACTAGGCCATTTTGACCTCCAAGGGACCCTTTATCAGCCCTCTTAGCCCCAATCCCTCTCATTCCTCCTCATTCTAAAAATACCCTAAGCCCTAAATCCTCTCAAAGTACTCCCAAGTCTTCAAGCTTTCAAGAAGAAAGAAACAAGCTAGGGTTTTGGTTACTTCACTTCTAAATCAGATTTTCTCTTTATTAAGTTGACAAGGTATGTGGGTTTTGATTGTAGAGACTTTTCCTCCACAAGCTCAACCATTCCTCTCCTCCTTTATGATTCTTTTCAAGTTATGGTAATACATGGTGATTTTATGAAATCATTCTTATGATGATAAAATGATGTATTTTATGATGGTTATCCTAGTACATTATCATGTCATGCAATATCATATGAAACCTGTGATTTTTATGTGAGGGTTTGATGATGCCCTAACTAAGTATTCTCATGATTGATTGGCGGGTTATTTTGAATAATGTTGAAGGATTTTATTATATCTCTCTCATGGAATTTATTTACAAATTGAATTATTTAAGTTTGGATACATGTACCCACCATGAATTGATTTGAAGATGCGTGCCAAGTTCTTAAGTCATGAATGCCTTATGGCAAGGTGTCTCATGATAAGTATTTTGAGACTAACAAAGGGGCTAATAAGTATTCTATGAGCTCATGCGCGTGATATGAATGGAAAAAATTATGTAAAGCCCTAACTTTGTTGTTACAAGTTATGATTAATGAGCTACTCCAAGAATGATACTAAGATATTTTGAGACTATGCATGCCATAACTATGACTATGTTTCAATTATTCCATGGGATTATAACCTAGCACCGAGAGGACCTTAGTAGTCTCCCATGGTCCCATAACTATGTGCCACCATATGTTTATAACATTAATACCCTATGTGGGCTTGTAACTATTGAAAAGGCAATGCCATAAGGTATGTATATTTGTTGAACCTACCTTAAAGTCTATGTGGTAAGGCATAGGATAAAATGTGAAACCCACCAAAAAAGGCTATGCCTTAAGGTGGTGGCACTTCCCGAAAAGGCCATGTCCTAGTGATAATGTTAGGTCTACCTTGGCAAAGTAGACTGCTCCTTGTCCAATATGGAGTGAACATCGGGATTCCAAATAGTAGCTTGCTTGGTATTACATGTCGGTTATGGTCCCTTCCCACTATGTACATGTTTTCATGTTATTTGATGATTTTTCATGCATGTCCTTTTAGGCAATTGCCTCTCATGACATATTGAGCCTATATTCATTGATTATGATGACACGTGTTGATTACTTATGATTTATGTTCTTTGAGGCATTTGTACCCTTCATACTTAGTATATTCCAAGTACTAACACATACTTTTCCCTGTATAATCTAACTATGTAAGAACCGGAGCTCCTTATCGTCCTCCTCCTCCACATGGCCAAACGTTTCGGTTGAAGACATCTTGGTGAGTCCTCCACATCCAAGGACGTAATTCCACTTACTTCTATGCCCTGTTTAGAATCATTTATTTTTGGATACTATCATTGAGGGT
Organism: Solanum rostratum; assembly: GCA_029948455.1. Classification (NCBI taxonomy): domain Eukaryota; kingdom Viridiplantae; phylum Streptophyta; class Magnoliopsida; order Solanales; family Solanaceae; genus Solanum; species Solanum rostratum. The sequence goes on from CM057056.1 coordinate 42,516,165, forward strand.
GAACCCGGTAGATGTCTTGGCCCCCGTCATATTCATGGTTAGAGGTGTTGTTAGATATTGTGATGACTATATATGAATGATCTTGACTCACTATGCTCTTGTAATGAATGATATCCCTTAGTCCCATACTCCTTTTTTATGTTAAATGCTTGATGATGGTGATGAGGTGGAAGTCCTAAGTACCTAATTGCCCCCATAATGTGAGTCATACTTACTCGACCCTTAGAAATTATTTGCTATGTAATTCATGCTCATCCCCTTCCCTACAACATCCCTATACCATGGGTCCAAAGTACCATTTTCGTTAGAAATTATATGCTATATGTTTGTTGCTTTTTTATGCTTCTGCAAAACCAAGGATGTCCTTTGCATGCTTAAAAATCTTGTTTGGGATTCCTTCGGGTTCCCATTCGTTGTGTCGCATCTAGCCCTTGGCTTGGGGCATGACAATTTTCCCTACTGAAGGTCTAGAAATAGTGAGAATGGTAGATTTCACGGTAGGAAAAGGCAATCCAAAGAAGTTTTATCCAATACTTTAGCTTTAAGGTTCAATAAAGATAAAAGGTCTGACCCTAAGGCTCAAGGAGGAAGTTCGGGTACTCAAGCTACTTCCACTTGCATGATGTATCGAAAGACTTACAAGAAAGAGTGCCTACCCGGGTTCGATATAAGTTTTAGATATGGTAATGTTGGTCACCATGCTAAGAAATATAGGAGTGGTGGGGGTAATAGATTTGAAGGCCAAATTACTAAAAGTGGACAGGCTTAACAAGGTGGCTCTTCATGCCACAATAGGTTCTGTGCACTTCATGCAAGACAAGATGCCGAGGAGTCTCTCAATGTAGTTATGAGTATGTTGCGGGTATTTGACATTGATGTATATACTTTACTTGATCCAGATATCAATTTTTCTTTTATCACTCTTTATCTTGCAATGAGGTTTGATATATTCCATGAAACTTTTCTAGAGACCTTTGTGGTTTACACCCCTTTTAGTGATTAGATTTTAGCCTAGAAAGTCGATTGAAATTGTCCCATGTTGATCTTGTATAAAGTGATTCTATGTGATCTTATTGAACTTGATATGATTAATTTTGACATTATTCTTTACATGGATTGGATTCATGCTTCATATGCATCCCTTATTTGTAGAACTCATATGGTCAAGTTCTAATTTCTTAATAATCCTATTCTTAAATTAAAGGGTTTTGATTTGGTAGTTAAGGGTCTATTCATCTTTTTTCTATAATCTCGTAAAATGATTTCTAATGGGTGCATCTATAATATAGTCTAGGTTAGGAATGTAAATTCTGAATCTCCTACTTTTTTCAGTCAATTTCTATTGTAAATAAATTCCTTGGTATCTTTTGGATGATTTGCAGTATCCCTCCCAAAAGAGAAATTGATTTATGGCATATTCTTCTTGGTACTTAACATATCTCTGCTCCTCCTTACTCTATGACCTCGATAAAACTTGAAAAGTTGAATAAATAATTGAAAGATATGTTGGAGAAAGGTTTCATACATCCAAGATTGTTATGACAAGGTGACCCCGTGTTGTTTTTTAGAAAGAAGGATAGATCACTTCGAATGTGTATAGACTATCGACAATTAAATAAGGTGATCATACAGAACAAATATTTCATTCCAAGGATAGATGATTTATTTGATCAACTCTAAGGTGCAAGCTACTTTTCCAAAATTGATCTCTGATCGTTTATCACCAATTGAGGATGAGGGAGTGTGATATTCCCAAGATATATTTTTGGATAAGGTATGGCCATTTTGAGTTTTTGGTTATGTCGTTTGGGTTGACTAATGCCCCCACTATCTTTATGAACTTTATGAATCAAGTTTTCAGACCATATTTATGCATGCATGTGGTGGTGTTTCTTGATGATATATTTTTATATTTTCAAAGTGAAAAGGAACATATGGGTCACTTGAGAATTGTGTTGCAAACCTTAAGGGATAAGCAATTATTTACCAAAATTGGTATGGGTGAATTATGGTTAAAAAAGGTGAGTTTTCTTGTCCACATCGTGTCTAGTGTGGTACTATGGTTGATCTAAAGAAAATCAAGGTGATGAACAATTGGCCTAAACCATTGTCTCCCTCCAATCTTAGAATCTTCTTGGGTTTGGACGGGTATTATAGAAGGTTTGTAGAGGGATTTTCATCTATTGCATCACCTTTGACTAGGTTTACCCAAAAGAAGGTAAAGCTTCAATGGACAAATGAGTATGAGAAATATTTCAAAACATTAGAAGATCGTTTTACTTCAGCCATTATTTTGACATTGTTAGAAAGTTCAGATGGGCTTGTAGTTTATTTCGATTCCTCACATATTGGTTTAGGGTGTATTGATGAAACATGGCAAGGTTATAGAATACACCTTAGAAGTTAAGGTTCAGCACTACTTTCCATCCTTAAATCAATAGACAAGTGTATGTCCTATAATTCGAAAGATGAAACCAAGGCTTGAAAATGTGTTTATTGAAAATTTTGGCACAAGGTGGCCACCTAGACACCTTTCACGGATAGTAAGTGCACACCATTATCTGTGAAAGGGCTCGTGGAGGGGCTTTTTTGCTTTTGTGGAGGTTTCCATGTGTAAGGTGCACCTCACGAGACCCTCCATAGGTCATGGTGCACTCCACACCTCGTGGAGTGACTCACGGTGGGTGCATCCTCTGGTCCCCTATGCCCCTTTATAGTTCACAAGATACACCATGAGTTGTGGTGCCCTACATGACTCGTGGAGGGTGTCTTGAAGGGGTTCATGCGTGAGCTTTGAGAACTTAAGTGAGGATTTTTTGGTCTTCTATCTCATTCGTAATTTGATATTTTAGGCCCCTTTTAGGACTTTTTACCCCTCCTATGTTTTTTTAACTATCTTAAGCCCTCTGTGCACTATCATTCTTCCAAATTCATAATTCTCTCATAAAACATCACTCTCAAGTCTACTCTTAAGCTCAAGTGTAGAATCCATTGAGGTACTCCAAATTCAGGTTAAGTCATCTTCAATCTTCCTCCTCTCATTAAGGAATGCGGGATTCATCCATGAGTACCTTTCATCCATGGAGCCGAACCTCTATTCTTGTCATTTCACCTATTTTTAAGTATGATCAAATCAGGGTTTTCATGACTTTGATCTCACATGATACTATTATGATATAGATTATGTTTATACATAAAAATATACATGAATTACTTCCAATTTACATGAATCGCATGATTTTCATGAGATTGCAAGTGTTCTATGATTATATGGATGTTATGAATGGATTACTTGAATTATGATTCAAATGATGTTCAATTCAATGATTCTGCATGTATTTGTTCATTTATCACAATTTTGAACTTGTTGGTTATAAATCCATGCTATTCTCTAATCTTTGATCACATGATCATGTATGTACAACGTTTTCAAACAAGCTTATAAATATGAATAGGGAATTTAGGACCTTGAGTTGACCCAGGGTCCCTACAAAGAGATTTCGGATTCTAAGAGGCAACCTAGGACCCTAATAGGGAATTTAGAACCTTAAGGTTGACCTGGGGTCCCTATGGGGAGATTCAAGATTCTAAAATGCTGCCTAGGACTGTAGTATGAAATGAGCTACTCCTATGCATGATGTTATGAACTACGAAATTATGATCAAGCTTACAATGATGATGTACAAGTATGAATTATGATGAACTGTGATAACTTATGATGATTTATGAAAAGCATGACAATATGTATATTATGTATTCCTTGGGTTGTTGGCTTAGCACCAAGAGGACTTTGGAATTATGGCTCACCTATTAGTTGAGGCATAATCTGTTAAAGTAAATCCCATTATCTCATAACTATATGCCTCCATAAGAATGATGATGTTTCCCATATTGGTTTCTAGTGGATTCACATAGATTATGATATGACATGTAGAGTTCCACTTTCACAAGTAGACTTCTCTTTCTTCTGATGCCGGGGAAATCCCGAGATTCCACATTGTAACTCACATGGTGCTATTGTTAATTATGGTGACATTCCCACATATGTTTATGTACTATGATATCATGCATCACTACAACATGCCATATTGGTATGTTGATTCCTTCACCCATGTCACAACCCAGACCTAGGGTCTAGGAGTGACATGGTGAATGGGAACCCAAGAGTCCCCAAATAAGCCTCAAAGTATCCAAATCACATCATCGGTTCAGAAGCGTATTCAAATTATAAACACATAGTTCTAAGGGATGGGAAAGAGGACTCACACTATGGGGATATCATAGGGAAAGGGATTAACATGGATTCACATAGCACATAGCACATAAAGACTAAGAGGTGGGTAAGTATGACTACTCTGTGGGGGCAATTCGGGACTTAGGATCTTCCACATTTCCATATCAAACATCTATACATTTCATAATTCTCATAATCAATCCATGATAGACATATCCAGTAGATAACCATAATCATAAGCTTTAAATACAACACATAACATATAGATTCGCCGAGAGACTAAAAGATGTCCAACAATGCCTCTAGTCATAATATGGGACGGGGACCAAGACATGTCCTGGGCTCCCCTCAAAGTAAATAACATAAATTGAACTAACATAGGTGGAGGAATGGTGGCTTGTCCTTAGAACATAGGACTTACCACAAAAAATGTCTAAAATCTGATCTAGCGTCAAACGGTGGATGAAGGTAATCTCCGATCCCTACAAGGTTAGATCATGTAGGCAAGAGTATGTGTTAGCACGTTTGAATGTACTAAATATGCGGGCATGCAATGCATATGACTTATCAAACCTGCATATTAATGTTAGATGACAAGAGTACATAATACAGAAAGAATCATATATCCAAAGAAGAGTAGTATACAATATTCCATGAAGTCCATGATGCATAAAATATAAAGATGCTCATATATAGTGGGGATGTGACCTCAACCGACAATAGTAAGACCAAGCGAGCTATTACTTGGAATCTCGATGAAATCCCCTCAACTGTAAAGAGGTGGTCTATTTGCCAAAGGTAAACCATACTTCACCTTACGAGAACATCACACATTTCGTATGAAGTAACCCCCTTACGGGAACATCACCCATTTTTGATAGGATTTTCATATAGCATATAACATAATACTTCACCTTACGGGAACATCACCCATTTCGTATGAAGTAACCTTCCTTACAGGAACATCACACATTTCGGATAGGATTATCATAACCTATGTTTGGCACATAGTTCAAGGAAAGAGAAAGGACCCTCAATCCATCGGTGCTAAGTCGGCATCCCTCAAGAATACATACATACATACATATATACATATCATACATATATATATATATATATACATACATACATACATATATATGTGTATATATATATATATATATGCACACACACACATATATTTAGGCTTAAATGCCAAACCATAATTCATAATCATGATACTAATACATAAGAATAGCTCATTCAAATATACCAGATAGTGCAAGCACCCAAGATGCTCAAAGAGTCATACCATAGACATATATGTGATCACATTCTTGTCATAACCAATACCTTATCAAAATCATATCATAAAACATAATTGGGCTTAACCCACTTTGTAATTTCTTTGAAAACAAATGTTCATAAATGCATGTGCCATGGATGAAGTAGGAATAGCATAGGTAATTGAGATTCAATCTAAAATCAATAATATACTATTAAAATTGAAGTAAATCCATAATTAAATCCACATTTAAATTATAATATAAATCACCCATGCATAAATCAAGCTTTAAAGGGGACATGCATGTTCATAACCTCATAACTTCAATGTAAATCATCATAACAGGGATTAAAGTAACTTAAAATCATAGATAAAGTACAGCCCATACATCAATTGAATTTAATAAATCGTATAACGAAAAATCCACATTTAAAGTAAGCTTGATTTCATGAAAATCAATTGAAAAGAGTTTCGGTCTTCTTGGTTGAAAGGGACGAAAAATCAATCCCACATACCTTGATTAAGAAGGTGAACTTGAGAAGAATATAGCTTCAAGTTGAAACCCCAATTGAATCCTAGCTTGAATCTTGAAGGAGAGACTTGGAAGCAATTTTGAGAATTTATTTCTAGAGACTAAGGGTTAATCTTAAATGAGGGTTTAGAATTAGTGTAGGAGAAGTTTAGGAATGTAAAGTGGGGTTTAAGGGTATTAAAAAGCCTTGGAGATGAGTCAAAATATCAAAAAAAAAAAACCTTAAAAAGATGGCCCTTCAAATTTTATCCGGAACTTGACACGGTTGGCTTCACGGGTCATGAGGCTCTTCATGGTCCGTAAAGGCTCCCCTTCTAGCCTAGAAAAATTCTACGAAAAAGCGCATAACGTCTTCATCCAAACTCGGAATGAGGTGAAACTTGATGTGTTAGAAAGATAATTCAAAGAGCTTCAATTTAATAGATCGTGGCCTATCTAGTTCATTTTATGGTAAGTCATATGACCATTTAAAGTTGACCCTTCTATTGGCACTTGTGAAAATCTTACCAATGGAATTCTTGAACTTGACTTGGTGTGGGAGACCCATGATGGCCTTAAACACATAAATAAGCTTGAATTGAAGGCTTGAAAGTGAACTTAGCTTGAGCTTGAAGATCTCACACTTAAAAATTTTCAACTAAGTCACCTTCGTGGGAGGCCACACCAGTCGTGTAGTGTCACACGGGTCGTGACACTACCTATACCCTTCTCCTTAGAAAAATTTCATGATCAAGTTACGAGACGGTGATTCCATACTTAGAAAATATCTTTCTGTAAGCCTTCAGGATGGCCACACGGGCTATGACACTCCGCCACGAGCCATGAACTTGGTCGTATGACCATACTTGGTCCCAAAATTATGCGATTTCAAGCCAAGGCCACCATACGGCCCGTGAAGTGTCACATGGACCATGAGGGGTCCGAGTGTGGTGTGACTTAGTTTAAAACACCATGTTTAAGGGCTAAACATCCTCCAAAGGGAAAGGGCCGCTCCATGGAGGCTCCACACGGGTCGTGTGACCTCACAGAATCTGTGAGGGCTCCCATGAAGCATCACCTTGGTACAAAACTTTTTAAGAACCAAATTCCATGCTCCATTGAGGTTGTACGACGTCCGGGTCATTACATCATCTCCCCTTTGGGAACATTCGTCCCCAAATGTGCAAGTAGAAGGCTTGAAAGGCTTGACTTAGAATATGAAACTTTCAAACATAAGATGTAATACATAACTCACCACTTGAAAATCATAAAGTCATTAAAACTCATGCTGAAGCATATTAAAATCATTCAAAACATCATAAAAATCTTTTTAATGCACATGTATGCATGTCATATCATGAGACTCAAGAATGAAAGAGTTGGGACCACTTAGACGAGGAAGAACCTAATACCTTAGGCTTGAGTATATTGGAAAAGATGTGGATATCACTTCATCATGTCCAACTCCGCCTCACATGTAGAACTCTCCACGTGTTGCTTTCTCCAAAGTACCTTCACCGAAGCTACAAACTTGTTACAGCGCCGCTTCACTTGTCTATCCAAAATCTTCACCAGGACTTCCTCATAAGATAACTTCTTCCCAACCTCAACACCTTCCAAAGGTACACTAGTACTAAGATCACCAACTAACTTTCTCAACATAGACACATGGAAGACTGGGTGAATGGAACTCAAATTCGAAGGCAGCTCCAACCTATAAGCCACGTCCCTAATCCTCTCAACAATCTTATAAGGGCCAACACACCGGGGACTTAGCTTGCCCTTCTTTCCAAAACACATTACACCCTTCATAGGTGAAACCTTCACATACACCCAATCACCAACACAAAACTCAAGATTCCTCTTTCTAAAATCCAAATAAGACTTTTGATTACTTCGAACCATCTTCAACCTTTCCCTAATCAATTTCACCCTCTCCATAATCTTCCAACACTAAATTCGGGCCCTTACAAGTCATTTCACCTTAACTCAAACCACTCCACCAAAAATCTATACTTTAACTCTATAAAGCCCCAAAAAGTGTTATACCAATGCTAGCATGAAGGAAATTGTAGTAAGAAAACTCAAGAAGTGGTAGATGATCACCCCAATTACCTTTGAATTCCAACTCACAAGCCCTCAACATGTCCTCCAAAGTTTTAATTATCCTCTCAGTTTGTCCATCGGTTTGAAGATGAAAGGCGGTGCTCAGCTTTACCTTAGTACCAAACCCTTCTTGAAAAGACCTCTAAAAGTGAGAAGTAAACATGGTACTGCAATCTGATATGATAGAACTAGACACATCATGCAACCTCACCAACTCTTGGATGTACAACATTGCATAATCTTTGGTGCTAAAAGTAGTCTTGACCAGTTGGAAATGAGCCGACTTAGTCATCCGATCAACGATAACCCAAATGGAGTCAAATTAACTTCAGTCCGGGGCAAACCAACCATAAAATCCATATTCACAACCTTCCACTTCCAAGTAGAAATCTCAATGTCTTGAGTCAAGCCACCAAGCCTTTGGTGCTTTAGCTTCACTTATTGACAATTAGAGCAGTCGTGTATAAACTTGGCTATGTTTTTCTTTGTACCATGTCACCTATATCCTTCTCTTAAGTCTCGATATATCTTAGTTGACCTTGAGAGAATCAAATAATGAGAGTTATGGTCTTGACTCATGATCACCTTCCTAAGATCATCCACATTGGGAACACCTAGCTGACCTTGATACCGCAGTGCACCATCTGCCCCTTGGGAGGAAAAATCTATCTTATTCTTTTGGCAACCAACTTCTTCAATCCAACCAATGACAGATCTAGATCTTGCTTATCCTTAACATGGACAACCACCGATGGTTCATCCTCATTCTAAACATGAATACCACCATCATTAGAGTCGGCAAACCTAACACCCAACCTAGCTAACTTGTGAACATCCTTTGCCAACTCCCTCATTTAGTCCCCAACATGAGCCACACTCCCCATAGATAGCCTACTAAGAACATGGACTACAATATCGGTCTTACTGGGTGATATTGAACATTCATGTTGTAGTCCTTTAGGAGTTCCAACCATCTTCTTTGCCTCAAGTTGAGATCCTTCTGAGTGAACACGTATTACAACTCTTGTGATCAGTGAAAACATCCACATATACCCCATGCAAGTAGTGCCTCCAAATCTTCAAGACAAAAACCACCGCCGCTAACTCAGGATCATGCATCGGGTAATTATACTCATGCACTTTTAATTGCCTTGATGCATATTCTATTACCTTAATATGTTGCAAAGCATGCAACCCGATCCGTGAGGCATCACCATACACCAAAAATCCCTTTAAGCCATTAGGTAAAGTCAAGAAAGCTGCCGATGTAAGCCGATCCTTCAAGGTTTGAAAACTCTTTTCATATTTATCTAACCACATAAACTTAACCTTCTTTTTGGTCAACTTAGTCAACGGAGAAAAAATAGATGAGAACCCTTCAATGAACCTCCTATAATAGCCGGCCAACCCCAGAAAACATTGAACATCTGAAGGAGTCAATGGCCTAGGCCAATTCTTCATGGCTTCGGTCTTCTTTGGATCGACCTTAATACCATTACTGGACACCACATGACCAAGAAAGGCTACTTCACCCAACCAAAATTTACATTTGCTAAACTTGGCATACAACTTCTTCTCCCTCAAGCTTTGTAGAACCAACCTCAAATGATCCCTATGTTCTTGCTCACTTCAGGAATAAATGAGAATGTCATCAATGAAGACAACCACAAAACTATGAAGGAATGGCTTGAACACCCGATTCATAAGATCCATGAACATGGCTAGAGCATTAGTTAAGTCGAACGATATCACAACAAACTCAAAGTGCCCATACCTTGTTCGAAAACCCTTCTTGGGAATATCACACTCTCTAACCTTCAACTGATGATACCCGGAACAGAGGTCAATCTTTGAGAAGTGGATAGCCCCTTGAAGTTGGTCGAACAAGTCATCGACCCTGGGCAAGAGATACTTATTTTTAATGGTCACCTTATTCAATTGCCTATAATTGATACACCTCCGAAGAGATCCATCTTTCTTCCTTACAAATAACACCGGAGCACCCCATTTTCCTAATGAAGCCCTTTTCCAACAAGTCTTTCACTGATCCTTCAACTCTTTCAACTCAGTCGGTGTCATACGATAGGGAGGAATAGAGATAGGAAATCTTAAGACACGTTTCATGGCATGATATGAATCATGAAAAAGTGAAACAATTCCTAAAATGCTTTGTATCCTCCTACCTATAGATGTGGTGTGCTTCACACCCCATGAATAAGACTCTACTTAGCACGGCATGTTGGACTCCGAGGACCATTTATGAACCTAGTGTTCTAATAACATCTCTGTCATGACCCAGACCAAGAGTCTAGGAGTGACATGGCGAATGGGAACCCAAGAGTCCCCAAATAAGCCTCAATGTATCTAAATTCACATCATCGGTTCAGAAGCATATTCAAATTATATAGTTCTAAGGTACGAGAAATAGGACTCATGCTATGGGGATATCATAGGGAAAGGGATTAATATGGATTCACAAAACGCGTAGAACATAAAGACTAAGGGGTGGGTAAGTATGACTCACTCTATGGGGGCAATTTGGGATTTAGAATCTTCCACATTCCCACATCAAACATACATGCATATCATAATTCTCATAATCAATCCATGATAGCCATATCCAATAGATAACCATAATCATAAGCTTCAAATACAACACATAACATATAGATCCGCCGAGAGTATACAAGATGTCCAACAATGCCTCTAGTCATAAGATGGGACAGGGACCAAGACATGTCCCGGGCTCCCCTCAAAGTTAATAACATAAATGGAAGTAACATAGGTAGAGGAATGGTGGCTAGCCCTTGGAAGATAGGACTCACTACAACAAATGTCTCAAATCTGATCTAGCATCAAACGGTGGATAAAGGTAATCTCCGATCCCTACATGGTTAGATCATGTAGGTAAGAGTATATATTAGTACGTTTGAATGTACTAAGTACGCGGGCATGCAACGCATATGACTTATCAAACCTGCATTTTAATATTTAGATGACAAGAGCATGTAATTTAGAAAGAATCATATGGCTAAAGAAGAGTAGTACACAATATGCCATGAAGTCCATGATGCATGAAATATAAAAATGCTTATATATAGTGGGGATGTGACCTCAATCGACAATAGTAAGACCAAGAGAGCTATTACTTGGAATCCCGATAAAATTCCCTCATTGTAAAGAAGTGGTCTACTTGCCAACAGTAAACCATACTTCACCTTACATGAATATCACCATTTCGTATGAAGTAACCCCCTTACGAGAATATCACCTATTTCGAATAGGATTTTCATATAGCATATCATATCACATAATACTTTACCTTACGGAAACATCACCTATTTCGTATGAAGCAACCTTCCTTACGGGAACATCACTCATTTCAGATAGGATCCTCACAAACTATATTAGGCACATAGCCCAAGGAAAGAGAGAGATTCCTCAATCCATCGATGCTAAGTCGGCATCCCATAAGAATACATATATGTATATATATACATGCTTTTAAAGAGACAATAGTTATTTCAAATTCGTTCCATGCACATTTAGGTTCAAATGTCAAACCATAATTCAAAATCATGATACTCATGCATAAGAATAGCTCATTTAAATATACAAGATGGTGTAAGCACCCAATATGTTCAAAGATCCAAAACCATAGATATATATGTGATCACATTCTTGTCATAACCAATACCTTATCAAAATCATATCATAAAACATAATTGGGCTTAACCCACTTTGTAATTTCTATAAAAACCAATGTTCATGAATGCATGTGCCATGGATGATATGGGAATAGCATGGGTAATTGAGATTTAATCTGAAATGAACAATTTAGTATTCAATTGAAGTAAATCCATAATTAAATCCGCATTTAAATCATAATATAAATCACCCATGCATAAATCAAGCTTTAAAGGGGACATGCATGTTCATAACCTCATAACTTCAATGTAAATCATTATAATAGGGATTAAAGTAACTTAACATCATAGATAAAGTACAACTCATACATCAATTGAATTTAATAAATCATATAATGAAAACCCCACATTTAAAGTAAGCTTGATTTCATGAAAATCAATTGAAAAAAGTCTGGGTTTTCTTGGTTAAATGGGACCAAGAATCAATCCCACATAGCTTGATTAGGGAGAGGAATTTGAGAAGAATTTAGCTTGAAGTTGAAACCCCAATGGAATCCTAGCTTGAATCTTGAAGGAGAGACTTGGAGAGAATTTTGAGAATTTAATTCTAGAGACTAAGGGTTAATCTTGAATGAGGGTTTAGAATTAGTGTAGAAGAAGTTTAGGAATTTAAAGGTATTAAAAATCCTTAGGGATGAGTGAAAATATCAAAAACACCTTAATAAAACGACCCTTTAAATTTTATCCGGAACTTGACACGGTTGGCTTCACGGGTCACGAGGCTCTTCACGGTCCGTGAAGGCTCCCCATCTAGCCCAGATAGAGTCTACTAAAAAGGGCATAATCTCTTGCTCCAAACTCGGAATAAGGTAAAACTGGATGCGTTGGAAAGATAATTCAAAATTCTTCAATTTTATAAGTTGTGGATTACCCAGTACATTTTGTGCTAATAGATATGTCCATTTAAAGTTGACCTTCTATCGGCACTTGTGAAAATCTTGGCCAATGGAATTCCTATGAACTTGATTGATGTGGGAGACCCATGATGGCCTCAAACAACATAAATAAGCTTGAATTAAAGACTTTAAAGTGAACTTATCTTGAGCTTGATGATGCCATACTTAGAATTTTCCAACGAAGTCACCTTCACAGGAGGCCACACGGGTCGTGTAGTGTCACACGGGCCATAACACTGCCTGTACCCTTCTCCTTAGAAAAATTTCACGATCAAGTTATGAGACGGTGATTTCATACTTAGAAAAATTTCACTTTGTAAGCCTAACGAATGGCCATACGGGTCGTGACACCCCACACGAGCCGTGAACTTGGCTGTGTGACCATAATTGGTCCCAAAATTGTGGTATTTCAAGCCAAGGTCAGCACACGGCCCACCACACAGTCCGTGAAGACTTCACGGACTGTGGGGGATCCAAGTGTAGTGTGCCTTAGTTTCGAACACCATGTTTAAGGGACAAACATCCTCCAAAGGCCAAGGGCCACTCCATGGAGGATCTACACAAGCCGTGTGACCTCACATGGTCTGTGAGGGCTCCCATAAAGCGTCACCTTGGTCCAAAACTTTTGCAGAACCAAATTTGCATGCTCCATCGAGGTCATACGAAGTTCGGGTCATTACAAGCTACTTTGGTTCCCTCTCTCTCTCTCTATGTGTATATATTTATGTGCGCCCCTTTTCACATATCATTATTATGAAGTTATTGATATTATTTACTATTTTATATTGCATGCCCGCATACTTAGTATATTTAAACATACTAATGCATACTATATGCCTATATTGTGTATAAGGACATGCAACTATATTCCTCCTTATCCTCGTGGATAGATTTGGCTTAACATCATAGATGGATTAGGTGAGTCCTCATTCTATGCGGATGAAACCTACTACTATCTAGATTTCATGTTATACTTGAGATAGTTTTTTATTTTCATTGACAGTGGGCTAGGGTAATGTCTTAGCCACTATCTGGTCCATGAATTAGAGGCTTGCTAGACATGATATGTTACTCTTTGAATTGTACCACTTATGCTTATCATATATAGCTTATGAATATGTTTAGCTTAAGCTTATGTATCTTTTTTGTTTACCTTGAATTCTTATGATATACTAAGAAGGCTAGTTTGGGATCTAATTCGCTATGTTACACCCAGGTTCTAGCTTGGGTCATAACAAACTTGGTATCAGATCTCAAGGTTTTGAAGTGTCCTAGAGAGTCCAACATCCTGCATCAAGTAGAGTCTTATTCATTAATGTAAAGCTCCATATCCATGAATAAGAAGCTATGAGACGTTTTAGGAAATATTTCACCTCTTTCATAATTTGAGTCATGTTATTAAACATGTCCTAAGAATTCCTAACTCTAATGATTGTTCTTTTCATTTTTTCGAAAATTTCTTCAAACAAATTACCTGAGTGAAGAAAAGTACGTGCTAATAAGGATCAAACTCCTCATGATCCTATGGGAGAACAAGTTACCAATGTTGATTTCTAGACACTAATGTTATATTATCATAGGCTATGGCTACCTAGGCTAATCCATGTGTGGTTACTCCTCTCCCTCAAGGGCCCAGCAGCTATGGTGAGGGATTTCGCTCGAATGAGCCCTCTTTAGTTTTATAGTTTGAAGATAGGTGAGGATGCTCAAGAGTTCATTTATGAGATGTATCAGGTATTGGGTATCATGAGAGTGACTTCACAAGAGAAAGCAAAATTGGCAGCATATCAACTTAAGGGAGTGGCCTAAGTGTGGTTCACTCAATGGGTGTATGAGAGGGTGGATAAAAGTCTGATTGGTCATGAAGAATTCAAGCTTGCATTCCTAGACCACTTCTTCCCACTTGAGCGTAGGGAGGCTAAGATGACTAAAGTTATCAATCTCAAGCTAGGGAATATGAGTGTGAGGGAGTATGCGCTCAAGTTCTATAAGCTTTACAAATGTGCTCCATCCTTGGTTACTAACCCCTATGCCAAAATGAGTAAATTCATTTTAGGGATATCTGACTTAGTTGTCAAAGAGTGCCATACTACTATTCTTGTGAAAGAGTTGGACATTTCCTGGCTCATGACTCGTGTCGAGCAAATTAAATATGAGAAGCTCAAGGAGAGGAGGATGAGGGAGTCCAAGAGGGCCCAGTTCAATAGTGGATTCTCTAATGCTAGATCTAGTGGTAGAAGTGGTTTTCCTCAACATAGTCAAAGGTTCAAAGGCCAATAGTCATTTTGAGCTCCAAATAAGAGGTTTTATAGGGATAGGGTGCCATATTCTAGAGTTCAAGGAGGTGGAAGGCAAGGCTATCCCAGATACAATATTTGTTGGAAGAACTATAGGGGTAGGTGTTTGGTAGGTTCTAGTACTTGTAATGGGTGTGGTAGGATGGGCCACAAATTGTCAAAATGTATCAATATGGCAAATAAGGGTCAAGGAAAGCGTTCCTAAGGCAGTATACTTGAAATGGTCAAGGGAAACGAAGGGTTCAACAAGATGGTGCTCAATGCAGTAATAGAGTCCATGCACTTCGTGCTAGGCAAGAGGTGAAAAAGACTCTGGATTTGGTTACTGGTATGTTAAAGGTCTTTGACATTGATATGTATGAATTGTTTGATCTGGGTGTCAATTTATCTTTTGTCTCTCCTTTCTTAGCCACTAAGTTTGATATGAGTCCTAAAATCTTTTTGGAGCCTTTCATAGTTTATACTCCCGTGGGTGAGCTAGTTGTAACTAGAAGATTCTGTTAGAGTTTCCCTATGTTAGTGTTGCATAAAGTTATTCCTTGTGATTTTATTAAGCTTAAGATAATTGATTTTGATTTTTTTTCCTCAGGATATATTGGTTGCATGCTTCATATGCCTTCGTAAATTGTAGAATCTATAATGTCAAATTCTTGTTTCCAAATGAACCAAGTCTTGAATGGGTAACAAGTGACTAACTATTCAAAGGTTTGATTCATTTTCTATTTAAAGGCTCAAAAATTGATTTCCAAGGGGTGTATCTACCATATCGTAAGGGTTAGGGATATCACTTCTAAACCTCCTACTCTTGAGTTGGTTTCTATTGTGAATGAGTCTCCTAATGTCTTTCTAAAGATTTTTCTTGTATTCCTCCCAAAAGGGTAGTAGACTTTGGAATAAATCTTTGTGAATGAGTTTCCTAATGTCTTTCTGAAGATTTTTCTTGTCTTCCTCCTAAAAGGGAAGTAGACTTTGGATTCGATCTTCTCCCTAATACCCAACCTATCTCTATTCCTCTTTACCAAATAGCCCTGAAAAAGTTAAAGACGTTGAAGGATCAGTTAAGAGAATTGTTCGAAAAGGGTTCCTTTAGGCCAAGCATTTCATCGTTGGGTGCCCCCATATTTTTTGTAAGGAAGAAGGATAGGTCTCTTTGAATGTATATAAACTACATACAATTAAACAGTGACCATAAAGAACAAGTACCCAATACTGATGATAGATGATTTTTTTGATCAATTGCAAGGGGATACTCACTTCTCCAAAAATGACATTCGTTTTAGTAATAGTTAGTTAAGGGTAAGGGAGTGTGATATTCTTAAGATGGCATTTTGAACAAGGTATGATCACTTTTTATTTGTGGTGATGTCATTTGGGTTGACTAATACTCTAATGGTGTTTACAGATCCCATTAATCGGGTGTTCAAGTCTTACCTTGATGATTTTGTAGTTGTCTTCATAGATGATATCATAATCTACTCCCATAATGAAGAAGAGAATATAGGTCACTTGGAACTTGTGTTTCAAACCTTAAGGGATAAGCAATTATTTCCCATATTCAGCAAGTGAGAATCCCAGTTCAAGGGTATGGCGTTACTTGGTCATGTAGTATCCTATGATGGCATTAAAGTTAATCTAAAAAAGACTAAAGCCATGAGGAATTGGCCCAGACCATTATCTCCTTCAGATATTAGGAGTGTCTTGGGTTGGGATGGAAATTACCAGAGATTTATTAAGGGATTTACATCTATTGCGGAACCATTGACCAAGTTGACCTACAAGAAAATGGAATTCCAATGGTCAGATGAATGTGATAAAAGTTTGAAGGATTCTCTTACATCAACTCTTATTTCGACGCTCCTGAAAGGCTTGGATTTATTTGTGGTGTATTGTGATGTTGTAGGTGTCAATTTGGATTGTATCTTAATGCAAAATGGTAAGGTCATAGCATATGCTTCAAGGCAACCAAAATTGCAAGAATAGAATTACCCAACCTATGATCTTGAACTAGCGGTTGTGGTGTTTGCTTTGAAGATTTGGCATCATTACCTTTATGAGTGCATATTTATATATTCCTGGACCACAAGAGCTTACAATATGTGTTCAATCAAAAGGATCTAAATTTGAGGCAAAAGAGGTGGCTTGAATTCCTTAGGGATTATAATATCATCGCACAATATCATCTTAGCAAGGCAAATATTGTAGTTGATACTCTCAGAACAGTATCTAATAGTGTAGCTCACGTGGAAGAGGACAAGTGGGAGTTGGTGAAGAATATGCACCATTTGGCATACTTGGCGGTTAGGTTGAGTGACTCTAGTAAGGGTGGCATCTGTTTGCAAAATGGGGCTAAATCATCAGTTTAAGTACTTTGGAGGAACCAACATATTGAAGTGGTACATGGGAAGCGAAATCGAATATGATGCGATGGTACCCTTATCTTTTCCATTTTATTTAGGCCTAAGGTAATAGGTCACTCATGATCAAATGGTTTGAATATATTCTTTTCTGTATTTTCATATCAAAACATGCATGCATGCTTATGAAACTAGTTTAAAATTATGCTTTTTGCAAAGTTTTGAAGGTTTTACCATTTCGATGTTAAAATTGCATTTTTGCACTTATTCTGGGTTGTTGATGTTCATTTTGCTCTGTTCAAGCTAGTTCCTATCTCATTGGAGGATGAATGATCTTAAAAGGGAGATATTATAAGGTTCCATACTTTGAAAGACAAAACTGAGGCTTGAAAATGTGTTTTCTAGAAAATTTTTCTAAGGTACTAATATTGTGTCATGACCTGGGTTTAGAGCCTAGGAGTAACATGGCGAATGGGAACCCGAGAGTCCCCAAACAAGCATCATAGCATCTATTTACACATCATTGATTTGGAAGCGCATAATTAAACAATGAGCACATGGTTCTAAAGGGCGGGTAAGTATGACTCACGCAATGGGGTTGTTATAGGGATAGGGATTTGCATGGATTCAGATAATATATAGCACATACGATCTAAGAGGTGTGTAAGTATGACTCACGCTATGGGTATAGAAGGTACTTAGGACTTTTGATATCTCATCATGAACATATCATCGTAACATTAACAACATGCGATAGACTTAATCATAGTCTCTATAAGTAAATAGCATAACACATAACAAGCCCGTACATAGAGTTCACATGATGTCCAACAATGTCTCTAATTCATAGAATAGTATAGGGGCTAAGATATATCTCGGGCTCACCCTTAAAGTAAAGACATAAGTGAATATAACATAACAGGTAGATAGAAGGTGGGTCTTGTCCTTAGAGTAACGGACTCACCACTAGCAAGCTTATAATCCAACTTAACCGTCAAGAGGTGGATGAAGATAGTCTTTGGGCCCTACATGGTTAGATCATGTGGGCAAAAGAGTATGCGTTAGTATGTTTGAATATACTAAATGTACGGCTTTCCAACGCATATGAACTCATTAAACCTACATTTCAATGTTTGATGACAAGGGCACATATATATAGAAGAAAGTATATAAGAAAGAATAATATATAAATATTCCATGAATTCATGATACATGATTGCCATAATACTTTAAACATAGAGGGGTAGTAACCTCAACCGATATAAGACCAAGTGAGTTATAACTTGGAACTCCGTTGTCTTCCCCACAACGAATAAAGAGGTAACCTACTTTCCAAAGGTAGATCCTTGTCATAATCATCTCATTAGGGGGCATAAACGTGAACCTATGCTAGGCACATAGTTATGAAAAAAGAGACTTTATATAAGGACCCCTTAGGTCATGCCCCCACCTCCAATCGCATTCAGTGCTAAGTCAACAACCCACGGGAATATATATATATATATATATATATATATATATATATATATATATATATATATATATATATACACGTTCTTGAAAAAGAGGCATAAGTCTTTTCAAATCATTTTTATGCATACTTAGGCTTAAAAGCCAAACATAGTTCATAATCATGCATACTTGGGCTAAAAATCCAAATCATACTTCATGTCATACTTTCATGCATAGGAATAACTCCTTGATACTTGTACATAGTGATGCATAACACCCATGGGGCTCTTAAGCCAAATAATTGACATAATGTGATCACATTTCATGTCATGACCATACTTGTCTTAAAAACATAGTCATAATCATAATTCGGTCTTGATCATAATCACAATTTGGTCTTGACCCACATCATAAATCTCATGAAAATCAATGGTCATGCATGCATATGCCACGAGGAATGAATGAATAGCATGGGTAATAGGAATTCATAGTTAAATTATCATAATATAATGAAATTATAGTACATTCATGAAGAAATCATCAATTAAATCGTACTTGAAATTACTCGTGCATAGATTCAACATTTAAGGGGACATGCATATTCAAATCTTCATAATATCATTGCAATTCAACATATTAGGGCTTAAATAGCTTTGAAAATATCAATTAAATACAACACATATCTCAATTTAATCAAATCAACACTAATTTAAAAGATCCATATTCAAAGTAAGCTTAAAATTCATAAATTAAGAAGTAAGAAATTTGGGGTCTTTGTGATTGAAAGGAATCATGAATCAATATAACATACCCCAATTGAATCCTAGCTTGAAAAGAAATCCACAATTTAATCCTAGCTCGAATCCTTTGAATGAGTGACTTGGAGAGAAAGTCTTAAGAGTAATGAAATAAACTAAGTGTAAAGCTTGAGTGAGCGCTTAGAATTAGTATAAGAGATGTTTAGGAGTGGGGGGGGGGGGTATAAAGGTCTTAAAAAACCTTGGGGATGGATCGAAATATCAAAAATACCTCAATAAAACGAGTCTTAGAATTTTATCTGAAAATCACCATAGATGGCTTCATGGGTCATGAAGCTTTTCATGGTTCGTGAAAGCTCATTGTCTCAGCATAAATAGGTTCTACGAAAATGTGCATAACTTCTTACTCTAAACTCAGAATTAGGTGAAACTAGATGCGTTGAAAAGCTAATTCAAGGAGCTTCAATTTGATAGGTTGTAGGAAACTCAGTCCATTTTATGCAAGGAGATATGACCATTTAATGTTGACCCTTCTATTGGTTCATATGAAAAGCTTAGCCAATAGAATTCCTTTGAACTTGGCTTAATGAAGGAGACCCATGATGACCCTAAACCAAATAAATAAGCTTGGATTGAAGAGTTGGAAGTGAATTTAGCTTGAGCTTGAGGATTCTATATGGATCCTCCGATTAGAGCTGAAAAGAGGATTCGGGAAGTGTTTTGAACAAGTGAATGAGGAAGTAAGCATTATAGAGCGCAAGGAGTGATATAAAAAGCATGGAAATGATTTGGGAGGTTAAAGGACTAGGACCTTAAAAGGTCACTAGGGCATCTCCACGAAAGCTTAAGCTGTACAGAGCTCCACGGACCGTACAAGTGCCGGTGGAGGGTGCCTTATCATTGAGACGATGCTATCATACTTATAAAAATTACCAAGATCTCTCTCAGGGAAGCCATACGGTCCATGCAAGGCTATACGCTCTGTGAAAATCACTTATAAAAAGCTCCAAGTTCTGAGATGGTTATTTGATACTTAGCCAACATTTCGCCTAATATCTTCACGGAAGCACCACCACGGGTCGTGGGAGCTTGTATGGATCATACAAGTTGTTGTGGTGGTCTCCTTAGCAAAATCAAAGGGAGCACTCATCAGGCCCTTCCCACGAGCCCCTTCACAAACCATGGTAAGGACCACCGCTCATGGAGGCGCCCATGGTGAGGTGCCTTGGCTGAAAACACTTGAAATCAATATACTTCACATCCTTAAGGTTGTTTTTCCAAAGTTTGGGTCCTTACATGTTTCCCTAGAACTACACCGCCCTTTTGAAGGTATAAGTGTTCGTTGTCAAAATATATAACCTAACCAAGGTTATGGTCGATCACATAGGAAATATGATCTAGACCTAGAGTAATTACGAGCAATTCAAACGAATTAACCTACTTATCTCCCAAAAGGGGGAATTTTTTTAACTACAGTAAGTAAATGTAAATCTTGTTAATTAATCTCTTTTCCTATTCATTACTACCTTGATCCAGTCAGTAAGAATTAGGTGGGTTCTAATGTTGTCCGCCATTAAAAAGAATTCATAATGAAAAGAATTAATTAGTACATACATGTACACTTTCCAAGAATTATGGATTATTAAGTTTTACCCTGTTAGTTCTTCATGGTTCCCACAACCCTAGTTGTGGATTTAGCTATGCATGATCATTGTAGATGAAAGAATCATGTTATGGAAAATCATAATTAAACACTTACAATGATGAATTTAAGAATAAGAAATCCAATATTCTTTACAAGAAATCATAATGTAATAATCTCAATGTAAAAATCATAAAATATGAAGTCTCAAAAGTATTTCTATCCTCTCTTATGTGTCTTTCTTCTAAAAGGACCAAAAAACCCTATTTATAATAAGTAAAATACAAATCCAAATAAAATAGGAAAACTAGATTCGGAAGCTTCTAGGGATGTGGTTACGGGCTGTATAAGAAACCATGGCGCGTACCTGGGCTTCGTACTATGCAATTTCCAAAATCAAACTTCAACTTCACAGACCTTCTTATGAGTTGTCTTCTTACTTACGGGTCACTGAGGGTTTTATCTACCGACTTCCCCCAAATTCTTCAAAATTTGATCCTCAACGTATGACTCATGATTAAATCTACAACTCGTTTGACATTTCGTGGATGCAATATATGAAATTTGTCCCTTTACCGGATTGACTCATGAAACCTCTTTATGACTCATAGAGTGAACCACGACCCATAGAGTTGTTCGTACATCCTCAAAAACTTTAATTCTTTAGAACTTTGCCCAAAATCATACTGAATCCTTTAATCCTACAAAATAAACATAAAAATACATCAATCCCACTAACATCGCTTTGAGAATGTATAAAATTCCAAGTTGAAGCATCTAAGTGTTGTATTTTAGCAGCACATCAGGTGCCCACCAAGATACCCTTCACGGATAGTAGGTGCACACCAAAGTCCATGAAGGGGCTTATGAAGGGGACTATTGGCTTGTGAGGAGGCTGCCATGTGCATGGTGCACATCATAAGACCCTCCACGGGTTATGGTACACTCCATACCTCATGGAGTGGCTCGTGGTAGGTGCACCCTTTAGGCCCATATGCCCCTTATAGTTCACGAGACATACCAGATTCATGGTTCCCTTTAGAACTTGTAGAGGGTGTCTTCAAAAGGTTCATGTAGTAAACTTTATGAACTTAAGTGAGAGCTTTCTGGTTTTTCTATCATTCGTAGTTCAATATTTTATCCCTTTTTGGATGTTTTTACCCTCATGCTACTCTAACTATCTTAAGACCTTTATGCACTCTCATTCTCCCAAATTCATAATTTTCTCATCAAACTTCACTCTCAAGTCTACTCTCAAGATCAAGTGTAGAATCCATTATGGAACTATCAAAAGTCATGTCAGGTGCATCTTCAATCTTCAAAATCTCATCAAGTCGAGTGGAATTCATCCATGGGTACGTTTCGCCCATGAAGCCAAATCTATTTTCTCACTATCTCATCTATTTTCAAGTATGACCGAATTGGGGTTTTCATGACTTTGATCTTAAATGATACTCTTATGAGATGGATTATGTTCATACATCGAAATATGCATGAATTACTTCAAATTTATATGAACTACATGTTTTTCATGAGATTTCTCAAGTATTCTTTGATGATTATAGTAGTTATGAATTGTTGCTTCACCTATGATTCAAATGGTCTTCAATTTAAATGATCATGCATGAATATACACAACTTATTGGTTACAAACCCATGCTATTCTCCTATTTATGATCACATGATCATGCATGTCCAAGATTTTCAAACAAGCTTATGATTATGAATAGGGGATTTAGGACCCTCAGGTTTACTTGGGGTGCCTACAGGGAGATTCAGGATTTTGAGAGGTGACTTGGGACCCTAGTAGGGGATTTAGGACATTGAGGTTAACTTGGGTTCCCTATAAGGAGATACAGAATTTCAAAAGTGACTTAGGATCCTAGTATGAAATAAGTGTCACAACCCAAGCCTAGGGCCAAGGTGCGGCATGGCGAATGGGAACCAAAGAGTCCCCAAACAAGCCTTAGCATACATAAGCACATACTTGGTTGCAGAAATATAAATAAAGCATCAAGAAATTCAAACCAGGAGAACTTGAGGCTTTAGACCCAAGCTATGGGGGTAAATAAGGGAAAGGAATTTCCATCATTCAATCACAATAAAAGATTAAAGGCGGGGTTAATAGGACTCAAGCTATGGGGAAGTAGGGATTTAGGAAGATCATCACATGCTATCAACATTAAGCAACAACATACACGAGAAAGGGACTAAAAGAGACCATCATAGAGACATAAGTTCGCTTGAGCCATACATATCACATCATCCAACAATACCTCAAAACATAAGTGGGACGGGGACCAAGACATATCCAAGGCTCACCCTCAAAAGTAAAGTAATAAGAGTATCAATATCATTATATAAACAAGCTAGATAGAAGATGGATATTGCCCTCAAACTAGAGGATTTACCACAAGCAAAATCTTCTATGATCCAAATGCTAACCATGTGGAGGATATTGAGGAATTTTGATCCCTACATTGTGAAATCATATAGGCATAAAGAATGTGTTAGTACTTTGAATGTGCTAGTATGTGGACATTCAATGCAAAAAAGCATAAGTCATAAGCTAATGAACAGTACGATCATTAGACATTACTTAAGCCATGGAACTTAACATAATGCATATGGAAAGTAAAAAATGTACACTTACTTGATTGCATAAGAAAACAGTAAAACTTAGAATAATAAGGAAAAACACCATGCATACTTGAAAACAAAGTCATATACCTTCATGAGAAATACCATTTCCAATAACAAAGGTCCTTAATATGTGTGAAGAAAACCATTTGAAACTATAAAACAATGAGTTATATAAACTTTAAAACACCTCTGGACATAATGTGAAGGAACCATCATAAATCATCATAAAAGGATACCTTAAGACCATGAGGAGAACATGAATATGTGTGAGAGCAACCTTTAACTAACATGAACCATATGAACTAAATGATGGAGTCCCAATGTAGCCACTTACACAGGAAGAAAGAGGGAAGTCACTTGCCAAGGAGACCTCCTAAGATGCCTAAGTGGATCCACTAAAGCTAGTTATTAAGAAAACCTCTACTAATGGGTAGTATAGAAGTCAATCTTTACTAGCAGTGATCCATAATTCCTATGGTAGCATGTAGTTATGGGACGATAAGATTCTACTAACGCTTTCTTGTCCTAGCTATAAGGAATATCCGCATTTATCCCAAGGTCCACTCGATGCTAAATATGACTCTCATAGAATGACCATTGACATAAATATATTCCACTAATCCATCCTATAAGCATTTAAAGCATATATCATCATCATAAAGGTAGCTCCAACATCTTATATATGCCTCTACGATCGGCCTATCGTTATCTCATAATCTTAACTAGGTGGAGGACTCATGCCTCAATTATTTGTTCATTCTTGACTTTAATAAGACTAGTCCCTTTGGACATATAAACTTGAGAACAATCATGAAATGCATAAACTTGTATACCATAACATCATAAAGAGGGACTTACAATAATTCATAACTTTCATGGGATTTCAGCAAGTTTCATAACATTCATGATTGACCTCATCATTTATTACATTCATAAACTTGTATGTATAGTAAAACCTTTTTTATCATACATAAGAAACTACATCGTATGAGCTTCGTTCCAAAACTTGATGGGTTCATGTATAGAGACTTAAAATCATGAAACTTCAAGAGTAATATGCATAATTAGGTTAAAACATAATCATTTGAAACGATTTCAAAATAACTCACCATAAACATTGAGAAACCCTAGTTAGAACATGATGAAAATCATCTCATAAACTATAATTTAAAACAACCATAATGAGATTCAAAGACCCAAACTAGTTTAAGGTAGTGCATTTTCCAAAAATACACCAACTTATGCAATCAATGACCATACATACTCTTTTGAACATAATATTTATTATTGAAACCATATATAGCTTTTAAGTAAAGATCCAACAAGATCCACTTAGTAAATCATCAATCCAATATAGTAAACTTAAAGGGTTCATAAATACTAACTCATCTCATGCATGTAAAATCATTGAATGACAATTTCTAACATAAATCATGCATATGATTAAAAGTAGGAAGTACCTATAGGGAAATAAGCTTTAAAATTAAAAGATTAAGTAAAGGGGATTTTGGAGCTCCATGGGTGGATAACCCATGGATGAAGAGACCCAAATACCTCAAGGTCTTGAAAAGGATGAGAAGAAATCTTAAAGAAGCTTTAGAATCTTCTTGAAGCTTGGCCTTCAATGGCTATGTCTTGAAACACTAGAAATTTGAGAGGATTTTTTAAGAGAAATATTGGAGAGTTTTGAGAGATCTTTAGGAGTTTTAGAGAGCCAAATAGGCCTAACGATGGTGGAATATCTTATTATTCTCGTATATAAGAGTTCTAGGATATGTCCCAATTGTCCTTACTTAAATCTGAAAATTTTTGAAAAAAATTGTACATGAGTGGAACAAGTGGGAGACGCGGACTTGCTCCAACTAAGATCATTTTTGTGCTAAGTTTAGTTTTCTCCAATTGACCTAGGAATGAGTCTTGATCATTTTTACACTAAAATAAACCCTCTCTGCATTGCAAATATTTTTGGAAAGTACAAAAAACATGCAAAAAATTATTTTTCAATATGGGTGAATAAAAAATCGGAGACCCTTTTTCTACACAATATTGCCTCCTGAAAAAAAATATGAACTCAAGTTTTCCAAAAGACGTACGAAAAATGTGTTATGCAAGGAATCAAGTATATTGGTATTTTGAATCACCTTGGGAGGTGTTACAATGAGCTACTCCTATGGATGATGTTATGAACTATGAGATTGCGATCAAGCTTATGCTAATGATGTACAAGTACAAATTTTGATAAACTATGATGACTTATGATGATTTATGACAAGCATGACTATGTATATATATTATGTATCCTGTGGGATATTGACTTATCACCAAAAAGACCTTGGGATTTTGGCTCATTAGTTAGTTGAGGCATGACCCATTAAAGTAAATCCAATTATCCCATAAGTATGTACCATCATCGAAATAATGACGTTTCCTAATATGGGTCGCCAGTGGATCCACATAGCTTATTATATGACATGTAGAGTTCTACCTTGGCAAGTATGCTCCCCTTTTTCTGATGGAGGGACAACACCAAGAATCCATATTATAGTTCATATGGTCTTATCATTGGCTATAGTGACAATCCCACATATGTTTATGTACTATGATATCATACACCATTATACTCATGGCATATTGGTATGTTTGATTCCTTTCTCTATTTTAGATTATATGTGTATGTACCCTTGCTCACGTATCATTATTATGCAGTTATTGATATTATCTACTATGTTGTATTGCATGCTCACATACATAGTACTTTCAAACGTACTAACATACTATGCCTACATTATATTACAATGTAGGGTCAGGTGACTATCGTCCTTCTCATCCTCGTGGCTAGATTTGAGTTGACTTCCGAGACAAATTGGGTAAGTCCTCATGCTTTGGGGATGAAACCAGCTACTATCCAGCTTTCATGTTATACCTGAGACAATCTTTTACTTTCATTGAGAGTGAGCTAGGTATATGTCTTAGACCCTACCCAGTATATGATTTAGAGGTCGGTTAGACATGATGTGTTACTCTTTGACTTGTACCCCTTATGCTTATCATGTTTCAACTTATGAATATATTTAGCTTTTGCTAATGTATCTTCATTGTTTACCCTGAATACTTATGATATGCAAAGAATATTAGTTTGGGATGATCACATATCGTTTATTGAATTTTTCTACAACAAAAGTTATCATTCAAGCATTGTGATGGCCCCATTTGAAGATTTATATAGGTGAAGGTGTATATCCCTAGTGGAATGGTTTGAAATGGGTGAAATGGAATTAATTGATCCTGATTTAGTGTTTGGTTCTATGGAGAAAGTAAGGCTCATAAAGGAGAGAGTGATGGAAACCCAAAGTTGTCAAAAATTGTCTTCGAATGTGAGAAAGAGCAATCCTGAGTTCAATGTAAATGATTGGGTCTATCTAAAGGCTTTACTCATAAAGGTTACAATATGTTCAGGTAAAATAGGGAAGTTGAGTCCTAGATATATGGGACCTTATAGTTTCTGAAGCGGATTGACAAGGTGGCATGTGTCCATTTTGAGAAATTTTGCGGGTGATCCAATGTAACACCCTGTATGTGAAAATATTTATAAATGGAAAGTTGTAGAAATTTTGAACTGGACTGCTATTACAAACCCATCACTGCTATTACAAACTCATCTATGGCTTATGGATTGAACCACGAGTCGTAGACTGGCTTCGTTGTTTGGTACAGATTTTGGTAAAAATTGTAAACCTGGGAGTTAAGTTTACGAAGCCATAGTACAGATCGTGGTCTTATTTACGGATCATGGATTTGATTCATAGATTGAGCCTGAGGAAAGGGAATTTTTCTAATTCTAGCAGTCAACTACAAGAACTGACTACGACCAATAAAAGAAACTATGGGTCGTAAAGGAGGTTTCGCAAATGAATATTCAGAGATTGTTTTCAGAAACCAAACTTCAATAGGATGAAACCCCAAGTTATAAGTCATACTTCAGTCAATGACTCGTAAACACTACTCGTATATGGGTCTAGCTAACTTTTAATGAAGGACGATTTGGTTATTTTTGACCTATTTGACTCCTAAACTATGTCCTTTTGACCCCCTATAATTGCTCTAACTGGCTTGATCCTATTAAAAATACCCTTACTCTCATTCTAACTCATTAACTCTCAAAATTATTTCAAAAGTTCTAAGTTTTCTCTCTCTAGTGGAATCTTCATTGAAGCTTAAGGATGCAAGATTGATCAAGGATATTTTAAGGACAATTCATCTTAATTTCTAGGATTGCTCTATTGATGTATGTAGGGCTTCATCTGTGGACTCATTCCATGTATGGAGCCCAATTCATGGTCCCCTTTTTTCCCTTTAATTTCAAACATGAATTCTTATGGGTTTTCATGATTTTATTTTATATGCTTAATTTATAATTATTATGTGATTATCCTACTCTATTATACATGAATTATGATGAAATATAGAAATTTCATTATTTTCAGTTGATTTCAAGTATGTGTAGGTTAGGGCTTATGAATTAGATATGGGTTCCTTTACTTATGATTTCAATTGCATTTATCTCACATGATTTTTGTTTAATTTCATAATTTAACTCCAATAGCTAATGAACCCATATTTTTCCCTAATTTTCTATGTTAAGCTATGTCTTCATGAAAAGACTCCAAGTATGAAAGCATGTTTATGATCATGATTATGAGGGTGACTTAAGACCCTCATGTTTATGAAATGTATATATATTGCATAATTATGTATACTATGGGATTTGACTTAGCATCGATGAGCTTGAGTGAGAGGGACTATCCACAAGGGTCCTTAAATAAATCCTCTTGTCTCGTAACTACATACCACCATAGGATTATTTTATATGCGTATATGTTCTTATGTTAGTAGATCCACATATAACACTCACCGTGCTAGGGTAGAGCCTATAGGGTGAGGTCTTGTCTACCTTGGCAAGTAGACTACTCTTTCTCCGGTGTAGAGGCAACATCGTGATTCCATATAATAGTCTGCATGGACTTATTGTCAGTTATGATCATATTCTCATATATGTATGTATGCTAGGTTGTGAAATATTTTTTCCAAATGCTCCCATTCATGATTTTAAAGATGCATTGACCATACATCTCTTGTGTTTATTCTATTATCATGATTATGCATATTGTAAATATGACTATGATGTTTCTTTGATGCATGGCACATTTACATACTTGGTACTTTCCAACATACTAACGTATGCTCTTTACCTACATGATCTAACCATGTAGATATGAATGGAGATACACCTACTCATCCTTTTTGTGGCTAGAGTCAAAGTCGATACTTAAAGATTTTTGTGAGTTCCCATTCTTTAAGGACAAGCCTTGACTTTCTTACTTTTTGTTGTTATGTTGATACTTTCATGAGACTTTCATGGTTTTCATTTTATCTTGAGTTTGACCTAGTGGCATGTTCTAGCCCCCCCCCCCCCACAAGATCTTTGATGTAAAGGCATGTGTGGACTTATGATTATGTAATTCCCTTTTATGGGAAGACTTGACTCATATGATTTAGCTTGCCTGAGATTCCATATCTGCTTGCTTACTCTTACGATTGCTTATTTAGCCTATGCATGCTTATGATATGAACAAGAGGTTCGAATTGGGCACCTTCGGGTTCCACATTCATTGTTTCACAAAAAGGCCCTAGGTTTATTCAAGACAATCTTGGTATCAGAGCCCAAGGTTTGAAATAATCCTACGAATTCCATCATGTTATGTCTAGTAGAGTTTTATTCATAGGTGTGAAGTGCGCCTCATCCATTAATAGAGATGAGATGTTTAAGATATCTTCAATTCATTTGTGATCTATGTCGTGCCCTAACTTGTGATTTAAGCCTCTCATTCTCTAATGCTTTCCATTTGAAATTTTCAGAGAATGTCTCCATGATGTGCTCTGTTTCCAAGGGGATTCAATGCTAATGAGTACCAAGCTCTACCGACTCCTCAAGTTCCTCAAGACCCTCTAGCGAACCAAGTGACTAATGATGAGTATGGGGCTACTATTACTATGTTGACTCAAGTTGTTGCTTCTCTAAATATTCCTACTCCAACTTATAGGGTGAGAAATTTTCTTATAATGAATCCTTCAAAGTTCTATGTTTCTAAGGTGGACGAAGATCCACAAGAGTATATTGATGAGGTCTACAAGATGGTTGAGATTATGGGGATATCTTCTGAGGAGAAGGAAGACTTGATGGCTTACCAACTCAAGGGAGTTGCCCAAGTTTGGCTTACAAAATGGTAGTTTGTAAGAATTAAAGCAGGCTAATGGTTGGGAGGTCTTCAAAGCCACATTTCTTGATTATTTCTTCCCACTTAAACTAAGGAAATTTATGGAAATGGAATTCATGAATCTTAATGTAACACTCTAGATCTTAAGCTAAGACCCGAGTCATTCCTCATATGTGTATAGACTCAACTTGAAGACTTCTAATGTTGTAGGATCAATTATTAGGTATTCAAAGTGTATTACATGTGGTTTGGGGTCATAAGGCATCTCTTATATTGAGCCAAGTCCAAATATTCCAATCGGCTAAGTTTCGTTATGAATTTGTATAAGGGTCAACTTGAATTCCAATATCTATTAGCACATAAGTAATGTTATCTTTCGAACATATGTTATTTGGAGTTTGGAGTAAAGTGTTATGGACAGTTTAGCAAAGCTTGTCTGGGATATAAAATTCAGCAATGGTCAATTAGACCACCAAATTTATTTAGCAATGCACCGATTTGACCGTCTAAGGGCTCTGAGAAACATCAGAAACTATCAAAAAGGGTGACCACCAATTATCGCTAATTTTGACGATGAGAATCATTTAAATGTCATTTTTTACTCTTGATGATACTTTACTTTCCCAAAAGGGGCTTTCGACCCATTTAATCTGAATTTACCCTCCTAAGCCTATTTTCATGCTCTAATAACCTTCTTCTTCACTCATTTCAAATTTTACTCTCAAGAAAGAAGACCCAAATTCGCCATTGAAGAACAAGCTCCAATTTCTTCCAAGATCTTCACCTACTTCAAGATTTTCTTCAATCTTCTTCCCTATTTTTCTCTAAGGTATGTGAGTTTCTTCATCCATGAGTCCTTCCACCCATGGAGCCCAAAACCCTTTCAAACAAAATCTTCAAATTTCAAAGTTTATTTCATTATGGGGTACTTCCTGTTTCTAATTATATGCATGAATTAGAAATTATTTTTTATTGATTTGAAATGCGTTAAGTGAGTTGGTACTTATGAACCCTTTATATTAATAACTTGGGTTAATGATTAAAAATAACTTGGGTTAATGATTTCTTAAATGAGTCTTGTTGAATCCAAATACTATATTTTGGTCTAAATCATGAATATTATGTTCAAATGAGTATGCCATCTAATTGCATGGGTTGATGGATTTTGAAAAAATAACTTAAACTACTATAGGTCCTTGAATCTTATTATGGTCTATTTATACAATGATTTCAGATGATATATTCTCATGATAAGCATGCAAGTTCATGAATGTAATGAATGATTAAGGGCTACCAAATATATTATGAATTAATGAAAATTCTATGAAAATTATGCATGGTTTTTCATAATACTATTGTTTCAATAAGCTACTTCTATTATGAAATTAAGATTTACAAGCTTATGCACATTATGATTATTCTTATGTTTTATGTATTCCATGGGATGTTGACTTAGCACCAAGATGAACTTGCTAAATTTCTATTGTCCCTAAACTATGTGTCCTCATAAGTAATTATTATTTCCCTAAATAGGTCTACACTAGTGGATCCAACCAGGTCTTGTAACACCTACCGGAAAGGCAATATTGTAAGGTAAGGGTATCATGTAATACCTACTGAAAAGGCAATGTCGTAATGTAAGAGAATCATGTAACACCCACCAAAAAGGCAACGTCTTAAGTGAGGGTGTAGCCTAACATGGAAAGTAGACTACTCCTTTTTAGTGTAGAGGAAACATCGAGATTCCATGTAGTAGTTCGCATGTTCTAATGTCAGTTAAGGTCTCCTCCCACATATGTATGCTATGTTATGAACTTATGATTTTACCTCATGTATTTTTTAATTATAGAATTGATGAGTCATATCATATTGAGCTTATTACCTTTGTATATGATTATGGATCTCGTCTGCTTGGGCTTATGATCTCTTGTTGCATTACATCCCGCATACTTAGTACATTTATAGCACTAATGCAATACCTTTTGCCTACATGATGTAACCATGTAGGGATGGGATATCTTCCCCCTCTACCGCCTCATGCCTAGTTTGATGTGTGAAGATTGTTTCTTGTAGTGAGTCCTCCATTTCAAGGGCAACATCCAGTTTGTTTCTACCTATAACACCGCACATCTTACGTCTACTAGTCCTATGCATATGGAAAATGATATGGCTTGATCGAATGAGTACTAATTTCAAAGTGTTTAAATCTCATACTAGAGGGCTATATTTAAGTCTAAAGCTTAATATGATCGAGTGTATATGTGTTTTAAGTCAATTTTAAGGAGATTGTGATCTTTAACGAAGTTAAAGTAATGAGGTGCTTGTGGGACTTAACGGAGCTAGCAGGTGAGTTACCTACTTGCTTAGCTTAAAAAGGCTAGGTAGATGGAAAAGATTAATTCTTACATGAGTGGACTCACTTGAGGCCTGAGAATTAGGGAAAAGGGAAAAAAACAAAAATGAGACTCAACACCAAATCTGTGTAAGTCCAATAAAGAATAAAGACAAAGTTAAGGGTGTAATTTTAGCCCATGATTTAGCATTATAAAGGGACAAGATTTGGCAGCCCAAGATTAATAGATAAAGGTCCTTAGTACATCCACAACCTACTTGACAATTTGGGCCCAAACTAAGTGAAAGGAAAAGATAAAAATGGGCAACCAAGGCCCACCGATTGAAACCCACTAAGGCCCAAGTGACATGGCTGATTAGGTGATTTAATGTGGCATAAAATAAATTATAAAGATGGCTAAAGATGGTCCCTTTAAAAGGGGTTAAAACCAGCTTCTTCAAGCCATTTAACATTGGAAAAAAATTAAACTTTTATAAGTTTTTGTCCTTGCTCTCTCTTGACTTTACAAAGAAACCTTAACACACCTTTAGGGTTCTTGAAGAAGACCTCATCCTTGAAGTTAAGGTAAGTAAAACAATTATGTATTTAGTGTAATATTTCCATGAAAAATAATAAAAGTATGTTTGTTATGCTACAAATATTGGACTGCATGTGTTTCTAAAATTGCTACTCACTCTCCTTATGTACTAAGAGACTTTTCTCTTCTTGTTAGATGAATTATGAAGGGATCTTCAACTTCTCAAAGGGTTTTAGGTAAAAAATGATAAGTTGAGGTTATTGCACTATTTTTGTTTTCCTTAAAAATGAGTTGTAATATGGTATCTTAAATATGCTTTTGGTATGAGCTCGTGGGCTGATGAGTGGGGACTGTGGTATCACGTCACACATATATTTGGGGACTGCTTTGGGACTATTTTAGTGTGTAAATAGGCTGATAACAGTTTGGTTAAAGCTGGAACAAGTGTGAATTGTTGATATAGAAAAATAAGGAAAGGGCGTAGTGTTACGCTACCTAATTGTGTGTTGTGTGGAGTTGTTATGTGTTGTACTTTGTAAACTATTGTAAGCTTATCATGGAACTAAAACAAGTTGCATACATTATGCATATGAAAAGGTATATTAGACAAATACAATTATAGAAGGAAAGGTTGAAAGAATACTCTTGGGTTGATAATTACGAGCTTGCTGCCTGAGTTTTGGATGAGATTGGACTGCCAAAATGTGTTTATTAGCTACTATTAATAGTTTTATCACCCATTATATTATAGATAAATAGTTGGGAGAAAATGAGGTTACTTCAAGGTAATGACAAGGTGGTACAACAAGGTATGTAAGGCTACTCGATTTCCTATTATTTGGCATGAAATCTAGATTCTTCCTTGGTACATAGAGGCATTACAAACTCTGCCATGACTAATAACCTTTTCTCCACTCTTTAACATGTCTATATGTTCCAATATAAAGCCACTGACAAGTTTGCATATATACTTTAAATACCAGGATACCTGAGTTCTCTTTCTAGCTAAATAAAGTCCATCTGCTATTATAGCTCCTACATGTTTCATAATTATGTAACCTATTATCTTCATTATGATATTGTCTTACATGATTATTTACATGTCACTTTTTATGTCTATAGCCCTGTAGCTCAAAATATCATAACCACCAAACGAATCATCTAAAATGAAAATGAAAGATATAAGTTGCTTATTGATGGAAGGTATCCTAGGGGTGGAAGAATCAACTAGTATAGGTCAATCCTAATATTACGGGGGGTATCCCAGGGGTGAAAGGAAATTCTAGCATGGGTTGATCCTGATATAGATTTACCACTGATTAGTTGGTCAATTGTATTATATATTGGGTTGATCCTGATATAGATTTACCACTGATTAGTTGGTCAATTGTATTATATATTGTACACAGATTGCAAACTAAAAGAAGGTAAAGTAACAAAAAGGACAAAAGTATATGATTCCACAATATGAATAAAAGTGGTCTTTCATATTTACATCGGTGCATGATTTTATTTATGTTCTTATTTCACATATATTACTTCTTGCCTTAAATATTCAGTACATTATCTTGTACTGACATCTATCCCAGGGGACCTGCATTTCATGCTATAGGTGCAGGAGCTAGTAGATCTCACAGTAAGAGCACAGGATATCTAACTGTCATTATTGAGCTCCAGGTTGCTTCGGGGCTTTTTGCATTTAGAACATATATTTTGTATTGTATAGTAGCTAAGCATGAGGCGGGGCCTTTCCTGACCTTTATAAGATAGTGTTCCTCATCTAGAGGTTTTGTAGACTATGTAAATTAAAGTGTGGTTGTGTCCTATATTCTAGACATCGTAGCTTCAATGGCCTAATCATATGTATTTCTTTTTTGTCTTATTATTATGGTCTACTTTCTTGAGAGCATGTTAATAATGGAACCATCTTATAATATTCATAGATAGTACATGCTTATAGGTTGGTTCTCCCGACCCTTGTCGGGATGGGTGCCAGTCTGCCTTAATGGGATTTTGGGCATGACACTACATATGTTAAGACATTGCTACTTTTGTTACTTATTTTGAGGGTGAGCTAAGGACATGTTTTGGCCCCTATTCTACTCATGACTAGAGGTATTGTTGGATGACATGTTCTGTATGACTCATGTGATGCTTGTATCTATGGAGATTCCCCTTAGTCCCTATCCCATGTGTGATGTAGCTTTTGATGATTTTAGCAAAGTGGTGAATATCCCTACTTCCCATAGAGTGCATCCCATATCCCTTTTCCTTTAGAATTACTAGTTATGTTTTACCCTTGGTCCCATAGAATGCATCCTAAATCCCAAATCCCCTTAATATTATTTGTTGATGGTTGAACTATGCTTCTTAACCAAGGATGTGTTTAAGTATTCTCTGAGGCTTGTTTGGGGCACTTTTGGGTTCCTCATTCATCATGTTGCACCTAGGCCCTAGACGTAGGTCGTGATAAGCTTAGTATCAAAGCTCGAAAATCCAACATGCCTCGTCGAATAAAGTCTTTCTCATGATTATGACACGCCACAACTATGACTTGGAGGCTATGAGGCATTTAGGAAATGACTCACTTCTTCATGATAGATGTCATGCCTTAGAACTAGTCCTGAGAATTTCTTATACCTAATGATTTCTCTTTTGCTTCTAGATAATGTCATAAAGAAAAATGCCACCAAGAGTCCCTATTCCTGAGAAGGACCTAGACCCTTCGACCCTCATGAGCTTCCCAAGAAGATGGGGTCACTCAAGTTGAATACCAGAATATTATCTTCTTTTTGTGCAAACCATAGCCGACCAAGTCAACTAAGGGGCCTAAGATCCTCATGCACCTACGCCGGCCTCAAGGATGAGGGACTTCACTATAATGAATCCTCTAGAGTTCCATGGCGCAAAAGTGGAGGAAGATCCTCAAGACTTTATAGATGAGGTGTACAAGGTCCTAGCTATCATGAGGGTAAGCTCAGAAGAGAAAGAGGAACTAGCACCCTATCAACTCAAAGACCTTGCAAAAATATAGTTTACCCTATGGAGGATGGAGAGTGACACGACCTGAACCTAGGGCCTCGCCGTGACATAGCCAATGTGACACCCAAAGGCATCTCATCCAATCCTCATGTTCAGTGCATAAGCATTCATAAGGTAAAACAAGCATATATAAGAGAATAAGCAAGCAGAAGATTATCAAAATAAAAGTCATAGTTCCTTTAGGGGAATATACATGAATTCATTAAGGTCCATATCATGCCTCTACATCATAGATCTTAGCAGGGGCTAGCATATAGCTTATTACCTCACCCTCAAGACATACATTAGAAGAATGAAAATGATAAAGTCTCGACATAAAGGAAAACATCATAGGGCCTGTTCCCGAGGTATGGAAACTCACCAATAAGTCCTTAAGCTCAAGATCTGAATCTAGCCACAAAATGGAATAGTTACCTCGTCGTTCATTCCTATATGGTTAGATCATGTAAGCAAAGAAATATGTGTTAGCACATGAAATGTACTAAGTATGTAGATTTGCCATGAGTCAAAGGAAATCACAATAATATCAATATGCATAATCATAATCAATATTATAAGGACACAATAT
The DNA here is from genome assembly GCA_029948455.1 of Solanum rostratum. Taxonomy (NCBI): domain Eukaryota; kingdom Viridiplantae; phylum Streptophyta; class Magnoliopsida; order Solanales; family Solanaceae; genus Solanum; species Solanum rostratum. Next base: position 42,552,784 of record CM057056.1, read on the forward strand.
AAATGAGCATGCAAGTTAAAATCATGAGAAAAAGCATCATCAAATCCATTGATAACTTTTACATACATAAGTGGGAATAAGACCACATATAAGACCATGTGTACTATCACATAGAATCTTGTTATTCACTCTATATCAAGCTAAGAGGAGTCTACTTTGCCAAGGTAGACTCGATCCTCACCCTATAGGCTCTATCTCTAGCATGGTGAGAACCATCATTTTTCCCCACCCTTTAGGCTCTACCCTAGCACGGTGAGTGTCCATTATTCAAGCTAATTGGATCCAATAGCACATGTTTAAGTCATAAAACATGAATATTATATCTATGGTGGTACATAGTTATGGGACTTGAGGATTTATATAAGGACCCTTGGAGATAGCCTCCCTCACACAAGTCCACTCGATGCTAAGTCATATCCCACGACATACATAATCATGCATATACATAGCTTTCAACATAGTTCATACTTCATTAAAATCATACTTTCATAAATCATAAATAGTCATAACTTTCATGAAAACATCATGTCATAAGAATAGTCCATTTACTTTGCTTTCATCATAGTGTGGGTAGGCATTCCCACCTTAACATCTTCATAAACATTAGAGTTTTCATCACCCTCTTTATCATAGCATCATCATAGCTTTCATAACATCATCATCATAGTAGTATCATCATCATCATCATCATTTAAAACATGCTTTTCATACTTGAGATCATAGGCATAGACCATAGTTTTATCATAGGAGACTAAAATTAAGTGTGGGCTCATGAACATTTGAGTTAAAACCATGCAATTGGTAGGATTCATAGAGAAAATATGCAATTCAAATCAAATTAGATCATTGATAAAGTAATCCACATCAAGTCATTAAGCCCTAATCATGTAGATTTTGAAATCACATACCTTTGCTTGAAAATCATACATATCATGCATTTCATCATAATTCATTGATAATTAGTCATAATCATCATATAGGAATCATAATTCATGCATTAGAAATCATAGCTTAAAAGCCCATAAGAAATCATCATGAAATTTTGATAAAAAGAAGGTTTTGAATTGGCTTCATGGATGAGTTTAATCCATTAATGAAGCCCTACATACCTCAAGTAAAATCCTTAGAATTAAAGAAGAAAATCTGGAGAATCCTTAATCAAACCTTCAAGCTTTAGCATCAATGGAACCCTTGACTTAGAGAGAGAAATACTGAGAACCCTTGAGCGAAATTTTAGGGATTAAAAGCTTTGAATGAATTAAGAATAGGATTTTATAGAGATTAGGTCGGTTAAGTTAGTTATGGTAGCCAAAAAGACATAGTTTAGGGCTTTGGCGAATTAGTAATGTCAAAAATATCCTTAATTAAAAGTGTCGAAGCCATCCACAAAACCCTCTTCTACGGGTCGTGAATGCATCTATGGTCCATGACTTAGCTCATCGAAATAGGTGCCACAAAAGTTGCGCTGCTGAAATTTTAGCTTCTAAGTCACGAAAATGCAGCACGACTCGTCGTTCCACTTACGGGCCATAAATTCTTCCGTAAGTTGTTTCCACGCTTAGACAAGCTTTGGATTCCTCAAGGCCTCTACCTACGAGACTTGTTGACGGGTCATAGTTCCTTATACGGTCCATATGGTACCACGTAAGTCAACTTCTAGAAATTCTCATATATTTCATTTTTCACTAGGCACTTTCCATGAGTGCACCTACAACCTGTGGATACTTCTACAGGCTATAAATTGGCTCGTAGGCTTAGACCTTCAGCAAAACCCTGAACGTTTAATTTTTCATGTACAAAAACAAGAGAGGTGTTACAGTATCTCCCCCTTGAGATCATTAATCCTCAAATGAGATAAAAACACGCTTGAATTAGGTAGGAACACAGCCATCATCATAGCATGTATGCAAAAATGCAACTTAATCACCATTTTTATGAAATCATCAAACTTATGCATCAAATATCATTCAAAACTAGTTTCATGATCATGCATGCATGCAACTTAACAAGAGATATGCATTTGTGAGAATTTCGAAAGAATATATCATATTAAGTACCTAAGGCCTGAATAGAAGGAAAGAGGTAAGGGTATTATTTCATCATGTCTGCCTCAGCCTCCCCAGTAGGACTTTCAACTTGTTCATTTCTCCATCACACTTGATGGATGCAACCTCTTTATTATTCAACTTCTTCCCTTGTCAGTCAAAGATCTCAACTGGTACTTGTTCACAAGTCAAATCTTCCTCAATAGACATATCTTTCAGTGGAACAATGGAATTAGGATTACCTAAGCATTTTCTTAGCCTGGAAACATGAAACACCAAATGAACCATAGCTAATTCCATAGGCAAATCTAATTCATAGGCTACTTTCTCAATTCTCTTTACTATCTGATAAGGTCTCATATATCTAGGACTCAATTTTTCCTTCTTACCAAAATGCATCACTCCTTTTAGTACAAAAAAATTCAAATGCACTCAACCACCTTCATTAAACTCTAATTTCTTCTCCTAACATTGGCATATGAATTTCGATGACTTTGGGCAGCCTTCAGCCTTTCCCTTATGACTTTTACCTTCTCTATGGCATCACGCACAAAATCTAGTCCAGTTAAGGACATTTCAAACTTCAAACCATCCTACCGGTGATCTACATCGTCTACCATACAATGTCTCAAACAGAGCCATACCAATACTTGAATGAAAATTGTTATCCTGAGCAAATTTAATGAAAGGTAAGTGGTCATCCTAACTTCCTTTGAAATCAGGCATAGAATCCCTCAACATATCCTCCAATGTTTGTATTGTCTTTTTGGCTTGTCCATCCATTTGAGGATAAAATGCAGTACTTAGCTTCACCTTCGTACCAAGACCTTTTTGGAATGTCTTCCAAAAATGAGAAGTAAATTGAGCACCTCTATCTAAAATAATGGACAATGGTACCCCATGCAACTTTACCAACTCTTGAATACAAACCTTAGCATAATCCTTGGCACCATAAGAAGTCTTTACCAGCAAAAAAAGTCCGTTTTTGTCATTCTATCCATACCCACCCATATTGAGTCAAATTGTTTTCTAGTCTTTGGCAAACCTATGATGAAATTCATATTCACTATCTCCCATTTCTATGTTGTTATCTCAATATCTTGAGTTAAACCACTGGGTCATTGATGTTCTACCTTCAATTGTTGACGATTTGAAAATTCTATCACACACCTTGCTATGTCTTTTTTCATGCCATTCGACCAATACGCTTCTCTCGAATCCCTATACATCTTGGTGGATCCTGAATGAATAGAATGCTTAGAATTATGAGCTGCATCAAGAATTTTCTCCTTTAAGCTAAATCCTGAATGAATAAAATACTTAGAATTATGAGCTACATCAAGAATTTTCTCCTTTAAGCCAAATACATTAGGTACACATAATCGCCCTTGGTAACACAAGACTCTATTTCCCCCAACCACCAACGTCTTCAATTCAACCAAGGTAGGATCCATGTCTTGTTTTTCTTTAACTTCTTCTATAAAAGATGATTCCGCCCATTAGGCACTAACACACCACCATCACTCAAGCTATCCAACCTCACACCTAAATAAGCCAAATGGTGAAATTCTTTGACAAGCTCTTTATTTCCACTTTCAACCTGTGCCATGGTGCACATAAATACTCTACTCAATGCATCCGCCACAACATTAACCTTACCAGGGAGATACATCACACTTATGTCATAATCTTTCAAAAGTTCTAACCACCTTCTTTGCCTTAGATTCAAATCCTTTTGGCTGAACACATATTGGAAACTCTTGTGGTCGGTTAATATATAACCATGTACCCCATAGAGGTAGCGTCACCAAATCTTTAGTGCAAACACAACAACCAACAACTCAAGATCATGTACCCAGATAGTTTGTTTCATGCACTTTCAATTGCCTCGAAGCAAGAGCAATGACCTTTCCATATTGCATCAACACACAACCCAAACCTATATGTGAGGCATCAGAATACACAATACACAATAAAACTATCTAAACCATCAGGCAACATCAAAATAGGAGCCTAACCTTGTCAAAGGAGAAGCAATGGAGAAAAATCCCTCAACCTTCTATAATATCTGGCCAAACCCAAAAATCTTCTAATATCGGATGGAGACAATGGTCTAGGTCAATCCTTCACTGCCTCCATTTTCATTGGATCAACTCTAGTACCACCACCCGAAACAATGTGACCAAGAAAATACACCTCTCTTAACCAAAATTCACACTTTCTAAACTTGGCAAAGAGTTATCTATCCTTTAATATTTGTAACACAATCCTCAAATGGTCTTCATGCTCATTTACATCTCATGAGTACACCAATATATAATTTGTGAACACCACCACAAACATATCAAATTACGGTTTGAAAATCCTATTCATCAAATCCATAAAAGTGGCAGGAGCATTTGTTATCCAAATGACATAACAAAAAATTTCAAATGACCATGTCGAGGTCTAAATATCGTCTTTGGGATGTTATCTGCCTTCACCTTCAATAGGTGATATCTAGACTAAAGATCAATCTTAGAAAAGTAGTTTGTACCTTGTAGTTGGTCAAATAGGTCATCAATCCTTGAAATTGGGTACATGTTTTTTATGGTTATTTTAGTTAATTACCTATATTCAACAGACATCCGAAGTGAACCATCCTTCTGTCTTACAAACAATATGGGAGCATCCAATGGTAACACACTAGGCCTTATAATCCATTTATCAAGAAAATCCTTCAATTGTTCCTTCAATTCTTTCGACTCCGTCGAGGCTATTAGATATGAAGGTATAGAAATAGGTTGGGTGTCGGTAAAGATATCAATACCAAAGTCAATTTTCCTTACGGGAAGAATACTAGGTAAGTCATCGGGAAAGACATCGGGGAACGTATTTACTATGGGGAGTGAACTAACAATAGGGACATGAGACTCAACATCCATGACTTGGACATCATGATATAGACAACATCTAGAAATCATTTTCATAGCTTTCATATATAAGACAATTTTTCCTTTGAACATAGAGTTGATTCCCTTCTATTCAAGGATAGGCTCATTAGGGACTTGAATGTGACCTTGTGAGTCCTACAATCAAAGAAGCATAGGATGCATGGAACCAATCCATACCAAGAATAACATCAAAATCGACCATATCAAGTTCAATGAGATTACATAGGAAGACTTTATGTAAGATACACACTTTACAATTTCTATAGACTTTCTTGGCTAGGATTAACTCACCAATAGGAGCATAGACCAAATAAGGCTCTAACAAAACTTCCGAAGACATATCAAACTTTATGGCAACATAAGGATTAACAAAAGACATATTGGTACCAGAGTCAAGCAAAGCATATAAATCATGGTCAAAGACTTTTAACATACCATAATGATGTCGCCCAAGTTACATCTCCTTTTTTAGGATAAAGCAGTCAGTGTTAAGAAATAGAATCTAACCAAGGTTAGGGTCGAACCTAAGGGAATACATAGACTCAAGAGAATTCAATGACTGCAATTTGAGTAGTTAACCGACTTACTTCCCCAAAGGCATGGTTTTGCAATAATCAATGAACTAACCAACACAAGAGTGAAATCAATATGGAGAGAAAGTAGGGTATTGTGTTCCCATGATTCCCTAACTTAGTATCCCCAGATAACCTAATTCTCTTCTAATGTGTAGCATGCTTGATGGTAAATTAAGTTTACCAAGCCCTTTGGTAAAAAATGAGACGCAAATTTCACTATGTGACTTGGCCCATCTCCATAGTGTGCTTCACTAACCCTTACCTATTAGTCCCAATACAACCTCCCCATGGCCTAGTTTGGTTGATTAGATGAGTTCACATCAATTGAATCCTATTAATTAATCTATTTTGCTATTCATTACTACCTTGGTCCAATCGATAACACTCGGCGGGTTCTAATGTTTGCCACCACCAGAAAATATGCAAAACGAAGAGAGTTAATTAACACATGTAGCCACACTTTTCAAGAATTATAAATTATTCGGTTTCACCCTGTTAGTTCTTCATGGTTCCCACAACCCTAGTTGTGGATTTAGCTATTCATACTTTGCATAGATGTAAGACTTATGAATTAGAACAACATAATAGAGCAGTCACACAATTATATTAAGAACAAGCAAATCCAACTTCAAAGAGAATCACAAGATTAAAGATGAAATCAAAGTACAAGTATTCTCAATACTCTCTAATACTCATTATCTTTTGTCTCTAGGTACTGAGTTTTCTATGTACTATCCAAAAACTTCTGAAAAACAACTTAAAAAACTTATTTATAATATTTAAAATACATCTCCTAAACATAAAAGGATAGTTGGGTCGGCACGCCTCATAAACTGGTTTACGGCCCGTATTGCATTCCATGGCCCGTAATTGGGGTCTCATACAAAGCTGCTAGAATTCTGGACTTAAAGTCTACGACACACCCTCTACGACCCATAAAGTGGTTTACGACCCATAGAAGGGTTTTGTCTGGTGAATCTTCAGAAAGTCCCAATCTCTTAACCTCATGGTACGAACCATGTTTTAGACTCATAAATCATTCCATGACTCATTTGCATGTTCGTAGAACCAACTTCAGAAAAATAGCCCCTCATTGGAATTGTCCACAAAACCACTTTAGGACCCGTAGAATGACCTACAGCCTCGTAAAGGGTCTCATATTGTATCAAAAATTAGCAATTTCTGTATTTCTTCCAAAAATCAAGGCCAACCCCAGAATCCTGCAAATATAACATAGAAACACATAAAACCAACTAACATCGCATTAAGAACACGCAAAATCCCAAGTTTTAAGCAACAAAAGTGTTGTATTTTAACAGCATAGCACATAGCCACGTTTAGAGCCTCATCAACCTCTTGTCTAGCATGTAGAGCGTAGAATCAATTTTCATGAGGACCACCACCTTAAGCTTGGGCACCTTGTTGCACTTACCCCCTTTAAGCTACTTGGCCTTGTGGACGCCCTTCTTTACCCTTATTAGCACTGTTAGGACATTCAGCAATCTTATGTCCCATCTTTCCACTACCAAAGCATGCGCCGAAACCTCCCAAGCATTCACCATGGTTCCTCCCACACTTGTTTCATCTAGGAGGAATGGAACTACCCTTCGCTACATCACCTTGAGCCTTAGGATTGGCTACCCTTTTCTACATCACCTTGAGCCTTAGGATTGGCTACTTTCTCTTTGTTAAACCTTTGAGGAGCACCTTTAGAAGACCCTTGGCCTTGTTGGAATCAGCAACCACCAAATTTACAATAAGAGAACCCTCCATCATAACAAGCCCTCTTAGACTCCCTTGATCTCATTTTTTTCCACTTCTCACTCTCCACTTGTTTGACATATGTCATGAGTCTAGAGACATCTATTTCCTTAATGAGCATGGCAGCCTTGGATTCTATCTTTACCAAGTCAAATACACCCAAAGTGAATTTATTCATGTGGGCCCTTAGAGTCAGCCACCAACGAAGGAGCGAATTTGGGGAACTTGGTGAACTTAAGGGAATACTCCCTCACACTCATACCACCTTGATTCAACTTCATAAATTCTATCACATAATCTTCCCTTAGCTCAAGTGGAAGAAACGATCAATAAAAGCGTCCTTAGACATCACCCAGTCAACAGCACCTTTATCAACTCTCCCCGACTTCTATTGAGTGAACCAAACTTGTGCCACTCCCTTAAGTTGATAAGCCGCCAATTCTGCTTTTTCTTTAGAAGACACCCCCATAATCTCTACCACCTTGTACACCTCATTAATGAATACTTGTGGATATTCATCCACCTTTGACCCATGAAACTCTGGGAGATTCATCCTAGCGAAATCCCTTATCCTCGAAGTGGAAGTAGGAGTCTTTGGAGAAGTAATGGCTTGAGCCAACATAGTGATTGCAGCTCTAAACTCATCATTAGACACTTGGCCCACTAGAGGGACTTGAGAAACTTAGGGAACCAGAGGAGCTTGGTTTGGATTAGCATTATGTCCCCTTGGCAATAGAGCATATGGAGAAGCCATTTCTGAAAACACCAAGGGATAAGCATTAGGATAAGGAAGCTTTGAAGGCATGACACAGAATACAAAAAAAGCAAAGTTTTCCTAAAATGTCTCATAGCCTCTTATTCATGGATATGGCGTATTTCACATAAATGAACAAGATTTTACTCGACATGGAATGTTGGACTCCCTAAGATGCTTTCAAACCTTGACCTCTAATACCACTTTTGTCACGACTAGGACCTAGCACCTAGCCATGACATGGAAAATATGACACCCAAAGGCATCCCATCTAAGTCTTATATTCATACCTCGTATTTATATCATAAGCATTCATAAGGTAAAACAAGCATACATAAGAGAATAAGCAAGTAAATTATTATTAAAATAAAAGTCATAGTTCATTTAGGGGAGAATACCTCAATCTATTAAGGTCTGAATGCCTCTACATCATAGATCTTGGTAGGGGCTAGCACATAACTCACTCGCTTACCCTCAAAACATACATCAAAAGAATGAAAATGATAAGGCCTCGACATAAAGAAAAACATCACAGGGCTTATTCCCAAAGCATGGGAACTCACCAACAAGTCTTTAAGCTCAAGATCTGAATCTAGCCACAAAATGGAATAGTTGCCTCGTCGTCCATTCCTACATGGTTAGATCATGTAGGCAAAGAAGTATTCATTAGAATATGGAATGAACTAAGTATATTGGTATGTCATGAATCAAAAGACATCACAATAATATCAATATGCATAATCATAATTAATAGGATAAGGACAAGATATGAATGAGCATGCAAGTTTAAAATCATGAGAAGAAACATCATCAAATCCATTCATAACCTTAATATACATATGTGGAATAAGACCATAACTGACATATAAGACCATACAGACTATTACATGGAATCTAGGTGTTCACTCTACATCAAGCTAAGAGGAGTCTACTTTGCCAAAGTAGACTCGATCGTCACCCTATAGGCTTTGTCCTAGCACAGTGAGAACTACCATTTGACCTCACCCTTTAGGCTCTATCCTCGCATGGTGAGCATCCGTCATTCAAGCTAATTATACCCAATAGCACAGCTTTAAGGCATAAAACATGTTTATCATTCTTATGGTGGAACATAGTTATGGGACTTGAGAATTTATATAAGGAGCCTTGGAGATAGTCCCCCTCATATAAGTCCACTCAATGCTAAGTCATATCCCATGGAATACATAATCTTGCATATACATAGCTTTTAACTTAGTTCATACTTCATTAAAATCATACTTTCACAATTCATAAATAGTCATCATAACTTTCATGAAAACATCATGTCATAAGAGTAGTCCTTCTCTTTGCTTTCGTCATAGTGTGGGTAGACATTCCCACCTTAACATCTTCATAAAAATTAGGGTTTTCATCACCCTCTTTATTATAGTATCATCATACCTTCATAGCATCATCATCGTCATAATATCATCATTTAAAACATGTTTTTCATACTTGAGATCATAGGCATATAAATTTATAGCTTTATTTGTGGAGACTAGGGCTAAGTGTAGGCTCATGAATGTTCGAGTCAAAACAATGAAATTGGGTAGGATTTATAGAGAAAACATGCAATTGAAATCAATTAGATAATTGACAAAGGAATCCATATCAAGTCATTAATCCATAGTCATGTATACTTTGAAATCATATACTTTTGCTTTAAAATTATATACATCATGTATTTCATTATAATTCATGCATGATTAGTCATACTCATCATATAGGAATCATAATCCATGCATTAGGAAATATAGCTGAAAAGCCCGTAAGAAATCATCATGAAATTTCGATAAAAATAAGGTTTTGGATTGGGCTTCATGGATGAATCTAATCCATGAATGAAGCCCTACATACCTCATGTAAAATCTTTAGAATTAAAGATGAAAATTTAGAAAATCCTTAATCAAACCTTCAGCTTTAGCTTTAATAGAATCCTTGACTTAGAGAGAGAAATATTGAGAACCCTTAGGAGAAATTTTGGGGATTAAAAGCTTTGAATTAACTATGAATAAGGTTTTATAAAGTTCAAGTTGATTAAGTCAGTTTGTGTAGCCAAAATGACATAGTTTAGAACTTAGACAAATTGGAAATGTCAAAAACACCCTTCATTAATACTGTTGGAGCCGTCCACAAACCCCCCTTCTACGGGTCGTGGATGCACCTATGGTCCATACCTTAGCTTGTGGAAATTGGTGTCACAAAATTTGAGCTACTAATATTGCAGCTTCTAAGTCACGAACATGCAGAACGACTCATAGTTCCACTTACGGGCCATAAATCCTTCTGTAAGTTGTTTCCATACTTAGATAAATTTTGGATTACTCAAGACCTCTACCTTCGAGACTTGTTGATAGGTCATGATTCCTTATATGATCGATCTGGTATCATGTAAGTTAACTTTTAGAAATTCTCAAATTTTTCATTTTCACTTGGCACTTTCCACGAGGACACCTACGACCCGTGGATACATCTGTGATCTATAAACTGGCTCGTAGGATTAGATCTTCAGGAAAACCCTAAACTTTTAATTTTCCAAGCCCAAACATATGAGAGGTGTTACATAGAGGGTGGATGATGAGTCTATTCCTTTGGAGGAATTCAAAGTCCCCTTCTTTGACCGCTTCTTTCCTATGGAGCTAAGGAAGCAAAGATGATGAAATTTATGAACCTCAAACAAGGTTCCTTGAGTGTGAGGGTATATTCCCTCAAATTCAACAAACTATCAGAGCATTCTATTCATTTGGTTTCCAATCCCCAGGCAAGAATGACCAAATTTTTGTTGAGATTATCCAATTCGGTCAATGAAGAGTGTCGCACCGCCATGCTTATAAGAGAGATGTACATATCATGGCTCATGTCATATGCCAAGAAACTTGAGGGAGAGAATCTTAGGAAGATAAAAATGGGGGAGTCCAAGAGAGCTCATTTTGAAGGTGGGTCCCATGGTGCCAAAGTGGAGAAAGTGGTTGTTTCTAACAATGCAACAAATTTCAAGGCCAGGGGTCATAAGATGTTTCAAATCAAAGGTTTATCAATGATAAGGTTCCCAACCCTAAAGCTCAAGGTGGTAATGGTGGACCAAGTTCTCCTAGGTGCCCAAAATGTGGAAGGAATAATGGTGGCAAATGCTTGAGAAACAAGGGTGCATGCTTTGGATATGGTAAGTTAGGCCACAAGATATTTTTATTGACCAAATGCTCTAAACAAGGATAGAGATGGTCATCATCAAAGACATAGTGCCCATGGAGGTCGGGGGAACAAGGTGGTCATCAAGAAGGTGTTCCACGTCATAACTAATTTTATACTATTCAAGGGGGTGATGAGGCACCCGGTGTTATCATTTGTATATTAAAGGTTTATGATTATGATGTGCATACTTTATTGTTTCCGGGTGCATCTTTAACTTTTATTACCCCACACATTCGCTAGGAGGTTTGGCATGAGCTCTAAAATGTTATGTGAAGAGCTTGTTGTGTCCACTCCCATTGGTAAGCCCATTTTTGCTAGAAGAGTCTATAGGGGTTATCCCATATCGATAGCCCATTTTTGCTAGAAGAGTCTATAGGGGTTATCCTATATCCATATTGCATAAACTCTTGCCTTGTGATTTTGTTGAACTTGACTTAGAAGATTTTGATATTATTCTTGAGATGGATTAGTTACATACATATCATGCCTCCGTTGATTGTAGAACTCATAATGTTAAGTTCTAATTTCCTAATAAACTCGTCCTTTAGTGGGAGAGTCTTGATTCGGTGATTAAGAGTAGGTTTATCACTTGTCTTAAGGCTTGGGAATTGATTTCTAAGGGTTTAATTTATTGTCTTATAAGGGTTAGGGATGTGAAATCCAAAGTTTCTTCTATTGAGTCAGTTCCAGTGGTCAATGAGTTTCCCCGATGTCTTTCCTAATAAGCATCCTAGTGTTCCTCCCAAAAAAAATGATTTTGGTACAAAAAATCTCCTCCCCGATACTTAACCCATATCTATATGTCCAACTCAAATGGCCCTGGTGGAAATTAAAAGAGTTGAAGGAACAATTAAGTGACTTCCTTTATATTTAGTTCATAAGGCGTAGCGTGTCATCATGGAGTGCATGTCGCAATATTTGTTTATCCAAAGAGATTTAAACGTAAGGCAAAAGAGATGGTTGGAGCTTCTAAAGGATTACGACATGAGTGTACATTACCACCCCGGAAAAACTAATATTGTGGTCGATGCCCAAAGTAGGGCGTCTATTGAGAATGTATCTCACATTGATAATGGGAAGAAGGAGTTAGTAAATAAAGGTTATGAACATGCTAGATTGGAAGTTTGGTCGAATAAAGTTGAAGATGGAAGTATGATGGTCCCAGATAGTTCCAAATCCTCCTTGATTGAAGAGGTCAAATCCAAGCAAGACCTTGACCCTGCTTTGGAGGAATTGAAAGCATTGGTAAAAGAAGGCAAGGTAGAGGTAAGATGGTGTCCGAAGACACTAAGGTAGGCTATCTGTGGAAAATGTTGATGGGTTGAGAGACTTGATTTTGAAGGAAGCCCATAATTCATCCTATTGCATTCACCTTGGTTTTACAAAGGTGTATAGAGAAGTATATCGGTAGGGTAGTATGAAAATAGACATTGTAAGGTGCGTGATCGAATGCCACAACTTCGAACAAGTCAGAGTCGAACATTAATGGTCGGGTGGCCTAGCCCAAGACATAGAGATTCCTACTTGGAAGTGGAAAGAGATCAATATAAATTTCACGGTTGGTTTGCCTAGAACTAAGAAGCATTTTGATTTTATTTAGATTATTGTTGATAGAATGACAAAATTAGCACATTTCCTACCGATTAAAATAACATATTGTGCTGAAGACTATGCCAAGTTGTAAAACCATGAGTCGGTCAAATTGCATAGGGTTCCATTGTCCATAATTTCGGATCGTAGTTCCCAATTCACCTTTCACTTTTGGAGATCTTCCCAAAGAGGGCTTGGTACTGGAATCAAGCTTAGGAAGGCCTTTCAACCGCAAACAGATCATCAAGTTGAAAGGACCATTCTAACCCTTGATAGTATGCTTAGAGCTTTTGTGTTAGAATTCAAGGTAGTTGGGATGAGCATCTTTCTCTCAGAGAGTTTGCTTACAACAATAGTTACCACTCTAGCATTGGGATGGCACCATTTAAGGCCTTATATGGGATGCGATTTAGATCCCTGGTTAGGTGGTTTAAAAGTGGGAGAGATAGACTTGATAGGTTTGGATTTGGTCCTGGAAGCCCTAAAGAATGTGAAGATAATAAAGGGGAGATTAAAGATGGCTCAAATTTGAAAAAAGTCTTATTCCAACATTAGGAGGAGAGGTTTACAGTTCAAGATGGATGATTGGGTGTATTTAAAGGTCTCACCCATAAAGGGTGTGGTTCGGATTGGCAAGAAGGGGAAATTGAGCCCTAGTTATGTTGGATCTTATAAAATCTTAAGATGGATTGGTAAGGTTTTCTATGAGTTGAAATTGCCTATGAAGATGAGTATGGTTCATCTGTTCTTTTACGTGTCCATGTTGAGGAAGTGTGTAGGTGACCCGAGCTCTATTATTCCTTTAGAGGTAGTAGTTGTTGAGAACTTAACGTATGAAGAAGTTTCGATAGAGATATTAGATTGGTATGTGAATAGATTGAGAAACAAACATGTAGCATCTATTAAGGTCCTTTGGAGGAATCAACAAGTTAAAAGTGCTACTTGATAAGTGGGAGCAGATATGAAGAAACGATATCCCTTATCTTTTCCACTCTACTCAATCCTAAGGTAATGAGACAATCACCTCTAAGGTGTTAAACCTTGCATTTCATCTCTTTTCTTGCCACATTGCATGCATACATACTCATGGTAATTTGTTTTGATAATATTTCATGCATAAATTTGAAATTTCATGAAAGTGGTGTTTAAATTGCATGTGTCATTCATGTTGGGCTGAAATTTTTTTATTTACTCTTCTCAATCGTATTTCCATCACATTTGAGGATGAATGTTCCCAAAGGGGAGATATTAAAATGCCCTAGATCTTAAGCTAAGACACGAGTCGTTCCTTGTATGCATATAGAATAAGCTTGATAACTTTTAATGTTTTAGGATTAATTATTAGGTATTCAAAGTGTATTACATGTGGTTTGGGGTCATAAGGCATCTCTTACATCGATTAAAGTCCAAGGGATTCCAATCGGCTAAGTTTCAGTGTATATTTGTATAAGATTCAACTTCAAATGGTCATATCTCTTAGCACATAATTAATTAGGTGGTCAACTACCTATGAAATTAAAGATCATTGAATTATATTTCCAACGCATCTAATTTTTCCTTATTCGGAGTTTGAAGTGAAATGTTATGGCAGTTTTAACGAGTCTTGTCTGGGCTATCAAATTCAGTGATGATCAAAATTTGACTGTTGAATGCATTTAGCAGTCTGCCGATTTGACCGCCAAATAGCTCCAACCAATATCAGAAACTAACAAAAAAGGAGATCGTTGATTTTGCCGACAGGACTCATTTAAATGTCATTTTTTTACTCTTGATGATATATTTACTTCCCTAAAAGGGGTTTTCAACCCAATTTACCTAAATTCACCATCCTAAGCCTATTTTTATGCTCTAATAACCTTCCTCTTCACTCATTTCAAATTTCTCTCTCAAGGAAGAAGACCCAAATCCTCTATTGAAGAACAAACTCCAATTTCTTCCAAACTCTTCACCCAATTCAAGATTTTCTTCAACCGTTTTCCCTATTTTTCTCTAAGGTATGTGGGTTTCTTCATCCACAGGTCCTTCAAATCTTGGAGTCCAAAATCCTTTCCAACTAAATCTTTAAATTTCAAGGTTTATTTTATTATGGATACTTTCTGTTCCTAATTATATGCATGATCATGTTAGAAATTATTATTTATTGATTTGAAATGAGTTGGTATTTATGAACTCTTTACGTTACTACCTTGGGTTGATGATTTCTTAAGTGGGTCTTGTTAAATCTTTACCCAAGTACTATATTTTAGTCTAAATCATGAATATTATGCTCAAATGAGTATGTATTTTCATCTAATTGCATGAGTTGATGGATTTTAAAAACATAACCTATCTTAAACTATTATGGGTCCTTGAATCTCATTATGGACTATTTAAATTAGGATTTCAAATGATATATTCTCATGATAAGTATGCCATTTTATAAAAATGTTATGAATGGTTAAGGGCTAACAAATTTTTATTAATCCATGGAAATTCTATGAAAATCATGCAAGGTTATGAAGCCCTTTTCATGATAATATGGTTTTAATGAGCCACTCCTATTATGAAATTATGATTTATAAGCTTATGCACGTTATGATTTTAATTGTGCTTTATGTATTCCATGAGATGTTGGTTTGACATTGAGAGGACCTTGGTGGATTTCTATTGTCCCTAAACTATGCGCCGTTATAGGTTATTATTATTTTCCTAAATAGGCTTACACTAGTGGATCCAACTAAGTCTTGTAATACCTTCCAAAAAGGCAATGCCATTAGGTAAGGATATCATGTAACTCCTACCGAAAAGGCAATCCCGTAAGGTAAGGGTATCATATAGCACCCACCAAAAGAGCAATGTTGTAAGGTGAGGGTATAGTCTACCTTGGCAAGTAGTCTACTCCTTTTTCAGTATGGAGGAAGCATAGAGATTCTATGTAGTAGCTCGCATGATCTTAATGTCGATTAAGGTCTCCTCCCACATATGTATGCTATGATATGAACTTATGATTTTACCTCCCATGAATGTTTTAACTAAAGCATTGATTATTCACATCATATTGAGCTTATTTTTATATGATTGTGCATCTCGTCTACTTGGGATTATGATCTTTTGTTGCATTTCATCCCACATACTTAGTAAATTAAAAGTACTAATGCATACTATTTGGCTACATGATATAACCATGTAGGGACCGGAGCTATTCCCCATCCACCTCCTCATGGCTAGTTTGATGTGTGAAGATCTTTGCGTGTGATAAGTCCTCCATTTTGAGGGCAACATCTAATTTCTACCTACCAATGTTAAGACATTGCTACTTTTGTTACTTATCTTGAGAGTGAGCCCGAGTCATGTGTGTGCCCTCATTCCACTCATGACTAGATGTATTGTTGGATGACATGTTATGTATGACTCATGTGACGCTTGTGTCTATGAGATTCCCCTTAGTTCATATCCCGTGTATGATATAGATTTTGATGATATTAGCAAAGTGGTAAATGTCCTAGGTCCCTACTTCCCATAGAGTGTGTCCCATGTCCACTTTTCTTTAGAATTACTAGTTGTGTTTTGAATGATGGGAATTCCTTACTCTTGTCCCATAGAGTGCTTTCCTAAGTCCAAAATCACCTTAGTATTATTTGTTGATGGTTAAACTATGCTTCTTAACTAAGGATGTGCTTAAGTATGCTCTACGGCTTGTTTGGAGCACCTTCGGGTTCCCCATTTGCCATGTTGCACCTAGTCCAAGCGTGGGTCGTGATCAGCTCCATATCAGTGCTTTAGGTTTATAAATAGTCTTCTAACATACCGCATGGAGTAGAGGCTTGTTTATTATTGTGAAGTGCAGAACAACTATGAATAGGAGGCTATGAGATGTTTAGGAAATGATTCGATTTTTCATGATCTATGTCTTGCCTTAGAACTAGTCCGAAGAATTTCTTATACCTAATGATTTTTCTATCACTTCTAGATAATGCCTCCAACAAAAATGCCACCCAGAGTCCCTATTCCCAAGGACCAAGCCCCTCCAGACCCACAAGCTCCCCAAGAGGAAAGGGCCACTCATGTCGAATTTCGAAACATTATCACCTTGTTGGCACAAGTCGTAGCTAACCAAGTTAACCAAGGGTCACATGCTCCTACTACAGCCTCAAGGGTGAGGGGCTTCACTAGAATGAATCTTCCAGAGTTCCATAGCTTAAATGTGGAGAAAGATCCCAAGAAGTTATTGATGAGGGGTACAAGATCCTAGCTATCATGGGGGTAAGCTCGGAGGAGAAAGTGAAACTAGAGGCCGAGAGGGTGATGATAAACCTATTCCTTGGAAGGAATTCAAAACCGTCTTCCTTGACCACTTCTCCTCTATGGATCTAAGGGAGGCAAAGATGATGGAATTTATGAACCTCAAACAAGGTTCTATAAGTGTGTAGGTGTATTCCCTCAAGCTCAACAAACTTCCAAAGTATGTTATTCACTTATTGTTGATCCGTGGGCAAGAATGAACAAATTTATGTTGGGAGTTTTCGATTTGGTCAATGAAGAGCCCCACACCGCCATGCTTATAGAAGATATTAACATATCTCGGCTTATGACATATGCCAAACAACTTAAGGGTGAGAAGCTTAGGGAAGAGAAAGATGGAGGAGTCCAAGAAGCTAATTATAAAGGTGGGTTAAGGTGCTAAGGGTGGAGGAAGTGTCCATTTCTAACAAGGCCATAAATTTTAAGGCCAAGGGTCATCAAATACTCCAAACCAAAGGTTCATCAATGATAGGGTGCCCAACCCTAAAGCTGAAGGGATAATGGTGGACCAAGTTCTCTTAGGTGCCCAAAATGTGGAAGGGATCATGGCGGCAAATGCTAAAGAAACACGGTAACGTGCTTTAGGTATGGAAAGTTGGGCCACAAGATTTTTTATTGTCCAAAAGCTCCAAACAAGATTAAAAATGGTCCTTCTCTAGGATATGGTGTCCATGGAGGCCAAGGGGCACAAGGTGGTCATCAAGGAGGTGCTCCACATCATAATCAGTTTTATCCTCTTCAAGGGAGGCAAGGGGTGGATAAGGCACCCGATGATGTCATCAGTATGTTAATGGTTTATGGCTATGATGTGTATACTTTATTGAATCCGGGTGACACATTATCTTTTATTACCCCACTTACTTCTAGAATGAGTCCCAAAATTTTAAGTGAATTGTTTGTGTTTTTGACTCCCATTGGTGAGTTTATTGTTTCTGAAAATATTCTATAGGGGTGGTCCTGTTTCCATATTGCACAAAGTCTTGCCTTGTGATTTCGTTGAACTTGACATAATGGATTTTGATTTTATTCTTGGGATGGATTGGTTATATGCATATCATGCCTCTATTGACTGTAGAATTCATAAGCTTAAGTTCCAATTTCCTAATAAACCTATACTTAAGTTGGAAGGTCTTAATTCGATGGTTAATGGTAGGTTCATCACTTGTCTTAAGGCTCAAGAATTGATTTCTAAGGGTTGCATTTAAAAGCTTGTAAGGTTTAGGGATGAGGAATTCAAAGTTCCTTCTATTGAGCCGATTTTGTTGGTCAATGAGTTTCTCGATGTCTTTCTTGATAAGATTCTTGATGTTCCTCCCGAAAGAAAAATAGATTTGGTATAGACCTCCTCCCTGATATAACCCATAAACATATCTCCATATCAAATGGCCTTTATGGACATTGAAAGAGTTAAACGAACAAATAAGGGACTTCCTTGATTAGGGGTTCATAAGGCCTAGTATGTTGTCGTGCAGTGCATGTTGCAATATGTGTTTAGCCGAAGAGATTTGAACCTAAGGATAAGGAGATGGTTAGAGCTTCTAAGAGATTATGACATGAGTGTGCATTGCCACCCAGGCAAAGTTAATGTTGTGGTCGATGCCTTAAGTAGGGTGTCCATGGACAGTGTAGCTCACATTGATGATGGGAAGAAGGAATTAGTAAAAGAAGGTTACTGATAGGCTAGATTGGAAGTTAGGTTGGATAAATTCGAAGATGGAGGTGTGATGGTCCTAGATAGTTTCGAATCTTCCTTGGTTGAAGAGGATAAATCCAAGCAAGACCTTTGACCCAGCTTTAGTGGAATCGAAGGCATTGGTAAAAGAGGGCAAGGTAGGGGTTTCCTCCCAAGGAGTAGATGGTCTCCTTAGACACCAAGGTAGGTTATGTATGCAAAATGTTGTTGGGTTGAGGGACTTGATTTTTAAGAAAGCCCATAATTCATCCTATTCTATTCACCCTGGTCTACAAAGATGTATAGGGATTTGTGAGAAGTATATTGGTGGGGTGGTAGAAAATAGACATTATAAGGTTTGTGACCAGATGCCATAATTGCCAACAAGTCAAAGCTGAACATCAAAGGCCGAGTGGCCCAGCCCAAGACATAGACATTCCTACTTAGAAGTAGGAAGAGATCAATATGGATTTTGTGGTTGGTTTGCCTAGAGCTAAGAAGAATTTTGATTCTATTTGGATTATTGTTGATAAAATGACAAAATCGGCTCATTTTCTACCAGTTAAAACAACATGTGGTGCTGAAGACTATGCCGAGTTGTACATCCATTAGTTGGTCAAATTGCATAGGATTCCACTGTCCATCATTTCGGATCATGGTGCCCAATTCACTCTTCACTTTTGGAGATCTTTCCTAAGAGGTCTTGGATCTAGAGTCAAGCATAGCACGGCCTTTCACCCAAAAATGGATGGTCAATTTGAAAAGACTATTCAAACCTTTGAGGATATGCTTAGAGCTTGTGTGTTGGAATTCAAGGGTAGTTGGGATAAGCATCTTCCACTCATTGAGTTTGCTTACAACAATAGTTAACTCTAGCATTGGGATGGCACCATTTGAGGAAATATATGAGAGGTGATGTAGGTCCCTGGATGGATGACTTGAAGCGGGAGACATGGCCTTAACAGGTCCAGATTTTGTTTTGGAAGCCCCGTAGAAGGTCAGCATGATAAGGGAGATATTAAAGAGGACTCAAAGTCATCAAAAGTCTTATCCTGATATTAGGAGGAGAGATCTTGAATTCAAGGTAGATGATTGGGTGTATTTAAAGGTCTCACCCATTGAAGGGTATGGTTTAGATTGGCAAGAAGGGGAAATTGAGCCTTAGGTATATAGGACCTTATAGAATGTTGAGATAGATTTGTAAGGTTGCTTATGAGTTGGAGTTGCCTATGAAGATGAGTATGATTCATCTTTTATGTGTCCATGTTGAGGAAGTGTGTAGGTGACCAAGATCAATTTTGTCTTTGGAGGTAGTAGGTGTTGAGGAAAACTTTACGTATGAAGCAGTTTCAGTAGAGATATTAGATAGGCAAGTGAAGAGATTAAGGAACAAACATATAGCATCTGTTAAGGTCCTTTGGAGGAATTAACAAGTTGAAAGTGCTACTTGGGAAGTGGGAGCAGATATGAAAAAATGATATCCTTTTTTTTCCACTCTACTCAAGCATATGGTAATGATTCAATCATGTCTAAGGTGTTAAACCTTGCATTTCAGCCCTTTTCTTGTCACATTGCATGCATACATATTCATAGTAATATGTTTTGATAATATCTAATGCATTAGTTTGAAATTTCATGAAAGTGTGTGTTTAAATTGAATTAATGCATTCATGTCGGGCTGAAATTATATTTATTTACTCTTCTCAAGCATATTTCCATCACATCTGAGGATGAATGTTCCCACAAGGGAGATATTGTAACGCCCTAGATCTTAAGCTAAGATCCAAGTCGTCCGCCGTATGTGTATAGAATCAATATGATGACTTCTAATATGGTAGGATCAATTATTTGGTATTCAAAGTGTATTACATTCGGTTTAGGATCATAAGGTATCTCTTACATCTAGCCAAGTCCAAAGTATTCTCATCGGCTAAGTTTCAGTAAGAATTCATATAAGGGTCAACTTCAAATGGCCATATATTTTAGCACGCAATGAATTAGGTAAACCACAACCTATCAAATTAAAGGTCTTTGAATTATCTTTCCAACACATCTAATTTTGCCTTATTCGGAGTTTTGAGGTAAAAGTTATGGGTATTTTATCGAGGCATGTTTGGGTTCTCAAATTCGGCGACGATCAATTTGACCGCCGATTGCATTTGGCGATCCACTAATTTGACCTCTGAATGGCTTTGAGCATGATTAGAAACATTCAGAAAGGGCGACCGCATTTGTCGATGGGACTCATAATGTCATTTTGTTTACTCTTGATGATATTTTTATTTTTCCAAAAGGGGTTTTCAATTCATTTAACATGAATTCACCCTCCTAAGCCTATTGTCATGCTCTAATAACCTTCCTTTCACTCATTTTG
This sequence comes from Solanum rostratum, assembly GCA_029948455.1. NCBI lineage: Eukaryota > Viridiplantae > Streptophyta > Magnoliopsida > Solanales > Solanaceae > Solanum > Solanum rostratum. Next base: position 42,573,982 of record CM057056.1, read on the forward strand.
AATTTCTCTCTCAAGGAAGAAGACCGAAATCCTCCATTGAAGAATAAGCTCCAATTTCTTCTAAGCTCTTCACCTAATTCAAGATTTTCTTCAACCTTCTTCCCTATTTTGCTCTAAGGTATGTGGGTTTCTTCATCCATGGGTCCTTCCATCCATGGAGTTCAAAACTCTTTCCAACTAAATCTTTAAATTTCATGGTTTATTTTATTATGGGTACTTCCTGTTCCTAATTATATCCATGTTTCATGTTAGAAATTATTATTTATTGATTTGAAATGCATGAAATGAGTTGGTATTTATGAACTCTTTACATTACTATCTTGGGTTGATGATTTCTTAAATGGGACTTGTTGAATCTTTATCCAAAATGTTATATTTTTTTCTAAATCATGAATATTATGTTCACATTAGTATGTATTGCTATCCAATAGCATGAGTTGATGGATTTTAGAAAAATGACCTATCTTAAACTATTATGGGTCCTTAGCTCTCATTATGGGCAATTTAAATTATGGCTTCAAATGATATATTCTCATGATGACTATGTAAGTTTATGAATGTTATGAATGATTAAGGGCTCCCAAATATGTTAAGAATCTATGGAAATTCTATGAAAATTATGCAAGGTTATTAAGCTGTTTTTATGATAATATGGTTTTAATGAGCTACTCCTGTTGTGAAATTATTATTACAAGCTTATGCACATATGATTATTCTTATGCTTTATGTATTCCATGAGATGTTGACTTAGCACCGAAAGGACCTTGGTAGATTTCCATTATCCCTAAACCATGTGCCGTTGTCACAACCCGAGCCGAGGGCCTAGGAGTGACATAGTAAATGGGGACCCGAGAGTCCCCAAAAAAGCCTCATAGCATCCGCATACACTCAGAAGTGCATAATAAAGTTGTAAAGACATAGTTCTAAGGGACAGGAAAGTATGACTCACATTATAGGGATGTCATAGAGAAAGGGATTAGCATGACCCACATAGCATATAGGACATAAAAACTAATGGGCGTGTAATTATGACTCACTCTATGGGGATAAAAGGAGTAAAGACTTTCCATATTTTCCATCTCATCATAAACATATCATCTTAAAAACAACATTCAATAGATAGCCATAATCGTAATCTCCATAAGCAAATAACAAGACATAGCAAAAATTTGTACAAGAGTCTATATGTTGTCCAAGAATGCCTCAAAGTCATAGAATAGGACTGGGGCCAAGACATTTCCCGAGCTCACACTCAAAGTAAATAAAATATAAGCATAACGAACATAATAGGTAGGTGGAAGGTGGCTAGTCCTTGGATGATAGGACTCTCCACAACAACTCTCACAATCTAAGCTAGCCGTTAAGAGGTGGATGAAGATGGTCTCCGGCTCCTACATGGTTAAATCATGTGGGCAAAGAGTATGTGTTAGTACATTTGAATGTACTAAGTATGCAGGTATGCAATGCATATGAACTCATTAAATCATTCAATGTTAGATGACAAGGGCATATATATTGAAAGAAGTATATAAGAAAAGAAGAGTAATATATCAATATGCCATGAAGTCCATGATTCATGTAATGCAATACTACTTCAACATTGAGGGGATGAGACCATAACCGATATCTCAAACTCATGCGAGCTATTATATGGAATTTGCCCGATGAAAGCCTCCCATCTGGAGAAAGTAGACTACTTGCTAAAGGTAGTCTACACCACATCTTAAGACCCGGTCATTTCGGAGTGATGGCTACCTTTCTTACGACCCGATCATTTCAGAAGGATTTTCCATATCATATCATAACCGTCCCTTAAAGGGGCATAAACATATACTTATGCTGGCACATAATTATGGGACTTGGGTACTTAACCCTTGGATATGTCCGTCTTTCCACATGTCCTCTTGGTTCTAGTTCATCATCCCATAAGAATACATATACATAGACGTGCTTTCAAAAGAGACATAAGTCATTTCAAATCTTTTCAATGCATACTTAGGCTAAAAAGCCAACATTCTTCATAATCATGCACACATGGACTCAAAAACCAAATCATACTTCATATCATACTTTCATACATAAGAGTAGCTCATTCACATGTATACAAAATGGTGTAAACACCTGAACTTCAAAAAGATCCATATCATAGACATTATGTGATCACATTCTGGTCATAACCATGCTTCCATCAAAATCATATTCATAACCATACTTAGGCCCACTTCGTAATTCATAAAAACTAATACTCATATATGCAAATGCGATGAATGATGAGAGAATAGCATGGGCAATAGAGATTCATACTTAAAACAACATTGTAAGATGAATTCCATGCAAACGCATGAAGAAATTCACATTTAAAGCATACTTAAGATTACCCATGCATAAGTCAACATTTAAAGGGACATGCATATTCAAACCTTCATAATATCAATGCAATTCAACATATTAGGGATTAAATCACTTTAAAATCATCAATTAAATACAGCTCATATCTCAATTAAATCAAATCAACATTAATTTAAAAGACCCATATTCAAAGTAAGATTAAATTTCATAAATCAAAGAGTAGATCAAATTTCATTAATCAAAGAGTAAAAGAGTTTAGTGTGAGGGGCCGCCACTTGATCTTGGGAAGTCTTAGCGAAACTCTAAGTCTGTGACATTAGGGTATTCATGGTAACAAGGGACCATGAATCAATTCCACATACCTTAGTTAATAAGAAGAATCAAGGAGAAATTGATTGAAGAAGAAGACCCTTCCTTAAGCTCCAAGCTAATCCTCTAATGGCTCACTTGAGAGGAGTCTTTAGATGAGAAAGTTTGAATATTCTAAGTATATAAAATGAATTTGAATAGGAATAGAGGAATATAGGTCTTTTAGGGTCTTAGTATAGGTTAGAAAGCCATAAACGACCCTTAGGAATAAATCAAAATTACAAGAAAATGATTAATGAAACAAGCTTCAAAAGGTTGTCAGGGGTCCCATCAAGAAAGCACACGAATCGTATGGAGTCACACCGACCGTATAGGTTCTCGTGAGACAATACTTAGAAAAATTTACACTAGCCAAGTTCTGAGATGGTGATTTCATACTTTGAAAATATCCAGACCAACATCCTCACAGGACCCCACACGAGCCGTATGGTGCTACACGACCCGTACAAGGGGTCTGTGTGTAAGGTGTCTTATCCAAATGTGGCTTTCAACCCCAAGGCTCCTTCCATGAGTCGTGAAGGGATCAGTGAAGGGTGCCTTAGTCTTGAACTCCACCATACGCCCAAATACACTACACACAAAGCGAAGGGCCGCTTCAAGGAACCTTTCACACAGCTCGTGGAGGTGGTCTTGTGGTGACACCCTGGTCAAAAACTTCCAAAAATTTCCATGCATTGTTAAGGCTTTAAAAAGTTTGGGTCATTACAGCATCTCCCCATTGGAACATTCGTCATAAAATATGCGTGAACATGGCTTGAAAAGCTTGACTAGAACACGAAGCATTCCAACATGAAGATACAATGCATACTTTATTACTTGAAAATCATAAAGCTATTAAAACTCATGTCAACACATATTTTAAATCATTTTCGTGAACATGTATGCATGTCATGTCATGTCATGATACACAAGAGTGGAAGAATTAGGACCATTTAAAATAGGAAGAACCTAATACCATAGGCTTGAGTAGATTGGAAAAGATAGGGGTATCGCTTCATCATGTCTGACTCTTCCTCCCATGTAGCACTCTCCACATGTTGATTTCTCTGAAGCACTTTAACCGAAGCCACATCCTTATTGTGAAACCGCTTTACTTGCCTATCCAAGATCTCAATTGGAACTTCCTTATAAGACAAGTTTTCCTCAACTTCAACACCTTCCAAAGGCACAATGGAACTAGGATTACAAATCAATTTCCTCAACATAGACACATGGAAAACCATGTGGATAGAATTCAAATCCGAAGGCAAATCCAACCTATAGGTCACATTCCCAATCCGCTCAATAATCCCATAAGGACCTACATACTGAGGACTTAATTTGCCCTTCTTGCAAAAATGCATTAGATCCTTCATAGGTGAAACCTTCACAAACACCCAATCACAGACAAGAACTCAAGATCCCTCTTTCTAACATTCTGAATAGGACTTTTGGCGACTTTGAGCCGTCTTCAACCTCTCCCTAATCAACTTCACCTTTTACATGGCCTCTAACACTAAATCCGAGCCAATCAAAGCCACTCTCCCAACTCAAACCACCCCACTCGAGATCTATACCTTCTACCATAACAAGCCTCAAACAGTGCCATACCAATTCTAGCATGAAAGCTATTGTTGTAGGCAAACTCGATTAGTGGTAGATGATCATCCTAATTTCCTTTAAATTCCAATACACAAGCCCTCAACATGTCTTCCAAAGTTTGAATTGTTCTCTCGGCTTGTCCATCGATTTGAGGATGAAAAGTGGTACTTAACTCCGCCTTAGTACCAAGCTCTCTTTGGAACGATTTCCAAAAGTGAAGTAAATTAGGAGCCACAATCTGATATGATAGACATGGGCACTCCATGTGACCTTACCAACTCTCAGATATACAACCTTGCATAATCTTCGGCATTGAAGGTAGTATTGACCAGTAAGAAATGAGCCGACTTAATCATCCTATCAATGATAACCCAAATCGAATTGAATTGCCTTCAGGTCCGAGGCAATCTAACCACAAAATCCATGTTAACATCGTTGCACTTTTAAGCGGAAATCTCAATATCTTGGGTCAAACCACTAGGCCTTTGATGCTCTACCTTCACTTATTGACAATTAAGACACTCGGATACAAATTTGGCTCTGTCTTTCTTCATACCATGCCACCAATATACTTTCCTCAAATCTCAATACATTTTGGTGAATCTCAGATGAATAGAATAATGAGAGTTATGAGCTTCATTCATTATCACCTCCCTAAGGCCATTAACATATGAAACACGCAATCGATCTTGATACCGAAGTACACCATCTCCCCCTTGGAAGAAAATCTCTATCTTCTTTTCGGCAACTAACATCTTCAACTCATACAATGACAGGTCTAAATCTTGTTTAGCCTTCACATCAACAACCACAGAAAACTCATCCCCATTCTAAACATGAATACCACCATCATTAAAGTCAGCCAATCTAACACCCAACCTATCCAGATGGTGAGCATCTTTTACTAACTCCTTCTTCCCTTCATCAACATGAGCCACACTCACCATAGATAGTCTACCAAGAGCATCAGCTATAATATTTGCCTTGCCGAATGATATTGAACACTCATGTCATAGTCTTTAAGGAGTTATAACCACTTCATTTGCCTCAAGTTAAGATCCCTTTGGGTGAACACATATTGCAAACTCTTATGATCGGTGAAGACATCAACATGAACCCCATACAAATAATGTCTCCAAATCTTCAAAGCAAACACCACAACCACTAGCTTAAGATCATGAGTGGGGTAATTCCGTTCATGCACCTTCAATTGCCTTGACTCATAAGTTATAACCTTACCATGTTGCATAATCACATAATCCAACCCAATCCGAGAAGTATCACAATACACCACAAACCTATCTAAGTCATCAGGTAGAGCCAAAACAGGAGCTGATGTAAGCCAGTCTTTCATAAGTCTTAAAACTCTTTTCACATTCATCTGATCATACAATCATGGCCATCTTTGAGTCAACTTAGTCAATGGAGATGCAATAGATGAGAAACCATCAACAAATCTCCTAGGCCCAAGAAAACTTCGAATATCCAAAGGAGTCAATGATCTAGGCCAATTCTTTACGACCTCAATCTTCTTTAGGTTGACCTTAATAACATCACCAAATACCACATGACCAAGAAAAGCTACTTCACCCAACCAAAACCTGTTGCTTCCCTAGCGTATACAAGTGTACGTGGTCAACCCAAGTAATATAGTAACTCTTTTCAGAAGTCGAATGTCGAACCCAAAAGACTTGTTGATTAATTATTTACGAGGTTATATTAATTCTAGTTATTTATTTAAGGGGTAAACAATTAATCAAGATAAAGGTTGGCAGAATCAGGAGCTACCTGTTCCGGTCTGATTCTGTATGGGTCCAGTACCGATTTCGGCCTCGGTCCGATTTCATGCCGGTAGATTTCGATTATGGGGGCACCAGTAGGGGTAACGGGAAGGACGGTATAAAAATTTCGGTAATTATCGGTTTCATTATACCGGTATCGGTCCAGTATCCGATCCGATTTACCGATTTCATAAAAAAGAAATTTAAATGGACAAATATGAAATATTGCTAAAGGAGTAGTGAGTAGAAATTTTATTAGTCCTCAATTTAGTTGAGTGGAATAAATTTTATATTGAGTGATTAATTTAATTATTCAACTCCTAAAAAATAGCAAAATACACCATCAAGAGTATTTATTTATTTTTTAATGAGCCTCATGCCCTCATATCATGCAAAGTTAAATTATCATCGAACCGCTAAATTTCGTGTATTAAAGGATTAAATTAAAAAAAAGATATCTTTAAATTTCTATGGTGGCTAGACTACTAAACTCATTAGTACTCCCACTATTTAATATTACTTGACTCATATTAGTGTGATACACATTTGAAGAATTTTTTAATTAAAAATAAATTTTAATAATTAATTGATTAATAATATTTTGAATCTTACATCTGATTATGATTATTTCCATAATTATATTATAATAAATATATTATAAAAAATTGTTTAATATAAAAATTCAAATAAAATAAAATGAAGTAGTGCACAATCACTTTTATTAATTTTTCTGAAAAATAACTTTTACACACTTAAAAAAATAATAAGCAAAATATATATTAATTAATATTTAATTTTAAATTGTTAGAGTGGGCGCCTTGTAATTGTCAATTAAAAAAAAATTAAAAAAGATTGGACCGTTGGGGAGTGGGCCCCACTCCTTAAGAGCCGTTTGTAATTATTAATTAAAAAAACTAAAAGGGGATTGGACCGTAGGGGAGTGGGCCCACCCTAACGGGTGTTTCAAAATTTTCAGAAACAACACTCAAAGAGTCGTTTGTAATGGCTTATATGTTTTTATTTTATTTTTTAACTGTAAAATTATTATTATTTTCAAAATTACCTCATACAATGTTTTCTATAAATACCCCTACTCTTTTACATTTTTTTCATATAAAATTACAAATTCTCCCAATGTTATTCTCAAATCTCAACTCTCTTATTTCTCAACTCTCTCTACTATTATACTATACTACTAAAAAAATAATTATAATATCTTTATTATTTACTCTCTCAAATTGACATTAGTAAATTCTTAATATTAATTAGTTAATTAGTTCGCCAATTTTGGTGGGTTATTTGGAATTTCGAGCAAATTTTGGTGGATTAATTTGGAGTATATTCAAGCTTTAAGTTTCATCAACTTCGGCTTCTATGTATGTTTTTACGCAAACGTTCAGTATATTCGTTCCAACTTATAAATTTTATCTTATTAGTTTTTATTCTTCATTAATAGAATACTTGAATTATTTATTTATTTGTATTCATAATTTCATATAATCTTTACTTGTATAATTTTATTTAACATGGATTCCAGTAGAATAGGAAAAAAAAAATACGTTTTTTAGTAGAATTGCTAAAGCTATAACCGGTAAAAGTAAATCAAGTGGTAGTTGTTCAAAATCTAAAACAAGACAACCGCCACTTAGAATTAATATGGAAGATTTTACACATGTTGACGATACTTGTTTTAATATTGACTCTAATACCGAGTTAGACCATGAATTTCTTGAACGAAGATTTGGTAATTTTAATGAGGATTTACATGAAGATGATAATGAAATTAATGAAGATGATGATTTTTTTATGATGATGAAACACAACCACTATATACCGCTCCCGCTCCCGCTCCCCCCGTACATCTATCGGCACATAGTAGGCCTAAGACGAAATGTGTAAAAAAATCTATTTTTGGCAATTTTTAACATAAAATGGAGATAAAACTAAAGCATTTTTTAATAAATGCAAACATGTTTTATTTAGACCATAAAAATTCGGGAAAGGGGGTGGGACGGTCATTTAAAAAATTATTTGATGCATTATTGTAAATTAGAATTTTTGCAAGCTCAAGATACAATGGATGCGAAAAAACATGGAACTCCCCTTCCCGAACCATCCGTAGGAGTAGAAGGTTCAAATATGGTTCACCCACAGTTAAACTCTTCCAATGTTTCCGGTCCTAGTACACATCGCCCTTATAGTAGACAACAGGACCTAGAAGAACTTGCTAAAATGATTGTTGTTACTGGTTTGCCTTTCAGTTTTGCTGAAAATTTGGATTTTATTCACTATATTTAAATTGTTCATAACCCATTGTTTAATGTTTTTTCAAGAAATATAATTTAAAAAGCAGTTTTTGATTATCAAGGTCGACATGTACAGTATCTTCATTGTTTATTTGCTTATAATACTTGTAAATTAGCAATTATTTTCGATATGGGTCGATGTATAACCAGTAATGATTATTTTGCAATTACCGAACATTGGATTGATGAAAAATGGGTTATGCAAAAAAGAATTTTAAGTTATGAAAGTTGTGAAATGCGTAAAATCGGTTCTTATATTACATAAACAATTCTTGATGTTTTACAATTTTATGGACTTTCTAGTAAAATAATTAGTGTAAATTTAGATAACACTTCTAACAAAATGTGTTGTTGATTATTTAAAATTGGTTCTTAGTCCTATTTATAATGATTGTTTTCATATTAATTGTTAGACACGGTGTTTCATTATTTGAAAATAATTGTAGTAAATTTGAAATTGCATGTCATTTTATTTTTGAATGTCAAGTGAAAGCTAGACATAGAGTATTTGAAAATCGGTGTATTTACCGCAATCTGCCTGTTAGAAAAATCTCAAAAACAGTAGCTACTAGGTGAAATTATTTATATGAAATGCTTAAAGTAGCTTATAAATACAGAAGACCCGTTACAATGCTGATATGAATTACCGACTTGATGAAAATGATAGGGCTGATATTAGAGAGTTAATTGAATTTTTAAAAGTTATTTTATTTAGCTACAAAATAAATTTCTTTTATTATCCAATTATTTGTTCTATTTTACCAAGTATTTGTGTTATTTCTAACAAATTTTCTCTTTTTGAAAACAATCCAAAATTTGAAGAACCGGTTAAAAATGATTAAAAATTTTAAATAATATTTTTTTCAATTCCTCAAATCTATTTAATTGCTTTTTTGCTTAACCCGACATACAAAGAAATAGGTGCATCTCGAATGGTAGATTGCATATACTCAAATTTGGATATTGTAGACGATGAAGATAATTAATAACATAATTTGGCAGTAGTTAAAAGTAGCATTAAAACAGAAGCTAGGAAATTATATGATTCTAATGTAGAAGAAAATGTACAATATCAAGAAGCTGAACCATCTATGTGTAGATACGAGGACAACATTGATGACATGTTAGAAAATTATCTTGGACTTACTTCTAACGAAAAAAATAATTTTGATGAATATATTAACCAGGTTACAGAAAGCATAAAGGATGCAGAGGAGAAGCGGCAGCTTTTGGAATGATGGAAGAATCGGATAACTCTTTTCCAAGACTTCAGCGGGTGGTTCGTAATGTCCTAGCTATTCAAGCATCGTTGGTGGCTTCGAAAGACGTTTTTTGTGTGGCAAGATTCCAAGTAGGAGACCATAGATATTCACTAGCAGCAGATAGCTTGGAAATTTCGGTTTCATTCGGAGATTGGATCAATGAATAGCAGGGCATCCAACTTTTTTTTCTCAATTTGAAGTCGATATAGATAATATTTTATCGGAATCAAGAGAAGACGACATGAATTTTATGGAGGAATGGATTTTATGGAGGAACAAGCTCAAGAACCAATTCCGAAAAATGTAACTTTAGAAATGTTAGAAACACTTAGACAAGATTTTCAATGTGGTATAAGATATAAGTATATTACTATAAAGAAGGCCTGATTAAAATAGAATCCTTCATAGAAGGTGCTTGCGTAAGTTAGGTTCTTTTCTAATATCTGTACAATTTAAAGTAACATAGTAAAATCATAGGCTATTCGCCTTATTTTTAAAAAATTATTATCTTGAATTTACTTTCACTTTAAGTCTAGAAATTTTTTAAATATATATTTTCCTACTCAAATCTTCATTAACTTTAAAATATAAAATGAAACACTCAAAACTTTAAAATTTAAAATTTAAATTTTATATTTTAAAATTTCGAAATTTAAACTTTTAAACTTTAAAGTTTAAACTTATATATTTGATAAATGATAATATATAACTTTTTTAAAGTTTAAAAGATTTATATAGTGATAATTTTAAACTTAAAAACTTATATAGTGATAATTTTATTGAACTTTTAAAAATCTTTTTAAAATTTAAAACTTAATTTTTGATTATGTTAAAGTTAAAACTTTAAAATTTATAAAATTTTAAACTTTAAAAACTTTAAATTTCTATATTTGAGAATTTTAAATTGAATTTTTAAAAAATCATCCACTTTGGTATCTTATTGAACAAAAATGGTGATATTGTTCCTTCATTGATCAAGAATTTCGATTTTTGGGAAGTATCATAATCGTCCAATAAGAAGGGTTTCAATTTTTTCAAATGAACAATTTGAAGACCTATTGATTCTAACAACTGATTGCAGAGTTGATCATTCGGACCTTTCAATTCATAGATGTAGATCTCGGACCTATGAATGGGGATATTTCCAAAACTCACACAGAAAAAAGGAAGTGAGTTAGAAAAAAATAAAAGCAACTTGGACAAAAAAAAAAGTGACTTGGACAAAATTTTACAAATTGGTCAAAGACTCAAAGTTCAAAGTTCAAACCTTAACCAATTATTTAGTTTTACAAAAAAAAAAAAAGGGAATACCGGTTCGGTCTGGTCCGGCTTTGGTTATTACCAGACTGGGAAGGTAAGGGGCTAAAATACCAATGGTGCCGATTCAGGCCAAAATATTTCCAATATCTACCGTACTAGTCTGGTTCCGAAAAATCCCGATCAAGTGGTGCTGGTACCGGTCTCGTTGCCCCCCTAATCAAGATGAGAAATGTTTTTACACAATCAATGAATGAATCTAACTAAGATTATGGTTTTGCTAATAATCATGTTTAGCATCAATTTCATTAAGTTATTTGGTTATCTTTAATTTACCTAAGCAAGGTAGCACATCTCTACCAGCCTATTCTCATTGAGAGCCTAACTACATCGTTGAGTGGAGATAGACATGATCAATGAAAATGCATTGAAGTTATCTTCCTATATTCAAACCAAGTGAGATGGATGGGTAGGTGTCACAAATCTCTCATTCATAAATCATCTAGTCTTCTAGACAAATAAGCTCCCCATACCATGTGTCCTATCTGCCCCATCATCTCTCGAATCCAAAGCAGACCACAAATGTATTTCACGTTGGTCAGACTAGAAATATAGATTAAATGAATATAGGAATAACTAATATGATAAACAAATATTTTAAATTAATAATGACTAAACAATCATCTTATTAGCACCATAATCTTAGAACGAGAAGTTTAACTTCACATAGACATGGAAAAATTACCACAAGTCATTCAAAGATACATGCAAAAGTAAATAATAATGGAGAAGAAAAGATAAAACCAAAATTCTCCGGCCTCCATGGGGACTTCTATTTCTCTCTAGGTCAAAAGTTGTGTAAAACTTAATTTTATGGAATATGTATAAATGTAGGGAAAAAAACTCCAACATAAAATAATTGAGTCCAAAACAAATTGAGATACCCAAAACAGGAAGGAAATAAAATCTTTCATCAGTGCGCTGCAATACGCCACCTTCCCTGCTTCATTGCTGCAACGTGGCAGCCTCCTTCCAATTTGCAATTGAATTGTGAAGCAACGCATGCATATGTATAATAATATATAATATTATATTCGATTTAATCCATGAAGCTATCTTCTTGATTTTTCTTCTTTAATCTTCCTTTTTAATTCGTTTGAGCTCCAATTCTCTTTATTTTTGCGCCAATTTAATCCTACAAATAAAATACACAATTTAGCATAATTCATAAAATTTATGTTCAAAATGAATAAATAAGAGTATTAAATATAAGGCAAATAATGTCTAAAAATATGTATTTTTGGTCCAACATCAAAACTCACATTTACTAAATTTAGCATACAATTGCCTCTCCCTCAAAGTTTGAAGAACTAACCTCAAGTGATCCATATGCTCTCGCTCACTTCGGGAATAAATCATGATATCATCGATGAAGACAACCACAAAACTATCAAGAAATGCCTTGAACACTTGATTCATAAGATCCATAAACACAACTGGAGCACTAGTCAAACCAAGCGACATCACCACAAATTCAAAATGCCTTTATCTAGTTCGAAAGGCTATTTTGGGAATATCACAATCTCTGACCCTCAATTGATGATAACCGGAATGGAGGTCAATCTTTGAGAAATGGGTGGCCTCTTGAAGTTGATCAAACAAGTCATTGATTCTTGGCAACGGGTATTTATTCTTCATGGTTACCTTGTTCAATTGCCTGTAGTCAATGCACATCCGAAGAGACCCATCTTTCTTTCTTACAAATAATACCAGAGCACTGCATGGCAATATACTTGATCTAATAAAATCTTTCTCCAATAAGTCCTTCAATTGATCCTTCATTCTTTCAATTCAGTCGGTGCCATATGATAAGGAGGAATAAAAATAGGTTGAGTATCCGAAAGGAGATCTATGCCAAAGTCTACTTTTCTTTCGGGAGAAATACCCAGCAAATCTTCAGGAAAGACATCCAAAAACTCACTAACCACCGAAACTAATTCAAGAGGAGGTGCTCAGATTCCACATCATTACCCCTCACAATATGATAGATACACCCCTTAGAAATCATCTTTCGAGACTTGAGAGAAGAGATAAACCAACCCTTAATAGTAGAGTCACTTCCCATCCATTCAAGAACAGCCTCATCCAGGAATTGGAAGTTGACATTTTGGGTTTTATAATCTATAGGGAATACAATGCATGCAACCAATACATCCCCAGAATAAATCAAAATCAAACATCTCAAGTTCCACAAAATCACTTGAAAGGACTTTATGCACTATAGACTCTTTGGGTGACAATAGACTCATCCGCGGGATTATAAACTTAAAAGGGCTCCCTTTGAATTTTAGGACTCAATCCAAACTTAAGAGCCAAAATAGGAGTCACAAAAGATAAATTTGCACCCAAGTCAAGCAAATCATAAGCATCAAAATCAAAGACATATCAGTCATAACATCTGGAGTCTCCTCGACTTTCGGTCAAGCATGCAAAGCATAGAACCTATTGTTTTGGGGGGGCACCACCTTAAGGAACCCTCAATTAGACTTGAACACCCTGAGCCATTTGACCCTGACCCTTCTTGGCAGTTTTAGGACAGTTAGAAATCATGTGGCTCATATCACCATACCCATAGCAAACACCTAAATCTTTCCAACATGCACCCGAGTGATTCTTTCGACACCTGTCACAATGGGGAAGTAATGGACCACCTAAAACCTATGCCTTGGGAGGAGGCACCCTAGCATTGGAAAACCTTGCACTAGAATCTTGGTCCTATTGGAATCGACCATAACCACCACACTCTTGGAGTTGGAGAATTTACCATCATAACGGGCTCTCTTAGAATCATTCACCTTCTTCTCCTTGAGTTTCTCCCCTTCAATCTATTAAGCATAAGTCATGAGTCTGAGGATGTACATATCCTAAATAATCATAGGCATATGACATTCTTTCACAACCAAATAAGAGATCCCAGAAATAAACTTGTGCATTCTTGCACGGGAATAGGCCACTAGCACAGGAGTATACTTTGAGAGCTTTGTGAACTTGAGGGCATTGTCCCTCACACTCATACTACCCTGTTTGAGGTTTATAAATTCTGTCATTTTGGCCTCTCTAAGTTCAAGAGGAAAGAAACGATCCCAAAAGGCAAATTTGAACTATTTCCAATTAACCCCATCACCACATATCCTCTCCATCAACCATTAGATATACCACACTTAACCCACATCCTTCAACTGATAAGAAGCTAGCTCAGCTTTCTCCACTGAAGTCACTCCAATGATGTTCAACACTTTAGAGAGCTCATTAATGAAGTCTTGAGCATCCCCATCAGCCTTCGACCCATAAAACTCCAGAGGATTCATCCGGGTAAAATCTCTCACTCTAGCAGCCGGAGTGGGAGCATGAGGAGGAATATTAACCTTCCTTGCCTGGTTGGTCACCACTTGGGCAAGCATGGCAAAGGCAGTCTGAAATTCATCTAGAGTTACCAGCTCTCCCAAAAGTTTTTGAGAGACTTGGTCCTTATTAACTGGGGCCTGTCTTAGTAGAGAAGCTCTTCATTGGGGCATCTTATGTAAAGAATCAAGGACACCGTCAAAGTTAGAAAGTCTTAAGACACGGTTCAAGCAAGACATAAGACATGAATAAGTGAGACAATTCCTAAAATGTCATCATAGCCTCCCCCTCATAAGTTTGGTGCACTTCACACCCATGATAAAGACTTTAATCGACACAGCATGTTGGACTTCAAGGATCATTTATGTACCTAGGGCTCTAATACCAAGCTTGTCACAACCTGAACTGAGGGCCTAGGAGTGACATGGTGAATAGGGACCCAAGAGTCCCCAAACAAGACTCATAGCATCCACATACACTCAGAAGTGCATAATGAAGTAGTAAACACATAATTTTGAGAGACTGGAAAGTATGACTCACGCTATGGGGATTTCACAGGGATAGGGATTAGCATGATCCACATTGTACATAGCACATAAGAACTAAGGGGCGGGTAAGTATGACCCACGCTACGGGGAAAGAAGGAACTGGGACTTTCCACATTTTCCATCTCATAATAACAACAACATTCAATAAATAGCCATAATTGTAATCTCCGTAAGCAAATAACAAGACATAGCATAAATCCGTACAAGAGCCTACATGTTGTCCAACAATGCCTCTAAGTCATAGAAATAGGAAGGGGGCCAAGACATGTCTCGGGCTCACCCTCAAAGTAAACAAAACATAAGCGGAAGCAACATAATAGGTAGATGGAAGGTGGCTTGTCCTTGGATGATAGGGCTTGCCACAACAACTTTCACAATCTAAGCTAGTCGTCAAGAGGTGGATGAAGATAGTCTCCAGTCCTTACATGGTTAGATTATGTAGGCGGAGAGTATATGTTAGTACATTTGCATGTACTAAGTATGAAGGCATGCAATGCACATGAACTCATTAAACCTGCATTCAATGTTAGATGACAAGGGCTCATATATAGAAAGAAGTATATAAGCTCGGAAGAGTAGTATATCAATATGTCATAGAATTCATGATGCATGTAATGCCATAATACTTCAACATAGAGGGGATGAGACCATAATCGACATCTCAAACTCATGCAAGCTATTACATGAAATTTGCTCGATAAAAGCCTCTCACTGGGTGAGAGTAGACTACTTGCCAAAGGTAGTCTACACTACACCTTACGACCTGGTCATTTCAGTGTGATGACCACCTACCTTACGACCTAGTCATTTCAGAAGAATTTTCCATATCATATCATAACCATCCCTTAAAGGGGAATAAACATATACCTATGCTGGCACACAATTATTGGACTTGGGTACTGGACCTTTGGAGATAGCCCTCCTCCCACAAGTCCACTCAGTTCTAGGTTATCATCCCACAAGAATACATATACATATACGTGCTTTCAAAAGAGGCATAAATCATTTGAAAACATTTCAATACATACTTAGGCTCAAAAGCAAGCATTCTTCATAATCATGCACACTAGAGCTAAAAATCCAAAGCATATTTCATACCATACTTTCATGCATAGGAGTAGCTCATTCACCTATATACAAAATGGTGTAAACACCTGAAATTTTCTCAAAGAGCCATATCATAGACATTATGTGATCACATTCTTGTCATTACCATACTTTCATCAAAATCATATTCACAAACATACTTGTGTCTTAGCCTACTTGGTAATCTTCAAAAAACCAATGCTCGTGTATGCAAATGTCATGAATAATGAGAGAATAGAATGGACAATAGAGATTCATACTTAAAACAATATTATAAGATGAATTCCAAGTAAATCCATGAAGAAATTCACATTTAAAGCATGCTTAAGACTACCCATGCTTAATTCAACATTTAAAGGGACATGCATATTCAAACCTTCATAATATCAATGCAATTCAACATATTAGGGCTTAAATCACTTTAAAATCATCAATTAAATAAAGTCCATTTCTCAATTGAATCAAATCAGCATTAATTTAAAAGACTCATATTCAAAGTAAGCTTAAATTTCATAAATCAAAGAGTAAAAGAGTTTGGGGTCCTCATCGTTAAAAGGGACCATGAATCAATCTCACATACCTTAGCTAATAAGTAGAATCAAGAAGAAATCAATTGAAGAAGAAGACCCTTCCTTAAGCTCCAAGCTAATCCTTCAATGGCTCACTTGAGAGGAGTCTTTAGATGAGAGAGCTTGAATACTCTAAGTGCATAAAATGAACTTAAATAGGAATAGAGAAGTATAGATCTTTTCAGAGGTTTAGGATAGGTTAGAAAGTCATATACGACCCTTAGGAATAACAAAAATTACAAGAAAACCATTAATGAAATGATCTTCAAAAAGTCGCCAGGGGTCTCTTCAAGAAGGCACACGGGTGATTTGGAGTCACATAGACCATATAGGTGTTCGTAAGACAACACCAAGAAAAATTTACACTGGCCAAGTTCCAAGATGGTGATTCCATACTTAGAAAATTTCTGCACCAACACCCTTATAGGACCCCACACGAGCTGTGTGGTGCTACACGACCCGTACAGGGGTCCGTGTGTGAGGTGCCTTTGCCAAAATGTGACTTTCAAACCCAAGGCTCCTTCCACGAGCCACTTCACAGCCACTGATGAGTCCCACGAGCCATGAAGGCTCAGTGAAGGTTGTCTCAGTCTTAAACTCCACCATACGCCTAAACACACTACGCACAAGGCCAAGGGCAACCTCAAGGCACCTTCACACGGCTCATCAACCGCTCCATGGCTTGTGGAGGTGGTCTTATAGTGATACCTTGGTCAAAAACATCCAAAAATTAAATTTTCGTGCATCGTTATGGCCATACAAAGCTTGGGTCCTTACAGCCACCATAGGTTATTACTATTTCTCTAAATGGGTTTACACTAATGAATCTAACAAGGTTTTGTAATGCCTACCGAAAAGGCAATACAATAAAGTAAGGATATCATGTAACACCTATCGAAAATAAAATGTTGTAAGGTAAGGGTATCATGTACACCCACCAAAAAGGCAATGCCAGAAGGTGAAGGTATAATCTACCTTGGCAAGTAGGCTACTCTTTTTTCAATGGGAGGAAACATCGAGATTCCATGTAGTAAGTCGCATGGTCTTAATTTTGTTAAGGCCTCCTCCTACATGTGTATACTATGTAATGAACTTATGATTTTATGTCCCATGTATGTTTTAATTAAGGCATTAATCATTCACATCATTCTAAAGTTATTGCTTTTGTATATGACTATGCATCTTGTCTACTTGGGCTTATGATCTCTTGTTGCATTGCATCTCGCATACTTAGTATATTCAAAGTACTAATGCATATTTTTTGCCTACATGATCTAACCATGTAAGGATCAAAGCTCTTCCCCATCCACCTCCTCATGGCTAGTTCAATATGTGAAGATCTTTGCATGTGGTAAGTCCTCCATTTCAAGAGCAACATCCAATTTCTATCTACCTATGTTAAGAAATTACTACTTTTGTTACTTATTTTGAGGGTGAGCCCGAGTTATGTGTTGGTCCCTGTTTCACTCATGACTAGAGGTATTGTTGGATAATGTGTTATGTATGACTCATGTGATGCTTGTATCTAGGGAGATTCCCCTTAGTCCCTATCCCATGTATGATGTAGCTTTTGATGATATTAGCAAAGTGGTGAATGTCTTATGTCCCTACTTTCCATAGAGTGTGTCTCATGTCCCCTTTCCCTTAGAATTACTGTCTCATGTCCCCTTTCCCTTAGAATTACTCCTTGTGTTTTGAATTATGGGAATTCCTTACCCCTTGTCCTATAGAGTGTGTCCTAAGTATCAAATCCCCTTAGTATTATTTGTTGATGGTTGAACTATGCTTCTTAGCTAAGAATGTGCTTAAGTATGTTATAAGGATCTTTTGGGGCACCTTCAAGTTCCTCATTCACCATGTTGCACCTAGGCCCTAGGCTTGGGTCATCACATTTAAGCAAGGTGAAATATGTGTGAAGGTGGTATACCCTCAATTTCACAAAGTTGTCTAAGTATGATCCCACTTTGGTGGCCGACCCTAGGGCCTGCATGAGCAAATTCATATTGGGTGTGTCTGATTTAATGAAAATGGAATGTCAAACCTCAATTATTATCAAGGTGATGGGTATTTCTTGGCCCATTTCTCATGCTGAACAAACTGAGAGTGAAAATCTTCAAAGTATGAAGATGAAGGAGTCCTAAAAGGCTTATTTTGATGGCGGATTTTCACATGCGAAGTTTGTTGGTGGCCGTTTCCAACAAGACCAAGAGTCATAAAAAGGTTCTCCGCAAAGGTTTGATAAGGATATGGTGCCTACCCTTAAGGCTCAAGTTTATGGTTCTAAGGGTATTAGTGCTACTCTTCCTTAGTGCCCAAAGTGTGGGAGGAATCATGGAGGCAAGTGATTAAGAGGATCGGGTGCTTGTTTTTGTTGTGTGAAGATAGGGAACAAAATGTCTGAGTGTACTGAATTTGCTAACAAGGGTAGAGAAGGGTATGCTCAAGGTCAAGTAGCTCAAATAAGTCAAGTGCAACAAGGTGCCCAAACTTAAGGAGGTCATCCACGTGGCAATCAATTTTATGCTCTATATGCTAAGCAAGAAGTGAAGGAGTCTCTTGATGTGGTTATGGGTATGTTAAGAGGCTTTGATCTTGATGTGTATGCTTTGGTTGAACCTGGTGCAAATATGTCTTTTGTCACTCCTTACCTTATCATAAAATTTGATGTGTCTCCCAAAGTTTTGTTACAGCCATATTTGATTTATACTCCAGTTGTTGAGCCGGTCTTAGCCAAGAAAGTTTATAGAAATAGTCTTGTGTCGGTCTTGGATAGAGTCTTTCATTGTGATCTTATTGAACCATTTTGATATTATTCCTAGTAAGTATTGATTGTATGCATCCTATATTTCCATTGGTTATACAACCTATAAGGTCAAATTCCAAGTCCCTAATGAATCCATTCTTGAATGGAAAGGAACAAATTTGGTGTTTAAGGGTAAGTTCATTTCTTATATGAAAGCTGGGAAGATGATTTCTAAGAGGTGCATATAGCAAATTGTCTGGGTTAGAGATGTTGAGTCTGAAGTTCCTACTGTTCATTCAGTTTCTGTTGTTAGTGAATTCCCCAATGTGTTTCTCAATGACTTACCCGATATTCCCCTGAAAGAAAAATTAACTTTGGCATGATCTTTTACCTAATACCCAACCTATTTCTATACCTCCATATCGAATGGCCCCAATAGAGTTAGAAGAATTGAGGAAGCAATTGAATGACTTGCTTGATAAGGTGTCCATAAGGTCTAGTATGTCGCCATGGGGTGCTCCCGTGTTGTTTGTGAGAAAGAAGAATGGTTCACTTCAGATGTGTGTGCATTATCCACAATTGAACAATGAGACTATCAAAAACAAGTATCAAATTCGAAGGATCGATGACCTATTTGATCAATTGCAAGCTGCAAGATACTTCTCCAAAAATGATCTTCGGCCTGGGTATCACCAATGGAGGGTGAAGGAGGATGATATTCCAAAGATGGCATTTAGAATCTAGTATGGTCATTTTGACTTTTTGGTTATGTCATTTGGACTAACAAATGCCCCCACAGGTCTTATGGACTTAATGAATAGGGAAAATTGTATTTATACATGTTCATGATTGTATTCATAGATTATATATTGATCTATTCATGAAGTGAAAAGGAACATGAGGATCACTGCGGATTGTGTTGCAAACATTGGGAGATGGGCAACTTTTTGCAAAGTGTAGCAAGTGTGAAATTTTGTTAAGGGGGTGGATTTTCTTGATCACATTGTTTTGGATGATGGTATCAGGGTGGATCCAAAGAAGACAGAGGCAGCAAAGAATTATCTCAAACCATTGTCTCCTTCCGACATTAGGAACTTTTGGGGTTTGTCCAAATATTATACAAAATTTATTGAAAAGTTTTATTCCATTGCCGCTCTTTTAATTAAGTTGACCTAAATGAAGGTGAAATTTCAATGATCTAGTGAATGTGAGAAAAGCATTCAAACATTGAAGGATCGTCCTACTTCACCTCCTATTGTGATATTGTCCGAAGGTGCTGATGGTTTTGCTATTTATTGTGTAGATTGGGTTGTGTCGTGAGAGTACCTCAATACTCACTAATGGTTTTCTACACTTGTGTGTAGGTTTTGAGTCCGGATCCATCTAATGCTCTTCTTTTTCTTGAGGACCGAGCCATTGACTTGAGAGTTAGTTGCTTGTTGCTCCATCATACTCTCCAATCTATCGGTTATTATTAGTAGTTTTCTTCTATTTAAGAGACAAACACTATCGAGACTTGCATCTTTCTTCGGAAGTATTAGAGGTTTGTACCTTATAACAACCAGTTCTGAAATGGTTTGTAGTTTGGATTATGTCTTTGTGCTTTACAGCTTTCTTTCTCATAATATTATATTAATTTAGCTTCTGTATTATTGTCTATTATGTTATTGTGATCAGTCTAGGCTGACTTGTCTCGGTGAGTTAAAGTCAAGTGCCATCACCCCCAAAATTGGATCATCACAGTGGCAAACCCTAAGAATGACCCTTCCCAATGCATGGCTATTACTACAAGAAGTGGTAAAGTTGAGGGTGATGAGAAGCCTAAAAAGGTGGTGGAAGCTAATGCTAAAGGGAAGGCCTCTGTAGTTGTTGATGTTGATACATTTGAAGATGATAACGATAGTGTGCAAGATATAGAAGCTCCTACCGTTGGAAATCTTAGGGTGATTGTGAGCTAAAAGTCGGGGAGGGGGCTTCAAGCAAGACCATGCCTTCCAAAAAGCCTCCTCCTATGATGAACACTCCATAAGTCACAATCAACCCACCTTTTCCCCAAAGGTTGACAAAAAATGATGATGCTAAGTTCCAAAAGTTCTTATCGATGTTCAACACTCTCTTGATAAACATTTCATTGGTGGAAACCCTCTTTGAAATGTCAGTTATGCTAAGTTTATGAAAGAGTTGGTCACGAAGAAGAGGATCTCGGAGTTTGAAACTATTGAAGTATCAATAAAATTTTATCTTGTATAAAATTTGCTCTTAAATTGCATATAAACGATAAAAAGTATAAATAAAGGAAAGAATTTCTAATATTTAAGAGTTTTAAATCTAAAATTTTGCATGTTTAAATTTTTTAAAATGCAACTTGAAAATATTTTAATAACGACATATTAAAACTTATTACACGATATGATATACATTGACATATTATAGAAATTATATAGTTTATTAGTGTTGATCCCATTGATCCCATTTAACAATAATATCACGACCCGAACCTAGGGTCTAGGAGTGACATGGAGAATAGAAACCCGAAAGTCTCCAAACAAGCCTCATAGCATCCATTCACACATCATTGGTTCGGAAACGCATATGGAATAGCACACATAGTTCTAAAGGATGGGAAAATAGGACTCACGCTTTGGGGATGTCATAGGGATAGGGATTAACATGGATTCACATAACACATAGCACATAATGACTAAGGGGCGGGTAAGTATGACTCACTCTATAGGGGCAATACGGGACTTAGAACCTTTCACATCATAGCATAAATCCATATCATAACACTCATAATTAATCCATAATAACCATATCCAACAAGTAGCCACAAGCATAATCTTCGAATACAACACATAGTATATATCCATACAAGAGTCTATAAGATGTCTAACAATGCCTCTAATCATAAGATAGGACAGGGGCTAAGTCATGTCCTGAACTCACTCTCAAAGTAAATGACATAAACAAAAGAATCACAGGTAGAGGAAAGGTGGTTTGTCCTTGGAAGATTGGACTCACCACAACAAGTATCTCAAATCCAATATAGCCGTCGAACGGTGGATGAAGGTAATCTCCGGTCCTTACATGGTTAAATTATGTCGAAAAAAGTATGTGATAATATGTTTAGATATACTAAGTATGTGGGTATGCAATGCACATGAGCCCATTAAACCTGCATTCAATGTTAGATGACAAGAGCACATATATAGAAAGAATCGTATAACAAGAGAATAGTATATCAATATACCATGAAATGCATGATGAATGAATGCAAAAATACTTCATATATAATGGGGATGGGACTGTAACCAACATAAGACCAAGTGAGCTATAACTTAGAATTTCATCGTCTTCCCCAAAATGGATAAAGATATGACCTACTTGCCAAAGGTAGATTCATTAACATTCATCATCATCATCCATAAAGGGACATAAAAATGATCCTTGTTAGGCATATAGTTCAAGA
Organism: Solanum rostratum; assembly: GCA_029948455.1. Taxonomy (NCBI): domain Eukaryota; kingdom Viridiplantae; phylum Streptophyta; class Magnoliopsida; order Solanales; family Solanaceae; genus Solanum; species Solanum rostratum. The sequence continues at coordinate 42,596,704 of CM057056.1, forward strand.
GAAAGGAGTATGGACCCTTGGGGATAGCTTACTCTTCCTCCAACCCCATCGGTGCTAGGTCATCATCCCATAAGAATACATATACATATACGTGCTTGTAAAAGAGACATAAGGATTTCAAATCATTTACATGTATAATTAGGCTTAAAGTCCAAATCACATTTCATGATCATGCATACTTAGGCTTAAAAGCCAAACATACTTCATGTCATATGTTCATGCATAAGAATAGCTCCATTAAGTACATAGATATGAGAAAGGAGTATGGACCTTTGGGGATAGACCACCCTGCCTCCAATCCCAATTCTATGCCCCTTCATACATAAACATTTTGTGTAAAACACCCATCATTTTCTCAAAGAGCCATAATCATAGACATTTATGTGATCACATTCTTGTCATACCCATACTTTACTTTAAAATATAATCATCATAAAATAGGAACTTAGCCCACATCATAATGTAAGGACTCGGATGTTGTGCAACCACATTGGAGCTTGGAAATTTGGTCTTGAAAAGTTTTAGACCAAGGTCACACTCCATGGAAGCCCTCACGGTCTGTGGGAGGCTATACGGACCGTGTGGAGCCTCTTTGAAGTGGCCCTTGGCCTTATGTGGGAAGTGAGGGCCTTGGTGTGGAGTTTAAGACCAAGGCATACCACACTTGGTCCCCACACGGGCCATGTGAGACCATGCAGTGGACAGCATGGTAACCTTAGGCTTAAAACTCCATAATTTTGAGCCTAAGGCATGTGGTATGACCACTCTCATGGGTCGTTTGGTGCCTCACGGTCCGTGAGGTCCACTATATGGGTGTCGGAGTGGAAATTTACTAAGTATTGAATCATCATCTCGAAAATTTGTCATGAAGAATTTTCTAAGTGAAGTGGTATGAAGGACTATACGGTCCATGTACAGGGGTACGGACCATGAAATTGACTGTGTGGATGCCTACATTGAATCTTTCTAAGTATGGTATCTTCAAGAACAAGATAAGTTCACTTTAAAGCCCTCAATTTTCAAGATTATTTACATTGTTTAGGGTCATCATGGGTCTACTACATCAAGCCAAGTTCAAAGGAATTCCATTGGCTAAGGTTTTCACAAGAATTGATGAAAGGGTCAACTTTAAATGGTCATATATCTTAGCACAAAAAGAAATAGGTGGCCCATGACCTATCAAATTGAATCTCTTTGAATTATATTTCCAACGCATCTGATTCCATCTCATTCTGAGTTCGGATCAAGAAGTTATACCCATTTTTGTAAAGCCTATCTATGTAGTATTTTCTAAAAATTGACTAAGTGAGGCATTAGGGGAGGGTTTCACGGTCCGTGAAACCTTGTGTGGACCATGAGACATCCTCATGGGACACCTAATAAGACATGTTATTTTGCTTCATTAATATTTTTTTCGTACTTGTGAGATTCCACTAGGTATGATGTTGTTGTTGTAATATTGTTTTTCGTAATTGTGGCTTCTCCTAAGGGACTTTTATGACTCCTAAGACTTCCTAGTGACTTAAACTCTATTCCTCTCATTCAAATTCATTCCTCATATTTAAAATTCTCTTAACTCGCTCTTAAGAACTCTCTTAAAAGACTCTTGTGAATCTAAGCTTGGGAATCAAGAAAAGGGCCCATTCTTCTTCAAAAATTCTTCTTGAATCTTTCATTAGCTAAGGCATGTGGGTTTGATTCTTGGTCCCTTTCAACCAAGAAGACCCAAAACCCTTTTACCTGAATTTCCATGAATTTTAGCTTACTTTATGTATGGGTTTTCAATATTATGGTTTAACAAATTCAATTTAAGTATGGACTATGATTTATTGGTGATTCCAAGTTGATTAAAGTCTTAATATGATGGTTTGCCTTGAGATTATGAAATTATAAATGTGCATGTCCCCTTTAAAGCTTGATTTGTGCATGGATAATCTATATCATGTTTTAAATGTGAATTTTACTTATGACTTTACTTGGATTTCATAATGTATTGTTGATTTAAATTTGAATCTCAATTACCCATGTTATTCTCATCTCATTCATAGCATATGCATTCATGAGCATTGAGTTTTATAAAAATTATTAAGTGGGTTAAGCTCAATTATGTTAATATATACGATTTTGATAAGATATTGGTTATGACTAGAATATGATCACATAAATGTCTATTGTTATTGGCTTTTTGAGCATATTGGGTGCTTGCACCATATTGTTTAATGAATGGGATATTCCTATGCATGAGAAATGTGATTGAACTATGATTTGGCTTTTTAGCCAGGAATGAATGATTATGAGAAAATGTTTGGATTTTAAACCTAAATGTGCATTGAAATGACTATTGCCTCTTTTGAAATCATATATATGTATAAATATTATCATGAGATGTTTGACTTAGACCTGATGGATTGGGGGCGTCAAGGATATCCCCGAGGGTTCTCTCCCTTTTCTTGAACTATATGACAGCATAGGAATATTAGCCATCATCGAAATGACCGGATCGTAAAGGATGGTTATTTATTTATTGATATGATATAAAAAATGGAAATCCTTCCAAAATGACTGGGTCATAAGGAAGGGGTCATCATACTGAAATGACCGGGTCATAATGTGTGGTGTAGATTACCTTTGACAAGTAATCTTCTCTCACCCGATGGGAGGTCAACATCGGGCGAATTCATGTAATAGCTCACATGAGTTTGAGATGTAGGTTATGGTCCCATCCCTACTTTATATGAGCATTATTGCATTTCATGCATCATGGATTTCATGGCATATTGTTATACTATTCTTTAGATATATACTTCTATACTATGTACCCTTGTCATTAACATTGAATGCAGGTTTGATAAATCATATGCATTGCATGATCGCATACTTAGTACATTCAAACATATTAACACATACTTTTTCCTACATGATCTGACCATGTAGGGACCGGAGATTACCTTTATCCACCGTTTGACGGCTAGATTGGATTTGAGACATCGGTTGAGGTGAGTCTTATCTTCCAAGGACAAGCCACCATTCCTCTACCTATGAAGTCTTGTTTATGTTATTTACTTTGAGGGTAAGCCCGAAACATGTCTTGTCCCCTATCCTATCTTATGTCTAGAGGCATTGTTGGACATCTTGTTGATTCTTGTCGAATTGATATGTTATGTGTTGTATTTGGAGCTTACGATTATGGTTATCTATTTGATATGTCTATTATGGATTGATTATGAAAATTATGGTAAGTATATATGCTTTGACGTGAAAATGTGGAAGATCCTAAGTCCCGAATTTTCCCAAAGCATAAGTCCTACTTTCCCATCTCTTTGAATTATGTGTTTGCTATTTGTTTATGCTTCCGAACCGATGATGTGAATATGGATACTTTGAGGCTTGTTTGGGGACTCTCGGATTCCCATTCAACATGTCACTCCTAGACCCAAGGTTCGGGTTGTGACACATAAACTTCATGAAATCCATAGCCATGTATGCATATGCCATGAATGAGATGAGAATAGCATGGGCAAGGAGATTCAATCTTAAATCAACAATACAATATGAAATTCTAGTAAATCTATAAGTAAAAATTAACATTCAAATCACAATATAGATTACTCATGCTCAAATCAAACTTTAAAGAGGACATGCACATTTATATCTTCATAACTTCAATCTAATTCATCGTATTAGGGTTGAAATCACTTTAAAATCAACAATAAAACATAGCTCATGCATAAAATGAATTAAATAAACAATAATCTTAAACACCCATATTTAAAGTAAGCTAAATTTCATGAAAAACAATTGAAAAGAGTTTGGGCCTTCATGGTTGGAAGGGACCATGAATCAAACCCATATACCTGATTTCTCCAAAAGAAACAAGAAGAATTCGATGAAGAATGGAGCCCTTCCTTGAATCCCAAGCTAATTCTCGACTAGAGTCTTCCAGAGGAGTTCTTAAGAGAGTTGAATATAATTCTAAGTGTAAGAGTGAATATGAATGACGGAATAAGAGTATAGGTCATTTGAATGTCTTAGGATAGCATAGAAGGTCACAAAGTCCTTTAGGAGTATCCATAATTACAAAAATACCATTAATGAATCGAGTAGAAAATGTTGCCAGGGGTCCTGTATGGAGGGGTGTACAGTCCGTGTGAAGGTATACGAACCGTATACTTCTTCCATGATCCAATACTTAGAAATTTCCACTGATGAAGGTTCGAAATGGTATTCGATACTTAGAAAATTCAACCCAACACCCATATGGAGGGCCTCACGGCCCATGAGAGGTCACTCAGACCGCGTGGCCTCCCTTGAAGCATCACTTAGAAAAATTCTTCATCGACAAAGTTCTGAGACGGTGATCCAATACTTCAAAAAAATTTACTTCGATGCCCATACAGAAGGCTCATGGACCGAAAAATCTATATGGTCCGTGAGAGGTCCATGTGTGAAGTGCCTTGGACAAAATATGGACTTGCAAGGCCAAGGCCCTAAACACGGTCCACCACACGGCTAGTGAAGCCTCACACGGACCGTGTGGGGTTCATGTGTTTTGTTTCTTAGTCTTAAACTCCACATCAATACCAACACTCACACAAGGCCAAGGACTACCTCAAGGCACCTCCACACCACCAATGATGAGTCACATGACCCGTGGAGGCTTCTATGAAGTGTCACCTTAGTCAAAAACTTTTCGAAATCAAATTCCAAGCTCTATTAAGGTCATAAAAAGTCTGGGTCCTTACATCATCTCCCCTTTGGGAACATTCATCCTAATACCTTAGGCTTGTGTAGATTAGAAAATATGGGGATATCATTTCATCATGTCCGGCTCCACCTCCCAAGTAGCACTCCCCACATGTTGATTTCTCCAAAGCACATTACCCGAAGCCACATCCTTATTGTGAAGCCGTTTCACTAGCCTATCCAAAATCTCAACCAGAACTTCCTCATAAGACAGGTTCTCCTCAACCTCAACACCTTCTAAAGGCACAATTGCACTAGGATCACCAATCAATTTCCTCAACATACACACATGGAAAACCGGGTGAATAGAACTCAGATCCGGAGGTAGATTCGACTTATAAGCCACATAATCCGCTCAGCAATCTCATAAGGACCTATATATCAGGAACTTAACTTACCTTTTTTACTGAAATGCATTACACCCTTCATGGGTGAGACTTTTACATACACCCAGTCACCAATATGAAACTCAAGATCCCTTTTTCTCATATCCGAATAAGACTTTTGGCGACTTTGAGCCATTTTCAACCTCTTCCTAATCAATTTCACCTTTTCCATAGCCTCCAACACCAAATTTGACCAATCAAGACCATTTCTTCTAACTCAAACCACCACCACCCCAGAGATCTATATCTCCTACCATACAAAGCCTCAAACAGTGTCATACCAATGCTAGCATGAAAGCTATTGTTATGAGAAAACTCAATGAGTGGTAGATGATCATTCCAATTCCCCTTGAATTCCAACACACAAGCCCTCAACATGTCCTCCAAAGTTTGAATCGTCTTCTCGGCTTGTCCATCGATTTGAGGATAGAAAGTGGTACTCAACTTTACCTTAGTATCGAGTACTTTTTGAAACGGCCTTCAAAAGTGAGAAGCAAATTGGGTGCCACGATCCTATATGATAGACCTAGGCACACCATGCAACCTTGCCAACTCTTAGGTATACAACCTTACATAATTTTCAGCAATAAAGGCAATCTTGACCGGTAGAAAATAAGTCAATTTAGTCATCCGATCAACAATAACTCAAATTGAAACACATTGCTTTTGGGTCTAAGGCAAATCAACCACAAAATCCACGTTCACGTCTTCCCACTTCCAAGTAGAAATCTCAATATCTTGACCTAAACCACTAGGTCGTTGGTTCTTTACCTTCACTTGTTGGCAATTAGAACATTCGGATACAAACTTGGCTATCTCTTTCTTTGTACCATGCAAAAAATACATTTCCCTCAAATCTCTATACATCTTAGTAGATCCCAGGTGAATAGAATAATGAGTTATGGGCTTCACTCATGATCACCCTTCTAAGATTATCAACATCTGGAACACACAACCGATCTTGATACCAAATCACACCATCCCCCCAGGAGAAAACCTCTATCTTCTTTCTAGCAACCAAGTTCTTCAACTAGACCAATGATAGGTCTAAGTCTTGCTTAGCCTTGACATCAACAACTACAGAACATTCATCCCCATTCTGAATATGAATACCACCATCACTAAAGTCGGCAACCCTAACACCTAACCTAGCCAAACGATGAACATCATTTGCCAACTTGTTCTTCCCTTCATCAATATGAGCTACACTTCTCATAGATAGCCTACTAAGAGCACCGGCCACAACATTTTCCTTGCAGGGTTGATATTGTACACTCATATCGTAGTCCTTAAGGAGTTCCAACCACCTCCATTGTCTCAAGTTAGGATCCCTCTGAGTGAACACATATTGCAAACTCTTGTGATCGGTGAAAACATCAACATGAACTCCATATAAATAATGTCTCCAATTATTTAAGGCAAATACCACAACTGCTAACTCATGATCATGAGTCGGGTAATTACGCTCATGCACTTCAATTGCCTTAATATATAAGTTATCACCTTCCCATGTTGTAGAAGCACACAACCCAACCCAATCTGAGAAGTATCACAACATACCACAAATCCATCTAAGCCATCCGGTAAGGTCAAAACAAGAGCCGATGTAAGCTGATCTTTCAAAGTCTGGGAACTTTTCTCACACTCATCCGACCACATAAACTTGGCCTTATTTTGGGTCAACTTGGTCAATGGAGATGCGATAGATGATAAATCTTTAACAAACATCCTATAATAACCAGCTAACCTAAGAAAGCTTCGAATATCCAAAGGAGTCAATGGTCTGGGCCAATTCTACACGGCCTCAGTCCTAATCAGGTCAACCTTAAGACCATCACTAGATACCACATGACCAAGAAAGACTACCTCACCCAACCAAAACTCACATTTACTGAATTTAACATACAATTTCTTCTCCCTCTAAGTCTGAAGAACTAATCTCAAATGATCCATATGCTCCCGCTCACTTCGGGAATAGAAAAGGATATCGTCTATGAAGACAACCACAAAACTATCAAGGAATGGATTGAACACCTGATTCATAAGATCCATAAACACCATTGGAGCATTAGTCAAACCAAACGGCATCACCACAAATTCAAAGTGCCCATACCTAATCCAAAAAGTCATTTTGGGAATGTCACACACCCTAACCTTTAACTGACGGTAACTGGAATGGAAGTCAATCTTTGAGAAATTAGTGGCCCCTTGAAGTTGATCAAACAAGCCATCAATCCTTGGCAATGGATATTTATTCTTGATAGTCACCTTATTCAATTGTTTGTAATCGATGCATATTAAAAAATACCCATCTTTATTTCTTACAAACAACACCGGATCACCCCATGGAGACATGCTTGACCAAATAAAGCCTTTCTCCAACAAATCCTTCAACTGATCTTTCAACTCAGTCGATGCCATATGATAAGGAGAAATAGAAATAGGTTGAGTATAATGCCCTAGATATTAATCTAAGACCAGAGACATTTCTCCTATATGTATAGGCTCAACTTGATGACTTCTAATATGGTGAGATAAATTTCTAGGTATTCAAAGATGATCACATATGGTTTAGGGTCATAGCTTCGCACATAATGAAATAGGTGACCCACTACCTACCAAATTGTAGGTCTTTGAATTATCTTTCCAGCATATCCAATTTCACCTTATTTTGAGTTCAGAATAAGAAGTTATGACCATTTTACTGAAGTTGGGTTGTCAAAAGGGTGACGGTCAGTTGAACGCATAACGCATTCGACACATCACCGAATTGATTGTCGAATTGCTCCAAAAAGATTTTTATAATGTCAAAAGAGGCAATCTAAAGATCCCATTTAGCATACCGCCGAATGGTTTGGCGATGGGAACTCTGGACCGCTGATTTTGTTGATGGGACACTTCAAAACATCAATTTTGAACTTTAGATGATATTTTTACTTACCCAAGCTAGGGTTTTGACTCATATTACTCAAATACACTCTTCTAAACCATTTTCTATCCCTACTCCTCTCAAATATCCTCCCAAAAATCTTCCATTCAATCTCAATCTTTTAAAGAACTTATTTTGGATCTCAAGGACACAAGTGAAGCACCAAGTCTTCCTCCATTTTTCCTTTAAGAAAGTCTCAAATTAAAGGTATGTGGACTTCATTCATGGGGATTCTTCCACACATAAAGCCAATCCTTCTCCTTTACAAAATTTTATTATTTTTAAGGTTGAATACTTTATGGGTAAACTTTATAATGCATTGTATACATGATTTAAGTTGGAATTCTTCAAGTAATGATTTGATTATGTTTGAATGCTATTGGGGTTTGATATTATGATGTATTTTATGATACTAAAGCCATGCACTTTATGATTCCATGAAAGCTATGAAAGAACTTATAAATTTTAGTTGGATTTCATGACCTCAAGTTGAGGTTTTACTACAATATTGGTGGGTTAATTTGAATGACCTCAAAATGAATTGATTTTACTTTTCCCATGTCTTATACTCTTGAATTTCATTATTTTAAGCATAAGTACACATACCCGCCATGTTTTGATCAAACTATGTGACAAGCTTCTATGTTGATGAAAGTCTTAAATTAAGACATGTGAATTATGAATATTGAAAATGTTGAAAGGTTATTAAGCATGCTACGAGCTCACAAAAATGTTATGAATGTTCATAAATTAATGTGAAGCTATTTTCTTTGATTTTAAAAAGCTTGATTTTGATGAGCTACTCTATGAAAATATTACGGCGTTATAACACTTTGCCTATTATGATTTGAGTATTTTTGGGATTGTTGACCTAGCACCGAGAAGACCTTGGTGAATAACCATTGTCCCTTAACTATGTTGTCATCGTAGGTAGGTGATTTGCTTATTGCATGATTAACCAAAAATGGTACAGTCCCCGTACGGTACATGCTAATTAATAAGTGAAAAGGGTAAAGTCCCCATCAGGTATTTTATCATATAATAACATAAATAGGTAAAGTCCCCTTAAGGTATTTGTGATACTCTCTCTCCAAAAAGGGGAAGTACCCGTAAGGAGAGGGATGGTTTACCTTGGCAAAGTAGATTACTCCTTTATTCGGTGTAAAGTGAACATCGAGATTCCAAGTAATAGCTCGCTTTGTCTCATTTGTCAGTTATGGTCCTTTCTTATCTATATATGATATGTTTTGTGACTTTCCTATCCTCATGCATCTTTTGACAAAGGCATTGAGCATTCATTTCATATTGGGCGTATATATGTTGGCTATGATTATGCATATTGTTTAACTATGGATTATATTTCCTTGTTGCATTGTACCCCGCATACTTAGTACATTCCAAGTACTAACGCATACTTTTTTCCTACATGATCTAACCATGTAGGTATCGGAACTCTTATAAATCCTCCTCCTCCACGTGACTAGATAGTGTGATTAAAGCTTGTTATTGGTGAGTCCTCTACTTCGAGGATGACATCCACTTTCTTTCTTGATTTTGTTAAGACTTATTATTTACAGATACCTACTTTTGAGGGTGAGCCCGCTAAGAGAAGAGGAGAGGTGTTCGCAATTACTACCACAAGAAAGCCACCCCCTATCTTCTAAAGGGGCCCGTCACTTTGTTCGTACCTTCTTGGCTTAGGCTTCCAACTGAACAACATGGCCTTGCCGCCCCGCCACAGAGATTTCTTGGCCTCCGTTCCACTCATTCTAGAGGTATGTTGGATATAGATATGGATATGTGTTGTGAGATTGACTCCTATTATGCTTATGTGATTACGGAAGACTTCCCTTAGTCCTTATCCCCTTCTATGTGTTGATTTTTATTGATGATGTGATGGAAGTCTCAAGTCCCCTATTGTCCCCATAGCGTGAGTCATACTTACTCGTCCCTTTAGTCTTATTTGTTATGTGATTCATGCAAATCCTTTTTCCTATAACATCCTCATACCATGAGTCAAAGTTTCGCTTCCCTTAGAACTATTTGTTGCTTGCTTCTTGTTCAATTAGTCTTCCGCAACCAAGGATGTTCAAATGATATGCTAAAGAGGCTTGTTTGGGTTGCCTTCAAGTTTCCCATTCACTGTGTCACGTCTAGGCCCTAAGCTTGGGTCATGATAAGATTGGTATCAAAGCACTAGGTTTGTAAATAGTCCTCAAAAATTCAACACAATGCGTCGAGTAGAGTCTTGTTCATGGTTGTAAAGCGTGCCACAACTATGAATAGGAGGCTATGAGGTGTTTTATGAAATAACCACTTTTTCATAATCCATGTCGTATGGTAGAGCTAAATCCTCTAAGATTTATTTCTGATTCCTATCTGTTACATTTAAGAATATGTCTCAGGACCATCAGAATAGTGGAAAAGATGGTTACCATCCCCCGCTTGATGATCAACTTCTCAACAATGACATATTTAATGTAAAGATTCACAATGCTCTATGGCTATTAGCCAAGGTTATAACCGCTCAGCTAAACCAATAGGTGGTTACCCCAAGGATTACAAATGATAACAGGGGGATAGGAAGGCTAAGAGGTCCTGAGTCAATGGTGCTTCATCTTCTAATAGTCTACCGATGCCCAAGCACAAAAAGAAAATGCTCCCTTCACCATTTTCCAAGGGTGTGGCAAGAAGCATCCAGAAAAGGTTTTGGCCGGCACTGAAGGTTGTTTAAAATATGGTGGTATTGGGCATAAGATGAGAGATTGCTCTGTGGCCTCCAAGGAATAGGGAAGAAGGTCTCTATTTGAAGGTAGACTTCCATATACTAAACTTAGTGGTAAAGGTGCATAAAATCCTCCTAGGTGCTAAAAATGTGGAAGGAATCATCTCAGCACATGTTTGAGAAACACGGGTGCATGCTTTTGGTCTAGCAAGATGGGCCACAAGATTGTTGATTGTCCATATGGTCAAAGGAAAGGTAGAGATAATCGTCCTCTAGGACATGGTGCTCATGGAACTCGAAGAGTGCGAGATGGTGCCAAGGGTGGTGGTGTTACCTTTCCTAAGTGTCGAAGGTATGGGAAGAACCGTGGTGGCATTTTCTAGAGAGGAATGGGTAGTTGTTTTGGTTGTGTAAAAATGGGGCACAAAATCTCTGAGTGTCCTTATTTTTCTACAAGAGGTGAGGAAGGGTGTCCTCCTGGGCAAGTAGTTCCAAAAGGGCAAGTGCAAGAAGGTTCCCAGACACTAGGAGGAGGTTCATGTGGAAACTGATTCTATGATCTTCAAGAGAGTCAAGAGGTGGATGAGGCCTCCGATGTTGTCACCAGTACGTTAAAGGTTTTATTATTATGATGTTAATGATTTATTGGATCCGAATGTCACATTCTCTTTCATTACTCCATTTGTTCATAATACGCTTGAGGTGTATCCCCAATTGTAATATGAACCCTTTGAGGAGACTACTCCCGTTGGTGAGTCTATTGTGGCTAAAGGAGTCTATAGGGGTTATCCCATGTCAATATTGCATAAAGTCTTGGCTTGTGATTTTTTCAGAGCTTGACATGGTAGATTTTGACATTATTCTTAGGATGTCTTGGTTACATGCATATCATGTTCTCATTGATTGTAGAACTCGTAGGATTAAGTTTTATTTCCCTAATGTGCCTGTCTTTGAGTGGGAAGGTCATAATTTGGTAGTTAAGGGTAGGTTCATTTCTTGTGAAGGCCCAAAAGTTCATTTCTAAGGTTGTATATATCATCTTGTAAGGGTTAGGATAGTTGAGTCTAGAGTTCTTCCTATTGAGTCATTTCTAGTGGTAAATGAGTTTCTTGATGTCTTTCCCAATGAGTTTCCTGGTGTCCCTCCCAAAAGGGGAAGAAACTTTGGTACAGACCTCCTCCTTGATAGACAACTCGTTTTCATTCCCCTTTACCGTATGGCCTCAGTGGAGTGAAAAGAATTGAAGGATTGCTTGAGAGATTTATGGAGAAGGGTTTTATAAGGCCTAGCAAGTCACCTCGGGATACACTGGTGTTGTTTGTAAGAAAGAAAGACGTCTTTTTGGACTAGATATGATGATGTCATTTGGCTTAACTAATGCACAATGATATTTACGGATCTCATAAATAGGATCTTTAAACCTACCTTGGTATGTTTGTGGTGGTGTTCATAGATAATATTTTGATTTACTCACTGAGTGAAGAAGAGCATGTGAGGCTTTTGAGGGTAGCATTCTAAACCTTTAGGGAAGAAAAATTGTTTGCTAAGTTTGATAAATATGGGTTTTGATTAAAATAAGTTGCATTCATTGTGCATGTGGTATAAGGTGAAGGAGTCAGAGTGAATCCTAAAAAAAAGATCATCGATTGGCTAGGTTGGGAATTAGGTTGGATGAGGCCAAAAGATAGAGGGATGGTGGTTCTAGATTGTTCCACCTCTTCTTTGATTGAAGAGGTCAAATCCAAGAAGGACCTTGACCCCACTTTGTCAGAGTAGAAAGCATTGGTGAAGGATCACAATGTAGAGATTGTCTCCCAAGGGGGAGATGGTATCCTTAGGCACCAAGGTAGGTTGGGTGTGCCAAATGTTGATGGCTTGGAGGATTTGATTTTGAAAGAGGCACATAACTGATGTCACCTAAGTTGCACATCTTTTTTTTAGGTTAAAGCAGTCGTTGTCAAGATATATAACCTAACTAAGGTTAGGGTCAAATGTCATAAGAAATATGGTAGACTTAGAAGAATTCAAAGCAATTCGGGTTGATTAACCAGCTTATCTTCCCAAAGGGGGAGGGGGGTTATAAAAACTATACAAAGTAACCCTAAACTAAGACAAGTGTTAAAACAGTATGAAGAGTAACTAGGGTATTATGTTCCCCATGATTCCCTAACTCAGTATTACCAAATCATCGAATTATTTTCCAATGTGTAGCATGAAGAAGGGTAAGTTAAGTTCACCAAACACTTTGGCCCAGGTGAGAGGTAAATTTCACTATGAGATTCGGTCCATCCCTGCAGTGTGACATTACTAACCCTTACCTATTGTTCCAGTACAACCTCCCCTTGGCCCAGTTCGGTTGATTAGACAAGACACATCAATCGATTCCTATTAATTAATCTATTTTTCTTTCAATTACTACCTTGATCCTGTTAGTAACACTAGGCAAGTTCTAACGTTAGCCACCATTAGAAAGCATTTAATATGAAGAGAACTAATTGATACATGCATGCACACTTTTCAAGAATTATGAATTGTTCGGTTTTACCTTATTAGTTTTTCATGGTTCCCATAACCCTAGTTATGGATTCATCTAATCATGATCAGTATAAATGCAAGATTTATGAATTTGAATAACATAATGGAGCACTTACACAAGAGAATTAAGCACAAGAAGTCCAAACTCCTCAACAAAAATCACAAGATTAAAATCAAAAGATGAAATAAAGTTTTACAAGTGTTTCTCTCAAGCTCTCTAATGTTCTATCACGTCCCTCTTCTCTTTTCTTAAAAAATAACCTAAAAACCTATTTATAGTGTCTAAAATACAAAACCAAAATGAAATAGGATAACTCGGTCGGTAGACTCTGTGGCAGATTCTACGAGCTGTATAATGTTTTATGGCTCGTAACGGGCTTTCATGGATTGTTTCTTCAATTCTGGGATTGACTTCTACGATACCCTTCTACGGCCCGTGTAAAGTTCCACGACTCATAAGGGGCTTTTTCTGATGACTTTTTAGTAACTCTCCACTTTCTGATACTCAAGGCACGACACCAAGTCTATGACTCATCTGCATGTTCATAGACTTGACTTCAGAAATTTACCCTTCACTAGAATTATCTACGAAAATATCTTTACGGTCCGTAGAATTCTCTACGGCCCGTAATGGTTTTGTGGAACTGCTGCTTCAACAAATTCTACATACTTTGCCCAAAAATTATGCCAAACTTGTAATCCCGCAGAACAAACATAAAAACACATCAAACCTACTAACATCGCATTGAGAACAAACAAAATTCAATGTTTTAAGCATCAAAAAATGTTGTATTTTGACAGCACATCAACACCCTCAACTTAAAATTGTTGCTTGTCCTCGAGCGATGGACTTAATCTACATAAGCAGTATAGTAACACACAGACCTCAATCTAATGGCATACATTACATCAAACTCAAGCACAGACACCCACACCACTTTTAAAAACACATCAGATAGCTAGTAAGAAAACTAACACAGATCGATGCAAGTGACAATGCAACTATGACAAGAAAGGTAATTATCAACAAGCCACAATCACTGAGTTAGTCTAATGTTAACAATGCAATGCAAGTGCCCTCACAAAAGGAAGTCCCATATCTCACTCACGATGATACTTTCAGGTTCAATGCTTGGGACTGTGCAAAATCACTCACTCTCATAAAAGACATTCAAATACCATGCTCAATACCATATGCCTACCCTATACTCATAATTATGACCTTTGGCTACTTGGATTAGGATAACTTTAGGACTTTACTGGCTTGTAATGTAGGCTCAGGGGGCTTTGGTAAGATGTTTTAGGAACATAGCGACTAAAAGCCCTCCTTGATACTGTGTTTTACTACACTTTAGCCCTACCAACATGGTTATTTTCCATCTCATTCTCCCTTTCTCCTATTTCAAGCTTTTCTGGGTGATTTATTCTCATTTTTCAGCTTTTTGCCTTGTATTTTCACACCATTTTTCTTTTTAGGTCATTGCTTAGGCATCACTCATTTTTCTTCCACCCAGTACACACTTTTTCTCCTTTTTCATGTATCACTAATCTTCCCTCTCATATTGTGTTTTGCCCTTATAACAGCCACCCTTAACTTAGGCTTTTAGCTTGAATCGAAGTGCACAATATCCAACCCAAGAACCGAGGCCACTTTTGGTAGCCACCCTCAACTTAGGCTTTTTGCCTCAGTCTAGGTGTATAATACTCAAGGAAGAACCAGTGCCAATTTCAGGATTTTACATAATAAGGCTAGGTAACTTCGGATATTACCAAGAAAAAGTGCATGTAAGGCTTAAAGATTAGGATCAAAGGATATTCACACATTTGGTTGGTTATTTAGGCTAAGTGGACTATTATGAACAATGGCCTAAGATCATTTCCTAACCAACTAACCTACAGTCTAAGTTAGAGTAACAAGGAAAGTTCTTAATTGAAACAGAATACATAAATTTAGCAAAGTAAGCTCACACTCACATGGCACTGATTACACTATCAAAAAAGACTCATATCATGCTTTTTATCTCAATTTTATCCTCACTTATCAAACAAGCACTGTCGACATAATTAAACATGCATGGTTGCTATCTAGATAAAATAACAAAAATATGGTGGGTATCAATTTTCACACAAAAACACATGTATGCCATAGATATCAGTACTATATGTTACCAATACTACCTACACATCCTAAATATATCGGTTCAATAGAAATTAAATATTCATGGGGAAAAAGAACACAGGCAAGACAACCCCTAGGATTCAAAATTTGGGATAGCTATAGGCCAAGGTTACTTAGACTTCACTGAGGCCTATAACTACCCACACCCCATCGAAAAAGAGTTGCATTGTCCTTAATGCATAAATATAGAATATAAGTCACAGGGGTCAAAAAGAATATATCTAGGCACCTAAACGCCGGTCTCTACCTTAGGTTACCTCCCAAGCAGGGCCTGATTTATTGTTGCGGCATGACATAGACAACTTGGTTACTCAGACTTCACCAAGTGTGTATGCTTCCAGTTTTTCTTCCACCTTGAACTTATGAATCATACCCCTAATTTCTTTTCTAATTTCCTATCATGCTCACAAGGTAGTGGTACAAAAATAAGAAGAACAAACAACAGAGATCACATATTATACTTTTTGGCCATTAAATAAGGAATGTATTTTTTTTCTTTTGAGCCCATCAAATTTAAGAATATAAACATTTTTTTCCTCCTTCTTACATTCTTCCATATGCTAAGATGATTCGATTAATATCTCATCATCTAAACATAATGTAGTGAAATGATTGGAATGAGGTCCAGTGCGTCCAAAATCATTAATTATATTATTATTTACATCCTCATCTTTACACACGCTATAATTTTAAAAGATAATATTATCTACTTCTTCACATAACTCTCATGTATTTTTCTCAACAGTGATAATATCAATAGAAGTATGGTTAAGTATTTGACCCTCCAATTTTAGCTCTTCAAGTTGAATTATAAGCATTTTTCTTCTTCACACAATTCATAACTAGCTTGTTGAGCGTCGAACGTATCAATCTTTACACTTAACGCAACACTTAAATTATGGACATCCAAGCCAATCTGATGAACATCTGACAAAAGCACATAGTTGTCTAGGTCAAGGTTTTTTAATATTCTTAAGAAGTAAACATTGCGATTCAAAAACTTATCTACAACCCCTCTCATTTTAATAATCCAATCATCCAATATTTCGTCAACAGAGGGTGTCATATATAAAAGAGAAAAAGAAAAAAAAATATGAGGGAAATAAGGATTAATTCTCGAACTACTCAAATTAAACAAGTCTAGTCGTATTCCCCGGCAACGACGCCAAAATCTTGATGTCGTCCAAGCTACACCTTCTTATTTAAGCTAAATCGGTCATTGTCAAGATATATCACCTAATCAAGGTTAGGGTCAAATTCTACGGGAAATATGATAGATTTAGAAAACTTCAATGCAATTGAGGTTACTTAACCAACTTATCTCCCCAAACGGGGGGGAGAGGGTAATAAGAACTATGAAAAGTAATCTAAACTAAGACAAGTGTTAAACCAGTATGAGGAGTAACTAGGATATTGTGCTCCCCATGATTCCCTAACTCAGTATTACTAGATAATCGAATTATTTTCCAGTGTGTAGATGCAAAACAGTAAGTTAAGTTCACCAAACCCTTTGGCCCAAGCGAGAGGGCAATTTCACTACATAATTTGATTTATCCAAGCAGTGTGATATTACTAACCCTTACCTATTGTTCTAGTACAACCTCCCCTTGGCCCAGTTCAGTTGATTAGATGAGAAACATCAATCAAATCTTGTTAATTAATCTCTTTTCCTATTCATTACTACCTTGATCCAGTCAGTAACACTAGACTAATTCTAACTTTGTCCACCATTAGAAAGTATTCAATACGAAGAGAATTAATTAATACATGCATGAATACTTTTCAAGAATTATAAATTATTCGGTTTTACCTTGTTAGTTCTTCATGGTTCCCACAATCCTACTTATGGATGTAGTTGCTCATGAACAGTGAAAATGCAAGACTTATGAATTTTAATAACATAATTGAGCACTTACACAAGATAATTAAGCACGAGAAATCTGAACTCTTCAACAAAAATCACAAGATTAAAATTAAAAGATGAAATAAAGTTTTATAATTGATTCTCTTAAGCTCTTATGTTCTATCACGTCCCTCTATTATTTTCTTATGAAAAATAACCTAAAGACCTATTTATAATGTCTGAAATAAAAAATCAAAATGGAGTAGGAGCAGATTCTATGGGTCGTATGATGTTTTACGGCCTGTACATGGGCTTTCGTGGATTGCTTCTTCAATTCTGGGGTTGACTTCTATGATACCCTTCTATAGCCCGTATAAAGTTCTACGGGACGTAGGGGATTTCGTCTGATTACTTTTTAGCAACTTCCCACTTTCTGATTCTCAAGGCACGATACCAAGTCTACGGCTCATAAAGTCTTCTACGGCTTGTCTGCATGTTCGTAGACATAACTTTAGAAATTCAGCCTTCAAAGGAATTGTCTACAAAACCATCTCTACGGCCCTTAGAATTCTCTACGGCCCGTAAAGGGTCTTGTAGAACCTCTACTTCAGCAAATTCTGCACACTTTGCCCAAAAATTGTGTCAACCCTGTAATACTACAAAACAAACATAAAAACATTAATTCTACTAACATCTCATTGAGAACACACAAAATTCCAAGTTTTAAGCATCAAAAGTATGGTATTTTGATAGAACATCAATAACTCATCCTATTATATTTACCCCAGTTCTACAAGATGTATAGAGGTTTGAAGGAGGTATATTGGTTGGGGTGTAATTAAAAGTCTCACCCATGAAGGTTGTTGTTCATTTTGGCAAGAAGGGTAAATTTAGCCTAAGGCTTGTGGGTCCTTACAATATTTTGAAAAGGATTGGTAAGGTAGCTTATGAACTTGAGTTGCCTAACAAGATAGAGTTGGTTCAACTCGTCTTCCTTGTGTCTATATTAAGAAAGTTTATAGGTAATCCAAGATCTATTATACCTTTGGAGGTTGCTGGTGTTGAAGAGAATTTGGCATATGAAGAAGTCTAGGTTGAGATATTGGATAGGCAAGTGAAGAGATTGAGAAACAAAGATGTGCATCCGTCAAAGTCCTTTGAAGGAATCAATAAGTTAAAAGTGCCACTAGGTAAGCTGAAGCAGACATGATGAAGAAATATCCTTATATCTTCCACTCTACTCTAGCCTAAAGTAATAAGTTAATCCTATCTACGGTGTCAAGTCATGTACTTCATCCCTCCTATGTCATGTTGCATACATACATACTCATAATGATATGTTTTGATAATATTTGATGCAGAAGTTTGAGATTTCATGAAAATGGTGTTTAAGTTGCAATTACAAATTCATGTTAGGGCTGAAATTTGTCTTTTTACTCCTTTCAAGCGTGTACCCATTACATTCGAGGATGAATGTTCCCAAAGGGGAGATATTGTAACGCCCTAGATCTTAAACTAAGACTTGAGTCATTTCTCGTATACTTATAGGCTCAACTTGATGACTTATAATGTGGTGGGATAAATGTCTTGGTATTTAAATATGATTGTGTGTGCTTTGGGGTCACAGGATATCTCTTACATCAAGCCAAGACTAAAGGATTCCAATTGGCTAAGTTTCGGTGTGAATTCCTATAAGGTTCAACTTCAAAGGGTCATATTTCTTAGCACATAAAGAAGTAGGTGATCACTACCTACCAAATTGTAGGTCTTTGAATTATCTTTCTAACACATTCAATTTCACCTTATTTTGAGTTTGGAGTAAGAAGTTATGATCATTTTACTAAAGCTTGTTTAGGCTGTCAAAAAGGGCGATGGTTAATTAGACCGCCTAATGCATTCGGCGCATCACCGAATTGGTCACCGAATCACTCTGGAAAGTTTGAAAAACTATCAAAAAGGATGATCTAAAGGTCCCATTTGGCGTATCGTTGAATGGTTTAGCGATGGGACCTCTGGACCGCCAATTTTTGCCGACGGGACACTTCAAAACATTAATTTTGAACTTTAGATGAATTTATACTTTCTAAAGCTAGGGTTTCGACTCATATTACTCAAATACACTCTTCTAAGCCATTTTCTAGCCCTAATCCTCCCAAAAATCTTCCAGTCAATCTCAAGCTTTTCATGAACTTGCTTTGGATCTCAAGGACTCAAGTGAAGCCCCAAGTCTTCCTCCATTTTTTCTTCAAGAAAATCTCAAGTTAAAGGTATGTGGGCTTCATTCGTGGGGATTCTTCTTCCCACGAAGCCAATCCTTCTCCTTTACCAAATTTCATTATTTTTAAGGTTGAATTCTTTATGGGTAAATCTTATAATGCATTGTATAAGTGATTTAAGTTAAAATTCTTCAAGTAATGGTTTGATTATGTTTGAATGCCATTGTTGTTTGATATTGTGATGGATTTTATGATACTAAAGCCATGCACTTTATGATTTTATGAAAGTTATGAAAGAACTTGTAAATTTTAGTTGGATTTCATGACACCCAAATTGGGGTTTTACTACAATATTGGTGGGTTGATTTGAATAACTTCAAAATGAATTGATTTTACTTTTACCATGTCTTATACTCTTGAATTGCGTGGTTTTAAGCATAAGTACACTTACCCACTATGTTTTGATCAAACTATGTGACAAGATTCTATGTTGATAAAAGTCTTATTATAAGACATGTGAATTATGAATATTGAAAATGTTGAAGGGTTATTAAGCATACTATGAGCTCACAAAAATGTTATGAATATTCATTAAAAATAATGTGAAGCCCTTTTCTTTGATTTTAAGAAGCTTGATTTTGATGAGCTACTCTATGAAAATATGACGCTTTGCCTATTATGATTATAAGTATGATTTGAGTATTCCTTGGGATTGTTGACCTAGCACTGATGGGACCTTGGTAAATAACACCATTGTCCCTTAACTACGTTGATGTTGTAGGTTTTTGATTTGCTTATTGCATAATTGACCAAAAAGAGTATGGTCCCCGTACGGTACATGCTAATTAATAACGGAAAAGGGTAAAGTCCCCTTAAGATATTTGTAATACTCTCTCTCCAAAAAGGGGAAGTGCTCGTAAGGATAGGGATGGTTTACCTTGGCAAAGTAGACCACTCTTTTAATCGGTGTGGAGTAAACATCGAGATTTCAAGTAGTAGCTCGCTTGGTCTTATTTGTTGGTTATGTTCCTTCCTTATCTATATATGATATATTTTGTGACTTGGATATCCTCATGCATATTTTGACAAAGCATTGAGCATTCATTTTGTATTGGGCTTATATATGTTGGCTATGATTATGCATATTTTTTAACTATGGATTATATTTCCTTGTTGATTGCACCCTGCATACTTAGTACATTCCAAGTACTAACGCATACTTTTTTCCTACATGATCTAACCATGTAGGGACCAGAGCTCCTATTCATCCTTCTCCTACATTGGCTAGACGGTATGATGGAAGCTTGCTATTGGTGAGTCCTTTACATCAGGGACAACACCACTTCCTTTCTTGCTTTTGCTAAGACTTGTTATTTATGGATATCTACTTTTAGGGGTGAGCCCGGGAGATGTCTTGGCCCCGTTCTACTCATGCTAGAGGTGTGTTAGATTTGGATATGGATATGTGTTGTAAGCTTGACTCCTATTATGCTTATATAATTATGGAAGACTTCCCTTAGTCCTTATCCCCTTCTATGTGTTGATATTTGTTGATGATGTGATGGAAGTCCCAAGTCCCCTATTGCCCCTATAGTGTGAATCATACTTACTCGCTCCTAATACTTTATTTGTTATGTGATTCATACAAATCTTTTTCCCTATAACATCCCCATAGCATGAGTCCAAAGTCCCTATTCCCTTAGAACTATTTGTCACTTGCTTATTGTTTAATTATGCTTCTGCAACCAAGGATGTGCAAATAATACGCTAGTCTACTTCCTCTTCGGGAGGAATACTAGACAAATCTTCGGGGAACACATCCAGAAAATCATTCACTGGTGAAACTAATTCCAGAGTAGATGACTCAGATTCCACGTCTTTGACCCTTACAATATGATAAATTCACCCCCTTAGAAATCATCTTTCGATCCTTAATGTAGGAAATAAAATGACCTTTAATACCGGAGTCACTACCCTTCGGTTCAAGAACGAGCTCATCCGAAAATTGGAACTTGACTTTCCGGGTTCTACAATCTATAGAAGCATATGAAACATACAACTAGTCCATCCCGATAATAACATCAAAATCAAACATCTCAAGTTCCACAAGATCACACGTGAATACTTTATGCAAAAAAGAGACTGGACAACCCCGGTAAACTCTATGAGCAACAATAGATTCACCCACGGAAGTATAGACTGAAAAAGGCCCCCTCAAGATTTCAGGACTCAAATTAAACTTAACAGCCAACAGAGGAGTCACAAAAGATAAAATTGAACCCGGATCAACCAAAGCATAGACATCAAATCAAAGACTTTCAACATACCGATCATAACATCCATAGCTTCCTTCACATCCTATCGAGCATGCTAAGCATAGAACATGTTGTTTCTAAGGGCACACCACCTTGCGGGGCTCTTGGTT
The DNA here is from genome assembly GCA_029948455.1 of Solanum rostratum. Taxonomy (NCBI): domain Eukaryota; kingdom Viridiplantae; phylum Streptophyta; class Magnoliopsida; order Solanales; family Solanaceae; genus Solanum; species Solanum rostratum. Next base: position 42,618,685 of record CM057056.1, read on the forward strand.
GGACTTGATTACCTTGAACCATTTGACTTTCTTTGGTGCCTTTGGGCAATCAGCAAGCTTATGGCCTGTCTCACCACACCCAAAGCAAACACCTGAACCCCATAAGCACTTCCCGGGGTGAGCCTTTCCACACTTGTCACATCGAGGAGGCAATGGTCCACCTTCAATCTGTGCCTTGGGAGGAGGCACCCTAGAATTAGCAAACCTTGCGTTAGAACCTTGGCCCTGTTGGAAATGACCATAACCACCACCACTCTTGGAGTTGGAGAACCCACCATCATAATGAGCCCTCTTAGGATATTCACCCTCTTCTCTTTGACCTTTTCCCCCTCGATCTATTCAGCATATGTCATGAGCCTGGAGATGTCCATATCCCGAATAAGCATAGTTGTACGACATCCTTTCATAACCAAATCGGAGATCCCAGAAACAAACTTGTGCATTCTTGCATGGGGGTCAGCCACAAGCCTAGGAGCATACTTGGAGAGCTTTGTAAACTTGAGGGCATAGTCCCTCACACTCATACCACCCTATTTGAGGTTGATAAACTCTGTAATCTTCACTTCCCTAAGTTCAAGAGGGAAGAAACGATCCAGAAATGTAAACTTGAACTCTTCCCAATTAATAGATTACCGCAAACCCTTCCCAACAATCATTGAGTATACCACACTTGAGCCACATCTTTCAACTGATAAGCATCCAATTTAGCTTTCTCCTTAGAGGTGACTCTCATAACAGTCAACACCTTAGTAAGCTCATCAATATTCAATTGAGCATCCTCATCGGCCTTTGACCCATAGAACTCTGGAGGATTCATCTGGGTGAAGTCTCTCGCTCTAGAAATTGGATTGGGATCAGATCACGGGGAGGAAGATTAGCCTGTCTAGTCTGAGTGTTCACCACTTGGGAAAGCATAGCAAAAGTTGTACAGAATTCACCATTAGTGATAGCCTCTTCCATAGGCCTTTGAGGAACATGGTCTTCATTAGCCAAGGCCGGTCTTGGTAGGGAGCTCTTTGTGGAGGCATCTTCTATAATATAGCAAGGGCATCATCAGGATTAGAAAGACCTTAATACACTATCCAAAACATGACATTAGATATGAAGAAGAGATACAATTCCAAGAATGTCACTATAGCCTCCCACTCATAAGCATGGTGCACTTCACACCCATGAATAGGACTCTACTTGACATGGCATGTTGGACTCGGAGGATCATTTACAAACCTAGTGTTCTGATACCAAGCTTGTTATGACCCAGACCTAAGGTCTAGGAGAGATATAGCGAATGGGAACCCGAGAGTCCTCAAAGAAGCCTCATAGCATCCATTCACACATCGTCGGTTCAGAAGCGCATATGGAATAGCACACATACTTCTAAGGGATGGAAAAGTAGGACTCACGCTATGGGGATGTCATAGGGATAGGGATTAACATGGATTCACATAACACATAGAACATAAGGACTAAGGGGCGGGTAAGTATGACTCACTTTATAGGGGCAATACGAGACTTAGGATCTTTCACATTATAGCATAAATCCATATCATAACACTCATAATTAATCCATAATAACCATATCCAACAAGTAGCCATAAGCATAATCTCCGAGTACAACACATAACATATACCCGTACAAGAGTCTACAAGATGTCCAACAATATCTCTAATCATAAGATAGGACGGGGGACAAAACATGTCCCAAGCTCACCCTCAAAGTAAATGATACACAAAAGCATCACAAGTAGAGGAAAGGTGGTTTGTCCTTGGAAGATAGGACTCACCACAACAAGTATCTCAAATCTGATCTAGTCATTGAACGGTGGATGAAGGTAATCTCTAGTCCCTACATGGTTAAATCATGTAGGCAAAAGTATGTGTTAGTACGTTTGAATGTACTAAGTATGCAGGAATGCAATGCAGATGAGCTCATTAAACTTGCATTCAATGTTGGATGACAAAGGCACAAAAATAGAAAGAATTGTATAACAAGAGAATAGAATATAAAAAGAGAATAGTATATCAATATGCCATGAAATGCATGATGCATGAATGCGAAAATACTTCATATATAAGGGGGATGGGATTGTAACCGACATAAGACCAAGTGAGCTATAACTTGAAACTCCATCGTCTTCCCCATAACGAATAAAGAGGTGACCAACTTGCCAAAGGTAGATCCATTAACATTCATAATCGTCATCCACAAAAGAGAATAAAATATGATCTAATGTTAGGCACGTAGTTCAATAAAAAGGAGTATGGACCCTTGGGGATAGCCTACCCTGCCTCCAATCCCATCGGTGCTAGGTCATCATCCCACAAGAATACATATACATATATGTGCTTGTAAAAGAGGCATAAGGCTTTCAAATCGTTTACATGCATATTTAGGATCAAAGGCCAAAATAACATTTCATCATGTATACTTAGGGTTAAAAGTCAAACATACTTCATGTCATACTTTCATGCATAAGAATAGCTCCATTAAGTACATAGATATGAGATAGGAGTATGGACCCTTGGGGATAGCCCACCCTGCCTCCAATCTCAATTTTGTGCCCCTTCATACATAAACATTTGATGTAAAACACCATCATTTGCTCAAAGATTCATAGTCATAGACATTTATGTGATCACATTCTTGTCATACCCATACTTTACTCTAAAATATAATCATCTTCAAAACTAGGACTTAGCCCACATCATAAACTTCATGAAAACCACAGCCATGTATGCATATGCCATGAATGAGATGAGAATAGCATGGGCATTGGAGATTCAATTAACAATACAATATGAAATTCAAGTAAATCTATAAGTAAAATTAACATTTACATCACAATATAGATTGCCCATGCTCAAATCAAACTTTAAAGGGGACATGTACATTTATATCTTCATAACTTCAACGCAATCCATCGTATTAGGGTTTAAATCACTTTAAAATCAACAATAAAACATAGCCCATACATCAATTGAATTAAATAAACAATAATCTTAAAACTCATATTTAAAGTAAGCTAAATTTCATAAAAATTAATCGAAAAGAGTTTGGGTCTTCATGGTTGAAAGGGACCATGAATCAAACCCACATATCTAAGTTCTCCAAGAAGAAACAAGAAGAATTTGATAAAGAATGGAGCCCTTCCTTGAATCCCAAGCTAATTCTCCACTAGAGTCTTTGAGAAGAGTTCTTAAGAGAGTTGAATGTAAATCTAAATGTAAGAGTGAAATTGAATAAGGTAAGAAGAATATAGGTCATTTGAATGTCTTCGGATAGCATAGAAGGTCACAAAAGTTCCTTAGGAATAGTCATAATTACGAAATGCCATTAATGAATCGTATAGAAAAATGTTGCCAAGGGTCCCATATAGAGGGGTGTACGGTCCGTGTGAAGGTATACGGGTCGTATACTTCTTTCGTGATCCAATACTTAGAAAAACTCCACTGACGAAGGTCCGAGATGGTAGTTCCATACTTAGAAAAGTTCGTCAACACCCATATGGGGGGCTTCATGGCCCGTGAGAGGTCATACGGACCATGTGGCCTCCCGTGAAGCTTCACTTAAAAAAATTCTTCGTCTACAAAGTTTCGAGACAGTGATCCAATACTTAGAAAATTTTCACTCTGACGCCCATACGGAAGGCCTCACGTACCGTGAAAGGCTATAAAGTCCGTGAGAGGTCCATATGTGAAGTGCCTTGGCCAAAATGTGAATTTTCAATGCTAAGGCCCTCCACACGGCCAGTGAAGCCTCACACGGACCGTGTAGGGTTCATGTGTTGTGTGCCTTGGTCTTAAACTTCACATCAATGCCAACACTCTACACACAAGACCAAGGATCACCCCAAGCCACCTCCACATGGCCCGTGGTGAGTCACACGGCCTGTGGAGCTTCCATGAAGTGTCACCTAGGTAAAAAACTATCTGGAATCAAATTCCAAGCTCCATTAAGGTCATACAAAGTCTAGGTCCTTACAAACAACCTAATAGAGTAGCACATTAGTGTTGAAAATTTGCATATTTATTAATTATTATATTTTAGAAAGATTACATTGAATATTTATATAATAAGTGACAACCCTAGTTAACATCGAACCAAGAGAGTACTCACTTGTTGATGTTGTAGTCTTGTGCTTCTATTTTATGACGATTTGATAACTTGCGAATTAATTTAATTTTGTTATTAATATGATCTCTAATTAAGTAAATTTATGAGTTATTGTGTTTAAATAAATCTAAATTATATATTTAAATAATTTTTGAAAATATTTTAATAAAAACAGTCAGAACTGAAAATACTTTAGAGTATTGACCCTACTTAATTACATTAAATATTTCTATACTATAACCCAGTTAATAGTAAATCCTTAATATTCTGTAAAAATATTTACATTTTCTATATTATAAAAATACTTCAGTTACACCTCCAATAATATTGTTTGTATTTTTCTAAAAACATTTAATAGGCTCTAAATAAATTACATTTTTCTAAGATAATTATATATAAAATAATTTTGACGTGAAAAATTAAATAAAAACTAAAACTAAAACTAAAAATGAAATTATATATAATAAAATATTTTTGATTGACAAAATTACATATAACATAGGTATTTAAAGTGAATGAAATTTATTGTTATAGTTGGTATGTCTTATTTAATAACTTGTATCATTTAATATTTTCTAAAAATGTTAATTCTTTTTTTAATCAAATGAACAAATAAATTATTATTTTTTATTTGAGAATTTCGGAAGGATAACGTTAAAAGAATATCCTGTTTATGGTTTTAATTTGTCCTTTAATAATTATATTTTGATATATTTAATTATAGATAAAAATCCATAATAGGTGTAAGTATGAAATTTTCATAACTCATGAAGTGTAATTGTTTGATTTTGATATATATAGAATGTATTTAGAATTGAGTTCTATTTTAAAAACGTTTGATGTATTAATTATTTGTACAGGAAGTATTTGAAATTAAATCTTATAAATGATTATTTTTTTAAAAAAACAAAAATGAATCTTGACAAAAATATAGATAAAATAATTTTTTTTCAATTTCATTTTTATAAGGTAAATTTGAAAATTTTACTTGCTTAAGATATAATATTTTTTCCATCTTTTTTTTGTAAAAAAAGGCAATGAATAAAATATCATAAGAAGAAAAAATAAACTAATAAAGAAAAATTAAAGAATTAGAAAAGGGATGAGACTATTAACTACTTTGTAGGACCCAAAGAATTTATTTTGTCAAAATAATAAATGCTTTCTAAAGTTTAATAATTTTATTTTTAGAAAATTTTAACTTTGTTTTTGTGAGAAAATGCCATTATAATTTTTTTACTATTCTTGGCCAAATTTGGGTCAAATCTTTTGGGCAAATATCACTTTCCCTTTTAATTTATTAAAAAGCTCCCTCACTAAACTATGACATGTATACCTCACCCACAGTAAAATTTTTCCTAAACTAGATATTGTTGAGGGAGTCCTAAAATTTCTTGGAAAAAGTATATAAAATAGAGCTAATGTGAAATTATTTTTTTAATAGATTCAATTTAAACTATTTATTTTAATGGATTTATGATCAAACTAATTACCTTTTTACCTACTTTTCCCTTTTTATTTCGCTCTGACATCGTGTTGATGTCATGTTAATGTCAGTATAAATAATATGAAATAATATTTTGTGATACTCTCTCAGTATATATATACTATACCGATATCATATAGAATGAGTTCAATCATTTGTGATACTCTGACGGTATATTGATATAAGATTATATTTTTTTTAAAGAAATAAATAAAAAATTATTAAATTCTAAATCAGTAGAAACATATTTGTTGTGATACTCCATCGATATATTTATACCATAACGGTATCATATAGGACTAGAAATTATTTAAGTTACAAAATTAATTATTAAAATCTAAATTAGTAGAAAATATATTCTTGTGATACTCGGTCAGTATATTGATACTCTATCTATATCATATAACTTTTTAGCTCTTTTTTAAATAAATAAAATAATTAAGAGAAAATTATTAAAGTTACAAACTTACTTATTAAATTCTAAATTAGTAGAAAATATGTTCTTTGTGATACTTTATCAATACGGTGATACCATATCGATATCGTTGAGCTTAATTCTCTTTGATACCTTATCGATATATGTATATCTTATTGGTATATCATACAAGGTGTGTGCTGACGTCAGCACACAATTTTTAATAATAACGGGACAAATCTATATAAATAATAAAGGAGAGTAGTTTGTAATGTGATTAACCAAGTGGCAAGCTATTAAAAAGTCACTTGACAATTTTAAGACGACAAAATTAGTAAGTATGGTAATAAAATCTTTTAATTATGATAAAAATTTATTTTCTTTTAAACAAACTATATTCAGAAGAATAAACTGAGTTGTGTAAGAGATACAATTTGTATATATTCAAGAAGTATACTAATGACAATATACAGATTTGTTTTTCTTTAAACAAGAACTTCAAACTGATGATGATGAATAAAAATTGGAAAAATAATTTTAAAAATTAGTTTACTTTTATGGTGACGTAAATATACACAAGAAAATTTCAATATTGCAGAGCTCAGTTTATTCTTCGTTAAAAGAGTTCTTAGCTATATGGTACAGAATATAATTTCAAATTAAATATTATCATGTATACACATGATAAAAATTATAATATAAATTCAAATCAAATGTTACCGTGTATATATGTGGTAACAACGGTATATTAGACTTTTAAAAATTAAAAAAAATGAAAAGAAAATGAGAAATAGAGGAAAATTATTTAAATTATTTGTGTATATAAATCATAAAAATCAGAATATAATTTTAAACTAAATATTACCATGTATATACATGATAAAAATCATAATATGAATTCAAATTAAATATTACCGTGTATACATATAATAACTATATATATATATATATATATATATATATATATATATATATATATATATATATATATAACTACGTATATAGGACATTTTATTCTTCATTATTACTATGTTTTATATAATAAAAAAATTTCTAACCTATACATACTAAATACTAGATAGGCCATAGCCCATGTCAAGCATGGGCCCGACACGATCAAAGTAAGCTTATTAGCTTAAAATAGAAAAACGTGCACGATAATCTTTTTCTATAATTCCAGAGCTTCTTCAATTTTTCTTTGCTTGCACTATAACCATTCAGAATAAAAATTAAATGTTTATGCAACAGTTGAGATGACGACTCAAGTTGATAACACGGTTACTGTAACAAAAAAAAATATACATACTATATTACTAGAAATATAGGCAATGTACTATGTACAGAGCAATAATGCTAGGACAAATTCTACTATCTATAAAGGTCCATGTTTGAAATAGAGCAAATTCAAAAGCTAGAGCTAGTATTCAAAATAAAAAATCTTATATACATTTTAGATTAGTTCAGCATATGTGTTGGATAGTTCGAGCAAAAAGTAATAGGTTCAGTTGCACTCATAGAAATTGATCCATCTTTGGTCACTAACAACATCTTATCACCATATTTTCTAGTTTGGTAAAAGCTTTTACCCATAGCTCCATTCGCTATCATACTACGAGACAACCTTAATCAAGTTCCCATTGAGAGAAACACCAGGCTTGGCATCAAAGATGCTTGACCTGACACATGCAACATATCAAAATGTTAAGCAATGATGAATTCCAAATTTACAGTCAATGATTTATGTTCTTTCTGTGTATATATACAAGCCAATTTCACACAAACTACACTCTGTTAAGTACAATTCTTACCTGCAATCACCTACAAAGTCAGTTGACACTGCATCATCTTCGTTGTAGTTAAGAATTCCCTTCATGCTACTGTTAGGCTCAGCCTTATAGAAGAATAAAAAGCAGTTTTCAAAAAGTAACTACTAACTCCTAAGGTGGTTGATTTCTCAAGACTTGCCATTGAATCAAAACTGAAATATCAATAATTGGAACATGAAAAGCCAACTAAATCAAATTTTCATTCAATGCTAGTAGAACTTTGCCAACAGCCTGCATTATCAAATGTAAAATGTATAGTAACTACATAATTTTCATTGGAAACACAAGCTTGTACAATTGCATATAATATATGATGAAACAGAATAAATTATGCTAAGTCTTTTGCCCTGTGGATCGCCTATCACAAATAAGTGTAATTTATTTTTCGATATTGAGATCATAGGCCAGAAACTATGAACTTATCTTATGAGGAATGAAGAAACTGGATCGGTTATTTATCATATGAAGTTCCTATGCTCCATTTTTGTACCTCATGTTCGCAATTATATCCTTTCTCCTAGAGTAAATGCAAAGGCCTGTATATGAAAAATTAATAAATTGAAAAAACACATTTATCAGTTATTGACAACAAAGTGGACGGAACACTTAATTCTATAATCAATTGTTTTTCATCCAATATCTAGTACTTGCTTTAATTTGGAATTCCACCAATTCAGGTTCAAACAACGTAGGGCTCCATTTTTTTTTTTGGTGTGTGTGTATGGGGGTGGGGGGACGCTCCTTACCAAGTATTTTTTTCATATCCACAGTCGAGACTATAGCTTAAGGAAGGATCAATTCTATTCACTGCATGACATATTCTTTGGTGGTCGATGAAAGCAAATCAAATACAGTTTAAGAAATATTTCTCTGACAAAGTAATATAGAATGCATGATATAATATTCAGTAATTCAGTCTTGTGGATGTAAGTAAGTTACCTCTAGGACTATTGGAGGGACTGGATAAAATTGTTTTAGGCATATCTTCAAACACCTGGTTTACATCAAGTTCTTTGCTTTCCAATACAATTTTTGTTTTGTTCTTTTAGATGAAAATTTAATAGTTTTGGCGCTCTGCTGTAGTTGTGTGCCAACAAAAACACCAGACCCAATGAAATCTCAGAAAGTAGGGTCTGGAGAGAGTAAAGTGTACGCAGGCGTTGCCACTACTTTATGGGTTAAATGTTGTATTTATGAATCAAAATCGAAATTTTCTGCAGAGGTGTTTGAACTACTACCCACGTGCATATACAAAAACCACCAAGAGCACACAAAGAAAAGGATTTAAAAAATGGAGTAAATCAAATACCACAATTCATACATAGAATTGAGAAGAAAACATAAAGCACACTCTTTCAGTATTTCAAAATACCATTTAACCCTCTTTTCTTATCCATAATAATAATTAAAAGTTTATTGTAGATCCAACATCAAACAAAAAATAAATAAAATTTTTTAGAATGTAGAGAATCCCATAACTGATAACACAGAGAAAGAAAGAAAGAAATGTAACACCCAATATCTTAGGTGTACTAGTCCTATGTATTGACACCCAATTTTGACCGACCTATAACATATTTTACATGGTCATTTGATTAAAATAGGTATTTTCGAAACTTTTGAAATAAGTAAGCTTATTTTCAATTTTTATCAAAATGAGTGCGGATTCTATAAGATTCTTGAGTTTTCAAAAAAAAAAATGAATAAATATAATATATTTGTTAATTATTTTATCAATCGTAAAACTACCTTTATTATTAATATCATCTTTATTGTTATAAATTTGATTTAGCAAAATTGTCAAACCGTGGTAGTAATGTTCGTTATCTACTATATTAATTATTTTTATCTCTTAAAACGCATAATATTACCAATTTTTTAGCAATCTTAATACGTTCAAATATTCTTCTTATATATTACGCATTGTCATTGAATAAAAATATTGTTTCAAAATAATATACATTTTAATTAGATGACAACTAATTCAATTTTTATCTCATTTTGTTCAAATTCATTTAAATTTTAACCAAATTCTTTGAAATTATTTCAATTATAGCAATTCTTTTACAAATTTTATACTTTTATCCCAAATTTAATAAAATCAGTGGCTTAATTTTAAAGTTCAACAATTTTCTGGCTAGTTTTTAAATTCGGGTCACCCAATTTCAACCCGGATCCGACCCAAACCCACTTCCCTTTTTTAATTTTAACACCCCAAACCCTATTCTTTTCATTTCTCATTTTTCCACCCCCATAACCACCACCAGCGGCGCTGCTCTCCCCCCTCACCGTCGCTGCGCCTACCTCTCCTCTCTTCCACTCTCCCCCAGCGCCGGCCACCACCTGTCAACCACCACCAAACAACCACCCTCTCCACCTCTCTCTAGCCGCAACTCCCAGCGGCGCCACCGCCACCGCCTCTCCCTTTTCTCCCCTCTCTCTCCCCGTCAGCCCCTTCTCCCTCTCCAGCCGTCGCTGCCTCTCCCTCTCTCCCTCTGCCGGAAAAACCCCTCCATGTCGCCACCTCCCCTCTCCCCTTTCCTCCTCTCCTCTCCCGCATCTCCTCTCTTCCTCCCCTTTTCCCCTCACTGCCAGCACCCCGCGGTGGCACCCCCAGCCGCTCCAAAAGCCCTCGAACCAGAACCGGCGGGCACCCCTATGCCGCTGCCGAGGCAACCACCAATCAAACTGGCCCCCCCCCACAATGGACTCAAAGCCGGATCGACAAGCAACTCGAAGTTTTCATCATCCCGGTTTGTTTATCTTAGTGTTCATTGTGATTTAATTATCTCAAGATTCTTACACGAATTTCCCACTCTAGCATGCGAAAATCTACTGTTGTGAATATTATTTGGTCCCCTATTTTCTTGTTTCACTAATTTTGTTCTACTCATTGTTGATTACTTTTAGATTGACTACTCTAATCTCTTGATTGATTATGTTAAAATGAGGTGAATCTTAATATTATGTGCTGAATTTCTCATACATATCCTTGTTATTCTGTCAATGTGATTTACGGATTTGCCTAGTTATGAACTTTGATGGATTATCCACAATCTAGAACCATTCTCCCTTTTATGTAAGCGAATTTTTTTATCTCCAAGGAAAATGCAGTAGTCCATCTTTATTTGGTAGAGGATTTTCAGCACTTTGGACTGATTTAGATTTTCCTTGTTTGTAATTGTTAAATTATTATTTTCTTTTCTTTGTCAGATTATTTATGACTGATTTGCTATTGTTATTTATGGTGAATTATTTATAATAATCAATTTCGTAAATTCATTTATGTTAAAACAATCAATTAATCAATTATGTAGTTCTATTTATGTTAAAATAATCAATTAACCAATTCTGTAATTCTATTTATGTCAAAATAACTAAATTACCCATTTTTATGCCTTTGTTTCCTTGTTGATCATTCTGCCTTTACTATAAAAAGGAGGGAATATTTTTCATAAGACACACTCTAGAAAAAAGAAGAAAAGAACATCATACTTCTGCCCACCACTCTCTAGCACACAAAGTCTGAAAATCCTCGTGTAGCTTTATATTCCGGTGATGTGCTTTGTTCTAGTTGGTACCCTCCCCAAGTTGTATTCGTTGAATTTCTTGGTGCGTGTTTATTTTATTTTTATATGTGCATACACTCTCAAATCATCTATTTTGAATTTATTATTGTTTATACATCGCTACTGCTAGTTTTTTTTAAGTGTTGCAGGCTCCTAATTTTTTTTTAGCATCAAGGGTGTGGAAGAGTCGCCGTGCAGGGACGGATTTAGAGGAGGACGTGGAATTTTCATTTTTGTCATGTTGTATTTTTTTTTCTCCGCAAATCCTGTAAACAAAAAGAAAAGAATAATGAAATTGGGGATAATGTGGGGGTGGGGACTATGTGTTGAATGTTTCTTTCTAAGTGTCTTGATTTGCTCGACGATCATAGGCAATATTAATTTAGGTGCCATATTAAAAATAAACTTTGCGCGCACTCATTGCATATGGGTGAATAAAATATTTTTCTAGATATCATGCCTATAAGATTTTTTTAATAAAAAGTGCCTGTGAAATATTTTTTCTTGTTTACAAGTCATGCCTATAAGATTTTAATAAAAGTGCTTTTACGATATTTTCTTTTTTTTATTTTATTGTTTCTTTCTCACATTGTCACAATCATGCCAATAGGATTTTTTCCAAAATAAAAAAAAAAGTACCTTTGCAATATTTAATTTTTGGAATCATGCCTATATTATTTTTAATAAAAGTACCTTTACAATATTTCTTTTCGCATTGTTAGGGAGCATGCCTATAGGATTTAATAAAATAGTGTCTTTACAATACTCAATTTTTGGATCGTGCCTACATTGTTTTCTTTGCGATATTTCCTTATTAGAGAACATGCCTATAAGATTTTAAATAAAAGGATCTTTACAATATATTTTTTTAGATATCATGCCTATAGGATTTTAACAAAATTTACCTTCATGATATTTTCTTTTCTCACATTCTTAGAAACCATGCCTATAAAACTTTAATAAAAATACTTTATTTTTTCACGTTAATAGAAATCATGCCTATAGGATTGTAATACCTTTATTAGAAATCATGCCTGTAGGATTTAATTTAACTCTAATTTACATAACTTAATCATCTTCTTTGGAATTTATGGTTAAAAATTAATGTTTTAAAGATTAAAGTTTTTCACCTAAAATATTTTACTTAATGTAAATAAGTGACCTACATTTAAGCATGTCATCATTTGTTTTCAAACATGCTTTCATTTTGAGGCTTGTATGAAACCCATGTGCTAAAATATTTGTCTTGATTGTTTTTATGACGCGCGTCTAATAGGAAACCTAGTCTAGAACCCTACCAAAATAGACGTCCAATGCCTCTTGGACATTAGGATGGACGATAAGCACTTTAGGGGATCGCTAGTATTTTATATTTTTCTTTAGTATGCCTCCACGTTAATTAATAAAATCAACTTAGGAGGGGGTAGGGGTAGATAGGACCTCGGAAATGATGATCTACGCTTGACCCTTTTTAATAGGACGGAACCTTGGTTTTCGTCCTTGGGCTTGGTAATAAGCCAAGTGCGTCAGATCCGAGTATTAAATATGCAATTTGATTTCCTTTTCTTGTATTTCTATATTTGTTAATTTATCACTTAGAATAAACCTAGGAATCTTTTAAAATATAGATCTTTATTTGTAACCCCGCATAAAAATATGAGATATGGTCGGGACCCGCATTTGCGGACCTCGAAGGGTGCTTAACACCTTCCCCTCGAGGTAATTTGAACCCTTACCCGTTCTCTGGTGACCCTTAGACTAGTTTCTTTAGGTTAAAATGGTGTCCTAATGCACCTCAAATCATTAGGTGGCGACTCTCCTCAATTCAAAATCACAAAAGAGTCGTTGCCACGATGTCGTCCAGGTTCCCATTTCTCCGCGAGGAAAAATGGGGCGCGACAGAATGACGACTTCACTGGGGACTTTAGGTTCTTACCATTACGTGTCTATGTTTATGTGGGTTATTTGCTTTCTTCAAATTGTTTTACCTGCCTTATTTGTTTGTTATTTATTATTTTTCTTTCTTACTAACTTATTTCTTTTTCCTTTCCCGTATCCCCTCTAACTCCCCTTCCCTACCCCCCTAACTCCCTTCCCGAGTCCCTCTAACGCTTTTCCCTTTCCCTTTTATTATTTTTATTGCTTTAAATTATTTGTTTAAAAATTGCTCTAACTGCTAAATGTTACTGTATTAATTAAACTGACATTCCGTTCATAAACTTCCCCACTTGGGACCCTCTTTATTTTTTTTAAGGTGATGTCATGCCTTTGCACTTCTCTCGAATTCTTTCAAACCCAAATTTTAGAGTGTAAGCGCTTGCGTGGTGAATGGTGCTTGCTACCGTTGGACCACGTGCTTCTCGCATAGGAATACCCAGTCCGTGTCTAACCCACTCTTTAGAAACCTAGGATAGAGCTATCCACCTCAAATTTAAGTCATGCATGCATAAAGCCTAGGTAGTTTGGCCCCATGAGGTCCAATCTACATAATAGTAGCCACCCTGTTAAGTCTAGAGGTCCAATTACCCTCCAAGACGAAATACCGCATACTATTTGTCTATGTGATCACGATAATTAATTCAAGCCTAAAACATTGTTAAAAGGGAGTTTGGAAAAAGTTACCTTTCTGTTTTGCAGAGTTATGATGCTGAAGTCATGCCAAAATTGGGTTTGAAGTTTAGAATTTATTTCCATTTGTTACCTTATTATTCTTTAGATTTTATGTATTGAAGTTTAGGATTTATTTTCATTTGTTACCCTATTCCTTAGATTTGATACAAAGTTTAGGATTTATTTCTATTGGTTACCCTGCTATTCCTTAGATTTTATATATATTGTATCATTTAAAAAAAAATTGTAATAGTTGTTATTAATAAAATAGTTATTTTTTTAATTATCATTTTATTATATTCTCTAACACTAAACTCCAATTAACAAATCGAAGGCTTGCATTAATTATCAAGAATCACCTGCTTGTCGTATTAGGCCTACCTCTGGCTTAACGAGGCTCCCTACATTTTAGGGCGTTTATTCATTTATTTACTTATTTTAATTAAATATATATTCTGTTATCACGTTGCTAACTTGATTTTATTTCTCTCTTCTTATCCTTTATTTTTATTTTTTTTATTTATTTTTATGTTTTCCCTTTCCCAAAGGTTGATCTGTGTGCGCACTCTGGCCTACCATACACGATCGAAAGGTCCTCCACCTACTCCCCCAAGTTTGAGTCATCAGAAAAAGGACAAAATGACTGACAACAATGCTATTGAAAGAGTGGAGACTTCCGAAAGGGGATTCCAACCGGATGATCTGACTCTAAGGTTGGAAAGGAAAATTCAAGAATTGGAGGTCGAAATGGCCAACATGCGCAACTTGGCCAGACTATCCATTTCTCTCGGCACTCCTTGCGGAGAACACATGGATGACCCAATTACTACAACTCAAACCACCTTCTCAAATCATCTTCCACCAATTCATCCAACCTCCCTAATCCAGTCCAACCCCACTTATATACCACCTTTGAGCACTCAATTTTCAAATTGCAGTCATCAAAACACATATCAACTAAGCACTTATGAACCAACATGGTACCCGCAAAATCTTACCTACATTCAAGATATGCCTCCCAAGTCCACTGCCAACATCTTAAAAGCCCATGCCTTTGGAACTCATGCCCATAATCCTATATACGTCGATACATCCCCTTTTATCCACAACTACCATAAAGCAGAATCCTCTCAAAAGGATATGTTGATTAAATCCCTGACCGAGAGATTGGATAGTCTGAGCAATCACATGCGACATATAGAAGAAAGTAAAGGAATAATTGGCTTGAGCTATGAAGACTTGTGTATGCACCCAGATGTCGAGTTACCAGAAGATTATAAACCTCCAAAATTTGAACTGTACAATGGTATCGGAGATCCCAAGGCTCATCTGCACATGTATTGTGATAAATTGGTAGGAGTGGGAAAGAATGAAAAGATTAGAATGAAGTTGTTCATCAGAAGCCTCACGGGGGAAGTTTTGACATGGTATATAGAACAAGACTCACAAAAGTGGACAAGATGGGAGGATTTGGCTTCAGATTTCATGGATAGGTTTGGGTTCAACATTGAAAATGCACCGGATTGGTTCTACATTCAAAACCTAAAGAAGAAGCCAAGTGAGTCATTTCGAGATTACGCTATAAGATGGAGGTCTGAAGTTGCTAGAGCTAAACCTCCCATGGATGAATCTCAAATGAAAGACTACTTCATTCGTGCCCAAGAGCCTCAATATTATGATAGAATGATGCTTGTGGCAGAAAAGAGCTTTGCAGACATCATCAAGTTGGGCGAAAGAATTGAAGAGGGCATAAAAAATGGCACAATTATCAACCTAGAGGCCTTACAAGCTATAACAAAGCCTTGCAGTCCGAAGGTGTGCCTGAAATTTGAAAGAAGAAAGAGGTGGGTTCGGTGATGATGGCACATAGAGCTCCCACCAGACACCAGATCTAAACTCCGCCACTCCCCCACTATCCTACATCACCATACGCCGTACCTTCTCCCTTTTATCCACCACTTACCCCCTATCAAACTCATCCCACTCCATATCAACAGCCGGCATATCTCGTTTATCATACCCAACCAGGATACTTTCAAACACCTCCACCTCTACCTCCTCAACGATTGAATTATAGAAATCGTCCCAACTTTGAAAGAAAACCTCCCAAAAGCTATACTCCTCTGGCCGAGCCCATAGCCCAACTCTATGAGAGGTTGAAGGAGGCTGGCTATATCACTCCTATTCCTGCTTTAAATCCAGACACTCAATCCAAATGGTATGACCCAAATAAAGTTTGCGCATATCACTCAGGAATGAAGGGACACAAAACGGATGTATGTCGCGCTTTGAAGGATAAGGTTCAAAACCTGATCGATACTAAGGTCATACATTTGAAGGATCCTACACCAAATACATCCAACAATCCACTGCCAAATCATCAGTGAGCATGTTGAAGTTCCATCTTAAATTGCGCCATCTAAGGAAAGGGTTGCCTTGCTTGAGTCGCATGAGGAAAAAACATCTACGTTAGCAGAATAAACCAGGAAATCTGACCTCCTTCTATTTCAAGTGTTTTATTTAACTCTATTTCATCCTTGTATTTGGAACTAAGTCAGACCTGATTCCCATTTAAGAGGGATACGTAGGCGCTCCTTTGGAGTTCGGTCTTATCCTAATAAAAATCTTATTCCCCCACTCGACCACGGACTGGGTTTGAAAGAGAGCAAAAGCAGACAAGACAACTGGGGCAGAATTTGTGAGAGGATCTAAAAAATTCTCTTAGATCATTTTCTACAAAATGGGGCAGAAATTTTTGAGTGGCTCTCAAAAATTTCGAACTGAAAATCGATAACGAGGACATCAAGACGAAAGGCGAGATATCAATAAAAGGACGTGTGGGTCGAGGCATGGCTATAGATCAACCTCCCCTTTTTTTCAAACTAATAATTTTTCTTTGAATGTAGACTGGCATACACGCTTGGAATAGCCTCTTTGTATCATACAAAGCAATCGACTCTCACAATGGGCGAAGGTCAGATTATCTTATTCCCTTTTATATCAGTCTACTTCTTGTGGCTTACTGAAATCGTACTTGGCCTACCAAGATGGCATGAAAATGAACTTGCACTCGGCCTACTTAGATAAAATTGCATGAAATTGAATTATGCATTATTTGGCCTACAAAGATTGCAAAGAAAATATATACATTTTTTTATATACATTGGCCTACTGAAAATTTCATTTTTGCATCGGCCTACTCAAATTGCGTGGAATTACCTTTTCTACATTGGCCTACTAAAATTATATGAAATTACATTTTACATTGGCATACCGAACATTGCATTCTTACATTGGCCTACTGAAAAGTGCATTTTTGCATTGGCCTACTAAATTTGAATGAAATTACATCTTGCATTGACCTACTAAATTCACATGAAAATTGCATTTTTGCATTTGGCCTACTAAACTCACGTGAAATTGCAATTTTTTCTTTTACATTGGCCTATTGAAAATTGCATTTTTCGCATTAGCATACTTAAATGGTTTGGAATTATACTTTCATATTTGACCTACCAAAGATTGCATTTTCTGCATTGGCCTACTAAGCCTACTGAAAATCGCATATTCTGCATTGGCCTACTAAACTTGCTGAAAATAGCATTTTGTATCGGCCTACTAAAATTACGCGAAATTGCATTTTTGCATAAAATGACATTTTTAAGCGAATGAGATTCATATTTGGCCTACCAAGGATGTATTGAAAATCGCATGGCCTATTAAAACGACACTTTCAGCCTACTACGTTGCCTTCTTTGAAAACTTTGCATGGCCTACTAAAATCGCACTTACATTTAAAAATAAAAAAAATTTACACGGCCTTCTGAAACTACATCTTGCCTACTGAAATTGCATGGCCTCCTTTCGGAAATTTTGCATTGGCCTGAAAAATTGCATGAAGATAGCATACCCTTAAGGCGTCATAGTCCAAAGGCATCATTTTCATGGCTTAAGGACATCATTTTATGGCCTGGGGATTTAATTTATGTTTATCATGATCCGAAGGTATCATCGTCCAAAGGCATCATCCTTCATGGCCTACGGACATCATTTCATGACCCCAGGATATAATTTATGATTAGCATGGCCCAAGACATCATAGCCTAAAACGTCATCCTTATCGTTTTATGGTAAATCTCATGGTCTAAGTGGGAATGCATTATGTTTATGAATTCATTTCACTATCTAATATACATGTTCTAACCGTTTTACCTAGTGTTTTTAAGGTTACAGATTTCGATTTTTATGAAGCTCTGTATATTATAGCATCCGGTTTGGATACATGCCTCTCGCAACAAAACCCCTGACATTTTTTCACACCGTCTGTACTATACCTTGCTCTCACTCTTCTGTTACCCTTCGAACCCCATCAACTATTTTCGTTTTTCGTACCCTCTTATCCTTCCAATCCAAGCTACTATTTGTCCCTACTTCAAGATTCGTATCGTTATCTTCATTTTTAGGAATTTCAGTCGTTCCTGAATCTCAAACTACACACGGCCTGATTCTCGTACGACCAGAGATATATAGGCGACTTTAAACCAGAGTCTCGGCCGTAAACCTTTTGTTCTATCCGGTCCCTCCGATAATATTCCATCGGTCGGACAAAATCAACTGCTCCGTCAACTTTTTTTGCTCAACAATTCATCCTTCATTTCCGAGCAAAGAAGGGGCAGCTGTTGACACCCAATTTTGACCGACCTACAACATATTTTACATGGCCATTTGATTAAAATGGGTATTTTCGAAACTTTTGAAATAAGTAAGCTTATTTTCAATTTTTATCAAAATGAGTGCAGATTCTATAAGATTCTTAAGTTTTCAAATAAAAAATGAATAAATATAATATATTTGTTAATTGTTTTATCAATCATAAAACTACCTTTATTATTAATATCATCTTTATTGTTATTAATTTGACTTAGCAAAATTGTCAAACCGTGGTAGTAATGTTTGTTATCTACTATATTAATTATTTTTATCTCTTAAAACGCATAATATTACCAATTTTTAGCAATCTTAATACGTTCAAATTTTTCTTATATATTAAGCATTGTCGTTGAATAAAAATATTGTTTCAAAATAATATACATTTTAATTAGATGACAACTAACTAATTCAATTTTTATCTCATTTTGTTCAAATTCATTTAAATTTTAACCAAATTCTTTGAAATTATTTCAATTATAGCTATTCTTTTACAAATTTTGCACTATTAGCCCAATTTTAATCAAATCAGTGGCTTAATTTTAAAGTTCAACAATTTTCTGGCTAGTATTAAATCTGGGTCGCCCAATTTCAACTCGGATCCGACCCAAACCCACTTCCCTTTTTAATTATAACACCCCAAACCCTATTCTTTTCATTTCTCATTTTTCCACCCCCATCACCACCAACAGCGGCGCCGCTCTCCCCCCTCACCGCCGCTGCGCCTCCCTCTCCTCTCTTCCACTCTCCCCCAGCGCCGGCCACCACCTGTCAACCACCACCAAACAACCACCCTCTCCACCTCTCTCCAGCTGCAACTCCCAGGGGTGCCACCGCCGCCGACTCTCCCTTTTCTCCCCTCTCTCTCCCCGTCAGCCCCTTCTCCCTCTCCAGCCGTCGCCGCCTCTCCCTCTCTCTCTCTACCGGAAAAACCCCTCCATGTCGCCACCTCCCCTCTCCCCTTTCCTCCTCTCCTCTCCAGCGTCTCCTCTCTTCCTCCCCTTTTCCCATCGCTGCCAGCACCCCGCGGCAGCACCCCCAGCCGCTCCAACATCCCTCGAACCAGAACCGGCGGGCACCCCCATGCCGCTGCCGAGGCAACCACCAATCAAACTGGCCCCCCCACAACGGACTCAAAGCCAGATCGACAAGCAACTCGGAGTTTTCGTCATCCCGGTTTGTTTATCTTAGTGTTCGTTATGATTTAATTATCTCAAGATTCTTACACGAATTTCCCACTCTAGCATGCGAAAATCTACTATTGTGAATATTATTTGGTCCCCTATTTTCTTGTTTCACTGATTTTGTTCTACTCATTGTTGATTACTTTTAGATTGACTACTCTAATCTCTTAATTGATTATGTTAAAATGAGGTGAATCTTAATATTATGTGCTGAATTTCTCATGCATATCCTTGTTATTCTGTCAATGTGATTTACGGATTTGCCTAGTTATGAACTTTGATGGATTATCCACAATCTAGAACCATTCTCCCTTTTATGTAAGTGATTTTTTTTATCTCCAAGGAAAATGCAGTAGTCCATCTTTATTTGGTAGAGGATTTTCAGCACTTTGGACTGATTTAGATTTTATTATTTTCTTTCCTTTGTCAGATTATTTATGACTGATTTGCTATTGTTATTTATGGTGAATTGTTTATAATAATCAATTCTATAAATTCATTTATGTTAAAACAATCAATTAATCAATTCCATAGTTCTATTTATGTTGAAATAATCAATTTATGTTGAAATAATCAATTAACCAATTCTGTAATTTTATTTATGTCAAAATAACTAAATTACCCCTTTTTATGCCTTTGTTTCCTCGTTGATCATTCTGCCTCTACTATAAAAAGGAGGGAATATTTTTCATAAGATACACTCTAGAAAAAAGAAGAAAAGAACATCATACTTCTGACCACCACTCTCTGGCACACAAAGTCTGAAAATCCTCGTGTAGCTTTATATTCCAGCGACGTGCTTTGTTCTAGTTGGTACCCTCCCCAAGTTGTATTCGTTGGATTTCTTGGTGCGTGTTTATTTTATTTTTATATGTGCATACACTCTCAAATCATCTATTTTGAATTTATTATTGTTTATACATCGTTACTGCTAGTTTTTTTTAAGTGTTGCAGGCTCCTTCTAATTTCTTTTTAGCGTCAAGGGTGTGGAAGAATCGCTGGGAAGGGACGGATTTAGAGGAGGATGTGGAATTTTCATTTTTGTCATGCTATATTTTTTTTTCTCCGCAAATCCTGTAAACAAAAAGAAAAGAATAATGAAATTGGGGATCATGTGGGGTGGGGACTATGTGTTGAATGTTTTTTTTTTCTATGTGTCTTGATTTGCTCGATGATCGTAGGCAATATTAATTTAGGTGCCATATTAAAAATAAACTTTGCGAGCGCTCATTGCATATGGGTGAATAAAATGTTTTCCTAGATATCATGCCTATATGATTTTTTTAATAAAAGTGCCTGTGAAATACTTTTTCTTGTTTAGATGTCATACCTGTAAGATTTTAATAAAAGTGCTTTTACGATATTTTCTTTTTTTTTATTTTGTTGTTTCTTTCTCACATTATCACAAATCATGCCCATAGGATTTTTTCCAAAATAAAAAAAAAGTATCTTTGCAATATTTAATTTTTGGAATCATGCCTATATTATTTTTAATAAAAGTAACTTTACAATATTTCTTTTCGCATTGTTAGGGAGCATGCCTATAGGATTTAATAAAATAGTGTCTTTACAATACTCAATTTTTGGATCGTGCCTACATTGTTTTCTTTGCGATAT
The DNA here is from genome assembly GCA_029948455.1 of Solanum rostratum. Taxonomy (NCBI): domain Eukaryota; kingdom Viridiplantae; phylum Streptophyta; class Magnoliopsida; order Solanales; family Solanaceae; genus Solanum; species Solanum rostratum. Next base: position 42,640,213 of record CM057056.1, read on the forward strand.
TTCCTTATTAGAGAACATGCCTATAAGATTTTAAATAAAAGGATCTTTACATTATATTTTTTTAGATATCATGCCTATAGGATTTTAACAAAAATTACCTTCATGATATTTTCTTTTCTCACATTCTTAGAAATTATGCCTATAAAACTTTAATAAAAATACTTTTATTTTTTCACGTTAATAGAAATCATGCCTATAGGATTGTAATACCTTTATTAGAAACCATGCCTGTAGGATTTAATTTAATTCTAATTTACATAACTTAATCATCTTCTTTGGAATTTATGTTTAAAAATTAATGTTTTAAAGATTAAAGATTTTCACCTAAAATATTTTACTTAATGTAAATAAGTGACCTACATTTAAGCATGTCATCATTTGTTTTCAAACATGCTTTCATTTTGAGGCTTGTATGAAACCCATGTGCTAAAATATTTGTCTTGATTGTTTTTATGACGCGCGTCTAATAGGAAACCTAGTCTAGAACCCTACCAAAATAGACGTCCAATGCCTCTTGGACATTAGGAGGGACGATATGCACTTTAGGGGATCGCTAGTATTTTATATTTTTCTTTAGTACGCCTCCAGGTTAATTAATAAAATCAACTTCGGAGGGGGCAGGGATAGATAGGACCTCGGAAATGATGATCTACGTTTGACCCTTTTTAATAGGACGGAACCTTAGTTTTCGTCCTTGGGCTTGGTAATAAGCCAAGTGCGTCAGATCCGAGTATTAAATATGCAATTTGATTTCGTCTTCTTGTATTTCTATATTTGTTAATTTATCACTTAGAATAAACCCAGGAATCTTTTAAAATATAGACCTTTATTTGTAACCCCGCATAAAAATATGAGACACGGTCGGGACCCGCATTTGCGGACCTCGAAGGGTGCTTAACACCTTCCCCTCGAGGTAATTTGAACCCTTACCCGTTCTCTGGTGACCCTTAGACTAGTTTCTTTAGGTTGAAATGGTGTCCTAATGCACCTCAATTCATTAGGTGGCGACTCTCCTTAATTCAAAATCCTAAAAGAGTCGTTATCACGACGTCGTCCAGGTTCCCGTTTCTCCGCGAGGAAAAATGGGGCACGACACTATGCATATGGAACATGATATGATTAGGTAGAAGGAGTACCAACTTTAAAAGTGCCTAACTTTTGGACTAGAGGGCGGTAATTGTGTCTAATGCTTAAGACGAGTGAGTGCATATAAGTTTTAAGTCAAATTAAGGAGAGCATGGCCTTAAACAAAGTTAAAGAAAGTGAGGTGCTTGTAAGACTTAGGAAGCTCACATGTGAGTCACCTACGTGCTTAGCTTAAATAGGTTAAGTAGATGGAGAGGAGGCACAACACCGAATCTATTCAAGTCCAATAAAGAATGAATCCCAAGTTAAGGTTGTAATTTTGGCCCATGGTTTGGAATTATAAAGGGATAATATAGGCAGCCCAAGATGAATAGGAAATGGGCCAAAGTATATTTACCACACACTTCAGAAATAGGGCCCAAACTAAGTGAAAGTAGAAGGAAAAAAAATTGATAGCAAAACCCATCAAATTGAAGCCCAATAAGGCCCAAGTGAAAGGGCCTAGTTGCTACATCACCACCTTAATAAAATAAGGCTTAAAATGTAAAATAAAGTATGCCAAGAGTGGCCCTTTAAAAGGGGTTAAAACCAGCCACTTCAAGTCATTTTGACAAAGCCCAAAAAGCAGATTTCTTTCCAAGTTTTTCCTTGCTCTCTCTTGACTTTGCAAAGCAACCAAATCACACCTTTAGGGTTCCTAAAGAAGCCCTCAACCTTGAAGATAAAGGTAAGTAAAGATACTTGCCTATTTAGTATGGTTTTTTCATGAAAAACAAGAGAAATAGGTTGGTTATACTTGTGCTAGAATTTTGGACAGCATGTGTTCTAAGGATTATTGTACACTTTTCTTGTTTATTAAGAGGCTTTTCTCTTCTTAGTTGGATGGATTATGAAGTAATATTGATGTTTTTAACAAGGTTTAGTTCTGTAGTGACGTAAGAAGGCTGCTGCACCATTTTTATCTTCCGCAAAAATGAGTTCTTGTATGATATCTTAATTGCGCTCCTAGTAGGAACTTGTGGACCGGTAATTGGAAATTATTGTTGCACATCCTCCTTCTACTTGGGGGACTGTTTTTAAAAAATTTTAGGACCTTTTTTATGTTAAATATGTTGGAGATAGTTTGGTTGAAGTTGAAACAGGTTTGGGATTATTGACTTCGAAATGTAACGAGAAGACGTAATGTTATGCTGCCTACTTGTGTGTTGTATAGAATTGTTATGTCTTGTTCTTTTTGAGATGATGTAACACTGTTATGGGACTAAAACAAGATGGATATGACATGTGTATGAGAATGTGCATTAGAAAATACAATTAGAGGTGGAGAGGTTGAAAGAATACTCTTGGATTGACAATCACAAGCTTGCTGCCCGAGCATTATTTTTTTATGAGATTGGACTGCCAAGATGTGTTTATTAGTTGCTAATACTAGTTTTATCACCTACTATATTGTAGATAAGTATTTGGAGTAAAAGGAGACTACTTCGAGGTAATAACGACTTAGTACAACAAGGTATGTAAGGCTACTCGATTTCCTATATTTGGCATGCAATCTAGGTTCTTCCTTGGAACATAAAGGCACATACCAACTCCGACATAACTAATAACTGTGTCTCCACTCTTTAACATGTTCATATGCTCTCATACATAGCCATTGTCAATTCTGCATACTTACTTTGGATACCAAAATACATAAGTCCCTTTTGTTCCTAAATAAAGTCCACGTGTTGTTTATCTCCTACGCATTTCATTAGTTGTGTAACTCTCTTTTCATTGAAGTGTTGTCTTGCATGATTGTTTACATTTCATATGTTATGTCTATAATCCTACAGATCTAAATATTATGACCACCAAAAGAATCATCTCAAAAGTAAGTAAAAGATAATTGAAAGTTGCTTATTAATGTGTGGTATTACATGGGTGGAAAGATCACCTAGCATGGGTCGATCCCATATACGGGGGTATCCCAGGGATGAAAGGAAAGCCTAGCATGGGTCGATCCCGATATTGATTTACTACTGATCAGCTGGTCATTTATATAATATACTGCGCACAGATTATACAGTAAAGAAAGGAAAAGTAATAAAAAGGACATAAAGTACATGATTCCACAGCATGCCTAAAGGTGGACCCTTATCCTTACACACCAGTGTATGATTTCATTTGATTTCTTATTTCATATATTGTACTTCCTATTGACACTCAATTTTTCACCAACCTATATCCACTTTTGTATTGTCATTTAACTAAAATAAATATTTTTTGTTGAAACTCTTTATATAAACGAGTATACGTTTAATTTTATCCCAAATAATTGTGTATTGTTCAACATTCCTAATTTTCAAAATTTAATCGTGAATTATTTTGTCATTTTTTAAATCACCTTTATTATTATTGTTAGTATTTATTATAATAGGAGTAATATTTATTCTTATTTATTACTTAGTATTGCTAATATTAATATATCAATATAGTATTCTAAAAGCATTTTATATTTTTAATATATTATTTCATCAATTTATTTAATTTCATATGATAATTTTAATAGATTTAATATTTTACGTAATAATTTTAGCATACGTTAGGCATTGTCTTTACATAGAGATTATTATTTTAAATATTGTATATTTACATAAATGTGCATATTATATTTATTAATTAGGTGACAATCTTCTTAATTTCACCCCCAATTTATTTAACTCATAGCCTTTTAATCTTATTCATTTCAATTTCAATCCATCTTTTGACAATTTGTTTCAATTCTAACCAACTTTTTCATAATTTCCCTCCATTTTGGTTCAAACTGGGTCAATTCATGGTTTGATTTTAAATGCCCAATCCAATTTCATTTGAATTAAATCCGAATACCCATTTTTTTATTTGGATCCGATCCACTCTATTCTAGATTAAATCTCGTCCGTTGATCAAATTTAATCCAACGGCTAATATTAATTCTATTATAGTATCCCTAATCCCCAAACCCTCACTTTTCTTTCCCACTTCTAATTTTCTCCTCACTGAAATCCACCATGGCTGCTACAAAGAAGACCAAGTTCGCCGCCATCGACACAGTTTGCTTCTACCAATCCTCTCCGATGCAGCATCTCCCCGCCGACAACCACCTCTCCTATCTTCTCTCTTCTCTCCTCTCTCCTCTCTCCTCTCTCCTCCTTTCCTTCACATCATCGCAGCCCCAAAATCAACCACAAACGACTTGAAAACCACCGAAACCACCGGAGAATCCCCAGATCCGGCGGCTCTTCTCCAGTAAATATGACACCCCTGTCCCGTCGAAATTTCCACCTAAAACTGCCACCAAACCAGCCCCCAACCACCACCAAAAACCACCACAAAACCAGCAGCAAAACAGCCCCAAATCAAAGCAACACAGCCCCCAATTCTCGCCGGAAACAACACCCAAACGCCCCCTTTTTTCTTGCCTCCCTCTGTCGGAAAACCCATGCAGCGACCCCATCTTTTCCTCCAAAGCACCACAAAACTATACCAAAACGATCTTGTTTTGTACTTCCTCTCCTTTTTCAACAAACTCCTCCGGTCAGCAAATGGCAACACAACATTTTTAGCAAGTTAAAAGCTTTAAGTCTAGATTTGTGTTATGATCTTACAATTAATCATTCTTGTTGGGCTTTGCCCTCTGTTCTTAGTATAGTCTGATTGCTTTATGATTCGTATGCGGATTTTGATTATGGAAATATTCAATATAAAGCTCTCAATCTGTCCAGATTTCTTTGATTCTGTTTGCTCATAATTTGATAGAATTGTTGATTGTTAGCCAATTCCAATACAAGGGTCATTTTTTTTTTCTCTCTTCCTTGATTTGTGGTAATTTGTGAAATCACTCTCTCTTTACTGGATGTAATTTTGATCTAATTTTACTCTTTTTCAACCCCAAATATTTTTCCTTATATTTATTCCATCACGACAACAATATATTTTGTTCCTCCTCTGCCAATAACTTTTAATTAGTTCTCCCTACCTTAATTAAAGTAATTATACTCTACAGTTTATATGAAAAATTGTTGGGAAAAAATATTGTGGTCCTCTCCAAATTCACTTGCTTTTTTCCTTGTTTGAACTTTGATAGAATATATGGATTGTGATGTTTGGATTGGCTCAACTTAGTCTTTTTTTTTTTGGATAACCTTGTATGACTTATTTCAGTAAATTACCATCATATTTTAGTATATTTAATTTAATTGTAATATATTTTTACTTGTTAGTTGGTCATTAGACTTTGGAATTAATTATGACAAGGAGTAATAGTTCGAGATTGATTTTCTTTTCATAAGATATAATTGACATTTTTATATCGAGTATTATTCATATTTGATTAGCTTGTTTGATTGTCGTTTTTCTTTCTTGATTTTTTTAACTTTTTTGCCTAGTCCTAACAATTTTGATATGAACAGATTTCGTAATAATGTTATTTATGGTAAACTCTCCTCAGCATGATTTTTTTAATAAATTTCACTACTGGAAATCCTTCTTTTTTTGGCAAGAAATAATTGAACAAATGACATGCTTTATTTAGGTAATTTAAATTATTACATTGATTTTCTTTCTTTTATCGATTGAATTTGTCACTATATAATAAGGTGAGAATTCCATACATTTTCACTAGAGAATTCTCACGTTTTTCTCCCCCTCTCTCTACACAAATTCTCTATACGGAAGGAATAGAATATTTCATTAAAGAAAATAGTTTCATACTTTTGTATATCTTCAAGTCTTGGTTCCGGTTACTTAACCTCGCTGATCCAAGATTTTTGTCAGTTCATATCCCTCAATCGGTTAGTTTCTTCTCCCATATATATATATATATCAGAATAATGCTTGTGATATGTTGTTTTTTATTATTATTAACATCATTGTTGATATTGTTGTTGTAGTTGTTGTTGTCGTCGTAGTTGTTATTGTTGTTGGTATTGCTAGTTGTTTTTATTGTTACAGATTCTTTCTTATTTTTCACAAAGTATAGATGTGAAGAGTCGCCTGGATGGGACGAGCATGGTCTTAAGTTTTTTTTGTTGTTGTTGTATTTTATCTTTTCACAAAAACGATGTAAATAAACAAAGCAATAGTAGAACCGGGTTTATTATTGATTGGGGGAGGGGAAATTACGTGCTACTTTTTTTAAATTTTCTACATTCTTATGTGTGTGTTATAGAAACATGTCTATATGAACTCGCGGCTTTAATTTTTTTTTTTGTTGTTGTTGTTATTGTTGTTGTCGTAGTTGTTGGTGTTGTTGTTGGTACTGCTAGTTTTTTTTCATTGTTGTAGATTCTTTCTTGTTTTTCACAAAATATAGATGTGAAGAGTCGCAGTTTTTTTTGTTGTTGTATTTTATCTTTTCACAAAAACGATGTAAATAAAGAAAGTAATAGTAGGATTGGGTTTATTATTGATTGGGGGGAGGAAAAATTACGTGCTACATTTTTTTAATTTTCTACGTCCTTATGTGTGTGTTATAGAAAAATGTCTATAGGAACTCGCGACTTTAATTTTGTTTTTATTGTCGTTGTTGTTGTTGTTGGTACTGCTAGTTTTTTTTTGTTGTTGCAGATTCTTTCTTGTTTTTCACAAAATATAGATATAAAGAGTCGCCGGGGATTGGAGGAGCATGGTCTTGAAGTTTTTTTTGTTGTTGGTTTATTTTATCTTTTCACAAAAATGATGTAAATAAATAAACTAATCGTAGAACCGGGTTTATTATTGATTGGGGGAGGGGAAATTACGTGCTACTTTTTTTTTTAATTTTCTACGTTTTTATGTGTGTGTTATAGAAACATGTCTATAGGAACTCCCGACTTTAATCACGTTTAGGGTAACATGTGTTAAAAAAATCTTGAAACTGATCGTTTAAGGAAATTGAAATGGGGAATTAGCTTGTTAATTTTGTTAAAATTGTTTTTTTTAGATTCATCTTAACTTTTTTAAAAGATCTAATCAATAATTTTCAGTACATAATTCAAGTTTCACTTAATTTGAATAAGTGTTTTATGAAAAAAAAAAAAAAGTTAAAACGTCTGGAGTCCCTTACAAAAAAGTTTATGGAAGTTTGTTAAGTTTTATGCTATATTATATTTACATATTCGCAAGTTATTAAACGAAAGATTTTTTTAAAAAAAGAAAGGTTATAAAATTATTCTATTATTAATATTTAAGTTCGTATTTCATGTAATTTAGAAATGTGTTAAGTATTTTAGTATGATATAGTGCTTGTTATTTTCAAGGATTTCTTTTAAGTATTTGACAAATATTTTCATCAATAATGAAGGATTTCTTTTAAGTTAATCAAGCTTATGTTGTGGCACTTAGTTGTTTTTTAAAATCTTTGCATTTTCTCTTTATTTGTGTTTTAAATGTGTTCGAAGACTTATATGAAACCTTACGTGCTAAATACTTGTCCTAGTTGCCTTTATTTGACGCAGAGTCTAATTAGAAAAGCTAAATTTTATTTTAGTCTAGTAAAAGTCTAGTGCCTCTTGGACCTTGGGAGGAACGCTAGGCACTTTAGGAAAACGTTAGATTTTTTATTTATTTTTATTTTTTAATGCGCCTTGTTAAAAATAAATCAACCTAGGAGGGGTAGGGAAAAATAGGACCTTCGGAAAGGATGACCTCACTCGAGCTTCAATGGGACAAAACCTTGATTTTTGTCCTTAGGCTTAAATAACCCATGTGAGCTATAAATGACAAAATCTATTTTTGTCTTTCGGAAATAAAAGCCGAGTAACTGATCTGAGTGGAAAACAAATCGTTAGTCTTTTAATATTCTTCTAAATGTGTTCCTTTAAATGTTTGGGGTAGATAGCCATTTAATTTCCTTAATTTGTTTGTTTAATTTCCATATTATCTTGTCACTTAGAATTAATTAAGTTAATTTTTAAAACTTGAGACCTTATTTGTAAATCCCCACATAAATGCGAGACACGATAGTGACCCGCATTTGCGGACCTTGAAGGGTGCTTAACACCCTCCCTTCGAGGTGACTTGAACCCTTACTCGTTCTCTGGTGACTCAGACCCTTAGATTAAATTTTTAGGCTTAGAATGGTGTCCTAATGCACCTTAATTCATTAGGTGGCGACTCTTCCTTTTTTTAAATCCCAAAAGAGTCGTTGCCATGACGTCGTCCAGATTCCCGTCTTTTCTCGAGAAAAAATAGGGCGCAATAGAATGGTGACTCTGCTGGGGAAAAGGGTTCTTACCATTACGTGCTTGTGTCTTATGTGGGTTATTAAGTGTTTATCTGCTTATCATTATTATTCTCTACCACCTTAACTATTTATTTTTTTCCTCTTTCCTCCTCTAATTGTACCTTTTTCCCCTTTTAATATTGTTTCCTCTTTTAATATTGTCATACCCCCTAACATCCCCCTCCCTTATCCCTCTAATATCCCTCCTTCCTCTCCCTTATCCCCTCTAACGTCCCCCTCCCCTATCCCCTCTAACTGCCCTCTAACATCCCTTCCTTCCCCTCCTTTATCCCTCTAACATCCCCCTAACATCCCTTCCTGCCCCTCCCTTATTCCCTTTAACTTCCCTTTTCCCTTTTTTCCCCTTCTCCTTTATTTGCTTTATAGTTTCTATTATTGCTTTATAATTTGATGCTAATTGTTATTGCTTTATATATTGCCATACCGTTCATACTTTCCCTCCACTTGGGACCCTCTTTTTTTCTTTTCTTATGATGTTGTGCCTTTGTGCTTCTCACAAACTTCTTTTCAAAACTCATGGTCTAGAGAGATGGCATAAGCGTGGTGTAAGTGGATAGTTTCGCTATCATGGGACCACGCGCCTTCTCACATAGGAAATCCAGTCTGTGTCTAACTCACTCTCATAGAAACCTAGGATAGAGCTTTATCCACCCCTGAAACTAGGTCATGCATGCATAAGCCTTAGGTAGTTTGATCCCTGGGGTCAATCTACAGTAGAAGCCACAGCATTTAAGTCTAAAGGGTCCAATCACCCTACAGAAAAAAATCTCATATTATGTGTCTATGTGAAACGCAATAAATTAATTCAAGCCTAAATATGTAAAATGGAGTTTAGAGCATTTTCTGTTTGTTGTGTGCAGGTCTCATGGCTTGCCCGAATTTTGCCAACACTCGCATGGTGGTGTGTATGACTCACAAACTCAAAGGGTGATGGAATGAGATCAAACAAAAGCGTGTAGTGGAGGTCCGCCAGTTATTAGGTGCTTTGACTTTCTTTCTCTTCATCGCCCCCAACAGATACCTGGTCAAGGCCCTACTGAGATTCTGGGACCCTACAAGAACAACCTTCACATTTAGAGATGTTAGGATGACCCCCACCATAGAGGAAATTGGTGGGTTCACCGAATTGAGCTACCATAGGCGTCATATGATCATTCCCCACAAGATTTCGGCAAGAAACTTTCTTAGATCCCTAGGATTAAGATATAATCTGAGGTTGGTCTCTCTCAACTTTGATTGGATCTATTTGGATTTTTTGTAATCCCGTTTCGGTCACAAGGATGGTCACAAGAACTTCAATGAAGAATTTGCTTGCTCTGCTGAAAAATGGAAAAAATATCGCATTAATGCCTTCGCCCTCACACTGCTGGGTATGTTGGTGTTCCTTAGGGAAGGAGGTAATATAAACACTTCTTTGAGTTATGTGGTTCGAACATTGGCTAGAGGGATAGATCATGCTAATGTAACTTTGGTCCCAATATTGTTGCTGAAATGACGAGGGCGTTGTCCAGATGTGCTAGGGGCAAAAGGTTCTTTGAGGGGTGCAATCTATTATTACAAATATGGGCGACGAGCACTTCTATAAATGACCGGCCATATTTGACAGTCTAAATAGGATGGGAAACAAGATTCACACTCATGAAAGGAGGATGTCCAGATTTAATGCTCCACAAGGGACTGGAGAATGGATTATGAGGGAACTCTTTGGGTATCAGATTCAATGGAAATATAATTGGTTGCGCATCCAACGTGCCAAGGTGAGGGGTGATGAACTTTATTATATCGAACTCATTGGTCTGAAAGGGGGTCAACCATATGCCCCACTACGAGTTCTTCATCAGTTGGGATGATCCAAATGACTCCACTGCGCTCTAACATGATCATAGCTGAGTACGACTTTGGAGAGGGAATTCCGCGAGTCCAAGACATAATGGGAAGATGGGAAAGGGCTATCGATGTCCAAGTCCAAGAACCTCTCTTTTATTGCACGCCTGCGTACTATGTCTAGATCTTAGAAGATGCTGAAAGAGTGGACCTCGATCATGGTGGACGTCATGGGTTTGAAGACTTGGAGGAGAAAGTTTGGGCTCGCAACCTGCTTAATAGGGACTATGGCATCACTCCAGAGATGAGACAACAAATCGTCCCTATATGGAGAATTCCACGTCTGAAGACTCTAGTTTTGTTCTAGTTATTTCCTATATGTTATCCTTTTCCCCCTTAGGTCTTTATTTCATGCAAGCTTATTTCATCACGATATATTAGTTTGATTTTCTAAATAAAAAGAGAGTCTTATCGTTTTGTTTATGCTAACTCTAAAGTCCAATTCATAAACTATGGCTTGAATTAATTATCGCGAATCACTCGCTTATCATATTAGGCCTACCTCTGGCTCAATAAGGTCCTTTGCATTTTAGGCCGACTATTTTAAAAACTATGTGTTTATTGTTATTATTTTAACTCTATAACAAAGTATTGTTGGTTTTATTTTCCCCTTCCCAAGGTTGATCTGTTCGCACATTCTGGCCCATTACACTAGATCAAAAGGGGCTTCTCCTCTTCTTCCACCACTCCAAAATCTGAACAACAAAAGGGAGGGTAAGATGGCCAACGACAATAGCAGCAATGAGAACTCTGATAGAGGGGCTCACTCCACCGACCTGGTATTGAGATTGGAACGGAATATTTTAGAACTCGAAGAAGAAATGGCTAGCATGCAAAATTTGGCCAGGTTGTCCATCTCACTCGGCACCTCTTTCGGGGATAACATGGAAGAATAAGTCACTGCTACCTAAACCACAGTCCTAATTGCGCAACCCGATCCCCAAATACAACCAAACCCCACCAGTTTACCAACCACAAATGCTCAACCTCCTAACCATCACTTACAAAACCCGTATCATGCAGGCCCTTCTGAGCCAACACTATACCCAATAAGTGCTAGCCACATCCCAATCATACCTCCCAAGCCCACGGTTAATACCTCATATGTCCATGCTCCTGGAAACTATAACCAAAATTCGATATTCATAGAAATTGCTCCTTATAGCCATGAATACCACGAATCAGAATCCTCCCAAAAGGATATGCTGATCAAATCCATGGCCGAGAAATTGGACAGCTTCACCAATTGCCTGCAGCAAGTCAAATCAAGTAAGCGGATAGTTGGCTTGAACTACGAGGATTTACGCATACACCCTGATGTAGAATTGTCCGAAGGACACAAACCTCCCAAGTTTGAGTTATTCAACGGTATTGGAGACCTCAAAGCCCATTTGCACATGTATTACGACAAGCTTGCTGGGGTTGGAAGAGATGAAAGAATTAGAATGAAGTTGTTTATTAGGAGTCTCACGGGAGAAGCCTTTACCTGGTATATTGACCAAGATGCCCACAAATGGTCAAGTTGGTAGACATGGCTTTCGACTTCATAGACCGATTTGGGTTCAACACAGAAAATGCACCCGATTGGTTCTACATCCAGAATCTGAAGAAGAAGCCTGGTGAGACATTTAGAGACTATGCTGTAAGATAGAGGTTTGAGGCTGCTAGGGCCAAGCCTCCCATGGATGAGTCCCGGATAAAAGATTATTTCATTTATGCACAGGAGCCTCAGTATTACGACAGGATGATGCTGGTTGCGGAAAAAAAAGTTCGCTGACATTATCAGGTTAGGTGAAAGGATCGAGGAAGGTATCAAGAATGGTACCATCATCAATTTAGAAGCTCTACAAGCCACCATCAAGGCGCTACAATCAGGAAGCTTGCCTGAAAACTGCAAAAAGAAGGAAGTGGGTGCGGTCATGCTGGCGCACAAAAGCCCCATTAAACCACAAATTCCAATTCTACCTCTCCCTCGTTATCCAACATCACTCTACCCTATGCCTTACCCTCCTTACCCAACATATACTCCTTATCAAGCTCCCTCTCCACAATACCAACATCCCACATATCTCGTTTATAACACCTAGCTAGTATACTACCAAACCCCTCCACCACCACCACTATCTTCTCAACAGCCAAATTACAGAAACCGTCCCAACTTTGATAGGAGGCCCGCAAAAACATACAATCCCCTAGCCGAACCTATTACCCAACTCTATGAAAGACTAAAAGAAGCCAGCTATATCACACCAATCCCCGCTTTGCCTATAGATACCCAAGCCAAATGGTATGATCCCAACAAAGTGTGCGCTTATCACTCCGAAATGAAAGGACATACAACTGAGCTTTGCCGATTCCTGCGAAACAAGATCCAAAAGCTCATAGATACCAAGACCATCTATCTCAAAGAACCCGTACCCAATATGTCCAATAACCCACTTCCTAATCATCAGTGAGGTGTGGAAGAAGATACAAGCCAAAGAGTACCCCATCATGGAGCAATTGAGTAAGGTACCTGCTCAAGTTTCCATCTTGTCCCTGCTGCAGACTTCAAAACTTCATCAGAAGGCCTCGATGAGAGTGTTGAGCGAGGCCTATGTTCTAACCAACATCACTGAAGGAGAAACGGCCCACATGGTGGGGCAAGTGTTTAAAGTATACAATATATCCTTGCATAAGGACGAACTCCCAACTGAAGGGTCCATCCATAACCGAGCTCTTTACATCACCACCTGGTTACCAAGATAGAATGATTACCAAGGCCTTGGTTGACTCGGGTTACAAATTAAATATTTGTCCACTTGGCACTATCACAAGGTTAGATGTGGATTTGGCAAAGATTCACGCTTATAAGATGAATGTGAAGGCCTTCGATGGATCCCAATGGGACACTATAGGGGAAATCATCTTGGACATGACTATCGGTCCACCAACCTTCCCTACTGCGTTCCAAGTGATGGACATCCCAGCTTCTACAATCTACTGCTTGGGCGCCCATAGATTCACATGGCCGGAGCGGTGCCATCCACCCTCTACCAATGCCTAAAGTTTGAATGGGAACATGAAGAGGTAGTGGTGCATGGCGAGAAGGGGCATCCCATGTATGTTGTTGAACGACAGGGTCATATAGATAGAGGAATGTTCCACACTGTGGAGTTGGTAGGAGACATTAAGCCAAAGTCGTGGTATAGCTAGAAGATCTTAAGCATGTTGCTATGGTTAGGTTATGAACCAGGCAAAGGGCTGGGGGCTAGACTTCAAGGTATGCCCTAACAAATTTCTCAGCATTTCAAGAATGACATCGTCAGTTTGGGATATGAGGGAGAAGTGCCCATGAAAAAAGAGGAGTTGGATTTCGAACTGCAACATCCTCTGCCATCATTATATCAAACTTTCCAATCCACTAGGTTCCTCCAGAGTGATCTAGAGAGAGAAAAAGAAGACCTGCTAGAAAGTGTGAGGAATTTATTCATCATGGAAGACTTTCCTTTTGAGGTAAGAGGAGATTTGATAGAAAAAGCAGGTACAGAAGAAGAAGAAAAAGTAGGGATAATGGACGTGATGAGTGTGATGCTGAATTCAGGTTATGAGCTAGAAAAGGGTCTAAGAGCCAGATTACAAGGGATCACCGAACCTATAAAGCCTTTATGTCATTCAATCACTTTTGGCTTGGGATATGCTTATACTACAGAAAAATATCTTGACTGGGAACCACTTCCAGCTATGAGCTATTATCCTCTACCAAGTCCCTTGCCACCCTTGCATCAGACTTTTCGATCTGTCGGGTTCATAAATGATGATATTAAAGGTTTGTTGAATGGGTTGCAAGGTTTGTCACTATCAAAGGTCGAAGAAGGAAGCTGCAATGTTATAATCAACAAGGACGAGGAGAAAGCTCCAATGCAGAAAAAGGCCACGGAGACCATCATCAGCAGCTGACCACTACCCCATCCAGACCATGTCGGGCACTTGGGTAGAAATGGAAAATTGTTATCTTTCGTTATGTTTTTTTTCAAAATAAAGACTTTCCAATTTAGATTTTGATATTTTGCTTATTCCAGCATTATAACAAATTCGAAGTTTGGTTATACTATCTGAAATAATAAAGTTTTCATTTGCTTATTGATAATGTTATTTTATTTCTACCTTGTTTCTTTCAGAAAAATTACTTTTAACAATGTTGAATCTGAGACTGTGGCACATAATGAGACCACCCAACATGACATAACTGAGATAGAGACGATGGAGGAAAATTACAAAGAAGTTGCTAGAAAAATCGAAGAGTTTGAGGAAAAGCCTAAAGAAAATCTAGAAGAAATAGAAGCAGTGAATCTGGGTGATGCTGAAATGGTTTAGGAGACACGAATCAGCGTTCACATGACCGAGGAAGAGAAAAAAAATGCACTCAATTCTTTTGAAAAAGAACAAGGACGTCTTTGCTTGGTCCTATGCAGATATGACAGGGTTGAGCACCTCAATAATAGCTTATCGATTGCCTACCAATCCATCTTGCCTGTCGGTGAAGCAGAAGCTTAGAAAATTCAAGCCTGATCTGAGTCTGAAAATCGGAAGAAGTATCAAAGTAGTTGGAGCCCGGAATTCTTCGAGTAACCAAGTATCCGACCTAGCTCGCCAACATTGTGCCCATACCTAAGAAAGATGGTAAGGTTAGGGTATGCGTGGATTGAGACCTCAACAAGGCCATCCCTAGATATGACTTTCCACTCCCGAACATACACATTTTGATAGATAACTGTGCTAAGCATGAAACACAATCATTTGTGAATTGCTTTGCCAGATACCATCAGATCAAGATGCATGAGGATGGTGCTGAAAAAACGGCCTTCATTACACCCTGGGGTGTTTACAACTACAAGGTAATACCGTTCAGACTGAAGAATGATGGGGCTACCTACATGAGAGTCATGACCACTTTATTCCATGACATGATACACAAAGAAATCGGTCTATGTGGACGATGTCATCATCAAATCAAGGAAAGATGTGACCATTTGCTAATCTTCAGAAATTCTTTGATAGGCTACGAAGGTACAACCTGAAATTAAATCCCGCAAAGTGTGCTTTTGAGGTCCCTGTTGGGAAGCTACTGGATTTTATTGTCAGTCGTCGAGGTATAGAGCTGGATCCAACAAAAATCAAGGCCATCCATGATCTCTCTCCTCCGAAGAGCAAGAAAGAAGTGATGAGTTTCTTAGGCAGACTCAACTACATCAGCCGTTTCATAGCCCAGTCCACTGTTATCTGTGAGCCAATCCTCAAGTTACTAAAGAAGGACACCTAAATGGACCCCAGAATGTCAAGAAGCATTTGACAAGATCAAGGACTATTTACTCCAACCCTCCAGTGTTGGTTCCTCCTGAGTCTAGTCGGCCTTTGCTACTATACTTTCGGTCATGGATCATGCATTTGGGTATTTTTTGGGACAACATGATGAAACGGGAAGGAAGGAGCAGGCAATCTACTACATGAGTAAGAAGTTTATGTCGTATGAAGCTCGATATTCCTTGCTTGAGCGCACTTGATGTGCTTTGACTTGGGTGGCCCAGAGTTGCGGCATTATCTCTCAGCACACATGATGTATTTGATATCATCGATGGATTCTTTGAAGTATATCTTTCAGAAGCCCATCCATGCCCACAGGTAAGTTGGCCAAATGGCAGATATTGCTACGTGAATTCGACATAGTCTATGTCACGCAGAAAGCGGTAAAGGCACAAGCATTAGCTGATCATCTAGCAGAAAATCCCGTAGACGAAGAGTATGAGCCTCTGAAGACTTATTTTCATGATGAAGAAGTAGCCTTCATAGGAGAAGATATCTTCGAAGAATACAATGGATGGAGTATGTTCTTCGACGGAGCTAAGAATCTTAACGGATCAGGCATTGGGGCCGTTTTGGTCTCACCTACATGCCAACACTACCAGGCATCAGTAAAAAACTCAGATTTCATTGCTCTAACAACATAGTTGAATATGAGGCTTGCATCTTGGGGCTCCGATTAGCAATCGATTTGGACGTCCAAGAGATTTTGGTAATATGGGATTCGGTATTGATTCGCCAGGCACAAAGGGGGTGGGCGTTAAGGAATAAAAAACTTCTACCATATTCGAACTGCATGCAAAAGCTTCTCAAAATATTCACTAAGGTGGAATTCAAACACATTCCACGAATCCAGAATTAGTTTGCTGATGCTTTGGCCACATTATCTTCCATGATTCGGCAACCTGATCAGAATTACATTAATCCCATTCGCATTTATATACATGAATAGCCTGCATATTGCTTTCATGTGGAGGAAGAACCAGACCAGAAGTCGTGGTACAATGATGTCCAGGGATATTTGAAAAGCGGCAGTTATCCAGAGGATGCAACAAAAGTCCAAAAACGCACCATTAGAAGACTAGCAAATCAATTCTTCTTAAACGGAGAAATCCTATATAGGAGGACTACCGATCTGGGTTTGCTGAGGTACGTTGGAACTAAGGAGGGTGTCCAGATTTGTAGAGGAGATTCACGCAGGAACATGTGGTCCATACATGAACGGTTCCACCCTTGCAAAGAAGATCCTCAAGTCAGGCTGTTTTTGGTTAACCATGGAAACAGATTGCATTCGCTATGTTCAGAAATGTCACCAGTGCCAAACTCATGTAGACATGATCCCAGTTTCTCCCAACGAACTCTATGTCACTAACTCACCCTGGCCTTTCGCAGCTTGGGGCATGGATGTCATTGGTCCCATCGAGCCAGCAACACCGAACAGACACAAATTTATTCTTGTGGCAATTGACTACTTCACCAAATGGTTCGAAGCCACATCTCACAAGTCCGTCACCAAGAAGGTTGTTGACGATTCATAAAAAACAACATCATTTGCCAATTTGGGGTCCCCGAGACAATCATCACTGATAATGGTGCCGATCTCAATAGTAATCTGATGAGGGAAACCTATGATCAATTCAAGATCAACCATTAAAATTCCACCGCATATAGGCCGCAAATGAATGGAGCGATAGAGGCCGCGAACAAGAACATCAAAAGGATATTATGGAAAATGATCAACAATCATAGGCAATGGCTTGAGAAGTTACCATTTGCATTATTGAGATATCGTACTACCATCCGGACCTCTACCGAAGCAACACCTTACTTACTAGTCTATGGAAGTGAAGCTGTAATTCCCGCTGAGGTTGAGATATCATCTCTAAAATCATTCAAGAAGCAGAGTCGAGCGACACTGAATGGGTACGAAGTAGGTTTGAGCAATTGGCACTGATCGATGGAAGAAGGATTAATGTCATCTGCCATGGACAACTTTACCAGAATAGGATGACCTGACCATTCAACAAGAAGGTCAGGCCGAGATACTTTTCGCCTAGACAATTAGTCTTGAAGTGAATCTTTCCAAATCAAGATGAGGCCAAGGGTAAGTTTGCACCGAATTGGCAAGGTCCATACATGGTCCATCTGAAGGAGCACTTATACTCGCTGAAATGGATGGGGAAATATGTCCCTGACCTATCAATGCAAATGGTGCGAAGAGATATTATATTTAGACTCTATCTTTTGCTCTTTGTAGTTGAAACTACGTCAGACCTGATTCCCATTTAAGAGGGATACGTAGGCAACCTCCCTTGTTTATAAACTAACCATTTTCTTTGAATGCAGATTAGAGAGACACACGTTTCAGCATCTAAATTTGCAGTAAAAAGTTGAGTCTCATTTCCTATGTACAAGAATCAAATGGTGAAAAAAGTAAACATAAGCAATAGAGATTGTTTACCCCAAGATTCGTGAATTGTCATGATAACTTGAAGCGGGTTCAAAAGATTCAATTGTATGGAGTTTTTCTTGTCTATTACCATAGATGGATTTCCACAACAGGAAGTTTTTGAAAGAAAAAATAAGTGGATGGTTAGGAAGACCAAGATACACAAAGGATTAATAATTGAGATTATGTAAGTTATCCAAGAGGATATTTCTGTACATAAAAAGGAATTCAAATTGGGGCTTTACGTTCGCAGAAATGATCAAGAAGTACTCCCCATGATTCTGATCCAGAGTATGTTCCTATTCACTGAGTAAGTAAATAACTATCAAGAACGAAGTAATCTTTTACTTTGGTTAAAGGCCCTTTTTCTAAGAAAGGAGAATAGGAATGAAATAAAATAAATCAAAATAGAAAGAAAAGAATCTAATTGCAAAAGAAAAAGGAGAGATGTCGTTGTTTTTTTCTTCCTTTTTCTTTTTTTGTTCTTATTCTTTCTTTCCTATAATTTAATTTTGATTTCTATTTAGAGAGATCAAATTTTTGTCATGATTCATGAACTAATCGACTCTCTAATTTTTTTCGTAATTGAAAATTCGAGGTTGAAATGTATATGCGATATTGCTATAAAGCACATTTTTTTTAATTTTTTTTAATGATAAGGTTATTAATCAACAATGTCCGAGTGAAATCTAGTAAGACAAAATATTACTTTATGTTTTGCATTACGTTGGACCAAAAAATTACATCACATATGCCTGGTTTTTGCATTATAGATGCCAAAAATTACATTGCATGGGCCCGATATTCCCAAAAATAAATACCAAAGATTTGCATTGCATTATGCCCGAAAATTATATCTTACATAATATTGGCCCGAGAAATTGCATGTGCCCTAAGCATTTGCATTTCATTGTGCCCGAAATTATATCTTGCATAATATTGGCCCGAGAAATTGTATGTGCCCTAAAGATTTGCATTGCATTGTGCCCGAAAATTATATCGTACATAACATTGGCCCGAGAAATTGCACCGTCCCTAAGATTTGCATTGCATTATGCCCGAAATTATATTTCGCATAATATTGGCCCAAGAAATTGCATGTGCCCTAAATATTTGCATTGCATTGTGCCCGCAAATTATATCTTGCATAACATTGGCCCGAGAAATTGCATGCACCCTAAAATTTGCATTGCATTGTGCACGAAAATTATATTTTGCATGATATTGGCCCGAGACATTGCATGTACCATAAAATTTGCACTGCATTGTACTCAAAAATTTCATTTTTTGCATGATATTGGCCCGAGAATTTGTATATGATGGCATTGTGCCCGAATTTATATTTGCTTCGGCCTGAAAATGGCATAACATATTGTATTCCTAAGGCATCATTTTCATGCCCTAAGGACGTCATTTCATGGCTTAGGGATTTAATTTATGTTCATCATGATCTGAAGGTGTCATCGTCCAAATGCATCATTTTCATGGCCTACGGACATCATTTCATGACCCGAGGATATAATTTGCAATTAGCATAGCCATAGACGCCATAGCCTAAGACGTCATCATTATCGTCTTATAGCAAAAAGCTTCCTGGTCCAAAGGGAACTTGCATCAGGTTTATGATTATTTCACCATTTAATATGTGCGCTCTAACCATTTTAAACAGTGTTTCTTTTAGTTATAAATTGCAGGGCTCATAAATGTCTAAATTCCGCTGTTCGCTTTAAAATATGCCTTCATTTCGCTATCAAACTCATTAAACCTTCCATTTTTTTCGATACCCGAATCATTTTCTATACCTCAATAATTCCAATTCAAGCTACTATCGCTCCCACTTCAAGTCCCGCATTGTTAATGTTACTTTAGAAATTTCATTTGTTCCTAATCCAGAATTACACACGGCTTGATTCTCGTACAACCAGAGATATGTAGGCGACTTTAAATTGAAGTTTCGGCCGTAATGTTCCCGTTAGGACTGATGAAGTTGATGTTTTATGAGCATGTCAAGTTCTAGGAGGATTATTGAGCATCGAAATAGGTGAGAGTGACTCCCACTCGAATCCATTAACTACGTGGCCCGCGTAAGAAGAGAGGATTGAACCGCAATGCGGATGGCTCCTTTCTTGTCCCAATAAAGGATTGAGGTTTTTTTTGTGGATCCACTGAGGTTGATGTCCTTTACCCTGGGCAGGGTCCTGGATGGATGCGGCAACAACATCGCTTCGTTGTATCATCACCGGCTCATAGGTGATGGTTGTCGGTTAAAGAAACTCCCAGTGAGGTCTTACTTCGATAGTATTCTGATGTTGATGTTGATGTGATGGTATGAGTCGAGTTTCCTTGAGTTGAGTTGAGTCGAGTTTCATTCGAGTTGAGTCGAGTTGAGTTGAGTTTCCTTGAGGTGAGTCTGATATATGGATGATGTATTGATGAGATGTTGATGGGTTATTGTCTACTCTTTATTCTTTAGATAGACGCTTGACATTCTGATGGAGTATGATGTTAAGTTGAGGTTTTCCCTATGCTGTTGTATTTATATTGTTATATTCAACTATTTTGCATGCTAGTACATTCCACGTACTGACGTCATTCGGCGCTGCATCATTTCATGATGCAGATACAGGAGTTAGAGGATTTCAGCAGACGCATCGTTGAGGTCAGAGATTGCGAGTTCAGTCACTGGTGAGCCTCCTTGCTATTCGGAGGAGACCCTTCTATTTGTTGTTTTCGTTATTTGATGAGTTGGGTAGCCATGGCCTGTCATGGTACCAGGTTAGAGACTTCATAGACATGAGTAGAGATTTGACATTGATAGTTTTCCCTTATGAATTGAGTAGTACTTAATTACTTACTTATTATGATGATGAGACTGATGTTGGTCATCTGACCCTTTATTTGAGGTAGCTCACTACTCTATTTCCGCTGTGTTGATGTTGAATGATTGTCCTGAGAATGAGTGGTTCGCTTAGAGACTAGCAATAGTCTTTGGGTGCGGGCCATGCCTAGGGTACCCTCCTGGGGCGTGACACAATATATATCTCCCTGGAGAAGGAATCAACATTTCTTCAAAAAACTTATTTTGAAGAGAAATTTTTTACATGATCTTTCTCCTTACATCAATATTTTTAGAAGGATCATGAGATACTCTCGACATCTCAATTGCGAACTTTAACACCAGTATATTCATCATCATCATTAGAAGAAGAGGCTAAGTGAAGGATTCTATTATTGTTGGTTACAAATACTCATATATTTTAATTTTATAGGTTAAATAAACATAAAATATTGAAAAAAGTTTTTGGTCTTTTCAACTTCTATTTTACTTAAATGTGTATTAATATGAGGGAAGTTTTAAAGGAACATGATTAATTGGGTAATGTGTTTAAATATTTTCAGTTTTTTGAAAAATAAAAAAATAGAAAACCAAGATAGAATGTCAAAAAAAGAGATAAAAAATAAATAGAAATGTTGACCATAAAGAGGTGCCACATCAGATTATCTATATCCAACTTTGTATAGATATAGATTTGAATTGAAGTAAATATTTTTTAATCTAATTTTGCTCATTTTCTTTTTGGTAAAAATAATTATATTTAATTATGCAGATGATTTTTTTTTTTTTGCATTTTGTTTAAAATTTTAGTCAAGCGTTTCAACTTTTTAAAAATGCTAATCTTTTGCAATTAGAATATAATAGAAAAAAAATATAAGAAGAAGGTTTGGGTGTGGAGTGGGGGGGTGGAGGGGGGGGGGGGGAGCTAGATGAAACTTTAAATAAAATATGATAAATAAATCTAAACAACAAAAAGTTATGAATAAATGAATAATAGTTTAGAAATACATTAAACTTCAAAAATAAAAAAAATTCCATATTTATTTATATTATATTAAAAATAAATAATAAATAAACATATTAGATAAAGTGACAAACAATTAAAAGGTCACATGATAATGAAAGGCTATAATTATTGAGAGTTCAATAACTACAAGTCAGAATAAAATTAGAAAATAAGTTATAAATTATATCGTAAGAAATAAAGTTGAAGTACACAACTATTTTATTTTTGATAAAAAAAGTGTCTTTGTAATAATGAATATTATAGTAATTGAACTTTTTAAAACATTATATTTTTCAACATATTTGATAAGATTCACAATATAAAATAATTATAAATAATATTTTAATATTATTCACGCATCATGTGGATGCGTATATTAGTACTAGTTTTAATAATGAAGGAACATAAATTATAAAGGGTATATGAATGTAAATAATTTAGCAAGTCATAAACTTTAGTTTTTCAAATATGTTTATCCAAGCCCGACCCGACTCGATTTCATATGGCTGCGTCCGTCCAGTAGTTTTCACTGTTTAACAATTCGAAAATAGGGTTTAGCAAAGGGGTTTTAAGTTGGCTGTAATGGCGGTTGAATGAACCTCTTGAATTCTGGGTTTAGCCGAGGGATTGATGTGAGCTGTAAGGCCCTAGTTTCCCTGTATGCATAAGTTTATCTAGATTATTGATTTTAAGCTAATATATGTATCAAGGAACATCAATCGCGGATGATGTAATGATAAAAGAAGAGCTTACAAATCCCTGCTGCATTGCTGTAAGTTTCAGGTTTAACGTTTCTGTTTGCTTTTTCTGTTTTTTTGGCTGATTTTTGTTTGTCTTTGCAGTGGAAAGACAAGTACAGTAAATTGAAAGACAGCTACACGAAGCTTGAAGATCGAAGAAATGCTCTTCGTAAAGGTCTCTCCATTTATGAGGAACAAGTCTCCAAAATGCAATCAGAAAGTTTGTCTCTCAGGAAAGGTATAGTTACTTTCACTTTAGATTCACGTGAGGTTTAATTTCTGAAATGAGATTTTTGAGTATGAACTTGAAAGGAGAGACATTGAGATATTCGGAAATTGTAAAAGAAAAAGGAGTTAAAACGCCGGAAATCTTTGTCAAGGAGTTTGACCATACCAGGTTGCCTGGCAAATTAGTTCAGGTGTGCAAGTTCGGTGGGACTTCATTCTGGTTAACAAAAATGCTACCAATACTTTGACTATACACTGGCTGCCTGTTGAATTCGGCAAGGTGCATATTAGGTGGCTCAGACACTTCCTTAAGAAAGTGCCTAGGAATTTAAACACGTCACCTTTTTTGGTGTCATAGAAACATGCTGCACACCTACATACTAAATGTAGTGACAATACTCTTACAGTCCTTGGTTTTGTTTAACTTTTGTAGTGAGAGTCTGCCCCTTGTTGATTGTATGCTTTGTTTCTTGTCAGTGACACATATTGATTTGATACTGTATTTTGTTTGATTTCTTGTAACTGATGCACATTGATTTGCTGCTATGTTTTGTTTGATTTTTTTCCAGATCTTGAGGATGAGAAAGCTAGGGCAAACAATGAAAAGGAGGAAAAGGTAAAGGAATCTGCTTTAAGGGTTTCTTTAGAGAGTGAAATTGCTGGGTTGAAGAATGAGATTCTTTCCTTGAAGAAAAAATTGGTGGCTGATGATGGAGGTAGGGAAATTAGGGAGCTTAAGGAGCATCTCGCTGAGAGGGAAACAAAGGTAAATGAACTGGAGGAACTTGTTGAGAAAGAACGAGGGAGAGCAGAGTCGGAGAAAAAGAAGGCTGAGTTGGAGAGGAAAAAAGTGGACGACTTGAGGACAAAATTGAAGGGTGAAAAAACAAGGGCTGATGAAGAGAGGAGACTTGCTGATGCTGAAAGGAAAAGAGCAGAAGTTAATAGGCTTAATTTGGAAAATCTGAAGAAGGAAGCTGATCAAGTGAAATCGAAGTTAGCTTTGGTGATTTTGGAGTTTGAAGATGCTAAGAAGAAGCTGGAGGCAGAAAGAGAAAACACATCTAAAGAGAGAAAACGCGCAGATGCAGCAGTGATGAAAACTGTAGAGCAAAAAAAGATTGCAGAAGCCAACCGCAAGATGGCCATGGATGAAAAAGGTCGTGCTACTGCTCTATTTCAGCAGTTGGAACAGGATAGACAAAAGATTGATAATTTGAAGAAGGAGATTGGTGAACTCATGGCATCTGGTAAAATGGTTAACATCGTATCTGGTAAAGGGACAACTGTAGGAACTGGTCAATTATCATCTGAGCTTGGTCCAGAGGCAGTGGATAGAGATGTTACCATGGTTGATGCAGCGTTGAATTCTGATGCAGCCCACAGAAAGCTCCAGGAAATGGAACATAAGGTGGTGGTTGAGAAAAAGCGTGTTAAATCAGAGATGAAAAAGGTGGAGAAGCAAAGAAAGGCTGCAGAAGCATATAAAAAGAAAGCATCGGAAGAGAAAGATCGTGCTGATCAGCTATCTGAAGCGGTTAAAAATTACACAAAACAGGTTGAAGAACTGCAGAAGGAAATCAAAAAGCTAATTTCTGCAAGGTCATCAGTTGATTGTCCTCTTCATGCGTCTGATAGTAATGTGCATGTTGAAACTGGTAAAGTTAAGCTGCTGAAGAAGCAATTGAAGTTTGAAAAGAAGCTGGTGAAGCATGCCAAAAAAGTAGCTAAACTTGAAAAATCTCATAATAATGTTCTACAACAGCAACATCTACTTAGCATAAAGCAAGAGATTGTTCACTTCTTGAGACGTCTAAATATGTTGGATGGTGGCTTCTTTAAAGATGATGAGTGTGGCCTGGAAAAGGTTTGTTTCTCTCATGCTTGGTACTGTTGAAGCTCTTATATAGTAAGAAAGGTGTTTTCACATTGGAAGGTGTTTTTGATTAATTTTTTCCAAAAGAAACCTTGGCGAAGTATGCACTTTATTTGGAAATTTTCTACCAGAACTGGTCTTAATAGAAACAGAATTGTGACTGTTTGAACAAGTAGCTTAACATTTTTAAAGTATTTGTTGAACTTCATTACAATTGTTTCTTTGACTATTTTTGAAGTCATGCACTCTTT
Organism: Solanum rostratum; assembly: GCA_029948455.1. Classification (NCBI taxonomy): domain Eukaryota; kingdom Viridiplantae; phylum Streptophyta; class Magnoliopsida; order Solanales; family Solanaceae; genus Solanum; species Solanum rostratum. Next base: position 42,665,152 of record CM057056.1, read on the forward strand.
TTTGCACAATGTTCAGCAAAATTTTGAAAATAGTATATGATATGTTCAGAAGAGCTCTCTCCTCTATACCTGCTCCAGTTTCGCATTACACCCATTTAATTTATTTTTGGGTTGTCTTTATTCCTTCAATACTTTTAATCAAATTGATGCAAACTATGTTTCTATGGTTTCTTGATGATACGATCTTCCTGCTGTGCAGGTTTGCGGCTTCAACTTGAAAAACAATTATTCTGGTGTAAAAGCTTGTCATACGCAATGTCATCTTAAAAATGATTCAATGCAATTAGCTGCTGTTGTGTCTGATCAGTCCAAGCAAAAGATAAAATGTACTGTACCTTCACTTCCTATATGTAGAGGGAACAACCCTGGATCAATATCAGGTATTAACTCCAAATTGGAGCCTTTGCTTACAGGTTCCAACAAAAAAGTGTTACAGAGTTCTGCCATGAATTCCAGTTCAGCATCTTTTTCTGATAGGCTATTGGTGGGCTCACAGGAAAGATGTGCTTCTGTCACGACTTCAGCTAAATCAGCCGAAGGAAAATTGGACATAGAACCGACCATATCAAGTTTATCTGGAGATGGAAGAAAAAAGTGCAATGAGAAGGTTGTAGCAATTGCTGAAAGTAATGTCGAGAGTCCTATCAGTTGTATTTATACTGAGAGGAAAGCCTCACATCATAAGAGGATGAGCAGATCTGTTGATGCCATGGAATATAATGGAAATTTAAATTCCGAAGGTAACAAGTGGCAAAGACAGCTATCACAAAAAATTTCTCCACATGATGGTATGTTAAAAAGTAGAACAGATGGACATCATGATGAGAAAAAGCATTTGGTAGCTGACATGCAACATGACTCGTTGAGCAAGGATTTTAGATCTAGCAAGAAGAGAAGAACATCCTCTGAACTAGGCCTGCAGCTTTTAAACAGTAATAGTGTAGCAAAGACAAAGTTCGACAGTTCTGGTGTCAAATCTGATGTCTGCGCACATCTATCTCCAAGTGTCTTTAACCTTCCAGAAACTGCCCAGGATTGCAAGGATGGGGAAGACGATGACCTGGGAGATATTGATGAACTTGCAAGTGGTGATTATATAAAGCTTCTCAATTTGGATAATGATACAGATGAAGAGTCTTATCGTCTAGCAATGGAAATGCCTTTATCGCCTACACTTCCTGAGATTCCGTACCACAGCAGTGTGGCACTTGTCCCAATTACCGCACCTTTATATGAGGGATTCTCAAATTCAAGGGGGACTGTGGCTTCATCACGCAATTTTGATGTCATCAATATGGAAAACAATTCTAACCAGTTAAAACACTGTACCATTGATCCTCCAAAAAAATCATCATCAATTGAGAAAAAAGGTCACGTTGATTCATCTAAGAGATCAAACCTTGACGCAGCTTGCAAGTTATCCTGCAGTTCTTATGCAGGTACGGTGGAAGCACTGTGCAGATCAGATCTAGGTGCTCCTGCTAGTGAGGGGTTGCAGATTTCATTGGAAAGAAGAGTCGACTTGTTACAGGATGGGTTTGCCAAGTATTGTGTCATCTTTTCAGATAACAACGAAGAGAACAACATTGCAAGTGTTTACCGTACTACCAACCGTTGTCTTGCTCAATGCTCAGCATCATCAGATACTTCTCTTGGGAGTATTCTGGTCACTCTTTTGCATCTTCAAGAAATTTCAAACGAGTAAGCTTAGCTATTCTATTGTGAGTTATGAGTTTCATGCTTTGCATTGGACATACCAATATTTTGTCCCTCTATACAATTTTTTCTTTTAATCAGGGATGTCTACCTATTCTTTGTTCTTCGTTTATCAATATGACATTAGCAAAGTTTTCTGTGCTTAATGTTTTTACTTCCAAGGGCCTGTGTGGAAAGCCACTTGTGTAATTGGGTGTAATTACATAGTTTGTCCTGTTTGTTTGGCTAACTAATTACTTGGTTGGTAAGAAATTGGGTGGAATTGGGAAGAAGGTAATTACACTCTCCAGTTCTCTAGGGGGGTTGAGAATTGGGTGTAACTACATCATGTATTGGTTACTTTTTAATTTCTTAAATTCTTTTCTTTTTTAAATTTATTTTTATTTCTATTATTTTTATTTTTTACTTTTTAATTTTTTTAATTTTTAAATGTAATTTTCTTTCATTTTCCAACCCTTACTTTTTGTGATTCCATGTATTATTCATATTTTTTAAAATTTCGTATTACTTTTTTTATTTTCTTTTTTTAGTATAACTGCATTATTTCTAGTTTTTGAAAATTGAAACTATATCTCCTAATATTAGAAAGAATAAGCTATTAACAAACTTGGTATGTAATGAGGTGCTGTTATTAAAGTAGATTTTCATAGTTGAATGAGGTTATACACTTCTATTTTTTTTGAGATTGTGAGAAATATTGGGGGAAAACTTATTAAATTGTTTTCTACATTATTTCATTGAGACCCTATTTATAGATACTATATTAGACTCCTTTTCCAACTGAGATACTATAATACAATCCTTTTCCTAGTAGGATTCTATATACTATTATTATTCCTATTTCTATTCTAAGTAGGATTGAATTTACCTATTCCTATTTTAACATTCCCCCTCAAGCTAGTGCATACACACCATATGTACTTAGCTTGTTACAAATGTAATTAATACGAGGATCGATGAAAAGCTTGGTGAGATATCTGCAAGTTGATCACTCGACTTCACAAAATCGACAATCAATCTCAGTGTGCTTAGTCTTCTCATGAAATACTGGATTTGATGTACAATGTCGATAAAACAAAATGTGATAAGTTCCTGAATTACAATGTTAAATTTCCCAAACCAAGCTCAGAAGACTGTTTCATACCACAGAGTGACTTACACAAATGACATACAAGGCTACTAAACTCCCCCTGAGCAACAAAATCAGGTGGTTGCTCCATTATAGATTTCTTCTTTGAGATCATCACGGAGAAAAGCATTCTTAATGCTCAACTGATTAAAAGGTCAATGGAGAATGACAATATGGATCATCTCGAAATGTTCCAAGAAAGACACTTTAAAACTGGTCGAAACTTGCTCATGCAACAAATTATTAGATTTGATGGCTAAAAGTGGTTATGATTTGAGAAATAAAATAATATGGGTAGGGTCGGAATGATGTCAGGACCCTACGCAAATAAGAGTTGATGAGTCGCCGAAAAGACGCGTGGAACTACGCAAATCAAATTTGAGTCACCAAAAAGACACGGTGCTATGCAACTCAGATATGTGAAAGTGGTGCTATGCAACTCAGATATGTGAAAGTAGTTTAAAAAATTCACGGTACTACACGAATTGAATATAAGAAGTAGTCCGGAGGAGATGCATGGTGCTACACAAATCAAATATGAGAAAGTAGTCACTGGAAAGATAGCACGGTGCTACACATGATAAATATGAAAAAAGTAGTCACCAAAAAGATGACATGATGCTATACAAATTATATATAAAAAAGTAGTCCTCGGAATGATGTCACGATACTACACAAACACTGATAGATGTGGGGTTGACACAAAACAACCCTAGAAAGTCACCGAAAATTGAGACATAGTGACCTGTTTGACTGAGTTTTCTTCCCTTGAATATGAGAACATATATCATTGACCCTACTTTTGTTAGCATAACCATTGGCCAGAAGAGCAGCATATATGGGTCATAGCCGCCCGCCGGGAGCGGAAGCTCTTTGATTTTCTACCATGACCGTAGCTCTGATACCATGTGAGAAATATTGGGGGAGAATATTATTGAATTGTTTTCTACATTATTACATTGAGACCCTATTTATAGATACTATAGCAGACTCCTTTTCCGACTAGGATACTATAATACAATTCTTTTCCAAGTAGGATTCCATATTCCTATTCGTATTCTAAGTAGGACTAAATTTACCTATTCCTATTCTAATAGAGACAAGGGTAACTTTGCATTCACACCAAAAATTCATCCTTCAATGAATGATGAATTGGACTTGCAACCCATTAAGTGGTGAGCATGCCCCCATTTGGGTACTTTTACAAGTTTCCTATGAAATCTACTAGATCTACCCTCTTTCCTACCAACTCTTGTTTACACCAAAAGAATAGCAGGCTTGTACACTTCATCTTAATTTTCTGTATGGTGATTTTCTGATCTTCAAAGCACTTATCGTTCCTTTCCCTCCAAGGTCCACCATATACAAGCTGGTTTTGTCTTCCACCAATCTTCTTTTCATCTTTTGCCAATTCCTGACCGTTGATTCATCAACTCCAAGGTTGTCTTGGGCATCACCCAACTAACTCCTAAAATGCACAAGAAACTGTTCCATAGACTTGTGGCAGTGTTCCACTGCATAAACAAATGACTGTTGACTTCTGCTTCCTGCTCACACATAAAACATCTAGAACATATCTGCCATCCTATTTTTTGTAGTGCCTCATGGATGAGGCAGGCTTTCCTGCACACTAGCCATGTGAAACAAGTTACTTTTGGTGGACTTCTGGTTTTCCAGATTGCTTTCCAAGGCCTTGTGTCCGTTTGCTATCTGGTTGGAATTGAGGTTCCAGTAGCATGACTTAACTGTGAACAGGCCTTAGCTGTGTAGTCTCCAGATTGGCTTATCTGGGCTCATAGAAGTACCAGGGGAAGTGTTTAATGTTCCCAAGCGGTCTGCTACTTGTCAAATTTCCCAGTCATTCAGTGCTCTCCCAAAAAGTAAATTCCAGCCTTGTTGGCTCCATATCTGTGAGATAGTATCATTTTTTGCTAACTCAAAGAATAGTATGATTGGGGAAATAAGTTCCTCAAGTTGTTCTACCCTACCTAAACTTCACTCCAGAAAGCATTTCATACCATTACCAAATCGATGCAGATGATGTTAATAAAGTAAGGCCAGAGTCTGATTGTTTTCCAGATGAGGTTATAGGCTTTGGCTTTCCTTCTTTTGAATTACATTTACTTAAATTATGTTGAAACTTACTTGTGTTATGTTGGAATTTGACATAAGAGTATTCACTATTATTTAGTAGTGTCTATATTGTTTGTTCTTGTAATATGATACAATGATGTTACTCTGCTCAATTTTACTTCCAACTGGTACTAAGAAATTAGAAGGCTTAGCTAGCTCACATCTAGAAGTACATGGCATCAGTTAAATAATGCATGGGCAGTACTAACTGTTTCTGTTCAACGTTGAATTGGGAGTATTACTTGTTGATTATGTGGCATCAGTTGAATAATGGATGGGCAGTACTAACTTTTTCTGTTCAACTTCAATAAATTGGGAGTATTACTTGTTGATTATGTCCAACCTTAATCTGTGTTCTTAAATCACAACCTTTTGACATCCCAAGCTCATAATGTCCAAAAACTGTGCCTGTTTGTAACAATTGAAAAGCACTTGTTCTGTTGGCACATGTTGATTTTGATCAGAATGGATAATTTACAACATACAAACTGAATCACTTGTTATTTGTGAAAACAGGAGGTCGTGATGATAATGTATGGAGGTGTATATAATGTTATTGACAAATTATACTGGATTGGTTTTTCTAATCTTTTTCTAGATGCCTTGTTTCATACAGCAATCTGGAGTGCTTACGTATTTTAAGCTGTTTGCATGAGTTCAAGATTCTTTCGGCCAAATTGTCATTCTTAGGCATGTAGGATGTTCTTTGTTTATGTGCATTAGTCTTGTCCTTGTCCATATCAAGTGTTATGCCTATGATTCATTTGCTGGCAAATGTTCTCAAATTTGATGTGTTGATAATGAAACAGGAGCTAACATTTATCCCTGGTCACTTTTTTCAGGGAGAAGACATGTGTCTTCTTTTCACTCTTACTGCTTTACATTTCTGATACTGCAACGAGAGCCTTTGGAGATGATTGGGAGAGAGACCTGATCCTTTTCATAAATTCTGTTGCTCAGCGTATATATGCAGGTTCCTGGCCTTTTTGTCTATTTAGATTAAAATGTTTCCTGGAAATATTTACTGTGTATATACTAGGCAGCTCCTAATCTTCCATATTTGCAGAACTCTCGCATGAAGACACGAGAAGGATATTTGTGGAATCTTGCAACTTGTATGATGTACTTTCTCTTATGGAGGATTTTCTTTTGCATGGTAAATTGATGGTGCATGCTGTAAGTTCTGATTCAAAGCTTGCATCCAATTCAGGAATCAATCTTATTTTGGATGGTCGTAGTATAAGCTTGTGCGAGCAACCAGCTCCTACTCAGTTGTTGCTAACTGGAGGAATTTTGCTAGCATCAGTAGGTGCTGCGGTTGACCATATTGGTTTTGTTTGTGAGGCTTCATGCAATATTTTGAGGACACTGAGATCTGATGCTCTAAATATTCTTCACATATTTGCCTATCTATGTGGTTCTAAGTATGTTACCCTCAATGAGTATGGCTTAGCTATGACTGTGGTGAAGTCATTGGTGATGCTTATTCACAATAATAGATTATCTCCTAATCCTCATCCCTGTGTTGCATCTACAGTTGAGTCTTTGTCTAAGATTTGTTCAGGTAGTAACTGCCCATTTTCAGAGGGTGCAGCTACCATGGATGCTGTTGCATCCTCACTCCTGGATAGTCTTAAGAGTTATTCTTGCTCTGCTTTGGGGTTGGATTTGATGGAATCATTGAACTCATCAAGACATGGATTCAAATGTGATGGAAGGAAAACTGAGGAATCCTCAGATAATGTAGATTTAGTTCAGTCAGCCTATGTTACTTTGGGGGATTCAAGCCAGTTCATTGATACCCTTGCACTGGTGGAGCTTGTTGCAGGTTTCATGGTATGATTCTTATTTTTATTCTTCTCTCTCTAATCTTGTGAATTTCTATCCTCTCCCTTGTTTCTCTTTTATTTCTCTTGGTCTAGGTCTAAAGAAAGTATTAAGATTTGAGTGCTATTATAGGATATTCCTTGAACGAATTGCATTGCTATATCAGGAGACAATGTCATTTCTTTTATAAATTTTAAAAGTTTCGGCTGAATATATTATCAATAGTTAGCGACTTATCCTCCCAAAAGAATCTTATCACAAGGTAATTTTGTAAGTACTTCTGTGTACTATTGGCTTCTTTCAGAATTGTTAAGTTTAATAAATTATGTTGCCTTATCTAATGAAAGAAAGTTTCGAGGATCTCTGTCCTTTTGCTTGGAGAAGTTTGCAGAAAGGTTATTCAAATGAATAGTATGTTTTTTTGTGCATTCTGATAGAATGTTTCAACAATTTGCACATTGTTTTCCATCATTTTCTAGTGTCCATATTTGGGAACCCCACTTTCAAGGGGAGGGCCTAAATCTGTTCGTTGTTCATTGAGTTGTGGATGCTGATTTCTTAAAAGTAATTACTGCACCATTTCTTATTGTTGTAGATGGAAAAAGAGTAACAATTGCTTAAAAGTAATTACTGCACCATTTTTTGGCCATGGAGTTTGGATCCACTCTAATTCCTATTATCTCTAAATGAGATTACTAATATTACAAACACATCAGCTTAATATGGTGCTTTTGCATCCTGGACTTTGTATTTGCTGAAGGACGGAAAATCAGAAAATATTTTATTAGGAATTACACCATACAATTGGATAGGATTATATTTCATTCCCTTTTAATATTTTCAGTTAATTCTCACACAATTTATCTCTATACTTAGTTTGTTGCGGTTTATTTTGGGCTAAAAAGGTGTTCTTCTCCTTCTATTTCTGTTACTATCTGCTGGCTCGTGTACTTCAATTATCACACTTCTTGTTTTTTGTTGTAGTTACTTTTTTTTTCAAAATATGCTTTGTCATGTTTTCTATAGTATTTTGCTGTGATTTCTTCACTTCCAATATATCTTTTTCAATTTGCTTTGATATGCTTTTTGTTGAGCCGAGGATCTATTGGAAACTACCTCTCTACCTTCTAAGGTAGGGGTAAGGTCTGGGTACACTTCCCTCCGCATATGCTACTATTGGGGTTACATTGGGTATGTTGTTGTTGACTAGGTCGCATGGCAGTTATGAAATTTTCTCAATTGATTTGTCAAGTGGGAGCAAATGAAGTTTTAATGCTTACTACTTCTCCACCCAAATTCTTAACTCTTTTAACACCTATATTGTTGTATTTGAATATTCTTTATGCTCACTCTATCTTTTGCCTGATGGAGGATGTTCTTGGAGAATCTTTTTCCTTTTGAAATAGTATCTGAAATAATTCTCTTGCCCGGTTCCTAGTGGGCAATAGGGGGGGCTGGGTAGGTAATTACTTTCCAGCTTTCTAATTCATTTCTTAGGAGTTTCTGCCTAATTGATATTTTTGATCTCTCAAGCAGAGCTGGGACTGGATGTTTGACAAAATTGCCGGTCCACTATTGAATTTATTGGAATATTGTTCAACAGAGCACAATGCTGCTGCTATTACTACTCTTCTTGGCCAACTTGGAAGGTAACTGCCCAAACATATAAAAATCATTATCAGAATTTATCTTTACATAGTGCTCACCTCATAAATGGGGAAATATGTGCGGGAGCTCTATTGGCATTTTGATTGTTGCCTGAGCTGCTTACTTGTTTTTTTACCATTTTCTCATCATATATGATGTATTCTTTTTTCTTTCGGAATCTTTGAAGCAGCATATGAATGAGGTGTTATTGTTATGAACCAAATCATTTCATTTCTTATGGGATAATATCCTGATCCTTTATTATATTTCTCCTATCCTGAAGTTTTCCCATAGTTTATGAGTGACATTGCTGATATTGGATGCGTTGACAAGCTTTTGTTTGGCCATCCAGAAATCTTTCTACCAGTTTATCCATCCAGACATGCACATGTTGGCAGTTATGTACTCCGATTGATCATAGTACATCAGCTCAGGGGACCGAACGAACTCAAATTGTTTCCCAACCGTTTCCGATTGGTGTCTATGCTATGTCACTCATGCAGATAATAACTTTAATGAACCCTATTTGCATGATCTCTTTTGACTTGCACTGACATCGGTATTTCATTGATTTGGTAGACAGAATTTGCATAAACCTATTACATGTCTATAGGTGTTGCCAATGAGGAAAAGCTTTATGGAAATGGCTATGGACATTAACAGGAAATGATACAGTTAAAAAGATGTACCTGTAGATAGTTTACTTATTGTTACATATCAAGAAAATGAGGTTTTTATTGCTTTATAATCAGTGACATGAATTAGAAGTGGGGGTGCTTGGAAGAGTCTTCTAGGCCTACAGAGATGAATGAACAAACCCATTCTGCACTTGCTACAGACTATCAACTCCTTATAAGCAATAGAAAAGATGAAGCTTCACATAGTAGTTGGTATCTGAATTTCCTTCTGTATGCATGATTTTGCGACCAGCTTTTGGAATGAAATCGACTGGGAACAGAGTTGGAACCCACAAGTTACTTTTTCTGTTTCAGACATTTCTTTTATTTAATTGATTATTTTAGAACGAGGTACAACTGACTAGAGATGCTGGTCACAATCATCAGTTGGGCGAAATAAATTGAACTCTGGATGGAGGGCTAGTTATTATGACTTCAATGCTTTTATCTCTTAATTTCATCTTTTTCTGATAGGCGTTTCTACTTTTTTTTTTTTGTTTTATTCAGTTCCTGCTAAACTGACATTTTATATATGATATCTCTTACAGGTCTGGACTTGAAACTTTTGGATATGAAGATGTTAGGATTCAGAGAATAAGAAGCTCTTTCTGCGCATTACTTTCGCAATGCAACTCCAAAAGAATGGGTCTCCACCTCCAGTTTTCCATTGGAATTGCTTTAGTTGACCTGATTCCTCTCAGGTCTGAGGAACTTGTTGGAAATAACATTGAAGTTGCAGCAGCTGCAAATCAATGTGATCCAACTGATTGCCTAAGAAGGTGGTTTGCTTTATTGAGCAGCGAGCAGCAGTTATTCTTCAAGGCTCGTATATTCGGCTAGTTGTTGAAGGGAGAATGTGCAAGATTGACAAACAATTTTGGGGAGAGCAATAATTGAAAAATTGCCCATTTGTGTCTTGGTTGATGTAGATAATTAGCAGTACTCGAGGAGTTGTACAGAAAAGGCAGTTTTCTTTTCCTTTTTTTGGTCGACGTTTGCCATTTCTGCTTTTGGATATCACTGGCGATTGTCGGGCCGACTTGGGCGACATTTTTTGGGATGCCAACCATCCAATATACGATTGACATTTTAGGCTTAAGTTGCAGCATGTTTGTAGCACTTGCATTTCAGCAAGGTATTCAGTCATTTCATCAAAAAAAGTAGTTCTTGTAAATGTAAGGTCAATTTGAGTAAGGAGAGATTGGAGAAGCGTAGTATTAATTTGAAGAGGAAAACTGCATGCATCTATAGACGAGGCACATTATATTTTGTCGTCGAAGATGGTTAGTGAATTAAACTACCATTGTCGAAGAATTATTTTTCTATCTTATTGACGCTTCTTTACTTGAAAAACACTGTTCCCCTTTTATAAAATTCCTTAATTCAAAATCATTCATATCGGAAAAGCATATGAGAACCTTGATAATGTTTCAGTTATGTGTAAATTCAAAAAGTTATGGAGCAAGAGGTGGAATACTTTGCTCATTCCTGAAGTAATTTGCTGGATCAGCACTATATTTCACCCTAGCCAATTTCTCAAAATTTCCTTTGAAATACATTTCACCCCAACGTTTTGCTTCCGAGTATTTCTCATTTCCAATTTGTGTCCTTCCCAAATCCAAATCCCTTGTATTTAGATATGCTGTTCTTGGGTTAGAAACAAACTTCCCCATGTAACCATAAACACCATTAACCCAATCAAACTTTATCTTCTCTACAGTTTGGTTGGGGTGATGCCAGAGTGCAAAATATTGTAGGTTATACAGAACTCCTTTTCTATGTGGAAATGGAGTTGCATCCTCTAATATTTCACTCATTTTTCCACCATGAGGGGTCAAAATCACAAGTCCATCTCCTGTACTCTTGAACACATGCCATAACCCTTGTAATGCTTTCTCTGATAGAGGCTTTGTGACGTAGTCCGATTTCGTTTTGTAAAATGTCAATCTCTTTTCTTTATTCCTTTCTATCAAATCTTCAATGCTTGCATCTTTCCTATAACTATCTATCCTTACTGTTGAATTAATCCAGCTCATCTCTTCACAATCTCTAGTCTTTAACTTCAGTTCTGGGAATTTCTTTCTCATTATTCTCTGAAGATGGTGCCTCCTCCCTAAATATAACGAATTAAATGAAGCTTGTATCGATGGTCTCCCTAAAGAGTCCTTTTTAGGGTTTATGTTTATTCTTAGGAAAAGCTCCTTAGGGAATTCCATTACTAGCTTTTGCCATTTTTGGACAAGCTTCGTAGCACCTTCCTCTTGAGTTCGAGCAACGGTGAAGAGAGTGACCACGGGTGGAACCTTCACTAATCGTAACTTCCAAGATAGCACCACCCCAAAACTGGCCGCTCCACCACCTCGGATTGCCCAGAATAGGTCTTCTCCCATGCCTCTCCTATCGAGAATCGTGCCATTAACGTTGATGATGGTGGCATCGAGCACGTTATCCGCTGCGAGGCCGTGTTTTCTCATCAACGCTCCTTGTCCGCCACCACTAATATGGCCTCCAACACCTACAGAGGGACATGTTCCAGCTGGGAAAGCCAGGGTATTGCTCATATTACCAATGTTGTAGTAAAGTTCCCCTAGGGTAGCTCCAGCTTCTACCCATGCAGTCTTTTCTTGCACGTCGATATCGATCTTACGGAGGCTGGATAGGTCAACTAGGCAATAAGGTTTGTAAGAAATGCAAGAAAGGCCTTCATAGTCATGTCCACCACTTCTAATTCGAGTCTCAAATCCTGATTTTTTGCAACAAATCATGGCTGCTCGCACTTGTTCTTTATTTTCTGGCACAATTATATAATATGGTTTCGGGACATTGGAATTGTTGAACCTAGCATTGTGTATCGATGATTCGAGGATAGACTTATAGCTTTTCGACCATGCAGTATGAACAATAGTATTGTTTGGTTGATTGCCAGATTCATAGGAGAAGCACAAGTCATACAACTTGGCATTGGCATCATCAATGTCACCAGATGTAACTAAGCAAGGAAGAAAAAATAGGGCAAGAAACACTGAATCAAGAGTGACCATTTTCTAATGCTCACTTTCTTAGCTAGCTTTATGAAATACAATTTTGTATTTCCTATTTCAGTTAGAAAGTTATTCACACTCATAAGTTACCTAAACAAAAGTTAATACTTTCATTGAACCTAACACCATTACCATTAATAATCTTATTAACTCAAACAACCTAAAGTTAAAAGTTAATGCTTATCTTATATTTATTTTTTTGCTTATTTCTTGCTTTTGATTTGGGGTGATAAAAAAACCCTTCAATTTCGTTAATTTACTTGTGTGTTTTGCGCCATGAATGAAAGTAAATAGTATTCGCTTGTTAAAGGATGAAATAGGCACAAAATCAATGTACAATTGCCTTTATATCATACTACACTTTTTTCTTATACAGTAAAATGGTTTCTTCCTCTTTTACCTCAACATATAATGTAATGAAAATATTCAGTGTAAGGCTTATAATTACTGTGATCAATCCACAAATTCATAAAACAAAAATAACTTATTTGTCATGGCAAGTTAACACAATAGATGAAAATTAAGCTAAAATCAAGCTACACAAAACGTAAGTTAATAGTGTCAGCCCGTCAAGATACACAAATCAAGCTAAAATCAAGGCACAAAAACTATGTGCCTTGAGTGCTTGGCGTGGACTGAGTAGTTGGTGTGGCATGAGTTGTTCCGGACTAGGTGCTTGTAGTGGCATGAGTGCTTGTAGAAGAGTTGACTCTTCCGTAACTTTTTTCTCGTAGTTGTCCTTGAGTAACTGCAGCTCCACCCTTCCACCTTAGTCCATTGGATTTGTAGCCAAGATCAATATTGGTAGGTACTGAACTTTTGAATGCAGGACTATGTAACACTTGATCAATAGTTTCAAACAGATAAAAGACAATAATACTATTAGTATCAGAGCATTAGGTTTATAAATGGTCCTAAAAATCCAACGTACCACGTCAAATATAGCCTTGTTTATGGTAGCAAAGCATGCCACAACTATGAATAAGAGGTTATAAGGCATTTAGGAAATGACTCACTTCTTCATGATCTATGTCGTGCCTTGGAACTTATTTTAAGATTTTCTATATCTAATGATTGCTCTTTGTACTTCTAGATAATGCTTCCAAGAAGAATGTCACAAAGGGACCTTATTCCCGATGAGGACCAAGCCCCTATGACCCCACATGCTCCCCAAGAAGAGGGAGTTACTCATGTCGAATACCGAAATGTCATCACATTGTTAGAATAAGTTGTGGCCAACCAAGTTAGCCAAGGGGCCCATGATCATGATCATACTATATGTCATAAGAATAGTCCAGCTACATGTTTTCATAAAGAGTGGGTGTATTCCCCATCTTATCATCATTTAATAGACATTTAGGGTCTTAGGTCACCCTCATCATCATCATCATAACATACTTCCATCTTTGAAATCATATTCATAAAAATCATGAATTTATCATAGAAAATTAGGAAAAAGTATGGATTCATAGACAAGTGAAGTTAAAATCATGAAATTAAATGGAAATCATGTGGATTCAAGATGAAGAAAACTTGAAGAGTCTTGAGTAATCACTTTGACCCTTAACCTTTAATAGGAGAACTTGCAACCCTAAGAGCTTGGAAGATTTCTTTTTGGTAAGAGGAAAATGAGAGGTTTTAAGAGGAGTTAGAGAGAGTTTGAGAGAGATTTACCGATAAAAAGAATGTAATTTTTGGGGATTTATGCATATAAGGGTGTTGGGATATGTCCAAATTTTCCTCACTTAATTTTGGAAATTTTTGAAAAAATTTACACATGGATAAAACAAATCGGCGACGTGGACTTGCTCTGGGTTAGGTCATTTTTACATGAAGTTTAATTTTTACTTATTTTGGCCTAAGAATGGGTTTAGGAAACTTTTTAACTATTCTGGACCATCTTCGCGATGCGGAGATGTTGCGCACCCAGTTGGAAAGCACAATTTCATGCGAAAAATTATTTTTTGATATGATTGACCAAAAAATCAAGGGAGACTTTTTTCCTACACAATTTTTACTCTTGAAAAAGAATACGAACTCAAATTTATTGACAATGTATGGATTTTATGATATTCAAGAAATACGCCATAAGGACATTTCGAGTCGCGTGGGAGGTGTTACAATATCTCCCTCTTGGGAATATTTATCCCCGAATGTAATGAAAAATACACTTGAGAGGAATAACAAGACACTTTTATTCCCTAACATAAATGCATTAGCGCATCTTAAACATCATTTTCATGAAATCTCAAACTTATGCATCAAGATACTATTAAAACATGTTACCATGAGTATGATTGCATGCAACATAACATCTAAGGGATAAAATACACGACTTGACACCATATACATGATTAAATTATTATCTTAGGCTTGAGTAGAGTGGAAAAGGATATCATTTCATCATGTCCGCTTCTGCTTCCCATGCCGCACTTTCAACTTGTTGTTCCACCAAAGGACCTTAACAAATGCTACATCTTTGTTCTTCAATCTCTTCACTTGCCTATCTAATATCTCTACCAAAACATCTTCATATGTCATGTTCTAAACAATACTCACATCCTCCAATGGAACTATGGAGCTTGGATCCCCCATAAACTTCCTTAACATTGACACATGAACACCGAATGACTCGTATTCATTTCCAATGGCAACTCTAACACCGGATGAATCATATTCATTATCAATGGCAACTCTAACTCATATGCTATCTTGCCAACCTTTCTCAAAATTTTATAAGGTCCTACATACCTAGGGCTCAACTTCCCATTCTTGCCAAATCAGACCACACCCTTCATGGGTAATACCTTCAAGTAGACCCAATCACCAACACTAAAATCAGGTCCCTTCTCCTTACATCGGAGTAAGACTTTTGTCCACTTTGAGCCTCATTTAATCTTTCTCTTAGGAGCCTTACTTTTTCCATGGCCTCTATAACCAAATCTGGTCTAATCAAGGCCATTTCACCAACATCAAACCATCCAACTGGTGACCTACACCATCTACCATATAGAGCCCCAAAATGGTGTCATCTTAATGCTTGAGTGATAACTATTATTGTAGAAAAACTCGATGAAAGGTAGATGATCATCCCAACTTCCTTTAAATTCCAACACGCAAGCTGTCAATATATCCTCCAATATTCAAATTGCTGTTCTAGCTTGCCCATCGATTTGAGGATGGAAGTTAGTGCTTAACTTCATCTAGGTCTAAGACCTCTTTGGTATGACTTTTAAAAGTGAGAGGTGAATTGAGCCCCACGATCCGATATGATGGACAGTGGAACCCCATGCAACCTCAACAACTCTTGGATTTATTGTTTGGCATAATCTTTGGTGACAAGTTAACTCTCAGATTTATTGTTTGGCATAATCCTGAGCATCAAACGTTGTCTTGACCGGCACAAAATGAGCCAACTTCATCATCTGATCTACTATGATCCATGTAGAATCAAAATGCCTCTTGGTCTTAGGCAACCCAACTACAAAATCCATATTAATATCTTTTACTTCCAAGTGGGAATCTCAATATCTTGAGTCAAGCCACCCGGCCTTTGGTGTTCAACCTTAACTTGTTGACAATCGGAGCATTCAACCACAAATTTAGAAATGTTCATCTTCATTCCGTTCCACCAATATACTTCCCTTAAGTCTCTATACATCTTAGTGGACCAGGGGTAAATGAAATAGGAAGAATTGCAGGCTTCTTGAAATATCAAATTCCTCAACTATCAACATTCGATACACATAATCTTCCTGGATATCGAAGCACTTCATCTCCCCTTTGTGAGAAGACCTCTATCTTTCGTTCCTTCACCAAGGCCCTCAATTCAACCAAAGCAGGATCAAGATCTTATTTATACTTGACATTCTCAATCAATGATGATTCGGAATCATTAAGTATCATCGCACTACCATTTATAATGATCTCCAGTTCAGGAGTCCTGAGTACAGAAAAGTTGACCTAAAAAATAACATGGAGTATGTTTTACAAGATAACTTACGTTACCTAAGTTAACATACAGCCTGTAGGTTTAATTCTTAAACATAGAACGTCAGGAAGGGAAAAACATTTTTAATTGTGGGGTAACCCACGAACCAAGTGATAGCCCGTAGTATACCTTACAACCTATGGATGATTTTTTGAGTGGAACCCCAGACATGAAAGAAATGTGGAGTTTTCAGGAAAGTGGTATACAAGTTATTAGATGACCTATAGAATGGATTACGGCCCACGAAAATCTCTTGTGGTTAAGGCCAAGGAAGTAAGGAAAAATGGTCAAGTATGAGAGGACTCTACGAGTCCAACCATGACCTATAAGATGCTTCACTGCCCATACTGTTGCATCATGATTTTTGATTAGCAACGCCTATTTTCAGTATTTTCAAAATTGTTATCAAACAAAATGACATATGGTCCATAGATCGACTTACGACTCATAATCGGGGTCTTGTAGGTTGACTTCGACTATTTTAATGAAGGGCAGTTTGGTCCTTTCTATTCCTAAACTATGTCACTTGGGAATGGGAAAGGGGACCTATATTAGTCTTCAAGCCTTAGAAATACCCCTCATTATCTCATACTGTCTATTCTTGATTCAACACGCTTCCACTGCAGTGTCTGAGTAATCTTTCAATTCCAAAATTCTAAGGCAAGCTCTCTCAAGGACAAGGCTAGGGTTTCCAAGGTTTCTTCCCCAAAGGCTTCAATTCCATTTCCTTTTAGTTTTTCCGGTATGTGAGTTGATTTATGGGTATACTTTTACGCATAGAGTTCCCTATAAAGTATTTTACCTTTTCTTAAAGCTCCTCAATATAATTTGCACGCTTATGATGATTTCATGATATTTATGTTATTATATGGTACTCATGAAGTTCAATAACTATTTTGCTAAGTAAATATGCATATTTGAAGAATGATATTGATTTCATAATGGCTTTCAATATGATCAAGGTTGGGCGATTTCAAAGTTCCTTTTAAAAGAAATTTCCTAAGACTTATGTGATTTACGATTTTTCCATGCTAAAAGCTAAGCCCACCTTATTTTCAGTGAAAGTTTCCTATGATTTATGATTATAATTAGGGCATTAATGAAGAACTTCAAAATTAAGTTTACGAAAGAGATATGTATGATGTTAATTTCCCTAAAAGATGTTTAAGAAAGATTCCTAAGTTCGAGCTACTCCTATGATTGCTAATTATGATTCTAAGAGTATGTTTTAAAGATTCTGTGGGATGACTTAGCACCAAGAGTACTAGAGATAAGGCCTCATTCCATTAGTAGAGGCATGATCCCTTGAAGCTAAATCTTAATGTTCCTGACTATGTGCCACCATAAGAGCATTATGATCTAGGCTAGTGTATTTACATAGGCCAAATGTTATAAAAGATGCAATTGCAAAGTTACTATGATTTGGACATCTACCTTGGCAAGTAGATTTCTTTTTTCCCAATAGAAGGAGTGGGCTGGCCTTTTTCCCAATAAAAGGAGTTCATCGGATTCCACTTAGTAGCTCATATGGTATTATTGTTGGTTATGGTCTATTCTCACAAGCTTATGATCTCATGTTCTGTTTTCATTATATGTGCTTTCTTATGCATAGTCTTGCACTGATCTTGAGACATATTCCTTATACATGTTTAAGCTTGATTATGTATTCTTACTTTATATATATCCTTATATGTTATGTTTAATAATGATGGCATTACAATTTTATCCATTCATTGCACCTCACATACATAGTACATTCAAAAGTACTGACGCATATTTTGCCTGCATGATTTAACCATATAGGGATAGGCACTTCTCCACCGACTTGAGGCTAGTTTTCAGCGTGCAAGACTACTAGCTTTACCGTAGTGAGCCCTTAGTTCGGGACTTCTCCACTCTTTCCTCTATCTTGTATCTTTGCTTTGTTTAAGATGATGTATTTGTCGCTTTTTTGAGGCTTTTACTTTTAATGTTCTCTTATTTTGGATTCTTTTCTATTTAATGGAGATCGATTGATACCGGTCTCATCCATTCAGGATGAAGTTGGTATGCATATGGACAAACATATTGATTGTAGTTATTCCACTGCTTTTTAGTGTTGCTTCATTGTCAAAAATCGACCCTTATCCCCTTTACCCCTATTTTCTTCCCCAAAAGTTTTACTTGATGCCGATGAATGTTTAAGATGCTAGATGGCTTGGGTGAGGCGCCCTCGGGTATCTCATTTGTCGTGTGATGACTAAGCCCCTAGGCCAGGTCGTTACACTTCTGGAATCATTAACTTCATCCCCAACCTAGCCAACCTATGAACTTCCTTTGATAACTCCCTATTTTCAGCATGTTCAAGGTGATACACTAGCCATGGACATTCTACTAAGTGCATCGGATACTACATTAGCCTTACCCTGGTGATATTTTACACTCATGTCATAATTCTTGAGAAGTTTCAATCATCTTCTTTTCCTTAAATTAAGGTCTCTTTGTATAAACACATGTTGGAGGCTCTTATGATCGGTGAATTTGTAAGAACACCCTCAAGTTCTCCTTGTGATCATCTTTATCCCCTGAATAGATAAAAATGTCTTCAATGAATATCACCACAAACATATCAAGGAAGGGGTAAAAACATGAACACCCTATTCATGAAACTAAAACTAAAAACATGATGTAAAATACTACAATAGTGTAAAATAGTCTACCAAAATATATACATTAACAAAAATACAATATAATACCCAGACACAACTAATGAAAATAACACTAAGCAAGAAAGATTAATAATTAAAAAATAACAATAATAATAACTAGTCATAATCTGAGCACCATAAAGCTCACTGGAATTAAGCTTTCGAATACAATCAACACCTAATCGACAAAATCATTTAAAATAATAATATTTGAGATAGCAATGATGCACTTCAAATAAATTCACGAATTGGGGAACAATTCATTAAAAATTTACTGGAAAAAGACAAAAGACAATATATATAAAATTAACACTTAAATAAACATGACTTAATAGTAGCTAAATTTCGATATAGCAATTGAAATATACCCAAACAAATCTAAGAAAATATCACTAAAAATCAGAATATAATAGGTAAACATATAGATAACCATGAAATGAGTTAAAATATAATTAAAATAGCAGCCAAATAACAACAATAATTCACAAGAAATTAGTGAAAACAGAGACAAAAGAAGTTCATTGGTTGTTTGGTTATTTTTTCGTCGGAGTTGCCATGAGGAGGTGGTTTGTCTATCAAATTTCTGACATGGAGAGAGAGATGAGCACTAGGTTTAGGGAGGTTCTGACCATTGTTCCCTTCTGCTGTTGGTGGCATTTTGGGGATTTTTCAAGCGGGGGTTTGGTGGTTTGTGGTGGGGTTTCAGATGTGGTCGAAAATGGGTGGTTTTAGGTAGAGTTTTGGTGGTGAGATCTGGTGGCTGTTATGGTAGTTTTCTGTGAATTTTTTGCGCGTGGCAGAGATGGACGCTGGTGGGTGGTTATGGTAGTGTGATGGAGGAGTTTCGGTGGTTATTTGGTGGTTGTTTGGGGGAGAAGAAGGGTCTGATTTGGAGGTGATCTTAGGCATATTTATACGCCTAATTAGCCAAATAGACCCATAAATTGAGCTAAGTCAGAGGGTAAAAATACAGAGAACAACTGCTTTTAGTAGGATTGTGGTTATTTTTCTAATCTTGGGGTCAAGTACTCCGTGTGGTTGTATTTTGCAGATTTTGGTCAAATAATAGCATTCTGAAGCCATGCTTGAATTGGTAGGATGAATACAGCCCAGAAATCAAGGAAGGAAAAAAGCATGCAACAACAGAGGAGAAGGTCCGCCGTCGCGGACCTGGGAGCACATTAGCAAAACTGGAAAAGGAGAAGAAAAATACGAAAAGGCCCAGTACGCTGCAGGGTCCGCATCGTGGACCAGGGCGAATGAAGAGGCAAATTAGTCCAGTCAGCAAATTGACAGAGCTGGGTCAAAACACACTAGTTCGTGTCACAGACCATGTGCATCCCAAGAGAAAAATGAGTTACGGGATTTGAAAACAGGAGACTATTAATTATTTGAAAAAGTAACTTTTATTCATTGAGTTTTGGAACGAAAAACAGATGGGACAAAGTAGAGAACACAACCTAGGTCAAATTTGGTTTGTTTTCATCTTTGTAGTTTTGAATGTTAATTAGTGTCAACTTAATTTTGATGTGGGAACTAACTATGAGTGGCTAGTTCTCCCATATTCTGGGATTGTAGCCCTAGACAATGTGATCTCTTGATTTTGGTTTATGTATGATTGGTTTTATTACTTAGTCTTGTGGCACTTTTATTTATACTTCTTAGCCTGATAAACTGGGGAGGATATGGGTTAGTCCAACTGAATTCAAAAGATGTTGGAGTGATTAGAACACAGTGGAACAGGGGGCGTGTCCAACTAGGTCATTAGATTGGTTCGTGTAAGGAAGACCTGTGACAACTACCCTTATACCTCGCTTGGTTCATAATATAGGAAGATAAAATTAAAGCACGTTTGGTGGTCTGTCTATCTCCGCTCAACGATGTAGTTAGGCAGTCAGTAAAAGTAGGCATGCAGAGGCATACAACCCTGTTAGGTAAATTTAACCCTGTGGACTAGTAAGTGTAAAACCATATGCATGAACATTGATTGAGAGAAACAGAGTCGCCATGACTACAATCCCGAAATTACCTTTAAGTTGATAAATTACTATTGCATACAAATCGAGTCTTACATTAAACCTTAGATTTTAGATGTAATTTGTTTCTTTCTATAAATCTCATTGCTATTTACTGTGGTTACCAATTGAGCATAATAACTTGGGCAGAAACCATTAATCTTTAAATCCTTTGGGTTCGGTATCCCGGCCTCTTTCTTAGGGCCACTATATTACTTGGGTTGACCATGTATACTTGCGTGTGGTAGGGAAGCAACAAGTTTTTGGCGCCGTTGCTGGGGATTTAAAGTTGATCTGGTTAATTCTCTGAGTTATTGTGCTTTGTTGTGCTCACTGCATTTGATCTTAGTTGTGCCTTTATTTCAGGCAAGTGAGTACTACGCTGGAGGACCAGGATTCTTGCTTTTGACAATCAAAGAGGAGAGCAGGCACCCTATTCCCAACACCTCCATTGGAACTTATTGAACAAAAGGATCGTGAAAACAACAACACTAACACACATCCTACCAGGGAACCAATGGCTGAAGATAATCCTCGCCGGCAGTGCCTCGGGCACTGGCAACACCTCGCCCAGTGAGGGATGTGGCAATCTCGTGGACTACTAATGTGATGAGCTATTTCTTAAAATCGGAGCCTGGAGGTTGGTGAGAACTAAAACAAAATATGGTTCAATTGCTACACTCCACCGGACAATTCACCGAACTACCGCTTGAAGACCCACAGGTCCACCTTCAGAACTTCCTAGAGATTGCTGACACTTTCATTCCTGCAGGGGTGAATACGGACTATGTGAGAATGACCCTGTTCCCCTTCTCGTTGTTGGGGGGCGGCCATAGGTGGTTGCAGATAGAACCATCGAACTCGATTACATCATGAGATGATCTTGCTCGCAAATTCCTCACCCGTTTCTTCTTATCTGGCAAAACTACCAAACTCAGGAGTGAGATTTTAAGCTTCAAGCAAAAGCCTGGGGAGAATCTATATCAAGCTTGGGACATATTCAAAACTTTACTTATTAATTGCCTGCATCATTGCTAAGCTAATGAAGTGTTGGTAAACACTTTCATAAAAGGTCTGGAACCAAACATAAAGATTCTTCTTGATTCAGCTGCAGGTGGGCAGGCATTAGAAAAGACGTACGATGAATTGTATGCCCTGCTAAATAGGATAGCACAGGGAAATCCTGAGCGGAGTGGAGGATCAAGCAAACCGATAGTCCAGAAGCAAGCTGGTATGCTAGAAATTGATGCCATAACTGCTTTGCAGGCGCATATGTCAGCTATGCAGAATATGATAAGTACTCAGTTCAATAACTTGGCATTAGGATAACAGCAACAGATGCAGGAAAGTGTAGGTCAGTAGTCAACCCCAGTGAATGTAGTGCAGTAACAGCAACCTGGGTGGTGTGATATTTGCGGAGGAGGAGATCATACGGCTGAGTCTTGTGGGGCTAATCCAGAAGTAGTGAATGCTGTGGGAAATGGTAACAGAGGGAGTTATCAAGGCTATGACAACTCATACAACCCAAATTGGAGGAACCATCCCAACTTCTCATGGGGAGGTCAGCAACCGAATCAAGGGACATTTTAGCAGAGACCATAGGGTAACAATGCATATTACAATTAGCAAGCACAACAGCCTATAAAATAGGCTAACCCCAATAGTATGACCCACAATGAGGTACTGAGGCAAATTCTGGCGAACCAGAATAGGCAGGAAGAGAAGATTCGGAGAAACAAGCTAGATCTTCAGGACTTGGAAAGGCAGTTGGGGCAGCTGGCAGAATACATGAATTCCAGACCCCAAGGGGGCCTACCAAGTAACACCGACCCTAACCCGAAATAGGTTAATGCAGCAGTACAAGGAGCGGACGACCCTTAATGGAGGCAGTCCCAAAGAAGAGGATTGAGGCTGAAGCAGGCACTGCACCAAGTGATGAGGCCGACACGCCAGGTCCAGCTTCGGAACACATTACCCCAGTCGCGAAACCACCTCCTCCATTTCCACAAAAGTTCAAGAAGAAGGAGGATGACTGTTTTCAGAAGTTCATTGGGCTGTTGAAACAGGTACATATTAACTTACCACTGATTAATGTCTTGCAGGGAATTCCAAAATATGTTAAGTACGTGAAGGACATCGTGGAAAATAAAAGCAAGTTAGCTGAGTACGAAACTGTAGCACTCACCGAGACTAGCAACTCTAGGATCTTAAACGGATCCAAAGTACCAACAAAAATGAAAGAACCGGGGAGTTTCACGATGCGGGTGATGATAGGTGGTTGCGTGAATGCAAAAGGTTTATGTGATCTAGGCGCAAGCATTAATCTAATGCCTAGCTCCATGTTCTCGAAGTTGGGCCTGGGGAGCCCAAAACCAACCGCTATTGTCCTATAACTAGCGAATCGTTCAGTGGCGAGGCCAGCCGGGGTGATTGAGGATGTTCTAGTCCAAGTGGGATCTCTCATCTTCCCAGTGGACTTTGTCATCCTAGACTTTGAACCAGATCTTGAGGTCCCATTCATTCTTGGTCGCCCATTCTTAGCGACAGGTGGGGCACTGATAGACGTAGCAGCAGGGAAGCTTACCATGAGAGCTCATGTTAAAGTGGAAATATTTGACGTGTACAAAGCTATGAAGCTCCCTATAGCCTACGAAGACCTGATAGCTATCACCATGCTAGACACAGCAGCGACATTAAGCCAGATAGAGATAACAAACCCGCTGACTAGAGTTCTATTGAACCAAGGGTTAGTGGATGATGCAGAAGCTAGAGAAATAGAAAGTGTGCTAAATGGCCACAATCTCAGCATGTTGAAGAAAGAAGTAGAGCCGTAAAATAGAGTGCTGAGACCTCCCCCTAAACCTTCAATTGAAGAAGCACTTAAACAGGAACTGAAGTGGTAGCCCTCGCACCTCAGGTATGTATTCCTTAGCGAGAATAAAACGTTACCTATAATCTTGTCTGTGTCATTGACTGCAGCCTAGGTAGAAGCAGCAGTAGCGGTGCTAAGGCGAAGGAAGAAAGCTATGAGATGGCAAATATAAGATATTCAGGGCATCAATCCAGCCCTGTGCATGCACAGGATATACATGGAGGAGGGCCATAAGCCAGCGGCCCAACCACAGAGGAGGCTAAATCTAATTATGAAGGAAGTCGTAAAGAAAGAAGTAATCAAGTGGTTGGATGCAAGAATCATCTTCCCCATATCTGACAGCAAATGTGTGAGCCCGGTAAAATATGTACCCAAGAAAGGGGGATGACAATCGTCACTAATGATAAAAATGAGTTGATTCCAACCAGAACGGTGACAGGGTGGCGCATCTGCATGGATTACAGGAGATTGAATGATGCCACCCGAAAGGACCACTATCCGGTGCCTTTCATTGATCAGATGTTGGACAGGTTGGCTGAACAAGAGTACTACTGCTTCCTGGATGGATACTCTGGGTATAATTAGATTACCATCGCCCCTGAAGACCAGGAAAAGACTACTTTCATATGTCCATATGGCACTTATGCCTTTAAGCACATGCCCTTTGGATTGTGCAATGCCCCTGCCACCTTCCAAAGGTGCATGATGGCTATATTCCATGACATGGTGGAATACATAGTGGAGGTGTTCATGGATGACTTCTCAGTGTTTGGGGAGTCCTTTGAAACATGCTTGTAGAATCTAGACAAAGTTCTGGCATGCTGTGAAGAAACTAATCTGGTCCTTAACTGGGAGAAGTGCTATTTCCTTGTGAAAGAAGGAATAGTTTTGGGGCATAAGGTTTCAAAGTGCGGTCTGGAAGTAGACAAGGCAAAGATAGAGGCCATAGAGAAGCTACCACCCCCTATGTCAGTAAAAGGAGTCCGGAGCTTTCTGGGTCATGCGTGGTTTTACCGAAGATTCATAAAGGACTTCTCCAAAATTGCCAAGCCATTGTCCACCCTTCTGGAGAAGGAGGTAACCTTTAACTTTGATGTTTCTTGTTTCCAAGCATATGAACTATTGAAGAAGAAGTTAGTCGAGGCCCCAATACTAACAGTACCATATTGGGAGCTCCCATTCAAGCTAATGTGTGATGCGAGTGATAATGCTGTGGGCGCAGTATTGGGGCAGCGCCGAGACAAGGTGTTCCACGCTATTTACTATGCCAGTAAAACACTCGATGCAACGCAGTGTAAATACACCGTGACTGAGACAAAAATGCTGGCATTGGTGTATGCATTTGAGAAGTTCAGATCATATTTAGTGGGCACCAAGGTCGTAGTGTTTACCGACCCTGCAACGTTGTGGTATTTGTTCAATAAGAAGGAAGAAAATCCCAGGTTGATTCGATGGATCCTGTTACTTCAAGAGTTCAACATTGAAATAAAGGATCGAAATGGGTGTGAAAACCAGATCGCTGATCATCTATCCCGCCTGGAAAGTGATGCTACAACTGCAGATAAAAGAAGAGTTCCCAGATAAGCAGTTGATGGTCTTAGAAGTGGAGGAACTACCATGGTATGCAGATATTGTCAACTACTTGGTAAGTGGGGTGTTCTCACCTGGGGCAACTTATCAAGAACGAAAGCGTCTGGCTCATGATTCAAAAGTATTCATATGGGATGAGCCGTATTTGTTTAAACAAGGGCCTGACAGAATAGTGAGAAGATGCGTGCCTGAAGCAGAAATGCAGAAGATTTTAGGAAGGTATCATGCTTCTCTCTATGGAGGTCACCACGGCGATGAACGAACAGCTCATAAGGTGCTACAGTCCGGGTTCTTCTGGCCCACATTATTCAGGGATGCCGTGCAGTTTGTGAGGACATGTGAGGCATGTCAGAAAATGGGCACTATCTCCAAGAGACATGAGATGCCCCTTAACAACATCTTGGAGGTGGAGATCTTTGATGTATAGGGGATGGACTTCATGGGGCCATTTCCACCATCATTTGGTAACCAGTACATCCTGGTAGCAGTAGACTATGTCTCCAAATGGGTGGAAGCGGCAGCATTGCCCACAAATGCTGCGAAGGTGGTGAGCAAATTTCTAAGGAAGAAAATCTTTACTAGATTTAGGACTCCAAGGGCCATCATTAGTGATGGAGGTACTCATTTCATTAACCAAATGGTGAAGAATCTACTGGCTAAGTATGGAGTGCAACATAAAGTGGCCACTGCATACCACCCACAGATGAGTGGGCAAGTGGAGGTGTCGAACAGAGAGGTGAAGCGGATACTACAAAAGACCGTGAATGCCACAAGGAAGGGTTGGG
The DNA here is from genome assembly GCA_029948455.1 of Solanum rostratum. NCBI lineage: Eukaryota > Viridiplantae > Streptophyta > Magnoliopsida > Solanales > Solanaceae > Solanum > Solanum rostratum. The sequence goes on from CM057056.1 coordinate 42,691,262, forward strand.
CAATCAAACTTGACGAAGCCTTGTGGGCATACCGAACAGCGTACAAGACATCGATAGGCACATCCCCGTATCGGTTAGTATATGGTAAGGCATATCACCTCCCAGTGGAACTGGAGCATCAAGCATACTGGGCAATCAAGAGGCTAAATCTCGATCCTAAGCTCGCGGGAAAGAAAGGGCTAGAGCAACTGGTGGAGTTGGATGAATTCCAGCTTCACGCGTATGAGAACGCGAAATTGTACAAGGAGAAGACCAAGAGATGGCATGACCGGCGTATCATACCATGAGCCTTTGAACCGGGTCAGCAGGTACTTCTCTTTAACTCACGCTTATAATTGTTTCTAGGTAAGTTGCGTTCAAAGTGGAGTGGACCATACAGAGTGGTAAATGTCACACCACACGGAGTTGTAGAGCTCAAAGGTACAACATCAGACCAAACTGTTTTGGTTAATGGGCAACGTGTCAAGTATTACTATGGTGCTGGCACAAATAGAGAAGAAGAGGTCATTAATTTGGCCAATGACGAGCGAGTGATGCTGCGTCATGCCACGATGGTAAATCAGGCGATGCGCGGGAGGCAACCCATGGTAACGTAAGGTTTTAATGTATATATATATATAAAAAACCAAAACAAGCAACAAGTGGCTCTCCGCGATGCATACGCGTCGCGGGCGCATCGCACACAGTGCTCGTCTCGGGGCTGAAATGATCATCACCAATTTCCGGTAATCCGTCGTTCATTATTGAAATCTCTTTGTTTGGATTAACTGGTGTTGTTGTTTTGTAGCTATTGGCATTGTTCGGGGAATTTTTCGGGGCTCATAGCTCAATTTCCAAAATTTTTTGGGCCCCAAAACAGTGACCTTCCACGACAGGACCGCGTCGTTGACCTGCTCTTATAGGGTCTGTTTCCAGTGAAGAAAATGCTTCGTTAATTTTGGTCGACCCGGGAGTCATTTTGTTAGTTATATTGGCTGAACTAACATGTGTTAATATTTTGAAGGATTTGCAGGTGTTCGGTGAATTTTTCGGGGCCTGTAGCTAAAAATACAAAATTTTTGGGCCCCAAAACAATGACTCTCCGTGACAGGAATGTGTCGCGGAGGCGTAGCGCAATTACACTTGTTAAACTGTTTTGGGTGAAAAAGATGCATCATCGATTTGTTTTCAAATTCGTGAGTTGTTTTTGTCATTTGTTTGGCTGTACTAACATATCTTACTATTTTGAAACTTAATCCATTGTTCGGGAAATTTTTCGAGGCCCGTAGCTAATAATTCAAAAATGTTTTGGCCCCGAAACACTGACTGTCCACGACCGTAACGCGTTGCGGGTTCATCGTGTACCAGCTATTCCTTCGGGGCCCAGGTAAGTATTTTCTTTAAGGCATGCACCGCGATGGCTCTGTGTCGTGCTTGCATCGCGGACTTGTATATTTTGGGCCTCGATTTCCGCATGGCCCCACCCCTATATAAACCCCCACCCCTCATTCTAGGGTTTTCTCTCCCAAAATTCACCCGATTTTCTGCCTTCTTTCTCTACTTTCCGTATTCCACCCCCTCCCACTCTTTAATTTTCAAACATCTACGCGATGCCTACTCATCTCATCATCATATCTTGTGCCTCTTCAACTCAAGTAATTGTCTCTACTCTACATGTCAAATCTTGTCTTGAACTTTGCATGATATTTGCTTTTTAGGATGTATTATAGCATGGATAGTAGGAGCATAATGTCCTGACGGGGTCCTCTTATGCGTAGGATAGTGATAGATGTCGAGTCTCTTGTGTAATTTTGGGGTGATGGTCGCTTTTGTGCATATTCTTGTGGGTGAAAATCCTAGGCTGCAAAATTTGGGGGAAATTGGCTATAACTGTTGGGGAAGGGGTCTTTTGGGTTAGACTACTATGATTTGTAGAAATTCTCTAAGTGTGGGTGGTTTGTTACTCATTTTGCTCGCAGTTTTGGCCTATGGGTTGTTTGGGGGATAACATGATTGCTGAGATTGACCTAGATTATTCCTTGTGGGGGGATCAGTGGTGTCGTATGCCACCAGTGAAGTGGAGAAGTCTGAGTATCCTATTCACCTGGTGTAGATTCGTCTAAGTGTGGGGTCAGGATAACCTAAGCCTGCACACAGTCCCCCCTTGCGCTATCTTTGAGCGATTGAGCTTGTTTTGCTGTGGGTATTAATTGCTTCCAAGTTAAGAAGAACAGGGCAAACCAGTGGAGCAGGAGCCTCGAGCAGTCGAAGGCAAACCAAGGATGTCCTAGTGGTACCTTGAGCCCCTGAGCACAGAGGCCAACGACCTCGTTTTGGGCTCCGAGCAGTGAATAGAGAGGGGCAGAGGTGGTACCGGGCTCATAACGAGACCAAGTACTTCCCGGATGTTCCTATTGATGCGGACTCCTTGGCTCGCAGAGGATACCACCAAAGCTTCCCCTTTGCCCACATGAATCGGGAAGCTCGGGTCTGGGTCAAAATAGTGATGCATTCCTTCTTTCCAGGGCAACACTTCACTGCCGTGACGCGAGATCGGACTTGCCTGGTATATGCCCTCATGATGGGCCTGGAGCTTAACTTTGGGGCTATTCTAAAGTCTGTCATGAGGAAGGCCAGAGTCCACCGTGGTCGTAGATATGCTTTCGGGGGTCTCATAACTAAATTGTTCAACCATGTAGTTGCCCCACCGAACAACTGGATTATTGGCCCCACATTGAGGCCCCACCCTATAATGTCACCAACATTAAGGGGCCTGAGGAGGCTATATGGCCAATCCTCACCACTGCTGAGCACAACCACAAGGATGAGCTCATTATGGCACGCATGTATGGGCTAGAGATGTTGAGGCACAGGACGGGCGGTCGCCCGTCTACGCAGCAGGAGCTGGACAAAGTTGCCACCCACTACCCTCTTAACGCCCTTGCAAATGCTGTGCCGGGCATCGAGCCTACCTTTGTGGAGCCCATTGATGATGACCTCCCCACGGACCCGGAGGACGCATGGATTGCATCCGACACGGAGGAGGATGATATTGAGGAGGAGGTCCCAGTTGCCACAGGAGGGGAGCCAATCTTGCCCGGCCCGGAGGAGTAAGAGCAAACCGGATTTAAAGCAGGTTTTGTATGATCAACACTGAGGTCAGTGCTGAGACTAAGTGTGGGGTGGCTAGCAGTGACATTACTGACTATGTGCATTTTATTTTACATATTCATTCGGCTTGTATAATTCAGACGTTTCTTTTTTTTTCTTTTCTTGCCTAGTCGTCTGTCTATTGTTTCATTCTTGATTATTAGTTGCGTTGTTCATGTTAAGACAACTGTTCTCTAGTACTCCTTATTAATGTTTAGTTTGTTGCAACATGTTAGCTTAGAGATGTGATTGCTTGGCAATTCAATTCTTAAGTAGTGTGTCGGTAGTGATACAATCAAGCAGGGTATGATGATCATGTAAATCAAAGTAACTTAATCACTAGGAAGCCTGAAAAGTAATACCTGATTTTGGCACTTCGGAATAAAATGATGTAATCAAGGAATCATGTGAATTAGGCAACATTGAATCTAGAGTTAACCTTATGAGGGGAGTGTGCCAAGAGTGGTGAGCCGAATTGTATGAGTCTGTGTTGCAATAGTTGCTTGAACTTGCCCGGTATGTAGAATGAACTCAGTAGGAGTCGAATTTAAAGGAAAGGATCGAGGCATTTCTTTGGTAGCCCATTAAGCCTTCAACAATTTATCCACCTAACATTATCTCCCTAGTCAGCCCTTTTGAGCTTTAACCTATTCCTTTGGTTAGCCACGTGTTAAGCCTACCCGTCCTTTCGATCTTAACCCGTGTTGAACCTGATCCCCAAGCGCTGTAGCAGGATAGTCTAAGGATAGGAAAGCTTAAATGGATATCTCAGGGAATAAGAGAAAGAAAAATAGATGTATGGCTTGAAAATAGTGGTGATCCACGACGTCTCCGCATCGCGGACTCATCGCGCCTAAAAATAGTGGCTGTCTGTGATGTCTCCACGTTGGGGGTCCGCGTTGCGGACCCATCGCGAACAAAAAAAAAAGAAGAGAAAGAGAGAGAGAAAAGCAAAAGAAAAAGAAGGGCTGTAACAATGAGTGACCAATGCAACATGTAAATAACTGTTTTGGGCGGAGTGCTGAATTATGTAATCTTTACTGTAAAATGCAGTGTTAAGCTAGGAGCGCTTGGGGATGGAGCCATGTCACTCATATTCCATAAAATGTATCCCACCAGCCCTTAGCCGACATTACAACCACACAAAAGACCTTTATGATCCTTCGAGCCGACTACTACTAGGCCGCATTTGTACATTAAGGGCAAGCCTATAGGAACTAGACCCAACATAAGACATCAATTGGGAGAGAGAGAGTTGATTGAGTACCCATATTCTTGTTTTTGTTTTCTCTTCTGTTCTCTGAATTCTGATGGGTATGCATGGGTAATTCTTCTGGTGAGGGCACATACTCAAGTAAGGTTAGCAACCAGATGATAATATTGACTAAATTCCTATATGATTTTGCGGTTAAGCGTGAAGGATTAGATGAAAGGGATACTGTCAGGATCCAGTAAGGTTTTGATTCTTTGGTGTATGCGAGCCGTTCATATCATTTGTTTGGGGGTACACACTGCCTAGTGAGTCTCATGCATGTGTATTGCATTTGCCCGAGGACGGACAAAGCTCTAAGTGTGGGGTGGCGATCTTATGTGTATTTATACGCCTAATTAGCCAAATAGACCCATAAATAAAGCTAAGTCAGAGGGTAAAAATACAGAGAACAACTGCTTTTAGTAGGATTGTGGTTATTTTTCTAATCTAGGGGTCAAATACTCCGTGTGGTTGTATTTTGCAGATTTTGGTCAAATAATAGCATTTTGAAGCCATGCTCAAATTGGGAGGATGAACACCGCCCAGAAATCAAGGAAGAAAAAGCATGCAACAGCAGAGGTGAAGGTCCGCGTCGCGAACCTGGGAACACATAAGCAAAACTGGAAAAGGAGAAGAAAAAAATGGAAAGGCCCAGTACGCTGCAGGGTCCGCGTCGCAGACCAGGGTGAATGAAGAGGCAAATTAGTCCAGTCAGCAAATTGACAGAGCTGGGTCAAAACACACTAGTCCGCTTCGCGAACTGCATGTATCCCAAGAGAAAAATGAGTTACGGGATTTGAAAACGGTAGACTATTAATTATTTGAAAAAGTAACTTTTATTCATTGAGTTTTGGAACGAAAAACAGACGGGAGAAAGTAGAGAACACAACCTAGGTCAAATTTGGTTTGTTTTCATCTTTGTATTCTTGAATGTTAATTAGTGTCAGCTTAATTTTGATGTGGGAACCAACTATGAGTGGCTAGTTCTCCCATATTCTGGGATTGTAGCCCTAGACAATGTGATCTCTTAATTTTGGTATATGTATGATTGGTTTTATTACTTACTCTTGTGGCACTTTTATTTATACTTCTTAGCCTGATCAACTGGGGAGGATATGGGTTAGTCATTCTGAATTCGAAAGATGTTGGAGTGATTAGAACACAGTGGAACAGGGGGCGCGTCCAACTAGGTCACTAGATTGGTTCGTGTAAGGAAGACCTGTGACAACTACCCTTACACCTCGCTTGGTTCATAATATAGGAAGATAAAATTAAAGCACTTTTGGTGGTCTGTCTATCCCCGCTCAACGATGTAGTTAGGTGGTCAGTAAATGTAGGCACGCAGAGGCGTGCAACCCTGTTAGGTAAATTTAACCTTGTGAACTAGTGAGTGTAAAACCATATGCATGAACATTGATTGAGAGACACAGAATCGCCATGGCTACAATCTTGGAATTACCTTTAAGTTGATAAATTACTATTGCATACAAATCGAGTCTTACATTAAACCTTAGATTTTAGACGTAATTCGTTTCTTTTATAAATCTCATTGCTATTTATCGTGGTTACCAATTGAGCATAACATCTTAGGCAGAAACCATTAATCTTTAAATCCTTTGGGTTCGATATCCCGGCCTCTTTCTCAGGGCCACTATATTACTTGGGTTCACCACATACACTTGCGTGTTCTAGGGAAGCAACAAGAAGGTTTGTGGTGGTTTCAGGCGGAGGTTGAGAGTCATTTGGGGTTGTTTCCGATGGGATTGGATGGCGGGTGTTTTCGTGGGCTGTTGAGTTGGAACCTCGCGGTAGTGAACGATGAAGCATTGGGTTTGTTGTAGTGGTGGTATTCCTGAAGAGATGAGATGAAGGGATGATTTTTTTCCAATGAGGTGGGTCGTCCTGAAGTTGGAGAAGAGAAAGGGTAAAGGTTTTTCCGGTGGTTTGGAGGTCGGCATCTTCGCCGAATTCTAGCGAGGGGTAGAAAGGTGAATTAAAAAATCAGAAAAATATAGATTAATGGCAAAATGACCTAGGAGACCCTTATTCATGGTTCCATTTGTAAGTTGGACTCTTATACTTAAGGTCTCGCCAATGGAACCCTTAAACTCATTGAAGCACAATATTTTAAACATTATTCTCATCCTATGTGTGCGCCTGTGGTGCATCCATTTATACATGGAATTCCATGTCATTTTTTATGACACATTAGAAAGTGTTTTACCCCCCAATGTGGGACTTCCCGGCAAGAATTTGGATTTAGTCGGGCTCCAACGTGGGTACCGTACACCGGATAGGAAACCAAAAAAAAAGTGATCAAAATTCATGTCAAATGGGTGAAATTCTTACCTATTTTGCTTGAATTTTGCACTAGAGGTTCATAAACACAAACCCAACAAATCTACATTACAATTCAAGATTTATCTCATAAATTCACAAACCTATTTATTGTTCTCAAAGTTATATCAATCTTATCAATGGAGTTTTTCAGTTTCCCAATACCCACTATTATCCTTCACATTAACTCATATAAAATACGAAAAATAACACAAATCTAACAAATTTTCATTATGATTATGCATTTATTTCATAAATTCACAAAATCCATTTATATTCTCAAAGCCTTATCAAGCTTATCAATGGAGTTTTTTAATTTTTTAATACCCACTATTATCCTTCACCTTAACTTATATAAAACACGAAAAATAACACAAACCCAACAAATCTTCATTACAATTATGAACTTATTTCATAAATTCACAAAACCCATTTATTATTCTCAAAGTTTTTTTAAGTTTATCAATGGAGTTTTTCAATTTTTCAACAACCATTATTATCCTTCACATTAACTTATACAGAATACGAAAAATACTTACACAATTGAGATTGTAGAATTGAAATATGACAAAATTAAATGAAAAAGACCAAGAGTAATGTTGATTTGCAACAAAAGAAAGGAATTTTGGGAAAGAATTTGGGGGTGGGGCGATGATGCTAGGGCATTAAGAAGAAGAAGAAGGGCGTGAGAATAATAAGTCGATATAAATAAGAAGAAAAAGGTGAATTGGGAAGAAAAGATTTGTTGGGTTGGGTTCTTTGGGGGGGGGGGGGGGGGAGGCAGGGGCTTGAAGGCTTTGAAGAAGTTAACTTCTTCTTTTTCTTACTATTTTGGGCATATTTAATTTTATTTTTTAATTTTTTAAAATATTTTTGACGTAAAATATTGATTCGCTCACTTTGAAATGCGTGAAATTACGCATTTTTCCAAGTCAGCATTATTAATGTTACATATGTTTGGTCAATAATTAGATATGTTTAAAATATTATATTCTAGTGAGTTTAAAAGTTCATTTGGCAAAATCATAAGTATAAGGCTCCAACTTACAAACGAAGCCAAGTACAAGGGCCTCCCAAATCATCCACCTATATTATTCAAGCCCAAATTTAGAAATATTTCCACCACTCATTCTGTTATTGACTAGGTAAATTGTTATATACACAACCTAAAACCTAATGGGCTATAAATTAAGGGCCCAAAATTATGGGTCGATTAAATATCTGCGTACATTTATCTACACAAAAAATAAATTATTAAATTGTGTTGGAAAACACTAAAATGAATATGCATAAATATAATCAACGATATAAAAAAAATGCAATTTAAATACAAATAATGATTTGATAAAACAAAATTAATTTGTCAAACTATGAAAAAAATTAAGAATTAAAATTCAAAGTTAAACTAATTAAAATTCTAGTTTTTTTAAAAATAAGAGTAATTATCAATATATTTATCTAAAATAGCCAAAAAGTAGTTTAAATTATTCTAAAAATAACAACATACAAAAGTATGAATTTTTAGAATAGTTGGGCCAAAATTGGGTGTCAACAGCTGTCTCTTTCTTTGAATATGATTGATGAAAGAGATCATAAACAAAGAAAATTGACCAACTCAATTTTGACCAAAGACATGACCTTCAATAAGAGTATCTTGACTATGGTGGAAGTTTCTCCTCAATTCCAAAAGTCCACATTGTTGCGACTTTGTTGACCTGGTTTGTACCCCGGTTTAATTAAGAATGCATCTTTTTGGATGTTCACGAAAAACCTAAGATAAAAATTTATCAGTAGAGACAAAATTAAAGAAAAAGGTAGCATCGCTTTCAATACTTTTTGTCATCCTCTTTCAATGCATGTCGACAACCTTCATATGATTGTTGATGTAATACTCCCTAATTCTTTCTACCTAGTCTGAGTAGATGCACAGAGAAAACTGAGAAAATGACTGAGAAAAGTTATTGGAAGAGAAACTACGAGGGCCATCGACGACCCTTAGATGAGGCGTCGTAGAATCCCTAGATGACTTGGTAAAATTTTCTAAGTGTGAGGCCCATGTACGAGACAACATACGACCCGTAACATATTCCACAACTCGTAAATTAGGTTTCATGAATTGGTGATCCAAAAATCAACTTTTTAGTATCTTGAGTTACAAGTTATCAAACGGCATGTAGAAATATTTACGGCCCACAGAAGAGTTTTCGTGGATTTTATGACAAATTTCATTAACACAAACGTTTGGACACCTTACCTACGAGAGATCATGTACAACTCGTAAAAAGTTGTACGACCCGTAAATGTGGTCTCGTAGAATCTGTCGACAATTTTTAAGAAGGGTATTTTTGTCTATTCCTATCCCTTTTTAGTCAATCCTTAAATGTTTTAGACTCAATTAAAGTCTTAAAACAAAACCCTAAGCATATTTTCACCTTTTATACACGCTTAGGAATTCTTGAGAGCACCAAAGAAGAGAGAAAAGCGAGGGTTTCAAGTTCAAACACAAGGACTGACTGAAATTTGATTTCTTCTTCTATTTCCAGGTATGTAAGGCTTACTAAAAGGTGGAACTACATTTGTTCACACGCCATTTCACCTATTTGAGTTGAAATTGAGAACAAGAGTTGATTTTTTTAAATCCTATCATCTAAATACCAAATTTTTGCATTTATTATGAGTTCTTATGATGAAATATGAGATAATTGTTGCATTGCACGACCACTGATATGAGATTGACATATATATTTTATACTTGATATCATAAATCTTAAATTGAATGATTTTTATAAAACCTATACATAGATTGAGTTGAGATTTGAGTGTGATTACCTAAATTGAGCAGCTTGAGCAAAATTGAGCATGAGAAGCATGTCACATTTTAATCACGTGTACTTTTATGCATTTTACTTGCACTACATGACGAGTCCAGTTGAGTGAGCTTGAATGACCATCTGAGTCTGAGTTGAGTCTAATTGATTTTCCTAATTGACTGAGTCGATTTGAAATTGAGATGAGCTGAGTTGAGGTTACCTAGTGAGGTTGAGGATTGAGTTGATTGATTTAGTATTATTGAAATCTAAGTTGATTGATGAGTTGAGCATGTTTCAGTCTTGGAGCAGGTGAATAACTACTCTAACCCATAGAACTACATTGCGAGTGTAGGATAGTCATGCAACACGTTCTGGCAACTTTTGTTCCAAAAGATGGACATTCACTATGGATCCATGATGAAAGTTGATCGTCCTTTGTCTTGGCAAGTTTAGGACGAGTGTGGCAACGACGTCGCCTTCGTTGTGTATCACCAAGCTAAAAGTGATGGGATTGGATGTTGATTTTAAGAAATTCCTAACCAACCATTGATTGAGCATAATTGTTTTTTTAAACTAAGTTAAATACTACTGAGTCTATTTTTAACAAGCATGATTTATTTTAAACTTGCATGTGTATTGAGTTGAACATGAGTTTTTTGGGTTAAGGCGAGTGAGTTCAGCTTTACTTTCTTAAGCTATTTTACATACCAGTATATTCCATGTACTGACATTCATTTGGACCTGTATCATTTAATGATGCAGATACAGGTGATAGAGGACTTCAGCCCGTGCATCATTGAGGTCCAGTCAGTGCATTCGCAGAGTTGGTGAATCCTCCTTACTTTCCATAGGACCCCTTTATTACCTTATTTTGATTGAGTATTTTATTTCTTTGATTTGGGGTATTCTTAGCCTGTCATGGTACTATCTAGATCGTTGAGTAGAGGCTTCATGAATATTGAGTAGGGACTTGTTGAGCATTACTTATTTCTAACTTATTCATTGGAAATGATGTTTTAGCAGAGTTATATTTACCATATGATGTTTTATTTTATTTGAGTATTTTCTTCTGCTGTTGAGTTGATATGATGATGATGAGTCCAGGTGGTTCTCTTAGGGAATCAACAATGGTTCTTCAAGTGTTGGCCACGCCAAGGGTACCCTTTCGGAGCTTGACAAACTTGGTATCAGAGCACTGAGTTCAAGAGTCCTACGGAGTCTATGAAACCGTTTCTAGTAAAGTCTAATTTATGGGTGTGTTGTGCACCATACTTTATAAACAGGAGGCTATAGGACATTAGGAATTGTTACATTTTCTTGTATTCTAAGTTTGTACAATAGAGTTAAAACTCTATAAAGCTCCTTTCTAACTCATGCTTACATTTTTACAGATCATGCATCCTAAGCATACCACCACTCAAAGAAGTACCCTAGTTGATAACACTGAGAATTCAACCCCAGCGGTGCCTACTCAGATGGAAATAAGGGGTCGAGGTCGACCAACCAAAGTCACTGGTGTTCCACAAACACCCACTGCTCCACCTGCTCCCACCATAGAGGCTGACATCAGAGGAGCTATCACCATGCTCACTCAACTGGTAGCTTCTTAGAGTGGGAACTGGAGTTCACAGACCCCTAGTTCTAGCTGTAGGAGCAAATTGCTGCCACCAAACTAAAAGATTTTCTGAGGATGAACCCATCAATCATCATTGGGTCAAAGGTTAAGGAGGACAAATGTTGAAAGCTATACACATGGCTGAGACTGAGGGAGTTGAGCTTGTTGCCTACCAGCTCAAGGATGTGGCCAATGTTTGGTACAATCAATGGGAGGAGAGTCGAGGTGAAGATGCCGAACCTGCTATTTGAGAAGAATTCAAATGTTCCTTTCTTGATCACTTTTTTCCCAAGGAGTTGAGAGAGGCCAAGATTAACTACTTCATGAATCTAAAATTGGAGGGAATGACTGTTAAAGAGTATAGCCTAATTTCATCTAGTTATCCAAGTATGCCCTAAATATTTTCCTGGATATAAGAGCAAGAATGAGGAAATTCATATCTAGGTTGGTAGACATGTGAAGAAAGAGTGCAAAGCGAGGAAGCAAACCAATTATGGTTTATTCCCAGCAAACCGAAAAGGATAAGAAGCGCGACGGAGAGGAGCATCTGAGTAAGAAGGCCAAGTCAGCAGGGCCTGATCCCAAATAGATAAGTCTTATTTCCAGAAGAGGTCTACTAGCTATGTACCATCTTCAGCCAGTGTCCCAGCCCCGAGCCACAAGTATGATCAAAAGTCCCATGGTCAGCAGAACTTTAGAGCAGAGAGTTCATAGTCTCGGGCCAGTGCGACCCTTGGCTCAAAGGGAAGCCACCTAGTGGGAAATATGGATGGATGCACCTGAGAGTGTAGAGAAGGAGTGAATGGTTGCTACAAGTGTGGTTAGCTAGGCTAATTTTAGAGGGAGTGTCCGATATAGGGCAACAAGGCCTAGTCTTCTACCACATCACCACCAGCGAGGATTAATTAGAGAGTTGTTTTACTAAGGATTGGCGGTAGGACAAACCATTTATATGCGATGGGTAACCAAAAGGACCCAGAGGTTGCACCAGATGTTATGGTGGGTATGCTTTGAGTATTTACCTTTTAGTGTTATGCTTTACTTGGTCCGGGTGCTACTTGTTCCTTTGTGACTCCATATGTGGCAGGTAGATTTGAGATCCTTCTTGAGGGCTTGCTCGAGCCATTTTCTATTTCTACTCCTGTTGATGAGTCCATCGAACTGAGAGAATCTATAGAGATTGTGTGGTGTCCATCTATCATAGCGATACTCTTGCTGATTTGATTGTGTTAGAGATGGTTGATTGTGATGTGATCCTTAGCATGGACTGGCTTCATGCTTGTTATGCCTTTGTTGATTATAGAGCCCAGACTGTCAAATTCTAGTTTCTAACCGATCCTATTATTTAGTGGAAGGGAGATTTTGTTGTGCCGAAGGTAGGTTTACTTCCTACCTTAAGGCCCGAAGACGGATCTCTAAGGGATGTATCTATTACCTCATGCGAGTTAAGTCTGATGATCTTGAGTGTTGCTTCTCTAGCACACGCAAGTGTACGTGGTCTAAACAAGTAATATAGTGGCCCTGAGAAAGGGGTCGGGATATTGAACCCAAAGGATTTAAAGGAAAGTTGCAAATAATCCAAGTTATTATGCTTAGAGGGTGTTGAGGAGGAATAGTGAAGAGGTTTATGAAAAGAAATGAAACCACTAATTTAATTTACTATCCTGAGCTAGTTTGTTGTTAACTATCAATTTAAGAGCGATTCCGAGATTGTAGCCTTATTAACGACGTTTAAGTCTTAATAAATCACACATACGTTTGGGCTCATGCCTACTGGTTCACAGGGTTAAGATTACCTAAACAGAGTTGCATGCCTCTGCCGGCCTACCGTTATTGACTGTCTGACTACATCATTGAGCGGGGATAGATAAACCTATAAAAGCACTTTAGTCTTATCTTCCTATATTAGAAACCAAGTGAGGTGTAATGATAGTTGTGATGGGTCTCCCGTACACAAATCAATCTAGTCTCCTAGTTGAACACGCTCCCTATGTTACTACATTCTATCTATTCCAACATCTCTCGAATTCAGAATAAACAACGAGTTTACCCCCTAGTTGGCCAGACTATGGGGTACAAATTTAAACAATATAGGAGTAGTCTGCAAGCCAATCATATGTATCAAAAATCAAGAGCTAAAACATTGTTTATGGCTACAACCCCAGAATATGGGAGAATTAACCATCATAGTAGGTTCATACATCAAGAATAAACTAACAATCATTAACAACTAGGAAGAAAAAGATGAATACTAACTAAACTTGCCCTAGAAAGAGTTCTCGTCATCCCTCCTCACTTTTTTGCCTCCTAAAAATAATAATAACTTAAAGCTTTAAAAAAACATGACTTAAAATCCCGTAACTCAATTTTTCCCATGCATCTTTGAAGTCCGCAATGCAGATTAGCATGATTTGAGCAGGATTTCATATATTTGTTGACTGGACCAGTTTGCACTATGTTTTGCACTAGTCCGTGATGCGGACTAGGCCTTGTTCCCTATGTGTGCCTTTTTCTTCTTCTTTTCAGCTCACACAACTTTCCCCCAGGTCTGCCACACACCTTTGAGTACTCTTACTGGGTTAACTGATTCTCTCCTTCAATGCTAGGCTGTGTTCTTCTTTGTGATCTAGATCTGGCTTAGGAATAGCAAAATCTGATTAAACTCTGCAAAATCACAACCAAACGGTGCCCTCGGCCCTTGATTAGTAAACTAAACAAAATCACACTAAAAACACTCGGACTCCATGGATTTACCCTATAACTCGGCCCTATAGATGGGTGTATTTGGCTAGTTTGGCGTATAAATACGCCTATGATCACCACCCCACACTTAGAGCTTAGTCCGTCCTTAGGAAAATCAAGACACATACATGAGACTCACTAGGCAGTATGTTCACAGGACATCATATGATCGAGTCGTCTGAACCAAGGCAAATATCTTCTAGGCCCTAGCAGTATCAACTTTCATCTAACCTTCATGCCTCATTGCGGAATCATGTAGAAATTTAGTTAAAAACATCATCTAATTGCCAACCTTAAATGATTATGTGCCCTCACCAGAAGAATTACCCATGCACACCGATAAGAACCTAGAACACGGAATAAGAATAGGTACTTTATCAACTCTCTCTCTCTCCCAATAGATGTTTTGTGTTGTTTCTAGTTTTCATAAGCTTGCCCTTAATGTATGACTCTAACCTTGTAACAATCTAACTTGAAGGATCACCGAGGTATTTTATTTGGTTGTAATGTGGGCTGCAGACTGGTGGGATACATTTATGGCTATAGTTGACAAGGCTCGATTCCCAAGTGCTCATAGTTTACATTCAATTCTTTGACTCCCTTACTTAGCGTATACACACTTCAGCACACTATCAAATATTTGTATTTATGTATATATACATCTCTCTCTTTTTTCTTCTTTTTTTATCAAACAGTTGTTCTCTGCGATGGGTCCGTGATGCACACTGGTCGCGGACCGTCACTGGTTTGAGCTAGCAATTTTCTGCTACCACTACCACTTATCATTTGGGTGTCCATTCAAGCTCCCTTCCCTCTAAATTATCATGCCAAAGTTCTTAGGAATTAGGATCAAACATGGTTTAAACTAGAAAGAACGGGTTTGGCTTGACATATGGCTAACCAAAGGAAAAGGCTAAAGTTCAAGGGGCTGACTAAGGATTATCTATATTAGGTGGATAAAGAGGCTACAAAATTACTGGGGCTACCAAAGAAATGCCTACATCCTTTCCTCCATGTTCGATTCCTACCTCGTCTAATCCACATATCGGGCAAGTTCTAGCAACTATTGCAACAAAGACTTACAGATAAGCTCATCCCTCTTGGCACACTCTCATCAAAAGATTAACACTACACTTACTGTAACCTCATTCTCATGAATCCATGATTACAAAAATCCATTCCCGAAGTGCTAGACTTAGGTATTAACTTCCTATGATTCCAAGTGATTAAGTTACCTTGATTCACATGCTCGACATACAATGCTTGACCATACAACTACCGACGCTCTAAATGAGACTCGATAACAACAAGTAACTCCAACTAAAATGATGCATAAACTAAAAAATTCACATGTTTACTTAATAATTACAAACCCAATAAAGAATAACAATGAAAATGATGTCTAACAGAAAAGTCTTAGTATAAGCCGAATTAACAAAATAAAGCATAATCAAAAGATGCCCACCCCACACTTAAACGTAGCACTGGACTCAGTGCTACCCACATATAACCTGTGGTAGGGGAGCCTAGGAGTCACTTCTCTTGGCCTAGCAAGATGGGCTCACCCCCAACTGTAATAGGTCTCGTCCTGCTCTATGTTGAAATTGATCTGTGCCTCCTCAAGGTCGGTGGGAACGTCATCCTCAATAGGCTCGACAAACTGAGGCCCAATGCCCAACACCGTATTGGCATGGGCAATGAGGAGGTAACGGGCCTCTACCTCCTCAAGCTTCTATTGTGTGGATGGGGGACCGCCTGTCCTATGTCGCAGCATCTCGACCCCATACATATGTGCCATGATCAACTCATCTATGTGTCCTCTCTCTGCTGTAGTGAGCACCGTAACAGTCGATTTCTCAGGCCCCTTAATGCTCGTGACATTATATGGAGGGGCCTCAATGTGTGGGCAGTAGTCCAAATCCTGCATAGGGACATCTGCACAATGACAAAGCTCAGTGATAAGGCTATCAAATGCATACTTGTGCCCCTTGTGCAGCCACGTCTTCCGTATGGCGGATTTCAAGATTTCTCCAAAGTTGAGCTCCATCCCAGTCATTAGTGCATCAACCAAACATGTCCTATCCCTCGTGACAACCATGAAGTGTTTCCCCGGGAAGAACGAGTGGGTTACAATCTTCACCCAAACATGAGCATCCCTGTTTATATGGGCAAACGAAAAATACTGATTATAGTCCCTACTAGCATGGAGAATCCACTTAGTAGTGGATTTCACCTCGGCAAGAGTGTGATGGATGGCTCAGTACGGAGGCTGAATGTGAAGCTTTGTGAATGCACCGGCAGAACATCGAGAGTGCACAGGATCCCATTAATGGCTATAGTAGCGATGTTCACTTCCACTCCCTGAACTATCACCACCTGAGAGTGAGGTTCTTTCTTCATGTTTGCATAGAACTCCCACTGAGGTTGCAGTGCAGCAGCCCATCAAAGAGAAAAGTCAGGCGGTAGTCCATGCAACGTTGGTATATTTGAGAGAAGTCCCTGACCAAAGAGTCAACATCAATTGGGACATCCAGGAACTACTTGGTCTCATTGTGCGCTCGATATCATCGCTGCCCATCCCTGACAATAGCTCGTAGCCCATACCGTGGTCTTTGGCCCCACTGTTTTGGGGCTTTAGGTACAGCAGGAGTGTCCCTAGTCCGTCGTCTGGTGCTTGAGGTAGCTACCCCACTACTTTGTCCAGTTTTGCATGCAGCGGAAGCCATAGTAACCTGCAAAAATAAATACATTGCCTCAACTCAAGTGTAGTAAATAGAGCTTCGCTCCTTTTCTCACATTTTCCCGACCCCACACTTAGACTAACACCACAGGATGAAGAGGGTACTCAGACTTCCCAATGTCATACGGGCGATGCCCAAAAATCTAACAGCATAACCCCACACCTTAGTTCACAATACATCCCCCACGCTTCAATGTCACCTATTTCCCAAACACAAACATTCACAATGTAATCACAATCATTCATCCCAACAAGGAACGTCAAGCACAATACAACCCATAGGGCACAAATTAAGACCTCATGCTTGAACACACTACCCCACACTTTGAATTTTTGTAAAACCCAACAATATAATACTTTAAGTACAAGAATATAAAAATCCCCAATTTTTCTCGAATTCCCTAAAATTTTCGGTCTAGGGTTTTCACCCAACAAGAGCATGTAAAAGTACTTCTAATAAAGAAATCATGCCTAAAATCTCAACACCCAACAACAAACAACTAACAATAATCAATAAGAACAAGTTAACAAACTTGATTTCACCCCAAGACATAAAAATATGCAAACTCAAACAAAGAACAAGAAAAATTAGTGAAAAAGACTTACTTGATTTGAAGAAATGCAAGAGTGGGTGATGAAATTGGTTGTGCGTCATGGATGTGTTTGAAATTTTATGAATTTAGAAGAGAAAGAGAGCATAAATATTGGGGGGAAGATTAGGAAGAATTATCGGGGGTCGGTTGAAGGAAAGAAAAGATGAAAAAAAACTAAAAAAATGGAGTGGGGGTTTAAATAGGGGTAGGGTCACGTAAAAATCGAGGCATAGCATACACATCTCTGCGACACAAGCATGACGCAGGGACGTCGTGAAGGATGCCTTAAGTGTATACTTACCTGCGGCAAGAAGTGGAGGTTGGTCCGTGACACACCCGCGACGCGGAGACGTTGCGGACAACCACTGTTTAGGGCCCAAAAAATTTTAAATTTTGAGCTACGAGCCCCGAAAAATTCCCCGAACACTTAACTATGCTTCAAAACACCTAATAAGTTAGTTCAGCCAAAGAAACTACAAAAATAACTGAAGGAAAATAACCGAAGGATTTACCAAAATTGACAATGCAATTTTGCATACCAAAATACCCAGATTGAAGGCTGGTTCACTTTTTTGGAGCCCAAAAAATTTTAAATTTTGAGCTACGGGCCCGAAAAAAATACCCCAAACACTTGAATATGCTGCAAAACACCTAAATAAGTTAGTTCAGCCAAAGAAACTTCAAAAATGACCAAGGGATTGATGGAAATTGACGGTGAACTTTTTCGCACCAAAATGTGCATTGTATGAGACACATCCACGACACGGAGACGTCGTGGATTACCACTTTGTGCAAATTGTTAAGGAGAATTATTATTGTTTTAATTTTTTTTGTGTTACTTCACTACAGGTTGCCTCCCGTGCAGCGCCTGATATATTGTCGTGGCACGACTCAGAATTCACTATTCTTCATTGGCCAAACTAATGGCCTCTTCATCTTTGCTTGTACCTTCACCATAGCAGTGCTTGACATGCTGGCCATTTACCAAAAATATTTGGTTCGTGGCCTCATCTTTAAACTCCACAACTCCATACAGTGTCACGGAAACCACCACATACGACCCACTCCACTTTGACCTAAGTTTGCCTAGAAACAATTTCAAATGTGAGTTAAAAAGGAGTACCTGTTGTCTCGACTCAATGTTTCATTGAATGATGTGCCGGTCATACCATTTCTTGGTTTTCTCCTTGTATAGCTTTGCATTCTCGTATGCATGGAGTTGGAATTCATCCAGATCCACCAACTGTTCCAGCCTTTTTCTTCCTGCTAGTTCTGGATCAAGATTGAGCCTTTTTATCACCCAAAGTTTTGGTGTTCGAGCTCCACAAAAAGGTGACATGCTTTCCCATAAACCAGTCGGTATGGGGATGTGCCAATAGGTGTCTTATATGCTGTCCTATGTACTCACTAGGCCTCATCCAACTTGATAGACAAATCATTTCATGTAGCATTGACGGTCTTTTGCAGTATCTTCTTGACCTCTTGATTTGACACTTCCACTTGACCGCTTATCTATGGGTGGTATGCAATGGCTACCCTGTGTTGTACTCCATATTTATCCTGTAGAGTCTTCATAGTTTGGTTAATGAAATGTGTACCTCCATCGCTAATGATAGCTCTCGGGGTTCCAAACCTTGTCAAGATCCGCTTCTTCAAAAACTTGCTCACCACCTTAGAATCATTGGTGGGTAAAGCTACCGCTTCCACCCATTTAGAAACATAATCAACTGCCACCAAGATGTAGTGATTTCCAAAAGAGGATGGGAATGGACCCATAAAGTCCATCCCCAATACATCAAAGATTTCGACCTCCAAGATGTTATTTAGAGGCATCTCATGCCTCTTGGAGATCGTACCAGTCTTATGGCATGCATCACAAGATCTAATAAAATGTACAACATCGTGAAACAAAATGGGCCAAAAGAAACCTGATTGTAGCACCTTGCGAGCTGTGCGCTCACCTCCATGATGATCGTCATATGGAGAAGCATGACATCTCTCTAAAATTTTCTGCATCTCTGCCTCAAGCACACATCTCCTTACGATTTGGTTAGCACCCTACTTGAAAGATATGGCTCACCCAAAATATACGCTTTTGCATCATATGCCAACCGCTTCCTTTGCTAATAGTTAGCATCAGGAGGGAACACCCCACTTACCAGGTAGTTTACTATGTTTGCGCACCAGGGTAGCTCCTCTACTTCTAACTCCAGCAGCTGCTCATCTGGAAACTCTTCTCTTATTTGCATATGTCCATTTATATGAGCATCATTCTCCAGACGAGACATGTGATCAGCAATCTGATTTTTGCAACCCTAGCGATATTTAATCTCGATGTCTAACTCTTGGAGCAACAAGATTCATTTGATCAATCTTGGTTTTGCATCCTTCTTGTTCAATAAGTACTTCACCATAGCGTGATCGATGAATACTATGACCTTGGTGCCCACTAAATATGACCCGAACTTGTCGAATGCATATACTAGTGCCAACATCTCTTTTTCAGTCATTGTGTAGTTGCCTTGTGCTGTGTCTAGAATTTTCTAGCATAGTAAATAGAGTGGAACACCTTTTCTCTGCGCTACCTCAATACTGCACCCACTGCATTATCACTAGCGTCACACATGAGCTCGAACGGGAACTCCCAATCAGGTGTTGTCAATATTGGGGCCTCAACCAGCTTCTTCTTTAATAACTCAAAGGCCTGCAGATAAGAAGCATCAAAATTAAAGGGTACCTCTTTCTCCAGGTGGGTAGACAATGGCTTTGCAATTTTGGAAAAATCTTTAATGAATCTTCGGTAGAAACCCGCATGACCAAGAAAGCTCTGGACTCCCTTTACTGACACTGGTGGTGGCAACCTCTCTATCACCTCTATTTTTGCCCTGTCCACCTCCAAGCCGTGTTTTTACACTTTGTACCCCAAGATTATCCCTTCTTTAACCAAAAAGTGATATTTTTCCCAATTGAGAACCAGGTTAGTCTCTTCATTGTGCGCTAGCACCCTGTCCAGATTGTGCAAACATATTTCAAAAGACTCCTCAATCACCCTTTCCAGATGGTGCAATCATGTTTCAAAAGACTCCCCAAAGACTGAGAAGTCATCCATGAATACTCTATAATGTCTCGCACCATGTCATGGAATATCGCTATCATGCACCTTTGGAAAGTGTCTGGTGCATTGCACAGCTCAAAGGGCATGCGTTTAAAAGCATAGGTTCCATATGGACAGGTGAAAGTGGTATTCTCTTGGTCTTCGGGTGCAATAGTGATTTGGTTGTACCCCGAGTATCCATCCAAGAAGCAATAATACTCTTGTTCAGCAAGCCTATCCAACATCTGATCAATGAAGGGCATAGGGTAGTGGTCCTTCCAGGTGGCATCATTGAATTTCCTATAGTCCATGCAGATACGCCACCCAGTCACCGTTCTGGTTGGAATACGTTCATTTTTATCATTGGTGACCACTGTCATTCCCCCTTTCTTGGGTACGCATTGCACCGGGCTCACCCACTTGCTATAAGAGATTGGGAAGATAATCCTTGTATCCAACCACTTGATCATTTCTTTCTTTACTACCACCTTCATGATTAAATTCAATCTCCTTTGTGGTTGGGCCATTGGCTTATGACCTTCCTCCATAAAAATCTTGTGGATACATAGTTCTGGGCTAATGCCATGGATGTCTGACATTTGTCAACCCATTGCTCTTTTTTTTCTCATAAGCACTGCTACAACGACTTCCACCTGAGCTGCAATCAATGACACATACAAGATCACAGGTAAAGTTTCATTTTCACCGAGAAATACATACCTGAGATGTGAAGGCAATGGCTTCAATTCAAGCTGAGGTGCTTCTTTAACCGAGCGTTTAAGTGGAGGTCCCAACACTCTGTTTAATGACTTGACTCCTTTCTTAAGCATGCTGACATTGTGGCTATTCAGCACACTTTCTATTTCCCTCGCTTCTGCATCATCCACTAACCCTTAATTCAATAGCAGTATAGTCAGTGGGTTTGCTATTTCCACCTGGCTTACTGCAGTTGCTATATCTAACATAGTGATGGCTGCCAAGTCCTTATATGCTGAAGATAGTTTCATAGATTTGTAGATGTCAAAACCCTCTACCTTATCATCGGATCCCATGAGCCTTCCCACTGCTACATCAATTATTGCCCCACCTATAGGTAGGAACGTGCGGCCAAGAATGAATGGGACCTCCGGGTCTGGTTCAAAATCCAAGATGACAAAGTCCACTAGAAAGATGAGAGAACCCACTTGGACTAAGACAATCACACCATCTGGTCTCGCCACAAAACAATCAGCTAATTGTAAGACGATGGTGGTTGGCTTTGGGTTTCCCAGCCCCAACTTCAAGAACATAAAACTAGGCATGAGATTAATGCTCGTGCCCAGATCGCATAAGCCCTTTGCATTCAAACGGCTCCCAATAGTTATTTGCACAATGAAACTCCCCAGATCTTTCAACTTAGTCTACAATTGGGACCTATTGAGGATCCTAAAGCTACATGTCTCCATGAGTGCTACAGTTTCATATTCTACCAACTTGCTCTTATTGGACACAATGTCCTTCACATATTTGGCATACTTCGGGATACCCTACAAAACGTCAACAAGGGATAAGTTAATATGCACCTATTTTAGAAGCCCGATGAACTTTTGAAAACACTCATCCTCCCTCTTTTTCTTCACCATATATGGGAATGGAGGAGGCGGTTTAGGCAGTGGGGTGGTCTCTTCATGGGCCGAGCATGAAAGAAAGGAAACAAGGTCATCCTCCAGTAATCTCTGTTCACCCCTGTGGGAATGAAAGTATCAGCAATCTCCATGAGGTTCTGAAGATGGACCTGTGGGTCTTCGTGTGGCAGCCCTGTGAATTGTCCAGAAGAGTATAGTAACTGGACCATATTCTATCTTAGCTTCCATCGACCTTCGGGCTCTGGTTTTAGAAAGCAACTGGTGATATTCGTGGTTTGCGGGATTGCCACATTCTGCACTAGCCTGGGTGCCGGTGGTCTGGGTGCTAATGGTGCATACGGGTTTGCTTGGGCCATTTCTTCCTTGGCAGGATTTGGTTCCTTTTTGCTAATCTCTAGATCCTCCTGTTCAATGAGTTCAATTGGCATAATTTGGAACAAGATGCCTGCTCTCCTCTTAGATTAACGAAATCAAGAGTCTTGGTCTTCCAGTTTAGTGCCCAACTACCTGCAAACACAACACGACTAAGATCAAATGTAGCGAACACCACAAAACAAAACAACTTAGAGAATAAACAAGCTCAAACTTTGAATCCCCGAAAACAACGCCAAAAACATGTTGCTTCTCTAGCACACGCAAGTGTACATGGTCTAAACAAGTAATAAAGTGGCCCTGAGAAATGGGTCGGGATATCAAACCCAAAGGATTTAAAGGAAAGTGGCAACCAATCCAAGCTATTATGCTTAGAGGGTGTTGAGGAGGAATAGTGAAGAGGTTTATGAAAAGAAATGAAACCACTAACTTAATTACTATCCTAAGCTAGTTGGTTGTTAATTATCAATTTAAGAGCGATTTCGAGATTGTAGCCTTGTTAACGCCATTTAAGTCTGAATAATCACACACACGTTTGGGCTCATGCCTACTGGTTCACAGGGTTAAGATTATCTAAGCAGGGTTGCACACCTCTTTCGGCATACAGTTATTGACTGTGTAACCACATCGTTGATCAGGGATAGACAGGCCAATAAAAGCGCTTTAATGTTATATCTTCCTATATTATGAACCAAGCGAGGTGTAAGGGTAATTGTCACGGGTCTCCCATAGACGAATCAATCTAGTCTTCTAGTTGAACACGCTCTCTATATTACTGCATTCTATCTATTCCAATATCTCTCGAATTCAGAATTAACAATGAGTTTACCCCCTAGTTGGCCAGGCTATGGGGTATAGATTTAAGCAATATAGGAGTAGTCTGCAAGCCCAATCATATGTATCAAAAATCAAGAGCTAAAACATTGTCTATGGCTACAACCCCAGAATATGGGAGAATTAGCCACTCATAGTAGGTTCATACATCAAGAATAAACTAACAATCATCAACAACTAGGAAGACAAAGATGAATACTAACTGAACTTGCCTTAGAAAGAGTTCTCATCGTCCCTCCTCTCTTTTCTCCTCCTAACAATAATAATAACCTAAAGCTTAAAACAAAACATGACTTAAAATCCCGTAACTCAATTTTTCCCATGCATCTTCGAAGTCCGCGATGGGGACTAGCATGATTTGAGAAAGATTTTTCTTATTTGCTAACTGGACAAGTTTGCACTATGTTTTGCACTAGTCCATGACGCATACTAGGCCTTGTTCCCTGTTTGTACCTTTTTCTTCTTCTTTCCAGCTCACATAGCTTTCCCCAGGTCTGCCACCTGCCTTTGAGTACTCTTGCTGGGTTAATAGATTTTTCTCATTCAATGCTAGGGTGTGTTATTCCTCGTGATCTGGGTCTGGCTAAGGAATAACAAAATCTGATTTAATTATGCAAAATCACAGCCAAACGGTGCCCTCGACCCTTAATTAGTAAACTAAACAAAATCACACTAAAAATACATAGACTCTATGGATTTACCCTCTAACTCGTCCTTATAGATGGGTGTATTTGGCTAATTCAGCGTATAAATATTCCTAGATCATTGAGCCTTCTACCCTTGAGTCATCCCAAGTGTGAATAAGTTTCCTAATGTATTTCTTGAAGATCTGCCTAGAGTCCATCTTGACAGGGAGATTGACTTTAAAATTGATGTTCACCCAATACCCAACGTATTTCTATTCTGCCATATAGAATGGCCCCTATAGAGTTGAAAGAGAAGCAATTGAGAGATTTGCTAGAGAAAGGTTTTATAAGGACGAGTGTCTCTCCATGGGGTGCTCTGGTCTTGTTTGTAAGAAAGAAGGATGGTTCCCTTAGAATATGTATTAACTATCGCTTGTTTAACAAGGTGATAGTCAAGAATAAGTACCCTCATCCGAGGATCGACAACTTGTTCGACCAACTTCAGGGAGCCACTATTTTCTCAAAGGTAGACCTTCGATCAAATTATCACCTATTGAAAGTGAGAGAATGTGGCATCTTGAAGATGGTTTTCAAATCCGATCTGGTCACTTTGAGTTCTTTGTGATGTCCTTTGGGTTGATAAATGAACCTACAACCTTCATGGACTTGATGAACAGAGTATTCAGACTATATCTTGATATATTCTTGATCATGTTTATTGATGATATTCTTATATATATTTCGGGACGAGGAAGAGCATGCTAATCACCTTAGAATCACTTTGCAGATGCTCAAGGATAATGATTTGCAGATGCTCAAGGATAATGATTTGCAGATGCTCAAGGATAATGATTTATATGCAAAGTTTTCAAAGTGTGAGTTTTGGCTTAAATTTGTGGCATTCTTAGGCCATATAGTTTCGGGAGATGGTATACGAGTGGATGCTCAGAAGATTGAGGCGATCAAGAATTGGTCTAGACCAAGCTCTTTGACTGATATAATGAGTTTTCTGGGATTGGTTGGCTACTACCCTAGATTTATTGAAGGAGTTTCTTCCATATCCACACCTTTGACTAGACTGACACAAAAAGAAGTTAAGTTTCATTAGCCCGACGAGTGTGAGAGGAGTTTCCAAATGCTGAAAATGAGGTTGACTACTGCCCCAGTGTTGGCCTATCCTGATGGAATGGATGGACTTGTCATTTATTGTGATGCTTCGAGAGTGGGATTGGGATGTGTGTTGATGCAAAGAGGTAAAGTTGTTGCTTATGTCTCTAGATAACTTAAAGTGCCTTAGAAGAATTATCCCACTCATGACTTGGAGTTGGCACTAGTGGTGTTTTTTCTCAAGCTATGGCTTCATTACTTATATGGAGCTCATGTTTATGTATTCATAGACCACAAGATCCTGCAATATGTCTTTCACGCAGAAGGAACTTAATTTGAGGCAGAGAAGATGGCTTGAGCTACTCAAAGACTATGACATGAGCATCCTCTACCATCCAGGTAAAGCTAATGTAGTTGTTGATGCTCTTAGTAGGTTATCCATGGGAAGCACCACCCATGTGGAGGAAGAGAAAAAGGAGTTGGCCAAAGAGGTTCACCGACTGGCACGATTGGGAGTTCAACTAGATGAATCTAGTGAAGGCAGAGTTCTTATGCATAATGGGTCAGCATCATCTCTAGTAGTAAAGGTTTAAGAGAAACAAGATCAAGATACTATTTTATTATAATTGAAGGTGGATGTGCATAAGCAGAAGGTGATGGCTTTAACCAAAAGCGGAGATGGAGTATTAAGGTACCAAGGTAGATTTTGTGTCCAGATGTTTATGGTGTTCGGGAGAGGATCATGGTAGAGGTCTATAACTCTAGATATTTGATCCATCCAGGGTCAACCAAGACGTACCATGACTTGAGAGAAGTTTACAAGTGGAGTGGAATAAAGAAAGACATTGCTGAGTTCGTTTCCAAGTGCCCAAATTGCCAACAAGTTAAAGTTGAGCACCATATGCCATATGGAGTAGTTTAGGATTTTGAGATTCTAGAATGGAAATGTGAGATGATTAATATGCACTTCATCACAGGATTATCGAGGTCCCATAGACAACATGATTTGATTTGGGTGATCGCTGATCAGATGACAAAATTTCCACACTTCTTGGCAGTAAAGATGACTAACACTGCAGAGGATTATGACCGGTTATACATAAACGAGATTGTTAGACTGCACGGAGTCCCTTGTCTATCATCTCAAATAGAGAAGCCACATTCACTGCTTAGTTTTGGAGATCCTTTCAGAAAGGCCTAGGTTTGAAGGTGAACCTTATCACTGTTGTTCACCCACAGACTGATGGACAGTCAGAGTGCACAATTTAGACATTGGAGGATATGTTGAGAGCCTAAGCCATTGATTTCAAAGGTAATTGGGATGAACACTTGCCTCTTATTGAGTTTGCCTACAACAACATCTTCCATTCGAGTATTCAGATGGCCCCATATGAGGCATTCTATAGGATAAGGTGTAGATCACCGATTGGATGGTTCTAAGTAGGTGAAGAAGAATTGATTAGACCAGACTTGGTTCATCAAGCGATAGAGAAAGTAAAGATCATTTGAGAAAGGTTGAAGACTGCACAGAGTTGACAGAAGTCCTACATCGATGTTAGAAAGAGAGACTTAGAGTTTGAGGTCGACGATTAGGTGTATTTAAAAGTGTCACCTATGAAGGGCGTGATGTGATTTGGGAAGAAGGGGAAGCTAAGTCTGAGGTGTATTTGCCCTTATCAAATTATAAAGAGAGTGGGAAATATAGCTTATGAGTTAGAGATACCACTAGAGTTAGCAGCCATCCACCCAATCTTCCATATTTCTTTGCTTAAAAAGTGTTTGGGAGATCCACAGTTGGTTGTGCCCGTTGAGATTATTGGAGTAAAAGATAGCTTGAGCTATGAGGAGATTCCCATCTAAATCCTTGATAGTCAGGTTCACAAGTTAAGAACCAAAGAGATTGCATCTGTCAAGGTGTTGTGGAGAGATGTAGGATAAGCTACTTGGGAGGCGAAGGAGGATATGAAGGCCAAGTTCCCTCATTTATTCTTGCCCTGATGATGAGAGAGTTAATGGTAATGATCTCCTTCTAAACTCTTCAATTCCTATTCCTTGAGTTTTCCTTTCATTTCGAGTTTAATATACGATATATCTCTAGAGTCCAAATGAGGATCGATTTATGTGTTGACTATTTATTTGTTTTAATTATTGAGTTTCTTGACTGATTGATTACATGAGGACGATGAGATTTGTTTGATTGTTAGAGTCCATAGGGAGATTCGTTCCTTGACTAAGATTCCTTGAGTTATCTTCGTTCGAGGACAAATGATCCTAAGGGGGAGATAATATAACACCCTCGAATTCTTTCCACCTATTCTGAGTAGATGCACAGAGAAAACTGAGAAAATGACTAAAAAAACTTGCTAGAAGAGAAACTAAAAGGGCCATCTACAACCTGCAGATGAGACTTCGTAGAATCTCTATATGACTTGGTGAAATTTTCCAAGTCTGAGGCCCATGTACGAGACAACATACGACCCTGATAGATTCCACGACCTGTAGATTAGGTTTCATGAGTTGGTAATTCAAAGATCAACTTTTTCAGTATCTTGAGTTACGAGTAACCAAACGACCATAGAAATATTTACAGCCCGTAGAAGAGGTTTCGTGGATTCTATGACAAAATTCGGTAACTTAAACTTTTGGACACTTTATCTATGAGAGGTCATCTATGGCCCATAAAAAGTTCTGCAGCCTGTAGACGTGGTCTCGTAAAACCTATCAACAGTTTTAAGAAGGATATTTTTATCTACTCCTATCCCTTTTTAATCAATACTTGGATGTTTTAGAATTAATTAAAGTCTTAAAACAAAACCCTAAGCGTATTTTCGTCTTTCATCCACGCTTAGGAATTCTTAAGAGCACCAGAGGAAGGAGAAGAGCGAGGGTTTCAAGTTCAAACGCAAGGACCGACTGAAATTTGGATTCTTCTTCTATTTTCAGATATGTAAGGCTTACTAAAGTATAGAACTACATTCGTTCACACACCATTTCACCTATTTAAGTTGAAATTGAGAACAAGAGTTGAGTTTTTAAAATACTATCATCCAAATACCAAACTTTTGCATTTATTATGAGTTCTTATGATGGAATATGAGATAATTGTAGCATTGCACGACCACTGATATGATATTGACATATATATTTTATACTTGATATCATGAATCCTAAATTGAATGATTTTTATAAAATCTATACATAGATTGAGTTGAGATTTGAGTATGATTACCTGAATTGAGCAACTGGAGCGAAATTAAGCATGAGAAGCATGTCACATTTTAATCACGTGTAAATTTATGCATTTTACTTGCATTACATGATGAGTCTGATTGAGTGAGTTTGAATGACCGTTTGAGTCCGAGTTGAGTCTAATTGATTTTCTAGATTGACTAAGTTGATGAGAAATTAAGATGAGTTGAGTTGAGGTAACCTAATGAGGTTGAGGATTGAGTTGATTGATTTAGTATTATTGAGATCTGAGTTGATTGATGAGTTGAGCATGTTTTAGTCTTGGGAGGAGTATCGAGCACCGAGTTGGGAACAAGTAAATAACTACTCTTAACCCACTGAACTACGTTGCCAGTGTTGGATAGTCGTGGAGCACGTTCTAGCGACTCATGTCCCAAAAGGTGGACATTCACCATGGATCCATGATTAGTGTTGACCATCCTTTACCTTGGCAGGTTTAGGATGGGCATGACAATGATGTCTCCTTCATTGTGCATCACCAAACTAAAGGTGATGGAATTGGATGTTGGTTAATAGAAACTCCTAAGAAACAATTGATTGAGAATAATGTTTTTTTAAACTAAGTTAAATACTATTGAGTCCATTTTTAACAAGCATGATTTATTTTAAACTTGCATGTCTATTAAGTTGAGCATGAGTCGTTTGGGTTGAGGCGAGTGAGTTCAACGTTACTTTCTTGAGCTATTTTACATACCAGTATATTTCATGTATTGATGTCCATTTGTACCTACATCATTTCACGATGTAGATACAGGTGATAGAGGACTTCAACTCGCACATCGTTGACATTCAGTTTAGTGCATTCCCAGAGTTGGTGAGCCCTTCTTACTTTCTGGAGGACCCTTTTATTTCGCAATTTTGACTGATCAGTTGATTTCTTTGATTTGGGGTATCCATGGCCTATCATGGTACTATCTAGATTGTCGAGTAGAGGCTTCATAGACATTGATAGAGGACTTGTTAAGCATTACTTATTTCCAACTTATTCATTGGAAATGATATTTTAGCAGAGTTATATTTACCATATGATGTTTTATTTTATTTGAGTATTTTCTTCTGTTGTTGAGTTGATGTGATGATGAGGCCAGGTGGTTCTCTTGGGGAATTAACAATGGTTCTTCAAGTGCCAGCCACACCAAGGGTACCCTCTTAGAGCGTGAGGATTAAGTAAGGTGTGAGTCTATTAAAAAGACAAAGAAGGTCCATTGCTAGGATATGAATGCATGTCCATTGGTAGGACAAATTAAAAATAATCTGTCCGTGTGATATGAATGCATATCCTTCAATAGGACAAATAAAGATGATTTATTAAATGCAATATGAATGGCACTCTCGGCAATGCAAAATGAATGAATATGATGAATGAATGAATGAATGACCCTCTTGGCAATGCAATATGAATGAATGACCCTCTCGGCAATGCAACATGTATGGATGGCCTTCTCAGCAATGAAAAATGAAGGAATGGTCCTCTCGGTAATGCAAAATGAATAGATAGGCAAAATTAATAAATGGCTCTCTCGTCAATGCAAAATAAATGAATATGCAAAAGGAATGAACACTACCACCTCTAGTAATGTAATGTGACCAAATACATGTGACACTACCACCTCAGGTAGTTCAATGTAAAATGAATTCATGTAACACTACCACCTTTGATAGTGCAATATGAATGCAGTGAAAATAAAGAAATGCTACCACCTCCGGTAATACAATGTAAAATGAATGTATATGACACTACCACCTTCAATAGTGCAATGTGAATGCAATGAAAATGGAGAGATACTACCACCTACGGTGATCCAATGTAAAATGAATGCATGTGATACTACCACCTCCAATAGTGCAATGTGAATGCAAAACTAAGAAGCACTATCATCTCCAGTAATGCGATATGAATATATGTGACGCTAGCACATCCGGCGGTGAAATGTAAAATGAAGCAGATGACACTACCACCTCTGGCAGTGCAATGTGAATGCAATGACAATGAAGAAACATGTAAAACAGTCCACACTTCATTACTTAAACACACATCATTGGGCTAATCATCACTAACTTGAAGCACACGAAAATACTTATTGCAACATCACATAGCAACATTGGAAACATGTGGTATGTAAAACATCATGAAACCATTATTAGCATGCAAGATAGTATCATAGAATTTAAGGAAAAGGTAAAAACCATTATGTAGGACTTTGCAGGTGAAAAGAGACCCACAAATCAAACTCACATACTAAGGGTGAAGCCTAGGAAGAAGGAACTTGCTTTTATAGAACGATCCCCATGAAACTCTTGCCTCTTTAGCTTGTTTTTGTCTTCTAGAGAGAATATTTTTGCCTTAGAAAATTTTAGAAGTGTGAGAATGAAAGGAATGGGGGAATCCTTAGGGTTTAAGGTCTGATTTAGGGCCCTAGGAGTCCCAAATATGACATGATTTAAGCTTAGGATTGACAGAAAGAATAAAATTACCCTTCATTAAAATAGTGGAATCTAATCCACGAGACCCCGATTATGGGCGTGGATGAAACCATGAACCATAGTTCATGTCATCTTGGTTTCCTTTTCCAGTCAATAAAAACTGGTTATCGCCCACCAATCATGAAATACCTATTCACGGGTCGTACTTCAATTCACGATCATGGATTACCTCATTGAGTCCTTCCACACGTAGCAAAATTTTACTTCCATGGGCTCCTATTTATGAAGGAAAATCATGAGTCATGCAACGATCTACAGATTGTCCTTATATTTGTGGATTGCCTTTTAAAAACTCTGAATTTCCTTCATGTTTGGAACTCACACATAGGACCCTTTCTACAAGCCGTTAACACTTCTATGGACCATTAATAGCTTCATGGCGTCACTTCACACTTGAAATTTTTTTCTCTTTCCTATAGTTCTTGTCTATAAGCCTTGTCTATGGCTCGTGGCTTGACCCACGGGTCATGGACTTTGCCTTGTGAATTAACCCTGACCACTTTCAATCTAATTTTTGCACTTTCTAGGCTTCTAATTCGCGGGTCGTTACATATATGATTTGTAGTTAGGAGTATGGATCATAGAATAGATCATATATAGGGATTCAAAGAAGAAAAAAATTAGTTTGACAGGAGAAATCACTCCTGCAGGTCGTAATTTATTTGACGGGTCATATAACGGGGTCATAGATAGGCAGTGAAGTTTAAATATTTTTTTAGTGTTTAGGTGATCCAAGAAGAATGACCCATAAATGGAAAAATGGTTTATAGGTTGTGGTTCGTAGTTTGAAGTTCAGAGTATCGGTTTTTGAAGTTTTAAGGTGTAACCAAGATGAATCCCTGCTATGAATCATAGATGAGTTTGCAACATGTAGACCTGTCTCGTGGTTTTGGTCTAACAGATATTAATGAAGGGTACTTTTGATATTTTCTCGCATCCTGAGTCCTAAACTACGTCATTTTAAGCCTAAACCAATTCTTAGATGTCCCTATACTACCCATTATCTCCCTTTCCCAAAATCATCCATCCAAATACTCAAACCCTCTCAAATTTTCTTCTCCCTCAAGCTCAAGTGAAGGTCAAGGCCAGGGTTTCAAGCTTCTTCACCTAAAACCCCAGATTTCTTCCATGGTTTTCACTAAAGGTATACAATTTCATCCATTGGGTCCATTCCACTCATGGAGCCCAAAGAATCTCTCTTCTCCTTCAATTATTTGCAAGTATGTATTTTAAGGGTTCATGATTTCTAACTCCAAATGTATCAATATAATACTGCATTATGATTATAAGACTTATTAAGCATGGGTAGACATTATTTGCATGTTGTTATGGTTAATGAGTAGAATCTCTCGTATGCATAATCTTGGGTTTTATGAAATTTAATATGGTTTACCTTATTTGACTTAGATACATGTTTTTCCTAAATATTATAGTTGATTTGAGTTCATATTGTATAAATTTCATCAATGAGCATTTAGGTATATTAGGTTAGTTTCAAAGTTCTAATTCATACATTAGTCATGGGTCATCCTAATTATAGCTCAACTGTGATCAATTCTCTTAAGTAAGCATGAATTTCTCTAAATTACATTATTTTAAGGGGATTTTACATGCATCATCATATTAGGCTCTGATTGTCCTATGGGAAGTTTTATGATGAATCTAAAGAAAGAAGAATGTTAAGAGTTCTCTCGCCCAAGGTATGAATGTGTAAGATGAAAGACTAATTTTCACATTACATGAGTTAAGGAGCTATTTTATGATTATGCTTAATGAATGATGGACGGGTTTGATAGAAATTCCTCTGCATTAATGTTACTTATGACTTCTATTCCATTGAGAGTTGTACTTAGAACTGAATGGACCTTCAGATATAGGCGGAGGCTCCTTGTTAGTAGAGCCATTAGACCATTAGTAGAATTCCATGGTCCCATAACTACATGTTGCGAAAGGAAAAAAGATTACCCATTAGTAGAGACTTGATTTTATAAAAGGACCATCTAGTAATAGAGGCTTGGTCACTTATGTAACTTAGTGAATCCACTTAGGCATGATGGAGTCTACCTTGGCAAGTAGTCTCCCTTTTTTTCCTTGTGTAGGGATAACATTGAGACTCCATGTTATAGCTCGCATGGTTTATGTTGGTTAATGGTAACTCTCATACATGTTCATGTTTTCTCACAATGTTCTACCGTTTCTCCCTATTATGATTTATGATGGTTCCCTCTCACAAAATTCAAAGATGTTCCTTTTTATAGTAAGTGATACTTCTCTTATAAGATTTAGGGCTAATCATTTGACCAAAGTCAAACTTAGCCCATTTTAAATCAACTTTTTCAACTTTGGGCTTCATTTCTACATATGGACTCCGGATTTGATTTCGTCACTTCTCCTAGACCAATTTTC
Source organism: Solanum rostratum (assembly GCA_029948455.1). Taxonomy (NCBI): domain Eukaryota; kingdom Viridiplantae; phylum Streptophyta; class Magnoliopsida; order Solanales; family Solanaceae; genus Solanum; species Solanum rostratum. The sequence goes on from CM057056.1 coordinate 42,724,277, forward strand.
ACGTAATGAAAATAATGGAATCGATGATATTTTTTTTCGAGGTTCGAAACTCCGAATGGTACAAAAACTCGCTTTTTAAACAAATTAAACTTTCAAAACGAACTCACATTATACCTCTTGTATCCACAATATGCCACTACCAACCACACAATTAGCTCAAATAAGGTTCGAGGAAACTAATAGAAGGGAAAAATGATAATTTTTATGGAAATCACAAAAATGGTCTTTAAGGTCATTACACTCAAAACAATCAAAACGTTCTTGGAAGTCCCAAAAAATGTACCAAAACTCTTTCCTAGCCAAAAATCACCTCCTGAATCCAACGAAATCATTAGAAATTTGATTCGTAAATCGAAACTCAAAATATTGATCCAAGTCAAACCTTGATCCAAAATAACTCAAACTTTTAATTTAGGACCTCAATTTTACAAAATAACTCTAAACTTGAAAATGATGATGCTCCTAGACCAACCTCCATATTGCGTAGCTGATGGAACTGACACAATTTTATTTTGAGACTTATAACTCCGATTGGTACTAAAAGTCACTTCTGAACAACTTATGTCTTTAAAACTCAAAAACTCTCAAATTACACAACTTTTCAATGAAACTCCAAAATCAATTACACAAACTGACCAAATATGACTCGAAGCAACTATAGGGAGGGGTAAAACGATAATTTTCTAAAAATTTTGAAAAATAACCTTCAGGATCATTACATAATTTTTTTTTTAATTTTTAAGAAAAATAGTTTGAACAGAGATGAGTGAAGAGAAATTCCCTCTTCTATTTTTGTGTAGAAAACAATGTATGGCTATTTTTAAAAAAAATTGGGAGTAGGGGAAGAGGAAAGAAAAATGGGGAAGGGATTACAATATAGTGAATCGGACCCTCACTAACAAAGTGAAAATTCAAATAGCCAATCGACTGAACTTCTAAGATTCTCCTCGTAGGACTATTAAATGTCAATTCTTTTAGGCTTTCATTTGCTTAATATTTATTTGATTAAAACATGTCCATTCAATATAAAGGTTGTACACTCAATATAAAAGTTGTATCAGTGTATCTATCATCTACATACTTGTTCTTTTTCCGTTTAAATTTGAACCTTTCATACTTCTTGGGGGTTTTCCCTTTTTAATTTGAACCTACTACTTGTTGCTCTTTTTTTTTTTTTTTTTTCCTTTTTATCTTTTCATGTGAAAATTTATTTTTATTAAAAATAACTAACGAGAATTTTGTCTATTGTAAATTATTCTAATAAGAGAATAAAAATTTCAATCGATATTTTTAAGTACCTTCATGTTTAAAAATAAGACAATATAAATAGACAAAAATAATTACTCCCTCTACCCTATTTTATATGGCACCCTTTCCTTTTTAGTCCGTCCAAAAAAGAATGTCATCTCACTAGAATTAGAAATAATTGAACTTTAAAATGTCCTTTTTACCCTTAGTGAAATGATTTACAACTATACAAATATCTAAGTATTTTTTTAGACCACAAGTTTAAAAAATATATTTTTTTTCAAAATTTATGCCAAATAAAATAAAAGAAAGGAAGTATTAGAATATAGCATATGTCAACTTATGATTAATTGAAAAAGTAATAGAAGAGTAATTTGAAAATGAAAGAAACGTGTCGATTTGGAAAAACTTTTCTCACAAAGAAAAAGAGAAGAAGACTTTTGTCACTTCATTTAGGAAGTGTCACACTACTCTGCGTGTGGTTTAGGACATGGTTACGTGTTGAATATTCCACTCCACTAACGCCATCAACGCCCACAAATTGTATGTCTCCACCTCAATTATACTTCTAGCACATGGGCAGCGCATGCGAGTCTAAATGGGTTGTTGCACCCACTTTAAATCAAAATAAAATAAATGAATTTTTTCCAGTTGGACAATTGAATGAGGATTTGAATTTAAGTTGTGAAAACAAAAGTTCATCAAGTTTGAAGGTGAAATTGTCATGATCCAATATTGAGTATGATAACATTTGTCCCTTCTCACCAAAACAAGTCAACCTAGACCCAATAAAGAGAGAGAAATGAAATGCAAAAGTAATTAAATAGAGTAGAAAACCAAAATGTAAGTCTTAATCAACTCAAATACTACCAAGGACTGGTTATCACATGTACAAGGAACTATCAAATGTAGAAAATAAAATAAGTAGAAGCCCCAAAATGTTTTTGCTTCTCGAATAGAACAAAGCATAAAAGTAATAGTAACAAGAGAATTTGTCGAGTGACAACAAGTACCTCTCTAAGTCCGGAAAATCCTTGGATGATCAAGGGAATGTACAATCTCACTATCTAGGCTCAGATTCTACACAAGTGTAGAGGCAAAGTGGTGAGTACCAAAAATAACGTGGTACCTAGCATGCCAACTAACAAAATAAAGCAAGTTTAATAGAATACAAAAACTCATTTCATCTCAACCAAACCTCCATGACAACAACCTGCACAGATAATGTCCCAACCTAGCAGTTCATAATACACAATACAAATATCGTTCACAAGTCACAATTTAAAGTCACAAGTCACACCTCACGAGTGATAACACGCTTAATCACAAGAATAACATTATGCCAAATATGAATATGCCGGAATGACATGATATTGTCGTGCAGTAATTGCTAAAAAATATCTTAGCATCACTCGTATTGCAGGCAAAGACCTCAATGTAAGGACCCATACATTGTACAACCGCATTGGAGCTTGAAATTTTTTATTTCGGGAAGTTTTGGACCAAGGTGACGCTCCATGAGAGCCCACATGGTCCGTGTAAGGTCACACGGCCCGTGTGGAGCCTCCATGGAGTGGCCCTTCACCACTTAAAGCATGTTTAGCCTTAAGCGTGGAGTTTTAAATTAAGGCACACCACACATGGACCCCTCACGGTCCGTGTGACACCTCACGAATCGTGTGGTGGGCCATGTGGTGGCCTTGTCTTGAAATCCCACAATTGTGGGACCACGCATGGTGGCACGGCCAAGTACACGACCCGTACAAAGTGGACGGTCTGTATGGCTTTCACAGTGAAATTTTTTTCTAAGTATGGAATCACTATCTTGGAACTTGATGGAAAATTTTTCTAAGGGAGGTGGTACAGGCAGTTGTATGGCCTGTGTTATATGGACCGTAAGGATGATTTCGTTGAAAAATTTTAAGTATGGGATTACCGCTCTGGACCTTCGTCAAGTGAAATTTTTCAAGTGTTGGTTCACGAATAAGTATACAGACCGTGTGGTGTGTCACGGACCGTATTGTCCTCCTTGAAGCGACGACATACAATTTTTCAACTCGTTTCCTTAATGGTGTTTTCATAATTATGGTTTATTCTAAGGATCTTTTGTGACTTCCTATGCTACCTAAAGATTTCCTAATGACCTAAACTTTATTCCTATCATTCAAATTCGTTCCTCCCATTTGAAAATTCTTTCAAAGAACTCTAGTGGGAATTAAGCTTGAGAATCAAGGAAAGAATCATCCTTCTTCAAATTTTTTCTTGAACTTCTTCATTCTCTAAGATATGTGGGATTTATTCTTGGTCCCTTTCAACTAAGAAGACCCAAACTCTTTTTACTTAAATTTCATGAAATTTTGCTTATTTTAATTATGGGTTTTAAGAATTGTGATTTAATAAATTCAATTGAAGTGTGGGCTATGCTTATTTGTTGATTTTAAGTTGACTTAAGCCCTAGATAAGATGTTACATTAAAGTTATGAAATTATGAATGTGCATGGCCCCTTTAAAGCTTGATTTGTACATGGGTAATCTATATGATGATTTAAATGAGAATTTTACTTACGTCTTTACTTGAATTTTATAAAGTATTGTTGATTTAAGTTGGAATCTATATTACCCATGTTATTCTCATCATTTATAGCATATTCATCCATGTACATGGGATTTTATGAAAATTATGAAATCGGTTAAGCCCTATTATGTTAAGTAAATGATTTTTGATAAGATATTGGTTACGACAAGAATATGATCACATAAATATCTATCGTTATGGCTCGTGGAATATTTTGGGTGATTGCATCATCTCGTATATGTAAGTGAGTTATTCCTATGCATGAGTATCATAATTATGAACTATGATTTGGATTTTGAATCTAAATGTGCATTGAAAGGATTTGAAATGACTATTGCCTCTTTGAAAGTACGTATATGTATAAGTATTCTCATGGGATGTCTTGACTTAGCACCGATGGATTGGGCGTCCTATTCCTTTCCTCAAACTATGTGACAACCATAGGTATATGTATATGAAAATCCTATCTGAAATGGGAATGCTCGTAAGGAAGGTCAATACTCCGAAATGGGAATGCCCGTAACGAGAAGAATGATATGAAATATTGTGAAAATCCTATCTGGAATGGGGATGCCCGTAAGGAAGGTTGCTTCTCCGAAATGGGGATGCCCTCAAAGTGAAGTATGGTTTACCTTTGCCAAGTAGTCCACCTTTTTACCGGTGAGGGGATTTCATCGGGATTCCAAGTAATAACTCGCTTGGTCTTACTCATGTCGGTTGAGGTCACATCCCTACTATATATGAGTATTTGTGCATTTCATGCATCATTGTTTTCATGGCATATCTTATACGATATCACTTGCTATATATTTATTTCTATATTATGTGCCCTTGTCATCTAACATTGAATGCAGGTTTGTAAGTCATATGCATTAAATGCCTGGCATACTTAGTACGTGCAAACGTACTAACGCATATTTTTGCCTACATGATCTAACCATGTAGGGACGGAGGACCACGTTCATCCATCATACGATGTCTAGCCTGGATTTTGAGATTGGCTTGTTGTGGTGAGTCCTATCTTCCAAGGAAAAATCACCATTCCTCTACCTATGGTACTTATTTATGTTATTGACTTTGAGGGTGAGCTTAGGGTATGTCTTGGCCCCCATCCTATCTTATGACTAGAGGAACTGTTGGACATCTTGTAAACTCCGCATTTTTATGCTAAGTATGGTATTTGAAGATTATGCTTATGGATTTGGCTACCTATTGGTTATCATTATGTAAATGGGTTTTGAGCTTTATGATTTGGCTATATGATATGATGTGAAAGATCTTAAGTCCCTAATTGCCCCCATAGAGTGAGTCATACTTACCCGCCCCTTGGTATTTATGCGCTACGTGCTTTGTGAGTTCATGTTCTTCCCTTTTGCTATGACATCCCCATAGTGTGAGTCCTCTTCTCCCGTTCCTTAGAATTATGTGCTTACTTTTCGACTATGCTTCCGAACTGATTATATGAATATGGATACTTCGAGGCTTGTTTGGAGACTTTTAGGTTCCCATTCGCCATGTCACTCCTAGGCCCTTGGTCCGGGTCGTGACACTCAACATCACTCAATATTACTAGAAAAGACCTCGTTGTTACAATATCGCCGGCAAAGAGCTCAACATCACATAATATTACTGGTAAAGATCTCAGCATCACATAATATCATCGGAAAGACCTCAACATCATATCTCAACTAGTAGAGATGCCCCCACATAGTATTGCTAGTAAAGACCTCAACATCACATCTTGACTGATAAAGAACTTGACCTTGATTTTATTATGTCACTCGTATCAATATTCGAAATTATGCAATATTCAAAACATGACATGAATGAGTATAAGATGAGTCAAACAAACACACTCACATTCAAGAATCACAACAATCTTCCTCAATATAGAAATTACATCCTTCGATCAGGCTAATCAATTCTAGAATCACAATATCACATCAATTCTCATTGTAATTTTACCATACCATCTCATATTATTAAATTATTTCATGAAAAATTAATCTCATTGTCAACTCCTAATCACTCCCCAATACACCAAGAGAAAGGCAATTTGGAAGTTCAATGAGAGTTGTAAAGTTTTGAAAATTCAATTGCCTAAGTCAAGAATCATAATCAATCAAGCACTTGAGTCTTCCCTTTTCAAATTGTATCTGAAATAACACAATCTATTCAAATAATAATTCACAATCAAATTTTAAAACTAAAGACACCACAGTCACGAAATTTGGGGAAAAGGCTGAATCTAGCAAAAAATCTAATTTCAAAAACGAGGTTGAAATCTAAAAATTATTTTACATGAAAATATTTCTCAAGGTATTAAGAATTCATTGGTGAAAATCATTTTTAAAATAGAGTTAAAATTACTCTATAATCACCATTTTAGTAAAACCCCAGTTTTAGAACAAAACCCCAATTTGTTCAATGAAAAATCATCCATTTGATGTTAAAATCAAGATAAAATCAATGAGTAATGAAGATTATCAGTTAAAATAACTTATCCAAAAGTTTTCACATGAAAGTCCCCTTTTAAATTATTATCCGCAAGCTCTGAAATGTCTAAAATGGTGAAAAATCACTTATTCTCAATATTACACTATTTAGGCACTCAATCGCTCACCGTGATTGCGGAGCTTATATAAAAATACACATCATGATCACAAGTCAGGTGTCTGCAATCGTGAAGCATTAGGTGAGGTATCCATTGCGATTGAGGAAAGATTGACCATGAACGCAACAAAGTAAGTACTTCACCATAAATCAGCAAACACACAACACTCAAAGTCATGTAATATACCTTTGAGATTTGTTCAAAACCTCATAAATAAAAATTATTTATCCTACGCTGCTAAATTTTTATATTTCAAAGTCAATGGAATCTTCAAAATTTAAATTTAAATTTTCCTTGATACGAAATTCGTTAAGTCGCAATGAAACTAACTTTAAATCTCAAAATTTCTAATCAAGCTTGGGACCTCTAAAAATCCAACCAAGACCTCACTTAGGCTTAAAATCATATGCTTGGATCCAATGTAACTACTAGAAATTCAATTCGAGTACCCATAATCCGAGTATTGACCAAAGCCAACTTTAAGTTAAAAAAACTCAATAATATCCAACTTATGACCTCAAATCCATGAGATAACCTGAAATTTGATTCTGAGAGTTCTCCTAGACTAAATTTCCACATTCTAGGACTGATGAAATTGATAAAATATTATTCCGAGACTTATAGCTTTGGTTGATATCAAAAATTACTTTGGAACAACTTAAGCCTTTAAAACTTCAAAAATTCTCAAATTTCATAATTTTTCAATAAAACTTTAAAACCAAACACACAAACTAACCAAATATGACTCAGAGAAACTATCTAGAGGTGTAAAATAACAGCTTTCTAAAAAATCTAAAAAATTACCTTCAGGTTATTACAGATGTAAAGTTTGTAAAAGTTGAAGTCAACATAAATTTGTTTGCTCTTTTTGTTATTAAAAAAATCATTGGACAGAAAAATATAATTTGAAATCTAGAAAACAATTATTTTACATAATTTTTTTAAAAAAATTCTAACCAGTATTTCAATATTTAACTTCTACTTGAACACTTAAAGCTAGTTCATCAGTCGTAAGTATTTATGCACATTATTGATATATTAATCAATTATATGGGGGTGAAAATCAAAATGGATAGGTGGATGAATGATTCAAGTAAACGCGCAAAATCATCACTCAAATCAATTCAACAAAATTAGTATCAAAGAATATCTTGGTGTTCATACTAGTAAAGGCAAATCCACTAGACAAAACGATTTAGAGTCAGTAGTGTAATGACCAATATTTTAATTAGTAACGGCTGAAGAAAAAACACCAAAAGTCTGGTGGTGTGACTCGTAAAATGCTTATACCTGAGTGGAAGTATGAGTGGATTATAATAAACTTTGTTGTAGGATTGTGTCACGATCCAAACCTAAGATTTAGTCGTAATACGACGAACGAGGAATTCGAAGGCATCTCACCCAAGTCCCTAAGCATTTATCAAGCAATAATAGGCATTGAACATATATATAACCGGAATTTAAAAGTGGAGAATGAGAATTAGGGAAACATTTAATCATTTTAAACATGGTAAAAAGACAACTCAAAACATAGCGTCCAAACATACCATGCTACATAAAGACTTAACGGCAGCTAAGACATACCCAAGGCTCCCGTCAAATATAAAAGTCATGAAAATAAGATAGAAAGTAAAAGTCTCCATAAACAACTCAAACCATGTAAATATCTCAAAGATAAAAATAAGATAGAGGTGAAATCCCTGAATCTAAAGGGCTCACCAATCAAGTGCTAGTCTTGAACGTCAAAGCTAGCCACGTGCCAGTAGCGGAGGAGCAACACCGGTCTCTACATAGTGACATCATGTAGGCAAAATATATGTTAGTACGTTTGAATATACTAAGTATGTGCGATGCAATGTAAACATGAAACTGTAATGCCATCATGCATGAATGTAATGCCATCATTCAAAAACATATAACACCATTGTCACGACCCGGGGTCGGGGCCTTTATGTGACACGGCGAAAGGGGACCCGAGGGTCCCCAAACAAGCCTCAAAATTCCAGAACTTGCATAATAGGTTCAAGGTATGTAAGACGGATAATTAAATAGTGAAATCTAAAGTGAAAAGTGAAGACCATTCATTTTTGGATAAACACAAACGAAGGAGTTTATACAATGCCCAACATATGCCTCTAGTCAAGGAGCGGGGGCCAGGACAAGTTCTGGGCTCACCCTCAACAAGATACTATACACAACGGTTACAAGAAATAAAGCTTGCCCTCAGAAGACGGGGCTCACCACAAAATATCTTCAATGTAGGACTATTCGTCCGTCCCTATGTAGGCACATAGTTCAAGGAAAGGGAGAGGGACCTTGGGGATATCCCTAACGCCCCCAATCCATCGGTGCTAAGTCTTATACATCCCACAAGAATACTTACATATATATACATATGCTTTCAAGAGAGTCAAGTGCAAGTTTCATAACGCTCAAGACACATTTAGGCTTAACGCCAAATTACAAGATCATATTCAAGATGCCAATGCAAGGAATAGCTCATCTACAAGTTCAAGATGGTGCAAGCACCCAAGATGCTCCAAGAGCCAAATCATAGGCATATCGGTGATCACCTTCTTGTCAAATCCCATGTCTTACCAAAAATCATATCATAAATTCTCTTTTTGGACAAAATTGAACTTAATCCCACATTTCTAAGATTTCCATACACCAATGTCATAAATGTGATGAAATGCATAATGTAAGGATGACTTGGGTAATGTAGAGTATATCCCAAAATTAGCAATATAATGTAAAGACTAGGAAATCTATGATAAAATTCATATAAAAATGTAGTATAAATCACCCATGGTAAACAACATCTTTAAAGGGACATGCATGCTTCATAGTTTCATAATCCAAGTAACTCATCATATTCAAGCTTAACATAACTCAAAATTCGGAATATTATCTAGCACATGCATGGTTCAAAATACCAAGATCAAGTAGTAAAATTTCACATTCTAAGTAGACAAGTGTATAAAGTAGTTTGAGAAGAACTTGGGTCTTCTTGGTTGAAAGGAACCAAGAATCAAAACCCATATACCTAATTGAAGATAACACTAAGAGGAATGTACTTCAAATTGGGAGCCTTGGATTGAATGATCCTAGAGAGAAGGTGGAAGTCTTGAAGGAGTAGATTCTTTAGAGAGAGAGTAACATGAAGTAAAATGCTGAAATTTGGTGAAGTTAGGCTTATATAGGGAGCTTAGGAGGGGTGGGAAATGACCAAATTTTTGTTTGTAATAACCAATATTTCAAAAATGCCATTAATGAAATGGACCTGAAATTGGTCCGTTTGGGGCATACGGTCCAGTACACGGTCCGTGTAGTGTCACACGGACCGTTTACTGTGCCGTGGTCCCAGACTTGAAATTTTTAAAGGCAAGATTTTTTGGACTAAGTGTCACAACACAGACCAGTAGACGGACCACCTGGGCTCACACGGACCGTAACCCCGTCTGTATATGGGTGACTCTACACACCAAGACTAGATGGAGCACCATACAAACCGTCTAAAGTCACACGGGCCGTGACTTGGTCCGTGTGAAGGTGGCCCTACGCAATTCACCACATGGAAGGCCACACACAGGCCGTGTAGCCTTACACGGATCATGTGGAGGCCCGTCTACCCTCCACTCTCTCAGGCGTCACTCCACGGGAGGCCACATGGACCGTATAACTTCACACGGGCCGTGTAGGCCCTCCGTGAGGTGATGCCCGGCAAAATTTCTGGGCAGTCTTGTGGACTTCAAGTGACATCCAGGATCGGGGCCTTTCAACCATAGCCGAGGAATAAAGCTCAACATGACGTAAAAATCAATGCATTAAATGGAAACATCTTTGAAGGACACAAATATCAAATACACAACTTTATGGGAAGAGATTGTAATCGACATATAAGAACATATGAGCTACTACATGAAATTCGACATAACTCTTTACATTGACAGAGGGAGTCCACTTGTCAGGTGAAACTCTAGCGACTTATGCATGCATACCTTAACTTAACTTTACTATTGTGGATCTACCAGCCTAAGCCTACAAGGGCTCCTATGGTGGCACATAGTTAATGGGATAAGAGAATGCTTCTAAGGTTCCTTTATTCAAGCCCACCTCAACTTCTCATTCGATACTAAGTCAATCCCATGGAATACTTTAAAAATTTAGCATCATTGTGCAATCAAAGCAAGTAAAGCAACCACAAGACTTAATATGAAATCTTAAAATTTAGAGTCGTGAGCATAAGAGCATCTAAAGTAGTCCAAAAAAGTAAATACAACTTTCTCAAATAAAAATACAAAGTTATCTGATAATATAATAATACAATGTTTGACATAGAAAGCAACAAAGGAAATCTCAAAAGATCCACTGTGACTCAAAATTTGCGCCTCACTGTTAAGATCTAGGATGGATGGAAGAAGACTGTAGAATGAGATCAACTATCCTAATGGGGTCCCTGTGCTCCAGCTGTAGAGAGGAAACAAAATAGGGGTGAGCACATCAAAATGTACCCAGAAGGTTCAACTGACTGGATAAGAGAAATCGAACAAGTATGTAATAACGAAGAATTCTATCGCCTGCATTAAAAGGGTCAGTGCACAATAAAATATTTACATAAGAAGAAAATAAGATAGCATTACTAGTAATAATTGATGTAATACAATGATATGTCTATATAGAACCCATGGGGGCATCGTCAGACCATATATACCAAATGCCTCTCAACCTTGCCATCAGGTCGTGGTCAAGGGATGTCACAATATCTCAACCTTGCCACCTGCCCGTGGTCAAGGGTCTTAATAATATTGCCCGAATCAAGGGGTTTTGTAACAAGTAGTACATCTCTCCCTGGCCTCCTCCCGGGTCAAGGGGTTTGAAAAGTGGTACATCTCAAAAGTGGAACATCTTACTGTTGCCTCCTACCCGAGTCAAGGGATGGCACAATATAATATGAAATAAATGGATGCCAATGATGCAAATCAAAATATATAATAAGATCATGACAAAAATATTGATACATAACTATCATAGAATCATGAAAGATAACAACAAGTGCCACAACTAGTATCACAAACCATCATCATGTCTGACAACAACATAGTTATATCAATAACCAAGTGCACCAACAACACCAGACCTCACTCGTCCCAAAATATACACATGATCCTAAAAAATATCTCAAAATTCCATCAAGATTACGAAAAAACTTTCCAAATAATAACACGAGTCTCAAACTATCGCAATAGCGTCCAAAATATCTCAATTCTCAAGATTTCTCTCAATTTATCAATAGATTCACAATTTACTCAAATATTGGCATAGCTAGTATCATATTTCGATCACAATTTTATCATAATAAGCCATTGCCATGAATCAATGTAAATCTTACAATTATAACATGAACATATCCAATAACTCAAATCCAGTCCCTAAAAGGTTAAACAAATCTACCTTGATGTCGAAACCACACTTGGACAAGTTTTCAGTCAGCTCAAACCCTTAAATTATTATCGAATCAATCAATCACTTTTAAGTAAAGATACTATGTATCAAGACATGAATTTTGATACTCATATTGACATGAATTAGGCTTAGCGGCAAAATGGTAAATTTAGGGCTAAAATTCAAAGTTTCCAAATCTGGAAATTGACTTGAAATTATGAATCTACGCAAGAAAAGGAGTTCTTGGGTGAAAATCCCACTAAAATTGAGTTATAATTGAAGGAGAAATCATCAATTAAAGTTTCCAAATCATAGACTAAAAGTCCTCAGTTTTTGACATTCAAAATCATAAAATCAAGATACAAGTCATGGATATTAATTAAAATGATGATAGAAACACTTACCAATAAGATTTACATAAAAACCTTCATTAAAGATCGCCCCAAAAGCTTGAAATGTTTGAAAACGGAATAAAAATGGTGGGTTCAAATTTAATATTGTATAGGTAAAAAGTGTACTTCGCAAACACGGAGCATTATAGGGGTCAAGGCCTCTGCGAACACGGAATAAAAATGGTGGGTTCAAATTTAATATTGTATAGGTAAAAAGTGTACTTCGCGAACACGGAGCATTAGAGGGGTCAAGGCCTCTGCGAACGCGGAGCAAGGGCCTGTAAACATAGAGAAAGGATGGGGTCAATCCTCTATAACTCCACAAACGTAGAGAATTCCCCGTGAACACGGAGAAGGCAAAGAGAATAGCCTCCACGAATGGAGAGATTCTCCTGCAAATGCGGAGAAGAATGATAAATGCACTAGAAACCAGTCATTACAGCCAATCTCAAAGCTCAGAATGGACCCTCGAAATTCATCCGGATTCAAAATTACACAAATCAGACATGTAGTCATACTAGAAACGACTCTCAAGAAATAATTAGAATTCGATTTTGAGGTCTCCTCGACACAATTACCAATGCAACTCAATGAAACTAGTAAAAAACTAAAAATACTAAAATTACCCTCGACAACTCCAAAAATTATGACGAGACCATTTCGAGCATTAGTTTCACCATTCGAAACTATTGAAATTGTCAGAATGTCAATTCGAGCTTTCGAACTCTGAATGTTGACCAAAGTAAACTTTGACTCCAAAAATAACAAAAAATGCAACTTTGGGTATAAAAAATCATTTTAACTCTGAATTCAATTTTGTAACTTTTCCTGGACCAGATTCGACGTTTCAGGGCTAATAAAATTGATGAATTTTTTATCTGACTCTTGAAACTCAAAATGATACAAAAATCTACTTTTTCAACAACTTAAGCTTCAAAAAATGCCAAAACACATATTTTCCACTTCTAAGACATAAGATTTCAGTTTCAACAATACAAATAGTTAAAAATAGGTCTAAGTAACTTACGTAAAGGAAAATCAGTAATTTTCATAAATAGGCTTAAAAAAATGACTAACAAGATCATTACATTAAAATCAAGGGATAATTAATGGGTAATAAAGAGGGAAATGAAAACACCTTTTTCAATGAATCCTTTTAGAAGCAAGTAAAAATTGTCCAAGCTGAGCTCTTCTCAAAGTTCAAAAATGGAGAAAATGCCTAAAATGTGTAACCATAGTCTGAAAACCCCTCTTTAGTGTCTCGAAAGAGACAAGCAAGGAGTCATTAAAGTAACACCCGCAAAAATGTAGGCTTCACTAAAAGCGAAGCTTGGTTGCTTTAGTGATGGCTTGCTTTAGAGATGCCTCCCTCGTTTTAGCGACTAGGCCCTATCTAAAGTGAGACCTGCAGTGCACCAGGCTCATCAATTTCAAACAATTTAAAAAACTCAAAATCAACCTTCGGGATTCATTTGGAGCCACATAAACACAAACCATTTATATAATCCTACTAAATTCGATATTTCAAACTCAATGGAATCGTTAGAAATTGAATTTGCGGTCTTCTTGACCCAAAATTTGACTAGATACAACTAAACTAACTTAGGCTACTTGATTCCAAAATTATACCAGAACACACAAAAATCAGGACAAAGCTCATTGTAGCACTAAAACCACCTCCTGAAACCAATGGAACCATAATAAATTCTATTCGAGCACCGAAACTCAAAATGTCAATCAAAGTCAAACATAAGTTGAACTTTAACTAAATTTCCAACACCATACCTAAAATCCACATAATAACTCCAAATCTGATTTCAAGAACTCTTCAAAATAGATGAAATCAACGAAATTTTGTTCTGAAACTCGAATCTCTGAATAATTCAAAATTTTAAAATTAGGAGACTTGACCTTCAAAAATTTATTTTTTAGCAAAACCTCAACTTTTCTTAAAAATCAAGTTTTAAAATCAATCAAACCTAAATCCGAGCCGCTCAGGGGAGGGGTAAAATAGTAATTTTATAAAAAATATAAAAAATAACCTTCAAGGTCATTACATCATCCACAACTAAAACCCATGTTCATCCTCAAAACAAAAAGCAAGTGACATACCTGATGTCTCAAAAAGATGGTTTGTGGGCTTGATTTGTGAACTCCTTCCATCCACAAAGACAAATCGAATTCTCTATTTGTTTAAGCTTTCAAGTATGAATATTTTATGAAATGCATGAAAATTCTTTTAATGTTGATATATATATATATATATTGTCAATCTTATGAGTATGTAAATATAATGTTATTAAATGCCATAAAGAAAGTGGTTTTACAGGATGAACATCATGTCCCTATGGCTAGGGTTTAGAACCATTATGGCGAGTTATTTGAAAAAGATTTTTAATTGATTTGTTCTGTGTTTCTATGCGTACTCCTTGTATATGCATGATTGTGAATGCTCTTATATCTTAACCCACCAACCACAATGTCAAATATTATGTCAAAGTTCTATGAATAAATATGCTAAGAATGATGAAAGGTTTCATTACATATTATGCAAGTTCATGAAAGTTATGAAATGATCTAAGAAGTCTTTTTTATGATGTTTTATAATGCACCCTCTTATGAATCAATAATCCCTACTTGATGGCGTTATGAAGTAAAGAGCTATTCCTATCATGATATGCCCATATTGATAAGCTTATGAATGTATAATTATGTATATGTATACCATGGGACTAGACTTAGTACAGAATGAGACTTAGGGTTGGGTCTTGACCGAAGGGGTCCTTATGTAAAGTCTTAAGTCTATAACAACTTGCCATTGTAGGATTATGTATTAGCTAGTGGATCTACATATAGGACCATGTTCATGACACCCACAAAGTGGGGTATAGTCTACCTTTTCAGGTACGCTACTCCTCCAATGAGGAGGCAACATCAGGATTTCATGTAGTAGCTCACATGGTCTTAGTGTTGGTTACGGTCTCCTCCACATAGTTATATGCATTATATATTATGAAGTATGTCTCTTTTGGGCATGATTTTAATAATGCATTGAACATCCTTACATATTGAGTTTATCATCTTTGTTATGATTATGCATCTTGCTTATTATGGCGTATTATTTTCTTGTTGCATTACATCCCACATGGTTAATGCATTCCATAATACTAACGCATATTTTGGCCACATAATGTCACCAGATAGGGCCCCACAATCATCCTCCTTCTCATACTCGTGGTTGACCATCGGATTGAAGGCTTTGCTCCATTGGTTAGTCCTCTAGTTCGAGGACAATAGCCTTCTGTCAAGCTTGTTATCTTTAGTCTATGTTATTTTGCTCCATTTATTATGCATTGAGGTGAGCTTGGGACATGTCTAAGCCTCCCTCCCTATCCGTGTTTTAGAGAAATTGTTGAATGCTTGGTTATGCATGTATTGACTATGACTCTATCTCTTCCATTTATGTTAATTGTTCCTTAGTTCCTATCCCTTAGTTGCCGCTTGTTTTAATGTCTATATCAATAATGTGCTTTATGTATGTTATTAGACTTGTTTGGGTATTCAATCTCCGTGTCACAACTAGGCCCAAGGTTTCGGTCGTGACAACTATATGAAAAACAGACAATTTTTCACATTGACTTTTTTGAAGGATTGTGACTTTTCTCAAAGAATTGTGACCTTTACAAAGAGTTATGACTTTTCTGATAAGACATAATAAGCAATTGTATATACCATCCTTTAATGGCTATAAATGGAGGTGTTTCTTCACATTTTGAAACTATGAATTTTCTAAGTTTTCTATTGTTCTCTTCTTAAGAAAGAAAGTGTGATTTGCAACCATTTAGTGGGTTTGAAGTTCATTGGAATTTGAACACTCCCTAATTTAAATGTTAAATATTTTAATGCCCCCAACTAAAAATACTTAACTTAGTATATCTTCTATATTTTACATTTGCACTTATCTATATATAATGTTAAAAGTATAAAATTCAACAATATAACAATAACTAAGCAATGTATTATAGAGAAGGAAGGAGATTGTATATTTAATATGTGGAATTAAGAATCACTTTCTTTTAGATGTCTCAATTAATTTTTAAATGAAAAATGTCAAAAAATGAAAAAAAGAAAAAAGATAAATGTAATTGGAGGCCACAGAGAAATGCCTCATCACTTTATCTATATCTAACTTTATATTATAAATAGATAGATATAAATGTTTTCGAATATCGATTTCATAAATTTCAGTATGCACATAGTTAATTATAAGAAAATTTATATTCTTTATTCATAGAAACTTTTATATTATTTTATTTATAATTGCTTACTACAATTTTAGCTTTAATAATAATGATATATTTTGTATTACATGGTTTGACAATCACATGCATTGCACGTGTTTCAAAACTAGCGTGTGTATATGTGTGTGTATATATGTTGGAACGAAAAAGTAACTTATTGCATTATTTAAAAATGACACAAAAATACTATAATTCTTAATAAATTAACTATTGAAAATATTGAAGAATCAAATAAGAAAGTTGGTTGACTCTCTTAATTCCATATACGCCACGTAAATTGGAATAGAAGAAATACCATATATTATTTGAAAATGACGTATAAAATATTATAAATCATAATAAATTAACAACTTAAAATATTTTATAAAAATATATATACAAAAATATAATTAACTATCTAAATTTCATCCGCATAAACTGAAATTAATATATATAGAGAGAGTGTGTGTGTCTGCGCCGGCGGAGGGCTTAATGTCTAGTGTATATATCTTTTATCCAGAAATATAGGTATAAATAATTTTTATTATTTTGGGATGTGCGTAAAATAGAAAACTGCCGTCCACATTCCACGCTGTATTTGACTTTGATTCCAATCAGTTTGGTTCGGGGAGGACTAGGAAGAGTATCAAATGCTTCTTTATTTTCATATCTTGACTTTGCATGCTCCCAACGCATAAACCAATCAATATGTTATTCTAATTTATGTAACAATTTACTTTTTATAAATCTTAAAATTTTAAAATAATAAAATATTTATATTTAAAAATTTCATAAAGATAATTGACAATTTAAAATGATTAAGAGAATAAAAATCGTGATAATATAAAATTTACTTAAATCTTAAAATTTAAAAGACGTGATATAAATTGAGGCCGAGCAAATAGTGCATTGACGTGATATTTGCAATTATTATTCTCTTTAACATGAGAAAACAAATTTACCTACTATTTGATGAAAGTTCGGAAGGTTCATTTAGCCCCTTAACATTTTGGATATAGAAAAAAATGTTTTATTTATATTTTAAATGAAATAATAAAGCTTTTTTTACATTTTAAGTTAATGACCAGAAATAAGTTGCATTATTGTATAAATTTTTTAAACGTCAATAATAACTTTTAATTAATATGAATTACAACATGTATTTTTTTTAAAGAATTAAAAAAACTCTAAACAATAGTATTATATAAATTATAAACTTATCTGCATTAGTTTATTTTTTTTTGTGTGTGTGTGTATGTGTAAAGCTTCAAATTATCTTTATCCATTTGATAGTGTTACTAGTATTAGAAATTTTATTTCGTCGGACCAAAAAGAAGAAAAAAATTCATTTTATCTAATCAATTTTTTGTAAAAAAAATATTCTACTCCGCACCATTCTTGCATATCATAAGCCTAATAATTTCAAATATAACTTTCAATTTAAAAATTATAATGTACTTTTCAGGTTAAGCTTGAAAAATTACCAAAAATATATTCTATAATTGTAATGATCATCGGGACATTTTCGTGTTAATACCTTCTCTCTGTCATTTAAAGCGTTTTTTTTTATATAGCGACGCCAAGTAATTAATGATATGTTAGCACTGACAGTTCGACCTTTAGGTCGTTCATTCTAGTACTATGCAACTTTCTGTGCTTTGAGGCTTTGAAAATTTGACTTCGGTAAAATGATAAATGGCCTCAAAATGAAATTTTGACCGTTCGATCAGCTTTGAAAGGACCATTTTAGGCTATTGACATGGCTAGCAAGTTTGGTTTAAAACAACCTTTTGTTCGGCTATCGAGGCTTCTGGACTAATTCTCAGCCCTTTTGTGAATTTTGATAAAATTTGGCAAATGGGATAGGACCTACATTCAGTCAAACAACCTTTGTTGGAAATTTTGACTCTATCATTGAGTTCGAAATGCTGAATTCAACAGGGTAGCATATTTTCTTTCACGGATGGAGTTTCAAGCGAATCTCGAACACCCCATCGAAAAATTTCTTCTTGGTCTAACTTAGCTAGTGCAAATCCTCTATGTTCTTTGCTTTGCACCCCAGGAGCCACATTCCCATAGGTTTAAGTCCACCGCCTTCTTGTTCGTGGTCCAGGAACCTCATTCATGGGACCAATGGGCTTGATCATCAAGATTACGGACCGATCTAATGTTAGCGAAGTTCAATGACCTTGAAACTCTGCACTCGCAGACTAACCTAACTGTGTTTGAGTTGAATTGTGTTATGTCCTTAATTTAAAAGTGAGACGGGATCAATTTCGGCCTTATACTTCATAAGGTGACTTTTTCTTCAGTTTGGCTCTATTTTAAGTGATTCAAAGCTTGAGGTGTTTTGAATCCCCATGGGTACATATTGGAGTGATCAAGGGTGATGAAAATTGTTGTTTGAGGCAATCTTTTGTTAGAATAGGCTGCCTCTCTCTTTCTTGTCTTAGTTAATTTTGGGAAAAAATTGGATGAATAGTTTTCAACTGTTTTGAGCTTCGAATTGTGTTTCATCTTAAAACACAAGTATGGGGGAACTATTTTGGATCTCTTCATGAAGTCAATTTTGAGTTTTTCGATGCAGATACCTTTTTTTTCATTTTGGCTTCAATTTTGGTCCATCTCCAGATTAAGTACTTATGGTGTGAAAATGCTCGTAATGATGTTGTGATTCTAATTTTAATAACTTGACAGTGTTTAGAGGGCATTTTTGTGCCATCGGGGAATAAGTCCGCCATGCGGTTGGTCGCACACTCTTTTGGTTAAGGCCAAAATCAATCAAAAAATTAATTTTTCGTACGGTTGACCTAAAAATTGAAGGTGACCATTTCCCTACATAATTTTGCTTCCTGAAAATGAATACAAAGTTGGATTTTCCAAATAATGCACGAAGTTTACGATATTCAACAAATATGTCATAAGGACATTCCGAGTTGCATGGGAGGCATTACAATATCTCCTCCTTGGGAACATTCGTCCTCAAATATGATGGATACATATTTGAGAAGAGTGATTAGACAATTTTCAGCCCACATGAATGCATCAATGCAACTTAAACATTACAAAATCTTATACATATGCATTAAATATTAGCAGAACATTATCACTATGAGTATGTATGCATGCAAAATGACACAAAGGTTGAAATACATTACTTGACACCATGGATAAGAGTTAACTTATTACTTTAAGCTTGAGTAGAGTGAAAGAGATAAGGATATCTCTTCTTTATGTCAGCTTTAGTTTGCTAAGTGGCATTTTTGACTTGTTCATTTCTCCAAAGGACTTTGACGGAGGCTACATCTTTGTTCCTCAACTTCTTCACTTGTCTATTTAATATTTTCACTAGGAATTCCTCATATGTCAAGTTCTCTTCTACAATACCCAGAACTTCTAAAGGCACTACAGAGTTTGGGACACCTACACACTTCCTCAACATTGACCATGAAAAACCAGATGAACCATACTCATCTCCATAAGTTACCCCAACTCATAAGCGACTTTATTCATTCTCCTCAAGATTCTATAAAGCTCTACGTATCTTGGGCTCAATTTTCCCTTCTCGCCAAACTGAACTACACCCTTTATTGTTGAGACCTTCAAATGCACCCAATCATCACACCAAACTTAAGATCCTTTCTCCTTATATCGGAGTAGGAATTTTGCCTACTTTGAGCCACCTTCAACCTCTCACTTATCAACCTCACCTTCTCCAAATCTTCCATAATCAAATCCGGACCTATCAAAGTTGTTTCCCTGACTTCAAACCACCTAATCAGGGGGCTACAACATTTACCATATAGATATTAAAAAAGGAGCTATTCCGATGCTAGAGTGATAGTTATTATTGTAAGCAAACTCAATAAGAGAAAAATTCTTATCCCAACAACCTCTAAATTCCAAAACACAGGCAATAAGCATATCCTCAAGAGTTTGAATAGCTCTTTAGACTTGACCATCTATTTTGTGGGTGAAAGGCCGTGCTAAGCATGACTTTAGTACTAAGTCCTCTTTGGAATGATCTCCAAAAGTATGAGGTAAATTGAGCACCATGATCCGAAATAATAGAAAATGGAAACCCATGCAATTGAATCAACTCATGAATGTACAACTTAGCATAATTTTCGGCACCATAAGTTGTCTTAACCGAAAGGAAGTGAGCTAAATTTTGCCATTCCATGAAAAATAACCCATATCGAATTAAAATGCTTTTTAGTATTACGTAAATCAATCACAAAATTTATGTTGATATCTTCCTATTTCCAAGTAGGAATCACAATATCTTGGGCTAGACCACCCGGCCTTTGATGTTTGGCTTTAACTTGTTGGCAATTATGACAACGAGCTACAAAGTTTACAATATCTCTTTTCATGCCATCTCACCAATACACTTTCCTCAAATCCCTATACATATTTGTAGAAATAGAGTGAATGGAATAGGATGAATTGTGTGCCTCTTTCAAAATCAAGTCCCTTAATCCATCAACATTTGGCACATACAATCCAGCTTGATATCTAAGGACACCATCTCCCCCTTGGGAGAAAACCTTCACCTTGCCCTATCTACCAATGCATTCAATTCTAACAAAATGGGGTTGAGGTTTTGTTTGATTTGACCTCTTAAATCAAAGAAGATTTGGAACCATCTACAACCACGATACCTCCATTTTCGGATTTATTAAACCTAACTCCCAATCTAGCCAACTGGTGGACTTCCTTTGCCAATTCTCTATTACCACCATCAGTGTGAGCCATAATCTCCATGGACGTCCTTCTTAGAGCATCGACCAGAACATTAGCCTTGCCTGAATGATAATGCACACTCATATCATAGTCCTTAAGGAGTTCTAGCCACCTTCTTTGCCTCAAATTGAGATCTCCTTGGTAGAACACATATTGAATACTCTTGTGGTCATTGAAAGCATCTGCATGAACCACATAAAAATAATAATGTCATATTTTCAAAGCAAATAACATGGCTGCTAGCTCAAGGTGATAGGTTGGATAATTTCACTCATGTACTTTTAGTTGCCTAGAAGCATAGGCAATGACTTTGCCATTTTGCATCAACACACACCCCAAACCAATTTTTGAAGCATCACAATACACAACAAGCCTTTCTAACCCTTCCAATAGGGCCAAAATAGGAGCGAGTGTAAGCTTGTCCTTTAGAGTTGAAAGCTCTTTTCACATTCATCGGTCCAAATAAATTTTGCCTTCTTTTGTGTCAATTTTGTCAAAGGAGAAGAAATTAAAGAGAAGCCTTCAACAAATCTCTGATAGTACCCTGCTAAGCCAAGAAACTCCTAATATCAGTTAGAGTGAAGGGCCTAGGCCAATTTCTCACCACTTTCATCTTTTGAGGTTCCACTTTAATCCTTTCACTCGACACCACATGCCTTATAAATGCAACTTCTTTCAACCAAAATTCACATTTATTTAACTTAGCAAACAACCTTTCCTCCCTTAAGGTTTGCAACACTACCAACAAATGTTTCAAATTCTCTTCCTCACTTCAGGAGTAAATCAAAATATCATCAACGAATATCACAACAAACATATCAAGGTAGGGTTTAAAGAATCTATTCATTAGATTCATAAATATTGTCGGCGCATTGGTTAGACCAAATGGCATCACCACAATTTCAAAATTCCCATATCTAGTCTGAAAAGTCATTTTAGTAACATTACATTCCTTACCCTCATTTGATGGTATCCAGATCGAGAATCAATATTAGAAAAATAACTAGCCCCTTGCAATTGATCAAATAGGTCATTTATCCTTGGTGGAGGATACTTGTTCTTCATGTTGACCTTGTTAAGTTGTCAGTAGTCGATCCACATTCTAAGTGAGACATCCTTCTTTCTTACAAACAACACTGGTATACCCCAAGGTGACTTTCAAGTCCTAATAAATCCCTTCTCCAATAAGTCTATAGATTGATCCTTTAACTCTTTTAATTTCGTCAGGGCCATATAGTAGGTAAGAATGGAAATAGATTGTGTATCGGCGAGGAAGTCTATACTAAAATCTATTTCCCCTTTTAGGAGGAATACCGTGGAGCTCATGGGGAATGATATCAAGAAACTCATTGACCACCAGGACTAATTCAGAACGAGAAACTTTAGACTCAACATCCCTAATCCTTATAGTATGATAAATGCAACCATTAGAAATCAATTCCCAGGCCTTAAAAGAAGAGTTGATCCTAACCTTAACCATCAAATCATGACCTTCCCATGTAAGGATGGGTATATTAGATTATTGTAACCTAACTTTGCGGGTTCTACAATCAATGGAAGCACGATATGCATATGACCAATCCATCCCAAGAATAACATCAACATTTGAAAAACCCTATAGACTCTTTTAGCAACAATACACTCACCAACAGGGGTAGACACCTCAAAGGGTTCACATAAAAATTTCGAACACACATCAAACCTATTAGCAACAAATGGGGTAGTGAAAGATAGAGTGGCACCTGAATCTAATAAAGCATATACATCATAGTCATAACCCTTTAATGTATCGGCCACAACATCGGGTGCCTCATCTACCCCTTGCCTCCCTTGAAGAGCATAGAATTTGTTATAATGTGGAACACTCCCTTGTTGACCCTCTTTTGTCCTTCGATCTCCATGAGCACCATGCCATTTAGGACGACCATCTCTACCCTTGTTTGAAGCATGTGGACAATCAACAATCCTATGGCCTATCTTTCCACACCCTTAGCAAGCACCTGTGTCTCTCAAGAATGTACCACTATGATGCCTTCCACATTTTGGGCACCGAGGAAAAGTTGGCCCATCATTTCTACCTTGATTTTTAGGTTTGGATACCCTATCGCTGCAGAACCTTTGATTTGTAAAATTTGTTGACCTTTGGCCTTGAAATTTGTGTCCTTGTTGGAAACGACCACCTCTAGCACCTTCAAATCTACCATCATAATGAGCCCTATTGGAATCTCTGCTCTCTCTTTCTAAGCTTTTCTCCTTTAAGTTGCTCTGCATATGTCATGAGCCAAGACAAGTCCATATCACCAACAAGAATAACAGCGTGACATTCTTCACTAACCAAGTCAGATATTCCTGACACAAACTTGTTCATCTTTGTCCTAGAGTCGACAACAAAGTGAGGAGCATACTTTGAGAGTTTGTTGAATTTAAGGGAATACTCTCTCACACTCATGCAGCATTGTTTCAGATTCATGAACTCCATCATCTTTGCCTCTCTTAGTTCAATAAGAAGGAAATGGTTGAGGAAGGTGGCCTTGAATTCTTACCGAGGAATAGGCTTATCATTCTCCCTCTCAATCTTCCATTGAGCAAACCATATTTGAGAAAGGCCTTTGAGTTGATAGGCTGCAAGTTTCAGCTTCTGCTCCGAGCTTACCCCCATAATAGCACGAACCTTATAAACCTCATCAATGAATTCTTCGGGATCTTCCTCCACTTTAAAGCTATGAATCTCCGAAGAGTTCATCCTTGTGAAGTCTCCCACCCTTGAGGCCAGAGTAGGAACATGAGGAGCTTGGGCCCCTTGGTCCCTTGATTGGCTATGGCCTTTGCCAATCAGGTGAAAACATTATGATACTAGGCATGGATGACCCCAACTTCCTCTTGTAGAGCTTGTAGGGTCAGGGGGGCTGGATCACCCTCGAGAGTAGGAGCTCGTTGTACCATTCTTTTTGGTAGCATGATCTAGAAGCGCAAAACGACAATGATTAGAGATGAAAAATATTAAATTATGCCTTAAAGCATGACATAGATCATGAAGAAGTGAATCATTTCTTAAAATGCCTCATAGCCTCCTATTCATAATTGTGGCGCGCATCACAAGCATGAACAAGACTCTAATTGACGTGGTGTATTTGATTTCCGAGGATCATTTACAAACCTAGTGCTCTAATACAAATCTTGTCATGACCGAAGCCTAGGGAATACGTGTGACATAGTAAATAGGGAACCAAAGGAACCCCGAACAAGACTCTAAGCATAAGTAAGCATACCCTTGGTTGCAAAAGTATACACAAACATTAAGCAATTAAATATAAGAAAAACGAGGCTTTGGACTCAAGCTAAGGGATAGAAAGGGAACATGAATTTCCACCATCAAATAACAAGCAAAGACTAAGGGAAGGTTAAGTAGGACTCAATCTATGGGGGAACTAGGGGCTTAGGACTTTCATCATATGCAATCAACATTCAATAACAGATAAAAAAGATAAGGACTAAAGGAAATCTTCTATAATTACATAGCTTTATAAGAGTCAAACACTTCAAATTATCCATCAACACCTCTAGCATGAGTGGAATGGGGGCCAAGACATCTCTTGGGCTCTCTCTCAAAAGTAAATATACAAAAAAATAGGCAAGTCTTAACATAAGCATGAAAGAAAGTGGTTGTTATCCCGAAAATGGAGGCTTCAATAATAGCGATTCTTCAACCCAATGAACTAGCCACGTGGAGGTGGATGAATAGGAACTTCGGTCCCTAATGGTTGTATCACGTAGGAAAACGTATGTGTTAGTATTTGTAATGCAATAAGTATACGGGGTGCAATGCAATAGGAAGACATAATCTATAAATAACAAGATGCATAATCATATACAATGGATATAAGATCAATATGACATGAATTATCAATGCTTTAGTCAAAATATGTATGAAGATAGCCAAATCACAAATCATACATATGTGGGAGGAGACCTTAACCAACATATAAGACCATGTGAGCTACTACATAGAATCCCGATGTTGCCTTCCTAACGGAAAAGAAGAGGTCTACTTGCTAAGGTAGACCATACCCCACCTTGGTGTGTAACTTAACCTATTTGGATCCACTAGTAAAATCCCATTTAAGGAAATAACATACACCTATGGTGGCACATAGTTATGAGACTAAGACTTTATATAAGGACCCCGTAGGTCAAGCCCTCGGCTTAATCCTTATTCGCTTCTAAGTCTAGTCCCACGGAATACATAACATAGTTTAATCATAACTTGAATAACATGTAAAAATATGTAATAATAGTAAGAGTATCTCATTCATAAACTTAACCCTTTTAAGTAAGCATTTTCCTTGCACATGAGGGTAGAACTTAGCATAAAGTGCTTAAAATCTTGCTTATCAAGCATAGGATCTTTTCATGAGTTTAAGACATACAACGGAGCCCATATATTATCATAACGTACTTGTATTGCATAACTTGCCATAAAATATTTCATCAATATACAAGACTTTATTATGTAAACTTAGTCAAACATGGTGGATGTATGAAGTTTAACTTATAACCATGAAATTAAAGAGTATAGGACATGAATAGAGTAAAACGTAATAATTTAGGAACTATTCAAAATAATCCACCATCATTGTAATAAAACCCCTATTTTGGGTATCATGAAATCCATTCAAAAATTCATAATCTTTCATAGTCTTCGATACCATAACATGCATAGTATAAGCATCATAAGGCATTAATAATATCAAACCTCAATAGGTGTTCATACATAATCAAATCAATACTTCATAAAATCCAACTTAAGTCATACTCCGAATGAATAATAGAAGATACCCAAGAAGTAATAAACCTTGAAACGAAGAAATTTCAATTGAAAAGGAGAGTTGGGCTCCATGGGTGAAAGTACCCATGGATAAAGACCCACATACCTTAAAATTAATAAAGGAGACTTGACAAGGATCGAAGGGTTCACTTGAATTCTTGAACTTTAATGAAATCTCTTGAGAGTCTTGGAATTTGATGAGGAATTTGGTGAGGTTTGAGAGGAATTTGAGAGTATTAGGGCTAAAAATGGTGGAATGATTGAAGAATATCATCTAGAAGGGTGTTGGGTTATGACCCAACTACTCTCATTTGAAATAGAAAAAGTGTAAGCACTCGGACTTTGTATGACTTCAATGGAGCTTGGAAATTTGATTTTGAAAAGTTTTAGACCAAGGTGACACTTCATAAAAGCCTTCATGGTCCGTGTAGTGCTATATGGACCATGTGGAGCCTCCTTAAAGTCGCCTTTGGCCTTCTCTGGGGTGTGAGGGCCTTAGTGTGGAGTTTGAGACCAAGGCATACCATACCTGGACCCCACATGGTCCGTGTGAGGCCATACAAACCATGTGGTGGATCGTATTGCAGCCTTGGGGTTGAGACTCCACAATTTTCAGCCCAAGGCAAGTGGTATGACCCCTCTCACAAACCGTTTGGTGCTTCACGGTCCGTGAGGCCTTTCCCTATGGGTTCCAGAATGAAAATTATCTAAGTATTGGATCACCATCTCAGAACTTTATCGTGAAGAATTTTCTATGTGAAGTGGTATGGAGGAGTACACGGTCTGTACAGCTTGGTACAGACCGTGAGACAAACTGTTTGGGTGCTTTTGTCGAATTTTTTGAAGTATGAAATCTTTAATCTCAAGCTAAGCTCACTTTCAAGCCCTCAATTCAAGCTTATTTATGTGGTTTAGGGTCATCATGGGCCTCCTTCATCAATCCATGTTCAAAGGAATTCCATTGGATAACTTTTCACAAGAATCGATAGAAGGGTCAACTTTAAATGTTCATATTTCTTAGAATAAAATGAACTAGGTGGTTCACAACCAATCGAATCGGAACTCTTTTAATTAGCTTCCAAATTCATCTGATTTCACCTCTTTCTGAATTTGGAGCAAGAATTTATGCCCATTTTCTTAAATTCTATCTATGTAGAGTTTCATCTGAATTAGCTAAGTATGGTCTAACGGGAGGGTTTCACGGTCTGTGAAACCTTGTATGGACCATGATGCCTTCTCAGGGGACCCCTAACAACAATTGTTATTTTGCTTCATTAGTGTTTTTTTTAAGTAATTGTGTCTTCTCCAAAGGGTCTTTTATGACTTCTTTGCTATCCTAGGACTTTCTAATGACCTAAATCTATCTCTCTCATTCAAATTCATTCCTGCACTTAAAATTATTCCATCTCTCTCTTAAGAACTCTCTCAAGGACACTTGTGAAGAATAAGTTTGGGAATCACAAGACTCTTTTCTTTATGAAATTTCTTCCTGTTTCTTCTTGATTAGCTAATGTACGTGAGATTGATTCTTGATTCCTTTCAACCAAGAAGACTTTAACTCTTTATACTCAATTTTATGAAATTTTAGCTATTTTAAATATGGTTTTTCAATATTATTGTTTATTAAAGTCAATTGATGTATGGGCTATGTGTTATTAATGAATTTAAAGTGATTTAAGCCCTAATATGTTGAAATGCATTAAAGTTATGAAGATATGAATGTTCATGTCCCCTTTAAAGCTTGATTTAAGCATGGGTAATCTATATTATGGTTTAAATGTGGATTTAATCATGTTTTTACTTGAATTTCATAATGTATTGTTGATTTAAGTTTGAATCTCTATTGCCAATGTTATTCTTATCTCATTCATGACATATGCAAACATGACTATGTTTTTTATGAAGATTATGAAGTGGGTTATGACCCAATTATGTTTTATGAATATGATTTTGATGAAAGTATGGTTATGATAAGAATGTGATCGCATAAATGTCTATGATTATGGCTCTTTGAGCAATTATTAGTGTTTACACCACTATGTTTATGGAGAATCAATTGAGGTTTAAGGTGGGGTGGGCTACCCCCAAGGGTCCATACTCATCTCTCAAGAGTGTGCTCCAAAGGAGCTATTCCTATGCATGGAAAGTATTTCATGAAGAACGTTTTGGCTTTTTAGCCTAATATGCATGATTATGTAGAGTGTAATTTGACCTTCAAGCCTTAGAATTCATGTAAACGATTCGAAAGCCTTATGCCTTTTTTATGAGTATGTGTGTGTATATATATATATGTATGTATGTATGTATGTATGTATATGTATTCTAGTGGGATAATGACCTAGCACCGATGGGATTGGAGGCAGGGTGGGCTATCCCCAAGGGTCCATACTCCCTTCTCTTGAACTATGTGGCTAACATAGGTATGTTTATGCCCCTTTAGGGAAGAAGGAGAAGAATGTTAAGGATCTACCATTTGCAAGTAGGTCACCTCTTTATCAGTTGTGGGGAAGATGAAAAAGTTCCAAGTTATAGCTCACTTGGTCTTATGTCGGTTATGGTCCCATCTTCATTATATATGAAGTATTTTCGCATCCATGCATCACACATTTCATAGCATATTGATATATTGTTCTCTTGTTATATGATTCTTTCTATATATGTGCCATTGTCATCTAACGTTGGAATGCAAGTTTAATGAGTTCATGTGCATTGCATGCCCTCATACTTAGTACATTCAAAAGTACTAACACATATTTTTTACCTACATGATCTAACCATGTAGGGATCGGAGATTTACCATCATCCACCATACAACGGGTAGATTGGATCTTGAGATACTTGTTATGGTGTGTCCTATCTTTCAAGGACAAACAACCATTCCTCTACCTAGGGCGATTTGTTTATGTTATTTACTTTGAGGGTGAGCTCGGGACATGTCTTGGCCCCCATCCTATCTTATGAATAGAGGCATTGTTGGACATCTTGTACACTCTCTTTTATGTTTATATGCTAAGTGTTGTATTCAAAGATTACGTTTATGGCTATGGCTATGTAATGATTGTGGTCACGATGGATTAATTATGAGCTTATGTTATGGATTCATGTTATGATGTGTAAGATCCTAAGTCATGAATTCCCCCATAGAGTGAGTTATACTTACCCTCCCCCCTTAGTCTTTATGTGCTGTGTGTTATGTGAATTCATGTTGATCCCTATCCCTATGATGTCCCCATAACGTGACTCCTACTTTCGCATTTCTTAGAACTATGTGTTTACTATTCCATATGCACTTTCGAATCGATGATGTGCGAATGGATGCTATAAGGATTTTTTGGGGACTTTCGGGTTCACATTCGCCATGTCACTCCTAGATCCTAGGTCCGAGTCATCACCAAATGTTTGGAAAATTTTATGTTGTCGGGGGACAAGTGGGTGACTTTGGTCCCGAACAGTGTAATTTTGTGTGAAGTTCAGTTTTCGCTATTTTGTCCTAGGAATGAGTTTAGCCCATTTTTGTACCATCAGGGAACAAGTCTACAATGTAAATTGGTCTCACACTTTTCTAGTTAAGGCAAAAAATAACTAAAATATTATATTTTCGATATGGTTGACCTAAAATTTAAGGCAACTCTTTTCCTACAAAATTTTACCTTTTGAAAAAGAACACAAAGTCAGATTTTCCAAATAACACACAAATTTTACTATATTCAAGCAATATGTTATAAGGACATTCCGAGTCGCATGGGAAGTGTTACACTCATGTAATAATCCTTTAGGATCTCAAGCCACCTCCTTTGACTTAGATTCAAGTCTCTTTTGGTAAACACTAATTGCAAGCTCTTGTGATTAGTGAACACATCAACATACACTCCAGAAAGATAGTGATATCAAATTTTCAAAGCAAAGACAACTGCTGCTAGTTTAAGGTCATCAGTCAGATAATTTCATTCATGCCTTTCAATTTCCTTGATGCATACGCTATGACCTTTCCGTGTTGCATTAAAACACATATCAATTCAACACATAAGGCATCACAATAAATAACCAACCCACCAGATCCTTCTAGCATTATCCAAGGAATTGATGTGAGACGCTCCTTCAATGTTTGGAGGCTCTTTTCACACTTATCTTACTATTGGAATTTAACTTTCTTTTGGGTCAATTTCATCAAAGGTAATGCAATGGAAGAGAACCCTTCGACGAACCTTCTATAGTATCCAACTAAGCCTAAAAAGCTTCTAATATTCAAAAGAGACAATGGTCTTGGCCAATTCTTCACTTTTTCCATCTTCTTGGATGAACCATGATATCATAACAATATATAATATTCCCAAGAAATTCTATGAACCTTAATCAAATTTTATATTTACTAAATTTGGCACAGAGTTGTTTATCTCTAGACATTTGCAACACAATTCTTAAGTGACCCATATGTTTTCTTCTTCACTTCGGGAATAAACCAATATATCATCAATAAACACCACCATACACATATCTAAGTATGATTATAAAATTTGATTCATCAAGTCCATGAAGATTTCCAAAGCATTAGTCAACCCAAACAACATCACAAAAAACAAAATGACCATACCTTGTCGAAATGTTGTCTTGGAAAAATCATACTCCCTCACCCTTAGTTTATGATAATTGAACTAGAAACTTATTTTGGAGAAGTATCTTCTCCCTTGCAATTGATCAAACAAATCATCTATCGTCGGAATGGAATACTTGTTCTTTATGGTAACCTTATTTAATTATCGGTAGTATATACACATTTGAAGTGACCCATTTTTCTTTCTAACAAGCAATATGGGAGCCCCCTATGGAGGAATGCATGGCCTTGTGAAACCCTTCTCCAAAAAGTCTTTCAATTTTTGGTTTTTTGGACATGAAATGAATCGATCCTTAAAGATCGAATCATTATTCTTCCATTCTAGAATTGACTTATTAGGAAATTGAAACATGACCCTACGGGTTCTTAAATCAATGGATGCATATGAAGTATGTAACCAATCCATACTAAGAGTAATGTCAAAATCAATCATGTCAAGTTTGACAACATCACAAGGAATGACTTTATGCAAAATTGATACATGACAATCTCTATAAACTCTTTTGGCTATAACTGGATCACCAATAGGGGTATACATAGAAAATGGCTCTAAAATGACCTCAGGGGATATATCAAATCTCATGGCCACATAAATAGATATAAAATATAGACTAGCACTTAGTCCAATAATGCATACACATCAAAATGAAAGACTTGCAGCATACCCATGACCACATTTGGGGACTCCTCAACATCCTTCTTGTCATGGAGAGCATATAATTTATTGTGGCATTATACACCACCAACGGATCCCAAAGCAGTTCAGTCAGCATATAATCTATTGTGGCATTACCTGGCTGAGCCTGCACTTGAGTTCTAATACCACCACCCCTACAATCATTAACATGGTGACCAGGCTTACCACATCTATAGCACACATCAAATCTGACCACACACTCTTTCTTGCTAGCCTTTCTGCATTTTTATAAGAGGGAGTAAATTGAGCACCGAACCTCCTCCTTAAAGCATAGAGTTTGACCCCTTATCCTTGTTAAACTTTTGAATAAAAGTGTTGGATGAAACTTGACAGGAATACCTTTTCCCACCTTTAGATCTCCCATTTCCACCATTCCTTGACCTTTGGTGAGAGAAACCACCACTATCAACCCGAGCCTTCTTGGACTCTCTAGTCCTCTTCCTTATCTTCAGTTCCTCAATTTGCTTCACATATGTCATAAACCTTGAGATATCTATCTCTTTGATTAGAATAACCATCTTACATTCTTAGGACACCAAATTAGAGACACCTATCACAAACATACAAATCATTCCCATTTATCCGAATCCATAAATGGAGCATTTTTGGACAATTTTGTGAACTTAAGGGTATACTCCCTAACACTCATGTTCCCTTGAGAAAGATTGACGAGTTATTAAATATTAGCTTGACCTAGTTCCAAGGGAAAGAAATAGTTGAGAAATGCACTCTTGAACTATTTCAAGGAAATAAGGCTGAAACCTTTAATTCTTTCCGTTTTCCATTGATCAAACCACACTCTAGCAATGCGTTTAAGTTTCTATGCCACCAACTTGGCCTTCTCATCTGGGGACACCCATGATAGACATATTTTATACACTTTATCAACAATCTCTTTATGGATATTCATCCACCTTGGGACCATGGAATTTAGGCACTTTTTTCCTCATAAAATAACAGAGTTTAGTCACCAATATGCCCATATTTTGAACAACTCCACCTTGGTTTGCTTGTGTCACAACTACTTAGGCTAGTATTTGAAAGGTAGTATAAAACTCCACATTAATGATTGTCTTAGCCACAGGATCATGCGGAGCTTGGCGAACTAGAGGAGCTTGTCCCTCATTGGTGTTGTTTCCTCAGTGTAAGGGTGCTCTTTATTGAGGCATATTCTGAAATTACAAGAGAAGCCATTAAAGAAAAGAAGTCTTATGATACACTACATGGCACGACATAGATCATGAAAGAAGTGAAAGTTCCTAAATCGCCTCATAGCCTCCTATTCATAAACGTGGTGCACTTCATAATGATGAATAATACTCCAATTGACGCAACATGTTGGCCTCCCAAGGAAACTTTAAACCTTGTACTCTAATACTAAATTTGTCATGACCTAAGCTAGGTCTTTGGTGTGACACAAAAATTAGGATCCCTAAGAGAACTATAACCAACCCTCTTATCATATCATTAATATTCATAAAGTATAAGTGTCACACAATATTCAATTAAGGAGAAGAATAAGTCTGAATAGTAAAAAAGGAATCAAGTCAAGGAGACAACACAGATTCATACACATTGTGTCCAACAAGCGTGTATACAACCTAGTATAACAATGGGTGAGGGCTAAGATATGTCCCTATCTCACCCTTAATAAAATGCAAAACAAATTTCTCAAAATGGAAGCCAAACTAAAAACTAAATCATAAGAACAATGGGAAAACCCCCAAATCATGAGCTCTTACTAATCAACTGTTTACTATCAAGCTAACTAGTCATAAGGAGAGTGAGAAGCATCTAGCCTTACATTTTTAAATAGCATAGTAAAAATATGTGTTAGTTTATTTGGATGTATTTATATGAGCAATGCATGAATAGGAAATGAAATATCACAATTAAGAAACAAGTGATGCAAGGCTAAGAATGGTATAACATGAGATATGCATGAGTAAATTCATGTAATCAATACAACAATCATAGTAAAAACTTTTAAGTGAATTCATTCATCTTGTAGGAATTCAACCATAATCAATAATAAGATCATGTGATCTATAACATTAAATTCAATGTAACCCCTACTTCGAGAAAGGAAGAGGCTACTTGCCAAGATAAACTCCATCATGGTAACAACCAGTCAATAGTGAGGGAATAAATGTGGATCCACCATCCTAGCCTATGAGACAATCTATAGTGCACATAGTTTTAGATAAGAAGTTTTCACTATAATTTCCTTGGGAGGATAACCTCAACATCCTATGGACCGAACCCCACTTCAAGTCTTCTTGGTGCTAAGTCATATTCCATAAAATAGTAAAACAATAAAATAATCAATCAATCATAAGCTTTTAAATTCCTATAGTCATGATTAGTACATAGAATATATCATTAAAATCTTAGTGATACATTCATGTGAGTATTTTCCTTATAACAAGTAGAATCCATGATTTGGTGAGAAAATCTTTCACCTTCTTTCATTTTGTGAGACCCTATGTTTCTCATCTCCCATAATATACAAAGTGTGGCACGTTATATGAGGCACATATGATTTTATACAGTACCCTAGGTTAACAAAGACTACAAATGAGTGGTTATATCAAGGAACTAAAGTCTTAGTTCAAAGGAATCCCCTAAACACATATTCGGGATTAAAGAAGTGGCCCGAGTGGGACCTCACCCTTTTCGAAAGGCTTAAATTAAGTTTCCCTTTTTAGATAGAACTAAGAGTCTTTAATTTGATGATAATGGATTTTAAAGGGGTATTTTGATAGAAAAATATTCATATGTTAAGTTTGGAGTCAAAAAAGTTGCGAGATAAAGATTGGACAAAGTTACTGTAAGCTTCTATAAGAAATTATTCTCAAATAAGGTCAAATGTCTCAGACCATATCTCTCAAAATATAAGAATTTAAAGATATCATGAAATATTACATCAAGGTCTATGAGTCTAGTTTGCAATGAACAAAACATCACATCAAACTGACTTCATAATAAAAAGTTATGATAGTTTTACCATAACTGCTTGAGCAAGAAATCGAGTCGTGGACCGGGTCAGGTCAAGACAACTTAAAAGTTGGCTAATTTGACATTTTAAAGCTCAAAACATTTCTTTTCTGTTCCAAAATAGTTGGGGAACTAAAGAGAGAGCTCCCACAAGGTCTGTGAGAAATTTAGGTAAGTTTTTCACATTTTTATTGTTAAAATTTGCCACCATACCTAAAAATGTCTGCCTTATGCTTTGCAATTGTGTTTCCCTGTTATTAGTTGTGTTTGGAGCCATTTTTTGAAGGTAGAAATTAGGTGTTCTTGCTTGTTATTCTAGCCTTAGAGCTAGTTTGTTCAGGTAATAATTATAATGCTTTACGGACGTTTCGTCTCCCTAAGGCTATATGATAAATTTATCGATTTACGCTCAATAATGGGCCATTTATAGGTGGCTATAAGTTGCGTATATATAGTTTTTTGAAGCTTAGTGCGTAAGTAACAAAATATGTGAAGAAACTTTAGACATTTGGTCATCCATTGGAAAGGTATGTTAACGCTAACATCCGTCCCTCCTTTTAGCATGAAATTTGGAAAATTCCCAAATTGTCAAATGTGATATTTTACTATTATGTTGCTAGAAAGACCGTCTGTAAAAGGTATTGGGTTTATAGCTAAATTATTTTCATGATGATATTAGGTTCACATTCCATTCCTGCGATTAAACTGGACATTCAATATCTATATCGATTCATCGATTTTCCTAACTACTTATCCATATGTTTGAGGTGTTGTTCTTCTTGGTATGGTGTCACTAAAACAAAGGCTGATTACTAGGGGAATGCATTAGTCATAATCAGCCCTTCTTCCTCACTAAAACCATATTTGAAGAACTTAAAGTATAACACATTGATTTCTAATACTCTCCAATATAATGCTCCTGTTTAAACTACTAAGATGCTTGATTGTTTTTAAATACTTTCTTTTACTAATTGGCCTGGAACCAAGAATAAGCGTTGTGTGAAGCATCCTTATAAACATTTCAGAGTTAAGGCTTCATACTAAATGTTGATATGAGTGCCTAAACTTATTTAAAAGACATATAAGATCTCATGAGTCATGTGTATATACTACGACAATGATCATGATGCTATGAGAATTAGTGTACCAATGAGCCAAGACTTGCTAAATTCTTGATATGGCCCACTATGTGCATTCAATATTCATATCATATATGGCATGTTATGCATAGACTTCGAGCTATAATAGGAGATACGAGGCCTATTTTCCCAAATGAATATACATATGTATATTATCCAGATGGCCACAGGTTGGAAAATATGATAAAAGGTAGCTATCGGAAAGGACCACCATTGTTAGCATTTAGTTGGGTATAACATGCATTCGCATCTATATATATGTATTCTTGACAGTGATTACTCGAGCATACTATGCATATTTGATCACTATGAGATTGAGTGTTGGCCATGAAGGTTACTTGAAGTTTAGTTACAAATGGTATTTCTATTACCCTTTTTACTTAGTTAACTTTGATTTACTTTCTACCTTACATACCAGTACATGTTTATTCATACTGACGTCCCATTACTTGGGGATGTTCAATTTGTTTTGTGCGCGCAAGTTTATGTAGAGATTCAGATCGATCCCGTCGCTAGGATACTACTTTAGTTATGCGTTGGTAAGCTTGTCCTCTTCCTGGAGCTTTCACTTGATGCCTACTCTTTCTTGTATAGTTGGGCATAGTCGGGGCCCTGTCCTAGCAGTGTTAGCGACACTCTTAGAAGCTATTGTGGACATGGTATTTTGGGTTGGTTCTTTTTTAGCTCTTAGTCTCTAGCCATAGATTTGGCATTTATATGTATATATGTGTGTGCACCTATACCTCTTTGTTTGCAGCCTCGTCGGCTAACTAATACTTTATTATGTCGATTTGTCTATCTTGGCATATATTACTTACTATTGTCAAGTTATGACATAGATGGCCTAGTCTTACATTTTTTTTGAATGTTATGCTGCCCGATCCTTTGGTCCTTAGTCTAGTTAGTTAGCATGTTCAGTGGCTTACTCGACCACTGACAGTATCGAGAACAAGTCACACCTTCCCTTTCTTTGAGAGCACAAAGAACATAATTTTAGAGCAGTTTGTGTCCTAGAGAGTCCACAATGCCATGTCTAGCAGATTCTTGCTTATGGGTATGTTGTGCACTACACTTGTGATCAGGAGGCTATGAGGCATTTAGGGATATTTACATTTCTTTCACTTAATAGATCATCCTATAGAGCAACCTATAGGAACATATGAAATCTAAGTTGTGCTTTATGATTTTTTATTTAACAATCTGTCTACATTCAAGAGATGGCACAACGTGAGATATGTATGTTTCTAAGAGAAGGTACCACTCGTTCCTTGTTGGGTCAGGGGGATATATGCTCTGTTGAGGAAAATAAGGAGTCCCCAGTACACATAGTACTAGCTTCACCTGCACCTGTTGAGGCCGAAGGAGATTAGTACCCCAGCCCCGCCAGAGACTGGGGAGCGAGGGATGAGGGAGGCTATTTAGCTACTGATTAGGATGGTTTCTCTTCACAAGAGACAACTAGAGGAGGGAGAAGATGCCAGAAGGGATCAAACAAAAAGCTCGAAGGTACACGACTTTCTTCACTTTGCCCCTCTAGTGTTTATAAGATCCAATCACACTAAGGATCCCCAGGACTTTATAGACCGGAGGATGTGGAGTTGGCTTCTTTCTGATTACGCTATGTAGCAATCTTAAGGTATGAGGCATGGGAGAGATCCAGAGGGCCTGATACTCGCTAGTAGAGTGGGAGGACTTTTCTGAGGCACTTCTAGCCCATTACTTGCCACGAAAGGTTCGAGAGGCCCACCTTGACTAGTGTATCAGTCTGAGGTAGGGGGATCTTAGTATAAGTATGGCTTTATATTTGATTCGTTTGCTAGGTATGTACCAAATATTATATGTACCACGAGTGCTAGTATTCATCGTTATGTCGATGGTTTGGGGGATCATTTGATCAGAGAGTGTTGGATAATATCTTTATAGGATTTTGTAGATATTTCTTGCATACAAGCTTTCTCTTAAACTACAAAGAACCTTTCTCATCAGATTCGGAATGCCCGCAGAGATAGGGGCGTAGTAAGAAGGCTCATACTATGGGGTGTTATAGGGAGCAACGAGGTGATATTAGGCCCTTATTTCATCAATATCCACCTCGGCCAGTAGGAAGTTTCCCGCCATAGATATAGGTCCAATGATTTAATCATTATATTCAATCAGTACCAGGGCAGTGACCAGCCTGAGAGCCACCGACAGGAGCATTCTGCATAAATGAGACAACCTACTCATCCATGTACACAACGTGGTATACTAGGCAGTGTAGGAAGGATTTAGGTTTATGTTACCATTGTAGGAAAACATGACATTTTACTATCCAGTGTAGGGATTAGGTAGAGGTACAACAACTCAGAATTTATGATCCATAATAGCCTCGTCATCCTCTGTACATGATCCTCGACTAGGTCAACAATCTACTCAATGTCATGGTAAGGGGAGGGGTGGAGGAGATAGTTTAGGCTATACTGGTGGTCAAAATCATTTTTATGCACTCACAGGCTGACAAGATTCAGAGGCATCTCTAGATATTATCACAGGCATATTGATGATACATTCTAATGTTATTTAGGCATTGATAGATCCTGGCTCTACATTTTCATATAT
Source organism: Solanum rostratum (assembly GCA_029948455.1). Classification (NCBI taxonomy): domain Eukaryota; kingdom Viridiplantae; phylum Streptophyta; class Magnoliopsida; order Solanales; family Solanaceae; genus Solanum; species Solanum rostratum. Next base: position 42,762,445 of record CM057056.1, read on the forward strand.
TACTCCATTATTGTTGGTAAGGTTGATATGAGACTTGAGTTATTATTGCAGTTAGTTGAGGTATCTACATCGGTTGGCAACATAATTATAGCCAGTCACATATATCGAGGTAGTACGGTGTTAATTAATGAATGCCCAACCTCTGCTAATTTTAATTGAATTGATTATGCTAGATTTGATATCGTTATGGGTATGGATTGGTTGGCATCTTGTTATGCTAATATCAATTGTCGTGCAAAGCTGGTCCGCTTTCATTTTTCAAGGTAAGCTTGTCCTTGAATGGAAAGGTAATGTTGTCATGCCCAAAGGTAAGTTTATTTCATACATGAGGACCTGGAAGCTAATTGGTAAAGGTTTTATATACCATCTAGTTCATTTTAGGGATATTGATGAGGAGATAGTGACCCTTCAGTCAATCCTTATTATGAATGAAATCCCAACGGTATTCCCTGATGAGTTTCAAAGGATTCCCCCCAAAAGGGAAATTGATTTGGCTATAGATTTGCTCCCTGATACACAACCTATATCTATTCCTTCCAATAGAATGGCTCCTGCAGAGCTAAGGAAATCTAAGGGACAACTAAAGGACAAGGATTTATTAGGCTAAGTACATATCCATGGGGTTCTCTAGTGCTCTTTGTTTGAAAGAAAGATGGACCTTTATGGATGTGTATCGATTACAAACAGCTATATAAAGTCACTATCAAGAATAAGTATTCTCTTCCATGGATTGATGACTTGTTTGACTAGTAGCAGGGAGTCAAATGCTTTTAAAGGATCGACTTGTGATTTTGTTACCACCAATTGCGAGTCAGGGATATTGATATTCCAAAGAAAGACAACATTTAGGATGAGGTATAGCCATTTCGAGTTCCTTGTCATGTCTTTGGACTTATGAATGGTCCAACAACTTTTATGGATCTAATGAATCGAGTCTTTGAACAATTTTTGGATGAATTTATAATCATGTTTATCGATGACATCTTAATATATTCATGGTTAGAAGTTGAACATGAAGACCACTTGTGAGCTATATTACAGACCCTCCAGGACAACAGATTATATGCTAAATTCTCTAAATGTGAATTTTAGTTAACTTTTATAGCATTTCTTGGTCATGTTAATATTGGCAATGGTGTCAAGGCTGATGGCCAAAAGATTGAAGCAGTGATGGCTTGGCCGAGAAATTTGAATCCAAAAAAGGTGTGTAGCTTTTTGGCAGGATATTATAAGAGGTTTGTTGAGAGATTCTCCTCTATCTCGGCATCACTAACAAAATTGACGCATAAAGAAGCTAAGTTTTAGTGGACTGAAGCATGTGAATAGAGTTTTCAAGAGCTAAAGAAAAGGCTTACCACCACACCTATCTTTGCTTTTTCGGATGGCAGCAAAGGTTACATTGTATATTATAATGCCTTGAGAATTAGCCTAGTTTGTGTTCTTATATATCATGGTAGGGTTATCACATAGTGATAAGTCCATATTTTGGACTCATTTTCGGGATAAATTGCAAGACAACAATGTCCTTAGTGTGTAATTAATTCTAACTTCTAACAAATATGCATGTACTATGATAGGAAATGGATTTAGAAGTGCACAAATGGACAAGACTTGGTGGAATCTTGAAAAGGGATCAAAAGTGAAAAAAGGCGGTGAAAACCGGTGTCGCTGACATTCTCGGTGTTCTGCCGAACACTAATGGAGATCGCTTATCTATGCAACAATCAAGGTTCCAAGTCAAGTTAGAAAGGCAGTCAAATTTGATGTCGCAAAGCATACTCGGGGGTCCATTTCAATGCACAAGTGATCATCTAAAGTTGCAGCACCCAAAGCCTCGAAACACAGACAGAAAGGTGATTTGAAGAATATTTTGATGCATAACTTAATTGGGTAGGAGCAAAGAGTCATATGCTAAAGTTGTAGTGGAGAAAGCCTTATAAATATGCAATGGAAAGTGGTTAAGTGCACATTCGACGCATTGCCGGAGTGCTCAGTGATGGTCGACCTTGACTGCCAAATAACATTTCGCAGCACAAACTTTCACACTTTTGAACAGAGTATATAAGCAATTTGGGAAAGGACATTATAAATTATCTATTCACTTTGTATCAGAACAATTAGTCTGTCGTAGTAAATAGAACTTTCCTCTTAGAGCACAAGGGAAGTTAGGGTTTTGAAGCGTTTGCGCATCAAATCGGAGAAGATTACCTGGTGATAATAGACTAATTTGTACTCAGTCTTGTTACCCATGGCTTTTGCTGCTATGTATGGCATTCAATCTTTAATTTCTAGCATGTGTGGCTAAAACCCTTATGTTGGGGTGTGCTATTGATATGGGTCTGTCACAACCCAGATCTAGGACCTAGAAGTGACACGGCGAATGGGAACCCAAGAGTCCCCAAACAAGCTGCGAAGTATCCAAATCCATATCATCGGTTCGAAAGCGCATTCAAATAGTAAACACGTAGTCCTAAGGGATGGGAAAATAGGACTCACGCTATGGGGATATCAAAGGGAAAGGGATTTACATGGATTCACATAGCATATAACATATAAGAACTAAGGGGAGCGTAAGTATGATTCACTCTATGGGGGAATACGGGGTTTGGGATCTTCCACATTTAGACAACCAACATACATACATATCATAATCCCCATAATCAATCCATGATAGCCATATCCAATAGATAACCGAATTTATAAGCTTCAAATACATACATAACATATAGAATCTATGGAAGTCTAGAAGATGTCCAACAATGCCTCTAGTCATAAGATAGGATTGGGGCCAAGACAAGTCCCGGGATCACCCTCAATTAAGAAGATAAATAGAAAAAACATAGGTAGAAGGAAGGTGGTTTGTCCTTGGAAGATAGGACTCACCACAATATCAAATCTTTGAATTCGAGCTACCCGTCAAGCAGTGGATGATGGTAATACACGGTCCCTACATGGTAAAATTATGTAGGCGTAGAGTATGCGTTAGTACATTTGAATGTACTAAATATGGGGGCTTGTAATGCATATGACTTATCAAACCTACATTTCAATGTTAGATGACAAGGGCACATAATATAGAAAGAAGTATATATCCATAGAAATAATATACAATTTTCTATGAAATTTATGCTGCATGAATGTAATGATGTTCATAATTAGTGAGGTTGTGACCTCAACCAACATGTGTAAGACCAAGCGAGCTATAACTTGAAATCCCGATGAAATCCCCTCAACGGTACAGAGGTGGTCTACTTACCAAAGGTAAACCATACTTCACCTTATGGGAACATATCCCATTTTGTATGAAGCAACCCTCTTACAGGAACATATCCCATTTCAGAAAGGATTTCTCATAGCATATCATATCATAATACTTCAGCTTACGGTAAAATATCCCATTTCGCATGAAGCAACCTTCCTTATGGGAACATATCCCATTTCGGATAGGATTCTCATATAATATGTTAGGCATATAGTTTGAGGAAAGGGAGATGGCCCTTGGATATAGCCCTGACACCCCCAATCCATCGATGCTAAGTCAACATCTCACGAGAATACATATAGCATATATTAACATACTTTAAAAAAGGCAATAGTCATTTCAAATTCGATCAATGCACATTTATGCTCAAATGTCAAATCATAAGTCATCAATTTTTTTACTCATTTCATTAATGACATTTTCGTAATTATGGTTTATCCTAAAAGTCTTTTGTGACTTTCTATGCTACCTAAATACATTAAAATGACCTATACTTTATTTCCCTCAATCAAATTCATCCTTACACTTAGAATTACATTGAACTCTCCTTAAGAACTCTCTTAAAGGCTCTCATGAAGACTAAGCTTGGAAATCAAGGGAAAACTCCTTTCTTCGTCAAATTTCTTCTTGAATCTTCTCCATTAGCTAAGGTGTGTGGGATTGATTCTTGGACCTTTACAACCAAGAAGACCCAAGATCTTTTCACTTGAATTTCATGGAATTGTATTTACTTTAAATATGAGTTTTGAGAATTATGGGTTAATAAATTCAATTGAAGTATGGGCTATCCTTTATTGTTGATTTTAGTTGATTTAAGTCCCAATATGTTGAATTACACGAGTATTATGAAGATTTGATTATGCATTGTCCCTTTAAAGTTTGATCTAAGCATGTGTAATCAATATTTGAATGTGGATTTTACTCATGAGTTTACTTGAATTTCATCTTATATTGTTAAGTTTTTATTGAATTTATATTACCTATCGCTATTCACATATCATTCAAAGCATATGCATTCAAAAGCATTGAATTTTGACGAAAATGAAATAGTGGGCTAAGCTCACATATATTTTGAAAATGAATTGATAGGTTAAGCTCACTCATATGGTTATGACAAGAATGTGATCACATAAATTTCTATGATATTGTCTCTTTGAGCATATTGGGTGTTTACATCTCATTTGATATTGTTAATGGACTATTCCTATATATGAAAAGTATGATACAAAACGTGATTTGACATTTTAGCCCAAGTATGAATTATTATGAATTATGTTTGGATTTTAAGCTCAAGTATGCGTTGAAATGATTTGAAACGACTTGCATCTCTTTAAAAGTATGTATACATATATGTATTCTTGTGGGATGATGAATTAGCACCGATGGATTGGAGGCGTCAAGGCTATCCCCAAGGGTCCTCTCCCTTTTCTTGAACTATATTACAACATAGGTATATGTGTATGGTAACCCTCACTGAAATAGAAGGCCCATAAGATGCGGTTACAATATTGATATGATATAAATTGAGAATCCTATCCGAAATGGGAGGCCTGTAAGGAAGGTCACTTCTCTTAAATGGGAGACCCATAAGGAGAAGTGTGTTTTACCTTCGATAAGTAAGTCACCTCTTTTTTGGTATGGGGATAACATTGGGATACCAAGTAATAGCTCGGTTGGTCTTATACTGTCACAACCCAGGGTTAGGGCCTAGAAGTGATACGGCGAATGGGAACCCGAGAGTTCCCAAACAAGCCTCAAGGTAATCAAATCAACATCATCGGTTCGGAAGCGCATTAAAAAATAAACACATAGTTCTAAGGGATGGGAAAGTAGGACTCATGCTATGGGGATATCGAAGGGAAAGAAGTTTACATGGATTTACATATCACATAGCATATAAGAACTAAGGGGAGGGTAAGTAGACTCACTCTATGAGGCAATACGGAGCTTAGGACCTTCCACGTTTCCACATCAAACATACATACATATCATGATTCCCATGATCAATCCATAATAAACATAACCTATAAATAACCAAAAACATAAGCTCCAATCACAACACATAACATATGGAATCTACGAAAGTCTACAAGGTTTCCAACAATGCCTCTAATCATAAGATGGAACGGGGGCCAAGACATGTCCTGGGCTCACCCTTAGGCCGATGATGACTGCCCTTTCTACCTTTGAGTAGTTGGGTTGAGTGACATAAAAAATGGTGCCATTTACAAGGAGTCGGCATATTCATATTGGAAGTGTTTGTTGATCTTTGTTCTTGTAGTTAGAATTATTTTTACTTTTTCTCTTGTTGTTTTTGTTGTTGAACAATAGGTGTGAAGATGGAGGATGAAGAAAGCATTCATGGTGAGAATATTAGAGACATGAACGGTATGTAGGATGTTAATTAAGATCAGGTTGGGAGCATCGATGCTATCCAACTACCCCCATTGGCCGGAGGAGTTACTTTTCATGTAACGAGCACCATGTTGCAACTCCTCCAACTGAAGGGATTGTTCAAAGGGCTCAGCTACGAAGATCCTTATGAGCACTTAAGGAACTTTGTTTATGTATGTCTCCTATTCAACTTCAGGGGAGTGAGTCAAGAAGTTATTCCACTAAGGCTATTTCCTTTCTCGATCACTATAGAGGCATTGAGGTGGCTAGCAAAGCTAGCTCGTGATTGTATCACTTCGTAGGAGGAGCTGGAAAATGCATTCCTTGAGAGATTTTCCCTCCCTAGAAGATGATAAAATTTGAGGAGTATTGAGAATGTCAAACATCTAGAAAGTGAGCAGTTGCATGAAACATGGCTCCGATTTCGGAAGCTCCTGCCTCAATGCCTAACCATGATGTTCCGGACCATATGCTCTTACAATACTTTTACGTAAGTCTTGATGCTGCAAACAAAGGAGTAGCTAATCAATTAGTAAGAGGAGGCCTAATTACTTAAACATTCGCTGAAGTTTGTAACTTCTTGGATGGAATGACAAAGATTAATCGAGCATGGTACACAAGGGAAGACATGGTACTTTCGAGCCACAGAGGTCCTACCAAAGAGCAACTTACTAAAGACCAAGTAAGGGATGAGAACATGGCTAAGATGTTAACCCAACTTGATCTTTTGACCAAGCACGTCATGGGAGAAAATCGTCAGAGTGTGAATGATGTGGGAGCTACCGAAGATGTGATGTTTGAGGGTGCACCATTTAAAGGCAGTTACAACGAAGAATTTCATTACATGGTAAACCAAATGATGGTTTCTCTCCTGGATTTTCCAAGGCCACCCAGGAATTAAGGTTGGAACAATAATGGCGAGATCGTGCACGGACGAACCAACCTCAAGTTGGGGGTTGGAGAAATCATGATGAAGATAGGTACATTCCACCTCATGATAGAGTGAAGGATGCTGACCAGTAGTTAATCATGAAAATCCTCAAATCGAGGATATACCTTCCCGAATCTAGATTAAGGTGGAAGCCTCTGATAAGGTTCTAAAGGATATGAAATCTAAGTTTTCTCTTTTGAGTCAAATTATGGCATCTTATTCGTCATCCATTAAACATTTAGAGACTCAACTTGAGAATATTTTAGCTCATCTAAATCAACATCCAAAAGGAGGTCTACCAAGTGACACGATGTCTAATCCAAAATGGAATGATCAGCAATGTCTAGCCATAACTACTTGAAGTGGAAATGTGGTTGAAGGCACTAAACCATCACTTTTTTTTAAGCAGGCTTGAAAGTGGTGGAAAAAAAAGAATATGTGATTGTGTTTGAAGATGATGAGCACGAGGCTCGGGTTGAAGGTGATGATGTTCTCAGCAATCCCCAGAGTAATAAGCAAGAAAAAGGTAGGGATAATGTAGTGAAAGACAAGACCACTCTCCTTAATAATCCAAGTTTAGCTGTGAGGCGAGAAAAACCTCAAGTCAAAGTTGATTTTCCATTCCCACAAAGGTTGATGAAGAAAGAGGAGGATGATAGTTTCAAAAGTTTCTTTCAATGTTCAACTCATTGTCAATAAATGTTAAACTTGTGGAAGTATTGATTATAATGCAAAGATACACTCAATTCACGAAATAATTGGTGATTAAGAAGAGGACTCTTGAGACAATTGAAGTGTCTCAAAATTGAAGTACAATCTTGAGACAAAAATTTGTGCAAAGAAAGAAGACCCAGGGGTGTTCACCATTTCATGCACAATAGGAGCCTCAAAATTCAGCAAAGCTCTGTGTGATTTGGAGGCTAGTATAAATCTTATGCCCCTAACCATATTCGATAAATTGGGCTTGGAAACTCCTTCACCGACCATAATGCAGCTACTCATGGTTGATCAGTCTATCAAAGGACTGATGGGAATTTTATACGATGTGCTGGTGAAGGTGGATGAATTTATCATTTCTACGGACTTTGTGATTTTGCAGTGCAAAGTGGATATAAATGTGCCAATAATCTTGGGGATGCCATTCTTAGCCACCGGTGCGAGATGTGGTAGATGTTGAGAGGGGAGATCTAAAATTTAGAGTTAATGATGAGGAGGTTGTTTTCAATATATGCAAAGCTTTGAAATCAGGAGATGATCCTAGGGTTTTGTTGTTAATGGGGAGATCAATGGTAACTTGAGGTGAAGAAGAATGACATCGTGCATGACGTTAACTAAGGCCTTTCTTTGGAGGCAACTGGGCGAACATGCACGCTCACTGACCTACTTATGGCTTTTCAAATGCCTTGGCCCTTTCACTTTCCACCTTACCTCCTTTTCACTTCCTTGCACGCCAATACCCCTCCCTTTACTTTTCTTTGAAAATTTTGCACAAAAGATTTTGAGAATATTCATCAAATGGCATCATTGAAGGTTTCCTCGTGTCTCACTACTTAAAAGGCCTGTTTTGGAACCTTGTTTTAGTTCTTCAAAGAAAGCCTTTGTTTAAGAAGTTGATCAGGGTTTGTAATGTGATAATCATGCCTTAAACTTTGAAATCTTGTTGAAAATTGAGTGGGTAGGAATTTAGAGTTACTTTTAAACCCTATGTTGTATGTTTGAATGACTCATTACGGGTTTTGGAATCCTTTTATGAATGCCGAAATTGGGGTTGTATGTCAGTTGGGCTAGGTGCATAAATGATGGATTTCTTACTCAATGATGCATTGTTTGTTGGCTTTGCCCTAACTTTATACTTGTTATAATGCTTAAATGAGTTCAGTGGAAATTATGCCATGATCATACGCATGTGTTCTTGAAAAATGCTTTCTTATTGGATTGATTGCTTTTATGGGCTATGGGTGAAGTCTGAGTAACCCTTGATCTTCTTTAAGCGATAGAACTTTCCCTATGATAGATTAGGTGACATCATTCTTAAGGATGAGTCATCGTTTGATCGAGCGTATAGCCATAGGGACCTTGTGATAGTGATAATCAATAGTTAAGCATCCATTGATGTGTTGTGGTGGGTTAGTATATGAATTTCATCCATGTGACATGTGAAATTGTTGAAGTGTTAGTAAATGGATGAAGGGCCTTGCCAATCACCACGATGTTCATTTTGATAGCCTAAGTGCACTCGACAATGCACCCAATTGTCACATACACCACCTTAATTGGTTGTTTTGTCCTAAGGGCTGCAACTTTCAATGATGAACCTTTTTCGTTACCGAGTCCACTCGACAGATCACTGAATGAGCATGAGTGTCGCTGAGAGTAGCAGTGGTCCTAAGTATGGAATCTGTGTAAATAGGCGATGGTCTATTTGACCCGAATCAGTTTGGCGATTTGCCAAGCATGATTTGTGGTCTAATTAACCTGTCTATTACGGTTGTTTTCACATGATCAATTCTTGTGCTTGATTGGTTTGACAATGCTTCTTATAAGAATGCCAGAGTATGTTGTGCAGAATGACCAAGCGAAAGCATGTTCTAGCAAAGTCCATAAGACCCTCACCATTGCCAGCAGAGTCTAGCCCAAAAAAGAATAAAAATGAGTATGAAACCAAAGACTTACATGACTCTATCTCATAGTCCTCTCTAAAAACTCAAAAAACCATAGCTCTAAAGTTCTTTAATAGGCCCAGGTCTGAAGGGCACAGGATAATCTTAGAGGAAAAGTTGTTATCAATAGAAGGATTAACTGATCGGTACCCAGAAGTTTGAGAAGTGCTTAAATTCCATCATTTTCAGAGCTTTATGAAACCTTGAGACCTATATGTGCCTAGTCTTGTGTGTGAGTTATATAAAACCTAAGCCAAGTTATCCCTAAGAGCAAAAGTAAGGTGCTAATTATTTCAAAACCCATTGATGTTGTAGAGGTTCGGGGTGTACAAGTTCTGTGTGGAGAGATTGAGATTAATGATATATTGGGTTGCACATCTAGGAGTCAGAGCTACTTAAAAGATCTATTGCATCTCCAAACTTTTGAAGATATCAAAGCATGGTTGGTGTCACTAATTGGAATTTCAGCTTCCTCGTTGTTGAAGGAGGGATCAATCATTGAAAAGAAAGAGCTAAACATCCCCGCACGATTTCTGTTTAGATTCATTAGAAACAATTTGATGCCTTCTTAGAATGAGTTTGTACTAAGCCATGACAAAGCCACATTAGTTGGTTGCATCATGGACCGGAAGGAACTGAATCTTGGATCAATCATTGCCTTTAGAGATCCTCTCCAGAGCAAAAAGGAGCAATCTTCTTTGCCATTTCCAAGTCTCATTATAGCATTATGGAAGCAAGTTGGAGTTCTAAAGAACAAAAATATTGATACAGAGGTGAATCTATCATCATCCAATGATATCCGGTGGATTGAGGCGAAGTACCCGAGGGATGAGGAAGACAGGTCTAGGATGAAGCCAGCTGACACAACGTTGGTGATTGGTGTTGAGGCCTTTGAGTCTGGTGCTACAGAGTTGGGCACTGAGATATGTATATATTCTTCCTCCTCAACTTTACACTCCTCTTCTACTCCTATTCAATTTATAGAGACAAAGGCCATAGATGAACAACCCCCGCTCTCTAGAGCCACTATTTTGCGATTGGCTGCCTGGCCAAAGTCGTTGATCTTTGGGACACAAGGGTTGAGTCATATGTGCCTAATTTAGTTGAGGCAGCCATAGATAATGCTTTGAAGCCATATGTTGAGGCTGAGGCAAAGTAGCGTGAACTAATGAAGGCTCACAAGTTGAGGATGCATATGCTCAAATCGATGATTGACGACCATGGGAAAGAGTTGGCCAGCCTAAAGGATAGCATGATGAAGGTTGAGAAAATAGGTGGTGGCAGTAAGACACATCATCTTTTAAATCTCATATTGAAGAAGGAGGTAACATCCCTCCGCTCTACTGATTTGAGTACATTCTTTAATGGGATAGAAGATCCACCACTCAAGGTAGATGTGGTTGTGATCCCAAATGAGGGGCTAAATATAGACATTCTAGGTGATGGCGGTGAAAAAACCCAAGAGGTAAGCACCTCGAAGATATTGGGAAAGGAGCAGAGCCAAGAGGACTAGGAGGAACTAGATAGAATGGAGAATGAGATTGTGGAAGTAGTAATTGCAGCATCTGTTCTGGATCAGTCCATGATTGGTACGTCCAGTGTGAGTGAGCCTGAGCCTATTAGGCCCGTCATTGATCTTAAGAGCACACCGAAGGAAGAGGGAATTGGTGCCTCCACGACTCTTCTCCAGCTCCACCACCACCACCATAGCAAGAGTGACTTGACAAGGGGATTCTCAAACTATCTACTTTCTCTCATGCTTACTCTTTGTTGTCCCTTGTACATTGAGGGCTATGTTTATTTTGTTATGAGGGGGTAAGCTTGAGGAATTCCCTGTCTTTTATTTTTTACTTTAGTGTTGATGCTATTGATGGATATTTAGACAATTTTTAACTTTTTGGATTGTAAATAAATTTTAATTTGGGTTGTAATAGTAATGTTTATTTTGTTATTTCTTTTGTTTTTCTTGTTGAATGGATGAAGAATTTCATATGTATGTCCATGAATCAAATTTTGTTTTGGCGAACCCCGTGCATATTGACAAGCGTGCGAATGCAATATCGTGTCTCTAGTCCTTAGCAATCCGAGCATTGATATTCCATATCTTTGATTCAGATGGTGCCATGGATGAGGAGCATGTACTTACTAATTAGTCCTTTCTTGATGAATCAATTCCCAAATGGATTTGAGGAATCTTGAGTTAACTATGTGAGCAATTGAGCTTCGATATGCGGTGATCAAAAATTTGCAAGTGTGTTGTCGTTGTTCGAATGCAAAGTCATTTTGCCAATATGGGATTAGTTATTTTGTTGAAATTCTCATATTGCATAATATAGAACTTGCCCAATTTGTTTTTAGGAGTAACTTGGTTAACTCCAAATTAGGATAAGACCTTAGGCCTTCTTTGATCCCATTAGTCTAATTCGACCATAGTGACATCCCTTGGCAGTGACATGAATCCTTTGTGAAGCCCTTTTGAGCCTTGGCCCCTTCTTTGGCAACCTTGTAATCTTGACTCATGTTTGTGAAAGACAATCTTTTTGTTTCTTAGCAATCCCTCTTTTAGTTTTAAAGTCAGAGCAGTGGCCAAAAGCTAAGTTGGAGGTGTTAGTAGGAAGAAGTAAGTGTCTCCCATGAAAGAGTCGGAAATATAGGGAAAGAATTAAAGAAAGACATCGAGGAGTCCAAGAAAGAAATTAAAATAAAAATGTGAAACAAAAGTTCAAAAATTGAGAACCCTCCAAAAAAAGAGAGAGAAATCTTGTGGTGAAATAGAATGCAAAAGGGAGACACTTAGGATGAATCAAGAGCAAAAGAGATGTCAAAAATAAGATGTATGAAACGGGAACCAAAAGAATCTTTCTGCCTAAAAAGAACATGTAGAGTTTAAGGAGTGATGAGATACTATTGACCATATGCTATCCTACCCAAACTTTACCCTACATTACAGTCCTAGCAAAGTCTTTTGGGATCCTAGTCCGAAAGAAAATAAAGTGAACTCCAATTGAGAATAAGGTAAATACTATGGGTAGAAGCTTACATGTTATTTCTCATTTGGGAGAGTGAGAGTTGAAGAGATCCTCTAAAAAGCAATGGCATAATATTGACTGTTTAGGATCTTTTTTGGTGTAAGGGCAAATAGTGATGTTTTTGGGCAGTGATTAGCAACTACATGAGCGATTTTGAGCATAGCATGTTTTGATTACTCCTTAGTCATCTCTCAGGACTTCAAAGTCACGTAAGTGGTTTGTGGGAGTTCGAGAAAGGATGAAAAAGGTGAAGATGTATGTGTTACTCTCTATGGCCCTATTTGCAATCTCTTATTTGGATAGATTGATGTTTGATTTTCTTGAGGGGAAGCAAGGGATTAAGTTGGAGGTGTTGATGAGTCCATATTTCAGACTCACTTTGCGGATAGATTGCAAGAAAACATTACCCTTAATGTTCTATGATCCCAACTTCTAACAAATCTATGATAGGAAATGATTTAAAAGTGCACAAATGGACAAGACTTGGTGGAATCTTAAAAAGTGATCAAAAGTACATAAAGATGGTGAAAAGCAGTGTCGTCGACATTCTTCGTGATCCGGTGAGCACTCGTCGGAATCGCCTATTTATGCAGCAACCAAGGTTCCAGGTCAAGTCTGGAAGGCAGTCAAATTCAATTTCGTAAAGCATACTCAGTGGTCACCCAAAATGCATAAGTGATCTCCTAAAGTTACAGCACCCAAAGACCTAAAACACTGACAGTATGGCGATATGAAGAATATTTTGATGCATCGCCAAATTGGATAGGTGAAGCAAAGAGTCATTGCCTAAAGTTGCAGTGAAGGAAGTCTTATAAACAAGCACAAAAAAGTGGTCAGGTACACATTCAATGCATCACCGGAGTACTCGGTGATGGTCGGCCTTGACCGCCGAATGGCATTTTGCAGCACAAACTTTCACACATTTGCACAGAGTATATAAGCGATTTTATAAAAGACATTGTAGGTCATCCATTCATTCTATATCAAAATAATTAATTTGTAGTAGTAGTACATAAAACTTTCCTCTTAGAGTACAAGGGAATTTAGGGTTTTGAAGCTTTTGGGCATCAAATTGGAGAAGATTGGTTGGTGGTAATCAACTAATTTGTACTCAATGTTGTTACCCATGACTTTTGTTGCTATGAATGGTTTCAATCTTCAATTTCTAGCATGTGTGGCTAAAATCTCCATGTTAAGGAATGTGGTATTGATATGGTCTTTGATTTATTTATTAGGTCTTCGATATCTTCACTTATCTGTAGTTGATTTGGGTGAATTTATATTTGTTTCCATGTCTAATCTATAGTTTCAAGGTTGCAAACTTGGGATTTTACTTTAGATCTCTGATTGTTGCCTTAACTGGTACTATTAGAGTGTGGAATGGATATAATGGCTAGAAACCTCTTGGGTTTTCAATTGAAGTCCACAACCATGGATTCAATATCCAAGGTAATAGGGGTTTTCTGAGACTTCTTAGGTCAAGCGTGTCCTCAACGATCCACGTACGATTTCTTAGTTGATTCATTTAAAACACCTATGTATCATAGCTGATTTGGGTTACAAGCAACCTAGCCTATTCATTCAATATCAACTCATTTAGTCAAGTATCTAGACCCAGCGGGTAGATCGATTCTCATATTTGCACATCCCCAGTATCTTCCATAATTTTTGTTTAGATAGCTATTTAGAAAACGTTTAGCTGAACTCTTATTTTGATTATTGTGACCCCCCCAATCCTACAATAACTTGGTCCAACGAATCACTTCCATCTCAAACATTGATTCCTGTGGAATCGACCCCGACCTCTAAAGTTGGGTTATTATGCTGATGACGACCGCCTCTTCTACCTTTGACTAGTTAGGTTGAGTTACATCACATACACTTCTATACAATTGTGGAAATATGAATAAATCTATCCCACTCATGATCTTGAGCTTGCCAGTCATTTGTTCCCTAAAGATAAGGCGACATTATCTATATGGGGTTCATATTGATGTTTTTACTGACCACCAGAGCCTCCAATGTTTATTTAAGTAAAAGGAGCTAAACCTACGACAAAAGAGATGGAAAGAATTGCTATAGGACTATGATGTTGACATATTATACCATCTTGGCAAAGCTAATATTGTCCCTGATGTGCTTAGCCGACAGTCTATGGCAGTCTAAGTCATGTTAAAGTTGATAAGGTTAAACTGACAAAAGATCTACGTCAACTAACTAATTTAGAGGTGTGATTAGTAGATATGGAGGATGGAGGAGTAATTGTTCAATATACAATAGAATCTTCCTTTGTTACTTAAGTAAAGTAGTGACAGTGCGAGGATTTTGAGCTTATGAAACTAAGGGAAAGTATTCCACAACAGCAGCATCCTTCGCTTGAGCCAATTGGAGATGGAGTCCTTAGGTACCAGGGGTGCTTATGTGTGCCAAACAACAGAGAGCTCCATGCCAAGATTCTTTTTGAGGCCAATTTATTCTAGATATTTGGTGATTTGGAAGTGTAATTTGTATGTTTTGTCACAGTATAGCTATACAATACTTAGTAGTTAGAGTTTTTGGAATTTGATTTATGGTTTGCAAGGGTAATAGGTATATCCTCAAAAATAACATTTTTGATAGATAGTAATCTAACCAAGGGGTTGTCTTAATACATTCGTGGACGAATGTTCTTAAGAGGAGAGACTGTGGGACCTTGTGTTTCTCATCTCCCATAATATATCGAGTGTGGCATTTTATATAAGGTGCATATGATTTTATATAATACCCTAGGATGATAAAGACTACAAATGAGTAGTAATATCAAGGACTAATTTTTTGGTCAAAGGAATCCCCTAAAAGCATATTCAGGATTAAAGAAGTGGCCCGAGTAGCACCTTACCCTTTTCGGAAGATTTAAATTAAGCTTCACATTTTAGATAAGACTAAGAGTGTATAATTTTCTAATAATGAATTTTAAGTGGTATTTTAGTACCGTAATGGTAATATATTAAGATTTGGTATCAAGAAAGTTGCGAGATAAAGGATAGCCTATGTCACGACCCGGGGTCGAGGCTTAGATGTGACTCGGCGAATGGGGACCCGAAAGCCCCTAAAGAAGCCTCAAAATTTTCGAATTTAAAGAAAAGTAATAAAAAGGGAAAAATTCTAAAATCCAAAGGGAAAGCATATTTTATAGATAGATCAAAATGACAACGTCTTTACAAGCACCCAACACATACTTCTAAGGAGGGGACGGGAGCCAGGACAAATTCCGGGCTCACCCTCAGCAAAATAAATGTACATAAGGAACACAAGGAGTAAAGCTTGCCCTCGAAAGATGGGGCTCACCACAAAATAGCTTCAAGGGGACTATTCAACCTGCGGATGATACTCAAACTGCTCGGTCCCTGCATGGTAAAATCATGCAGGCATAGAGTATGTGTTAGTACATTTGAATGTACTAAGTATGCGGGTATGCAATGCACGTGACTTACTAAACCTGCATAACCATGTTAGATGGAAAGGGCACATAATATTCAAGAACATATAAGCAATAGAATTCCATATACAAGATGCTATGGGATGCGTGATGCGTGCAATGCGATATTGTTCCTATATATATAACGGGGATGGACTATAACCAACAAACAAAATCCATGCGAGCTATTACATGAATTGGACCGATTGGGACCTCCCATCAGTAGGGAGAAAATTACTTGCCAAGGGTAATATACATCACACCTTACGGGACCCCCATTTTAGTGGATGGTCACCTTCCTTATGGGTCCCCCATTTCGGAAGGATTTGCAAGAATCATATCAAAACATGATGTATCATAAACAAGTAGACGAATAATATTCGTCCCTATGCTGGCACATAGTTCAAGGAAAGGGGAGACCCCTAATCCATCTGTGCTAAGTCTTGCACATCCCACAAGAATACTCATATAGGTATACGTATGCTTTCAAGAGAGTCAAGTGCAAGTTTCAAAATGTTTAAGGCACATTTAGGCTCAATGCCAAATTTCAAGATCATATGCAAGATGTCAATGCAAGGAATAGTCCATCTACAAGTACAAGATGGTGCAAGCACCCAAGATGCTTCAAGATCCAAGATTATAGACATACCGGTGATCACCTTTTTGTCATATCCCATGTCTTACCATAAAGATCATATTAACAAGATTTCCATGCACCAATTCATGAATGTAATGCAATTGCAAGTATGTAGGGATGACATGGGTAATGTAGAGCATATTTAAACATAGAAATATAAGGCGAGAACTAGAAAACCCATAATAAAAATTAGTAGAAAAAGTAGTATTTTCACCCATGCATGAAACATCTTTAAAGGGACATGTATGTTCAAATTTCATAATCCAAGTAGTTCATTCTAATAATTCTTAACATAACTCACAATTCGGAAGGTTAAATAGCACATGCATTGTTCAAGATATCAAGATAAAGTAGTAAAAATCTCACATTTTAAGTAGATAAGTGTATATAATAGTTTGAGAAGACTTGCGTCTTCTTGGTTGAGAGAAACCAAGAATCAAACCCCACAAACCTGATTTGGAGACAACTTTGAGGTTAAATGCACTTCAAATTGTAAATCCTAGCTTGAAAGATCCTAGAAAGATGTGGAAGAGTCTTGGAGGAGTGAATTTTACTGAGAGAGTGAGGGTGAAAAATGGCTAAGAATGGTGAAGTCTCCCTTATATAGGGAGCTTAGGAAGGGTGGAAAAAGACAAAATTTTCGTTGGAACAAGCTAATATTTCAAAAATGCCATTAATGAGACGGACCAGGAATTGATCCATCTGAGGCATACGGTCCAGTATACGGTCCGTGTAGTGTCACACGGACTGTTTACCGTACTGTGGTCCCAGACTTAAACTTTTCCGAGGCAAGATTTTCCAGACTAAGTATCACAACCCGGACTGGTAAACGGACTATTTGGGGTCACACGGGCCGTGACCCCGTCCGTATGTAGGTAACTCCCCACCCCTGGTTTAGACGGAGGACCACACGAACCATCAGGCGTTCACACGAGCCGTGACTTGGTCCGTGTGGATCTGACCTTTAGTAGTCCACCATACGGAAGGCCACACGGCCCATCCAAGGTCACACGGACCGTGTAATTGCCCGTTTACCCTCTAATTTCCCTGGGTGCCACTTCACGAGAGGCCACACGGTCTGTGTGGCTTCACACAGGCCGTGTGGGACCTCCCGTGAGGTGATGCCTGGTAGAATTTCTAAGCAGTTGACCTCGAAGTGACGTCAAGGGTCCGAGGTCTTTCATTATCTCCCCCTTGGGGACATTCGTCCCTGAATGTGCAATAACAAGGCTGGAAAAGTTAAAATTAAGACAAGATACATCCGACGCAAGACACAATGCACATGTCAACTCAGATTACAAGATTTGTACCAAAGCTTTTGATACCATACGCCGAATTATAATTTAAGACCCAAATTCATATCAAAATTGCATTCAACCCATTTGCAAAGAAAGGAAAGTTCTTTATTGAAAACATATGCATGTTATGTCATGAGACTCAAGAGGGCAAGAAAATGACACAATTGATATGGAAAGTTCCTACTACCTTAGGCTTGAGTAGATTGAAAAAGATGGGGGTATCGTTTCATCATGTCTAGCTCTGCCTCCCAAGTGGCACTCTCCACTAGTTGATTTCTCCAAAGCACCTTTACCGAAGCCACATCTTTGTTGCGAAGTCGCTTTACTTGCGTATCGAAGATTGCCATCGGCACCTCCTCATAAGTCAAGTTTTCCTCAACCTCCATTCCCTCCAAGGGCACAATGGAGCTAGGATCACCAACAAACTTTCTCAACATAGATACTTGAAAGACCGGATGGATGGAACCCAAATCCGGGGGCAACTCTAACTTGTAAGCCACATCTGCAATCCGCTCAACAATTTCATAAGGGCCAACATACCAGGGGCTCAACTTGCCCTTCTTGCCGAAACGCATATAATGCCATTCATAGGAGAGACTTTCACATAAACCCAATCCCCGACATGAAATTCGAGGTCCCTTCTTCTACTATCCGTGTAGGACATTTAGCGACTTTGGGCCGCCTTCAACCTCTCCCTAATCACTTTTACCTTCTCTATAGCATCCAACACCAAATCCGGGCCAACCAAGGCCATTTCGCCCACTTCAAACCACCCCACCGAGGATCTACACCTTCTCCCATACAAGGCCTGAAACGGCGCCATGCCAATGCTAGCATGGAAGCTATTATTATAAGAAAACTCGATGAGTGGAAGATGATCATCCCAATTCCCCTTAAACTCCAACACACATGCTCTCAACATATCTTCCAAGGTTTGAATAGTCCGCTCCGCTTGGCCATCGGTTTGAGGATGGAAAGTGGAACTCAACTTAATTTTGGTCCCAAGGCCTTTCATAAAAGACTTCCAAAAGTGGAAAGTGAATTGAGTACCACGATCCAATATGATAGATCTAGGTATTCCCTGCAACCTCACCAACTCTTGAATTTACAACCTTGCATAATCCTCGGCACTGTAGGTAGTCCTGACCGGTAGAAAGTGAGCCGATTTCGTCATCCGATCCACAACAACCCAAATGGAGTCGAATTGCCTTCGGGTCCGAGGCAACCCAATCACAAAGTCCATATTTACATCATCCCACTTCCATGTGGGAATTTCAATGTCTTGGGACAAACCGGGCCTTTGATGTTCTACTTTCACCTGCTAACAACTCGGGCATTCTGACACGAACTTGGCAATATCCCTCTTCATACCATGCCACGAATAAACCTCTCTCAGATCCCGGTACATCTTGGTAGACCCCGAGTGAATAGAGTAGTGAGAGTTGTGGGCCTCACTCATAATTACCTTCCTAAGGTCATCCACGTCGGGAAAACAAAGCCGGTTTTGGTACCAAAGCACTCCATCTCCCCTTAGGGAGAAAGCCTCAATCTCTTTTGTAGCAACCAACTTCTTCAACTCACATAACGATGAATCTAGATCTTGTTTAGCTTTCACTTCATTCACCACAGAAGATTCTGACCCATTCTGAACCCGAATACCACCCATGCTGGAATCAGTCAACCTGACACCCAACCTAGCCAACCGGTAAATATCCCTTGCCAACTCCTTTTTCTCATTTTCAACATGCGCCACACTCCCCATAGACAACCTGCCTAGAGCGTCAGCTACGACATTGGCCTTGCCCTGGTGATACAACACACTCATGTCGTAATCTTTTAAAAACTCCAACCACCTACTTTGCCTAAGGTTAAGATCCCTCTGGGTGAAAACATATTGCAAACTTTTGTGATCGGTGAATACATCAACATGGACCCCGTACAAAAAATGCCTCCAAATTTTCAAGGCAAACACCACCGCTGCCAATTCAAGGTCGTGAGTGGGATAGTTTCGTTCATGCACCTTCAACTGTCTTGATGCATACGCTATCACCTTACCATTCTGCATAAGCACGCAACCCAATCCGACCCGCGAGGCATCGCAATACACCACGAACCCTTCTGAACCACTTGGCAAGGTCAAGATGGGAGCTGATGTAAGCCGATCCTTCAAAGTTTGGAAACTCCTCTCACATTCATCCGACCATATAAACTTAGCCTGCTTCTGGGTCAACTTGGTCAATGGAGATGCAATAGATGAGAAACCTTCTACAAACCTTCTATAGTACCCGGCCAACCCAAGAAAACTACGGATATCCGAAGGAGTCAACGGCCTAGGACAATTTTTTCACAGCCTCTGTCTTCTTCGGATCAACCTTGATACCATCCCGGGACAACACATGCTCGAGGAAAGCCACTTCGCCAAACCAGAACTCACACTTGCTGAACTTGGCATACAGTTTCTTTTCTCTCAGACTTTGGAGAGCCATTCTCAAATGATTTTCGTGCTCTTGTTCACTTTGGGAGTAAACGAGGATGTCGTCAATAAATACCACCACAAAGCTATCCAGGAAAGGCTTAAACATTCTGTTCATCAAATCCATAAATGCGACCGGAGCATTAGTTAGACCAAACAACATCACCACAAATTTGAAGTGCACGTACCTTGTCCGAAAAGCTGTTTTGGGGATATAACAATCTCCAACCTTCAACTGATGGTATCCGGAACGGAGATCAATTTTTGAGAAGTGGGTGGCACCTTGTAGCTGGTCAACCAAATCATCAGTCCTCGGCAACGAGTACTTGTTCTTAACTGACACTTTATTTAGCTGCCTGTAGTCAATACACATACGGAGAAACGCGTCCTTCTTTCTTACAAACAACACAGGAGCACCCCACGGTGATGTACTAGGCCGAATGAAACCCTTCTCTAATAGGCCCTTCAACTACTCCTTTGACTCTTTCAATTTTGCAGGGGCCATCCAGTATGGACGGATAGAAATAGGTTGAGTATTTGGAAGAAGATCTATGTCGAAGTCTATCTCTCTATCCGAAGGAATGCCCGGTAAGTCCTCGGGGAACATATCCGAAAATTCATTCACCATAGGGACTGACTCAAGAGTAGGCACCTCAGAATCTGCATCCCTGACCCTCACCATATGGTAGATGCATCCCTTAGAAATCATTCTCTATGCCTTGAGGTAGGAAATAAACCTACCTTTAACAGAGGAATCACTACCTTTCCATTCAAGAACTGGCTCATCGGGAGGTTGGAACTGGACTTTCCGGGTTCTACAATCTATGGTAGCATAAGATGCATGCAGCCAATCCATCCCAAGAATCACATGAAAATCAAACATTTCAAGTTCCACAAGATCACATGGAAAGGTTTTATGCAACACAGCAACAGGGCACCCGTGATAGACTCTATGATCAACAATAGATTCACCCACGGGGGTATAGATCGAGAAAGGATCTCTTATAATCTAGGGTTTCAAACTGAACTTAACAGCCAACAGCAGAGTTACAAAGGACAAGTTTGCACCTGGGTCAACCAAAACATAAGCATCAAAATCAAAAACTTTAAACATACCCGTCACAACATCTGGAGCCTCCTCGACATCCTGGCGAGCATGAAGTGCATAGAACCTATTGTTTCTCGGGGCAACACCTGGAGAACCTCTCTGCTGACCTTGCCCGCCTTGGGCTACCTGCCCTTGGCCTCTACGCGCATTCCTCGGGCAATCAGCAACCTTATGGTCTTTACTTCCACATCCGAAACAAAGCCCCAAATCCCTTCGGTAGACACCTGTGTGGGACTTTCCACACTTGTAACACAATATATATTTGGGTCCGCCACCCGTCGGTACCCTGGGAGGGGGTGCCTGAGCATTAGCCACCCGAGCTCCCGAACTTTGGCCCTGCTAGAAGCGACTAAACCCAACATTTGTAGACCCGGAGAACCTACCATCATAGCGAGCTCTCTTGGGATCGTGTGCCCTCTTCTCCTTGAGTTTCTCCCGCTCAATCTGCTCAGCATACACCACGATTCTGGCAATATCCATGTCCCCAATCAGCATAGTAGTTCGACATTCTTTCACCAGCAAGTCAGAAATCCCTGAAACAAATTTGTGCATCCTCGCAAGGGGTCAGCCACCAGGGATGGAACCTATTTTGAAAGATTGGTAAACTTGATGGCATAATCTCTTACACTCATACTCCCCTGCCTGAGATTAACAAACTCGGTCATCTTGGCCTCCCTCAGCTCAAGTGGGAAATAGCGGTCAAGGAAGGCAAATTTGAACTCTCCCCATTTAACATCACCATCACAAACTCGTTCCATAGCCCACTACGTATACCATACCTGAGGTACATCTTTCAACTAGTAAGCAGCCAACCCAACTCTTTCCTCAGAAGAGACCCCCATAATGTTCAGTATTTTTGAGAGTTCATCAATGAACTCCTAAGCATCTTCATCAACCCTTGACCCGTAGAATTCCGGAGGATTCATCCGGGTGAAATACCTTACAATGGAAGCAGGTGTGGGATCCCGTGGAAAATTGGCTTGCCTTGCTTGAGCAGTCACCACCTGTGCAAGCATGGCGAAAGCAGTACGGAATTCACCATTTGAAATAGGCTCTTCCATAGGCTTGTGAGTGGCCTGATCTTCAGCTGTCGGAGCAGGCCTAGGTAGTGGACGTCTTCCTCGAGGCATTTACTGAAAAAGTATTAACAATACCAATAAGTAGAGAGATTCATAAACTAACCATAGCACGATACAAGACACAAAGAAGGGAGGAATTTCCTAATGACGTCTTCGTAGCCTCCCACTCATAGGTATGGTGCACTTCACACCCATGAATAGGACTCTACTTAATGCGGCACATTGGGCTCTGAGGACCATTGAAAACCCAAGGCTTTGATACCACCTTTTATCACGACCCAGGGTCAGGGCCTAGATGTGACACGGCGAATGGGGACCCGAAAGCCCAAAAACAAGCCTCAAAATCCCTTTTTCCACGACCTGGGGTCGGGGCCTAGATGTGACACGACGAATGGGGGCCTGAAAGCCCCCAAACAAGCCTCAAAATTTCCGAATATAAAGACAAGTAATAAAAAGGGAAAAATTCTAAAATCTAAAAGGGAAGCATATTTTATAGATAGATCAAAATGACAACGTCTTTACAAGTACCCAACACATGCCTCTAAGGAGGGGACGGGGGTCAGGACAAATTTCTGGCTCACCCTCAGCAAAGTAAATGTACATAAGGAACACAAGGAGTAAAGCTTGCCCTCGGAAGACGGGGCTCACCACAAAATAGCTTCAAGGGGACTATTCAAGCTGCGGATGATACTCAAACTGCTCGATCCCTGCATGGTAAAATCATGCAGGCATAGAGTATGCGTTAGTACGTTTGAATGCACTAAGTATGCGGGTATGTAATCCACGTGACTTACCGAACCTGCATAACCATGTTAGATTGCAAGGGTACATAATATTCAAGAACATATAAGCAATAGGATTTAATATACAAGATGCCATGGGATGCGTGATGCGTGCAATACGATATTGTTCCTATATATATATGTAAGGGGGATGGACTATAACCGAAAAACCAAATCCATGCGCGCTATTACATGAATTGGACCAATTCGGACCTCCCACCGGTAGGGAGAAGATTACTTGCCAAGGGTAATCTACATCACACCTTACGAGACCCCCATTTCGGTAGATGGTCACCTTCCTTATGGGTCCCCCATTTCGGAAGACTTTTCAAGAATCATATCGAGACATGATGTATCATAAACAAGTAGACGAATAATATTCGTCCCTATGCTGGCACATAGTTCAAGAAAAAGGGGAGGAACCTCGGTGCTAAGTCTTACATATCCCACAAGAATACTCATATACATATATGTATGCTTTCAAGAGAGTCAAGTGCAAGTTTCAAAATGTTCAAGGCACATTTAGGCTCAACGCCAAATTTCAAGATCATATGCAAGATGCCAATGCAAGGAATAGCCTATCTACAAGTACAAGATGGTGCAAGCACCCAAGATGCTCCAAGAGCCAAGATTATAGACATACCGGTGAGCACCTTCTTGTCATTTTCCATGTCTTACCATAAAGATCATATCACAAGTTCATATTACCAAGATTTCCATGCACTAATTCATGAATGTAATGCAATTGCAAGTATGTAGGGATGGCATGGGTAATGTAGAGCATATTTAAACATAGCCATATAAGGCGAGAACTAGAAAACCCATAATAAAAATAAGTAGAAAAAGTAGTATTTTCACCCATGCATGAAACATCTTTAAAGGGACATGCATGTTCAAATTTCATAATCCAAGTAGTTCATTCTAATAATTCTTAACATAACTCACAATTCGGAAGGTTAAATAACACATGCATTGTTCAAGATATCAAGATAAAGTAGTAAAAATCTCACATTTTAATTAGATAAGTGTATATAATAGTTTGAGAAGACTTGGGTCTTCTTGGTTTAGAGAAACCAAGAATCAAACCCCACATACCTGATTTGGAGACAACCTTGAGGTGAAATGCACTTCAAATTGTAAAAACTAGCTTGAAAGATCCTGAAGAAATGTGGGAGAGTCTTGGAGGAGTGAATTTTAGTGAGAGAGAGTGAGGGTGAAAAATGGCTGAGAATGGTGAATTCTCCCTTATATAGGGAGCTTAGGAAGGGTGGGAAAAGACAAAATTTGTGTTGGAACAAGCCAAAATTTTAAAAATGCCATTAATGAGACGGACCAGGAATTGATCCGTCTGAGGCACTCTAGTATATGGTCCGTGTAGTGTCACACGGATCGTTTACCGTACTGTGGTCCCAGACTTAAGCTTTTTCGAGGCAAGATTTTTCGGACTAAGTATCATAACACGGACTGGTAAACGGACCACCTGGGGTCACACGGGTCGTGACCCCGTCTGTATGTAGGTAACTCCCCACCCCTAGTTTAGACGCAGGGCCACACAAACTATCAAGCGTCACATGGGCCGTGACTTGGTTCGTGTGGACGTGGCCTTTAGCAGTCCACCATATGGAAGGCCACACGGCCCATCCAAGGTCACACAGACCATGTGATGGCCCGTTTACCCTCCAATTTCCCTGGGTGCCACTTCACGAGAGGCCACACGGTCCATGTGCCTTCCCACGGACCATGTGGGACCTCTCGTGAGGTGATGCTTGGTACAATATCTGGGAGAGTTGACCTTGAAGTGACGTCAAGGGTCCGGGGCCTTTCAGCCTAAGTTACTATAAGCTTCTTTAAGAAATATTTCTTAAATTTGGATTAAATATGTCAGACAATATCTTTCAAAGTATAAGGAGTTATAGGGTCCATGACCTATCAAATCAAGGGCTATGAGCCTAGTGTATAACGCATAAAACTTTGCATCAAACTGACTTCGAAATAAAAAGTTATGAGAGTTTTACCATGACTACTTGAGCAAGAAATCGAGTCGTGGACTACGTCGGGTCAAGACCACTTATAAGTTCGATAATATGACATTTTAAACATCAAAACATTTCCTTTCGGTTAAAAAATAGTTACGGAACTGAAGAGAGAGCTCCCACAAGGTCCTTGAGTAATTTAGGTAAGTTTTTTTATTTTTACCATTAAAATTCACCCCATGCCTAGAATTATGTGTGTTACGCTTTGCAATTATTTTTCCCTCCTATTAGCTGTGTTTAGAGATGTTTTTGGAAGGTAGAAATGGGGTGTTCTTGCTTGTTATTCTACACTAACATCTGGTTTTTACAGGCTATATGGCAAATTTACCGATCTATGCTCAATTATGGGTTGTTTATATGTGGGTATAAGTTGCATATATATAGTGGTAGTGAAAATTAGGACGTAAACAACAACTTTAATGAAGAAAATTCTTGCATCTGGACATCCGTTGAATAGGTATTTTAAAACTAAACTTTGTCCCTCCTTTCAGCACGAAATCAAGAAAAATTCCTAAAACGTCAAATGCGATATTTTACTATTCTGATCCTAGAAAGACCTTTCCTAAAAGGAATTAGGATTGCAGCTGAAGTATTTTCATGATGATATTAGGATGGCATTTCATACGTTCGTTTAAACTGGACATTGTATATCTATATATCAATTCATCGATTTTCTTGACTATCTGCCCATATAGTTGAGGTGTTGCGCTTCTTGGTATGGTATCACTAAAAACCAACGCAGATTATGTGGGAAATGTAGTAGTCATAATCAGTCCTTCTTCCTCACTAAAACCAAATTTTAAGAACTTAAAAAGTAACATTTTGATTTCCAATAATCTCTAGAATAATACTCCTGTTTAAACTACAAAGGTATTTGATTGTTTTTAAATACTTTCTTTTACTAATTCATATGGAACTAAATATATGTATTATGTGAAGAACCTTTATGAACTTTCTCAAATCTAAGGCTTCATTCTAAATGTTGAGTTAAGTTTCAAAATTATTCAAAGACATATGAGATCCCACGAGTCATGTCTTTATGCTAAGAAAATGATTATGATGCTATGAGAATAAGTGTACCAATGAGCCAAAAATAGATAAATTCTTGCTATGGCCTACTATGTGCATTCAAAATTCATATTATACATGGCATGTTATGCAACTTTGAGCTATAATCAGAGGTATGGGGCCTATTTTCCCAAATGATATATGTATATTATACAAATGGCCAAAGGTTGGAAAATATGATGTCGGTTAGCTACCAGAAAGGACTACCATTGCCAGAATTTTGTTGGATATATCATGCATTTGTATCTTTATATATGTATTCACGATATGTGATTACTCTAGCTTACTATGCATACTTCATCACTAAGAGGTTGAGTGTTGGCCATGAAGGTCACCAGAGTTCTGGTTACAGGTGGTATTTCTATTACCCTTTTACTATGATTATCTATTATTTTACATTCTGTCTTACATACATGTACATGTTTATTCATACTGACGTCCCATTGCTTAGGGATGTTGCATTTTGTTTTGTGCATGCAAGTTCAGGTAAGGATTGTGATCTACCCTCCTGCTAGGAGCCTACTTCAATTGTGAGTTGGTAAGTCCGTCCTCTTCCTAGAGCTTTCACTGGATGCCTACTCTTTATTGTATAGTTGGGTATGGTCGGCGCCCTATCCCGGTAGTGTTAATGACACTCTTAAAGGATATTGTGGACATGGTATTTTGGGTTGGTTCTTTTGCAGATTTTAATCTCTAGCCATAGATTTGGCATGTATATATGTGTATGTGTGGGCCTGTATCTTTCTATTTGCAGCCTTATCGGCTAGCTAGTACTTTATCATGTTGGTTGTTCTACCTTGGTGTATATGACTTACTGTTGACAGGTTATGACCTAGATGCTCCAAGCTTAGTTTTTTAGACTCTGTGTTTTCAGATCCTATGGCCCTTAGTCTAGTTAGCAAGCATGTTCATTGGCCTACTCGACCAATGGCGGTATCAAATTCCAATCGTGCCTCCCCTTTTTTTCTAGGGGCATGACAAATTCATTCATTATTTCTTTCTTTCTTTATTTCAATCATTGAAGAGGCTTCATACAACTTAGTTGAATAGCTTTCATAAACTATGGAAGAATCCCTTATCATTCATTAACATGATTCATTGAAAACTAGGGCAAATTGGGAGGGTTTAATGTCAATTAAACTTTAAAACATGCAATTCAATGAAATCATGCATATTTACAATGAAATTCATTAATTAAAATCACAATTTAAGTAGCACACCATATTTATCAAAAAAATATAACCCACCATGAATTTCATAAACCTTAGATAGTTTTGATAGAATGACTCTTTGTAAATCATCAATTTGATCTAATTCAATAGTAATTCTTGCATGATTTGAGTAGATAAACCTTGATTAAAACATAATACATGCAATCGATGAATAATCAAATAATTTTCATAAAACCCGTACTTGAATTAACTTGAGAAAGTAGAGGATCATTGGGTTCCATGGGTGGAAGTACCCTATGAATGAAATCCCACATACTTGGTGAAGAAACTAATGAAAGTTGGAAGACATTTTCATGAATTTAAGGATAATTACTTGATCTTTCATGGAATTCTAGCTTGGGAAAGAAGAGAACCTTGAGAGCATTCATAAGTCATGAAACTAAAACTTTTATGACCCTTAAAACATAGGATTATTGTGAGTTATTAAGTGTATTAATTAGTTTAATATGCATTTTATGTTGATTTTGTAGGGAAACAAGGCATTGATTAGAATAAAGGATATTGGGCTGATTTAAAGTGAAAATTAACTTGATCTCGAAAGGGGTCTCTTGTGGATGGACGTGGACAGGTCATGATGAGCATTAAGAGCAATTTGGAGGCTGGAAAACCTTGACTAGGTAAATAAATGCTAAAATTCATACATGTCAAGACATCTCGAAAAACAATCAAAACACCTTGTTGTGAAGTAAAGTAAAGATGTATGTTTGGAATTTTACACTACCCATGACCAATATGAAGGTTCAAAGCTATGGCAAAACAGTATCCAAAGTGTCTAGGAGTATTTGAGAAAATACGGAACAAAGAGGAGCAAAGAAGCATACAATGAGAGGGTTCACGACTCGTGGTGCATTTAACTGGTCATGAACGGCCTCGTCCTGGTGCAAAGAAAGAAAAATAGAGCAAAGGTCCTTACCATGATCCTGTGAATGACTCATGGTGCACTTCACAAGCCATGAAGGTGCTCGTGAAAGGCACCAAGGCAGTGAAAAATCTTCAATCGCGAAGGCAATGATCAAGGATCCCTTCCACGACTCGTGGATCTCTTAACGAGTCGTGAAGGTGTCTGTACAAAGGAAGGAAAATTGGACAATTTTTAGGTCAAGTTAAGTACCATGGAAGTCCATGCTGGGCGTGAAAAGGACCATGAATCATTGTCATGGTCGTGAACCATGCGAAACTAGAAATCTTACTTGGTTTTTCATACTTGGTTTAGGCTTAGGTTTTGAGTACTATTTAAGGATTATTTTATTTACATTATGACACATTAATTCTGAAATTTTGGGGCTGTTGGACACTCAACAAGCATTAATTTTCCAGTGAATCTTACTCTCAAATTATGCCTGGACAATGAGAAAATAAGTACTACTTATAGTTGCGAGTTTGGTGATTGTTTGAATGATAAATTATGTTTTTGATTCATGTTTGTTCGTGTGATTTAAGAATTGATATATTCTTACTTGTAAGTGATTTAAACATGATTTTTATACTAATTCTTGCAAGTTCAAACTAACTAAACCCATAACTAGGGTTGTGGGAACCAAGATATTTTAATAAAGTGGGAAAAACTTAGGATTTTATTGGAATTTTTATTGTATGTATTGTGATTTTATTAGTCTAGAATTCTATCTTGATGAGTGCACATATTAAGAACATGCCTGTATTCATCGACTGCCCGAGATGGAAATTCTGATTAGGAAAAAGATATCACAATAGAAATTCGAAGGTGATAGCTTCGTCTAAGTTACTTGAGACTAGCAGGTGATAGGACTCTGAGATCTAAAGTGAGGGTTAGTAATGCACATAATCTGAGATCGAGAGGAGATGAATGAAAAGCTTTAAGAAGGATCGGGAGGTGAATTAGTGGTCACCTAACTTGTTAGATTTTGCATGCAATATAATGAACAATATAACCAATGTTAATTGTTTACTAAGTTATATGTCATGAGGACTGCAACTCTAGTCTTTTATCAAACTATCTAACCCCTAAATTTTTGAATTTGCATTCGTAATCATAGTTAGTTATCATCCTTAGTTTTTTTTTCTGAAGGTATAACTAACAATGATCACTAGTAGAGTTGTTTCAATCTATTCCATGTTGGATTCAACCACGACTCGTAGTTGGATAAATATATTGCTAATTATTGTTCATATTTCGATAAGGAAATATGTTTTTGATATTATCAAAAATGATATCGTATCCAAGGAATACGGCCTTGAAATAATATACTAATTTTCTATTTTTAGTTGTAGTTCTATTTTCTAGTTTTATTTTTTTAATTTTTTTATTACTACCGGGTGCAAGTTAGTGCAAAACCAATGATGACATCTGAAGCGGTGTCTTATGATAGTTTTGCTCTCTATAATAAGCCTTGTACTAGTATTGGTTGTTGCAAGGAATTAATAGACCTATTAGGAGGTTTGCATGAGACTATGAAATATTGGGTAATATTCTTTCTAAAAGCAAGAATTGATCTGATTGATGAGGTTGAGATATTTGACTCAGATATTGATAATTTAGATATTTCATTTAGCGGAATGGTTGATGCTTTTGATGCCCAACAACTTGGTTACAAATTATGTGAGGAAGAAAAGATGCTTGTCAGCCACCTTGAGGAGTTGAAATTTGAGTACCAACTACTTTTATATTATTTCTATGTTCTTATTATTGAGAAGAGTGCACTAGAGTTGTGTAAGAAAGTAGATAATATTTTCAAAAATTCTAGTGCATGTAAACATGAGGGTGTAAATAATAATAATAATGACACAATTCATAAGTTAGGAAGTATTGGACCTTATTCTAATCATTTTTTCTGCACTATGTTTAGATCATGAGATATTAATCGAACCATCCGAGCATATGGAACAATATGAGAAGGACCAATATTTGTATATACTTGAATTTGTTCGGCTAACGTCGAAAAGTTACATTCCTCGTTTAAAGGCCAAAGATTACAAGGTTTGATATCTATTATTTGATCTCTATATTTGTATACCTCCCCTCCCTTTGAGCATAGTAGAAAACTAAAAAATAAGTTAGGGGTGCAATTCATAAGTTTAAAGTGCAAAAGAAAAGTGGAAAGCAGCCCATGTGAGTACTTGATGAAGTCAAAGTAGTTAGGTAACCTCTTATCGATGCCTAGGGCATGGTAGGTATGATCACTTTCCTTGTCTTATACTCTGATTTGACATGCATTGGGACAATACATAAATTTTGGTGGGGACTGGGGTATCTTGAACCCTAATGATATTTTTCTTTGAAAATGTATTACTTAGTAGAACTGGCATGTTTAGATCATTTTGTTTGAATAAATATATGTATTGGCAGGAGTCTATAGTAATCCATAACTTTTGTGAAAAATATCCTAATTTTAAATATTTTTCAAAAAGAATGTATGTTCCTATATCCCAACTTAACTAACTTGTTTCAATCTTTATAAAGCATTGTACACATTGACTTGTTGGCATACAATGAATGATGCATGATTATGTTGGTGAGTACTGAATAGTGTAGGATATGTGACATGTATGTGTGACCTTATTTGTTTAAAATATGATTAATACACTTGTAAGCTAGAACTTACTTTTTTAGTCCCACTGAAACAATGGCATGGACAGATTAGGACAAAATCATAGGATTTTATTGATTATAAGTCACTTAGCCTAAAATTGACCAACCAAATGAAACATTCCCGTTAAACCAAAAGTTGGGCGTAAATAGACCTTTTCTTTATAATCACCAAACTCACCTTACTTTTCTGTCTGCAGAATTTTACTCTGGCCCTGGTCTCTCTAAGAATATTGTGAACCTCACCCCAAGCGAAAATCATAAGTTGAGGGTGGCTTATATCGACCTTAGTTGTTTAAAAAACATTGTGTACCTCAACTTACGCTAAAAGCCTAAGTTGAGGGTGGCTACAGTAGACTAATGCAAAAAAGCTATGATTTGAAAAAAGTCAAGCCGTGAGATAAAAAGCAAATTTTATGGCGTGACCATGATCAAAACAAAAGAGAGAAAAAGAAAAGAAAGAAAAAGAATGAATGAAAACAAAAATCGCTCCTAAGAACAAAGGAAGTGGGAAAATAGGGACAACAAGAGTTTTTGAGGGTTGAAAGTAGATGGCTAAGCCAAAGTAGTGTCTTGGAGGGGCTAAATAATCACTTTGATTGAAAATGTACCCTACCATAGCCTATGTTACAAGTCGCAAAATTCCTTATGTGATCCTAAAAAAGTCATTCGAGAAATAAGATGTTAAAAATAAGGGCAAGCATATTGTCTGTATTGGTATATTGATTGAATGTCTTCTATGAGTTGGAGTGTCAACATTCCAATATTGGTTTTGAATTGATACACTGTGTATGAGACTTCACTGTACTGATGGAACTATCCTTGTATTTTAATTGCTAAGCTAACTAAGTCATCTTTGTTTTGATCTATTTTGTCAATTGCATATGATATAATGTTTAACTTGATCTTTGTAAGTTGGTTGAGTTGTGAACATGTTGCAAGTTTACTTTTTGAGCATGATTTTGATGATTGAGGGGCTACTTTTGACTTCTTGTTAAATACTTGTATTTGTGCGTCATTGAGTTTTGTTTTTGGTCATCACTTTAGGACAAGTACTGATTCTAAGTTGAGGGTATTGATAAGTCATGAAAAGATGACTTTTATGATGCTTAAAATATAGGATTATTGTTAGTTCTTAAGCACATTCATTTGCTTGATAAGGGATTTTATGTTTATTTTATAGGAAAATGAGGTGTTCATTGGATTAATGGATATTGGGTTGATTTGAAGTGATAATTTACTTGAGCTTGAAAGGTGTTACTGTCATAACCTGAGCCTAGAGCCTTGGAGTGACATGGCGAATGGAAACCTGAGAGTCCCCAAACAACCTTCATAGCATCCATAAACATGTCATCAATTCGAAAGTGCATAATTAAACAATAAACACGTAGTTCTAAGGGATGGGTAAGTATGACTCATGCTAAGGGGATGTCATAAGGATAGGGATTTACATTGATTCACATAGCACTAGCACATAGCACATAGCACATAAAAACTAAGGGTGAGTAAGTATGACTCAAGCTATGGGGATAGAAGGGACTTAGGACTTCCCACATTTTCACATCTTATCATGAATATAGCATCATATCATCAACATTAAGAGATAGTCATAATCATAGTCTCTATAAGCAAGTAGCATAACACAACACAAGCCCATACATAAAGATTACATGATGTCCAACAATGTCTCTAAGTCATGGAATAGGACGGGGGCCAAGACATGTCCCGAGCTCACCCTCAAAGTAAAGACATAAGTGGAGATAGCATAATAGGTAGATAGAATGTGGCTTGTCTTTGGGTGATAGGAGTCACCACAAGAAACTCTCAAAATCCAAGCTAACCGTCAAGAGGTGGATGAAGATAGTCTCAGGTCCCTACATGGGTAGATCATGTAGGCATAGAGTATGTGTTAGTACATTTGACTGTACTAAGTATGTCGGCATGCAAATGCTTATAAACTCATCAAACTTATATTTCAATGTTAAATGACAAGGGCACATATATAGAAAGAAGTATATAGGAAAGAATATAATATCAATATGCCATGAAATCCATGATGCATGAATGTCATAATACTTTAAAGATAGCGGGGATGAGACTTCAATCGACATATATAGAGCAAGCAAGCCATTATATGGAATTTTGATGTACACCCTGCATCGAAGAAAGGGTGATTTACTTGCTAAAGGTAGATAATACTTCTCCTTACAAGCCTCCCATTTCAGAGAAGCAACCTTACCTTACGGGCCCCCTATTTTGGTAAGGAATTTTGCGTCATCATAACATATAATAATCATCCACAAAGATACATAAACATGAACCTATGTTTTGCACATAGTTATGGGACTTGCGGATTTATTTAAGGGACCTTGGTGGTATCTCCCCTCGCACAAGTTCACTTAATACTAAGTCATCATCTCACGAGAATACATATACATATACGTGCTTGAAAAAGGGACGTAAATCTTTTCAAATCTTCATCATGCGTACTTATGCTTAAAATCCAAACATACTTTACAATCATGCATACTTGGGCTAAAAGGTCAAATCATACTTCATGTCATACTTTCATACATAGAAATAGCTAATTCACACTTGTACATGTTAGCGTAAACACTATAATAGGTCAAAGAGCCATATCATGACATTATGTGAACATATTCTTGTCACACCCATACTTTCCTTGAAAACATAGTCATCATCATAATGGGACTTAGCCTACATCATAAAGTTCATGAAAATAAATGTTCATGTATGCACATG
The DNA here is from genome assembly GCA_029948455.1 of Solanum rostratum. Lineage (NCBI taxonomy): Eukaryota > Viridiplantae > Streptophyta > Magnoliopsida > Solanales > Solanaceae > Solanum > Solanum rostratum. The sequence continues at coordinate 42,796,216 of CM057056.1, forward strand.
CCATGAATTATGAGCAAATAGCATGGGTAATAGAGATTCATATTTAAAATAACATTATAAGAGGAAATCAAAGTAAATCTATGAAAAATTCACAATTAAAGCATACTTGAGATTACCCATATCTAGATTCAATATTTAAAACGGGCATGCATATGAGCATATCCAAACCTTCACAATTTCAATGCAATTCAACATAATAGGGATTAAATCACTTTAAAACATCAATTAAATACAACTCATATCTCAATTTAATCAAATCGACACTTATTTAAAGGACCCATATTCAAAGTAAGCTTAAAATTCATAAATTAAAAGTAAGACATCTTTGGGGTCTTCATGATTGAAAGAGATCATGAATCAATCCCACAGACTTTATAAACTTAGAAGAATAAGAAGAATTTGATTTGAGAAGAAATCCCTCCTTGAATTTTCAAGTTTGATCTTTAATGTCATTCTTGAGAGGAAATATTAGAAGAAAGAAATTTCTAGAGTTCTAAGCTTGAATAGATATGAAGGTGGATTGGTCATTTCAAGGGTTTAGGATAGGATAGAAAGTCACAAATAACCCCTACAAAAAATCAAAACTACGAGAAAGTTATTAATAAAACAAGTACTAGGAAGTGCCGAGGGGCCTTGTGGTAGAGCACCAAAGCTCGTGCAAAAGACCACGGACCATACAAGGGTCCATGGTAAGGATGTTTCCACTAAAGGCTTCACGGTCCATTCAAAGGTAACCTGATCGTACAACGGTCCATTCAAATGATTTATGTTCCGAGATGATAATTTCATACTTAGAATCCTATTTCGGGATGAGGGCTTCACAAAACACCCTACTATGGCTCATGGTAGGTTGCACAAGACCCCACCATGACTCGTGGTGGGTTGCACAACCCATACAAGGTCTCTTGGTAGCTACCTTAGCCAATTGTTTGACTTGAAGGTTGGGCACCAACCCAGAGCCCTTTCCACGGATAGTGGTGAGGACGACAGCTCATGGGAGATACCTTGGAGGGCCATCAAGCCTAAAATCTCTTCTTAAGCCACACAAAGCCATACCTCAATCACCTTCAATCGCCACCATGGTATCAAAGTATTGATCTACATGATGAAACAAATGTTTTGATATCAAGAACACAATTTATGGAGTCATACCCAAAATCGGATCAAAAACAAGATTATGGGACCCACAAGGAGAATCTCAAAACAACTTCATAGAAATGTCACCCACATAACTAGGTGCTTGTACCCCAAAATGAGACAGAATTCAAATAATAAAATGGAGATATTATAATAAACTAATAAATTTCATACAACATAGAATTTTAAAAAAATAGGCAGCTTCAAATTTGCACAATTACCTCCAAAAAAGCTTCAAATACACTTTCCGATCATACCATTATGATCCTTGCAAAAAAAAAAAGAACCCACAATTTAGACCCAAGAATAATTAAAATTGACTCTAAATGCTCAAATTATCAACATCCAAATTTCTCCCAAATCGTGTTTGAAAATACCCTGATATAGCAACTAAATGTGCTAGTTCACTTCAATCAAAGACGATAACTCGATTTCCAAGCTCACCATAGTGTTCCTCGCAAAACTCCCATAGATTAGACTCTTGAATTGCTAAAAATGGGTTTATAATGACCAAGAAACTTTCCGAAATTTCCCCAAAAATCTTATATGAAAATGCACAGAACAGTAGTTAATTTTGTAACTTTACCTCGAATGGAACTTCCAATTGAGACTGTGAGCTCACCAATGGATTCCTCTAAACATTTCCTTGAAGTTGGACATTTTAATCACCAATTTTGAGCTCCAAATGACCAATATTATGGATTCTTGAAAACTCCTCCCAAGCTAGTTGTGAATGAGATTTAAAAGAATAAAGAAGACCCCTTCGGCATAGCTATAGTGAGCCTAAGGTCGCTAAAGCGACCCACCCTCAAGGGGCGGGCCTTGCTATATCGAGCCTCTGGTCACCACAGTGACACCCTTCCCCTTCAAGGATGGTTGTTACTATAGTGGTGCCGCCATAGCGAGCCTAGGGCTGCACCAGAAATCATTCCCAATAAATTTTCACCAACACAAAATTCTCTAATGGGGTACTCGAAATTCATTCGGGATCCCATGAATGCAACAAAACTATGCTACCCTACCAAATTTGACATTTCGAACTCAACATAATATATATGTCTATGATATGGCTCTTTAAGCAAACTTTGGGTCTTTACACCAATATATATAAGTGTGAATAAGCTATTTCTATGCACGAAAGTATGATACGAAGTATGATTTGGCTTTTTAGCCAAGTGTGCATGATTATGAAGAAGGTTGGCCTTTGAGCCTAAGTATGCATTAGAATAATTTGAAATAACTTATTGCTCTTTTTAAAGCATGTATATGCGTATGTATTCTTGTAGGATGATGACTTAGCACCGAGTGGACTTGTGGGAGGGGGACTATCTCCAAGGGTCCAGTACCCAAGTCCCATAACTATGTGCCAGCATAGGTATATGTTTATGCACTTTTAAGGGATGGTTATGATATGATTATGGAGATCCTTCTAATGACCAGGTTATAAGGAAGGTGGCCATCACACTAAAATGACCAGATCATAAGGTTTGGTGTAGACTACATTTGGCAAGTAGCATACTTTCATCTGATGGGAGGCTTTCATCGGGCGAATTCATATAATATCTTACATGGGTTTGAGATGTCACTTAAGGTCACATCCCTGCTATGTTAAAGTATGATGGCATTTTATGCATTATGGATTTCATGGAATATTGATATATTACTCTTCCTTGCGTGTGTATTTCTTTCTATATATGTACCCTTGTCATCTAACATTCAATGAAAGTTTAATAAGTTCATACACATTGCATGCCTGCATACTTAGTACATTCAAACACACTAATACATACTATTTTCCTACATGATCTAACCATGTAGGGACTGAAGACTATCTTCATCTACCTCTTGAAGGTTAGCTTGGAATGTGAGAGTTGTTTGTGGTGAGTCCTATTATTCAAGGACAAGCCACCCCTATCTACCTATATGCTAAATTCTATCATGTCTTTACTTTGAGGGTGAGCCCGGGACATGTCTTGGGCCCCGTCCTATTCTATGATTTAGAGGCATTATTGGATAACATGTAAATTCTATGTACAAATTTGTGATATGGTATGTTATTTTCTTATGGAGACAATAATTATTGATATTTGTTGTTGTTGATGAGGTGATGATGTCTTGATGATAAGATGGGAAATGTGGAAAGTCCTAAGTCCCTTCTATCCCCATAGAGTGAGTCATACTTACCCGCCCCTTAGTTCTTATGTGCTATGTGAATCCATGAAAATCCCTATCATTATGATATCTTCATAGCGTGAGCCATACTTTCCTATCCCGTAGAACTATATGTTTATTGCTTTATTATACACTTTCGAACTAATGATGTGTCTGAGGATTCTATGAGGCTTGTTTAGGGACTCTAGGGTTCATATTCACCATGTCACTCCTAAGCCCTAGCCCGGGTCGTGACAAAGCCGGTGGAGAAGTACCCATCCCTACATGGTTAAAACATGCAGGCAAATATTTATTAGTACATTTGAATGTACTAAGTATGTGAGATGCAATGCATGAATGAAACTGTAATTCCATAATAATTAAAGATAGCATATAGATATAAAAAAGATTAATGAGTCATGCAATAAGCTTAAACATGGACAAGGAATATTGCTTGGATCAATATGAGACAATGCATATTAAACATATATATTTAAAACATATCATAAGATCATGTAAGCATATGAGAATGAACCATAACCGACAGTAAGACCATGTGAGCTACTACATGGAATCCAATGAACTCCTTCCATTGGGAAAAGAACAATTTACTCCTTCCATTGGGAAATGGGGAATCCAAACTTAGTAACTTTGCAATTTCATCTTTCATAACTTTTGGACATATGTGGATCCACTAGCCTAGCCTATAAGGCTCCTATGGTGGCACATAGTTGGGGAAATTGAGATTTAACTTCAAGGGATCAGCCTCAACTAACAGGATGATTCCCAATCTCTAGTCCTCTTGGTGCTAAGTCATTCCACGTAAATCTTGTAAAACATACTCTTAGAATCATAAGTAGCAATCATAGGAGTAGCTCAAACTTAAGAATATTTCTTAAACTCCTTTTAGGGAAATAATCATCATATATATATCTTTGGTAAACTTAACTTTGAAGATCTTCATAAATGCCCTAGTCATAGTCACAATTCATACAAAACTTTCATTGAAAATAATATGGGCTTAGTTAATGCATGGATAAATCATAAATCACATAAGTCTTAAGAAATTTATTTTAAAAGGAACATCAAAATCACCCAATCTTAATCATACCAAATCCCATTATAGAATCAACATCATACTTTAAGTATATATACATTTTAACTTAGCAAAATAGTCATTGAACTTCATGGGTATCATATAGTATCATAAGAATCATGAAATCATCATAAGCATGCATAAGAATTTAGAAACCTAAAGTAAACATAATATGCATAGTAGGGAACTTTATGGATGAAAGGATACTCATAAATCAACTCACATACCTGGAAAACTATAGAGAATCCGTATTGAAGTCTTGGGGAAGTAATTTTGAAACCATAGCTTGTTGTTGGGAGTTCTTGAGAACTTTTTTTTCCTTAAAGGATTTGAGAGTATATAATGAAGAAATTAGGGCTTGAGGGTAATTATAGGTCATTTTCCCATCTCCAAAATGGCATGGTTTTGAATTAGAATTAAAGGAAAAAACTAAATTGTCCTTTATTAAAACTGTCAAAAGCCATCTAGAAGACCTCGACTACGGGCCATAGATTGGCTTACAGGCGGTAAGTCCCTTTGTCTAATGGCTCATCGAAAAATCTTTAAATCTTACTTTTGCTGAATTGAAAACCATGAAAAATAGGATGGGTCATAAAATTTCCTACGCACTATGGTTAGACTCGTAGAGTCCTTCCATACTTAGTCAAAATTTCATCTTGTTTCTGACCCCATTCGACGAAATACTATATTCGCAGTATCCCATTCTACGACCCATTTGATAAGTTGTAAATCACCTTTCCTGAAAACTCTAATTTTTCCTTCATGTAGGGAATGCCACTCACGAACATATCCATGAGCTGTAAAATACATTACGAGTCGTAACTTGGTCCATAAGTTACTCCACACTTGGAAACGTTTTCTCTTCTTGAATTTCTATGTTTAAGGGTCATACCTATGAGCCATAGAATGACACAAGGTTCGTAAAATGATTGTAAACTAGGTTCTCAATCATTTTTTAGGCCAACATTTTTGCACTCAGAGCTCCTAAATTAGAGGTCATTACAAAACCATCTGTCTTATTAACTATTTTCCACCATAGCCAACATCAACTTTATTTGACCCTGAGTCCACTTCTTCATATGTATCTATCTAATTTTTTTCCAGTTAAGGATGAGTTCTGAGGCTCTTTTAGTACTATTTTATGTCTTGACTCTAGTAGGAGATTCTATAGTAGTGGATCATGAGTGTTAGTCATGCATTGTTTCTATTCAAGGGTGGGACAACCAGGTGGATCTATTGTTGCTTGATATGCTGAATTTTATTATTATTCTAGGCATGGAATGGTTAGCACCTTATCACATTGTTCTAGAATATTGTGCTGAGATAGTGACTTTGCTATACCTAGTGTACGTCCAGTATTGTGGCAAGGATCATTAGCTGCGCACCAATTAGGTTCATTTTTTATGTTTGAACCTAAAGGTTGATTTCTACTAGTTGTTTAGCATATTTGGCCCATGTTCATGAAATTTTAGCTGAGGTGCCTTCCGTTGATTCAATTCTAATGGCTAGTAAGTTTCCAAATATGTTCCCTACTGATCTATCGGGATTGCCACCTGATCGTGATATTGACTTTTCATTGATTTGGAGCAAGATACTAAGCCCATCTCTATTCCTTCTTATCAGATGGCTTTTGTTGAGCTTAAAGAGATCTGTGTTAAGTTACAATGTCTTCTAAACTAGGGATTTATTCGCCAAGTATGTCTCTATAGGGTGCTAAAATTATTTTGTTAAAAAGAAGGACATGAGCCTATGTACGTGCATTGATAACCGACAACTGAATAAGGTGACAATCAAGAATCATTACCCCTTTTTTGTCGAGCATTGATGATCTGTTTGACCAGTTACAGGGAGCTGTAATATTTTGTAAGATTGATTTGAGGTCGTGCTACAATCAGTTGAGGATCAGGGCAGCAGATATTCCTAAGACTGCCTTTTGAATGCATTACGACCACTATGAGTTCTTAGTTATGTCACTTGGGTTGAATAGTGCTACTGCGACCTTTATGGATCTGATGACACATGTATTCAGGCTGTATTTGGATTTTTTGTGACAGTTTTTATTGATGATATCTTGATATATACGCAGAGTCATGAGCAACATGCTCAACACTTGAGAGTCATACTCGAGACCCTTAAGGGATCATTGACTGCACGACGAATTCTACAAATGTGAGTTCTGCCAAGAGTTCGTGACATTTCTAGGGCAGGTAGTGTCCAAGGATGGTATTATTGTAGATCCTGCGGTGATTGAGGCTATCTATGGTTGGGCTATGCTTAATTTATTACTGAGGTTTTCAGAGTTTTGTTGTCTTAGCTAGGTATTATAGATGCTTTGTCAAGAGCTTTCTACTATTGTTGCCTCGCTGACTTGATTAACTTGCCAAGGTGTTCCATTTGTGTGGTTTGAGGAGTGTAAGCCTAGTTTTTTTAGACTTAAGGAACTATTGACTATAACTCCTATTCTGGAACTTCTAATTGAGGGTGAAGGGTTTTTACTGTACAACTATGCTTCTAGGATTTGCCTAGGCTATGTGTTGATGCAGTAGGGCTGAGTTATAGCCTATGCCTCAAGACAATTACACCCCCATGAGCAGGACTACCCTACCCTTGATATAAAGTTGGCAATAGTAGTGTTTGCGCATAAGATATGATGAAATTATTTTATAGTGTTCACTTTATGATCTGTACAGACCATTGTAGTCTATAATACATTATGAGCTAGGGTGATTTGAACTCTAGGTAGAGGTACTGGGTGGAGTTGTTACCCAATTATGATCTCTCTATTCTAAACCATCTAGGTAAGGAAAACATAGTAGCGGATGCCTTGAGGCGGAAGGTGATCAGCTTGGGAAACCTAACATATCTACCTACCATAGAGTGATCTCAAGCCCCAAACATTCAGTCGTTAGCTAATAGACTAGTGAATTTAGATTCTCTGGCTCTGGAAAAATATTGGCTTATGTTGGGGCTTAGTCTTCCTTATTTGATTGGATCTATGCCTTATAGTACTAAGATTAGGCGTTAGTGGCCGTCAAGGATCGAGTATTGTAGATGAGTAGTGGCCAGGCCACGATAGACTTAAATGGCATCCTTAGAGGTGACGATTGCTTTTGTGTTCCTAGACTTGATGATTTGATTTAGTTTATTCTGCATAAGGCCCATGATTCTATGTATTCCATTCACCCGAGCACGATAAGGATGTACCAAGATTTAAGATAGCAGTATTGGTAGAACGGTATACAAAGAGATATAGCTAATTATGTTTCTTGTTGTCTTAGTTATCAGTTGGTAAAGGCCAAGCACTAGAGGCCCATGGGAGACCTTAGAGACTCAATTCCTGAGTGGAAGTGGGAGCAGATCACTATGCATTTTGTGGTAGGATTTCCTTGGACTTCCAATGGTATTGATAGCATTTGGGATATTGTTGATCGAGTGACCAAGTCCACATATTCCATTTTAGTTTGGTCTTCTTGTAGTGTTGAGAGGTTTATATGGTATATATGCAGGAGATAGTCCATCTTTGTAGAGTACCGATGTCCATTATATCTGATCAAGGGGTCATAGTTCACCTCTAAATTTTGTAAAGCCTTCTAGAAAGAGTTGGGCACTAGGGTTGATTTGAGCACAACCTTTCATCCATAGACCAGTGGCTATTCAGGGCACATTTTCTAGGTCTTTATGGATATGTTGTCGGCCTGTGTATTAGAGTTTGGTGGTCAATGGGACCAGTCCCCTTAGCTAAATTTGCTTATAATAATATCTATCACTCTAGTATCCAGATGACACTGTTTGAGAACTTATATGGTAGGCATTGCCGCTCTCCTGTTGGGTGGTTTGACTCCACAGAGCCTATGCCATATGACACGCACTTGCTCCAGGAGGCTTTATCTAGTGTTCGTGTGGAAGACCTAGAGTCGGCACTGGAGTTATGTTGGCCGTAGACGCCGCCCTTTGAGCTTTCAGATTTATGATTGAGTATTTCTGTGGATATCTCCCTTAAGGGGGATGGTATGATTTGACAGATGGGCTAAGCTTAGCCCCCTCTATATCAGACTATTTTTGTGGAGAGTAGGCACAGTTGCCTATGAGCTAGCATTGCCTCTATCATACTCAACCGTACATCTAGTTTTCCATGTTTGATGTTATGCCCATATGCACCGGATGAGTCACATATGTTGAAGTATGATGAAGTTGAGCTAGATGTTCAGTTAGCATTTGTTGAGAATTTAATAGCCATATTAGCTAGGGATTTCAAGAAGTTACGCTCCAAAGTTATACCCGTGGTTAAAGTCTAATGGAGGCATTATTTGATTAGTAAGTCATTTGAAAGATGTGCAATTTTTCATATTATAGGTCTGTAAAGTCTGGATAAACGGCCTCAAAATAGAATTCTAATAGTTCCATTAACTCCATAATGGCCAAATTAGGCGAGAAGCTTGTTCAATTAGAATACCGAATTTTTTTAGTGATAGCTTATACTGAGTTTTGCAAATTTAGCCTCCAAAATAAGAGAATGTTGACGTTAGTCACCTTTCTTGGTAAACATGCCCAAATGGAAATTCTGACAATGCGGTCAGCTCCAACATATTGAGTTTGGTCTAGAATGTTCGCCTTGTTTGGTTTCTAGGGTTTCTGGGTGCAGTTTTGGCCCCTCGATGGAAATTGAATAGTTGTTAAGTAAGGAAGTGAGACCCACATTTAATCAAAACAAACTCGTATAAGAATTCTGACTACGCCATTAGATCCAAAATGTCAAATTTGGTATAATTAGATAGATTATTCATGAAAATAGGACTCCAAACGAGTCTCAGACACCTAACAAGTCCCGAACAGCTCGTCAAAGATATTTGAAATGGCTGATATTTGTCCCAGACACTCTTCATTCGCAAAGGAGGATCCATGGGTGTTCCATCTATGGAGCCTTAGGTGTTTGTGTTCCATGTTCGCGGGGCTAAGATCTGCATTTTCGGGGGCTTACCTGGTTGTGCTCCATATTAGCGGGGCCCCATCTGCATCCCTAGAGCTTTAACCCACAGTATTTCGCATTTGCAGAGGCATGTCAGTGGTGGTGCTATAGTATAAAAGTTTAGTTTCGTAGAGAGAACGTTAGGAAAGTTTCAAATTATGATAAAATCTCCTTGTGGTATTTGATTTTAGCGATTCAAAAGGCTAATCTGTATATTTTTCTGAGAGAAACATCATGTGAGTGTAAGAAACTACTTTTGGCACACCAATTTAGGTAAACTTTTACAATTTAATACTGTGTACTGGAAGTATTTTTTGGAAACTTCAACATGTGGTTTCTTATTTGTTTGAGGTAGGATTTTGGTGAATTTTGGATCTATTATGTGTGTTTTCTCGAGATGCGCATTGTGGTAATGTTAGAATTGATTAATTGGGCAACGTTTCTAGGGAAAATGCTTATGAACCTGTTGTTTGTATTAAATTTTACGTAATGAAATGTTTTTTTGTTATTGGAATGTTTTTTCTTATTTTAGGCCTTAGATTGAGCTCTAATTTGAGGTACATGCTTAGGGAAGTGTGGGGATTATTATATGGATTCTATTTCAGGGTTTTGATACAGGCTTGCTATTCAACTTGAAAATTTACTGAGCTTATTTTCTATGATTTTAATGTTAAAATGACTGTATTAATGATGTAGTTCTATTTTTGGTAGTTAGACAGTGTTTTGAGATCATCCAGAAAAGAATAGCGCCTATAGTGTGATCAAAGATGCATGTGATGAACATAGAGGTAGGATACAATCTTCTTTCTCTTAGACGGAGTGGAATATGTGAATTCTACTTGCAGTTAATTGATTGGGAAGCAAGGAAAGGGATCAAAGTCCTTAATTTGTTAGTATGATTACATTAGCTAATATCTGTGACTATTTTTGCATCTGTTGGCATATGTGGGAATGTGTGGTAGGTCTGTTGATTTACTGTTATATCATTGGTTGTTTTGGTTGATAGAGTGATGATTTGACCTGTTAAGGGTCCCTTGGGGGATTGATATGTGATTTTTTATCGTATACTGACTATTTGTTGTACTTATGCTCATTGGGAACCAACTACATTGTTGTTTGACATGTTATAACGCTTGTGACTGCTAAATTCATGTATACTGCACCTTATTGTCATTACTATTGGGCCTTAGTCTAGGCTTAGGCCAGTGATGCCTAAGAACCACATTGGTTAGGATTGGCAGATAGTTATATTGATGTTTGGTGTGATTTGAGAGTCATAGATCCTTGTAGATCGGACTAGCGGACTAAAGTTTATATAGTTGGGCCTTAAATAGGCCATTCTAAGTCGATAACTTGATTAACTTTCTGTTGAATAGACTTTTGCATTATTTTCCCAGCTTATCAAATTTGACTCGGGCGCACAAAGAACGATAACATCACTGTGACACCTTCGGTAATGTCCTTTATAGCTAGAAGCCCAACCTTTTCCTCATATGACTACATGTTTATCTAGTTAGATCATGTGTAGGCAAGGATATGTTATTCTCTATATACCCCTTGTTAAAAGGTATAGTTAAAGACAATGTAGCTGTAAGTTGTTAGGTTAAAGTACCCGCAATTGTTGTTAAAGTCGACATTGATAGATGGTATTTTGGACTAGTCCAAGCCTGCAGGACAAGATAGACCATTGCCCACGTCTGACCTTATCTTGTGTTAAAGTCAAGGTGATGAGTGCTTAGTTAAAGTTTGAGTGGGGTCTGTTGATGTTTGAACCTAGTAGGAGTGGAACAAGGTATACAAAGTGGGTTAAACTCCCGATTAGAGATTCTGCCAAGAGGGTGGTTACATGTGCATCATTAGTTCACGAGTGCCATCCAGACTTGACACCAAACCTTACACTTATTCACCTAATTTTTGTGTGTGGTGCGCCTACCAGACTTATGAGGGCTTAATTGGTATAAAAGCATAGACAATAGGTCTTTACACCCTTGTACATCACTACTCAGCCATCTAGTCCTTGATTAATGTCATATTCATCAAACTATTTATTGAGTTCCTATGATTGGATATTTGCGGAGTTATGTTTGATGCATCCTTGCTTTATTTACTTTTCTTACTCAGTTGGCCTATGATGCCTAATGGGTACCATAATTTTTGTACTCGCCCCTACTTTTTGTATTTATTTCATGGTTAGGTCCTAGCACAAGCTAGCAACAGTGACTCTTCTTGTGATAGATATATGCAGAGACTAGTGATGAGAATTTAAAGTTCGTAGATCTTCTAGTCTCCTTCGGTATTTGTGGCTATCTTCTATGACTTGAGAATTTCCTGTATATTATTGTTCTGTAAATGCATCTAGAGATGTATCATGGTTAGGGTGTTGTTTCGTGTCTATAGTAGATCTATACAAGTGACTTCCAGGTCCTGGAAGGATATTTTTCTATTTCTATTGTGTGCGTGTATATATATATATATATATATATATATATATATATATGTTTAGTATTAGTTTGATCTTGTGTTGGCTTCCTGTCACACTGTTGATATACCCGTTGCTCGATGTTTTGGAATAGGGTTAGGCTTGTCTATCAAGGGTAAGGTAGACATCGTCATGACCTATAAAGTTTGGTCGCGACAAGAATTAATAACAAGGGTTTAGGAGTTCTAACCTTTGTCTAATGGTTAATGTTGTAATAATGATATTTTATTTGATAGCTTGTACTTCTAGAACTAGAAGAGTCCATTATCACTAATCATCTGATTCAACTATAAATTCATGATAATCAAAATCCTAGTTTTTTCTCTTAAATAACTCATGCTTATTAAAATAACTAGTTGATTACAATTAATATCGAAAGATGGAAAATTTTCACAAATCCTCTTTTAAAAAAAATAAGCAACTAATAGTAAGATAATGCATTATGTTAAGTATGAATAAAAATCAATTCTAGCTTCAAAAGGGTCATTACCTTTTATGGTGTTTCTATGTACTTCCCCATAAAAAGGTTCCATATAAATCAATTATATATCTATGCCTTTAACACAACTTAAGCTGAAGAAACTTATTCATGTAATGACCCTCTAGGTCATTTTAATCACTTGTCATGTCATAACCATACTTTCATCAAAATCATATTCATCAACATAATTGGATCTTAACCCATATCATAATTTTTATGAAAATCAATGCTCATATATGCATATTCCATGAATGATGAGATAATAGCATGGGTAACAGAGGTTCATTCTCAAATCAATAATATAATATATAATCCAAGTAAATTCATGAAGAAATTCACATTTAAATCATACTTGAGATTACCCATGTCTAAATCAAAATTTAAAAGGGGCATGCATATTCAAATCTTCATATATATCAATGCAATTCAACATACTAGGGCTTAAATAACTTTAAAAAATTAATTAAATATAGTCCATATCTCAAATGAATCAAACCAACATTATTTAAAAGATCAATATTCAAAGTAAGCTTGAAATTCATAAATCAAGGAGTAAAAAATATTTGGGTTCTTCATGGTTGAAAGGGACCAAGAACCAATCCCACATTCCTTAGATAATTAAGAAGAATCAAGAAGAAATTGATTGAAGAAGAAGACCCTTCCTTGAGCTCCAAGCTAAATCTCCAATGGCTCACTTAAGAGGAGTTATTTAAAAGAGAGAGTGAATATTCTAAGTGTTATAAATTAATTTGAATAAGAATAGAAGAGTATAGGTCTTTTGAAGGATTTAGGATAGGTTAGAAAGTAACAAAACGTCCCTTAGGAATCACCAAATTACGAGAATAACATTAATGAAATGAGCTTCAAAAAGTGTCTAGGGGTCCCGTGGAAGAGCTCCAAGGCCCATAAAGAGGATCACGAACCGTGCAGTGGTCTGCGATAAGGGTCTTGGCCAAAATTTCAGACAGGGTTGTTTTCAAGGAAGGCATACAGTCAACGCAAAACCATACAGTCCATGAAAGTGATGCAAGTTCTAAGACAGATATTTTATACTTAGAACCCCATTTGAGGCAGAGGTCTCTATGAAAACAGCGCACCACAGCTCGTGGTAAGTTACACGACCCCACCACGACTCGTGGTGGCTTGCATGGCCTGTCCAAGGTCCATGTGGTGACTGACTTAGCCAATTTCTTGGCTAGAAGGCTGGGGCACTTTCAAATGGCCCCTTCCCCAGCTAGTGGTGAGGACCATGGCTCCTGGGGGGTTCTCTGGAGGGCCACCAAGTCTCAAATCCCTTCATGATCCATACACAGGCATTTCCTATGGGTCACACACCTCTGGAAACTTGAGTTAAGCATCAATAAAGTCTCACAAAAATTTGGGTCCTTACAGGCTCAAGGCTAGTGGCTGGCGTTCCAGACTAGCTTTTGTTATGGTAAGCCTTTATTTTGAGACTCCACCTATTTTCCAATCTATACATATTTTAATTTCTAAACAATGTATTTATGGCCTTCTGAGGCGCTTACTTTCTATGTTGTCTACTTTGGATGTTCTTTCTATTTGATGGAAACCGACCTTACTGGTTCCGTTCTTATGTATTAGTGGTATGCTTATGTGAAAATGATATTTTCTAAGTTACCTGCTTTTTAACATTGCTTCATTTCACAAGATAGCCCATAGACCTTTTCCTTTATGACTTTTCTGCAATATGTTTCTATTTGTTACTTATGAATGCTTGAGATGCTTAGATAACTTAGGTGAGTTGCCTTTGGATATCTCATTTGCCATGTGATAACTAAAACCCTAGGCCAGGCCATTACAAACTTAGTATCAGAGTGTGAGGTTTAAAAGTATTTCTCAGATGTCCATGCATACCCTATAGCATAGTGTCTCATTCAAGGTTGTGAAGCACGCCACTATCTTGAATGAGAGGCTATGAGATGGTTTAGGAAAGTCTTCCCTTCTTTCTTATTTAATGCCATGCCTTAGACTTGAGTAAGATTTTATGCTGGCTAACAACGAGCTTTTGTTTTTTTTAGATCATGCCCCACCAACGAGGCACTCTGGACCAACAACTCCCTCCACTCCAATAGGATGAGGAAGTGTCTCAAGTTGAGTTCAGAGCTTCTTTCACGGTGTTGGATAACCAAGCGAACAGGGAGATAGTTGTACCACCCCATCCCACCCCGCCCAAGTGCCTACCCCAGTCACTAAGGTCCGTGACTTTATGCGAATGAACCCACTGGAATTTTATGGGTCAAAGGCGAATGAGGACCCTATGGAGTTTGTTGAAGAGGCCTATCGGGTTGTGGTGGTGATGGGTGTGTTGTCGGAGGACAAAGTTGAGTTGGTGGCTTACCAACTTGAAGGAGTCACCAAGATTTGGTACGAGTAGTGGGCCAGTAAGAGAGGTGAAGAAGTGGGTCCCATTGGTTAGGAGGAATTCAAGTGTGCCTTCCTAGACTGGTTCTTCCCCATTTAGCTTAGGGAGGCAAAGATCCAAGAATTCATCAACTTGAAGCAAGGGAACATGAGTGTGAGAGAATATGCCCTCAAGTTCACCAAATTTTCCAATTATGCTCCATTCATGGTCGCAGATCCAAGGGCTTGCATAAGAAAAATCATTTTGGGTGTCTCCAAGTTGGTCTCCAAAGAATGCAAAATGGCAATATTGGTCATGAAGATGGATATTTCCCCCTAATGACTTATGTTAAATAAATTGAAAAGGAAAAGCTATGAAAAAGGGAAAAGGAGTCCAAGCAGGATTGTGAGGATGATGGGCACCAGAGGAGTGGTGGTTACAAATCTCAAGGTGGCCCAAGACAACGACCCACCAACACTCCTCCTCCTCAGAAGGACAAAGGGGTTGCCCCAAAGTCCTAATTTCCCTAGGTTTGAAAGAACCCATAATGGGGAATTCTTAGCCGAGTCCAATACCTTCTTTACTTGTGGAAAGCCCAGCCACCATGCTAAGAACTATAGAAGTAGAGGCACAAGACCCCAAGGCCATAGAGGTCAAGCTCATGGTTCCTCGAGGGCCAACCGATTCTATGCCGATCATGGTTATCAAGAGGTTGAGAAAGCCCAACATATGGTCACTAGTATATTATGAGTTTATGATTCTGATGCATATGCACTTTTAAATCCAATAGCAAACTTGTCTTTTATAGCCCCATTCTTTGCATATAAGTTTCATGCATGTCTCGAAGTCCTCCATGAGCCTTACAAGGTGAGTAACCTCGTGGGTGAGTCTATGGTAGCCCGAAGAGTTTATAGGGGTTGTCCTATTTTAATTTTGCATAAAGCAATCCCATGTGATTTAGTTGATCTCTCCATGGTAGACTTCAATGTAATTTTGGGGATGGATTAGTTTCGTGCTTCCTATGCCTCTATCAATTGTAGAACCCATAAGGTTAAATTCCAATTCCCTAAAGAGTCAGTTCTTGAATAACTCTTCATGTAGGGGCTGATTCATTTCTTTTGTTAATTCCCATAAGATGATTTCCAAGGGATGTATCTACCACTTGGTGAGGGTCAAAGATGTCTCTTCCAAAGTTCTTCTTCTTGAGTTGGTTCTTGTTGTAAGTGAGTTCCCTGATTTCTTCCCAAATGTGTCATCAAGTATCTCTCTCGAAAGGGAGATAGACTTTGGTATAGATCTTTTGCTCGATACCCAGCCCATCTCAATCCCTCCTTATAGAATAGCTCTTGTAAAATTGAAAGAGTTGAAGGAAAAACTAAGGGATTTGTTGGAGAGGGTTTCATTAGACCTAGTCGGTCTCGATGGGGTTCCCTGGTGTTATTTGTAAGAAAGAAGGATGGGTTGCTTTGCATGTGAATTGATTATCGATATTTCAATAAGGTCACCATCAAGAATAAGTATCCTATCTCGAGGATAGATGATTTTTTTGATCAACTACCAGGGGCCACTCATTTCTCCAAGATTGACTTAAGGTCCAGTTATCACCAATTAAAGGTTAGAGAAAGTGACATCCCTAAGACGGCTCCCCAGACTAGGTATGGTTATTTTGAATTCATGGTGATGTACTTCAGCCTCACTAATGCATCGGTGATATTTATGGACCTCATGAACAGGGTGTTCGAGCCTAACCTCGACATGTTCATTGTAGTGTTTATTGATGACATTCTTATTTATTCTCGAGGTGAGGAAGAACACATGGAGCACTTGAGGGTAGTATTGTAGACCCTAAGGGAACAAAACCTCTATGCAAAGTTTGACAAGTGTGAGTTTTGGCTAGATGAGGTTTCATCCCTCAGGCAAGGGGTATATAGAGAGGGCATCAAAGTTGATCCTAAAAAGATAGAAGCGGTAAAAAACTGTCCAAGGCCATTGAGTCCCACTAACATACAGAGTTTCTTGGGTCTAGCCAGTTACTATAGATGGTTTGTCTAAGACTTCTCCATAATTTCATCTCCACTCACCAACCTAACAAAAAAGAAGGCTAAGTTTTTGTGGACAGATGAATGCGAGAGGAGTTTTCTCACCTTGAAGGATCAGTTGACTTCAGCACCTGTATTGACATTGCCAAAAGGGAAAGATGGTTTCATCGTGTATTATGATGCATCAAGTATATAGTTGGGTTGTATGCTAATGCAAAATTGTAAAGTGATTGCCTATGCTTCAAGACAGTTGAAAGTGCATGAGAAGAATTACCGATTTATGACCTTGAGATCACGATGGTGGTGTTTGCCTTAAAGATTTGGTGACACTACTTGTGTGTAGTCTGTGTGAATGTTTTCACCGACCACAAGAGTTTCTAGCATGTGTTCACCCTAAAGGATCTCAACTTAAGCCAACAGAGGTGGTTGGAGCTAATTAAGGATTATGATGTAAGTGAAAAGTACTAACCTGAAAAAGCCAATGTGGTAGCTGATGCTCTTAGTAGGATTTCCATGGTTAGTGTGTCTTATATAGAGGATGATGGAAAAGGGGAGTTGGCAAATGATGTTTATAGGTTGGCAAGATTGGAAGTGAGGTTGAGTGAGTCCAGAAATGGTGGTGCAATGGTTCTTCATGGGTTGGCATCTTCCTTGATTGATGATGTTAAGGCCAAACAAGATCTTGATCCCACTTTGGTTGACTTGAGAACTTTGGTGAAAGATGGAAAGGTAGAAGTCTTCTCATAAGAGGGAGATAGTGCACTCCGATATCAAGGGAGGTTGTGTGTACCTAATGATGATGAGTTGAATAGGTTTATCATGCAATAAGCTCATAACTCTCCATATTCCATTCATCCTGTCACTATCAAAATGTGTAGATACTTAAAGGAGATTTATTGGTGGAATGAGATGAAGAAGGACATTGCTCAATTTGTGTCTAAATGCGCCAACTGCTAGCAGGTAAATGTTGAACACCAAAGGCTGGGTGGCTTAGCTTAAGATATTAATATTCCTACTTGAAAGTGGGAAGAGATCAATTTAGGCTTTGTAGTTAGGTTGCCAAGGACCAAAAAGCGCTTAGAATCCATATGGATGTTAGTTGATCGCATGATGAAGTCATCTTATTTCTTGTCGGTCAAAACTACATTCAGTGTTGAGAACTATGACCATTTGTTATATGAGAGTTGGTGAGGTTGCATGGAATTCCATTGTCCATCATATCGTATCGTGGAGTTCAATTCATTTCTCACTTTTGGAAGTCCTTTTAAAGAGGACTTGGCATTAGAGTGAAGTTGAGTACAACTTTTCATCCTCAAATCGACGAACAAGACAAAAGGTCTATTCAGGCTTTTGAAGATATGCTGAGGCGTGTCGGAATTCATGGGAAGTTGGGATGAATATTTTACTTATCAAGTTCTCCTACAATAACAACGTTCATGCAAGTACTGGTATGGCACCGTTTGATGCGTTGTACTGTAGACGATGTAAATCGCTCATTGGGTGGTTCAAATTTTGTGAGGTGGCATTAAAAGGACTGGACTTGGTGATGAATGATATGGATAAAATTAAAAGCATACGAGAGAAATTGCAAGCATCTAGAGCCGACAAAAGTCATACTCGGATGCAAGAAGAAGGGAACTTGAGTTCCAAGTTGGTGATTTGGTCTATTTGAAGGTATCTCCAATGAAAGATGTTCTCCAATTAGGCAAGAAAAGGAAATTGAGTCCTAGATATGTGGGACCTCACAAGTTGGTGAGGAGAGTAGAAAAGTAGCGTATAAGTTGAATCTATCCGACGAGTTGTACTTGATTCACCAATATTCCATGTATCGATGTTGAGGAAATTCATGGGTGACCCAAGTTTTGTAGTTCCCTTGCATGATGTGAACCTTAAAGACGATTTGAGTTATGAAGAGGTACCAGTTGAAATCCCAGACCGACAAGTGTAGAATCTAAGGAACAAGGAAGTCGCATCTGTCAAAATACTTTGGAGGAACCAACAAGTTAAGGGTGCTACATGAGAAGCGAAAGCGGATATGATAAAGCACTATGCACATCTATTCCACTCTACTCAAGCCTAAGGTACGAAGAAATTCTTTCGAAACCTCAAGTCCCAAGCATTTTGGATTCTCATTATGCATGCATTTATTTTGATGTTTATGAATTATTTTGAGGAATGTTTTAAAGTGTGAAACCTGAAGTTTTGAGAAAGGATGTTTGAATTGCATTTTACAATCATACGAGGTTATTAGCTGCTAATATACTCTTTATAGCTTGCCTTTAAGTATATTTAGGGACGAATGTTCCCAAGTGCTAGATATTGTGACCACCCCCAGTTGACGAGCTTTGAGTGTAGAAATGTTGACCCAAAAAATGATTGAGAACTTGGTTTATGAGATAGTTTACGGTCCGTGAGTCATTCTACCGCTCGTAGGTACGGCCCTTAAACATAGAACCTCAAGAAGCGGAAAAGTTTCCAAGTGTAGGGTAACCTACGGGCCAAGTTACGGCTCGTAATGTATTTTACAGCTCATGGATAGGTTCGTGAGTGGTATTCTACACAAGGAAAATTAGAATTTTCAGGAAAGGTGATTTACGACTTATCAGATGACCTGTAGAAGGGGATACGGCATGTATACTATTTCGTGGAATGGGGTCAAAAACAAGGTGAAACTTTGCCTAAGTGCGAAAGAAATCTACAAGTCCAACCATGGCATGTAGGAAGTTTTGCAACTCGTCCTATTTTTTTTGGTTTTCAATTCAGCAAATGTCACTTTTTAGGATTCTCAAGTGGGCCATCAGAGAAAGGGCTTACGGCTCGTAAGCCAATCTACTGCCCATAGTCAAGGTCTTGTAGATAGCTTCCAACAGTTTTAACGAGGGCCAAGTCAATCATTCCCATCAATTCTTACTCAAAATCATGATATTTTTGGGATGGAAAAAGGACCTATAATTACCCTCAAGCCCTAAATTCCTTCATTTTTATAATCTCAAATCCTTTAAGACAAAAGAGGTTCTCAAGAACTCCCAAGAACAAGCTAGGGTTTCCAAGTTTCTTCCCCAATACTTCGATTCTAATTCTCTCTAGTTCCCCAGGTATGTGAGTTGATTTATGGATATTCTTTCACTCATAGAGTTCCCTACTATGCATATTATCTTTACTTTAAGTTTCTAAATCCATATGCATGCTTATGATGATTTCATGATTCTTATGTTACTATATGACACCCATGAAGTTCAATGACTATTTTGCTAAGTAAAAATGTATATATACTTGAATTAAGATATTGATTGTATGATGGGTTTTGATATGATTAAGATTGGGTGATTTCAATTTTCCTTTTTAAAGAAATTTCTTAAGACTTACGTAATTTAGGATTGTTCCATGCATTAACTTAGGCCACCTTGTTTTCAATGAAAGTTTCCTATGAATATTACTATGATTAGGGAATCTATAAAGAGCTTCAAAGTCAAGTCTACCAAGGATATATGTATAATGATTATTTCCCTAAACCATGTTTAAGAAAGATTCTTAAGATTTAGCTACTCCTATGATTGCTATTTATGATTCTAAGAGTATGTTTTAAAAGATTTCCATGGGATGACTTAGTACCAAGAGGACTAGAGATTGGGGCTCATCCATTAGTTGAGGCACGATCCCTTTAAGCTAAATTTCAATATCCCTGACTATGTGCCATCATAGGATCCTTATAGGCTCGTCTAGTGGATCCACATATGCCTAAAAGCTATGAATGATGCAATTGCGAAGCTACTAAGTTTAGATTCCCCTTTTTCCAATGGAAGGTGTGCATTGGCCTTTTCCTAATAGAAGGAGATCATTGGATTCCCTGTCGTAGCTCACATGGTCTTACTTTCGTTTATGGTCCTTTCCCACAAGTTTACATGATCCTATGATATGTTTTAAATTCGCTTGTTTGATATACATTGATTGATATTGATCTGAGCCATATTCCTTGTGCATGATTAAGCTTATTGCATGACTCATTAATCTTACGTATACCTATATCTTGGCACCCAATTTTGACCGGCCCATAACATATTTTCATCGTCATTTGATTAAATAGGTATTTTTAAAACTTTGCAAAATAAATGAGTTTATTTTTCAATTTATCTAATAATTACGCATTTAATATTTTGCTTTCAAAGTGTGTTCTTTATATTGTTATTTTATCACTATTATTATTATTTACTAAAAGATAATAATAAAATATATTATTCTAGTGAGTACTAGTGGTAGCAATATTTTAATTTTATTATCCATATTATTTATTATTATTATTACTACTTTCATTATTATATTTTTAGTATTAGTAATACGCGCATTGTAATATATCAAATGACATCTTTTAAATCGTTTTCTTTAGTCAAAATAACAATTTTTATACGTTTAGCATTTTTTTTAAATAATGGTGGCATGAATTACGTATTTTTACGCCCCCGTGCCACCTCCCTTTTCTCCTTCACTTCACGCCCCACCAGCCACAACGACAGCCACCCCAGTCGCCGCACGCTCCCCTCCTCTTCTCCCTTGTTCCTCCTCAACTCCCCGTCGGTAGGCTTCCTTCTCCCTCTCCTCGCTACCGGCACCGCCATGTCAGTAGCCATGGCTGCCGTCTCCCCTCTCCCTCTCCATCACAGCCACCAAACACACCCCTGACCTCACCGCTCCTCCACCCCTTTTTCTCCTCGATGTCGCCAGCGCGAAGGCCACCAACCCCCGGCAGCCCCTATTTTCTTCTTCTCTCCCACCTCTGCCCAGTACAACCAACCCCGACAGAAATTCAACGGAATAGCAAACTCCGGCTAGCGATGGCGATGATTCCAGTTATCGGGTTAGAGTTTATGATTCACACTTAATTTAATTAATTTATTTTTTTACTTGTCTACACTGCAGTAATTTCAGTATGAAGATGTTATTCACTTTCGACTTCCCCCCCCCCCCCCCCTTGAATTCTCGACCATTTCTTACTCTGGGGTATCAAAAAGATTTGTGTAGTAGCTTCATTTGATTTGGTGTTTAATCTGTCCGTTAGTTTCCGAATGATTTTACTACACGACCATAACATATTTTTATTCCTTTAATAAAACCTGGTTAATTGGCTTTATTGCACTACTGATTTACTGCTGAAATGCTGGCAAGGAGGTAATTATAGCAATTAGAGATTTATTCTGCATATGGTGAGTTCCACAATTAGTCCTTCTCCATTTTTAACTTTGAACAGATCTGCATTCGGTTATATATGGCAAATACAGTACATAATTTATTCCCTTACCCTATTTAATCTGAATCTGCCTTTATCAATTAAGGAAAAATAAATTAGCAATTGAATGGCTCCTTTATTTATTTACCTTTAATTGTCATGGACGTCATGTATAAATAGGACTTTTCTTCACCCTTTCAAGACATCTTTGAATACGAAATACACTCTCTACAAGCATCTTAAGTTCTAATAAAAAAAGCTAGCAGTAGAAAATCATTCAAGCTCTCTTCTTTCCTGGACATATTCGTTAAGGTGTTTCAACATCAGTCTTTGTCTATTTGTCGAAACAATAACCCCGATGTATCCAAATCAGTCTTTTTCTTTGTCTTCTCCATTCATATGTGTTTTAATTCTTCTCTTTGGTATTTTATTTTTTTATATGATATTACTAGATCTATGCTAACATTATCTTTTTGTAGCATTTATGGTAGCAACTCTTGTTTACAAATTTCTTTTCTTTTTACGATTGGAGAGTCGCCTTAGATGGGGATGAGTTCGAAGCCTGGGATATTTTCTTGTTTTTGTTGTTATATTTTTTGTTTCAAGACCCAAATGTTGTAAACCATATAATAAAATCAGGGGAAAGGGGGGAAGGGAAGTAGTTGCTATTTGTTTTACTTTACCAAACTGATTTATGTTGTGGGTTATTCACATAGGCAAAATCTTAAATTAGGAAAAAAAATAAAATAAAAATAAATGAAATAATAATAAATAATAATAAAAGAGGGGAATGCTTAGTTAATCTAAAAAATGTGATCGGTGTTTTAATCAAGTATGATACGCTTTAGAGGTCGTACCTAGGTTTTTTTTTATATGTAAGAACGCGAGCTTACAGTTTTTTTTCTTGTCTTTATTTTGTCTCAAGCATGTTAACTTGTGTATGTCAATGGTTTGATGGGTGTTCTTGTTTTTAATATTTCATTGGTTTAGAAAGCAAGTTTTAGGTTTATATTTTCTAGATAAATGTAAGAATTTAGATAATGAATGTTATGTGTCTTTTAGAAATAATGCCTTTACAATATATTTTTTCTCAGACTACTAGAAATCATGCCTATAGGACTTTAATAAAAAATACCTTACAATATTTTCTTTTTTCACATTATTAGAAACCATGCCTATAGGACTTTAATAAAAAATACCTTTATAATATTTTTTTTCACATTATTAGAAACCATACCTTTAGGACTTTAATAAAAAATACCTTTACAATATTTTCTTTTTTCACATTATTAGAAACCATGCCTATAAGACTTTTAATAAAAGTATCTTCACAATATTTTCTTTTCCCACATTATTAGAAATCACGCCTATAGGACTTGCCAACATTTAGTTTCTTTCAAGTATGATTTTTAGAATTATGTGTGTAAGATTTTTTTAAATTTTTAGCACAGTATATTTTAAACATTTTTTTAGCAAGTACTTTCAATGCTTTTAGTTGTACTATATTAAGTTTTCAACTAGGTAAAGTAATTGAAATCTTTTGCTTATTTTCGATTTGAATTTTTTGCATACACTTGGTTTTTTTTAACCTTCTATTCTCTATTTATTTTGAGGCTTACATGAAACCCTATGTGCTAAATACTTGTTTTGATTGCTTTTTTTATGTTGACACATGGTCTATAGGAAACCTAAGTTTCATTTCAGTCTAGAACCTTACCAAAATAGAAGTCCAACGCCTCACGGACCATAGGAAGGGACGATAGGCACTCTAGGACTCGTTAGAATCATATACTTTTATTTCGCTTTTAAATTAATTAATTAAACCAACTTAGGAAGGGTAGGGGTAAATAGGACCCTCGGAAAGGATGAAATAACTCGGGCTTAATAGGGCAAACATTGTTTTTGTCCTTATGCTTTAATAAGCCAGTGAAGCTAAATTCCGAAATAAAAGCCGAGTAACTGATCCGAGTAAATAAATAAGTCACTTATATTTTCCTCTGGCTCATTTAGTAATTAAAGTGTATTAGTTTAATTAACTTGTGTTATCCCTTAGATTTATTTAGGATTTTTTATTTAAATAGAGACCTTACTTGCAACCCCCACATAAAATACGAGACACGATCGGGACCCGCATTTGCGGACCTTGAAGGGTGCTTAACACCTTCCCTTCGAGGTAATTTGAGCCTTTACCCTATCTCTAGTCAACTTTGACCCTTAATCTTCCTTAGGTTAGAATGGTGTCCTAATGCACCTTAATTCATTAGGTGGCGACTCTTCAAACTTAGTCAAAAATCCCAAAAGAGTCCTTGCCACGATGTCGTCCAGGTTTTCATTTTTTCGCGAGGAAAAATGGGGCGCGACAGAATGGTGACTCTGCTGGAGACTTTAGGTTCTTACCATTACATATCTTGTCCTATGTGGGTCTATTTTTGTTAATCCTTTACTAGTTTCCTTAATTTTCTTTATTTTTTCCTTAGTAATCCTTACTAATCTGTTTCTTTTTTTCCTTTTTCCCTTATCCCTTCTAACTCCCCCTCTCTTATCCCTCTAACTCTCTCTTCCTTACCCCTTTTAACTCCTCTCCCTTATCCTTCTAACTCCCTCTCCCTTACCCCTTTTAACTCTTCTCCCTTATCCCCTCTAACTCCCTTCCCCTTTCCCTCTAACTCCTTTCCCTTCCCCCTTTATTTATTTATCGCTTTAAATTACCTGTTTAACACTGCTATAACTGCTAAATGTTACTGTTTTAAAATTAACTGGCATTCTGTTCATAAATTCCCCCACTTGGGATCCTCTCTTCTTTTTCTTTTAAGGTGATGTCGTGCCTTTGTACTTCTCCCGCTTTCTGTTCAAACCCAAATATTAAAGAGTAAGCCCATGCATGGTGAATGGCAAATAGTCTTACTACCGTTGGACCACGTGTTTCTCGTATAGGAATACCCAGTCTGTGTCTAAACCCACTCTTTAGAAACTTAGGATAGAGCTACCTACCCCAAAGTTAAGATCATGCATGCATGAGCCCTAGGTAGTTTGACCCTAAAGGGGTCAATCTACATAATAGTAGCCACCTGATTAAGTCTAGAGGGTCCAATCACCCTCCAAGATGGAATATTGCATATTATGTGTCTATGTGGTCACAATAGTTCAATCCAAGCCTAAATATTGTTAAAATTGAATTTAGGACATTTCTTTTTTTTTGTGTATGCAGAAAAAATCTAATGGCTTCCCCAAACTTTGCCAATACTCAAATAGTCGTGGGTGAGATCACAGGCTAAGGAGATGGTGGGAGAACATCAAAAGGGGCCGCGCCATAGAGGTCGCTCAACTTTGGGGGGGCTAACATTCTGATATATGTTATCCCAGACCGCTACCTGATTAAAGCACTGCTAAAATTTTGGCAACCTGCTAGGATCGTCTTCAAATTTCGTGATTTCGAGTTGACCCCCACAATTGAGAAGATTGGTGGGTTCATCGACTTGTCCTACTAGTACAGGAGCATGATTGTCCCCCATAGACAAACTGCAAAGAAATTCATGAAAATCCTGGGCCTAATTTATAGACCTAAGTTGGCTTGCCTGGATTTCAAATGGATCTCCTTAGATAATCTTATGCTCGCTTTGGGAGGTGCATCGGATGAATGCCTTTGTGGTTGCACTGTTGGCACTTTAGTCTTCCCCAGAGAAGACAGAAACATAGATACTCGCCTAATCTACATTGTGTGCACTTTATCCAAAGGAAGAGATGTTGGAGGAAATACCATCGTGCCCATGATAGTAGCAAAAATGGTGAGGGCACTGTCCAAGTGTATCCGAGGAAAGCGGTTCTTCAAAGGATGCAACCTCATATTGCAATTATGGGCGGCCGAGCATTTCTAAAAACGAGGAGGTGTGATAGATGCTCTCAATGGAGTGGGAAACTGAATACACTCCCACCCCTCGAGAATGCGTAGATTTTTCATGCCAGTAGGTGCTGAGGAATGGTTCAGATTCATGACATGGCTATCAGGCTACAACATCCGATGGAAATACCCTTGGTTGAACCTTCCATGGGCGATAGCTAGGGGAGATGAGCTTTACTATATTGAGCTCATTGGCTTGAAGGAAGTCTAACCCTACGCCCCTTTGTGGGTCCTTAGACAGTTCGGCCTGATTCAAGTGATTCCATTGCGATCTAACATGAGCCTGGCCGAGTATAAATTCGGAGAGGAGATCCCACAAGTGCATAACATAGGTAGAAGATGGGAAAGGGCAATGGCTATCGTCGTCCAAGAGGAATGCCCTTATTGCACCCCTGAGTACTATGTGTGGATTCTGGAGGACGCTGAAAGAGTTTACTTGGATCAAGGAGGACGACCCAGGTGCGAGGATGTGGAAGAAAGATCCTGGGCTCGGAAATTACTGAACAAAGATTATAATATCACTCCAGAGATGAGGGAGCAGATTGTCCCAACACATGGGAGCCTTCACATTTAAGGATTTATTTTATTCTAGTTATTTTTCCCTTTGTTATCCTTTCTACCCTTAGGTTTGTTTTGGAAATTTTATTTCTATGATGTAATGGTTTCCTTTTAATAAAATAATTATTTACTCTCTTTGGTCTTTAACTCTAAATTTCAATAAACAATTTAAGGCTTGGATTAACTATCACGTGCCACTTGCTTGTCGTATTAGGCCTACCTCTGGCTCAATGAGGTCCCTTGCATTTTAGGACGATTGTTTTGTTGAATTACGTGTTTATTATTGCTACTACCCTAACCTCTAACAAGGTTTTTGTTGCTTTTGTTGCTTTTGTTGTTTTGTTTTTCCCCTTCCTAGGGTTGATTTGTCCGCAGATTCTGGCCTATTACACCAAATCAAAAGGGGCTCCTCCTCCTCCTCTGCCACTCCAAAATTTGAACAACAAAAGGAAGGGCAAGATGGCCGACGACAGCAGCAGCAATGAGAACTCCGAAAGGGGGCTCACTCCACCAACCTGGTACTAAGATTGGAAAAGAAAATTTTAGAACTCGAAGAAAAAATGGCTAGCATGCGAAATTTAGCCAGACTGTCCATTTCTCTCGGCACCCCTTTCGTTGATAACATGAAGGAACAAGTCAATGCTACTCAAACCACACTACCAACTACACAGCCTACTTCCCAAATACAACCTAACCCCACCAGTTTGCCACCCACAAATTCTCAACCTCCTAACCATCACTTACAAAACCCATATCATGTAGACTCTTCTGAGCAAACACTATACCCTTTAAATGCTAGCCACCTCTGGATCGCACCTCCCAAGCCTACTGTCAGCACCTCATATGCCCATGCTCTTGGAAACTATAACCAAAACCAGATATTCATAGAAACCACTCCCTATACCCATGAATACCACAAACCAGTATCCTCCCAAAAGGATATGTTGATCAAGTCCATGGCCGAGAAATTGGACAGGTTCACCAATCGCCTGCAGCAAATCGAATCAAGTAAGCGGGTAGTAGGCTTGAACTGCGAGGACTTATACATACACCCCGATGTGGAGTTGCCTAAAGGATACAAGCCTCTCAAATTCGAGTTATTTAACGGTATTAGAGATCCTAAAGCCCATCTACGCATGTATTGCAACAAGCTTGATGGGGTCGGAAGAGATGAAAGAATTAGAATGAAGTTGTTTATGAGGAGTCTCATGAGGGAAGCCCTTACCTGGTATATCAACCAAGATGCCCGCAAATGGTCAAGTTAGGTAGACATGGCCTCCGATTTCATGGACCGATTCGGGTTCAACACAGAAAACGCACCAATTGGTTCTACATCTAGAATTTGGAAAAAAAGCTCGGTGAGACCTTTAGGGATTATGTTATAAGATGGAGGTCTGAAGCTACCAGAGCCAGGCCTCCCATGGACAAGTCCGAGATGAAAGACTATTTCATTCGGGCACAGGAGCCTCAGTAATATGATAGGATGATGCTGGTTGCAGAGAAAAGTTTTGTCGACATCATTAGATTAGGTGAGAGAATCGAGGAGGTTATCAAGAATGGTACCATTATCAACTTGGAAGCTCTACAAGCTACCAAAAAAGCACTGCAGTCCGGAAGCCTGCCCGAGAACCGTAAGAAGAAGGAAGTGGATGCGATCATGTTAGCGCACAAAAGCCCCATTAAACCACAAATTCCAATCTCACCTCTCTCGCATTATCCAACATCACCTTATCCTATGCCTTACTCTACTTACCCAACATATACTTCTTACCAAGCTCCCCCTCCACAATACCAGCAACTTGCATATCCCGTCTATAATACCCAACCAGCTTACTACCAAACCCCTCCACCACCACCACTATCTCCTCAATACAAAAACCATCCCAACTTTGATAGTAGGCCCACAAAATCCTACACTCCCTTAGCCGAACCCATTACCCAACTCTACGAAAGACTGAAAGTAGCTAGTTACATAACACCAATCCCTGCTTTACCTATTGATACCCAAGACAAATGGTATGACCCCAACAAGGTGTGTGCCTACCATTCTGGAATGAAAGGACATACCATGGAGGTTTGTCGATCCGTGCAAGACAACATCCAAAAACTCATAGATATTAAAACCATACAGCTTAAAGAAACTGTGCCCAATGTGTCCAATAACCCACTTTCTAATCATCAGGTAAACATGCTAGAAGTAAAAGAATCAGTAGATGTAGAAGGGCCCATATGGTTGGTAAAGCAAGACGAGTTAGTTGCGGTGATAGCTCAGGTGCCTTTTGTGGTACAAGGGCGCAAACAATTTGAGGTGGAAGTTGTCGCACCTAAGCATCCTTTTGTAGTCACAATGGCCCCTCAAAAAAGCTTCGACACTCATGTCGTTCCTTGGAGCCATGACAAGGGAAAAGCAACACTGGAAGAGGATGATGTTGCTCGGGGGTAACCTACTCCAAAAAGATAGACACTTCAAAATGCACGTCTTAAGGTAGTTCGAGCAGGACCAAGCCTCCTGTCGTAGAAGTAGAAGAAAGAGGGTTGTGGAAGAAGATACAAGCCAAAGAGCGCCCCATCGCGGATCATTGAGTAAGGTACCTGCTCAAGTTTCCATCTTGTCCCTCCTGCAGGCTTCAAAACTCCATCAGAAGGCACTGATGAGAGTGTTGAGTGAGGCTTATGTTCCAACCAACATCACTGAAAGAGAAATAGCCCATATGGTAGGGCAAGTGTTTAAAGCATACAAGATATCCTTCCATGAAGAAGAACTCCCGCCTGAAGGGACTACCCATAACCGAGCTCTTTACATCACCACCAGGTACCAGGATAGAATGATTATCAAGAGTAAATAGATTAAATATTTGTCCACTTGGCACTATCACAAGGCTAGGTATCGATTTGGCAAAGATTCAGAATTATAAGATGAATGTGAAGGCCTTCGATGGATCCCAAAGGGACACGATAGGGGAGATCACCTTGGACATGACCATCGGTCCAGCCACCTTCCCTATTGCATTCCAAGTGATGGACATCCCAGCTTCCTACAATTTATTGTTGGGGCGCCTGTGGATTCACATGGCTAGGGCGGTGCCATCCACCCTCCACCAATGCCTAAAATTTAAATGGGAACATGAAGAGGTAGTAATTCATGGAGAGAAGGGGCATACCATCTATACTGTTGAAGGACAGGGTCGAATGGAAGGAGGAATGTTCCACACTGTGGAGTTGGTAGGAGACATCGAGCCAAAGTCGTGGTACAGTCAGAAGGTCTTGAGCATGCTATTATGGTTAGGCTATGAACCAAGCAAGGGGTTGGGTGCTAGACTCCAAGGTATGCCCAAACCAATTTCTCATCCTTTCAAAAATGATACCATGGGTTTGGGGTATGAAGGAGAAATGCCCATGAGAAGAGGAGAGCTGGATTCGAGTTGCAGCATCCTTTACCATCATTATATCAAACTTTCCAATCTGCTAAAGTGTGAGAAATTTGTTCATCACAGGAGACTTTCCTTCTAGGACAAGAGGAGATCCGATAGAAGCAGGCATTGAAGAAGAAGGAGCAGAGGTGATGGATGTGATGAGCGTAATACGGAACTTGGGTTATGAGTCAGGAAAAGGCTTAGGAGCCAGATTGCAAGGAATCACTGAGCCTATAGAGCCTTTACGCCATTCAAACACATTTGGCCTGGGATATGCTTACACTATAGAAGAGTATCTTGATTAGGAGCCACTTCCAACTGGGTGCTATTATCCTCCACCAAATCCCTTGCCACTGTTGAGCCAGACTTTCCAATTTGCTCGGGTTCTTAAATGATGATGTTGAAGGCTTGTTGAATGGGTTGTAAGGTTTGTCCCTGTCAAAAGTCAAGGAAAGAAGCTGCAACGTCATAATCAATAAGGAGGAGGAGAAAGCCATAGTGCAGAAGGAGGCCATAGAGACCGTCATCAGCAGCTAGACCACTACCCCATCCAGACCACGTGGGGCACTTGGGTAGAGATGGAAATTGTCATCCCTTTTAATGCTTTCAAAGTAAAGACTTTTCAATTTAGATTTTATATTTCTCTTATTCTAGTGATACAACGAATTCAAAGTTTGTCTATGCATTTCGTAATAATAAAGCTTTCCTTTACTTAACGATGATATTATTTTATGTTTACTTTGTTGTTTTCTTTCAGAAAGATTACTTTTAATAATGTTGAATCTGAGATTGTGGCACATAATGAGACTATCTAACATAACATAGCTGAGACAGAGACAACAGATGAAACTTGCAAAGAGGTTGCTAGAAAGATCAAAGAGTTTGAGGAAAAGCCAAAAGCAAATTTAGAAGAAATTGAAGTAGTGAATCTGGGTTATGATGAAATGATTCAAGAGACACGAATCAGTGTTCAAATGTCCGAGGAAAAGTAAAGAGATTACATCCAATTGTTGAAAAAGAACAAGGATGTCTTTGCTTGGTCCTATGCAGATATGACAGGGTTGAGCACTTCAATAGTAGTCTATAGATTGCCTACCAATCCATCTTGCCCGCCAGTAAAGCAGAAGCTTAGAAAATACAAGCCCGACCTGAGTCTGAAAATCAAGGAAGAAGTATCAAAGCAGTTGGAAGTTGGAATTCTTGAAGTAACCAAGTATCTGACCTGGCTCGCCAACATTGTGCCCGTACCTAAGAAATATGGTAAGGTTAGGGTTTGCGTGGATTACAGGGACCTCAACAAGGCCAGCCCTAAATATGACTTTCCACTCCCGAACATCCACATTTTGATAGACAACTGTGCGAAGCATGAAACACAGTCATTTGTGGATTGCTTTCCTGGGTACCATCAAATCAAGATGCATGAGGATGACACTGAGAAAATGGCCTTCATCACACCTTGGGGTGTTTACAACTACAAGGTAATGCCGATTAGACTAAAGAATGCTGGGGCCACCTACATGAGAGTCATGACCACTTTGTTCCATGACATGATCCACAAAGAAATTGAGGTTTACGTGGACGATGTCAGCATCAAGTTAAGGAAAGGGTGTGACCATCTGGTTGATTTTCAGATATTCTTTGACAGACTACGAAGGTACAATTTGAAGTTAAATCCTGCAAAGTGTGCTTTTGGGGTCCCTGCCGGTAAATTATTGCGTTTTATTGTCAGTCGTTGGGGTATAGAGATGGATCCTACAAAAATCAAGGCTATTCGTGATCTCCTTCCTCCGAAGAGCAAGAAAGAAGTGATGAGTTTTTTGGGCAGACTCAACTACATCAGTCGTTTCATAGCTCAGTCTACTGTCATTTGTGAACCAATCCTCAAGCTACTAAAGAAGGATGTCGCTATCAAATGGACTCCAGAATGTCAACAAGCGTTTGATAAGATCAAGGACTATTCATCCAATCCTCCAATGATGGTTCCTCCTGAGTCTGGTCGACCTTTGTTACTATACTTATCGGTCATGAATCATGCATTCGGGTGTGTTTTGGGACAACATGATGAAACAGGAAGGAAAGAGCAGGAAATCTACTACATGAGTAAGAAGTTCACGTCATATGAAGCTCGGTATTCCTTGCTTGAGCGCATTTGCTGTGCTTTGACTTGGGTGGCCCAGAAGTTGCGGCATTATCACTCAGCACACATGACATATCTGATCTCGCGGATGGATCCTCTGAATATATCTTTTAGAAACCCATGCCCACGGGTAAGTTGGCCAAATGGCAGATATTGCTGAGTGAATTTGACATAGTCTATGTCACGCAAAAAGCGGTGAAGGCACAAGCACTGGCCAATCATCTTGTAGAAAAACCCAGTGGATGAAGAGTACATGCCTTTGAAGACTTATTTTCATGATGAAGAAGTAGCTTTCGTAGGAGAGGATAGCTTCGAAGAATACAATGGCTGGAGGATGTTCTTCGACGGAGCTAAGAACTTTAACGTATCAGGCATTGGGGCTGTTTTGATTTCACCAACAGGTCAACACCACCCGGCATCAGCAAAACTCAGGTTTCATTGCTCCAACAACATGGCTGAATATGAGGCTTGCATCTTGGGCCTCCGACTAGTAATTCAATTAGATGTCTGAGAGATTCTGGTAATTGGGGATTCAGATTTATTGATCCGTTAGGCACAAGGTGAATGAGCGGTGAGGAATCGAAAACTTCTACTGTATTCGGACTGCGTGCAAAAGCTTTGCAAGAGGTTAACTAAAGTGGAGTTCAAACATATTACGCAAATCCAAAATGAGTTTGCTGATGTTTTGGCCACCGTATCTTCCATGATTCAGCACCCTGATCAAAATTACATTGATCTTATTCGCATTCATATACATGAGCAGCCTGCATATTGCTTTCATGTGGAGGAAGAACCAGACCGGAAGCCATGGTACAATGATATCCAGGGATACTTGAAGAATGGAAGTTATCCATATGATGCAACAAAAGTCTAAAAACGTACGATTAGGAGGCTAGCAAACCAATTTTTACGATTAGAAGGCTAGCAAACCAATTTTTCTTAAACGGAGAAATCCTATATAGGATGATTCCCGATCTGTGTTTGTTGAGGTGCGTTGGAACTAAGGAAGCATCCAGACTTGTAGAGGAGATTCACGCAGGAACATGCAGTCTGCACATGAACGATTTCAAGCTGGCAAAAAAGATCCTCAGGTCGGGCTATTTTTGGTTAACAATGGAAACAGATTGCGTCCGCTTTGTTCAGAAATGTCATCAGTGCCAAACTCACGTAGACATGATCCGAGTACCTCCTAACGAACTCCATGTTACTAATTCACCCTGGCCATTCGCAGCCTGGGGCATGGATGGCATTGGTCCCATCGAGCCAGCAGTGTCGAATGGACACAGGTTTATTCTTGTGGCAATTGACTACTTCACCAAATGGGTTGAAGCTACTGCTCACAAGTCCGTCACCAAGAAGGTTGTCGATGATTTCATCAAAAACAACATCATTTGCCAGTTTGGAGTCCCTGAGACAATCATCACTAATAATGGTGCCAACCTCAATAGCAATCTGATGATGGAAACTTGTGATCGATTCAAGATCAACCATCGAAACTCCACTGCATACATGCCACAAATGAATGGAGCGGTAGAAGCCGCGAATAAGAACATCAAAAGAATATTGCGGGAAATGATTGGCAATCACAGGCAATGGCATGAGAAGCTACTATTTGCATTATTGGGATATCGCATCACTATTCGGACCTCTACTGGAGCAACACCTTACTTTTTGGTCTATGGGAACGAAGCTGTAATTCCTACGGAAGTTAAGATACCATCTCTAAGAATTATTCAAGAAGCAGAGTTGAGTGACGCCGAATGGGTACAAAGCAGGTTTGAGAAATTAGCACTATTGACAGAAGAAGGATTAATGTCATATGTCACGGGCAACTTTACCAGAACAGGATGGCCCGAGCATTCAACAAAAAGGTCAGACCAAGATACTTCTCACCCGGGCAATTAGTCTTGAAGTGAATCTTTCCAAATCAAGATGAAGCCAAAGGCAAATTCGCACCCAACTGGCAAGGTCCATATATGGTTCACCGCGTCTTGACCGGAGGAGCACTCATACTCGCAGAAATGGATGGCGAAATCTGGCCCAGGCCCATCGACATAGATGCTATACAAATATATTACATTTAGACTCTATCTTTTGCTCTTTGTATTTGGAACTACGTCAGACCTGATTTCCATTTAAGAGGGATACGTGGGAGCTCCTATGGAGTTCGGTCTTACCTTAATAAAAATCTTATTTCCCTTTCTCGATCACGGACTGGGGCAGAATTATGGAGAGGATCTCAAAAATTCTTTTGAAAGAGAGCATAGCCTTCAACAGACAAGATAACTGGGGCAAACTTTTTGAGACAAGCTCAAAAATTCATGACAGATAGCACAAGAAGGTCGTAATTCTACACCAGGTAGCTGAAAGATCCTTCCTCAGCTGAACGTTGGGTTTGTCTCAAAATGCGCCACTATCAAAGATTCAACATTATTAATAAATTATCAACTATTTTGTCCTTCAAGCGTTTCAAGTATATAATATACATATAAATAAATATATACACATGTATACATTATATATACTACTTTCAAAGATTCAAATGTTATGCCATCCTGCCCAAGGCAAATGCCCGACAAAGGTTCGGATATCATCAACCGATGAAACACACTAGGCCACGACAAAGGATAGATCAACCTCCCTTTCTTTTTATAAAATTACTATTTTTCTTTGAACGCAGACTAGACAGGCACACGTTTCAAAACTGTCCGAGCAAACGACATTCTAGTAAGAAACATTACTCGATGTTCTACATTGCATTGGCCCAAAAAATTGCATTTGCATATGCCCTATACTTGCATTATGAAGTCCAGAGATTTGCATTCGCATATGCCCGATATTTGCATTGCATGTGCCCTTAAATTTGCATTGTATTGTGCCCAAAATCATATCTTGCATAATTTGGCCCGAGAAATTGCATGTGCCTGAAAATCATATTGTTTGCATAATATTAGCCCGAGAAAATTGCACGAGCCCTGAAACTTGCATCGCATTGTGCCCGGAATCATATCTCGCATAATTTGGCCCGAGAAATTGCATATTCCCAAAAATCATATTTTTTGCATAATATTAGCCCGAGAAAATTGCACGAGCCCTAAAACTTGCATTGCATTGTGCCCGAAAATCATATCTCGCATAGTTTAGCCCGAGAAATTGCATGTGCCCGAAAATCATATCTTTGCATAATTTGGCCCAGAATCATATCTCGCGTAATTTGGCCCGAGAAATTGCATGTTCCCAAAAATCATATTTTTTGCATAATATTAGCCCGAGATAATTGCACGAGCCCTAAGACTTGCATTGCATTGTGCCCGAAAATCATATCTCGCATAATTTGGCTCGAGAAATTGCATGTGCCCGAAAATCATATCTTTGCATGACATTTTCCCGAGAAATCACATGTAATTTGCATGGCATTGTACTTGAAAATTTCATTTTTCACACGATATTGGCCCGAGAGTTCTTATATGCATCGCATTGTGCCCGAATTGATCTTTGCTTCGCCCTGAGAATAGCATAACATATTACACCCCTAGGCATCATAGTTCAAAGGCATAACCTTCATGGCCTAACGACATCATTTCATGCCTGGGATTTAATTATATTTATCATGATCCGAAGGTATCATCGTCCAAAGACATCATCCTTCATGGCCTACGGACATCATTTCATGACCCGAGGATATAATTTATGATTAGCATAGCCCTAGACGCCATAGATAAGACGTCATCCTTATCATCTTATGGAAAAATTTATCGTCTAAAAGGGAACTTGCATCACGTTTACGATTACCTCACTATTTAATATATGCGCTCTAACCATTTCTTTTACGTAGCGTTTCTTTTAGTTAGAAATTGCAAAACCTGTGAACGTCTAAATTATGCCACTGTTGTGTCATCAAGTACATTAAACCTCCTGTTTTCTTTCGATATCCAAATCATTTTCTATGCCACGTCCATTCCAATTCAAGCTTCAAGATTTGTATTGTTATTTTCATTTTTAGGATTTTCAGTCGTTCCTATATCCAGAACTACACATGGCTTGATCCTTATATAACCAGAGATATGTAGGCGACTTTAAATCGAAGTCTCGGCCGTAATATTGTTCACAACCTCTTATTCCATTTGGTCCCTCCGACAACCTTTCATCGGTCGGACAAAATCGGCTACTCCGTCAACTTTCTTTGCTCAACAATTCATCCTTCATTCCCGAGCAAAGAAGGGGCAGCTGTTGACACCCAATTTTGACCGACCCATAACATGTTTTCATCGTCATTTGATTAAATAGGTATTTTTAAAACTTTGCAAAATAAATGAGTTTGTTTTTCAATTTATCTAATAATTACGCATTTAATATTTTGCTTCCAAAGTATGTTCTTTATATTGTCATTTTATCACTATTACTATTATTTACTAAAAGATAATAATAAAATATATTATTCTAGCAAGTAATAGTGATAGTAATATTTTAACTATATTATCCATATTATTTATTATTATTATTATTACTACTTTCATTTTTTAAGTATTAGTAATACGCGTATTGTACTATATTAAATGACATCTTTTAAATCATTTTCTTTAGTCAAAATAACAATTTTTATACATTTAGCTTCTTTCTTTTTTTAATAATGGTGGCATGAATTACGTATTTTTACACAAAGATTACTGTATAAATTATTATATAGTTTTTTAAGTGTATTATATTTATTATTTAGATTTTATCCCAATTTGCTCAATTCGTAGCCATCTTTAATCAACTCATGTCAATTTTTATCAAATCCTTGAAATTTCATTTCAATTTTATTCGATTTCCTTGAAATTCATTTCAATTCTAGCTAATTTCTTACAATTTCTTTTGTTTCTAGCCAAATTGAGTTAATTTGTCGCTCAATTTTAAACTCCTACAATTTTAAGCTAACTTTTAAATTTGGACTACCCGTTTTTAACCGGGATCCGACACAAACTCATAAGATTTTAAATCACAATTGTCCACCCTATCTGATTTAACGGTGTAAATTTATTTGAGTTTTATTTCCCATTAACCCCCCCCCCTCCCCAAACCTTAACCTATTTCATTTTCTTTTCTTTTTACCCCATCAGAAAGCAACCAGCAGCCCCCTCCCTCTCCATGCCGCCGCCGCTGGATCCTCTTCTGGCGAAAACCCTCCCCATTGTCGGTGCCCTCCTCTTCCCCATCTCTCCTCCCTTTCCACCGTCTCCCTCACTGCCGCCTGCCCTCACCACCCCGCGTCGCCCCTCTCATTTTTCCTCTTCAAGCTGCCATGGAAGCCCCTTTCCTCTCCCCCAAACCACCATGCAGCCGCAGCCGCAGCTGCCCCCGCGTCACCTCCCTTTTCTCCTCCATTTCACGCCTCACCAGTCGTGACAGCTACCCCAGTCACTGCACGCTCCCTCCTCTTCTCCCTCGTTCCTCCTCAACTCTTCACCGGCAGGCTCCCTTCTCCCTCTCCTCGCTGCCGGCGCCGCCACGCCAGCAGCCATGGT
This sequence comes from Solanum rostratum, assembly GCA_029948455.1. Classification (NCBI taxonomy): domain Eukaryota; kingdom Viridiplantae; phylum Streptophyta; class Magnoliopsida; order Solanales; family Solanaceae; genus Solanum; species Solanum rostratum. The sequence continues at coordinate 42,833,661 of CM057056.1, forward strand.
TGCCGTTTCCCCTCCCCCTCTCTATCACAGCCACCAAAAACACCAGTCACCGCACGCCCCCTCCTCTTCTACCTCGTTCCTCCTCAACCCCCTGCCGGCAGGCTCCCTTCTCCCTCTCCTCGCTGTCGATGCCGTCACGCCAGCAGCCATGGCTATCGTCTTCCCTCTCCCTCTCCCTCTCCATCACAGCCACCAAACACACCCCTGACCTCGCCGCTCCTCCACCCCTTTTTCTCCTCGTTGTCATTGGCGCGACAGCCACCAACCCCGGGCAGCCCCTATTTTCTTCTTTTCTCCTGCCTTTGCCCATTACAACCAACACCGGCAGAAATTCAACGGAATAGCAAACTCCGGCTAGCAATGGCGATGATTCCAGTTATCGGGTTAGAGTTTATAATACACACTTAATTTAATTGATTTATTTATTTTACTTGTCTACACTGCAGTGATTTCAGTATCAGGATGTTATTCGCTTTCGACCCCCCCCCCCCTTTGAATTCTCGACCATTTCTTACTCTGTAGTATCAAAAAGATTTGTGGGGTAGCCTCTTTTGATTTGGTGTTTAATCTGTCTGTTAGTTTCCGAATGATTTTACTACACGACCATAACATATTTTTAACTCCTTTAATTTGATTCTGAGACTTGGTTAATTGGCTTAATTGCACCACTGATTTACTGCTGAAATGCTGGAAAGGAGGTAATTATAGAAATTAGAGATTTATTTTGCGTATGGTAAGTTCCACAATTAGTCCTTCTCAATTTTTAGGTTTTAACAAATTTGCATTCGGTTATATATGGAAAATACAGTACATAATTTATTCCTTTACTCTATTTAATCCGAATCTACATTTATCAATTAAGGGAAAAAATAGCAATTGATTGGCTCCTTGATTTATTTACCTTTAATTGTCATGGACGTCCTATAAAAATAGGACTTTTCTTCACCCTTTCAAGACATCGCTGAATACAAAATACACTCTCTAACAGTATCTTAAGTTCTGAGAAAAAAAAGCTAGCAGTAGATAAGCATTCAAACTCTTTTCTTTCCTGGACATATTCTTTAAGGTGTTTCAACATCAGTCTTTGTCTATTTGTCGAAACAATAACCCCCGAGGTATTCAAATCAGTCTTTTTCTTTGTCTTCTCCATTCATATTTGTTTTAATTCTTCTCTTTGGTATTTTAATTTTTTAATGATATTACCAGATCTATGCTAACCTTATCTTCTTGTAGTATTTGTGGTAGCAACTCTTGTTTACAGGTTTCTTTTCCTTTTACAACTGGAGAGTTATCTTAGATGGGGATGAATTCGAAGCCTCGGAGATTTTCTTTTTTTTTGTTGTTGTTATATTTTTTTTCAAGACTCAAATGTTGTAAACCATATAATAAAATCAAGGGAAAGGGGGGAAGGGAAGTAGTTGCTATTTGTTTTACTTTACCAAACTGATTTATGTTGTGGGTTATTCACATAGGCAAAATCTTTAATTAGGAAAAATAAAATAAAATAAAAATAAATGAAATAATAATAAATAATAATAAAAGAGGGGAATGCTTAGTTAATCTAAAAAACGTGAGCGGTGTTTTAATCAAATATAATATGCTTTAGAGGTCGTACCTAGGTTTTTTTTTATGTGTAAGAACGCGTTACGGTTTTTTTTCTCGTCTTTATTTTGTCTCAAGCATGTTAACTTGTGTATGTTAATGCTTTGTGGGTATTCTTGTTTTTAATATTTCATTGGTTTAGAAAGCATGTTTTAGGTTTATATTTTCTAGATAAATGTAAGAATTTAGATAATAAATGCTATGTGTCTTTTAGAAATAATGCCTTTACAATATATTTTTTTCTCACACTACTAAAAATCATGCCTATAGGACTTTAGTAAGAAATACCTTACAATATTTTCTTTTTTCACATTATTAGAAACCATGCTTATAGATCTTTAATAAAAAATACCTTTATAATATATTTTTTTTCACATTATTAGAAATCATGCCTATAGGACTTTAATAAAATATACCTTTACAATATTTTCTTTTTTCACATTATTAGAAACCATGCCTATAGGACTTTTAATAAAAGTATCTTTACAACATTGTTTTTTCCCACATTATTAGAAATCATGCCTATAGGACTTAACAACATTTAGTTTCTTTCAAGTATGTTTTTTAGAATTATGTCTATAAGATTTTTTTTAATTTTTAGCACAATATATTTTAAACATTTTTTTAGCTAGTACTTTCAATGCTTTTAGTCGTACTATATTAAGTTTTCAACATGGTAAAGGAATTGAAATCTTTTAGCAAGTACTTTCATTATAATAGGAGTAACTCGTTAGAACATTTTGATCCATTCAAGTGAGAATTGACCTTTCACAAATGGATTCACCTTTGGTGAGAATTGTCGTTTCACCATCATTAATACATTCATAAAAAGGACTTTCATAAATACTTCATAGCTTTCATAAACATTTCGTGAAAACCCTTTTCATTCATAACATATTTCATTCGAACATGGTATAAAATTAGGTGGGTTAAATGCATGTAGGCTTTAAATTATGCAATGCAAGGAGTATGCATAATCTTCATAAACTCATCAATTTAAACCATGTATAAACAACCTGCCATAAACATTCAAAATCCTTGGTATCAAGTCTTGAAACATCTTACAATTCGTCAATCTTTCATAGCAGGTCATAATCTCATAGCAAAATACATTATATGGCAGTAAATACATCATAACATAAGCATGTAAAATGATATCATAAAACTTATGAAATTCACATAACTAGAATCTAAGATATCGTAAAACTTATAAAATTCTCATAACTTGAATCTAACTAAAATAAAGAAATTATTTGGACTTCATGGGTGGAAGAAACCCGAAATCCACATACCTTGGAAAGAAACTTATGAGGGAAATCTAAGATAGGAAGAGGAAACCTTGAAACCCTAGCTTCTTGCCTTCTATGAACCTTGAGAGTTAAAAGCCTTGGGGAAATTTGAGTGAAATTGGAGTTGGAAGAGAATGAAGGTGTTATGGGAGGAATGGGAATGGTATGGAAAGAATTAGGCATTAAATGAAGTAATTTAGGACTTAGGGTGCAGAAAAAGTCAAAACTATCCTTCATAAAAAATTATCAGGGAGCAACTACGTTCCCGATCTATTGGTCGTAGATCAATCTATGGCTAGTAGGCCAGGGATTTCGTCTAATTACGTTCTTGAGTTTTAGAAACTGGCCTCTAATCCTTATTCTACGAATACCCTTCATCTATGGGTTGTAAACACCCCTTGTAAGTCTACCCCATACTTGGGAAATTTTTACACTTCAAAACCCAAACTACGAAATCATTTTATGGATCGTCAATAGAACTACAGCCTCTATACACTTTCGTGTGGTTACACTTCCCCAACTTTAGAAACTTGATTTTGTCTTTCAATCTACGGGTCACTGTCTACGGCTCGTTGTTCTCTTTACGAGTCATAGAACCCCTTCGCACAACAACTCCCAAACTTTAAAATTTTATCAAGCATTTAACCCATCAATGAGGCCTATTTATGACCCATAAACATATCCACGAGTTGTAGATGGGCTCATATAATCCTGCACCAGAACCAATTATGTACTTTGTTTTCGAATTCCAACCTTTTCACATGCGGAGCCTTACAAGGATCTAGGGATGACATTAGTATATCAATGAACAAATTTGAGCTGCAACCATGTCGACAATTAGAAATCAACAATGTTTTCCTAATGCCTCTCTATAAAGAAGTTCATATCATACAAAATCAATTTACAAGGAACTATAAACTCTCAAATTGAAATTTAAATAACGCATGTATAATCTAAAGACTTGCCCTTATTAATGTTGCTTCATTTTTTTAGACAGTTTGTAGAAGTTTCTCAACTTGAAATGTAGGCTCAAATTAAAGACGGGTAGAATACATTTGAAGCTAGTGACTATGCCTATTTTAACATCACATTCAAGTCATTATCCATTTTGTGGTCAACTTCTTTTATTAGATCATTTCTTTCTACTACGGGTGACTTTCTTTCCTTTTTTTCTTTTCATTTCTTACAATCAACTTGTTCTTTCTTTTTCTTATAGCACATGCCACATTTGTTTTTATTTATATATACGTAAATAAAATATTAAGAAAGTACGTCCAAGTACATAAAAATGGAAGAAAAGTTCGAGAATAAAATATTTCTTACTTGCATATACTTTTTTCTGTTTCATATTAGTTAAGTCACAAATCAATATGATGAAGAAGAGAAATGATAATCTTGAATATTAACCTTCTCGAACTAAATAAGAATTTATATTGATAAAATAGAGGAATACCATAAGATATTATACACTTGCAAATTAAAATTTGGAGATTATGGACATTAAAATTATGGGATTATTAAAAGTAACATTAAAAAGGTGTAAATCATAGATCATTACTCCTTGTAAATAAATTAAAAAATAAAAAACTATTTAAAATATTTTTTAAAAAAACATTATCATTTTATCTTTAGAAGAAGGTCACAAAATAATTTACTAAGAATAGAAATTAGAGAGGTGCGAGTTATGGATAGTTACTCATTGTCAATTGACATGTGAAGAATTTTTTATGTAAATGTTCCTCCATATAAAATATTTATTTACATAAATTAAGTAATTTATTTTTATAATAAATTTATTATGAAATATTAGTAATATAAGAATATTAAATTAGAAATGAAGACGAAATAATATTGATAGTGTAGTATGTAGAGAGCATTGTTTATTCTCCTTTTTTGTGTCTTTATAAAGGGTGAACTATACCCTTTTATATAACGTCGAAATCATCTAGTTTGACATCTTTTGCCAATATGTTAACTTAATATATTGAAGGGATACATGCATGAGCGAATGAATATAATAAATATATATATTACGTTAATTGATTAAGTGAATGAACATCCACAATATTGAATGAATTCATAACACTCCCCCTTGGATGTTCATAGATAGTGTACCTCGTTAAAACCTTACAAGGAAAAAATCAGTAGGAAAAGCCTAGTGAAGGAAATGAGTACACATATCTTGTAATACGCCTTGATTGTTGCCTCATCAAAAACCTCATCAGGAAAATTCAATGGGACAAAACCTTGGTTAAGGAAAAAGAGTGCAACACGTATTATACTTCCCATGATGAAAACTTTATATCATACCTTGGAGACAACGCATTCTAATCTTATATCTTAGCTTCTCAAATGTTGATGTCGGCAATGCCTTAGAGAATAAACTTGTAAGATTATCACTCGACGAATCTATTGAACCTCTATATTACCATTTTGTTAAAGATCATGTGTAAAGAAGAACTTAGATGAAATATGCTTTGTTCGGTCTCATTTGATAGACCCTCCCTTCAGTTGAGCTATGCAAGTGGCATTATTTCATATAATATCGTTGGAGCTTTCATTTGCATAGTAAAATCACATGATTGTAAAATATGTTGAGTCATTGATCTTAACTATACACACTCTTGGTTGGTTTAAGAATGGCTATTATCTCTACATGATTTGAAGAAGTAGCAACTATTGTTTGTTCATAGAACGTCATGATATAGTTGTACCTCCATGTGTGAACAAATAGTTTGTTTGAGATCGGGTTTTATGTAGGTTAAAAAAATATCGCACATTTGCATAACTGATCATTTCTAATTTAAATGCATTAGAATATAACAATCACATATCAATTGTTCCTTGAAGATATCAAAGTATATGCTAAACCCCTTTCCAATGTCTTCTCGTTGGACATGAGTTGAATCTCGCCAATAGACTTACTACAAAATAAATATCTGATCGTGTGTTGTTAGCAAGGTACATTAGTGCCCCAATAGCACAAAGATACGGAGTTTCATCACCAAGAATCTCCTCATCTTTTTCTTAAGGTCGAAAAGGATCTCTATTAATATCGATTGATCTCACAACTATTGGGGTTCTTAAAGGGTGTGGTTTGTTCATGTAAAATCGCTTCAAAACCTTTTGAGTATATGTCGATTGATGCATAAATATTCCATTAGTCAAATATTCAATCTATAGGTCAAGACAAAATTTTGTCTTACCAAGATCTTTCATTTCAAATTCTCTCTTCAAACACTCAAACCGCTTTTGAAAGCTCCTTAGGAGTGCTGACGATGTTCAAGTCATCAACATATACAGATATTATAACAAATTCAGATTCTGACCTTCATACAAAAATACAAGGACAAATAGGATCATTTTTATACCCTTCCTTTAGAAAATATTCGCTAAGACGATTATACCACATCTGTTATGATTGTTTCAATCCATATAAGGATTTCTGAAACATTATTGAACAAGTTTCTTTTGAACTTATGTATGCTTTAGGAATTTTCATAAAATGTCATGGTCAAATGAGCTATATATATAGGTTATGACCACATCCATAGATCCATTTCAAGCGTTTCATGAACTGATAAATTTATTAGATATCTGAAGGTAATTACATTTACCACAGGAGAATATGTCTCCTCATAGTCAATGTCAAGCCTTTGTGAAAATTCTTGTGCCACAAGTCGTGCTTTATATCTTCTGATTTTATCATTTTTATTGCATTTTCTCACAAAAATCCATTTGTAATCAACTGGATTAACACCTTTAAGTGTTTAAACTATTGGTTCCAAAATTTCACGCTCTGGCTAGATTCACTGACAGATTGTGGTTTCAAATCCTCATCTTGTTACACTATTTCAATAGTAACATTATAGGCAATAATATTATCAACCACCATATTATTTTGGTTCTACCTTTTCCCCATGGAGACATAATTTATTGAGATTTCTTCATTCTCATTATTTTCAGGTGTTTGGACCTTCTAGGTGGTATCACTATTTATTACGTCTCCGAGCTTTTCTTGAGCAGCTGCCTCCATATGGTCATTTTGATCATTTGTTCCTTTTATTTTTCGAGGATTTTTATCCTTAGAATCAATTGGTCTTCCATGTTTTAAGTGTGGCCTAGACTCATTTTCCTTGACAAGTTGTCCTACCGGGACATCAACTTGAACTTGAGCATTAGCATCTGGGATATGCGATTTGGTAACCCGTGAAAGGTTAGTAAATGCATATGACAGTTGATTTGTCATACTTTGCAAATAAATCAACTTTTAAACTTCTTGCTCACATTGATTTTCTCGAGGATCTAGATGAGATAATGATAATGAATTTTAATCTATCTTATTTTTTAATTATTTATGTTCTCCCCCTAATATTGGGTATATTGATTTATCAAAATGACAATCAACAAACCTTGCCATAAATAAATCTCCAGTTCTATGTTTCAAATATTTTACAATAGAATGAACTTCGTACTCAACATACGTCTCTAACCTTTTTTGAGGACCCATCTTTGTGCGTTGTGGTGGAGAAATTGGAACATATACTACACAACCAAAGACTCTAAGATGGGTAATATTTGGCTCCTGACCAAAAACCAACTACAATGAGAAATACCTTGATAACTGATTGGTTTTATGCGCACAAGTGTTGCTGCATGCAAAATAGCATGCGCCCATGTTGAAATAGGCAACCTTGTCCTCATCAACAATGGTCTAGCTATCAATTAATGATGCTTCTATCAATACCATATAATATTTAAATGGTCCACGTGGAGGGTGAATAGGCCCATATATATCACCCTAAATTTGTTCCAGAAATGCAAGGGATTCCACCCCAACCTTAGGTGCTGATGGTTTAATAACCAACTTTCCTTGAGTACAAACAACACAAGAGAATTCATTTGATTTAAAAATATTTTGGTTCTTCAAAGTATGCCCATGTGAAGTCTTACTTCACCGTCGAGAAAGGAAAGAAGACTTCCATCTCCAAGTTTAACTCAGACGTAGCTCCCTTTTTTTTTGGGGGGTGTGAAGCAGTGTCAAACCAAAATACCCAACAAGCATTAGCTCTCCCTGAAAAGGAGGTGATCCAGCCGCACCTTCCAGTACGGCTACCTTGTTACGACTTCACTCCAGTCACTAGCCCTGCCTTCGGCATCCCCCTCCTTGCGGTTAAGGTAACGACTTCGGGCATGGCCAGCTCACATAGTGTGACGGGCGGTGTGTACAAGGATGCACATCATATTATAACAGGAATGACCCAATCAATCAATTCAAATGATAGAATCATTAGAATCAATAAACATTTTGTTTACTATGGCATGTAATTCAACTGTACCAATATTTACATAATACAACTCAGAAGAGAGTGCAAGTAATTTTTCATGCACAATTTTCTTCTTAGCATTTATTGTAGTAATATAAAGGTATTTGACCTTTCCTTTAATCGCAATCTCACAATGATAGCCATTTTGGCAAATAACCTTGAAACTTAATAAGTTTCTTTAAGACTTATTACAATACAATGCATTATTAAGTATCAGTATTATTCCTCCAAGTAGCAATAAGGTCGCTCTTCCAGAACCATCAATAAATTTTGTATTGTCGAATATTGTATTAATACAAGTCTTTTTCACAATCAAATGAGAGAAATATTTCTTTTCTCTTAGTATCTTATGAGTTGTGGCACTATCCGTAAGACATATATCTCCGTTACTCATCTTGGATTCAACTGAAGACTAAAAGTTTTATTTATAAAAATACATCATAAGAAGTACGGAAAAACTAACAAAAGAAAATTTAAGTACTTCAACTTTAAGTAAATCAATTAAACACAACATTATTTGCTTTTCAATTCAGTAATCAATCTTCAATTTCGATCCCCAAAAACGTCTCTAGCTTCTAAATGAGTAATATCATCAAGACCATCAAAAATATCAACTTTTAATGTCAAATTTACCTCAACATTCTCATCATATTCATGAGAAGGTCCTGTCTTGGCATCATCTTTGAGAGTCAAATATGACTCCGTCCTTACATTATAATTAGAGGCACCACCGTTCTTTTCTTTCCTTTTGAAGGAATTTTGGTACAACCTGATGAAATGTTCAAGTTTCCGGCATTCATTTTTCCAGTGACCTTTCAAGCAGAACGATGGCAATGATCATCTTTGCCTCTTGAAGGATTATTTTGAGAACTCATATTGTTCTCCCTTTTGTTATGACCACCACCTCGACGATTATTATGTCGCCATTTTCCCTTGCTACGCCAACACACATAATCCTAGCCCTGATTATTTTGTCTTATTTCAGACTGGCCTTATGCTTCAATCAAGTTTGCTTCTAATAATGGAACAGTCCCGGTGGGACGGGCTTCATGATTTTCATTAACAGAGCATTATGTTGTTCAGCCACCAAAAGGCATAAAATCAATTCAAAGTATTTCTGAAAACATTTTTCACGGTATTATTGTTGTAACATCATATTTGAGGCATGGAAAATAGTTAATGTCTTTTCCAACATCTCCTCATCTCTTACATTTTCCCCCCATAATTTAATTAGGATGTTATTCTAAATACAGTAGAATCATACTCAATTATGGTTTTAAAATTTTGAAACCATAAGTGCATCCACTTATAACGAGCCCTTGGCAATAACGTGGTCTTAAGGTGGTCATACTTTCCTTTCAAGCTTATCCACAATCAAGAGAATCTTTCACTATCAAGTATTCAACCTTCATGTTTTCATCCAGATAATGACGAAGAAAAATCATAGCGTAGGCTTTATCCTGACTTGATGTTTTATTTCCTTCGATTATTCTATCACCAAGACCCTTAGCCACAGGATGAATTTAAGCATCAAATACTCATGACAAATAGTTCTTTCCATACATGTCAAGTGCCACAAATTCAAGTTTTAACAAATTCGACATGATGAAAACTATCATAAAATAACTGAGTTAATAACATAATGTTGGTTTCATCCTAATAAATGATAAATTAATATTTCAAATTATAAAATATTATATAAGTACAAAATATAATATATGCAAGATGGTTACAAAAATATTAATCTTTTGCAATGCCCAAAAATTCACGAAGAAAAGAAAGAATGATTATTTGATACAATATAAGAATTGATGACATAGAGAATAAATGATGATATTTTACGTTTTCATTTATCAGAAGGATTTAAGAAGTTTAAGTTTAATTGATGAAACATTACTCTTGTTTTAATAACCAAGTTGTCATAATGCAAAGTAACCTTAAATCTTCTAAATAGTTAATTTTCTTCCTTAACGATGTTAAAAAAACTGACACTTAAATAAATGTGAGTCATTTATGAAGAAGTAACTCTTACATTCCACCTATACTTATAACTTAGGAATGTTCGCATAGATATATATATGACAAGAAGATACTTACTAGTATTTTAACCAGCATGCCATTATATTGCATAATATTTAATCTAGAGTTATAAGTCAGTGATATATTAATAACATAATAATTAAGAATCTCAAACATATTGACTATCATATCTAATACAATATTATAATAATACCTAAAGCAAGTCATGTATGCAGTGATTAAATTATTGAACAAAAACTTACGAAAGTCCTATTAGATGTGTTATAAATATATGAATGCATACCTAAACCGGAATGAAATCTAGTTAACCTTTAAGAAAAAGATAATCTTGATTTAACTAAATCTCAATTGGTTAGTGATACGTGTGAATAATGTGTTGTAAGATATTAGCAATATAAACATACAAAACAAGAAATGAAGACGAAATAATATTGAAAGAGTAGTATGTAGAGAGTATTGCTTATACTCCTTTTTGTGCATCTTTACAAAGGGTGAATAATATCCCTTTTAGGATATAAAAATTATATGTTTTACATCTTTTGCCAATATGTTATCTTAATATATTAAAGGGATACATGCATGAGCGAATAAATATAATAAATACATATATTACGTTAATTAATTAAGTGGATGAACATCCACAATATTGAATGAATTCATAACACAATTTAAACAAGAAAAAAACTAAAGAAAGAGAAAAAAGATAAATACAAACTGAGATCATAAAAATGTGTCACATCACCTTATCTTATGTGTGTAGATATTTCTGAATTTAATATAAAATTAATAAAAAAAGCATATAGAAGCCATGAAAATAAATGTTTATTGGATTGTTGATAAAGGAGAATATGAATGTCCACAAATTAGATTCATTGAATGGAGTCTTAGCATTTAAGTTCTGCCGCACTTCTAATTCACCCGTTCCAGTTTATGTAATTGATAAAAGAAAAATTAAATTAAAGTTTAGTCTTACTATATAGGTAAAATGATAATTCAAATTTTAAAGGATAATATTCTAAATTATTCTCTTTGTCTCAATTTATATGATTTACATACTTTTTAGCAGTTTCAAAAGAATGATATATTTTTATATTACATAATAATTTAACTTTAAAATAATATCTATTATACTTTTAATGAAATGACGTTGTAATCATATAAAAGTTATTAAAATATAAATTTCATAAAATGATTCAAATTATGTTGAAATCAATATATATTAGTCCAAACGAATATTGTGGATCAATATAATTGATTTTTTAATTAAGTCAAATAAAGTATGGATTTAATTAAAAGGTCAAATTCAATTATTTGGGCTACAAAAGATAACCCATTTTAGTATGCTCGATATCCTCTCATCCAGGAGGCCCATCTTGGTGCCACGTGTCAAATGACGTGGCACGCCAAGTCAAACAAAGAAGCCAATGGGATCATGTCATGTGTTAAAATGACAGACCCATTTCATTAAAGCTCAATATGCCATGTCACTTAAATCTGATTAGCCAGAAGAAAGTCTGATTCTATCATGACTCCTCTATTCTACAACTATATAGAGGGGTCCTCATAATTCAAAAGTACCTCAAGAATTCTAATAAAAATCTAGAGAGAGCTCGTGGATCGAACGCCACAAATTTCTCTACAAATTCAAGAATTCAAACATTCAAGTTCAAGAACAAACTTAAAAGCCCTTGAACTCAAGAACAAGCTCAAGATCAAGATCAAGATCAAGAACAAGAATAAGATCAAGATCAAGAACAAGAACAAAATCAAGATTCAAGATCGGATTCAAGAACAAACTTCAAATTCAAGAACAAGCTCGAAGGCCCTTGAATTTACACTTGGAAAGACGAATCAGAGGATTCATAGAGATTGCAACACTCAAATATTGAAATCAAATACAACGATTGTTGCGATATTTTCGTTCTTGATTATTATTTTCTCGACGCGAATTTTATCGTCTACAAATTCTGGCACGCCCGGTGAAACAATCTCTACCTCTCATCTCAACTTTTCATGAATCTAACACTGAAATGGCTTCCAAGAAGATCTCACAATCAACGTCCTCCAAGGCTGCTGATTCCAAGTTCTCTGCTGAAGTAGAGGAATCTTAGGTGTCACTTTTGGAAGCGTTGGAGCTGTTACAAAAACCAAAGCTACTTTGCTGGGACAACAAACACTGCGAGTATCGTCCGCACCAACTCTTAGTTTTGGATCTTTAGCCCCAAAGGGAACGAGGTCCCCTGCAAACGCTTCAGAAGGAGGAAGCAGTATTGTTGAGAAAATCAAGTAGACTTTGGCTCTGCTTGAGGTCTCTGGTTCCAGGAACTCCATTGCAAAGAAAGACTAGGACTCATCCAATGAATCTTCTCCATACGCATGGCGTAATGTGAGCCCTTTGAAAATCAATTTCCAATATACTCCATGCTACTCTTCAATTCCTCCAATACTCATGCAAGCGATGACAACTAATGTTTCGTCCATGGAGGACCAGCTTGCAGATCTAGTAAAAATGGTTGAAGGATTGACCAAGCATATGCAATACCAAGAGACTCGCATCGATAAGTTGATGGACAGGGTAGACGGTTTACTAGATGAGGAATCTAGCCATGCACTTGGGAACGGTATTGAGATACAAGAAACTGAAAATCCTGTGAAGCAAGCACCGACTACCAAGGTATTGTCGGCTTCTGTTGAACGGATGATCCCACTTGATCAATTAAAGGAGTTCATCGAAGGGACCATCAAAGATAAGTATTAGGTCTCCGCCAAGTCGTCCCATATGTACGCCAAGCCTTACACTGCAAGGATTGATAGCCTTAAAATGCCTGCTAGTTATCAACCTCCCAAATTCTAATAGTTCGAGGGCAAGGGAAATCCTAAGAAGCATGTTGCACACTTTGTAGAGATATGAAATAATGCTGGAACTATAGAGACCATCTCGTCAAACAATTCATCTGCTCCTTGAAAGGAAATGCCTTTGACTAGTACACAGATCTTGAGCCTCATTCCATTGACAGTTGAGAGCAACTGGAGCATGAGTTTCTTAACCGCTTCTATAGCACAAGGCGTACAGTGAGCATGGTAGAACTCACAAATACTCGCCAAAGGAAGGATGAGCCCATCATTGACTTTATAAATCGATAGAGGAACACGAGCATTAATTGCAAAGACAGACTTAGTGAAGCTTCTGCTATAGAAATGTGTATCCAAGGGATGCACTTGGGGCTTCTGTACATTCTACAATGGATCAAACCTAAGTCTTTTGAAGATCTAGCAACTCGTGCTCGTGATATGGAGTTGAGCATGTATTTTGCCGGAAAAGACAGAATGCTTGTTTACGATCCTCGTAAAGGAAAGGACAAACAGGAACCCAAGAAATGGAGCAAATTTGTGCCTAAGAATGATAACAGAGAATCCATATTTGTTAATGTGTCGCCTGTGAAGTTTACTACGAAGGAGAGTAGGAAACAAAGCGTAAAGACGACTTTTCAAGAGCATTCAAACCGAAAGCTAACCTTGAGAGAGATGCAAGAAAAGGAATACCCTTTTCTGGATTCTGATGTTCCTGAAATTTTTGAGAAATTGGTTGAGCTGAAGCTCATTAAGTTGCCAGAGATGAAACGACCCTATGAAGCTGGGAAGACTGATGACCCAAATTATTGCAAGTATCATAGACTCATAAGTCACCCTCTCGAAAAGTGTTTTGTCTTCAAAGACAGGGTTATGCAATTGGTTAATGAAAAGACAATTGTCCTTGATGATGGAAAGGCAAGATCTAATCAAATCTCTATCATGTTTGGCACTCATACGCCCAAATTACACTCCGAATAGAAGAGTAAAGCAGTCGTTGGTCAAATATAGAACTCAACCGGAGTTGAGGTCGATTCCACAGGGAACACGTAAGAATTGTTCTATCAGTACCGGCTTTCAGTTGTAAATGCTATTCCCAAGATAAAAGTACATAAAGTAAATGGGGGTTGCGTTATTTAATTTAAATGCTTGTGTAAAGTAATTAACAAAAACGTTATTCCGATTTTTAGACAGATAAAGAGAGGCTAGGGTTGTGTTCCCCATGACATCCAATACGACAACTAAACTGGTTTGGTAAACTCGCTCTTAATAATGCATGCAAAATCCAACAACTTAGCTAATAGCTAGTGCACCTTTCGGTCCTTCCTAGTTATATTTCACTCATCTCCTTTCGGTCTCAGAGTGTATGTAATCCTAACCGTTGTTTTTGATCTCAGAGTACCTTCACCTTTCAGTCTCAGGCACTTAGACTAGGTTCATAACCCCGAATTTCTGTTGTTAACCTCTTTTCCCAATCACTACATCCCTCTCGGGCATGTAGCGAATACAGGCTTACTCTAACGCGTCGACTCATTAAGGAGAAATTAGAACGAAGAATTTAACAATACATGCAATGATTATGTGAACGAATTACCCCAGTTTGTGTTATCTTATTGAGTCGTCATGGTTCCCACAACCCTAGTTGTGGGTTTAGCCTAGCATAATATTGATAACGTGCCCACAACAATTAGATGAAGACATAAAGATTGACTTACAATTGAAAGAACAAGAATCCGTGTTACAAGCTTCGAACAATGATCACAAACACGATTCTCACGAATTACAAAGTCAGAATAATGTTTTCTGCTTTTTCTCTCTTCTTTCTGCCGTTAAAAAACGAAGTATCTAATGAAATAAAATAATGTACTATTTATACTAAGTAAAACTAATTCGATACAATTTAGGAAAAATAGGCTTGGCACGGGACACGGTCCGTTACACGGACCGTCTGGGTCGGCTACTGCATCGGCACGGCCCGTGACACGGCCCGTGTGGCGTGAGACGGGCCGTCTGCCCCTCTGTGTGGCTCCACTTGCATAAATTCTGATATTTTCGACGAAGGCCCTTTTGCGTTACGTCACTTACACGAAACACGACACGGCCTGTCTGGTGTCAGACGGTCCGTGTGACAGTCCGTGTGGATTTCCTTGCGCGATTTCCTTAAATTTCGACGAGTTCCTTCCGAGTTACGTCAGTTACACGGCCCGTGACACGGTCTGTCTGGCATCAGACGGGCCGTGTGAACTGTCCGTGTGAAACGACTTCTGCGAGTTGCACCAAGTGCGGTGCCACAGTCCGTCACACGGACCGTGTGGCGTGACACGGCCCGTGTGGGCCTTCCGTGGTCCAACACTTGGCCTTGTTTTTCACTCGTTCCTTGTGCTTTCCTCAATTACCCATGCCTTTACTATTTTCTTGCACAGTATCAAAACACACCTATTAAACCAACAACAATGCTCAAGAACGCACAATAATTCTATGTCTTAAGCGTCATAAAAGTCGCATTTTCATGACTCATCAACACCCTCAACTTAGAACCATTGCTTGTCCTCAAGCGATGACCAAAAACACATAACGACACACAAAGACAAGTGCTTAACAAGAAGTAAATAGAGACCCCTTTATCATCAAATTCATGTTCAAAAAGTACACTTGCGATGTGCTCATACCCCAATGGACTCTTATTAGATCAACCTAAGCACTATACTATATCCCGTTGGCCCTACTTAAGTCCGAGAATAAAGATGAGGTGGTTAGTATAGCCACCAAATAGTGCGGTGATAATGCCCCTCACTACAAGGAAGTCTCACACACAGTGTAACAATGTAGCACAGAGACTGGAATGTAGACACTCACACTCAGAAAGATTTTCAACCGACACACAAGTATAGACCATATGCTTGCCTTTATTTTCACCACCTTGACTCCTAAATGAACTTTTTAGGATCACTTTAGGACTTTTAAGGCTTGTAACATAGGCTCGGGCTTGGGTGAGGTATATTTAGGATCAAAGTGACTAGCTTTTCGTTCCAAGACCCTGCTTTGACTCAACCACTACTTTCGGCCCCCAAAAATCTTTCTTTTCCCTATTTTACCACTTTGCTTTGCAGATGGGCGTGGTTACCTTTTTCGTTCATTCTTTCACACGCTCCAGATTTCCCTTTTTTTTTCAGTCCGGCTTTTCTTCTCATCACTCGACTCCTTTCCATCAATATTATTCTACCTCTCTTACAATAGCCACCCTCAACTTAGGATTTTAGCCTGAGTTGAGGTTCACAATGTCTTTTCAAGGACCAGGGCCAATATAAGCCACTCTCAACTTAGGCCTTTGGCCTGGGTTGAGGTTCACAATGTCCTTAAAGGGACCAGGGCCTGAGTACGGTCTGCAGATAAATTGGAAACATGAATTGGGTAGTAAGAAAGAAAAGGTCTATTAAGGCTCAATTATTTGGTTCAAAGGGAGAAACTTCATTTGGTTAATTCGTTTTAGGCTTAGTGACTTCTCAACAACAATGGCCTAAGATCCTATCCTAATCCACTCATTCAATCATTTTAGGGGGACCAACCAGGCAAGTTCTAGTTTACAAATGTGTCAATTGAATTCAAGCAAGTCCACTCCCACACACATGGCACATATCCCCCACTATTCAGCACTACACAACACAGTCAAGCTTCATTATTCAAGATGCCAACTAGACAATGTACACCGTGCTTTAAGAGGATCACAAAATCAGTCAGTATGGGATGCATGCTTACATAAAGTTTCGTGGATTTTCATTTTTTTTTTAAATTATTGGGATTACTATAGACTCTTATGAACACTTGTCTTTACACACACAAAACAAACAAAATAAACCTAAACATACCAGTTCTACTAGATACTACACCTTCAGAGAAAAGAAACATGGCAAGAAAAACTCGTCAGGGTAGGATGCCCCACCCCCAACAAAATACAGTGCAATGTCCCCATTGCACCAGAATACATATTAAAGCAAAAATAGGAGTGGGACATACCTGGGACGCCCTAGGCGTTAGGCGGGTCATCATGGCCCAAACCAACTGGTGGGTCCGGGTAGGCAACATCAGCATCTGGCCCCACGACACTCCCGAAAGCACCTGTCCGGGCAGCCTCATATGCTAGGCGCGCCTGCTCCTCCTGGGCAGCAGCCTCTCGTCTCTGGGCCCTCAACGCCTTGCGCAGCCTCTTCGCTTCCTCACGCTGCGGGTCTTCCGGCGGGCTAGTGCGCTGGCTGCGGCGCTTACGTTTATCCTTATAACCGAAAGCCGCTAGAGCAGGTACTTGGGCAGCAGGAGGTACGAGCGGTACGCCCCAGCCCTCGGTCAGGCTTGGCTCCACCGGGGCACTGAACAATGAGATCAACAAATCTGGCGGCGGAGCCGGAGCTGGCACCGAGTTGTTATACCGGGCGTACAGCTCTATAATTTTCTCCTTCATATCCTGCATCGTCTGTACCAAATGCGCCCTCTCATCATCAGACAAACATCCAAACATGCGATGGAAGTAGCCCTCCAACGTGTTGACCTGCTCCTGTAAACTCTGTATTTGGCCCACTAGTTCTGCGCGGAGACGGTCCTCAGCCAGCTGCACGTGAGCCTGCACCACTTGAGGCACCCTGACCACCATTTGGTCAACAATTGCCCGTGTCTGTCTCTGTTCTGTTACCATGCGGGCTAGAAGGTCATAAGGGACATAAGTGTATCTTGGATGCGCCTGAGGTGCTGTGCCACTGCCCGGGCTGCTCAGAATCTGTACCGATCTGGGGGGCCATGGGGGGCTCCTCAAATGACAAGGGTTGCTGCAGAGGAGCCTGAGGAAGCTGTGTATGAATCCCAAGCCGGCGGGATCTGCTGTGATACAATGGGTTGTCTATATCCTTGATCATGGCAATGTTTACCACACCCGTTGGAGCTATCTTCCTGTCCAAGTAGTGCGTGGTGGGGACACGGGCCTGCCTACAAAGTGCCCGAATCAGACATGGAAATGACATACCTTCTCGTTCTGATAGGGCACGGTCCTTGTTCTCCATGACAATAACGCGACCCACATTAATACCAAGTCGAGCTACCAAACACGCTACCAACGAAGCATGAGAGAGTTGGAGCGTGTTGTCGTTCACCGTGGGTCGTAGTCGGGCCCGCACCACCGACCTCCAAAACTTTGCGACAAATGTGAGGGAGGCCTTGGTAATAGGAATCTTGGGGTTAGTCACCCAAGGTGCCTCCGCTCCTTGGAGTGCAATCTGCTCCGCAATCCACTGCAACTCCTTGGCCCGAGCAGACGGGTCTGACATGCGAACCTCATCAGTAATGTTCACATACCTGGCAATGAATAACCCATTCGGGGGGGCACGGTAGTCTGGGCCAAATAAAAACCTGTTGATCGTCTCTGCCGAGATGTCTACCTGAGTCTCTCGGATGGTGACATAGTCCCGGTGGGACAATTGGGCAGCAAGCCGCTTCTTCGATCTTCTGGGCAGGTAGCCTTCGATGGAGGCAAGTAGACTGGCGGCGTAGCTAGAATAAAACTCGGTGATCATATCCGGGCCATAATATCTGGGAGGGCTGGCCATCCATCCAAACTGGTAAGCTGCAAAGGCATTTCGTATCTCTGGGATGGAATCCAATTTGTCCACGAGGACTCGCATCTCCGGGATAATGGCCTCCCCTAATAGCCCCCGGTGCCTTTAGTGATGCCATTAACATAAATCTCCTTTGCCCCGGGGACTGACCACCGCCTGCATAAGAAGACCAGAAGCCACTTGGCGGTTTCCGGGTCAGAAGTCCGGGCAACCGCCTGCTGAGTGGCCTCATCATCAATGTCGCGAAGGAGCAGAATGTCCTCCTCACCCCTAATATCGTGCTCTGCGGTGACTGGAGTGTCGGCCTCGTCCTCCTGATCTGGGGCTGCAGCTTCCCCCTCCACCCCCACCTCTGGAGCTTCCTCCTCAGACTCTGAAGCTATGTAGCGTCGCACCGCATGGGAACGGATAGTGCGAGGGGGTGGGGGGAGACATTACCGGCGATCTGCACAGCTGACCCGCCGTCGGAGTCATCAGCTGAGTCACTCCCCGGATGTTGACTGGAGGATTCTGTGATCGAATCCCGGAGACGTGACTCATGCTCGTCCCTACGTTGGCGAGGTCTTAGACGTGGGGCCATAGTAACCTGCAAAATCACAAGGAATAAAAAAAAATTAGTTATGCCAGGATGCTTGGGACGACACACTAACGGGTACTCAGACTTCCCCTGTGTAAATATAGTGACAAACACCCTTAAGAGTGGCGTCACCCGGTCTATCATAAGGAATTTTGCACTAGAATGCATATGAGAATCAATGAGAATAAATACAGTGAAATCTATAGAAAATGAAGTGTCATGGCATGGTGGCCCCACACGGACCGTGTCAGGGTACACGGGTCATGCAGAGGCCCGTGTGAGGGCCGTGGTGGTGGCAGACGCCAAGTGGCATGGGATGGGCAGCCACACGGCCCGTGTCGTGTTAGACGGCCTGTGAGCATGGACCATGTGGCGTGCCTTGGCGCGAAAAATTGAACTCGGATCGGACGGCCCACGACACGGCCCGTGTGATGCCACACGGACCGTGTAATGTGTCGTGATACGGTCCTCGTCCCTAATTAGCCCCAATATCATAGAATCCATGCTCACACACAAAACAATGCATCAAAAACTCTAGATCAGTCATTTAAACTACGCATACCACACTTCCTACAACACGAATCCTATTTTAACCACCCTAAAATCACAAATACCCTATGTTCAAGAGTTCAAGAAAGCAACAATGGTGGTTTAGAGTAACCCATTACCAAATCTTTAAGAAATCGTGCCCTAGAGAGTCATAGACTTCACAATCAATAAGGATATGCATAAAACCATACAAAGAAACAAAAGTAAACGAAAAATTTTCAGCAACAAATTAAAGAACAACTAACCCAAAAGAAAAACTTACTTGAAAGAGAAAAGTAGACTTTGAACTCGAAAATTTGCCTAAGGAGAGTGTGACGGATCGTGAACGGATGTAGTCCACTGCCACCAGGATATACTTCATCCCAAAAGAGCTCACGAACGGGCCCATGAAGTCAATGCCCCATACATCAAATAGCTCAATCTCAAAAATAGGGGTCATCGGTAGCTCTTGACGCCTTGAAATGTTCCCTCGGCGCTGGCATTGGTCGCACCACCGCACCAAGTCATGGGAATCTTTATAGATGGTGGGCCAGTAGTACCCACACTGTAGGATCTTTTTGGCAGTCCTGGCACCACCATGATGCCCCCTACTGGAGAGGAGTGGCAGGCTTCCAGGATGCTCAACATCTCTGCCTCTGGGACACATCTTCGGATGACCCCATCTGCGCATGTTCTGAATAAGTATGGATCATCCCAAAAGTACCTGCGCACATCATGAAAAAACTTTTTTCGCTGGTGAGGGTTAAGGCCTTCCGGCATAATATCACTCACCAGGAAGTTAGCAAAATCAGCATACCAAGGGACTAAGTCCGCAGAAGCGGCTAATACCTGCTCATCGAGAAATGAATCGTCGATGTTCAACCACTCATTGGCGCGGGCCGCGTCCTCTAACCTGGATAGATGGTCTGCCACTTGGTTCTCCGTGCCTTTACGATCCTGGACCTCGAAGTCGAACTCTTGTAGCAAGAGCACCCATCTGATTAAGCGAGGCTTAGCATCCTTCTTGGACATGAGGTACCGGAGTGCGGCGTGGTCAGTGTGTACGATCACCCTCGTGCCCAGTAGATATGCTCGAAACTTGTCGAATGCATACACCACTGCTAGTAACTCCTGCTCTGTGACAGTGTAATTCCTTTGAGCCTCGTTTAGTGTCTTGCTGGCGTAATAGATAGGATGGAAGATTTTGTTGCGCTTCTGACCCAGCACAACACCCATGGCAACTCCACTTGCGTCACACATTACCTCAAACGGAGTGCCACAATCTGGTGCAACTACAACAGGCGCCGAGATCAGCTTCTGCTTCAAGGTCTCAAAGGCTTGCCGACACGCATCATCAAAGTGGAACTTGACATCCTTCTCCAACAGTTTGCACAATGGGTGTGCAATCTTGGAGAAGTCCTTGATGAATCTGCGATAGAATCCAGCATGCCCAAGGAAACTCCGGACCCCTTTTACCGAGATAGGAGGTGGCAATCTCTCAATGACCTCAATCTTTGCCTTGTCCACCTCAATCCCCTTATCTGACACCTTATGGCCAAGGACTATGCCCTCCTTAACCATGAAATGACACTTCTCCCAATTTAGGACCAACTGGGCCTCTTCACAGCGCTGCAGTGTCTTGCTTAGATTCTGTAGACAATCATCAAAAGAATCACCCACTACCGAAAAATCATCCATAAATATCTCGAGGGTGTCTTCGACCATGTCTGAAAAGATGGACATCATGCAGCGCTGGGAAGTGGCTGGGGCACTGCAAAGTCCAAATGGCATCCTTCTGAAAGCAAATGTCCCATAGGGGCACGTGAAGGTGGTCTTCTCCTGATCTTCTGGGGCTATTGATATCTGGTTATAGCCTGTCCGTCGAGGAAGCAATACCATCCTCGCCTTGCTAGCCTGTCTAGCATCTGATCCATGAACGGCATGGGGAAGTGGTCCTTTAGAGTCCATCTATTCAACTTCCTGTAGTCCATGCACACTCGCCATCCGGTGACATGTCTCAGCGGGACAAGCTCGTTCTTGTCATTGGCCACCACCATCATGCCCCCCTTTTTTGGGACACACTGCACTGGGCTCACCCACTTGCTGTCCGAGATGGGATATACCACCCCAGCATCCAGCCACTTAATGATCTCCTTTTTCACCACCTCTTGCATGGGTGGATTAAGCCTCCTTTGATGCTCAATGTTGGGCACACAGTCATCCTCCAGTTTGATTTTATGAGTGCAGATGCTTGGAGGTATGCCAATTATGTCAGCAATGGTCCATCCAATAGCTTGCTTGAACTTTTGGAGGACCCCCAATAACGCCTCCACCTGGTGTTCCCGAAGATCTGCAGCCACAATCACAGGAAGAGTGTTGTTAGTAACTAAAAATGCATACCTGAGGTGTTTAGGTAACTCTTTGAGCTCCAGAACGGGCGGTTCCTCGATAGAGGGTTTCGCCAGTGGTGTTGGCCTGTTTTTCAAATCCAAGTCCAACTTCCTAGGCACGAATGGTCTGGTCCCCATGCCCTTCAGTGCATAGATGGCGTCGTTGTACCCCTCAACACCATCTTTTGGGAAGTTCATCAGAACTGCCGCCAGTGTGTCGACAGTCATCTTTTCCTCCAACGAGTCCTCAGAAGAGTTGTCGTCATCAATATCCATGACGGACATCACAGCTAACTCCTTAGGCCTTTTCATGGTAGTGCACACACTGAATTTCACCTCTTCGGTGTTTAATCGGAATGTGAGTTCTCCTCGCTCTACGTCCACCAGTGCTCTGCCAGTTGCCAAAAATGGCCTTCCGAGGATGATTGGTACCTCGAAGTCCACTTTACAGTCGAGGATGACAAAATCGGCAGGGAAGATGAACCTGCCAACTCGAACTAGAACATCATACAGGAATCCCACGGGCCTCTATACTGATCTATCTGTCATCAGTAGCTGCATGGTCGTGGGTATGGGGGCTCCCAAGCCCAACTACTGGTACACTACCAACGGCATCAAGTTAATGCTGGCACCAAGGTCACAAAGAGCCCGTGCAAAGTCATATGCACCAATGGTGCACGGGATGGTGAAAGCCCCTGGATCTCCCTTCTTTTCTACCAAAGACCTTGTAGCGATGGCGCTACAGTGGTGTAAATTATCAGCTGGCTCAATCGTCGTTGTCCTCTTCTTAGTAATTAAGTCCTTCATGAACTTAGCGTAGCCAGGCATTTGTTCAAGTGCTTCCACCAAAGGTATGTTCACAGACAGCTCCTTTAACATGGACAGGAACTTCTGGAACTTGCCATCCTCCGCCTTCTTTTTCAGCCTTTAGGGGAATGGCGGTTGCGGTTTCGGGATGGTTGGCAGATTTGGATAATTGGAGGTGTCCGTCTCTAATGCCTGCTTGGTCGACTCTGGCTCTGCTGTCGCAGCCTCAGGTCTATCACTTCCATTGTCAACCTGACCCTCCATGGGGCTATGCATCTTGCCATCTGCTTTCACCTGACCCGCATCATTAGCAACAACTGGGTTAGAAAGTATCTTACCACTTCTCGTGGTGATTGCCATGCAGTGGCCATCGTTCTTCGGGTTTTGTACTGTATCACTTGGGAGTGACTTAGCTTTCCTCTGGTTAAATGCCACTGAAAGCTGCCCCAACTGCTGCCTAACTGCTTGATTGAGGTGGAGTGCGAGTCTACCAACTGCCTGACATTGGACATTTCGCTCTTTACATCCCGCACCCCTGCCTCAGTGGCCTCCACTTTGCTTAGGACTTTTGTCATCATGTCCTCTAGCCTAGAGTTTCCGCCACCTTCATTTTGGCGGTCACGGTTTCTGTAGCCATCCCTATTCTGCCAGTTCCCTTGGTAATTATCCCGATTGTAGTTCCGACCTTGGTTACCAGAGTTGAAACACCAGTAACCCCCCTGACTACCAAGAAACTGAGCTTCCTCATCGTAGTCGCTGCCTTGATCATCATACCTGGGTAGTGCTTCCATTGCTTTGACTTTCTCAGTGCCCCCACCAAGGAACCTCTTTGACAGCATATCGATTTGTGTCCGCATATGGGCCATGTCATGGTCCCGTTCTTCCTCCTTCTTGCGCTGCTCCTCACTCATCTCAAATACCATCCCGGAGCAGTCTGCCTCTCTAGTATACCATGCCCTGTTGTTCTTTGCCACCTGATCTAAGATGACCACTATGTCGGGGAAAGTCCTGGACATATATGACCCTCCACAAGCTGCATCAATGATTGGCTTGGTAACAAAGTTGCAGGACCTGTAGAAGACTGCCTTCAAGTGTTTGTCAGTGAGATGATGGTTTGGGAACTGTTTGAGCTTTTGTCTGAATCTCTCCCATGACTGATACAGCTCTTCATTCGGCATTTGTTTATGAGACCCGATCTCATCTTTGAGCTTCAGTTGCCGTGAAGCAGGGAAGAATCGTTCCAGAAAGGCCTCCTTTAGTTCTTCCCATGTGCGGATGGAATTGTGGGGGAGCTTGTTCAGCCACCTTATTGCCTCCCCAGACAGAGACAGTGGAAATAGCCTCAATCTCAGCGCTTGCTGACTAACTCCTGGAATTTCGGATGACTGACAGGTAGCTAAGAAATTCAACAAGTGTTGATTTGCATCCTCTATGGCAGCTCCAGTGAACAACCCCTTCAACTACAACATCTGCAGCATGGTGCTGGTGATAGTGAATTTGACCCCAGTAGGCAGAGGTGGTAGTACTATTTCCCCAGTGGTCCCAGCACCATCATCATCATCATGCGCTGCTGGTGGGTACTGAGGGCCTTGAGGTCTCACCGGGGGTTGGTGTTGCTGTGGTGGTATGAGTGGTACCTGGCGAAGTGGTGCCACTGGTGGCACCACATTACCAGCGAGATCATCCATACCTAACCCATCCTGACCTCTATCAGCAGGATTCACTGGCAACTCCCTCTGCCTTGCTGCTTCACGGTCCTGGGTGTTCATTCCGCGAATTGATTTAGTAAGCTCTGGATCGTAGGGAATAAGTGTTGCACCCTTGCTTCAGGTGCTTGGCATGCAATGCTGAACCTCTACGAGGAAAAAAACAAGAACCAAAGTAAAATCAGGGACTAGACTTACAAGCTGAAAGTAGCAACTAATAGACTAGTTCTTTGCCGCGTTCCCCGGCAACGGCGCCAAAATTTGATACGCCCAAATTACACTCCGAATAGAAGAGTAAAGTGGTCGTTGGTTAAATATAGAACTCAACCGAAGTTGAGGTCGATCCCACAGGGAACACGTAAGAATTGTTCTATCAGTACCGGCTTTCAGTTGTAAATGCTATTCCCAAGATAAACGTACATAAAGTAAATGGGGGGTTACATTATTTAATTTAAATGCTTGTGTAAAGTAATTAACCAAAACGTTGTTCCGATTTTTAGACAAATAAAGAGAGGCTAGGGTTGTGTTCCCCATGACATCCAATACGACAACTAAACTGGTTTGGTAAACTAGCTCTTAATAATGCATGCAAAATCCAACAACTTAGCTAATAGCTAGTTCACCTTTCGGTCGTTCCTAGTTATATTTCACTCATCTCCTTTCGGTCTCAGAGTTTATGTAATCCTAACCGTTGTTTTTTTATCTCAGAGTACCTTCACCTTTCAGTCTCAGGCACTTAGACTAGGTTCATAACCCCGAATTTCTGTTGTTAACCTCTTTTCCCAATCACTACATCCCTCTCGGGCATGTAGCGAATACAGGCTTACCCTAACGCGTCGACTCATTAAGGAGAAATTAGAACGAAGAATTTAACAATACATGCAATGATTATGTGAACGAATTACTCCAGTTTGCGTTATCTTATTGAGTCGTCATGGTTCCCACAACCCTAGTTGTGGGTTTAGCCTAGCATAATATTGATAACGTGCCCACAACAATTAGATGAAGACATAAAGATTGACTTACAATTGAAACAACAAGAATCCGTGTTACAAGCTTCGAACAATGATCACAAACACGATTCTCACGAATTATAAAGTCAGACTAATGTTTTTTTTCTTTTTCTCTCTTCTTTCTGCCGTCAAAAAACGAAGTATCTAATGAAATAAAATAATGTACTATTTATACTAAGTATAACTAATTCGATACAATTTAGGAAAAATAGGCTCGGCACGGGACACGGTCCGTTACACGGACCGTCTGAGGCCAGATGGCTCATCTAATAGACCGTCTGGGTCGGCTGCTGCGTCGGCACGGCTCGTGTGGCGTGAGAGGGGCCATCTGTCCCTCCGTGTGGCTCCACTTGCACAAATTTTGATATTTTCGACGAAGGCCCTTTTGCGTTACGTCACTTACACTTAACACGACACGGCCCGTCTGGTATCAGACGGTCCGTGTGACGGTCCGTGTGGATTTTCTTGCACGATTTCCTTAAATTTTGACGAGTGCCTTCCGAGTTACGTCAGTTACACGGCCCGTGACATGGTCCGTCTGGCATCAGACGGGCCGTGCGAACTGTCCGTGTGAAACGACTTCTGCGAGTTGCACCAAGTGCGGTGCCACGGTCAGTCACACGGACCGTGTGGCGTGACATGGCCCGTGTGGGCCTTCCGTGGTCCAACACTTGGCCTTGTTTTTCACTCGTTCCTTGTGCTTTCCTCAATTACCCATGCCTTTGCCATTTTCCTGCACAGTATCAAAACACACCTATTAAACCAACAACAACGCTCAAGAACGCACAATAATTCTATGTCTTACCTATCGTAAAAGTCGTATTTTAATGACTCATCAGGCACTCTTGACCTAGTTCAAGTATGTACACCTGAAGAAGAAGGGCCATTAGAGAAAGAAAAATCCCAAATCGATACAGATGATGATGAAGGTTGGATTCTTGTGACTAGGCGGAGACACAACAAGACAAGACCACGGAAAGAATCACTTGAACAATCGATCAGAAAAAGGATAGTAAAGAGAGCAAAAAGAAGAAGTCGGTCAGGCGTCCAAGGGGTCCAAAGGTGGAAATGCATAACCACCAGAAATCGTGACGTCCTATGACCCTGGGGGAATTCTTACCAAGTTAGTTCTGTGTGAAGACCACTCTAGACAATGTTGAGGCATCATGCTTCAGTGTTGACCAGGGAGTGACAATAAATGGATCTTCATCGAAGGTGTCCCCTGCTAACAAAGACGAAGTGGTGGGAGAAATTTCATCAAAGGCATCTCCGCCATCTTCTTAAAAGCCTGTGGAATCCTCTTCTCAAGAAATGCATGCATGTGACACAAAGATCACATTTACAGACGAGGATCTTCTATTTGGTGAAACTCTACACAATCGTCCTTGGTATATGGTGGGTCACATGCTGGAGAAGAGGATAATTAGAATTTTGATGGACGAAGGGTCTAGGGTCAACATTCTACCCATCCATATGTTGAAAGAGCTTGGAATCTCGACTGAAGAGCTTAGTGAAAGCCATTTGTTGATACAAGGATTAAATCAAGGGGGGCAGAGGTCCATAGGCTCAATTAAGCTGGATATTCATATGGATGATTTGCGATCAAGTGCATGGATGCATGTGATTGATGCAAAGACTTTATATAATATATTACTGGGAAGGCCTTGGGAGCACGAGAACAAAATTATCTCATCTTCTTACTATCAATGTCTTGAAGTACCTAGAAGATGGAATTGAAAGGAAAATAGTTGCTGACAATAATCCTTTCACTGAAGTGGAATCACATTTTGCATATGCATAGTTCTATTTGAAGAGTTATATCGTGAAAGGGGAAAATCTTGAGGGTGTCAAACCGACCAAGTCTGATAGGCTTAGAGGCAAAGCAACCAATGCGTTTATTGAAAGGGCCAAAGTTGATACTGGGGAGGCTAGTACTTGTCCAAATAAGAGGAAGACCATGCCCTCAAAAATAAAGTCATCCCCTACACTTCGTTATATCCTAAAGGTGAAGAAAGAGAAGGGTCAATCATCTGATGTACAAGGGAATGTATTAGGAGGGTTGACTCTTCTTATCAAACGGATCGACGCAAACATATCTTCAAAGTTGTTGGGAAATTTTGTGGCTCAAAATCCACCACAAGATACATCACTCCTCACAAAACGTACAAACGGCTTTGATCCAAATGCTTACAAGTTACTCACAAGGTGCTTGGTTATACGAGATAGCAAACTCAAAGAAAAAGTCTAATAGTTTCATCAAAGGCGAGATGTCCACATCTTTACATTTCATCTCCTTTATAATTAGTTGGATTTCATCTTTAAGATAGAAAGTAGAATCCACATCACATCTAGAGAGTTTCTCTCGGATAATGGTCTAAATTGAAGAGATGAAATTCTTTCGAGCATCTAGGACAACTCTTTTTCCATTAAATACGGACACGATAGCCATTGAGTGGTTGCGTACATTATACTTCAAAGCATCTTTGACCTCATTACAAGAGATAGAAGTTGGCCTTTTAGTTTCCAGCATTAAATAGAAAAGGATAAATAATCTAAAAAGGAATCTAAGATATACTCGATAGGGGAAGTCTAAATCATACCTCTTTAATAGGGGTTGTTATGGTCCTCGAAGGGCTATTTGTCTCGTCATGTAATTCAACCACAGGCATAGTAGCATCTCCTAAATCATCTGGACATACCCATGTTTTCTTCCAACAACAATCTCTACTAATACTTTCACTT
This sequence comes from Solanum rostratum, assembly GCA_029948455.1. NCBI lineage: Eukaryota > Viridiplantae > Streptophyta > Magnoliopsida > Solanales > Solanaceae > Solanum > Solanum rostratum. The sequence goes on from CM057056.1 coordinate 42,862,132, forward strand.
TTATATTAAGAGACCTTTTAGGAACTCGAGCAACTTGAGTAGACATCTTTTCTTTCGGTGCTACCGGAGGAAGTCAAGATTTTCCTTTATTATGCTGTTGGGACACCTTCACATCCAAAGGAGGAAGTACATCAACATTAGGGACTTTGGTTATATGTACTTCGTGTGAACTCTCTAAGTGTATGACAAGAGTTGGTCCAACAACATTCACTAAACCTTGTAAATGATTGCTTAGGAAATTCCCATAAGTCTTCTTCCACCAAGTCTAAGTATCTCTTGCATTAGGCATGATTAAGGGAAAAGTTGCTCATGATAAATACCAACTCATAGTATAAATCCACCAAAATATAAGACCCTTGTACAAAGAAGCGCTGTGAATGTCATTCTTCATAATGCGAGGAATATTCTGGTAGAATCCAAATTGACAATTGAAGCGATGTGGGTTGTATGGCTCAATGATAAATGAATTTTTTCACCTAAGGGAAAGATAATTCAAATGGATACTCATGAAGTAGCTCGATTTCAACTCTTGTGCACGATCATTATTTATATAAAAGTAAGGGTACTTCTTATCTAGCATAGTAGAGGGCCAAGCAACATTCTCTGCACCATGGATGGATACATTTCCTTGCCTCATTTTTATCAAAATACTTTGCAGCACCTTCTCCAGAATATACTACCATAATAGGAAAAAAGGATCCATCGGCAAATACGAAATAAGTCTTGAAATAATGAGAAAGCCAACCATAAACATAATGGATGGGGAAGCAGGTTGTAATTTGATTAAGTTGGGATGCAGTTAAGATTTTATTCAAACCATTGTAGATGTTGACCAACACCGGAATTGTGAGACTGACCCTTTTCCCGCTCGCGATCAAGCATGCCATCTTGAAAGTCTCAAGACGAATGTAATAGCCTTCTTTATTTAGAAGGACGAAAGCACACAACCAATAAGAAAAGAAGGCCGCCAGATATGTCTCTTCTCTATTGTCAGAGTTCACCCCGATCTTAGAAAATACCATTTTTTCAAAGTGTGACTCTTTATGTCAGGATAAGTCCCACTAGGATTATGTGTCAATTCAAGATGAGAAGATTTTTCTTCCTGCCTTGGTAGAGCAAGTTCATACCTTAGGGGTCTCTTGCACCAAAACTCTATCCATTGGCTAAAAGATACTCTTTGGTTAACACCCTGAAGATGATGAAAGATTGCAAATAAATATTCACAAGTCCGAGGAAGATATGTTATCTTCTTTTTATCAAACCCGGTAAGTTCCTTGACCTTGGGCACTACTTCTTCATAAAGAGAGCCCAAAATTGGTAAGCCTCCAAGGAAATGTAAATCCCATAAAGAAACGGACGATTCTCCAATAGATGTAAGAAGCGTGTTTGTTTTGGGGCACCAAGCTTCACAGAATGCTCACAATATATCTGAATTGCGATCATAAGTGAAAAGTGATGCATAAATGGCATCATAAATTTGTGTCATACCTTAGGCTTCTTGACACCTACCAAGTACATCTTCAGTCTACTCCCAATAGCCTAGAATACAACGATACTCTTCCTCGACTATCATGGTGTCTCCCAATCGAATCGCACCTTGAATTATGTGATGACTTAAGTTTGGAAAGGAAGTTGCAATGTTAGCATGGTGATGATCTAGTGCTTGAAGGGACCATACCTTAAGCAGCTTATTGGAATTGCGAGTTTGCACAGAAGTCCAATTCACCATATGAAGTGGGCTTTTTCAAAGAAGGCCACAAACTCGCATATCGACAAGCTAATGGAGTTTGAGTATGAATTTGCACTACCCCCATCTTCAGTTTCGACCAAAAGATACTTAAGTTTGGTGGAAGGAGAGATGTATTGCCTTAAATCATCATCTTTTCAAACTGCAAGGAATAGAAGAAGTCATTAGTGACAAACTTAAGCATAAAATGACAAAAAATATATATAAATATAATCTTGTCAAGAAAAGCTCTTTGTCATTCTTAGGGTAGGGAATGAGTATCCAGTCCTTTTCACCATAAGGGCATCTTCAAATTAGCATATTCATTCCTTTACGCGATAAGAATTATTATAAAATTACCTTATTCTTAAGGCTGAAATGTGTATCCATTCTTTTGTGCGATAAGAATTACCATAAAATTATCTTGATTAAGGTCGAGATGCGGATCCATCCTTTCACACCTTAAGACCATATTCTTGTGATACAATAAAGTTTAAATTCACAACCCTATAAAAGAAAAATGAAAGAAAAAGAATGAGACAAAACACACAAAATAAATGAATAAATAAATATTGATTTCGAGCTTTGATGCCTGCACGGTAAAACACCAAGAGGACTATGAAGAGGAGAAGCTCCAAAAATCATTGGTGCTTATAGGAAAAAAAAAGATGGAAGGACAAGCATCCATTTATAGATGCTAAATAAAGGTGGAGAAATTCTTTTACTAGAGTAACTATTATTACTTTTTTTATTAGGACTGTAGTGAGATGATACAAAATTTTCCTATCCGTAATCTAATTGGACTTGGAATAGTATATGAATTGGAATAAAAAAGTGAATTAATTTTTCATGTCCAAGTCGGTCACAATAGAAAAAGAACCGAAATTGGAGCTAGAGGAAATATATTCTTCCTAGTTCTAATTGGTTTGTTTGTTCCCACAACCACTAACTTTATTATATTTATGTTTGTCTTATTGAGAATTGGTCAAATCTAGTTGAAGTGGTAGGAAAAAAGGGCACGTAAATTAAGTTACCTACATAAATTTAATTATTCACTCAAAGTAGGCTTCTCTAATTAGGTTTCGGTATATTAATTAAATACACCAAAAATACATGATATATAAATTGTCATGTAAATAACATTTTTAGTCTAGTATTGAAGAAAATATCTTGACAAGACTTGAAGTAGGGAGACATTTGTAATCATATAAAATTTATCAAAATGTAAATTTTATAATATAATTCAAATTATATTAGCTTCAAAATATATTAGTCCAAAAAATAAGAGTTGTGGATTTATATAATTGTTTAATTAATTAAGACCAATAAAATATGGATTTAATTAAAAGCTCAAATTCATTTATTTGGGATACAAAAGATGTCCACTTTATTAGGTCCAATATCTTCTCATCCTAGAGGTCTGCTTGATGTCACGCGTCGGATGACATGGCATGCCAAGTCAAACAAAGAAATCAATAGGATCATGTCATGTGTCAAAATAGTATGACATTCCTATCTCATTCAAAAGTCAATAAAAAAATATGTCACATGTATAAGTGATGTGTCTCAACAAATCAAATATTGTCATGTCACTTGAAAGGAAACCTATTCTAATAACTTTTTCTGCACCATGTCACCTTAAATTTGATTGGCCGGATCAAAGCATGATTCCATCATAACTTCTCTGTTCGACAACTATATATATGGGTCCTCATAATTCAGAATTAACATCAAGAATTCTAATAAGAAGCGAAAAAGCTCGTGGATCAAACGCTGCAGATTTCTCTACAAGTAACAAGAATTCAAGAAATCAAGCATTCAAGTTCAAGAATGCATCAAGATCAAGACAACTGAATTCGAGAACAAGCCCAAATGCCCTTGATTCAAGTACAAGTCAAGATCAAGTTCAAGAACAAATTTTTATCAAGTTCAAGTTCAAGTTCATCAAATCATTTAATTAAGGTCATGACCACCAAATTCAAGATCAAGACCATGAAATTCAAGATCAAGTGCAAAAGCCCTTGAATTCAAGTACAAGTCAAGATCAAATGCATCAAGTTTTACAAGTTTCAAGATCAAGCTAAAGGCCCTCGAATCTATATTTGAAAAGGTGAATCAGAAGATTCATAGAGATTGTAGAACTCATTCTGTGAAATAAATACAATAATTGTTACAATATTTTTATTTCTTGATTATTATTTTCTGAATGCGAAATTTTATTATCATACATATATATTGAGCTTGTGTAACACCCAACATTTGTCAATAATTTGGCTCTTTCCACTCATAATATAATAGTATAGTATTAGGTATATGGTTATGATATATGACTCTTTGTTGTTTTCAATAAAAAAGAGAAGACATGATTGGGAACTTAGAAAATAATGATTTGTGTACTAAAATTAGAAAATAATAATACTATATCGACCTTAAAAGTCCTAGACTGGAAACTCAAAATTTTGAGGATACCTCTAACCTGGTTGGTTAAGTTTTTGGGAAGTTAAAAATACTCTCTTTGTGGAAAAAACTCATTAGATTAATTATTTATTTTCATATTTTATTTTTAATATTAATTATTTATTTTTTAGATTATTTTTTAAGACCTAATACTAAATATTAATTAATAAAGATAATGTGATAAATCTATTTTTTAATGGGTGTATCAAAGTCAAAAATAGCAAGTAAAAGTGAATAGAGAGAATAATTATTTTTAAAATATAGGTGTTTGATCAAACTTTTCAGAGTAAATAAGTGCTTTGAGAAATAATAAAAGCTAAAAAGTAGTACTCCCTCTATTTCATTTTATGTTGCACCTTTTGATTTGACACGATTTTTAAGAGAAAAAGAAAGATTTTTGAAATTTATGATCTAAAACAATTCGCATATATTTGTAAGGTTATAAATAACTTCATTAAAGGCAAAAGATCCCAGGAAACAACATCTCTATCTTTGTAAGGTAATAGTAAGGTTTGCCTAAATTTTACTGGGTATGTTGTTGTATATTTCTAATATAATAAAATAATATTCTTTTTTTGACTATTAAGAAGAAAAAAATATCATATAAAATAAGACAGTAAATAATAACTATTCTCCAAAAGAACTCCAAAGAAAATACACTATAACCTATTTGGCCAAACTATTGAGATGCTAGAAGTATATTTTCATTTTTAATATTTTGAAAAACACTTCTGAGAAAAAAATATACTTGCAGCTACTTTTGGAAAGGCTTGTCAAATACTTAATTACCATTCAAAGAATACGTTTTAAAATTTATTGGCTAAACATAAATTAATTTTGACTGAAAATACATTTTTTTTAGATGTACGTTATAGTTTATACAAACCACTTTTTAAGATAAGCTCATCTTAAAAATTTATCCAAACAAGATATTAGTGGCTCTTTTTAAAAAAGTTGATCAAATATTAATTATTGCCAAAAAATATCTTTTAAATTAATTAGTCAAATACGATTTCTCATCAAAATTACTTTTTTGAAAAGTACCTTTGCGAATAATAAATAGTATCCTTTAAAAATAAATAGATGCTAAACCTATATTTTCATTTTTAATTTTTTGGAAAACACTTTTGAGAAAAATATACTTACAGGTACTTTTAGAAAGTTTAGTCAAATACTTAATTTTTTATAAAAAAAAAATTATTGACTAAACACAAATTATTTTGAAGTATTTTATACAAACCACTTCTTAAGATAATCTAATTTTTACAAAAATTCCAAACAAGATATTAGAGGGTCTTTTTAAAAAAATTGATCAAATATTAATTATTGTCGAAAAATATCTTTTAAAATAATTAGTCAAATACAATTTGTCATCAAAATTACTTTTTTGAAAATAATAAATGGTATTCTTTAAAAATAAGTTGATGGTGGAATTAATTGGTCATGCAAAGAAAACGCAATCCATAAATGTGAATAGAAATTTCAAACTTGATTCTCTTTTATTTATGAAGCATGCCCTTTTAGCCTACAACCCAAAAGCTACCAAAGGAAAAGGAATCGTCAAGCATGTCTACTTGTTGTCTTTTTGCTCTTCTTCATTTTCTCCTCCTTTTAAAATTCAATTCCTTATCTTGTGATGCTGCTTCTCCTTTGTATGACATATTTGTGAATTGCCTCACAACCAACTCAATTCCTCAATCACAAATCTCCAAAATCGTCTATTCCCCTTACAACCCCTCTTTTAACCCCATTTTACAAGCCTACATCAGAAACGCCCGCTTTTTTAACAACTCCACCACTCGTAAACCCGCCATCATCCTCACCCCTACTCAAGAATCCCATGTCTCCGGGATCGTCCTTTGCACCAAGCAGATTAACTTACAGCTTAAAATTCGCAGCGGCGGCCATGATTATGAGGGCATTTCGTATGTCTCCGATGTCCCTTTTATTATGCTTGATATGTTTAATCTTAGATCAATTTCCATTAACACAAATGACCAAACAGCTTGGGTACAAGCAGGGGCTACTCTCGGGGAACTTTACTATAACATTTGGACAGAAAGTAAAGTTCTTGGTTTCCCGGCGGGTGTTTGCCCTACTGTTGGTGTTGGTGGGCATGTTAGTGGGGGTGGTTATGGGAATATGCTTCGCAAGTTTGGACTTACCGTTGACAATGTATTGGATGCTCGAGTGGTGGATGTTAATGGTAGAATTCTGGACCGTAAAGCCATGGGTGAGGATTTATTTTGGGCAATTAAAGGAGGTGGTGGTGCGAGTTTTGGTGTCATCTTAGCCTTCAAAATTCGACTTGTTCAAGTCCCAGAAACCGTGACATACTTCAGAGTGGAAAGATTTGTAGAAGAGAATGCTACAGACGCTGTGGTTCAGTGGCAGGATGTTGCTAACAAAATTGACAATGATCTGTTCATGAGGCTACTTATACAACCCATAACAGTGAAAAGCAAGTCCAAAGGAGCAAAGAGCACCAAGTCGATACGAGCAACGTTCATAGCGTTGTTCCTGGGTGATTCTAGTAGATTAATGTCTCTCATCAGCAAAGAATTCCCTTCTTTGGGATTAAGAAAGCAAGATTGTTTGGAAATGAGTTGGATTGATTCAGTCCTGCATTGGGGAAATTTCGACAATACGACAAAGCCAGAGGCCTTGTTGAATAGAACTGGGGATCCATTAAATTTCTTGAAAAGAAAATCGGATTACGTACAGAAAGCAATTCCTAGAGATGGGTTGGAATCAATTTTCCAGAAGATGATTTCTTTAGGAAAAGCAGGACTTGTTTTCAATCCTTATGGAGGAAGAATGGCTGAAATTCCGGAAGGAGAAACTCCATTTCCTCACAGGACAGGTATCCTTTTCAAAATTCAGTACTCAGTTAATTGGCATGAAGAAGGAGTGGCAGCAGAAAAAGATTATCTTTCACAGATTAGAGATTTGCACAGTTTCATGACCCCATATGTTTCAAACAACCCAAGACAAGCCTATTTGAATTACAGGGATCTTGATATTGGTACAAATGATCAAGGCCCACACAGCTTGGAACAAGGACGGGTATATGGGTCCAAGTATTTCAACAACAATTATGAAAGGTTGGTGAAAGTGAAATCAATGGTGGATCCACACAATTTTTTCAGAAATGAGCAGAGTATTCCTAGTCAAACTCATCCCCAAGGGACTAGGAAACAGAGGAAGATGTTCTAGTCTAGCTGAATCATTATTTTCTAGTTGTGAGTATTTACTTATTAATCAAATTCCTTACTCATATATTTTACTCAATCATAAATTCCTTGCCTTTTGCATTTGTTTATGCTAAATGTTTTTTCTTGCTTTTTATTTATTTACATTATGTATACTACGTCCCAGTTTACACCATCAGGTAATATTCACTTGCTACAATAGGTTACTAATTTATTTTTAATTAGTATTCTATTAGAATCTTATATTTTTTTTCTTTCACCTTTACCTTTCAATCTTTCTCCATCTCTTAACTAGTTATCCCATAAAAAATTCTCTAGAAATCTCAAATAGTGAATCGCAATTGGTCAATAAAGTTGAAGCCAATTGACTCTATATATCTTATATTAATATTATCTTCTTGTTCAATCTCTTTATTTTGTGTCTTCTTTCACTGTATTGATCATGTTTTTAAGTTGTTTGTGAATTGCTCAGAGATAATTCTTAATTATCCGATCTTTAAAATATTTTTGATATTCCAAGTTTTCAATGTGTGGAATCACAATAATAAGTAGTTGCTTTTTTGAATTTTTTTTTTTGTCCGGATCATGACTTGCAGTAATTTCGTATTTGAAAACAACTATTACTAAAAATTATTTGTCGAATTGAAGAACTACTTTTTGATTTCAAAATGATGTTGAGAAAAATTAATGAAATTTTAAATTTAGAAAAGGAAATAAAATTGATTAAGAAGATAATTATAAATTAATTCTTTCCAAATAAAAAGAGTACTCAACTTTCCTTTACTATCTTTTGCCATAATGATATAGTTAAAAAGGTATATCATTAATTACTTAATAAGTTATCATATTTATGATTAAAATTACCTGATGGTATAGAAAATATTATACACTGATAGTGCATACAACTTAAACTCTATGTTATGTCATTAGTAGAATTTTTTGTTAAATAAGGTAAAACTTTTAAGATAAAAAGTGTTCTTAAAGGGGAACATCATAACTCAATATCACACTAACAATTAACAAGCGAAATCATGAATTTAACTAAATTTCAGTCATTGATATCAAAAATCAAAATTATGTTGATATTGATATAGGAAAACACACATTAAATTATAAGCTGAAGGAAAAATAAACTACATTCCATATTAGCATAATAATATAACACAACTTCTTGCAATAAAATAATAATAGAAACTTTATGGCAAAGTGGAAGATGACAACATGAGGTTGTGAAGAACTTACTTTTTTGAATTTTGTCTATTAATAAAGAACTTAAGAATATAAAAGAAATACATGTATGTCTCTAAGAAAATTAAGACCTTAGAATTCTTATCATATATTTTTCTTTTATTAGATATTTTAGGATTTGTTAATTCATAAAATATATTTTTCTCTTATCATATTCTTAGGGCTCCTTAATTGTTCATTCTCTCGATAACTGTTATCATATATTTTCCTCTTACCATATATTTTGGACTTCTTCATTTTTAAAATATATTTTTCACTTACAATATGTTGTAGGTTTCCTTAATTATTAGTTCTCCTAATACTTCTTGTCATATATTTTAGGAGTCCTTAGTTTTTAAAGTATACTAGTATACATGCCCGCACGATGCGCGGATAATCTTGAATATTTTTTTTATTGTTTAGATTGATATTTTTTTAAAGTATATTAAATTATATTATATTGTATTAAAAAGAAAGATCAACTATTCAACTTTCTCTCCCATAATCAAATCTATATAAATAGTGACAACCAATCATGTAATTAGTAAATAACTTTTTATCTTCCATATATTTTTTCATTGCATTGTTCACTATTTAAAATTTATTAAATTGCTAATATTAATTTGTATATTTTATTAATTAACATATTTGAAATAAATACAATTAAGCATATATGTAACCTCTCTAAGAAAGGGTCAAAATTCAATTTTATTTGTATAGAGTTATTTTTAATTCAATTTTTAGAAGATACATATGTAATTTCCAATTCAAATTCAAAACTAAGAACTTAACACTAATTTAATTGCCTACTTTTTAGCAAATTGTATCTTATGTAAAAAGTTTTTAAAAATAAACTTTATATTTTTATTGTTTCAACTTAAATATATATTTTGTTTTTTAAAAAAATAAACTTTATATTTTTATTGTTTCAACTTAAATATTTTTTTTTTTGTAAATTGTATCTGTACATGTAAAATAATTTTAATAAATTTAATATTTTTATAGTTGCAATTTAAAACTACAAAGAATAATTTTTCTAAGAATGACATTCCTCAAAATACCTCCTTATTGTGTCAATTTTTGTGTTCAAATTGTCATCTTTATTTTGAATTAAAATAAATGACATAAAGCAATAGCAAGATCATAAACTTTTTCAAAAAAAAAAAAATGCAATACAGTCGTTAAAATTCATATTGAAGTACTTGCTACCAAAATACATTAAAATTGTGTACAATACACATCTTTTATAATATGATAGCAAAATTGCATATATATTAAAATTAATAAATATAACGGGGAATGCTTTTTATCATAAGTTTGCATATATTAAACAAATTTGTTGGGTACTCATAAAAAGTATTTTAATGTATATTTGAAATATTTAAATATATTTTATAAAAAATCAAATGTACTTTTCTTATGTTTATATGACACTTTTGCATTTTCAGTTATATAGGTAGAAGATTACAATATATAATTGAGTTTTGAAAGATTAGGATATTGACATAAGTTGGTGAGGAATTTTAGCGATCATTTTGGGTTAGTTATTGTTTTTTTCCTCATCTTTATCTTTTTTTTTTTTTTAATTTATCCTATGTATTTTTAACAATTTGTTTATCAATATTTTCTATTTTATGGATAATAATTTTATTTATATACTTTTTGTCATGATATTTTTTATATAGGATAGTGTGGATGAACCTTGCCATAGAGATAATGAGGTGACTTCCGAATGATTTATTATTATCTAAATATAATTTTTAAGATTATCTTAGTCTTAATAGTCTTTTTTTTTAATTAGTAATAATTTTTTATTTTTTAGAAAAGCTACATTTGTAATAAAGTAATTGAAAATTGGATAAAGGGCAATTCTTTTATTTAAAATTATATTTTTTTTTCAATTTAATTTTTAAAATAAAGATTATTTTCTTTAAATAAATTGCACCGTTATTTTTATGCATTGTATGTTATGTTTTCTATGTAGAGAAGATTCGAACCAATAAAATTATTTTATTTTTAAGTAAATATTTATAATTTATTTTATTATTACGTTAAATGTTACTTTTATAGTTATTAGCCTTAATAGTTGGTTATTTAAGCTTTTAATAGCAATTTCAAAAAAAAAAAAAAAAAAATTACAATTGCCAATTTGTCAACTATTATTTTTTTAATTATCTAAGCCTTAATGTTTGGTTTAATTAAGTTAGTATAGAAATAGTAATTTAAATTTTGTTAAAATTACATTTTTTCTACTTTACTTTAAAATACATATTTCTCAATTTAATATTTTAAATTAGAATTAATATATTTTAAAATTTTGTCTAACATTATTTTAGGCATTAATTTGGATATTTTTCAATATCAATTATTATAATTTGTGTTTTACTCTATAAAGAAGTTTAGTACTGAAATAAATGTTTTATCCGCAAAAAAAATAATATCTTTTTAAATGTTCTACAAATGTCTTTTTCTTTTAAGTTATGATGTCATTACTTACAAAATGATTTATTTTTTAAATATTTTTTCCAAAATAATTTTATTGAAAAAAATTGAGGTTTTTCTCTTCACTGCATAATATAGTTAAGTTTTGAAGAGATGAGGAAGTTAGGCGAGTGGTTGATAAGTTTATGGTTGAACAATGTTAATGTTGTTCTTTATTCCGCATTCAAATTTTTAACCCGTACTATTCTCAACATGTAAACTGATATTGAACAAAATGTACAAAATATAACAAATATCAAATATTCTATTACTTGAAAAAATCATATTGTTATTAATGAGTTGTAACAGATAATGACAATGGTCGAAAAAACTAAGCATGAGAGGGGGAGAAATAAACAGTATTTACCACAAAGTGAAAGACGCCAAATATTTTCCAAGCAAAGATTGCAATATTTGTTGGACCATTTCATTTTTTCGATAAGATGACTCTCTACAAACAAAAGAAGACATTAAATACAAATATTGAGGCTGCGGCTGTAGACGATAAAATTCGTGTTGAGATAATAATAATCAAGAACGAAAATATCGCAACAATCATTGTATTTGATTTCAATATGAGTGTTACAATCTCTATGAATCCTCTGATTCGCCTTTTCAAGTGTAAATTCAAGGGCTCTTGAGCTTTTTCTTGAATTGAAGCCTGTTCTTGAACTTTGAATTTATTCTTGATCTTGATCTTGAAATTTGGATGTGTTCTTGATCTTGAATCTTGACTTTGTTCCTGTTCTTAATCTTGATCTTGATCTTGTTCTTGAGCTTTTTCTTGAGTTCAAGAGCTTTTAAGCTTGTTCTTGAACTTGAATGCTTGAATGTTTGAATTCTTGAACTTGTAGAGAAATTTGTGGCATTTGATCCACGAGCTATCTCTATCTTTTTTGTTTTGAATTCTTCCTCTATTCTGAATTATGACGACCCCTATATATAGTTGTAGAATAGAGGAGTTATAATGGAATCAGAATTTCTCCCGACCAATCAGATTTAAGTGACATAACATATAGAGCTTTAATGAAATGGGTCTGTCATTTTGACACATGGCATGATCCCATTGACTTCTTTGTTTGATTTGGTGTGCCACGTCATTTGACACATGAATTGACACATGGCATGATCCCATTGACTTGTCGAGATATTTCATCTTTTGAAGACTAGACTTGAAGTATTAATTTGATATCATGGTTCTCCATATTATTTAAAATGGATTTTATATATTTATTTATTTATTCTTTTGAATTTTATATATATTTATATACATATGTATATTTTTGGGTGGGTTTTGACTTTTGACCATACTTTCCTTTCTTGGTACATTTTGACCAAGAAGCAATATTTGTTTCTTGTTTGCCAGGATAGCAACACCCCTCTCTCTTAATCCTTTTAGGGTTCTAAGGATTAATATATCCTAATTCTTTTAGGATTCAAATTTCCTTCTAATATTTTAATTCTTTTAGGATTCAAGTATCCTTCTAATATTCTAATTCTTTTAGGATTCAAATATCCTTCACCTCTTCTCTATAAATAGACCTTGATTCTTATTCTTTTAGCATCAATATTCATAGACTTGGAGTCCTTCTCTTCAAACAATCTTTGGAATTAGACGTGGAGCTTCAAAGTGCAAGGTAAAAATTTTATTATTTTTTTGTTCTGTCTTATTCTTTTTTTTCTCCTCTTTCTTTCGCAGGGTTGTGGATTTAATGTCCATTGTATCACAAAATTTGGTCTTGGGGTGTGGAGGGATAAAATCCACACTCACGCCTCGAGACCACCAACATGAGGCTTTACGTTGTTCTAAATGTTTAAACATAGGGGACCAATAATATGAGGCTTTACGCTGTTCCAATGTTTAAACATAAGGGACCAACAACACGAGGCTTTACGCTGTTCCAATGTTTAAACATAGAAACCAATAATACGAGGCTTTACGATGTTCCAATGTTTAAACATAAGGTACCAACAATACGAGGCTTTACGTTGTTCCAATGTTTAAACATAGGAGACTAATAATACGAGGCTTTACGCTGTTCTAATGTTCAAATATAAGGGACCAACAACACGAGGCTTTACGCTGTTCCAATGTTTAAACATAGGGAACCAATAATATGAGGCTTTACGCTGTTCTAAATGTTTAAACATAAGGGACTAACAACACGAGGCTTTACACTGTTCTAAATGTTTAAACATAGGGAACCAATAATACGAGGCTTTACACTATTCTAATGTTTAAATATAAGGGACCAACAACACGAGGCTTTATATCGTTCCAATTTTTAAACATAGGGGACCAATGACATGAGGCTTTACGTTGTTCTAAATGTTTAAACGTAGAGGACCAACAACACGAGGTTTTACGCTGTTCCAATATTTAAACATAACGGACCCCTAATCAGCCACATTCTTTTATTTCAATTCTCGTTCCCCTTTTATTTTTTGGCGTGCTCTCATCGATGAAGGGTAACACTTTTCCTTTTATGTAGCCTAAACCATGGTCTTCTTCAAGGAGTACACTTGCTCATCTTCTGGACTTAGCTACCTCATAATTGGGGCGTAAGATAGCAAGGTAGAGACCAAACTTTTAGTCCGGGATCCCTTACTCGGTCGTTATGCTGATGCATGGCCACAATTGAGGAACACACTTAACCAGGGCGATTGGACTTTTGAACGCGATCACAAATCTAACAAAGCTTCCAAGGTATGGTATCTTGAGAAATCAAATCTTCAAGGCACCAATCTTGCAAGCACTCTCCCAAATTTAGGGCGTCGTATGACTCAATAAGGGTTACGTTGGGGAGATAAGATTATGTTCGAAGGTGAATATCATTGCATCCCGGGATATTGGGAATGGACAGAAGATGTCCTTAGCAAAAATAGGTCGCGTTTGAACGATACTAACCTCCGAGATACTGTTATTGCTTCTCTTTTTACTTATGATCGAAACTCCAATATCGTGCAGGCCTTTTGTGAGGCTTGGTGTCCCCAAACAAATGCACTACTTACGTCTCTTGGAGAAGCATCCATATCCCTTTGGGATTTATATGTCCTTGGCGGCTTATCGATTAGTGGGTGTCCTTATGAAGAAGTGATACCTAATGCCAAAGAGCTTACAAGTCATGATGCCAAGAAGGATAGATTTCTTCCTCAAACCTGTGAGTATTTATTTGCCGCATTTCATCACCTTTAAGTGAAGGCGGGTGATGGCGCGTGGGTCTCTCTTAGTGACTGGATACAATTTTGGTGTAAACAAGACATCAAATATGAGCTAGCTCCCCCAAGAAAAGAGAAAAAGGTTCGACGTCTAGCATCTACGCATAACCCCACAAGTGAGATATCAATGGAGGTGAACGCATGGTTAAGCTCTCAAGAGATGATATTTTCTATGCTTGGAGCAGAATACCAAAAACACGGCACTTATTTGGCAGCATTCTTGTCATGTTGGTTATGTGCCTTTGTATTTCCTTCTGAAGAGGGAAACCTTATTCGGCCTGAAACTTTTAAGATGGCAAGCTTGATGGTGAATGGTCGAAGGGTTAGCCTTGCGGTCTCAGTCTTAGCAAGCATCTATCGTGGCTTAAACAAGATTTCAAATTCTTCACAGTTTGATCATATTAAAGTTTCTTTCCCCATTCATTATGTTTATGGTTGGCGTGCCTATTATCTTAAGACACATTATCCTCTTATTGGTGAACCTTCTCTTCCACGGATGGTGACATATTCTGGCGAGGGTGCTGCAAAATATTTTGTCAGGGATGAGGCACGAAAACGCGTCCATCAAGGTGAAAGCCTTGTGTGGAATGTAACCATGCTTAATAGGCCTCACCCAACTTATTGTGTTGATGATAACAGAGCTTTAAAGTTGGATTCATCTTATTTTATGATCCTTCGCTTTAATTATTTTGCCTTGAGTAAAGGAGACTTCTTCTTTATCGAGCCATACAGTCCCCACCGATTTAGTCGTCACCCAACTTATTGTGTTGATGATAACAGAGCTTTAAAGTTGGATTCATCTTATTTTATGATCCTTCGCTTTAATTATTTTGCCTTGAGTAAAGGAGACTTCTTCTTTATCGAGCCATACAGTCCCCACCGATTTAGTCGTCAGTTTGGGTTCTATCAAGATACTCCTGGCTACCTCAAACCGGATATCCGTGTTGAATCTCTTGATGAGGGACTCAGGTATTGGAGAATCTGTGTCTCGCATAATACTATGTCAAGAGCGACATTTCCACCCGCGGCTGTGAAGAGACTTTACTCTACTCGATATTTGTCTTGGTGGGAAAGATCCCATGGGAAGTTTCTTGAGGATCATTTGGGAACTTTGGTGGAAAAGGCTAGGCCAAACTTCACCACTCCTTTAGAGGACAAAGGTCCAGACACCGGAGAGGAGCTTTTACAAATTGATGCCCCACTCGCCCCACGACCTCAAAGTAATAGGCTCAAGTCCTCTAAGGGATCTAAGAAAGAAGTACTTCGTGCTCCTAAGACTGTGAAGAGATGCTCCTTAGTTCTTCCATCTACAAAGCAAGCCTCTCAAGAGACAAGCAAAAGCAACAATATGAATCAATGTTGGAAGAGGAAAAAACCTGAACCAATTGCGTTTGAGGTTGTTGAGTTGAAGATTACGGAAGAACAAGACATTGATGGTCTTCCAAAAACATTAGCTATTCAGAGCAAAGAGGTTTTCCTTTTGACCTCAATTTTTCTTTTTCTTTTAGAAAAATTCATGGTTAAGTAATTTGCTAATTTTCTTTCCTCCCTTTTTTTATAGGTGAATGTTGTTGAGAATCCAAAGGGACCAGTACAAGAGGGGTCACAAATCAGTGTTGAGTCTGTCGTGACATCAAACCCGAGGCAGAGTCAACTCTAGCTGTTGAGCAGGTGCAGAGAATTGCAATCACTTCTCATGATCAAGCTTTAAAAGGGTTGACCCTTGATTCGAGTAGCACTCCTCCAGTCCTTTCAAAGCGAAGTGGGGCTAAGTCTATTTTTGAAGGAAAAAGCATTGTTTCCACTCATAAAAAGAAGTATATCTTGGGCCTTTGGGAAGAGATTTGTCTCTAGACTTAATCTTATCCTATAAAGAAGATATTTATGAGATTCTCCAAGAGATGAGTGAGACGCGTCTCATAGATCTTTCACCCTTGAAGCATTTGGTAGACTCTCCCTTTGAGCTTGCTGCCTCCTATGATCAAGAGCGCTCCAATTTTGTAGATAAAGTGCATGAGGACAAGAAGCTGGAATTGCTTTCTAAGGCCAAGGAGGATCTTGAGTCACTCAGAGCAGAGGAGGACGAAAAGACTAAATATGTTTCTTCTAAAAGGAAATCACTAAAGAAGGTCAAGAAGAAGTTAGCAACTCTAGAGGCAAAGCGAGAGGAACTTGAGGCTGTTGTAGATGCTGCCAAGAAGGAGATTGAGGAGGTTTAAGCCAAGATCCTAGTTTCTGAGAATAAGGTGTCCTTTTATGACAACATGGACTTTTTGACGACTGAAGATTCAACTCGCTTGGAGCATGGGAAAGAGTGCTTAGAGACTAGTCGTCAAAATTTGATCAACTATAAATTATGCTTAGATTAGGCTCCCTCATTCCCCCCTCCCCCTTTTTTTTTTATTTCCTCAAGATTTAGATTGATATGTTAGATAATTTTATAGCAATAGATTTTTTTCTATTTATTTTTTTTGTCTCACATCTTGCATTTGTAGTTTTAACTTGAAGTTCTTCACATGTTATCTTTTACCACGAGCTTTTGTAATTCAAACTTAATTCACGTTTGGCACGCTGGTAAGAATGAAAATAATAAAAGTCCTTTCTCTTTGAAGTTTGTGCGTTCACCTTTGCAAATTTTACGCAACTTAATGTTGTAACTCACCGAATGAATAAATTTCAAGAACATCCACACAAAACTTGAGAACATGAGGACCTTGCACACTCGCTTAATATGAGAACCAACATGTAGACTTTGGAGACTTTAGTTTGGAGACTTGGGGAACATGAGAGCTTCAACCTGCAAACTTGATCAAATTTGAAAACCTCAAGGACGTCATCGAAGAGACTCACGTTCCATAGGGCTTTGTACCCTTAAGGGATCCAGTAAAGAAATATGATTTTTTAACACTCATGCAACTGAACTCGGAATGTAATTCCAAGCGCCTACGTACCTTAATGAAGAGGATCAAGTCACAACATAGTTCTGGGGGAGTTTTTTTTAGGGTGCCGTACACAGTTTATACTCTTGCGGGCTAGGAGTATTATGTATTTTTATACCCAAATTTCAAGGAGCATAACTTTCCTCAAGGATAGTATCTCTTAAGGAATTTTGCATTTATTGGACCGATCCTTATGCCATCTGCATCGACAAGCTTGTAAGCACCATGTGAGTATACTTCTTGCACTACATATGGTCCATCCAACTTTGAGGTGAATTTGCCCCCAGACTTATGTGAAGTGATAATAGGCCTTCTTACTGCGTGAACTTGGTCTCCAACTTGAAAACATCTCGAGCGAACCTTTTTATTTAAAGCACGAGACAAACGAGCTTGATAACATTCAAGATTCTGTTGGGCTTCTAACCTCTTTTCATCAAGTGCTTCTAACTTGGCAAGACGTAGTCGAGCATTTTCCTCCTCAGTGAGCCCTTCTTGGATAGCCAGTCTCAAGGACAATATTTGACACTCAAGTGGCAGGACCGCTTCAACTCCAAAAGCAAGAGAATATGGGGTTGCTTGAGTTGGTGTGCGATATGTCGTCCTATATGCCCACAAGGCTTCTTCCATTCTTTCATGCCAGTCTCATTTGGACTTAGAGACCACTTTCTTCAGAAGATTGCATAGAGTCTTATTGAATGCTTCGGCCATACCATTGGCGGCAGCATGATATGCAGAAGATTTTTGCTGCTTGAAGCCAAAGAGATCGCATATTTTATTCATCAACTTATTATCAAACGGCTTACCATTATCCGTTATTATGTATCGTGGAATGCCAAATCGGTAGACAATGCTTACTCGAATAAAGTTTGCAACGTTCTCCTTCTTGACTTCTTTAAGAGCTACAACTTCGGCCCATTTAGAGAAGTAATCTGTCGCGGCCAAGATGTACAAGCATCCACTAGAAGATTTTGGCAGTGGTCCAACAATATCCAATCCCCAAGCATCGAATGACCAAGATGCAATAGTCGGGTGTAAAACTTCAGGCGGTTGATGTATGAAGTTTGCATGGAATCGACAAGTTTTGCACCTTCGAGCATAATCCAAGCAATCTTTTACCATGGTTGGCCAATAATACCCTATTCTTTTTATGTGAAAGTGGAGCTTTGGCCCAGACTGATGTGATCCACATACTCCTGAATATGCCTCTTGCAAGGCTTGAGTCACTTCTTCCTCCCCCAAACACCGCAAGAGCATTCCCTCAAATGATCTCCTATACAATGTGTCCTTGTAGTAGAGAAAACGAGGTACCCGATGACGAATGTCAGTTCGTCTTTTAACATCTTCTGGAAGTATCCCATAACATAAGTAGTCGATGATAGCTTGTCGCCAATCCTCTTTATTGGCTTCAAAAACTGCGACAACATGCTCAAGTTTATTCTCCCTATGCTCGCCTTCATCCAACGGTGGTACTACCCATTTTTGGCAGATAGTAACTTGAGTCTGATCGGGAAGAGTCAGGTTTGAGGCTAGAGCATCCAAGGCATCGACCGTTTTATTTTCCTTCCTTGGCACATGTTGGAGGGTCACATCTCCAAGCCGTCCTATCAACTTTTGGGCATAACAGTGATATGAGCACAGCTCAGGCTTCCTGACCTCATAGGTTACCAAGAGTTGCTTAATCACCAATTGAGAATAACCAAAAACTTGTAACTACAATTGTTTCATGTCAACGGCCATTTCGAGCCCAAGTATTAGTGCTTGATATTCTGAAACATTGTTGGAGCAACGTTGTTTCAATGTGAAGGAGAATGGTAAGAACTCTCCTTGTGAAGTGACAAACACAACGCTCGCACCAGCTCTACTATGATGCGCAACCCCATCAAAGTACATTTTCCAAGAGGGTTGGATCTTGATGACCATTGCATCTTCATCAGGTTGCTCATCAGTTAATTCCCAATCATCTGGTATAGGATGGTCCGCCAGAAAGTCTGCTAATGCTTGTCCCTTCACAGCCTTTTGAGGGATGTACACAATCTCAAATTGTTGGAACTAAAGGTACCACCTTGCTAGTCGATCACTAAGGACTGGTTTCGATATAACCAATTTGATGGGATTCGCTCTAGAAATCAGATGGATTGTGTGAGCTTGAAAATAGTGCTTCATCTTTTGAATCAAGAAGACCAACGCCAAACACAACTTCTTGATTGGTGAATACTTCAGCTCATTTGGTGTCATCATTCTGCTCAAGTAATAAAGGGCATTTTCCTTGCCTTCATTATTCTCTTGGGCCAGTAAGGCTCCCACGGACCTTTCTTGCACCGCAATATAAAGTATCAGTGGCTTTCCAGGTATAGGGGCTGCTAAGACTAGAGGTTTCGCCAGATATGCTCTGATTCTTTCAAAGGCTTTGCTACATGTTTGATCCCACTTGAAAGGGACACCTTTCTTCATGAGATGACTGAATGGTTGACATCTTCCAACTAGATTTGAGATGAACCTCCTCAAGTAGGCTAGTTTCCCCAGGAGACTTTTCAACTCATGAATGTTTCGAGGCTCGGGCATCTTCAAAATTGCATCAACTTTGGCTTAATCAATCTCAATCCCTCGATGTCGCACGATGAAGCCAAGAAACTTTCCAGGAGCAACCCCAAAGGCACACTTTAGGGGATTCATCCTCAGTTGATATCTTCGAAGCAACTCAAACACCATTCTTAAGTTTTTTAAATAGTCGATCCTTCTTTTTTACTTCACCACCAAGTCATCAACATAACACTCAACATTTTTGTGGAGTAAATCATCAAATATATTTTGCATAGCCCTTTAATATGTGGCACTAGCATTCTTCAAACCAAAAGGCATCACCTTGTAGCAATAAATTCCTTTAGGCGTACGAAACGTTGTGAGTTCTTCATCCTTTGGTGACATGCGAATTTGGTTATAGCCAGAAGAACCATCCATGAATGACATTACCTCATAACCCGTTGTAGCATCAATTATCAACTCTAGAATGGGTAGCGGGAATTCATCTTTAGGGCATGCATTTTTGAGATTTCTAAAGTCAACGCAAACTCGAATTTGACCATTCTTCTTCCTCATGGGAACAATGATTGAAATCCACGTGGGGTATTTAACTTCGCAAATAAAGCCCGCCTCAATGAGTTTTTTAACTTCTTTCTCGATTAACAAAACCAAGTCTAGCCTGAAGCGTCTTTAAGCCTGCTTGACAGGATGAGCACTGTTTATGACTGCTAACTGATGGACCGCAACCTTGGGATCCAAACCGGGCATTTCTTTATAACTCCAAGCGAAGACATCCCTGTATTCTCTGAGTATATCCATATAAGCTATTTCTTCATCAACTTCTACGAAAGCACTCAAGTAAGTTGGCCTTGGGTCTTCATCGGTGCTAAGGTTACTTCTTTTAAGAGATCGATCGTGGTATTCACTCCTTCTTCAAATTCCGGTGGGGCATCTCCAGCGTCCTCCTCTTCTTGTGGGTCATTATCATTAATAGATATATGATGGGACCAAACAATACCTCCAAGCTCTTCATCAATTCTCAGTTGACACAAGGCATCGTTCTCAATTTGAGTTGTAACATGACATGAGGAGCCTACGCTTTCTTCATCTTCCTCGCGCTCTTTGGTGTACACCACAGTGTGAGCCTTCGCCTTTAGTACCTTTTTACACGAAACTACGAGTTCCACTTGTCGCTTCATCCTGGAAGGAATTATGCTTACAAAATCTTTTTGGATCATGGGTTAAGAAAGCGTTGTTACCCTTAGGTGACTTCTTCGACGCTTATTATTCTTCTCCTTCAATGGACCTAACCTGTCGAACACAGAAGTTCTCACAGTAGGTTTTCCAAGTCAGTCAAAGACAGAAGGTCATTTATTAGAAGAAGCACACTCATCTTCTACAGTGATATAGTTATTGCTTTGCCATTCTTATGGAGATATGTACCGGTGGTGGTCGGTTATAGCCTAAACCTTCACGTGCTTGCCTAGTTGTGCCCTCCAATGGGAGTTTCCCTAGCCTAGATGGCTCATCAAGGTTGTACCCGGCCTTTGCGAGTAATTTGTAAGCATTTGGATCAAAGCCTTCCGTACGTTTTGTGGGGAGTGAAGTATTTTGTGGCGGATTTTGAGCCATAAAATTTCCCAACAGCTTTGAAGATAAGTTTATTGCATCGATCCGTTTGATAGGATCAAGAGTCAACCCTCCTTATACATTCCCGTGTACGCCAGATGATTGACCCTCCTTTTTCTTCACCTTCGGGACATAGCAGAGCGTAGGGGATAGCTTTCTTTTTGAGGGCATCACCTTCCCTTTATATGGACAGGTATTAGGCTCCCCAGTTTCAACTTTGGCCCTTTCAGTGGTTGCATTAGTTGCGTTGCTTTTAAGCTTATCAGACTTGGTCGATTTGACACCCTCAAGCTTTTCCCCTTTCACGATATAACTCTTCAAATAGAACTTTGCATCGGCAAAATGTGACTCCACTTTAGTGAAAGGATTGTTGCCAGCAACTATTTTCCTTTCAATTCCATCTTCAAGGTACTTCAGACATTGATAATAAGAAGATGAGACTATTTTGTTCTCGTGCACCCAAGGCCTTCCCAATAATATATTATACGAAGTCTTTGCATCAATCACATGCATCCATGTACTTGATCGCAAATCATCCATTTGAATATCTAGCTTGATCGAGCCTATAGACCTCTGCCCCTCTTGATTGAATCCTTGTATCAACAAACGACTTTCGCTAAGCTCTTCAGTTGTGATGCCAAGATCTTTCAATGTGTGGCTGGGTAGAATGTTGACCCCAGACCCTTCGTCTATCAAAATTCAAATTATCCTCTTCTCTAGTACATGGCCCACCATATACAAAGGACGATTGTGTAGAGTTTTCCTAAATAGAAGATCATCGTCTGTAAATGTGATCTTTGTGTCACATGCATGTACTTCTTGAAAAGAGGGTTCCACAGGCTCTTCAGAAGATGAAGAAGATGCCTTTGATGGAATTTCTCCCACCACTTCATATTTTTAGTAGGGGACATCTTCGATGAAGTTCCATTTATTATCTCTCCATGGTCAGCATTGAAGCATGATGCCTCAACATTGTCTGGAGCGCTTTTCACATAGAACCAACTTAGTAAGAATTCCCCCAAGGTCACAGGATGTCACGATTTCTGGTTGTAATGCATGTCCACCTTTGGCCCTCTTGGCTGCTTGACCGACTTCTACTTCTTTGCTCTCTTTCCTATCCTTTCTCTAATCGGTTGTTCAAGTGATTCTTTCCATGGACTTGTCTTATTACGTCTCCACCTAGTCATAAGAATCCAACCTTCATCATCATCTGTACCGATTTGGGATTTTTCTTTCTCTAATGGCCCTTCTTCTTCAGGTGTACATACTTGAACTGGGTCAAGCGAACCAAACATGATAGAGATTTGATTAGAGTTTGCCTTTCCATCATCAAGGAGAATCTTCTTTTCTTTAACCAATTCCATAACCCTGTCTTTGAAGACAAAACATTTTTCAAGGGGGTGACTTATGAGTCTGTGATACTTGCAATAATTTGGGTCATCAGTCTTTCCAGCTTCATCGGGTTGTTTCATCTCTGGCAACTCAATGAGCTTAAGCTCAACTAATTCCTCAAAAATTTCAGGAACATTAGAATCTAGAAAAGGGTACTCCTTTTCTTGCATCTCTCTCAAGGTTAGCTTTCGGTTTGAACGCTCTTGAAAAGTCATCTTTACGCTTTATTTCCTACTCTCCTTTGTAGTAAACTTCACAGGTGACATATTAACATTCATGGATTCTTTGTTGTCATTCCTGGGCACAAATTTGCTTTATTTCCTTGGATCCTGTTTGTTCATTCCTTTGCGAGGATCGTGAACAAGCATTCCGTCCTTTCCAGCAGAAGACATGCTCAACTCCATATCATGAGCATGAGTCGCTAGATCTTCGAAAGACTTAGGTTTGATCCCTTGTAGGATGTACAGAAGCCCCGTGCATCCCTTGGATACACATTTCTATAGCAGAAGCTTCACTAAGACTGTCTTTACAATTAAGGCTCGCATTCCTCCATCGATTTATGAAGTCGGTGACAAGTTCATCCTTTCGTTGGCGAGTATTTGTGAGTTTCACCATGCTCACTATCCACCTTGTGCTATAGAAGCGATTAAGGAACTCATGTTCCAGTTGCTCCCAACTGTCAATGGAATGAGGCTCAAGGTTTGTGTGCCAGTCAAAGGCATTTTCTTTCAAAGAGCGGACGAATTTCTTGACGAGATGGTCTCCATAGGTCCCCAAATTATTACATGTCTCCACAAAGTGTGCAACGTGCTGCTTTGGATTTTCTTTGCCTTCGAATTGCTGAAACTTAGGGGGTTGATAACCGGCAGGCATTTTGAGGCTATCAATCCTTGCAGCGTAAGGCTTAGCATACATATGGGAAGGCCTTGTGGAGACTTCATACTTGTCTTTAATGGTCCCTTCATGAACTACTTTAATTGATCAAGTGGGATCATTCCTTCAGTAGAAACTGGCAGCTCCTTGATAGTCGATGCTTGCTTCACAGGATTTTCAGTCTCCTGAATCTCAATACCCTTCCCAGGGGCATGGCTAGATTTTCCATCTAGTAAACTGCCTACCCTATCCATCAACTTATCGATGCGAGTCTCTTGGTATTGCATATGCTTGGTCAATCCTTCAACCATCTTTACTAGATTCGCAAGCTGCTCCTTCGTGGATGAAGCGTTAGTTGTCATCGCTTGCATGACTATTGGAGGCATTGAAGAGTAGCATGGATCATTGTGGAAGTTGATCTTCAGAGGGATCACATTATACAATGTGTATGGAGAAGATTCATTGGACAAGTCCTGGTCTTTCTTTGCAGTGGAGTTCCTAGAACCAGAGACCTCAAGCAGAGCCAAAGTCTGCTTAATCTTCTCAGCAATACTGCTACCTCCTTCTGAAGCATTTGCAGGGGACCTCATTCCCTTTGGGGTTGAAGATCCAAAACCAGGATTTGGTGCAGAAGACACTTGCAGTGTTTGTTGTCTCAGCAAAGAAGCTTTGCTTCTTGTGACAAGTCCAATGCTTCCAAAAGTGACACCCAAGATTCCCTCTACTTTAGTAGAGAACTTGGAATCAGCAACCTTAGAGGACGTTGATTGGGAGATCTTATTGGAAACCATTTCAGTGTTCTTAGATTCTCGAAAAGTTGAGATGAGAGGTAGAGAATGTCCCACTGGGCGTGCCAGAATTTATAGACGATAAAATTCGTGTTGAGAAAATAATAATCAAGAATGAAAATATCGCAACAATTGTTGTATTTGATTTCAATATATGAGTGTTACAATCTCTATGAATCCTCTTATTCTCCTTTTCAAGTGTAAATTCAAGGCTTGAGCTTGTTCTTGAATTTGAAGCTTGTTCTTGGACTTTGAATTTATTCTTGATCTTGATCTTGAAATTTGGATGTGTTCTTGTTCTTGATTTTGATCTTGAATCTTGACTTTGTTCTTGTTCTTAATCTTGATCTTGATCTTGTTCTTGAGCTTGTTCTTGAGTTCAAGAGCTTTTAAGCTTGTTCTTGAACTTGAATGCTTGAATGTTTGAATTCTTGAACTTGTAGAGAAATTTGTGGAGTTTGATCCACGAGCTCTCTCTAGCTTTTTTGTTTTGAATTCTTCCTCTATTCCGAATTATGAAGGCCCCTATATATAGTTGTAGAATAGAGGAGTCATGATGGAATCAGGCTTTCTCCTGGCTAATCAGATTTAGTGACATGACATTTTGGGCTTTAATGAAATGGGCCTGTCATTTTGACACATGGCATGATCCCATTGGATTCTTTGTTTGACTTGGCGTGCCACGTCATTTGACACGTGGCACCAAGATAGGCCTCTTGGATGAGAGGATATTGGGCCTAATAAAGTGGGTTGTCTTTTGTAGCCCAAATAATTGAATTTGGGCTTTTAATTAAATCCATACTTTATTGGACTTAATTAATTGACCCAATTATATTAATCCATAATATTTTTTTGGATTAATATATTTTGAATTTAATATAATTTGAATCATTTATAAAATTTATATATGATTACTGCGGCATATGAGCATGTTTCTTCATCAAAATTGGCCAAATATTTTGTAGGAAAAGAAGAAACTGACTTGTCTGTTGTGTCTTTCTATCATCTTTGGAACTTCCTTTCCCAGTGACATTGTATCAAATGTGTGTCAATCTCGGTTCAACCTTTAGTCATTCCAAAGCAAGTTGTTTAGTCAAATTAAACCTGCAACATTAAAATCTGAAAGAAAAGGACACTTAAAAAATGTTTATAATAATAATTTTATATTTTATATCAACAACTACATGGATATCAAATGGCATATCCAAGAATATGGAAAACATAGCCATTTTGTTATCTTCTGCATTTTGCGTGAGCATAATAAAAAATATGGCAACTACTTTGTTTATGATTTGGGATGCACTGTTATAGATTTTGTAACTGTTTCATTGTTAATTCAAATTGAGAAGTTATAAAGTTACAATTTTAAAAACTGTTTTAAATTATAAATGGATAATTTCTAAAACTGCTTTCATTTGAATTTTAGAAATTGATTTGTTTTAAAATTATATGTTGTTTATTTTATATAGATTATAATATAATTAAGTTTGATTATATAAAAAATTGAGAAATTTTATGATGTTGACACATGTTACTTTTTACTTCTCCTATTATATATAATTTTTTATATTTTAAATTTATGTTGTTAAAGAGAAAAAGACTTAACTTGCAAATTAGAATTTAGTTAATTTTATTTGAGGTAAATAAGAAGTAAATAGATAATCATGACTAAAAATTGTTCGAATTAAAATAACATGTAAATTTTAATGTTTAAGTGTATATTATTATAAATTTAAAATTAGAATAAAAAATATTTAGTTGCTACAAATAAGGAGAAAACTGATATTGTGGTAAAAAAAGAGATATTAAATATGTTCATGTTTTTAATAAACTGATCTACAGTTTAAGTTAATAAATCTGCATGCGTGATTGTGAGTTAGTGGGGAAAGAGAAGTGCAGAAAACTGCTATTGCGGTAAAAAGTAAATATTTACAATTTGTAAAGATTTTTTTTTACAATGGAATGTATTTAATAAAACAGATTTTAATTAATTACACAAAAATAAAAACGTGCATAACTGATTGTGAATTACTGGGGATATGGAGGGGATATACAGTTAATTTTTTTATTGTTTAGGTTTACTTTTCTAAAAAGTATTATTAACATATACTGTATGTTAACATAAATAATAATTTTATTCTTTATATTTTTAGTATATTATTGTATGTTTTGGTTTATAAAGCTGTCTTTGGGCAGTTTTGAGCAACCAATATAAATATAAATATTAATTTATATTTTTACAAGAAAATATATGAAAATGTTAATTTACCCATTATTTTATTTTATTAATTGTTTATCATATTTTGAAAAATGATAAGTTTTTTAAGAGAACTCCTATTTCAATTAAATAAAAATTTGTGAAAACTGATATGATGAATTGTTAAAGCTTTTTATTTACTATTTTATTAATTATTTGCGATTTAATTTTATCCTATAAACAAAGTAGAGTCGTTCATGTGCATGTCTGTTAGGTAGTGAGGATATGGAGGTAGTAGTGTGCCTAGTTTTATTTAGTTGTTTTATTTTATTATTTCAGATATTTATATTAAAGATTAATTTTTCATCCTTTTCAATTTATTTAAGTCCTGTTTTAAAAACTAATAACATGTAAATTGTTATGTTTATGTATATATTATCATAATTTTTTTATTGTAAATTTTAAAGCATAATATTAAATCAAAATTTAGATTTTAAATTTGCTTGTAAGTGAATGAATGAATGAATGATATATATATACTAGGGGGGGGGGGGGGGGGGGCGTGCGCTGCACGGGCTGGGGAGTCTGGTGTTTTAGTTGTCGCAATATCCTAGGGGTTGCAGGGAGAGGGGGCGTAGAAATTGAACAACAGATAGCTTAGCATCGGAAAGTTTGCATTGCAGCATGACAGTACAACATAGTACAACGTAAGTCAAAAATACATATAGGTCTGTAGGGCTACACAGGTAGGATTGGTCAATCTTTGCTTTTAGCTGGTAGTCATAGGTCCTTTGTTTGTTAGAGCAGGGTCTGGGAAGGTGCGTCTGAGGTGGCTGCCTTGTTGGTGAGGCTTTTTGTGTGGTGTAGTTGTCTCTTGTCCTTCATCTCGTCGTCCTGCAAGTTCCCCCATGTGGAAGAAGCTGTTTGTTAGAGGTATAGGATAAGGAGCAGTTCTGATCTTCTGTAATTAAAAGACAACAATGTCTTCAGGCATTTCTTGAAGCATTGGAAAAGCAGGACGAAAACAAAGCTCATGAGACCAAATTCCTTCGCAGAAGATGCCAAAAGTTCAAGTGTAAAGTAAACAAGGAAATCTCAGAAGCAGAGTGCAGGTTGTATAAATTGCTTCAAGAATTCTCGAAAACATATATACCAGATAGAGAGGAAATCAACACAAAGTACCCAATAACGCGAAAGAAAATCCGCAGCCTAAGGTTGTACTAAAGAAAGAAATATGAACAAGGGCTGACATGAAATTTCTCCAAAATGGCATAACAATGTCATAAAGGAAGTAGTAAATCACAGATTCGAAAGTCACAACAACAACCACATATTCACTGTAATGCAATAAAGGGAAGCAGATCTTACCAACTCCCAGAAGTATAAAGGTTGTTTCTGCTACTGCATAATTCAAGCATTTTTTGGAGCAAGTTAACTTGTTAGGGGGGGAGTCGATATTGCTGGGGTGATTTTCCTTAACTAAAGTTGTGGTCCTACTAAGAAAAATGCCCAAAAAAGGCTCATTTTTGCTGTTTTCTTCAACTTCGACATGTGGTGGTGAATTTGAAGTCACAACTTCCACTGCTAGATAGACGCCCGAGGAAAACAGCTCAATATTTTCTCTATCCTATATCATGTTTCTATTATCAGATTTCTTTCAAAGTTCATATACTTTGTGGCTAATTTATGGCCAACATATAGAGAGGTAGATGTTTAAGTGTGCCTTTTTTGAAGCCTTAGCTACTCCGTCAGTTGTTTCCCTGTGTTTACACAATGCAAGAGGTTTCCGTCGATTTTGAGGGATGGAGAGTACGAACCTGGTTACATTACAGTGTTGCGTGTATGGCAGGTGGAAGCGGCTTCCAGTCCGTGGGCCTGGGCATATAAGAGGATACCAAAATGGGTGAAGCTGTAGTTGATGCTGGCTGTCTTTCCGAATGCCTGTGTATAGTGGCGTGAGGCATTAGCATTTCGTGCTCTAAACAAGTAAATCATGCATTACAAAATCATATGTAACTAATATGCAAAGGAAGATGTTGCAGCGGAGCATGTTTCCCTACTGATAGTAAAGGTTTTCCTAGGTAATTTATACGTAGTAGGTAATAGCGTCGAGTGGGTGGGAAGAAATGTCAGAAGGAATTTCAGTATCTAGAACTATTGACTCATGGTGCATAAAAAGGTAAATAGCCTAATCCTGTGCACAGTATTACGCGTACGGGCCTTTCTGTTGAGCCAGATGAAGTGCACAACCAATTATGAAGTTCAGGAGGAGAAGTACTTTACCTTGGATTGCTGGAGGGCAAAAGGCATGGCAAAAGAGATCGTGCACACCTGCAGTTTGGTGGAACATGAAATAGGCATTTTGTTAGTGAATAGCAGGAAAGGTGAGTGTTAGGAAAAAAGGGTTAGCTTAGTGAACGTCGTAGGGGAAAAAGTTAGGGGGAGTAATGTAAGACATTTCTTTTTTCTAATTTATACGTAGTAGCCAAGATTAGTGGATTGGAGGGAACCATTTCTAAAATCAAATTTCAAAGGTTGTAAGTATTCGCTTATATTGGTTCGGAAGATAGTTGTTATAATTGTGCGTATATCAGCACTTATACAGTCGTTTTCATCTACCGAAGTTAGGCCAAACTATAAGCATGAAGAGTATGAGGTGAACTACTTCACCTTTGATTTAAAAGGGACAACAACCAGGGCAAAAGAGGTTTCCAAACCTGCGGGTGTGTGGAGTGTTCAACATTGATTTGCTTACGAAAGATAGTTGGTATAATTCATCAAATATCACTCCCTATATAAGTCATTGCAGCTACCGAAGTGATGCCTCATTTGAACTACGAAGAGCCTAAAGAGAAGTGCTTTACCTTTGAATTTCAAGGGGCAAAAGTCAGGGCAAAAAAGGGCCTTCAAACCTGCATGTAGCCACAGCATTGAGCAATCAGTTGGTTAGTTGATCGAAAGAAGGGAAAAGTAGTAGTGCATGTATCATAGTAGTCACTTTGTTGCTAACCTTTACTGTTGTTTGGTAGGTGTCGGTGGTTCCAGTTTCCCCTTCAGCTTTAGGATGTTGCTTGCTTTCTTTGGATCTTCTGTTTCTTCTTTGGCAGGGATAATGTCGTGCTTTGCTTTCTTGCTTTTGCCTTCGCTGTCTGGGGTGATGCCTGCATTGGTTAGTGTGGTTGGCTTTTCGCCTTTGTTTATGGCAATAATGAACACCCTGGGTACAATGGGTCGTGAACCCCGCGGGAAGGCTTTTTTGACTTGGAGCCGGAACCGTGTGGACGGGATTTTTGGCTGGTCATCTTCGTCCCAATGTGTGTGGGCCTGCAAGGATGTATAGGTTAGTTGATTCAGTAGTAGGCAAGGGGAAGCAGTAACTGTATTCTACAATAATGGGTTTTCTCCTGGTTGTTGCCTTGTTGTAGATCTGCTCAACGGTGAGGGACAATAGATAGGCAGCTTGCTCGTCCATAATTGTTCCCTTTATCGATCCTGACGCATCTGTAAGAGTTGCCTCAAAGCGGCACCTATGATTACGCAGTATGCACAAAGTGTGGCGGCTAAGTGGTTATGAGAAGAAATGTTGAATGAGATGACAGGAACTAAAGCGGCAGTACGGTAGGTGTTAGTTTTAAAGAAGAAGGATATTTCATGATTAAGTAAGGAATAATTGGGCAAGAGCGTTTTGATTTTCCAGGGGAATTGCAGATTCATAGCTGACCTATGTATTCATCATTTTATTTGCTGTCCGAATTTCTAGTACGATCGTGTAGTGGTGTACCTGGGGATGAGCATATTCTTTTCGTTGCAGCTTGTGCAGTGGAATGTCCTTTTTCTGAGGTTCCTCACTTCTTGCTTGTAGGTTGGGCAGGCCAACACGTAACAGCAGCTGAAATTGGAAGGGGGCGTGATGCGTGCTTCAACTGTGAAGGTTTGGCCCTGCGTGAAGAAGGGAAAGCATTTTAGTTTGCTGCTGGTTTTAGTATGTTGGAAGGAATATTGGAGTTGTTGTGCAAAGGCGATACATCTTGCTGGGCGTGGATCATAGCAATCGATATTATCTGCTCTTCAACGGGAGCTGACATTAAAGAGCCGGATGATGATGTACTTCGCGCTGCGAAGGAACTGAGCATTGCCGTGTTTGCTGCTACCTTGTTTGGTGGGGAGAACGTGAACTGTCAGAGGATTATAATACGTAGAAGGAGGAAGTGAAGCACGTTTGAGTAGTTAGCTTACCATGATTGCAAGGCTGTGCATTCGGCATACGGGGGAGCAATTTGTATCGTCGTGTTGAATCTTGTTGTCAGCGACGTTCCTGTAGAGGGAAGAAATGTTGTTGCGTTAGATCTAAAGTAGGGAAAGACATGTGGAGGACGATGTTATGTAGGTGTGACTGTTGAAGATGTCATGTAGTAGCTTACCGTTGTACTTCGACACACCAACACGGCGAGCAAATATAATGGGATGACTTGGAAATTCAGCGAGGAGTTGTCTGCCTTCATCTTCGATAATAGCTTCCTCCCATAGCGTGAATGTGAATGCCTGTTTGCTGCAAAGGAAGAAGCAATAGAGGTGAGAGTTTGAGGGGTGTCTGCACAACAGGTAGTCAAGTTAACAAAGTCATGAGAATATGCAGGTAATCATGCTATGAGACATAGTTAAGAGGATAGTAGACGACTGACCTGGCATCAATGATGATAAGCTCTTGTAGGCGCTTTTGCATGCTTGTTACGTACCGGGGAGGATAACAATTCACAACTACTGCAAGCACATCTAATGAGAGTATATGAACGCAGGTCAGAAGTAATCTACAGCTGTGCATATCTAGAGTGAGTGAGGGAATAAGTAGTGCTTACTGAATTCGGCATTTCGAAGCTGTTCCTTGCTGCTGTGAGATGCCTCATCACTGATTTCCCTGAAAGATGCCGTTCTGATGATGGCAGGCGGTGGGAAGACAACATGCTGCATGCTGGCTGGATCGGCAGCAAGATTTATATCCTTTGATGCGTTGTCATCGTCGAATGACTCGACAATGGTCTTTTTGTCGATGATCTATTCGTACGTGTGCAGGGGCTTCTCGTATCTCAAAGTCGGTTCTTGTACACGGGCGCTCACGATGAGATAGGTATGGAACAGTGTGAAGCGTGCTCGGTAAAGGGGGATATCGTCCCCGTAAACAATTGCTTTGACCTCAGCTTTCTGGGGGGTGTGGGTGGGGGAGAGGGGTAGGGGTTTGAGCCATAGTGTTTATGCCTGTCGCACAATGTAAACAGTCAGGAAAATGAATGGGGGCGTACCTGTTCGTCTTGGAAGATCATGTTCATGTACTTTATTTTGCGTTCTTTGCCTTCGCCTGGTTTGCCTATGTCAACGACTCTGACCTTGCATGTCCATTCTGGTAGCGTAGGCGTGATAGCAGCTATGGGAAGATGTTCTTCCATGGTGGAAACGCTGCAGAAGAATTGAAGGAAGCTGTAGTTAGATAAGCTATAGGTTAATGCAAAAATGTACGACTGATAATGGAAGTGTGCTCGAGACTACGTGAAGTAACTCTACCTCTAGCATGCACGCATGAACGGAATACTCAAAAGTTTGAGCAAATGGTTTGTTGGATAATCTTTTTATACACTACATTCTGCGTGGAGTGATCGTCACAACTATCTATTGTTGGTGGCCGTATGAGTATCTTTACGCAGTTGGAGTTTCTGGATCGTGATAGAGCGATGTAAAGTTGGCCATGTGAAAACACTGGTTTGCGAAGGTAAATTCCGATGAAATCAAGTGTCTGGCCTTGTGCCTTGTTAATAGTCATGGTGAAGCATAGCCGTATGGGGAATTGTGTTCGTTTGAAAGGAACTGTGTGTTTTTCGTCATTGGGGGACAGTATTGGGATACGGGGAATGAAAACGTGTTTCCCCTTGAAATCGCCGGTGGCAATTGTTGCACTGACTATATGGTTTTTCATATCGGCGCAGATTAAGCGGGTGCCATTGCACAACCCCTCCGACAGATTTAAATTGCGAAGCAGCATAATAGGGTAGTTTCTTTTGAGAACTAATTTATGTGGAGGTAAAGAAGGAGGATTCAACGTGTGGAGAAAATCTTCAAAGTGGGATTGATCTCACGGCTCAATAGTTTCGTCAATACTTGTGAAAGTTATCCCTTTCGTGGGGAATTGCTCTATAAACATTGTATTTATTTCATCGACGAAGTCATTTTTGGTGGTTAAAATTGCACGGGCTGTCATGTTGCAGTTCTGAGGGCTGAGCATTTCTAGATTAGGGTAAGTATGTTGGAATAGAATATTGAGTGATTCCGTTTCGGATACGAAGGGAGTAAGAATCGCAGGTGGAATTTCGATTTTGCCGAACTCATTATTAGGTTCGTCACCATTTCCAACTCTCATTAAGTAATTGCAAAACGAAGGATCGTTTTGTGCTCGCATGTTTTGTACCAGGTGGATTTTTTCAAGGCTATTCCAAATGTCTGATTTTAGCAAAGATTTATTAATAAAATCAGTTTTATTTCCTCTGACAACAGGCAAGGTTTGGCGGAAGTCGCCTCCGAAAATCATAACCTTTCCACCAAAAAGGCTGGGAACGCCCATGAGATCCTGTAGGAACAAATCAAGAGTTTCTACCAACCTCTTCTTTGCCATAGATACTTCATCCCACACTATTAGTTGGGCATCGCGAATTAAAGAAGCAAGGGAACTTTGTTTACTTATAGTGCAGCCGTAGTTGGTTCCAACGTCTATTGGGAGCTTAAAACGTGAGTGGGCGGTGCGTCCACCTGGGAGGACAGACGCAGCAACGCCAGAAGTTGCTGTGGCTAACGCAATAAGGCCTTTGGATCGGACAGCTGCTAGCAACGCACGATATAGGAACGTTTTCCCCGTTCCTGCTGGCCCATCTATGAAAAAAGCTCCAGATTTATGGGAGAATATTCTTTCAAGGATTCTGGTGTACGCATCTTGTTGGTTACCATTTAGTGTGGTGTGTAGCATTAGATCTTCGGTAGTTACAGTTATATTCCGTTCTAACAGAATATCTCTTGCTTCCTGCATAAGTCTTGTGGAGGAAACAGTGGAAGTATGTTTATCCGAGCCAAGTTTGAATTCGTTTATGTTCCTTCCCATTGAATTCAATATGTAATTTATGTGTTGTAGAGCAAGGTTTTGAATATCCGGGTGTCCTGGCGTTTCCGTATGTGCAAAGTCCTCTGACATAGACGCCTCAAAGCGGCGCCATAGGTCATGAGGTTCAGTGGGATTACAGTATACTAATAACGTTGCGAATAGGCGGCGCAAACTGCATGGCATTTGGTATGTGTTGGCTTCTATTAAGCATTCAATTAGGTTGTTATTTAGAGGCTAGCAAGCCTCTTTTTTCGGCAGATTCTCTAAAAGTGTTGCAAAGCTTTCCGTCCACCATTAGAAGATCAGTGTACGAAGTAGGTGATCGCAAATTCATTAGTAGGAGTCGAAGGTAATATCTTTCCCCTTCTGTTGGGTGGCAGGTAACAATGCGGCCTATAGCGCTACTCTGTTTCCTGCGGCTCCACATTTTATTAGCAAATGACCAGACAAAATGTTGGGGGAATTCTTTATATAGCAGCTTCAACATCCTAGCATCCTCGTGAAGTAGATTCATGGCAAAAAATTCAGTTAACATGGTTTTTCTATTTCTAGCGTTTGTTAATATGGAGGTTAAAGTCATTGTTGTTCGAAAGGAAACCAGCTGTTGGTCCGGAAGATGGAGCTGGAGGTGGTAGACTGTTGGATTTATTTCATTAATTGGGAAAGCGAACAGTCGCCACATGGCCTCGGGGGGTGACACCCACCTAGCTGAACGAAATTCTTGTATTTCATCCACGTTTGTATGAGTGTCGTCGTTTTGAATGGAAAAGCTTATTTTGTCATGGCCTTTACAGATATATTTATAGATATATTTGACAACTTTTATATCGGCGCAGACTTCCACATTTATGTGGCAGTTATACTTACTTAGTAGGTATGGATTGTATGGTATGACCCACACGTTGTCAAGATTTTGGTTCCTAACTTGTACGCATTTGCCATCATTGCGTCGCCTGTAGATGGGGTAGGAGTTTTCACCTTTGGAAGTTTCTGAGGCATATTTCTTTGGATATCTAAACTTACATTGTCCCCTCTTTTGCATACAGGTATTGGTGGGATTTAAGTTGCCACAGGGCCCGTGCATCATATGCTTTGTTACTAATGAATGTAGGTACTCGTTATTGTCGGAATTTGGTAGCTCCGCAGAGACAATTCTATCGTACGACTCAGGGGTGAGGAGTTTATGGTCAGGGTTAAGCACGATGAGGAAGTGAGCATGGGGTAGACCCCTTTTTTGGAATTCTATAGTGTACATATATGCGGCGATTTTTCTGAAAAAATTTTTCTTGAGCAGATCGGATTTTAGTTCTTCCACTTTAGCCCTGAATACCCGGCTTATTAAGTCTAGTCGATTTTGCGTTTCATCAGTAGGCAGTAGTAAAGCAGTTATTTCAGCCCAGGAAGGATTGCAGGTCATTGTTAGGAAAATATCAGGTTTGCCAAAATGCTGTACTAATGCAATGGCGTCCATGTAACGGCGGCGCATGTCTCAGGGGCCGCCAGTAAAGCTAGCTGGCAAGAATGTTTTTCTACCAATGTTGGAAGTTTCCCTTTCTCCCATCCTTTGAAGATCCATTAGTCCCGCGTAAACTTCAGTTCGGAACAGATCTTGGTTGAAAAGCAGGAAGTTAAGCCGTTGTGTTTCTAGTTTTATGTATTAGTCTACCGAGTATTGTTGGAATAATCGGCCCGAGTGCAAGATAGGATTTTCAGCAGCGCGTCAGATTCGAAGTTTGTAACAGTAATATTCCCGGCAGGAGACATTGTTCTTTTTGGGCCTTTCCCTGCGAAGAACGTCTTCCTCTATGGCAAGGAAACCATGAATAGAGGAGGCTCTCTGAATGGCTGGGAGTGGATCCCCGGAGGAGGAAGTATCATTTCCATGGGGGGAAGTTATATTTAATGTTTTTTTGATACCACAATGCCATCCATGTTCACCGCGCGGGAACAGTAAAGGATACTGAAGTGGATCGTAGCAGCCGTAGTAGTAGTGCACTGGCTGACTGTTACCACCATGGGGGTATATTCGAATATGCGGTGTCAATGTAATGGACGCTGAGTCATCATCCATCCATAAAGCGGAGACCTCAGAAACGTTTGGTAAATTGTATGTCCGTTGGTCAAGGGATGAGTCACACCTAAGAGCGACGTAGAAGCTGGATAAATCAGGAAGTTCTCGGAGGGATTTAAGAAAAGCGGAGTAGGGATTAATGTTTAAAATATGCAATAGTCGGGTAATAAGCGGTTTTTTAAGATTCTCAGCGAATGCCATTTGGTTCACTGTTTCAACCTCGTTGTCGTAGAAGTAAAGTTGGATATTCTTCGCTTTATTATCTGTTTTAGTTAGGCTGGGCAAGAAGTGATGCATTTGCCCTTGAACTTTGAATGTGTAAATACCCTTGGTCCTGCTTGCTAACTCTTTGTCGTACCTGACTCCCAGGGAAGTGAAGGCGAACATGTTATTGTATGTTCTGATGTAAGTGCGGAAGTGTATGGCACTTTCACTCTGACCGAAGTATAGATCGGTTAATTCGGGAGGTAGCGCGTGCGATGCCAGTTGGGTAGCACCCCCGTTACAGCAGAACCTCGGGGGCTCATACTGGAATCTTATTGCTGCGCACAATGTGCAGGCGGCCACCTCCTTCAAGAGAGCAGGAGTGCGAGGTAGCTGGCTCATACTCCAGTGATGGGCCGTTGCTAACCCTGGGCATGCATAGAACGGAAGTTAAATCGCTATACCTGACACACTGAACCGAAGGGAATATTACAACGGCTATTACACGAACCATTTACAGTGGAAGTAGGTTCAGGAAGAGAGTGAACACTATTTTCTACAATAGGCGTAGGTAAAACGGGGGGAGGAGCGCCAGACTGACTGCAGTGATGGTTTTCAGATATGCCGGACTGACTGCGCTTTCTGGCGGCGTATTCTGCGCGATGTCGTTCAAGAAGGACTGCCTTTTGTTCAGGTGGCATGTGCCTGTAAGTTGTACGATGCAGTAGATTCCGATGAAAGCGGGGGTCGCTTTCATTTCATTTCTGGGGCAACATCTAATGCTTGGCTTTTCAAGGCAAGCAAAATAGAGGAGATATTATTTGTTAGTGTGAATGTACATGGATTACGACGGCTGCTACGCAGGCCGCAGAGAAACATGTACACACTGTTATAAATCCACATTCAGAAGCGTAGTCCCCCGGAGAAATAAAGATGGTTATCTTCAGGAGCACATGCCGATTTAAGAGTTAAATGCAACATGTAAGAAAGATATGAGGCGAAATATGTCCGCACTTGCTGTAGGTCAGAGGTGAGAGCGTGTAGAGGCATACTCCTGCTCAAACACCCGCATCCCTCTATTAGCCAGATTGTCAACGTCGTAGCACTAACGACCTCAGCATGATATAGTTAAAAGTACGCAGCTATATATATTGTTGTAGGCGGAAGAAGTATGTTTGTGTGATGTTTGAATACCTGGAAAGTATAAAGGACAGCACAACAGCCTCTACGCGGTGCAGGAGTGAGAGCAATGTTTCCTTGTATAGCTGCACAGAAGTTAGTAATAGGTTACCAAAATTGTTGACAATGCTTAAACAGAAGCAAAATTAGTATTAGCAGGCATAATCCAGAGCAGGGGATATGAAGTTTTCTATAAGTCAGGAAAGAAAGAGCAAGAGTAATGTTCCCTTGTACACGCGGTCACAGGTCGGTAATAGGTTAAAAAGAAGCAACAAATACGCAAGGACAAGCAAAATTACTCCTACAAAGCACAACCCAGGGCAAGGAATGTGAAACTGACCTAAAGAAAGTAAACACAAAGGATCTGTCCATTCTTGATTATTCTGAAAGGATAACATTAGTCTCTTACGCAAACCGGGTAAGTCTATATGAATAGGAAAGTCCAGGATTCTCGGCTTAGAACAGGAGGATACTATGACCAGAGTTTTCCAGAGAATGGAAGCAACCCACAACAGATGCACTAACATTAGATTTACTAAATGATCACCAAATGACATTGTCGAAAGGAAATATGAATGATGTTGATCTTAGAAAGTTTGAGCAAGTTTTCTTACCCCTATCTTTTGCCTGGCACTTAATCTGTTTAGAGGTTTGGTGAGGACCAGCAGTATGGATTTTAGCATACAGGACTACCCTGTGATTGCTAAGATATAATGTCAGTTTGATCCACTACCCACTGTTAATAATATTCCGAATTAGTAAGTGGTTTTGGTGATGCATGTTGGTTTTAAAATACATATGATGATGTAATATATGAGAATGTTAAGACTTGTTACTGTATGAAATGAACTTACTGCTTCTACTGGCAAATGTTCATTGAACCAATGTTTGCTCACTGGATATAATCCACTCATGGTAGAGTGATGAAAGTTACAGCTAGGCATATTTTACTGAGCCAGATATTTTACTGAGCCAGAAATGGATGATGTTGATCTTAGGAAGTATGAGCTGGTAACCTGGGTTTCTTCGCCTATTGTTTTTTCTCGTGCTTAATCTCTGCATTAATTTATTAATTTAATATTTTGTCCTCCCAGAAGGTTTGATAAGTACAACAGTAGCATTCTTTAGCTTACCACGATGTCTGATGTTGAAGATGCGATGAAAGTTCGATGTACTGCTCACTATTAGTGGTATTGAGGATTTCTCTGTGATGCATGTTGGTTTTTACTACATTCGATCATGTAGGATATCAGAATATTAAGGGTTGTTGGTATGAGTAACATAAATTACTGCTTCCACTGGTTATGAGGAAGAAAGGCATATATTTGCTGAGCCACCTATGGATGCTGTTGATCCTAGAAAGTTCTACCTAATGAGCTGCTTTTCTGCTCCAAATATTTTACCTAGTACTTAATCGGTGCATGTGGTGAGCCGACATAGACACTACGGAAACAACATGCAACCTTAAGAAAGGCCACAACAACCCATATTATGAGCCAGCATAAGCAGAGATGAGGAGAAAGCCAGTGTTGGGACAGAGCTAACGCATATTATGACCCAACATACACACAGGGGAAACAAAATGCGACATTAAGACATGAGCCTCAATACCCCCTTCACAAACAACATACAACAGCGGCACCAGCAAAGTTGAAAGAACTCAAAAACAGGAAAAAACCATTCAAAGAGCACACATGCAGATGGAAAACGCTGTGTAGAAGCAACACACAGCTGGCCACTATGGCTGTGAAGGCAATTTCCAGTCAACCACAAAGGAAACAACATGCAGCATTGAACCCCCAACTTCCACAGTAACGGCGAGAACAAAGTACCCCCAATTTGACAACGGCGAGAAAGTCAGAAGAAAAAAGACTCTGTAATTACCTGGAAAGAGGCGAACGTCGGAACTCGGCGGCGAGGAATCTCTTCTCCGGCACAAGGACACACAGAGGGGAAAAGAGAAACCTGGAGAAATGGTTTTCTTAATACCTCCGCCAGAGGAGGTAGCGTAATAGCCCTGAATTTCAGCGTAATTACAAGCATGCCATTAGTGCGGTCTTTTGGGAATTGCCCACGGCCGAGGCAATAATCACCAAAATGCCCTTCGTCGTCCGACGAAGGGCACCACTTATTAATAGAAGAAATATATATATATATATATATATATATATATATATATATATTGTAAATTGTAAAGTTTAAAAATTAAAAAAAAGATAGTGATTTGGATAGATAATTTTTATTTACAAAAAAGATAAATTATTTGTTGAAATTATAAATATTAAAATCATAAAGACATTACATGATTAGGATATTGATATGGATAAGTATAATATAAAAATTTTAAATTAGAATAATAAAAATATTTAGTTGAAAAAAAGATATTTACTATGTTAAGTTTTTTAATAAAGTGATTTGCAATTTAAGTTCTATTTAATTAATGCAATAACAAACGTGCATGTGATTGTGAGTTAGTGGGGAAAGAGAAATGCAAAAAATCGCTATTGCAGTAAAAAGTAAATATGTACTTTTTTTAAAGTTTTTCTTTTTTTTACGATGTAATGCATTTATTTAAAAAGGTTTTAGTTAATTATGCAAAAAAAAATGTGCATAAGTGATTGTGAATTAGTGGGGATATGCAGTTAATTTTTTTTATTGTTTAGGTTTTTTTTTCTAAACAGTATTATTAACATATACTTTATGTTAACATAAATAATAAATTTATTTTTTATATTTCAGTATATTATTTGTATGTTTTGGTTTAAAATCTTTCGTTGGGAAGTTTTAAAGCAACCAATGTAAATTTAAATATTTATTTATATTTTTATAAGAAAATATATGAAAATATTTAGGTGGTAATCATTTTTATATATTTGAAAAAAATACAGAGAATAAATTTATATAACAAAACTTTTACTTAAAGTTTTTATTATTATAACCTTTTATATTTTTTTTATTTTATGATTATATTTTGTTTTTATAATATAATTTATTATTTCAAGTAACTAATAACTAATTAAACTAATTTTCCTAAGATGCCACATGGCATATATACAGGCTGCCAAGAGGCTGAATATGGTGGCTTTATTCTCTCCTTTTAATAATATATAGATATGGATTTTTCTCTAATCATATATTTCAGAACTCCCTAATTTTAAATATTATAACGATAATTAACTTTTTCTAAAAAATTATAAATAACAATTTTATCAATTGTAGAATCTCTTAATGACGGGTAAAAATTTCAAAAAAAATGTTTTTCAAAAAATTCAAGAAAAACATTTTTCAAAAAATTCATGCTTTTAAAATAACTAATTAAGTGTATGTGTTTTGTACATATGTATTGTATTAATTATAATAAATGTATATAACAATAATAAACTCTTATGTGTACTTAATTTTACCAAATATAAAACTACTAAAAAATAACATAATACTTTTAAGATAAAAATATACTTAAAACATGATAACTCATCATCACCCACACTAATGCTTAAAAAGTAAAATTAAATATAATGAACAAAATACGTCATTGATATAAAAAATAATTATATTGATATCGATTAAGAGTTACCTTATTTATATAAAGTCAGAAATTAGATATTCACAAAAGTCAAAATTCTGTTGTGTATCAATACCAAATTTAGAAGTTATGTGTTAACAAAATTTCAATTGATCTAAAGTTCCTTTCTATAGATTTTAAATGAGGAAATATGTAATCAATAGAATTTTAATTGATTTAAAAGTTCTTAAATAATATGACTTCTTCCAGGTTATAAATCAATTAATATATATATATATATATATATATATATATATGTATATATATATATATATGTATATATATATATGTATATATATATATACACACACACACACATACACATATGTGATTTGGCACCTTTCTGTGATCTTGTCATGACCAAAAATTGAATCGCAACTAAAGAAAATAAAGCTAAGACAACACAACTTCAACACTTAATTTAAAATCTCAAAAGCTGGAGTCATGAGTACTAGAGCTTCTAAGTAGTACGAAACAAGAGTAAACACAAGCTATCTCATAAAGGAAATATATAGTCTGAAACAAAATACAACTAGAAAATATTTCAATAGCACAAGGACGATTCGATAGACAAGTCTCACTGCTGAAAGCTGGAAAAAAGAAGGGGAACTCCGATAGAATAAGATCAACTACCACGGGGGGAGTCCATGTGCTCGGTCTATAGGGAGAAAACATAGTAGAGGTGAGTATACCGAAATGTACCCAGTAGGTTCAACCAACAGGATAGGAGAAATCGGATAAATATGTAATAACTAAGAACTCTCTTACTTACAATGAAAAGGATAATACACAATATATGCATAACAATAGATAAAAAGATCAAATATAATTACGATGCATCGCAAATAAAATGAATGAGTACAATGCATGGGGTGGTATCACGACTGTCACACAACTGGTGTATACATCTACCGAGCTAAGACTACCAGAAAGAACCCATGGGGATTCGGCAGACCATATATTGAAAATCTCTTAACCTTACCACCTATCCGTGGTCAAAAGGTGGCATAATATCTCAACCTTGCCACCTGCCCTTGGTCAAGAAGTTTTAAAAAGTGGTACAATCTCCTTCTTGCCACCTACCCGTGGTCAAGGGGTTTTAAAAAGGAGTTACAATATCTCAACCTAGCCACCTACTCATGGTCAAGGGTTGGTACAAATGCAATATGAAATGATTGCATGCCCATGCTATAAGTCAATATATATAACAATAATATAATAAAATAATCGATAAATAACAATCATAAAATCAGAAAGGGAACGCAAGTGTCACAACTAGTACCACAAACCATCAACATGTCTCAAATCACCATACTTTCACCAATAATCAAATATACTGATCACACTGAGTCCCAAACACATGCACAAGAGTGCTAGAAAGTATCTCAAATACCATCGATTATCATAATGTGTAACGAATCATACCATAAATCTCATATTATCACACTACATCCAAAAGAAAATCAAAATATCAAAGATACATCTCAAATTACCAACAATTTCACAATTTACTCCAATTCTAATATAACTGATATCACATATTCGCCAAAATGTTATCACACCAATCCAATTACTTAAGAAACAATCAAAATCTTACAATTATCACATAAACATACTCGATAACTCAACTTCAGTCCCAAAAAGGTTAGTCAAACCTACCTCGATGTTGAAATCACACTCGAACCAAGCTCTCGATCACCCCAACCTTCAAAACGAGCTCCAAATCAACTAACCACTATCAACAATAGATAATATGCGTCAAGAGATGAATTTTGATACCCATATTGTCACGAATTGGTTCCAAGGGTAAAATGATAAAAACTAGGTCTTAATTATGAGGTTCACGAACCTAGAAATGAACTAGAAATTATGATTCTACGCGATAAAAGAAATCCACGGGTGAAAATCCCACTGAATTTGAATTCAAATTAAAGGAGAAATCAACATTTAAAGTTTCCAAATCATAGGGAAATACCCAAATTCCAATGTTCAAAATCATGAAATTCAAGACAATATCAAGAGGAAAGTAATGAAAATTGATTAAATTAACGTTATAAACACTTACCAAAATTTTTTCCACGAAAATCCTCGCTCGACAAAGCTTGAAAAGGTTAAACGGATGATAATGATTTTTTTACGACTTAAAATTATTTAGGCACGATAATACCTCCGCGAACGCGGAGAGGCATCTGTGAATGCACACCCACATCCACGAAGCAAATCACTAGGAGTATACACTTTGCGAACACGGAGGATCACCTCCTCGAACGTAGAGGTCAATGAAGTTGACCCTCCATAAATGCTGAGGCCAATCTCGTGAACATAGAGAAGAAATGAAGCTGCACCAGATTTCAAAAACCAGCTCTATTTTTCAACTTAGAAGGACCCCCCGGGGTTCATTCAGAACCCGATTTACACAAACCAAACATATAACCCTACTAGAAATGACGATCTGAATTCAATGAAAATATTAGAATTCGATAATGAGGTCTCCTTGACTTGATTCTAGATAAAACTCGTCAAAACTCAAAACACCCAAACCGCCCTCTGAAACTCCAAAAATTACAACGAGATCATTTCTAGCCTTAATTTCATTATTTGAAACCGCTAGAACTGTTGAAATTTTGATTAGAGCTTTCGAACTCCGAATGTTGACTAAAGCTACACGTATGCTTATCAATTGAAAATGCAACTTTAGGTCAAAAATCTCTATTTTAACTCCAAATTTAGTTCCACAACTTCTCCTAGTCTAAATTCGATATTTCCGGAGCTAATGAAATAGACGGGTTTCCATTCCAACATCCGAAACTTAGAATCATATAAAACCCATTTTTTCAACAACTTAAGCTTCCAAAAATGTCAAAACTCATATTTTTCCCTTTTTAAATATCAGTTCTCAGTTTCAACAACACATAACAAACAACAACAACATACCCAGTGGAATCTCAGTTTCAACAACACAGATAGTTTAAAATAAGTCAAAAGCAACTTACGAAGGGCAAAATAGCAGTTTTCTTAAATAAACTCAAAAATGACTAGCAAGGACATTACATACCTCCATTCATATTGATCTTTATTCTTTTTTTTTTTTGAATTTTTTATTTTTTCCATATAAATCTAGTTTAATAATTAAATAAATGATTTTAAAATGGGAAAACTAAGCCCATAACCTTTGGATATATATATGAGAAGCAAGTAAACTCTATAGCCCTAAACTAAAGGAGCAGGTTAAGTTTGTTCAGCTTGAGGGATAAATTAAGTGGCTGACCTGCCAGTCCATCAAATATCGTAGTTTATCCTTAAGAGCAGGAGGTTCCTTGTGTGAAACTTAGATGTTGAAGCACGCACCTTAATCACCCTGCCTATGTGAGTTTCGAAATCTCCTCACGCTTTTTTCATCATCATCATGATTTTCTCTTCGAGAACACTCGCCTCGTCGAAGTAGTACTAATTAAAGAAACTGTTAATTCCCCTTCTTCCTGATTCTGTATTGGGATTAAATTGATCTGCCCCAAAAGCTAAATTGCATGGCCTAATACCACTAGCCCCTATTACTAGAAAACAAAATCCATATAGTTAAAAAGCTATTTGCCCTGTAGTTGGCTCATGGCAAATGCTATCTTGTGCAGTTCCACAGTGAGGAGGACGCAGTTTTCAGATTGCAGCTGTTAGCGTCAAAAACAACATGCCCTGTTTACACAAAAATATTTGAATTAATACCATGAATTGCAACATATAACGTAAGCATGTTATTTTTTGGTATTTTTTATGTACCGTGA
This sequence comes from Solanum rostratum, assembly GCA_029948455.1. Lineage (NCBI taxonomy): Eukaryota > Viridiplantae > Streptophyta > Magnoliopsida > Solanales > Solanaceae > Solanum > Solanum rostratum. The sequence continues at coordinate 42,906,725 of CM057056.1, forward strand.
AAGAAGATACAGAAGCAATCCCTAATGTCTTGGATCAAATTCTTTTAGTTCTTGCTACTGATGTTACTCATACTGACCTGTGGATGCATACACAATTTTTCTTGCCTCAGTGATAGGAGAGGGGTTTTATAAATCGATACCTAAATTCCGTTTTTCTTTCAGCAGTTAATAGAATTTGGAGTGAGCCAGTGATGCAGGGAGCTTGGCCAGTGGTTTAAACTTTTGCCCCCCCGTTATACGCCTCTCACATATACGTCTCGTGAATTTGACGTTTCTTAAATGAGGTAATCATATATTTCAACATAGTAACAGACGTTCTTAGTCCTTAAAACACGAATCAAGTCTATGATTTTGGATGAGATGCTCGCACAATTCAACACTGTTCATGTTTTTCTTTGGTGATTGTATCTATATGTGCAATGGATGATAAATCTTGAGAATGTGGGCTGCCGTCACTGGTGAGTCCCTACCGGTCACCAAACAATCCGGTGATGATGTATTCTCTGGTTCCACTGTCAAGCAAGGCGAGCTCGAAGCTGTAGTCATTGCTACTGGTGTTCATACATTCTTTAGAAAAGCTGCACATCTTGAAGATAGCACAAACCAAGTTGGTCATATCCAAAAGGTGAAAAAACAACAACTAGAGATTTAGCAACATTTTAAAGTTATAAGTTTTTATCTGAATACACTATGATTTTTGGGATACGAAATTCATTTTTCTCAAACCGTTTCTTTCGAAGAACCAAAAACATTTGTTTCAGAAAAGCATATGCAAAGAAGTATTATTTCTGACATTTGTTGTGTGTGCTATGTCTATGATCAGGTGTTGACTGCTATTGGAAACTTTTGTATCTGCTCAATTCTTGTGGGAATAGTGATTGAGGTTGTGGTGATGTGGCCGATTCAAAGGCGAAAATATAGAGATGGAATTGACAATTTGTTGGTGTTGCTTATTGGAGGTATCCCAATTGCCATGCCAACAGACTTGTCTGTTACCATGGCTATTGGATCTCATTGGTTGTCCCAACAAGGTGCTATCACTAAGAGGATGACTGTTATTGAGGAAATGGCTGGTATGGACGTCCTCTGTAATGACAAGACTGGTTGATTGAGATTCGTATTCAAGACAAAAATACACATTTTTCCCGTTATGAAAATTCCTATCATAACAGAACGACTTATTCTCATGGTTGTAGGCATTCCCTAAGGACGCAGACAAGGACACCATTATGTTACTTGCAGCTAGAGCTTCCAGGGTTGAAAACCAGGATGCTATTGATGCTTGTATTGTAAATATGTTGGGTGATGCTAAAGAGGTAACTTGAAATAATAGCAATTTTCTTTCTCTTTACGTTCTCATTAGAACAAGATCTTTTGTCAATAGATTAATTCACTAAGAGAACACTAGAATTAACTATAAACTTCACCGCTAATCTGTCGCCAAATATGTTATAGATGGGCTTAAGTCCTTCCCATATTGCAGGCAAGAGCAGGCATCCAAGAGGTGGACAAGAACACATAGGATTGGCTATAGTGTGCGGCAGTCCACGGAAAGTATACTAACGGACGGCAGGGACACTTCCCCCCCCCCCCCTCCCTTTTTTTTAAAAGCTGCCGGAAAGCATTTCAGCTTCCATTTGTTCAGACAAGCAGAGATGTCACACCGAAGGCCCCCAAAAACATAGCCATATTAGCAAGCATTGTGCATGTAAAAAACCATGGCTAAAGTCAGAAACCCTCAGCATTCCAAAACAGATAAGCAGCAAATTCAGCCAAGTGGAAACCCACGCCGTCAGAATTCAGGCTCCAAAATTAACGAAACACCAAAAAGAAGATAGGCATACCATCAAACACCTTACATGCAACAAGCAAATGAGAAAGCGACAGAGCAAAAACAATTCGCAATAACGGAAATGCAAGAATTACGCACGGCGAAACCATGCACACCCATTTCAACCCATTGCGCAACGAAGAAGTAACGAAAAAATGGTAAATACCTGGCAACTGGAAATTCCTAACTCCAGAGCAAGAATGGAGAAGAGCAGCAAGGTCGTGGAAAGGAGCCTTCAAAAGCGTAGGAGAGGTATGTATGTGCAGGGCGGAGATCACCGGACAGGGGACGCGTGGGCAAGCGCAGCGGTGATTGGCCATACCGTGCGGTGGACTACTGGCCCTTTGAAGAGTTCCATATTACAAGAATGCCCTCGAAGGAAATGGCCCCAGAAAACAGCGTTATTACAGGAATGCCCTTGGTGGTACCACCAAAGTGGCACTTATTAATGTTTCTAATATATACTAGAGGCGTGTGCCCGTGCGAGGCACGGGCCGAGGCAGGGATATTAGGGGGAGTTAAAACCGCTAGGAGGTTGTGTAAATTGAAGTGCCAAACTAATTGAGATAATAGGTTGTACGCATCCAGACAGAAGGCTCCTTAGGAGCACAGTTTGTTCCTACGTTTTATTTAAGTACATGGCCAGTCTTTTACATGGAATGAAAGGTGCAGTGGTTCACTGTTGCAGTGGGTGTTCCTACGTTCTATTTAAGTACATGGGCAGCCTTTTACATGGAATGAAAGGTGCAGTGGTTAGCTGTTGCAGTGGGAATCTGAGTGACTTTGCTGGCGATTCCCTCGAGGCGGTTGTGTTGGCCGCCCCACTATGCAGGCGCTGAGTGCTTGGGTACACGAGGAGTTCCCAGTTGTTGCCTGGTTTGTGTTTCGCCATGTTTTGCTGTGATGCATCTGCAAACAACGGAGAAATGAGTGAGGGTTGTCCTTTTTTTGGCTTCAAATTTTCAGAGTAGGCACGCTGTGGTAGCGAGTATCCAGTGAGAAGATATGAGGCAGTGTTAATGTAGCTTTCTTTAAATTCCCAAGTAATACAGTGTCATAGGTTGTGCAGCATGTTCTATTCCAAATTTACAGTTGATTTGGGGTTTTTTTTCTTATTCAAGAGCTTTTAAGCTCTCTATGCATATTATCTTTTCGAAAGGGGGCAAACAAATTCTCTGCGATAATCGTAGTGCGCCTAAGCAGAGTGTGTGAGAAAGGTTGGTCGTATTTGTGGAAATTACTGTTAATTGAAATATTGTATAGCCACACGACTGAAGAGCCGGGATGTCAAAACCGTAATCACAAAGGAGGAAACACAGGAAAATAACAAAAAACTGTAATCAACATCACAAATCAGAAAAGTGCAGTGGTGAATTAATTTTGAGAGTCGATAAAACTTACTTAGAAAGGGAGGTCGTCAAGAGATGTGAATAATAAACCTCTGGTAATTTCCATCCAAAAAGTGAAGGAAGATGTAGAATCAAAAGCGGCAACCAGTAGGACACGGTGTTTCCCTTTTAAAGAGCCTGCGTATGTTCAATGTAGACATCATTAATTTTTTCTACTGTGGCCCGTGTTTTACCAGCGATTGGACTGTATTAAATTACCTTCTGTCTATGCGGTCCGAGAGGGAGCACAAAAGAGACCTTCGCGGCCTGCATTTAGGAATTGACCTGTTACTCTTGTGCATCATGGTGTGGACTAATGTGGGGGTTGTTAAACAGGCAGAAGGTAGCAGACATGTGCCCAGTGTTTTAGGGAAAATTGAAATGTAGTAAATTACCTTGCACTTATACAATCCAAAAGAGAGCCCAAAAGAGATCGCTGCCGCCTGCGTTTCGGAATTTGTGTGTTATTCTTTTGCCGCAGGGTGTTATTTGGTGTAGGGACTGTTAAGTAGGCATAAGCTATGAGGGTATTTAAAAATTTAGGAAAAGGATTTAAATATGACAGAGGGCTCCTTGTCCTATCACTAAGAAGGTCAATATATCGCTGCCTTTCATGTAAAGTAAGATCCCAATACATTGGGATGTCATGTCTTCTACAGATTCCTCGCAATATTCTATGAGTGCACCCAACAACAACAACATACCCAGTGGAATCCCACAAGTGGGATCTGGGCTATGAGTGCACCCTAGAGAATTGTAATGTTCAAATAATCCATTACTATTTTCTGTTTACAAAATACAAAAGAATGATATTCCCAAGATGCTTCCTTATGAGATATTGCCTTAAACAAGACCATATCTTAAACAAGAATAACAAGGAGATACTTTTATTTCTTTCTACCAACTCCACATGGGGGCAAAAAGAGTTGATAAATTAAAATCCAACCAGCGGGCGATCTCATTTTATGGTAAGGAGAGTTAATGTACCACTTGTTGCTCTAAGTGGTTCGAACACAACCTCCACATCATGATGTGGTCTCCAAAAAATACAGCCTTAACTTACGCAGCAGGTGAGAGAGAGAGAGAGATAGCGAGTTGAATCAGAAAAATACACACTTTCCATGGGCACATGTTTTACACATGTCTACATAAATTTAATAGTGATGATATGGGGTTCATCTATGAGGTAATACACGGTGGCAATTTTTGCTCAATTTTTCTCTATCAAGATAATATATAATATGGTAGCTGCAGTGGCAAACTTACATGAAACTTTGGAGATTGCAAACCCTCCCTAGTGCCTAAGAGAGGGATGTCAGCTCAACTATGGATTTACAATGTAAATGGTGGTGACTGAGCCAGTGACAGCTAAAATGAAGATAATAACTCTCTCAGCGAAAGCTGCCAATACAGTGGATTGCATGGACGACTGCCGTAATTAGTTCTTTTCTTGGTGCAACAACAGAATTTCAAATAAAAGTTTATCAATGTTTCACTTTGTCCTCCTCCCTCTATTCCTAGGACTTCCTGAGAAAATTCATAATGCATAACGGCCTACTCTTTTGAAGGAGTTGTATATCTAGGCTACCAAGGAGTAAATTACTTTGCTAGCATAAAATTCTACATTCAGGAATTCATTATGATTCCCAGTATTGTCTATAGGAGAGAAGGTAGGAATGATAGATTGGAACCAAAGAAAGTAGACACCCCGAAAAAGTGCGGATAAAGTCTTTACCATATCCCAACAAACAAAGCTTTCAATTTGCCAGTACCAGTTAAAAATTATGTAAAATTCCTGATACTACAAAGGTTACTCCAATGAATGTTTTATCTCTTGCAAAAAAAAAAAAAATCCCTATCCGTTGTGAAAGGCAAGAGGAAAAACACGCTGAGCTCTCCCCCAAGGCAAAACAGGAAAAGTTAAACAGTAAGATCAGTATCATAGACAAGTAGTATTATTGGAAATAGAGGAGGAAGAATTAAGTGTTAATCCTTAACATGGATCAGGAACAGGGTAAGGCACGAAAAAGGGCAGCGTAGAGCACTAAGCTCCCAACCAAAAGGCATATATGGAACCACACTTCTACATTATGTATCTTACGGGATAGTTTACAAGTTTGTTTAAAGTTGCAGAATCTGCCATCTTTAGAGAATAACAAATAAGAGAAGGAATCCCAAGAGAGAGAATGAGATAAATCAGTGAGGTTAAGCAAAGGAAAAGAAACCCCAAAACAAGAACAAAGAAAAAGAAAACTAAAAGGCATCAACTGCACTGACAAAGCCCTATCTACAGTAGATACAGAACTACTATCCTTCAATTAAGAAAACTCAGCCATGTCTATCAATAGTCTTTCAAATTCAAAGAGATTAAAAGAGAACCTCAACAGCGCTCAGACTATATATAGAATCAACAGAATGAACTCTGCCAAGAATTTATTGCTTACTTTAATTAGGTATATAAGTTCTAAAACTTTCTTTCAGAATTGTGAAAGGTCAAGAAAAAACTAAAGGCTTTTTTACAAGTGAAAGATAAACGAAGATTACTATGGATAAACAAGATTGAGTTAGAACTCACCTATAAAGAAAATTAGAAGAGCAACAGAAGAAGCCATTTGAACAGGTCGATTATATTTCATATAATACTGAGACCTTTGCAGCTGTCGTTGTACAGCTCCATACCAACCATTGAGTTGCTTCTGACAACTTCCATCACAACAATCAAGGCAACTTTTACTCCTCTCACAACATGTGTTAATGCCCTGCATCAGAAAATCAAATTCAGCAAGAATTAAGAGTTGATGAGGAATATATACAAGTATTTTTAGGACAATTAAATGCCTTTTTTTTCCAATTTATTGAACCTCAAAAGGTAAAATACTATATGATTTTGATCATGATTTTTTAGAAATGTTATATTATATCATTTGACTATATTCATTACGGTGATATCTAGGTTTTAGTAATTCAAGTTTTTATTTTTAAATTTATGTAAGATCAACAGAAGTTGAAAAATCTTGAAAAAGAGTATAAGTGTGTCAAATAAAATAGGACAGAGAGTTATCAATATCAGATACTTCAGGACAAATACACACCCTAGTCAATGGATGTGCTCACAATTCATTGACCATCCCTAACCAGCATTGTGTTTTCTTTGTATGAACTGTTCTTGTTCAAGAATAGCATAGTTACCCCTTTTTCAGCTAAACTTCTTTGTATAGAGGCAGTTGTTAAGGTTCTAAATGGAAGAACAGATCTAATTTCTTTACCATTGTGCGGTGTTGAATTAAATTTTCTTTTTCCCTTATTTCTGAATGCGTTAGACTTTGAAATTAATTATGAGAACCTAAGAAAACTACACTACAATAATCTATAACTCTGTCTTTGCTTCTATGGTAGAAAGAAAGTTTAAAATGTAAAATGTATTTTCCCAAGAGAAAACAAAGATAACAGAGGATGATTAAGGACATATGCCGTATCTCAAAGCAGTGATCAAAGAGACTCTTAGGCTTCATCTACCGGTTCCAATACTAATTTCACAGAAGCTTTGCTTCTTGCAACCTTTAGATAAGTTAGAAATAGTCAACAAAGAAGTTAGAATCAATGACAAATCACTTGGCTTACTAATCAACCAATAAAAGACAAACACGATAAAATTTCAAGAAAACGTCAAATTAGAAGATTGTGAGAAAGAAAGCTTACTTCTCGCACGAAATTTGCAGCAACAAAAGCAAAGAAGAGTATACCTGAAATTCTTAAAACACAGAAATCAATTCCGGAAAAAGGAAATCAGTTTCAAGGTTCAAACTTCCAATAAGTTAGCTAAGACATATTATCAAACACCTTACATGCACAATCTTTTCCCACTTTATACACACAACTAAGCACAATATTTAGGTCATGGCACAGGAAAACGTCAATTTAGAAGATTGCGAGAAAGAAAGCTTACTTCCGGTATGAAATTTGCAATAGCGAAAGGAAAGATTGGTGAGCGATGTTACTGCTCCAGCTACAGTACCTATTATCTAATGCATCAATGTGCAAATTGAATATCATTGTCGAAATGCATGCGAATTCCAATGAGAAGTAATTCGAAGTCATTATTCTTGCCTTGTACCATTACATATCTATTGAGCAATAATTTCACTATGCTATATGGATGTTACTTGCCTTCACACAGCCAATGCTAGAGATTCGATGCTGAAAATAACAAAAACAGCTGACCTGAATCTGGGAACACTTACCCCTTTTTTGTGTTCAATCCTGTTCCAACTGTTGTGCCTCCTAGTGCAAGCTGCTCGAGAGAAGCTGCAATCAGTAAGAACCAGAAAAGAGGAAGCAAGGAAGTTGCAGAAATAATGTAGGAAACCAAATTTTGAATGGGAACCTGGTACATGCGTGGAAGGGTGCACAAGATTCTATCAATACCAGGTAGAGATTAGATTAGTTTGGAAAATATTTGCAAGAAGAGGGGAGAAGGAAAAAATGCAAGGTACAGATACAACATCGGGGTAAGATGCTGCAGTCCACGGAAAGTATACTAACGGACGGCACGGACACCTCCCCCCCATTTTTTTTAAAAGCTGTCGGAAAGCATTTCAGCTTCCATTTGTTCAGACAAACAGAGATGTCCCACCGCAGACCCCCAAAAACATGGCCATATTAGCAAGCATTGTGCATGTAAAAAACCATGGCTAAAGTCAGAAACCCTCAGCATTCCAAAACAGATAAGCAACAAATTCAACCGAGTGGAAACCCACGCCGTCAGAATTCAGGCCCCAAAATTAACGAAACACCAAAAAGAAGATAGGCATACCATCAAACACCTTACATGCAGCAAGCAAATGAGAAAGTGACAGAGCAAAAACAATTTGCAATAACGGAAATGCAAGAAGTACGCACGGCGAAACCATGCACACCCATTTCAACCCAGTGCACAACGAAGAAGTAACGAAAAAATGGTAAATACCTGGCAATTGGAAATTCCTAACTCTAGAGCAAGAATGGAGAAGAGCAGCAAGGTCGTGGAAATGAGCCTTCAAAAGCGTAGGAGAGGTATGTATGTGCGGGGCGGAGATCACCGGACAGGGGACGCGTAGGCAAGGGCAGCGGTGATTGGCCATACCGTGCGGTGGATTACTGGCCCTTTGAAGAGTTCCATATTACGAGAATGCCCTCGAAGGAAATGGCCCCGAAAAACAGCGTTATTACAGGAATGCCCTTGGTGGTACCACCAAAGTGGCACTTATTAATGTTTCTAAATATATACATACATACATATATATATATATATATATATATATATATAAGAAACATAGAAAAGGTGATTTGGCATCTATCTATGACCTCCATTCATATTTATCTTTATTCCTTTTTTTTTGAATTTTTTATTTGATTTTCCCATATAATCTAATTTAATAATTAAATAAATGATTTTTAAATGGAAAAATTAAACTCATAGCCCTTTGAAGAAAATTATATACATCCTTACATCCCCTTTCATTTATGTTCCCTAATTAATTACAATTGACAATTTGTCAACTATTAGAATTCGTGCGCCAACGTTCTATTGTTGTCAGTTCCCACCTTATATGATACTAACGAAGCATCACAGAGGATACTGATAAGGTATGAATATACTGATGAAGTATCATAGAGGATACCAATATGGTATCAGTATACTAGCAAAACATCACAGAGAATGGCAGCACGCTTTTTTGTGATACTTTATCGGTATCATATTTTAATTATTTCTTAAAAAAAGAGTGCAATCCTATATGATATCGATAAGATATCAATATATTGATGGAGTATCACAAAGAATATCGATAGAATATCAATATACCAGTGGAGTATCACAAAGGATACTGAAAGAGTATCGCAGAGAATGTCAGCATGCTTTTTTGTGATACCCTATGGGTATCATATCTTAATTATTTATTATATATTTCTTATTTATTTCTTAAAAGAAAGCACAATCCTATATGATATTGATAGGGCATCAATATATCGATGGAGTATATGATTCTGATATGGTATCAATATATCGATGGAGTATCACAAAGGATTAATTTATAGCAATGATGCTGATGTCATGCACAAAATAAGAAAGGAGAAAGTGAGATAAGGGGTAATTAGTTTAGGACAAATGGGTGCAAAAAGGAATTATTTTAAGGTGGAGTATGGGATGAGAAATAATTTGTTTAAACAGTCTATTTTATGTATTTATCCCTTTTAAACACCACACATGATAATCCTTCAGCTGCACCCCACATTCTGTGTATATATATATATATATATAAAAGAAATTACAATAAAAGTAGCTCATTTTTTTTCTTTATAGAAAATAGCCTAAAAAAGTCATAGGCTCAACATAGCTTAAATAAGCCCAAGACCATTAGGTTCCTTTTTGCTCAAATCAGCCGAAGAGCAAATTTTTGGCCTTTATAATTTTTTTTTTTAATAAAATACTTATTTTACTTTATTTTGCTATTGCTTTTTATAAAAAAAAGAAGAAGAAAAAAAAAATCTTTTTTCAAAAACAAATTCATGTATTTATTGGGTAGCATCACTTTTTATTAAAAAATATTTTATTTTTATTTATTTGTGGATTTTGTGTATGTAAAATTTTTATTTTTTTAAAAAAAATTCACGTATTTTTTCCATATATCAATACTGTATAAATATGTATAAATGTGTATCAATATTGTATAGATAATTATGTAACTAACGACATTGTATAAATTATGTATAAGCTTGTATCAATATTATATAAATAGTATATAAACATGTATTGATATTGTATAAATTGTACATAAACGTGTGTCGATATTATATAAATAGGTATGTAATGTATCAACATTATATGAATGATGCATAATCCTGTATCAATATTGTATAAATAAATATATAATTTATCGATATCGATATTTATTTGACTATCATGATCTTTCACCTTAATAAAATAAAATAATAAAAAAAATAAAAAGACCTAAATATATTTTTTTCACAAAAGAGGTGAAACAATTCAAAAAGAAAAAAAGCTTTTAAAAAAAAGCAACAAAAAATTTAAATATTGAAGTTTTTCCTTTTAATTTACTTTAATATGACACACACAAAAAAGTTTCAATTTTTTTTAAAAAAGGAAGAAAAGGGCCAAATGGCCAAATTTGATGGCTTTTTTTTTTTTTTTAAAAAAAGCAATCTAAAAAAATTAAAAATTAAAATAAAAAAAGAAAAAAGCTAACTTCCCTATATAGGCATTTACTGCTAACCAATGGCAAGCAACTTGCCATTTCCTCCAAAAGAATGAGTAGCAACTTGCCATTTCCTCCATTATTGCATCTTTACTTTTTAATATTTACTTTATATTGTGTGGTTCGTTTCAGATTAACGGATGATGCCTATTATTACGTGTTGTACTGATAGTACACTTGCTATATTTTTTGGTATAATATTGCTAAATCAGTGATATTTCTTAGGTAAAGACGAAGACGATCTCCAACAACTTCTACTCTTTTTCTTACGGTGGGAGCTATGTCGGTATTGTGTTTCACCTTGTATTCTTAGAAGTTCTTGTACCTATTTAGATTAGAATCATTAGGGGTGTTAGATATATTTTTTTCAGAAATTTTAATTTGGATTTTAACCCTTTATTTGATAACTTCAAAAATCTTTTTAGTGATATTTCTGTTTCTTTCATCTTTTGTAAAATTTATTAGTTTGAAAATTAAGGATTATCCTATCTAGCTGTTAGAGTAGATGTCTGTACGGCCCACTAGATTGGATCATGACAAGTTGATATCAACACCTAGATTACCAGTCTTTTAATACAAGAACAAATGTGGAGTAGACTCTTGTGAATTGGTCTGTTGACGTGCACATCTAATCTTCAACAAGCTATGAAGCATACTAGGAAGTCGTTTCATTTCTTCTCTTTTTCGTGCGATCTATCGCTTGTGACATGTAAAGACATATTCAAAATTTAGAGTCTATGGGTGCCAAATCTCTAGACTCATCAGTAAAATTAACTTTAGGTTCGAATCAAATTACTTGTCTTTTCGATCTATGTGACAAATTAATTAATAACATATGGATAATATAAGATGAAAATTTATATACTACATATAATACAAATCATACTAAATTCAACTAAGTCTACTAAAAATCATGAAGTGAACAAAGTAAAAAATTTAAGTAATATTATTAATATCATAAATATCCATAGTTCTATTTACATTCCAAGACAAATTTTCATATTCTGAAAACGATCAATAATGACATCATTACTTACATTTGCAAATACATCACATTCTATATAACACACCGAATAACAGTTCAAATATTGATCACCAAATGCTATTTTACACATTATTTTTTATGTTCTTCATGGATGAGAATGCTCTTTCCACAGTTGCCATAGCAACAGTTAAAATCAAAGTCAACTTCACAGATAAATAAACAAGTGAACAAGCCTCTATAAGATTTGCCTCAACCAATGAATTTGCCAAATCTCGAATTCCTTGCAAGTTAGAGAAGTTGGGATTACCACTTTGCATATGAATAATGAAAGTATTGAGTTGGTAACTAAAATCTCAAAATTTTCCATCATCAAGTTCACTTTGATAACACTTAGCTAAAGTCATGATTCTACCTTTGTCAAAATTAGAGAAAGAATTGACCGAATACAAGCTACTCATTCCAAGAACTAAATCACTACTAACAATATCAAAACAATCATTAAGCTCTTGAATTTGTATATCAACTACCGCACAAAGAACTTCAGCATGTAAGTGGTGTAAATAACTAATACTGAAAGACTTATACTTTGACTTTTTGGGAAAATAAGACTCATCCAACTTGAGAATCATGATATCGTGCAAATCACAAAATGAGGAAACATCATCCAACAAAGACTCCCATTTAATTTTTCCTCATATCTTGCAATTTTTTCTTTTCAATATTAAGAAATTTCACCGAATTAACAATATCTTGATCTTTTTTTTTTTTTGTAAAATCTTACTCAACTCATGATTTGACATTTTCAATACTTTCAATGTCAAGCTAAGCACACAAATAAATTTAAATATTTTAATCTTTATCAAAAGTTATTCTGCTTGTTTCTATCATTTGATGTGGAACTTTCAACTTCAAGCACATGAATAATAGATGAGAAAATAATAATAAAGTTATTTAAAGTTTTAAAATGTGATCCTCAGTGAGTATCACCCCGATATTTGAAATTCGTATTCTTGATATAATTTTTGATCTTTATAAACTGCACCAGATTCAAATAATTGCTCTAATTTTTTATTTGATGATGATGGAGTAAATCGCTATGCTTGAAAGATCCTCTAACAAAATTCAACACATACTAGTATGATAAAAAAAGTTTTTAACATCCGAATGTTTATTAGCAATAGCCGCAAGTGTTAGTTGCAATTGATGAGCAAGCAATGAATGCAATATGCCGATGGACTATCTTTCATAATTGAAGTTTTGAGACTATTTATTTCTCCCTTCATATTACTAGTCTCATCATAACCTTGTCCACATATTTTGGATGGATTTAGTGAGTGATTGAAAAACATTGAGCATATTGATGTATCACTAACATGGACAAGAATAATAAATCGTTCAATTATCAGTATTCTTATCAACAAAACACAACACAAGAGCTATTTATTTTTATATGAGATGCCTTTGAACTCATCAACTAATATATCAAAGTAATCTCGATTCAAGTCCCCAATTATAACTTTCAATGTTTCTCTCACACAAGCATTGATAATATTCTTTTGGATCATAGAAGAAGTCAAACTATCATTTTATGGGGAATTTTCGAATATCACTTTTTTCACATCCGGATGCTTGTCTCTGTGCCATCACAAAAATCTTAGAAAGAAGCCTTAATTAGTTGAAGATTCACCTTTATCATGACCTTGAAAAGACATTCATATTGCAAAGAAATCTTGATATATAAATTGAGGCTTTTGAATGTATTCGATACTCACTTGTTAACTTCTAAGAATGCTTATCAAGAGCAACTTGAATTGATTGATGATGATTTGACAAATCTAACATGTTATTGAAGCATTTATTCTCTCATATAAAAAGGAATTTATTTTTTTCCTACTTCATACTCTATCTCCCACCCACCCTCACTCCCACTCGCATCTCTACTTCTTCCAATTTTCAAATATAGAAATATCAAAAAAAAAAAAAAATCATCTATCATACCTGCCCTTCACCCGTCTCCAACTCCCCACCCCATCCTCTACCATCAGTATTTTTTTAAAAAAATAAATAAAATAAAGTTCAAAAAAATTAAAATTTTCACTTCCAACCCCCAACTCGACTTCTACCTCCCACCGGACCACCTACACCTACCCCTACACCTACCCCACCCCCAAATTATTTTTCAAGAAGAATAAAAAAAAATTAATTTTTTCATCATCCTCTGCCCCCACTTTCACCCCTCGCCCACCTCTACCCTCATCGGACCCTCTACCTCCACTCCCTAATTTTTTTTAAAAGAAATATTATTTTTTTTAGAAAAAAAATTAAAGTTTTTTTCATTTGTTCCCCTCCCAACTTCCACCCTACCCCACTCCACCACTACCCCCATCCCATTCCCCTAATTTTATTTTAAAAAAAAAAAAAAAAAGTTCAAGTTTTTTCACCCCCTTCCCCCCCCCCCCCCCCCCCCCAAAAAAAAAAAAAAATTAATTAAAATCATCCCAACCCCTATCCTCCACCCCACCCCAACAATGTTTTTAAGAAAAATTTAAAATTTTTCGCCCCCCCCCCCCCCTCCACCCACTTCCACCCTACCCCAATTACCTGTGCCAACATCCTCACCCCCTAATGTTCTTCTTTTAAAATAAATAAATATATTTTTAGTACAATTACTAATTTTCTATTATGAGTGGGGAGGGGGAAGGGGGAGGGGGTCTATGAATCTATATGGTACTCATTTTATCCATTTTAATCATATTTATATAATCTTTTAAAATAGACTAATCCTATTTATCTATTTAAAAAATATGAGTAATCCATTAAAATAAATATGAGTTAAATGAACTTCTTTCAACTTATATGAGTTGAAATTGCCACCCCTACTTCCCTGTAAAAATGAAAATTCAATTCAACTCACAATTAGTTCAAATTAACATGGTTCACTATCATATCACACAATTTGAAAGCTATAAAATTAAACGATTACCAAATTTTACTAATTTTTATTTACTTTTTATCATTTTTTAACTAATGTTCATTAGGAATTTAGAATATTGAAATAAAATTAATTTTTTTTATCTAATATGAAATCAATCATCACTCATCAAAACCCCAAAGAACTCAAGAAAGAGAAACAAAAAAATCTTGTAAAATAAAGCTACAAATCTGCAATCTATAGAACATTGTGTGCGGTGTGTCTGAGGGGTGATCGAGTGAGGGGGCAAGTAGGCGGCGCCAGATTTTGACTGGGTCTAGGGATTGAGCAGTTGGGTGCTTCGGTAGTGGCAATGGTGGTCACCTGGTAGGTAGAGCGTGGACAAAAGTTTGAAGGATAGAAGGACTAAGGGTTTCAATAAGAGAATAAAACTTTTCTTATGTTTGATCGAATAATAGAAAAGTTAAAAAGTTAAATTAAATTAATTAAGAATAATTATTAGTTAATATTTAATTACGTCAACAACAATTAACAATTTTTTTTTAAAAAAAGAAAAGAAAAACGCACCTGTAATAGTAGCAGTTGTAGGTTATGCTCAAGCATTTAAGCTTTACCACTGGCAACCAAGAGAATTTTTGTTTTCTGGATGGCATATTTCTCTTTATATACATATTGTGTATATATCTATATATTTATGGGTGGCGTGGGCATACCCATTTGCCTTAATAAATCCGTCCTTGGTGGTATGGGTTGAGTCCAATTGGTATATCAAATTTCAATTGGTATCTTAGCAATGTAAATCGAATGTCGTCGTCACGCTTAAAGGAATACAAGCAAGGAAAAGTTGGAATAAAGAAGGTTTAATTTGATATCTGGCCATAAAGGTGGTGTAAACACATGGATGATCGGCTAATGGTCATCCATGAAGTGAAATAAGTTAAGAATTATATCTTGCTTATGTGATATTATTTGAAATTATGATTATATGTAGGGGCGGACCTAGGAAGGGGAAAAAGGGTTCATTCGAACCTCCTCGACAAAAAATTACACTATATATGGTAAACTTTCGTATATATTTTAAACTTGAACCCCCTAAATAATAAGCAAAGTCTAGCAAAGTTGTAGGTCTCTTTTTAAATGTACCCTCATGCTCAGGGTTCAAATTGCACTTAAAGCATTATTTTCTTTAGCTTCTCTTCATTATTCCTTTTAATTTAATTTCGACTTTGGGAAATTCATCCCAATATTTCACTTTATTTTTTAAAAAAGTAGTGAAATAATATTAGACTTTGTATTACTATTTTCTTGGAAAATTATATTTTGTTGGTTTATTCACACATTTATACTTTTATATTTCGAACCCTCTGAGTTAAAATCCTGGATTCTCCAGCATAGTATTGTATGAATAGCTGCCAGTGTGAAGTGTACTTGCCTCAATGACATGATGCAATTATGTGTGTAGTGTTTCCTGAATAACCACCAATGTATAAAGTGTACTTGTATGTACGCCTGGAATTATGTGAGATATTATTTCTTGAGTTTTTGCAAAATTGTGGTCCATGATTATGTGAGAATTATAACTAATTAAGTACAATGGTCTACTGATAGATTATAAGGTGATTAATGAATGAAATGTTGATGTGTTACATGATATGTTTTATCTCAGAGAATATAGATCCTTAGTTATGCATGGACTAACCATTGGTAAAGATGATAAGGAAAAAGAACAAATTATGACCGTAGGAAAACTTCAGTTTTGAAACAGTCAGGTCTGGTTGAAAATCATATGAGAAAAGCGCTATTGTTTCATGATAGCTGAACTATTGTTATAAAAGATTTTCTTATTATATTTTATAATTGACTTTAAATAATGAGATTTTCAGTTTTTGAATATGCATTGCTTAGTTTGGTCTTGAAACTACATTAAGTGCCTTAATACAATCTCATGTATTATAAAGTTGAGACTTGGGTTTGAAAGTTCGGATTATGTTATACATATGGTCATGATTGTTTTAATTATTAGATTGAGTTTATGAAGATTCAATGCTTTAGTTACTTTTGAATTGTATTTCTATCTATCATAACTGTTTTTACTATTGGATTGAGTTTATGGGTAATCAACACTTTAGTTGCTTCAGAATTATTTTTCTATCTACCATAACTGTTTTAACTATTGAATTGACGCTTTAATTATTTCTAAACTATATTTCAATCTGTGGTATTTATTTTAACTATTGAATTGAGTTTATGGAGACTCAATATTTTAGTTGTTTCTAAAGTGTAATTTTATTCGTGAATAGGTAATGGTTTGATATAGTAATGTGGTTAAATGGTGGTAATCTATAATTATTTGAACACCAGACTTTATTTGACTCGATAATTTTATCTTGATTGAGTAAAGACTTACGAGGTAGTGATAATGAGAAATCATGAGATGGAGTCGAATCAATTTTTTTTGAACAGTGGTGAATTTATGATTTCCCATTAATAGGAATAGTTACTCCCAAAATATTTGATAAAATCATTAGTAACTGGTGGAGTAGTGTTGAAATATTGTTCCTAGAATTATTTTGTGAGAATGATCTTTGATAGTTGCATTCAAGATTAATATTGTGAACAAATAAATTGAGCATTAACTAATAAATTATTATTATTATTTTTTTATGTTGTGTGATTTAGAGAAGTGGTTTCTCGAGGGTGGAATTTGAGAAATTAAGGATGTGTCATATATAATGTGGTGGGGGGGGGGGAGCATAGTATCGCATAGAAACTCTTGAAATAGAGTTCTGATTGGTAGAACTCTGAATATAGTGCTTGATGTAAAAAGGTAAGTTCATTCCATTAAATTCAACCGTTGTTGATCTTTTTGCATTTCATAATGATGTCACTAGGATTCGATATAATTAGATGATCATGTATAAGGAGAAGATAAATTTTTTTCAACAGGAGTGGGGCTAGTGTCTCACATCCTCCCACCATGGCACCTGGGATCCCGCCATGGTAAGGTCACCACAACGGGAGCAAGGTCACCATGGCGGCCTTCATTATGCCTAAAGCTTCATAGGTACGTTCATGGCACTCTTCACACAAAAAACTCTATTTTCACAAATTTTCCTTTAGATTAGTGTTCCTGAAAGTGCTCTAATATCATTGAGGTAAAGATTCTAGCATTACTACTCCTAAACGACCAAGAACACTGCTCTACTTTCTCTTCTCTTATCGAAAACGTACTTACCAAATACTATCATAACCCTTATGCCATAATGTTATTAAGATGTTTTAGATGTAAAAAAAGGGTTTATGTTACGCTATTGCTCAAGGATCAAGTAACCCATTCAAAAATTTTAAAAACTACCCCAAGGCCATCCTACTCTCAATTTGTACTATGCAATGTTTGTTATGTAAAAACTCACATAATTAGAGTAGGAAATGAAATCATTACCTTAGATATGACATTTAAAACAAAGAAGTGAGGGATGCTTTGGGAGTTTAAGGGTGTGTAAATAAGGATATGCGAATAACCCACGCTTCTCCCTCTCTAAACTGCCTCATCATCCTACCTTAGTAGATTGGACGTGGTGAGTACTAAAATGTTTTTCTTGGTTTCGTCTCATTCTTCCTAACCCATTTCAAGGACAAGGTCTTTTTTGTGATAAAGACATGGAGTATGTGGTATTTTGTTATCCATGATGAGTCAATTCATTAGTTCTTTTTAAAAATTTCTGCTTGATTCATGCCTACTCCGCCGCTTATCATTTAAAAATGAAAGAGGGGTAAATCGATATCTATCATAACACTCTGAATGGTTATTATTTAGATGGGATAAAAATTATTTTGTGATACAAATTGATCTGGACTAGCACCATACCATCATAATAGGAATAACTCCACCACAACAACACCTCCATAAGCAAGATAAGACCCTTTATAGCGGGATCGTTGGAACAAAATTAAAAAGACACGAATCTTTTTATTCTCCTTTTCTCTTGGGATGTAAGACAAATGCAGGTCACCTTAAAAACTCTAAAAAAGATTCTCTAGGCTTGGAAAGAAGGGAGATCAGGGATTATAGTGTAAGGAAGGCTAGAACCAATAGATTCCAAGCCTGCCTTTACCATTTCACCATTCGAAAGTCACAATTGTGCTATCATTCTTTCGCATCTACTTGATGCCCAAGTAGGCTAGATTTTCCTTATTGAATAGTTGTAAATCTGTACCCATCGTATAATATATTATGCTTAGGCCTTCAAACATGGAGTCTGGATGGATAAGTGTGTGGTTACTGCTGTTAGGGCGAAAATATACAATGTGAGTTATTATTAATCTGTGACTAGCAGTAATAGTCCAGTCCTTGATTGTCTTCCTTAGTACTTCTTATTGAGATGGTTGTTGATCCTTGTAAAATTATGTGTAAAGAATTTACTAGATTAGTATGAGATTTTGCGACCTGTAATAATCAAAGAAGTCTAGTATGTGTGTGTGCGCATGCACGCGTGCGTGTATATTGACTACTTTATGTGAAATACTTGCATAATGCCTATTCATGAAATTAAAAAGGAGAATGTAAAATGTCTTCATATTAATAATATTATAAAATAAACTTGTTGATTTACTTGTGGCTTCGAGTATGGTGGTTGCGTTGTAGGTAATGATTTGAATTTTTTTATGTTATATGTACTTGTTAACTACGTTGTTAGTATAACTTACATGTATATGAATAGGGAATGAACTGATAAATGACTAGCTATAATCAAATAGCACACAACGAACTTGTAACTTGAAGTGGGCAAATCATTCATTGTGATTGTGATTTTGATTGTAACAATGGTTATCAGACCGGTTGTTACATTTTGGCACAATCTAAAATTGGGTATGATGGCACTTGCTCTAACCCACCAAGGCAAGTCAGCCTAAAAAGGAGACAACTAAATAAAGCGGAAGATAAAACAGTAAACACTCTAGATGTAGAAAGTTCAGCATAAGAAACAAAAATCATAGTCTAAAACCATCCCAAGATTGGTGTCACATACAAGCCTCAACGAGAACAGAATTCTAAGTAATAAGTAGAAGTATCAATGTCTTTGCTTCTCAAATAGAACAAAAATATTATGTAAACATATGTTTGAAGGGTGCAGCGAAAAGAGCTAGTTGCTACCTTTCAAACTATCTCAGAGCTCGGACCAAGTAGGAAATGAAGCATTAGGAGGTACTAGGCTCAATACCTACACAAATGTAGAAGCAAGGGTGAGTACCCAACAACTTGATACCCAAAAAATGTAATCTGAGCCTACATAATGCAATGAAGAATGCAAGTACTTCTACTATCCCAACCACATACCTCCAAAAGTATAACCCTACACGCAAAAAAATATAGCACACATAACATACATAACAATATATACATAATCATTTATACAGTTCAACCAGTACTACTATTTCAAGAAATCATAGTCATAAAGGAGCAACTGTCTAGATACATATATATATCAACAACTAACTCAATAATCCACTTACAATTCAACAATGAGCGAGGTGTAGGATGATGGGATGCAATGTAATGTCAGATAGTTGTCATGCATATCTGTCCTACAATATGCATCTACTAATCAACTCAAGTCGAAACCCATGGGGGTCTCACATAGGCCATGTATCTCTAGAAAAGACCTCGGTAATATCACATGTCGAAATATGACCTCAACAATACATCATGCTAAAAAAGGCTTTTACTGTCAAAATATGACCTCAACAATATCCACGATCAATAGAGACCTTAATCCCAAATATTAATATCTCTGTCATCAACCACGATCGGTAGAAATCTCAATCCCAGTTATTAATATCACTCTCCTATCTCATTTTCACAATCCAATGTAAATAAGCATATACATAGAAGATGAGTGATTGAGGTATGAACATATGATGAATGTATAATTTACATTCATTTCTTACTCTTTTCTTATGATTTTGTATTGTTATTCCTATAACTTGAGGTTAATTATGCTTTGAATGGTGTATGTTTCAGGTACATATGGTTTGGAACTGGCTTTGCTGGAAAGAATTAAGATAAAAGCTGAATTGGAGCCAAATGGAGCTGAAACTGTGCAAAATGGTACTTGGCAATAGTACACTCTGTGAACGTAGTCTTCAGGGCGCGAACGTGAAGCACTGGATCTGAAAAGGGAACGAATGCACTCAGCACTGGCGCATAGGTGGAGCAAAAGGCGATCATTATCTGCGATCGCAAAACACATGAGCACAAACGTTGAAGGGTTAGAGACAGTTGACCTCCACAAACGAGGTCAAATATCTGCAAACGCGAAACAATTTGGAGACAAGTGCCAAGGAAGATTTGTAAATGCACCATTTCAATCCCAATTTTCATATACACACATTTCGAGTCCTTGTTCTTCGGACTGAAGCACACTTTGAATCCTAGAGTAGAATTCAGACATTCTTGAAGAGAGAAAACATACCTTAGTGTAAATTTTAGTTTAGGGTGAGGATTTAGAGAAAGTTTTCTACAAATTCTTGAGTGTATTGAATAGTGTGGGCTTTACTCGTATTTATCTTTCACTCACTCTTTTATTCCTTGTTCTTGAATGCATAATTTGTAGATTTAATTGAGCTTGGATTATAATTTATTTATGGGTCTTGATTATTTCTCTTGCTTTCATGCTTAATTGATGATTTACTTGCAAAATCAAGTGGGTTCCTCCCAAATTGCTTTGATTGATAGAATTGATTTATGAGTTCATGGTTACCTTTATGTACAACTTTAGAATTGAGGTCGCAAACTTGAATCTAGCCTAGATCTTCAATTATTACTTTAGCGAGTGTAGTTAAAGTGGAAGGTTGCATGATAGTCATAGGTTTATGTGTTGAGAGCCTCAAAAGGGACTCAACGACTAAGGTCTTGGGAGTTTTTCTTTGAGGTGCTTAAGCCAAGCATGTCTTTGAGTGGCTCGCATAGGAGGACGTAGTTGGCTCTTGCGAAACATTCAGCTTCCTTCTGGCTAAGGGGTGATTACAAGCAACCTAGCCTACCCATAGAGTTAATTTGATACTAAGTGTGATGGATCGATTGAGTTTTGATTGATTCTCATATGTCCTTTCATTGCTTCCTTCCTTGATAGATCCTTACCCCAATTATTTCTTAGGAGTAGTTGTTAGCTTAGTGATGTGCTGTCAAAATACAATACTTTTGATGCTTAAAACTTGGATTTTATTTGTTCTCAACATGATGTTAGTAGATTTTATGTGTTTATATGTTTGTTTTGCAGGATTACAAGGTTGGCACAATTTTTGGGTTAAGTGTGCAAAATTTTTTAAAGCAGAGGTTTCACTTGACCTTTTACAGGTCGTAGAGAATTCTACGGGCCGTAAAGCTAGTTTCATATATAATTCTAGTGAAGAGTGATTTTCTAAAGTTTAAGTCTATGAACATGCAGATGAGCTGTAGAAGATTTTACGGGTAGACTTGGTATCATACCCTGAGGATCAGAAAGTTGAGAGTTGCTAAAAAATCATCAGATGAAACCCCCTACGTGTAGTAGAGTTTTATATGGGCCGTAGAAGGGTATCGTAGAAGTCAACGCTAGATTTAAAGAAGAAATCCACGAAAGTCCGATTACAGGCCGTAAAATGTTATATGGCCCGTAAAAGCCACCGTAGAGTCTGTCAACCTAGTTCTCCTAATCTGTTTTGGTTTTGTATTTTAAAGACTATAAATAGGTTTTTAGGTTATTTTTCATAAGGAATGTGACATAACAATAGAGAACAATAGAGAGCTTGAGAGAAACACTTGTAGCACTTTTTTTTGTCTTTTAATTTCAATATTGTGATTCTTGGTGAAGAGTTTTGGACTTCTTGTGCTTAATTCTCTTGTGTAATTTCTCAATTATGTTATTCAAATTCTTAAGTCTTGCATCTACACTGATCATGAGTAGCTAAATCCACAAATAGGGTTGTGCGAACCACGAAGAACTAACAAAGTAAAATCAGATAATTCGTAATTCTTGAAAAGTGTCCATGCATGTGTTAATTAATTCTCTTTGGTTTGAATGCTTTTTAATGGTGGCAAACGTTAGAACTCGCCTAGTGTTAATGATTGGATCTAGGTAGTAATGAATAGGAAAAGAGAGTAATTAAAAATATTTAATTGATATTTCTCGTCTAATCAACGGAACTGGGCTAAGAGGAGGTTGTACAGGAACAATAGGTAAGGGTTAGTAATATCACACTGCGGGGATAGACTAAATCACATAGTGAAATTCACCTCTCGCCTGGGCCAAAGAGTTTGGTGAACTTAACTTACCATTCTGCATGCTACACACTAGAATTGTTTTTGATTATGTAGTAATACTAAGCTAGGGAATCATGGGGAACACAATACCCTAGTTACTCTTCACACTGATTTAACACTTGTCTTAGTTTAGGACCCCCCCCCCCCCCCCCCCCCCCCCCGAGATAAGCAAGTTAATCAACCCAAATTGTCTTGAATTCTTATAAGTCTATCATATTCCCTGTGGGTCAACTCTAACCTCGGTTAGGTTATATATCTTGAAAACAACCACTTTAGCCTAAAAAAGGTGGTTTAGCTTGGGTGATGTCAAGATTTTGGAGCCGTTGCTGGGTAATATGGCTAGACTTGTTTAATTCAAGTAATTTGGGAATTAATCCTTATTTCCCTTATTTTACTTTATTTTGTTATTTTTGTAATATTTCAGGGTACAAGTGTAGTGTATGCCCAATATGCAAAGTCGAGGCATTCCCTTCACTCCGTTTGAGCCAGAGATCCAGAGAAGACTAAGAAGGATGGCCTAAGATAATGCAAACAACGCGACAAATGCAACTCTGAACCGAATGAGAATGAGAATATTAATAATTACAACCTACCTCCTCTTGAGGACATTGATCCACAACCACAAGACTTCAATGTCGAAGCTTATTAGTGGAACCAATATTGGCTGAACCCTATGGCTATGGATCTTACTAGAGCCATTGTGTTACTGCCACTATCGGATGACACGAAGTTCATGATTTCGAGTGGGTTTCTTCAGATGCTGTAGAACCGTGGGTTTTCACTGGCTTACCATAAGAGGATCCGCATAGTCATCTACACAACGTTGTGTTTATTAATTAGAGTGTAATGGGAATACAAAATCTTTCCATGGATGCAATGGGACTTTGTGTCTTTCCATTATCTCTAACAGGCAATGCAACGCTATGGCTATCCAAGCTCGCGTAGAGTTCGATTACTAATTGAGCTGTGTTACAAAACGCCTTTTTGGAGAGGTGCTTCCCGCGATTGAAGAAGCTCAAGTTGAAAGATCAAATAACAACTTTGAGCAACTTCCTAGTAATTCAATTTCTACTACATGGGAGCGATTCACAAAGTGCTTGAGGAATGTCCCTGACCACAAAATTGTTGATGATGTCTTGGTGGAGATCTTTTATTGTGCCCTGGACGAGAATAGTCAAGCATGTGCTGATACCATTATGGAGGGCATGTTTTTAGATCAACTATTTGAAAGGATTTCTGAGAAGCTAGAAAAGGGGGTCAAGACGAATCATGCATGGGGGCAACGAGATAGGTCATCTACCAAAAGTTCGTGCGTTATTAGAATTGGTTGAGAGCAAACAAAAATAATTGAGGAGATAATGTAAGAGCTTGGTTGATCTGTATCAGTATGAAGGTGAGAATGAAGCAGAATCAGGAACGAGTTAATGCAGTCGTTCATTAGCCTCCACAAGCACCCATGTACGAGGATCCCTACTATGAGGAGGACACTTGCTTCATTACTGATTAGACAGAGGGTTACCAGACCAACGCCCAAGGGTCCAATCAGGACTATTGGCACCAAGGTCAAGGAAACCAAGGTTAGAACTATAATAGAGATGGCGCGTTTAGAGACAACCATAGAGGTTACTATGACTAGAATAGGGGCTAGGATATAGATATAGATTGGGTCGCATAGATGGCTACAGAAATTGTCCTTATGTGCCACCATATAATTGTGATACTGGTGCTAGTAGTTCCAGACTTGAGGAGATATTGAACATCTGTTAAAGAAAGCTGAGACATAGGATGAGAACTTAAGGAGGATGAAATCTGAGATCTCCAGCATAAATTAGAAAATCAAGTCTCATTCTATTGCTATCAAACAACTTGAGCAACAATTTGGTAAAGTGTCAACTCAACTCAAACAGTGTCAGATGGGTACACTGCCTAGCGACACAGTTCAAAATCCAAAGAAAGAGGGATGATGCATGGCAGTTACTACTTTTGGTGGCAAGAGTACCATTGATACTCCCATATTGGTAGATGATGATAATGTTTGAGAGGAGGTAGTTGAGGTCAAGGATACAGATACTAGAGATGATTATGTCAAGGATGGGGTGAGGGATGTTGTAGAGGCACCACAAAAGCTGAAACCCATTCCTAGACCTCCTCCTCCCTTCCCTCAATAAACCAAAAAGAAGGAGGAGGAGAGAAAGTTCAAGCACTTTCTCTCCATGCCGAAGTAAATCTCCACCAACATCCCTCTCATTAAGGCATTGGAGAAGATTCCAAGGTATGCAAAA
Organism: Solanum rostratum; assembly: GCA_029948455.1. Lineage (NCBI taxonomy): Eukaryota > Viridiplantae > Streptophyta > Magnoliopsida > Solanales > Solanaceae > Solanum > Solanum rostratum. Next base: position 42,931,698 of record CM057056.1, read on the forward strand.
TTTATGAAAGACCTGGTTACAAAGGAGCGAACTGTGAGTCAGGAGCTCTCCTAAGAGCTTCAACATTACAGTGCAATTACTACAAGGTCCTTAATATAAAAGTGAAAGGATCCTGATGCTTTTACCATACTTTGCACTATTGGAGATATGGAGTTCGCAAGGGCATTATGTGATCTTTGTGCCAGCATAAATCTAATGCCCCTTGCGGTCTTCAAGAAGCTAGGACTGGGAGCCCCTACTCCGATAAGCGTGCGGTTGTGATGGCTGACCCCACGGTGAAGAAGCCTGTGGGGATACTCTATGATGTACTCATCAAAGTTAAGAAATTCATATTCCCTGAAGACTTTGTGCTCCTAGATTGCAAAGTCGACTTCAAAGTCCCAATCATCTTGGGATGGCCCTTCCTAGCCACTTGTCGATCATAGTGGATATGGAAGCTGGCCAACTCAGATTTAGATTGAATGATGAAGAAGTTGTCTTCAATATCTATCAGTCAATGAAGAGGCCAAATGACCTGAAGAAGGATGTTTGGGAACTTGGTGATGTCTGAGTAACCAAGTTGTCCAAGTCGTGCCGCGATAATAAATCAGGCACTACTTAAGAGGCAACCCAACATATTTAATGTAATAGTTGTAGTTATGTTTTTAGCTTTTAGACTTGTGGGTAGTTTAATTTTTGCATTTTGGATGTAATTTTAGACATTGGACGTGTTACATATAAGGTAACAATGTGTTCTATGAAAAACGTGTAGGTACATGATTGAGTCAGTCATCCTTGGTTGAAAAGACATTAAGAAGTGCTTCTACGGCTGGTTCTACAGTCCGCATGTTAATCTACGACCCATACACTATCTTTAGAACACTTTCAGGAAGCAAAAAGCTGTGCACTCTAGTCCTTGAGCCAACTTTACGGCCCGTAGATAAAACTACGGGCGGTGAATGGGGCTCGTGAACCCCAGGTTAGTTTTCTATTTATTAGCTAACTATGGGGGTTTCTACAACCAACTCTACGAGTTGTACCCAATTCTACGACTCGTAGACTGGTCTATGAAACTCAGACCCCAAAACTAGGGTTGGGAATTCTATGAAACATGATGTACGGGCCATAAAATCTTCTACGACCCGTAATCGAGATTTTATAGAACCTGGGCCCATAAGTCTTGGACCGACCCAGTCAACCTATAAATAAAGGGGTCAAATTATTTTAACCCCATTCTTCCCCAAATATACAAATTTAACCTGGAAAAACCCTACCCTTGTTCTTCCAACCATCTACGACCACCCACCTACCATTTTCAAACCAATTTTCTAGTAGTCTTCCAGCAACCCTAGGGTTCCACCTCTTCAATTCCTTCTTCAGTTTCTACACCTTGGTCATTTAATTGGGTAACTTCTAGGACCTAAAAACCCTTTAATTACCAAATTTGTGTGATTAACTTATAATTGATTGATGGGTCTGGTAAATCAGATAAATGAACTCGAGTAACTCATTGTTGTGCTTAAAAATTGAATTATGAACAATATGTGCCAATGTTTGAAAATGTGTAAAAGCCAGAAATTTATGTGTATAACCTTGTCCTTATGTTTGAATGTTGTGTTTAAAAACCATGTGGTCATATATTGTCTAAGTTGAATTGACTATGTGCATGAAAATTCGATGTGTGATGACATATGTGTATAATCCGATGCTAATTCATTCGAGCGGGATTGGTTGGCTTTAGAAAACATGTAAGCTGATATTTGATGGGATGTATGATAAGATTTGCATATGGGGTGTCGGGTGTTTGATTTGAGTCATGTGGGGGTGTGTATATATTGCTTTGATGTTGATATTATTGTTAAAAATGTCGTACGGGGTTCATATTGATGGGCTTAGAAATTCAGGTCATTGGGTTTTCTAATTTACGAGTGTCTTTTACGGCCCGTGGAAACTTCCACGAGTCGTAGTCGGCCCTCGTATGAAAATCTAGAAACTTGAAGTTTGTGAGAACCTATCAAACGAGACCTTCTATGAGTCATAGATTATTCTATGACTCATAGACATGTCTTTTAGATCCTTGCTTGTAAAAGTCTAGATACTAGAATACTTTTACGACTCAGTTTATGACTTATAGATTCTTTTACGAGTTGTACCTAGTCTCCTAGAGGCAATTCCAGCAAGCAAAATTTGTGTACACATACGAGGGCCCTCTACAACTCGTAGTTTTTAATACGGCCTGTAGAAGTGCCTTCTTAGTCCCTTTTGTGAAAAAAGTCTGATTTGAATTACTTTTCGTTCTCTGATTTGTGGGGCTAACCATATGTGTTGAATGTCTATGTTTTAGGTACTATGGCCTCGAACCCAAGACGCGATAAAATCTTGCCACGCAAAGAAGGCTCAGGGATGAGACCTCGGGGGAGCAAGATGCCTCTGAGACTAGTGGATCAGTTGAGGAACTAAGTGTCTGACCTGACCCGGATGTTGATAAGCCACCTACGGGCTGTTACAGACTTGGGCAGGCCTAGACCCAGGCTATTGTTTTTCGCACTCCCCAATCTAACGAGAGAGGAAACAATAACAACAACTTCATTTAGATGACTTCGTCCGGAGAGGAGTCAGAGTCAGAGCCAGCATTTGATGTCAAGCTGGAGACAGAGTCCTCTACCGCACCACCTCATACATCACCATCACCATCAGATGCTCTATCCAACTGATGGTGCATTGAAAAAACTGGGACATCTACACAAGGGGCATGCAGAGGAATGAGGGGGGAAAACTAGCCCGCTCTATTTCTGAGGAGCCTCAGATCATCACCTTCGTACTAGATAGTGACCCCGGTCTCCAGGATACTATCAACAGATATGGGCTCCAGTGGCCGGCTAAAGCACTGGGGAAGTACTCCCCAACCATAGTTTAGGAGCTTTGTGCATCCTACGCTGCCACAATACTTAGCACTCTTCCCTAAAGAAAAAAGCCCCTCGCTCATCCCAGGCTGACACACACGAGAGTGAGGGGTCAACGGATGGATATTTCAGAGACTACCATCCACCGTATGTTGTTCGGGCTCGAGTTCCCAACCCCAAATCCACAGTAGAGTATGACCATAGGTTGGGGAAGACCAGGGACAAAGGTCTGATGAAAGACCAGAGCTGCAAAGGTGGCTTGATGAGATAGGTGACATCGCAGAATGCTGACCAAGGCCAGATCCTACATGGGTAACCACTTCTTTTGAGGCCATTGTAAAGGCCTCCCTTAGCTTCCCCGCCAAATTTTGGTGGGCCATTGTAAGGTCACGAATCCGACTAACGCTTTCAGATAACAGTTTGATGCCGGACCATGCTATTTTAGTTGCTAGCATCTTGGCTGGCTATAAGATCGATGTGGCCAACCTCATCATAAAGAAGATTCATGAGGCGACCTTGATGAGGTCTACCTCTATCTCTTTTCCTTGCTTGATCTGCAGACTCTGTTTAGAGTCAGGGGTGGAGAGTCTACATCACCTGGACTCATTGATTGAGGTCCAACGCACAATGGATGCCAGCCTAATCAAGGCTGAGGATAATTTGGTGGCACTTTAGCGAGCACCGCACTAACTAACTTAGAGGGTTGAGATTTTTGCGATAGAGTGGACTCCACCCACCATCAGTGCTACTGCTACGCTTGAGGAGAGGCCCCCATAGACTAAGATAGATGTGGAGAGGGGCCCACTACCATTACTCTTTCCCCACTAGCTATTCCTACACAGACAACACCCACCAGCGTGGTTTATGTATCAATCGCATCCATTCGGGCCATGACACACACACTGGTTCCTAATTGACTCAGTTACTGTAGTAGATCAGGCTTTGGGTTCGCCAGACGATTACAGAGTTCAAGGGACGCCTGCAGGTATTCACCATCGCTACTATTCAAGATTGACTTAGGATAGTGGATGCTCGTATCGATGCCTTTGAGTTGTGGGTCTAGCAAAGTCTGAGCACAACATAGCTAGCAAATATAACATCCCTACAGATAAAGATCCAACCGAGCTGACATGACAACAACTTTGGCTGCACCAATGGCATTCCCACAGACTACACCTCTAGTGGCGGTGGTGGATTTGTTTGCTCTTGAGGAGCCTTCGCATCCTTCCCATAGGAAGAGGCCCCACATTGATGATGATCCATATGCAGTGAGGTTGCATGCGGGATTGATAGAGCAGCAGGAGATAGAGCTTGCCATGATGTGGTCGAGGTAGGCTCAAGAGCTTGCGAGGGTGAGGGGTGTTAGCCCCTCCGGACATGCTTCTACCCCTAAGGTGTCCACTAGGCAGGTTGAGGGTGGCCAGACTCAGCTAGACACTAGGCCTTAGGCACCCAAGTATGTTCATTTTGACCCCTGTGCTTTATTTTGCATTTTTGGTGTGCATTGAGAACAATACACCTCTTTTTCGATGGGGCATGGGTAGTTATAGGCCTCAATGAAGTTTGAGTAGCCTTGGCTTATAATTATCCCAAATTTTGAATCTTAGTGGTTTTCTCACCTTTATTCTTTTTCCCCATGGATATTTAATTTCTGTTGAACCGACTTGTTTAGGATGTGTAGGTAGCATTGGTAGCATATGGTACTACTATATATGGCATATATGTGTTTTTGTGCTTTTTTGTGAAAAATGAAACCCACCAAAATTTTGTTAGTTAGTCTAGATAGCAACCATGCAGTTTGATTGATGATAGTGCTTGTTCAGATAAGTGGGGATAAAATTGAGATGAAAACCATGATCTGAAAGTCTATGGTGATAGTGTAATCAGTGCCATGTGAGTGTGAGCTTGCTTTGTAAAATTCATATTGTGCTACACTTCAGAACTTGCCCTATTACTCTAACTTAGACTGTAGGTTAGTTGGTTAGGATAGGATCGTAGGCCGTTGTTCATAGTAGTCCACTTATCCTATATGAACAACCAAATGTGTGAAATATCCCTTGATCTAAATATTTGAGCCTTACACGTACCTTTTCTTTGTAAAAACCTAAGCTACCTTGCTTTATTAGATGTAAAATCTTGAAATTGGCCCTGGTCCTTCCTTGAACATTATGTATCTTGACTAAGGCAATAAGCTTAAGTTGAGGGTGGCTACCAAAAGTGGCCCTGGTTTTGAGGTTGAATATTGTGCACCTCGACTCAGGCCAAAAGCCTAAGTTGAGGGTGGCTGGTGTAAGGGTAAATACAAAATAAGGAGTAAAACTAGTGATACATGGAGAAGGAGATAAAAATGTGTGTGCAAGAAAAATAATTGATGCCTAAGCAATGAGCTAAACAGAAAAATGATATGAAAATACAAGCAAAAAGCTAAAAATGAGAATAAGGCACCCAAAAAAGCTTGAAATAGGAAAAAGGGAGAATGAGAAAAAAAAAGAAATAAATAACAGTATTGGTTGGGCAAAAGTGTAGAAAAATGCAGTGTCAAGGAGGGCCTTTAGTCACCATGTTCCCAAAACACCTACTAATGCCCCCGAGCCTACGTTACACGCCAATAAAGTCGTAAAGTGATCCTAGTCCAATTAGTCAAAGGTCATAATTATGAGTATAGGGGAAAGCATATGATATTGAGTATGGTATTTGAATGTCTCTTGAGAGATGGGTGATTTTGTATAGTCTCAAGCATTGCATCTGAAAATTTCATTATGTGAGAGAAATGGGACTTCTTTCTGTGAGGGCACTTGCATTGCACTGTTGACATTACACTAACTCAGTGATTATGGTTTGTTGATATACCTTGCTTGTTGTCACATGTGTTAATCTGTATTGGTTTGCTGGATAGCTATCTAAGGTGTTTTTTTAAAGTGGTATGGGTGTTTGTGCTTGAGTTCGATGTGATGTATGCCATTAGATTGATGTTTGTGCGGGTGTTGATGTGATGTCAAAATACAACACTTTTGATGCTTAAAACTTATAATTTTATGTGTTTTCGATGCGATGTTAGTATATTTGATGTGTTTTTTGGTTTGTTTTGTAGGATTAAAGGGTTTGCACAATTTTTGGGCTAAGTGTGCAGAATTTGCTGAAGCAAAGGTTTCACAAGACCTTTTGCAAGTTGTAGAGAATTCTATAGGCCATAAAGCTGGTTTTGTATACAATTCCAATGAAGGGTGATTTTTTGAATTTTAAGTCTACGAACATGCAGACAAGCTATAGACTTGGTGTCGTACCCTGAGGATAAGAAAGTGGGGAGCTGCTAAAAAATCATCAGACGAAACCCCTTATGGACTGTAGAGTTTTATACGAGCCATAAAAGGGTGTCATAGAAGTCAACCCTAGATTTTACGAAGCAAACCACAAAAGCCTGATTACGAGCCGTAAGATGTTATATGACCCATAGAAGCCACCGTAGAGTCTACCAACCCAGTTCCCCTAATCTATTCTGATTTTGTATTTTAAAGACCATAAATAGGTTTTTTAGGTTTATTTTTCATGAGGAACGTGATAGAACAGTAGAGAACAATACAGAGCTTGAGAGAAACACATGTAACACTTTATTTTGTCTTTCAATTTCAATCTTATGATTCTTGGTGAAGAGTTTTGGATTCCTTGTGCTTAATTCTCTTGTGTAAGTGCCTAAATATGTAATTCAAATTTATAAGTCTTTCATATACACTGATCATGAGTAGCTAAATCCACAACTAGGGTTGTGGAAACCATGAAGAACTAATAAAGTAAAACCAGATAATTCATAATTCTTGGAAAGTGTGCATGCATGTATTAATTAATTCTCTTTGGTTGAATTTTTTTAATGGTGTCCAATTTTAGAACTCGCCTAGTGTTACTCACTGGATCAAGGTAGTAATGAATAGCAAAAGAAATTAATTAATAAGATTCGATTGATGTTTCTCGTCTAATCAATTAAACTGGCCCAAGGGGAGGTTATATTAGAATAATAAGTAAGGGTTAGTATTGTCATATTGCGGAGATGGACCAAATCACGTAGTGAAATTCGCCTCTTTCCTGGGCCAAAGGGTTTGGTAAACTTAACTTACCGTTCTACGTGCTACACACTGGAAAAGAATTTAATTATCTAGTAATATTGAGTTAGGGAATCATGGGAAACACAATACCCTAGTTACTCATCACACTGATTTAACACTTGTCTTAATTTAGGATTACTTTTCATTGTTGTTACAACCCCCCCTCTTTTAGGGAGATAAGCAGGTTAATCAACTCGAATTGTCTTAAATTCTTCTAAGTCTGCCATATTTCTTTTGAGATCGACTCTAACCTCCGGTAGGTTATATATCTTGACAACGACCACTTTAGCCTAAAAAGGAGGTGTAATTTGGGCGGCATCACTTAGCTTTCCCCCATTTACTTAGAATTCTTGTTTGGTATTTGCTTGTCGAGTCAAAATCTAATAGCCACATGTCCTTGCTATACTCAATTGTTGACACATTGTTCCTTGTGAGAGTCGACCCCACCTCTAAAGTTTGGCCCATGTCTGGCACTCAACAAAGCTCCGTGAAGGCGGTCTAGTTACGCGAACATAGAGTGGGAACTCGGTGATAGGGCGCAATCGCGACTTATTTTCTACAAAGGTGGAACACTGAACGGGTGTTACGAATGAAAAGACAAGTGACTTGTGACTTTGTCTGATATATTCAGAAAAAGAAGATCATGGACCAGGAATAAAATCAAATGTGAGGTAAACAATCTTTTATAACTTTAGCTCTCACATGTCTTTAAGAAAATGCTCAACTTCTACCTTCTTCATCCTTTTCGGTTACCCATTCAAAGGTATGTTCACCTCGCTCTACCTCCATTCTTGTTCATAATTGGCAATCTGTGTAACCATGAGATTCCATGACATTGGTATTATTTCTTTGCTAAATCTATCTCACCATGGTTATGAAGTTTGACACCAAGATAATCTTGTCCATTGTCGTTTTCTAAGGTTCATCTTTTTGTTACTGAGGTACCACACCTATCGAACTTTAAGAGAAGATTTCTGAGCCTAAATATTGATAAATGAAGTGGATTTTTGATGTTAAATTGATGCTTGTTATTTAGGTAGTGATTGAATGTTGTTGGGGATAGATTTGCGATGTGATGTTTTGTCAAAAACGAGGCTGTGAATGTGTGTCTATCATTTGTTTGATGGAATTCCTTTGTATAATTTGGAATGTGATGTTGGTGATGGTTGCTTTCCACGAACGTGGACACTATCCCGCGATTGCACTATTTAGAGAATTCTCAGCCTTTTGCGAACATAGATAATCTTCTATAAATGTGAAATCTTGGAGTGCCTTGAACTTCAAAAACACAACAGTATGATCGCAGACGCAAAGTATAATATGTCAATGTTCAAAAATAGTAATACTTCACCGCTTGATTAGAACTCTATCCAGTTGACTCCCTTGATCTAAATGTTTCCTAATAAATGATTTAAAACGTCTATAAGATACTCTTGTCATGTGGTTTTGATTGTAGTTCTAACTTAACAAAGGCATATTTTAACAACACACTTCATTGAAATCAAATCCCGCTAGAGGTGAGGGAAGAAGATTAAAGCTCTAGGTTCGATGTGCTATGTCAAGGAGCTAATTAGAGTCAATCGCACCATAGTAGCCGAATTCTATGTTAAGTGATCGGTTTAGAGTGCCAAGTGATTTAGGTTAGAGTGCCAAGTAATCATTTTAGGGAGTCCCTCGTCTCCTCTTTTCCTTTATAGTAGTACAGTAAGGTCACAGTATCATTGTAGTTGGGGGTGCTCCTATGATTTGATTGAAATTGATTGTTTAGTTTGACTATGGCACACCCTTGTCAAGTTTGTACATATTGTGTTTGGGTTTAGCTATTTTAGTAGATTTGATAGCTTCTTATTTTTCTTTGTAATGATGTGTATAATCGATGGTTTCCGATGATGGATTGAGTGACGACATTCTTAAGGTAAATCATCGATTGGGTGTGTGAGTGCATGAGTAGAATATGATATTTAGTTAAGTCTGAGTAGCTATTGACTTTTGTTGGAGCTATACATTGGGATTGTGACTTGCTCAATGGTAATATATTCAGTCAAATGTTGTGAATTGTAAAAAAAACATACCTCTCCAATTTTAGAAAGTTAAATGGTTTTGGGATGATTTTGAGACAATATTTTGACTATTTTGTGAATGTACTTGCTAGATGGATATATTAGAAAAATGAGTCTCTTGTGCTTAACTTAGAGTTATATTGATCCTTTCTGGCTTGATTTACACGTCATGTGTGTTGTGAGTTTTTGTTTTGTCCCTTGTGTGCACTTGTGCCACCTAGAACTTGCCTTGTTGGTCTTGATAGACTTTGGTTGGAAAAATGATCTTAGGCATTCTTTGATTTGAATTGAGTCCACTTATCCTAAATAGCCACCGAAATCATTGATTTTATCCCTAGTGTCCCTTTTCAGCCTAATCCTTTCTATTGGCAACCTTAATTATAAGCCTTGAACCTTTTTGAAACGACATCCCTCCTTTGAACCCTTGTCCCTCCTTGAGTTCCACATGTTTGTGACAATTGAGGCTTTAAGCCTAAGTTGGGGGTGATGTAAGAAAAAAAGGAAGGGTGTCTACCACTTGGGGGCTTATTAGAAGAAAAAGAAAAGGAAAAGATGAATGGAGGATAGAAAAGAAAAGAAAAGAGTGCTTTCAAAATGAAAAGAAAATGAAGAAAAAGCACTTGAATGAAAAGAATCCTCCAAAATGTTGAAAATTCTTGCAAGTGGAGCACCTAAGTGAAAAAGAAGGGTAAATTGTGAATTGGCGTGAAATGCAAAAAAGAAAAGTGGAAAGTTGTAAAAGAATGAAAGTTGTATGTGGGGCTTAAGGAGGATTAGTCACTATTGTCCAAATTGTATCCAACCCTATCCGTAAGCTTGCATTACAAGCCTAAAAAGCCCTTTGAGATTTCCAACCAAATGAAGTTGAGCCAATATTGATTGCAAGCAGAGGCAAGCCTATGGTATGACATGTGTGTGCATGTTCTTTTATTGAGTGTGAGTGTTCGAGTCTTTGTCCCTTGTTCATTCTATATACTTGTGTGTTTTGGGGACTTTCTTTATTTTTGTGAGGACATGCAAATTGACATGGATTGGTGATATTGATGCTTTTCTAAGTCTGAGTCAAGTGGAGCTTGTTAGTTGACTATGAATTTGAGTCACTTCTTGAGAATTTGTGTTGTCACCTGATCATCCTTGGAAATTGTTTTGAATGGAAACATATTCTTTTAAAATATGAAGGAGCTACTTGATAGGCATCCAAATACTTGTGCTAATTGTTGGTACCAACCATTGTTATGATCATGATTTAGTTGTTAAAAATGATTTGGGATTGTGTGCTTAAGTTGCTAGCTTCTTTAGTTTAGTTTTGTTTTACTTGAGGACAAGCAAAGTCTTAAGTAGGGGGTATTGATGATTGTATAATTTATACTCATTTTAGACTCTTTTTCCTATGGTTTTGTGTTGTTAATCCTATAACTTTAGGCTAATGTCGCTTTAAATGGTGTATGTTTTAGGCACAAATAATTTGGAATTGGCTTTGTTGGAAAGAATCAAGATAGAAGCTGGATTGGAGCCAAAAGGAGCTGAAACTGTGTAAAATGGTACCTGGCATCAGTATTCTCCACGAATGCAGTCTTCAAGGCACGAACGCGGAGCAGTAGATCTAAAAAGGGCGTGAACATGCTCAGCAAATTGACGCATAACATAAAAATCATGGAATGGACCCTCAAAATTCATTTGGACTTGATACACATAAACCATATATGTAACCCTACTTAATTCAAAATTCCAAACTTAATGAAATTGTCAAAACTCGAATATGAGGTCTCCTAGACCTAGAATCTTATAAGTCGCAACTAAACTAACTTATGGTACTTGAAACACCAAAATGCTATCGAGATACTAAAAATTATGGCGAAGCTCATTCTAGCACTAAAATCACCTCTTGGAATCCAATAAAACTATCGAAAGTTCAATTTGAGCACTCGAACTCAAAATGTTGACCAAAGTCAAACTTAAGTCAATCTTTAACTTAATTTCCAACATCGAACCTAAAATCCACATAACGATTCTAAATCTGATTTCAACAACTCTCCTAGACCAATTTCCACATTTTGAAACTGATAAATTTGATGATATTCTATATCAAGACTGGAATTTTCATATGACTCAAAAATTTAAAATAAAGCAACTTAAGCCGTCAAAACTCAAATCATTAGCAAAAACTCACCTTTTTACAAATTTTTTGAAAATAACTAAACCAATCAAATATAACTTGGGGCAACTGTCGGAAGGGATAAAATAATAATTTTTAAAAAAAAAATACTAAAAATGACCTTTAGGGTTATTATATTATGCATCACTAAAAACCATGTTCATCCTCAAACATAAGGAAAAGGGCCTACTTGAAATCTCAAAAAATGAGGGTAACAGATTCATGTATCAGACTCGATCTCCTAAGTAATCTCTCTCTCACAGGTGGACATCGACACTGAACCTTCACTAAAGCTATCTCTTTAGTCTTCAACTCCTTAACTTGCCTGTCTAAAATGGCAACAGGCTTCTCCTTATAGGTCAAATCTGGACCCAACTCCACTAAATAAAGAGAAATCACTTGAGACCCATCCGGTATGTAATGTCGTAGCATCGAGACATGAAACATTGGATACATAGAAGATAAATTAGGAGGAAAAGTAAGTCCATAGATCACCTCTCCCACTCTCTCTAGGATCTTAAAAAGGCCAATATACCTATGGTTGAGTTTTCCCTTCTCGCCGGACCTCATGACACCTTCATGGGAGAAATCCTCAACCATACCCGATCACCCTATATGAACTCCATGGATCATATCCACCTATCAACATAACTCTTTTAATGAGTCTTGGCAATCAACAACTAACTCCAAATCAAACGACCCTACTCTATGACATTTCTAAGCAAATCAGTATCAAGGTTATCCACCATAACAGAATCAAGCGAACCTAACCCGAACTCTCCTAAACATAACATAGTTCCCCAATCCTCCTTTCCTCATAACCACGAAGCAATGTTGAACTAATACCTGGAAACACCAGTAGTGAATCTGAACCAACTACCACACTCGCAATATACGTATGCCACAACTACAGTCATCCATCATCATTGTACATAGTTCTCCACCAAATTAAGTTACAAAAATCAGATCTTTCGAAAATAAATATTCATAAGAGAAAACCCAAAAAGTCGGACCCAAAGAAGGTAATACTTAGGTGACCAACCATGAATAATACTCTCGAGCATACAAAACCTTCAATAACACTGTCGAGATATTGCAACAGTAGTTGCGATTATAGACAACTCCTGAAAATGAAAAAAATAGGCCCAATGGTGCTTAAGGTCAATATCGTATAGTTGAAATATGTCCCTAATGGAAAGATTAATACCAATACCATCAAAAGATTACATTTTCCCTCTGATAATCTCCATACAAGTACTCTTAATCAAGTTCACACACGCAGTGCACTAGTATAACCTAATAATCAAAATTCTCTTTTGCCTTACAATACTCCCTCTCTAATATCTATAGTTAAAACTCTTCCAATTATCTGATTTTCACCCATTTGATCCTCTTTTGCGCATGATTCCTCATTCAATTACCAACACATCTCGTAATACACTCAACTCATTGTAACCCAAAACATTTATCATAATCCAACAGCAGAAATCAACACATGTAATTCCAACAAAATATCATGACCTTATTAGTTCTTTACTCATACTCCTGAAACCATTATTAATACTAAAATTCTTGGAAATTATATTGTTACTGTCTGTGACTCTAAATCACAACTTTTCTCTCTTTCGAAATGAAGTATTACTATCTGTCTCAAGCCAACTCTAAGCATCCCATATTGTTACTAGCCCTATCCAAAGCTAAAAATACAAATTTCAATCTAGATGGTGCTACTCTTATAGGCTACAACCATTGAATTTGAATTCAATCTCAACCACATGTAACTATTCACGTGACATGCCTTAGCCTATGTTCAAATACTTGTACCCTCATGTCAAAATCTAAGGAATCCCTCCATCACCCTAAGAATTCTATGTATCGTAAATGTATAACCTTTACTTACCACCAAGTGTCTACACAACTCACCATAATAGTCTAAATCAACTTCCATTAACAAAGTAGTATCCACCCGATTCAAAGTCTTCAATAACCATGTAAAGTTGTAAGCCATTTCCTTAGTACTCCCATGATTCACCTACCATGATTGAACGATCCAACATAACATAGAAACATAGAACCACTCATATATTAATATTTGGCATCCAGATCAAACCTGAATTCCCAAAAAGTATTTAAAGAGAATTAAGCATAAGAAATCCAAATTCTTCACCAAGAATCACAAGATTGAAATTAAAAGATGAAATAATATTTTACAAGTGTTCCTCTCAAGCTCTCTATTGTTCTATCTCGTCCCTTTATTGTTCCTTTTGAAAAATAACCTACAAAACCTATTTATAGTGTTTAAAATACAAAACAAAAATGGAATAGGATAGCTGGGTCAGCAGACTCTATGACAACTTCTACGGGCCATAAACATTTTACGACCTATAGTCGGGCTTTCATGGATTGCTTCTTCAAAACTAGGGTTGACTTCTACGACACCCCTCTATGGCCCATATAAAGTTCTACGACTCGTAGAGGGTTTCATCTGATGACTTTTCAGCAACTCTCCACTTTCTGATCCTCAGGGCACAAAACCAAGTCTACGACTCATATAAACTTCTATGGCTCATTTGCATGTTCGTAGACTTAACTTCAGAACTGAAATTGTATACGAAACCATCTTTATGGCCTGTAGGATACTTTATGGCTTGTAAAGGGTCTCATAGAACCTCTATTTCAACATATTCTATACACTTAGCCTAAAAAATGTGTCAACCCCGTAATTCTACAAAACAAATATAAAAACACATCAAATCTACTAACATCGCATTGAGAACACACAAAATTCCAAGTTTTAATCATCAAAAGTGGTTTATTTTGACAGACATCAACACCCTCAACTTAACATTGTTGCTTGTCCTCAAGCGACAAACTCAATCTACATAAGCAACACAGTAGCACACAGACCTCAATCTAATGACATACATCACATCAAACTCAAGAACAGATACCCACACCACTTTCAAAATACCTTAGATAGCTATCCAACAAACTAGCACAGATCAATGCATGTGACAACGCAACTATAACAAGCAAGGTAATTATCAACAAGCCACAATCACCTGAGTTAGTCTAATGTTAACTATGCAAAGCAATGGAAGTGCCCTCATAGAAAGAAGTCTCATCTTTCACTCACAATTATATTATTGGGTTCAATACTTTGGCCTATGCAAAATCACTCTTTCTCACAAATGAAATTCAAATGCCATGCTCAATACCATATGCTTGCCCCTACACTCATGACTATGACCTTTGCTACTTAGACTAGGATTACTTTAGGATTTCACTGGCTTGTAACGTAGGCTCAGGGGGCTTTGGTAAGATGTTTTGGGAACATAGTGACTAAAGGCCCTCCTTGACACTGCATTTTTCTACACTTTAGCCCTGCCAACAATGTTATTTTTCATCTCATTCTCCCATTCTCCCATTTCAAGCTTTTTTGGGTGCCTTGTTCTCATTTTTCAAGCTTTTTGCCTTTTATTTTCACATCATTTTTCTTATTAGTTCATTGCTTAGGAATCACTTGTTTTTCTTGCATCCAGCACACATTCGTTTCTCCTTTTCCATGTATCACTAATTTTCCCCTCATTTTGTGTTTACCCTTAGACCATCCACCCTCAACTTTAGCTTCTGGCCTGAATTAAGGTGCACAATGTCCAATCTAGGAACTAGTGCCACTTTTGGTAGCCACCCTCAACTTAGGCTTTTTGCCTCCGTCAAAGTGCACAATGTTTAAGGAAGGACCAGGCCAATTTTAGGATTTTACATAAGGCTAGGTCACTAAGGTTTTTACAAAGAAAAGGTATATGTAAGGCTCAAATATTAGGATCAAAGGATTGTTCACACATTTGATTATGTGGACTATTATGAACGACTTAAGATCCTTTCCTTACCAACTAACCTACGGTCTAAGTTAGTGTAACATGGCAAGTTCTGAATTGAAACACCATACATGTATTTAGCGAAGCAAGCTCACACTCACCTGGCACTGATTACAATATCAACAAAGACTCTTAGATCATGCTTTTCATCTCAATTTTATCCTCACTTATCAGAAAAGCACTGTCAACACAATTGAATATGCATGGTTTCTATCTTGATATCATTACTATATGCTACCAATGCTACTTACACATTATAAACATTCCAGTTTAACAAAAATTAAATATCCATGGGGAAAAAGAACATAGGTAAGAAAACTCCTAGGATTCAAAATTTGGGATATTTAGAGGCCAAGGCTACTCAGAGTTTGTTGAGGCCTACATATGCCCACACCCCATTGAAAAAGAGGTGCATTGTCCTCAATACATACCAAAAATACAAAATAAAGCACAGGGGTCAAAAAGAACATACCTAGGCGCCTAAGCATTGATTTTTGGTTGAGTCTGGCAACCCTTAATATGCCTGGTGGCCTCCTCAGTAGTAGAACCATGACCGGAGGGGACAACACCCCTCACCATCTCAGCTCTCGAGCTTTCCTCAACTCCTTCTCCTACCTCGACTGCATTATGACAAGCTCTAGCTCCTGCTCATTTTTCAACCCCGCATGCAACCTCACTACATCTGGATCATCATTAGAGTGGGGTCTCTTCCTGTGGAAAGGTTGTGAAGGCTCCTTAGGAGCAAACAAATCCACCACCGATATCAGAGACACAGTACGTGGGAATGCCACCGGTGCGGCAAGAGCTACTATCATATCAGCCTGGAGCTGCTAGATCTCTATCTATAAGGCCGTTATTTTTACTGGTTGTGCTATATTCAGGCTCTGCTAGACGCGCAATTTAAAAACATCAATATGGGCATCTAAGGTTATAAGTTAGTCTTGAATAGTAGTAGTCGTGAATGTCTACATGTGTCCCGCGGACTGTGTAATCGCCTGGCAAACCCAAGACCTGATCTGCTGAAGTAATTTAGTCAACTGAGACTCGGTGTGGGCCAGTTGTTGTGCCATGGCCTAGATGAATGCCGCTGACGTATAAGCTATGTTGGCGGGTGTTGTTTGGGTAGAAATAACCTGTGGTGCAGGAGTAGTACTAGTGGGCCCCCTCTCCACATCTGTCTTAGTCTGTGGGGGCCTCTCCTTTATAGTAGCAGCAGTGGTACGTAGAACCTCAGAAGGCTTCTTAGCTGCAAACATCTCGGGCATCTAAGCTGGCTGGTTTGGTGCTCGCCAAAGTGCCATCGAATTAGCCTCATCCTTGATCAGACTGGAATCTAGGATGCGATGGACCTTAATTAGTTAGTCCAACTGATGTAGACTCTCCACCCCCGACTCTAGACAGAGTATATAGATCAAGCAAGGAATAGGGATGAAGGTAGACCTCTTCAAGGCTGCCTCATGGATCTAATCTGCGATGAGGCTAGTCTAATCAATCTCATAGCTAGCCAAGATGCTGGCAACCAGAATAGCATAGTCCAATATCAAGGTGTTATCCGCAAGCATCGGTCAAATCTATGACCTCACAAAGACCCACTAAAATTTTGCAGGGAAGCTAAGGGAGGCCTTTACAATGGCTTCAGAAGAAGTGGCTATCCATGCAGGGTCTGAGCCCTACTCAGAAATCTACGCTACCACCCGTCTCATCAAGCTAGCTCTGCGCTCTGGTCTCTCATTAGACCCTCGTCCCTGGTCTGGCCCAACCGATGGTCGTACCTCTACTGTGGATCTAGGGATTTGAAACTCAGGCCCGAACAATATACGGTGGATGTTAGTCTCTGAAATGTCCGCCTCTCACTCTATGTATGTCAGCTTGGGGCTCTAGTCTCTCATCAGACCCTTGCCCCTAGTCTGGCCCAACCGACGGTCATACTCTGCTGTGAAAATAGGGAAGGGAAACTCAGGCCCGAACAACACATAGTGGATGGTAGTTTATAAAATTTCCACCGGCTGGCCTCTCACTCTATGTGTGTCAGCTTGGGCTGATTGAAGGGCTTCTTCCCCTTGGAAGAGTGCTAAATATTGTGGCGGCGTAGGATGCATAAAACTCTCTAACCATGGTAAGGGAGTACTTCCCTGGTGCGTTGGTCAGCCATTGGAGCCCATATGCGCTGATGATGTCCAGAAGACCGAGGACACTGTCTAGTCCAGAGGATTTGATCCAGGGCTCCTAAAAACGGAATGGGCTAGTTTGCCCCTGCTCATTCCTCTGTATGCCCTTTGTGTATGTATCCTGCATGCCTTCAACACACCATCGACTAGTGAGAGCATCTGGAGGTGATGGTGATGTCTGAGGTTGTGCGACAGAGGACTCTGTCTCCGACTCATCGCTGGATCCTGACTCTGAATCGGACTCTTCTCTAGATGGAGTCATCTAAATAGAGTTGCTAATGTTGTTGCCTCCATCGTCAGACTAGGGAGTGAAAACAATAATAGTCTGGGCCTGGGCCTGCCAAAGTCTAGTGGCAGCCCGTGGCTATGGTCTATCAACATCCGGGTCAGGTCGAATGTCGAGCTCCTCAATTGATCCACTAACCTCGGGGGAATCCTGCTCCCTCGAGGTCTCATCCCGAGCCTTCTCTGCATGGCTCGAATCTCATCATGTCTCGGCTTTGGGGGCATAGTACCTGAAACATACACATATAAGAAATGTGGTTATCCCCACAAGTCAAGAAATGAAAAGGCAAGATTAAAACAAACTTGGTAACAAAAGGAACTACAAAGGCACTTCTACTAGCCATAGTGAAAACCATGAGTCATAGAAGGCTCTCGTAAAAATAGTGTCCATAGTTTTTGCTTACTGGAATGATATCTACGAGACTAGGTATGACTCATAGGAGAATCTACGAGTCGTAGAAGTGTTCTACTGTTTAAAATTTTGCAGGTAGGGATTTACAAGACCCATCTACGAGTCATAAAATATTCTATGACTCGTAGATGGTCTCGTCTGAGAGATTCTCAAAAACTTTAGGTTTATGGATTTTCATACAAGGGGAAATTATGGCTCATGAAAATTTCCATGGGCCGTAGAAGACCCTCATGAATTGGAAAATCCAACGACCTGAGTTTCTAAGCCTATCAACACGAACCTCGTACAATATTTTCAACAATAAATTTTAGCATTAAAGCAATACACCTCCCCCCCCCCCGACTTATATCAAACACCCAACAACCCACAAGCTAATCTTGTCATACACCCCATCTAATGTCATTTCACATGTTTTTCCCAAACCAACCGACCCTGTTTGAACGAATTAACATTAGATTATACACACATGTCATCACACACTGAATTTTCATGCACATTGTCAATTCAACTCAAATGGTATGTGATTACCTGGATTTCAAACACATCATTCAAACACGAAGACAAGGCCAAACACACCAATTTCTGACTTTTGATCTTATGCAATGATTGGCAACACATTAGTCATTTTCAAATTAAAAAAATAATAAACATGGATTCACACTCACACCCATAGGGTTACCATACCCATCAAATATTGTCACCAAAATCACATCAATGCCGGTAATAAAAGGATCTAGGGCCAAGAACTTACAAAATTTAGAGAAGATGATGCAAAAATCAAAGGATGAATCGAAAGGGAAAACCCTACGTTTGCCAGAAAGTTGGCCAAAAAAGGTGGGTGGCCGATTGTCGGTGATCGGAGGATAAGGAAAAGGGGTCGTCAAGTTTTCTATGTAATTTTGGAGGAAAATGGGGTCAAATTAATTGGATCCCATCCTTTTATAGTTTGATTGAGTCAACCAAATTTAATGGGCCTGGGTTTCACGCAACCCCAATTACGGGTTGTAGATGTTTTTACGACCCATAAATCATGGTCTCGTGAAATTCCCAAACCCTAATTTTAGGGACTAGGTTTCACGGACCAGTCCACGAGTCATAGAATTGGATATGACTCATGGAGTTGGTCATAGAAACCCCAACAGTTAGTCAAAAATTAGAAAACTTGCCTGGGTAGCCTCATTCACGACCTGTAGTTTTATCTGCGCCATAAAGTTCGCTCGTGGACTAGAGCGCACAATATTTTGCTCACTGGAAGTGTTTTACTAGACAATGTACGGGTCATAGATTGACATACGGCTCGTAGAACCAGTCGTAGAAGAACTTTTTGATGCCTTTTCAACCAAGGATGGCTCACTCAGCCATGTACCTGCACATTCTTCATAGAACACAACTCAGCCATGTACCTGCACATTCTTCATAGAACACAATGTTACCCTATATGAAACCAGTCCAATATCCAAATTTACAATCATAATGTGTAAAATTAAACTACCTACAAGTCCAAAAGCTAAAAACAAAGCACAACTACAACTATTACATCAAACATCTTAAGTTGCCTCCCAAGTAGCGCCTAATTTATCGTCGCGGTACAACTTGGACAACTTGGTTACTTAGACTTCACCAAGTGCCCAAAGATCCTTCTTTAGGTCATTTACCCTCTTCATAGACTAACAGTATTAAAGACAACTTCTTCGTCGTTTAATCTAAACCTGAGTTGGCTAGCTTCCATATCTGCTAATGCTCGACCAATGGCTAAAAAAGGCCTTCCCAAGATAATTGGGACTTCAAAGTCGACTTCGCAATCTAGGATCACAAAGTTTGTAGGGAATATGAATTTCTCAACTTTGATGAGTACATCATAGAGTATCCCCACAAACTTCTACATCGTGCGGTGAACCATCAATAACAACATGCTCGTTGGAGAGGGGCTCCCAATCCTAGCTTCTTAAAGACAACAACGGGAATTAGATTTATGCTGGCACCAAGATCACAAAATGCCCTTGCGAACTCCACATCTCTAATAGTGTAGGGCTTCGAGAAAACGCCAGGATCTTATCGCTTTTACACCAGGGACCTTATGGAAATTGCACTACAACATTGAAGCCCTTGGGAGAGCTCCCTACTCACAGTGCATTTCTTTACAACCAGGTACTTCATAAACTTTGCATACCCTAGCATCTTCTCCAATGCCTCAATGACAGGGATGTTGATAGAGAGTTGCTTCAACATAGAGAGGAAGTGCTTGAACTTGCCTTCCTCTTCCTTTTTTTTAATTATTTGAGGGAAGGGAGAAGAATTTCTAGGAATGGGCTTTAACTTTTGTGGCGCCTTTGCAGCATCAGTCACCCCATCCTTGACACGATCATCCCGGTATCCTCATCCTTGACCTCAACTGCTTCCTCTTGAACATTATCATTATCTACTGCATGGGAGGAGCAATGGTACTCTTCCCACCACGAGTGGTAGCCTCCATGCATTGCCTCTCATTCTTTGGGTTTTAAACTGTTTTGCTAGGCAGTGTACCTCTCTGACGTTGGTTGAGTTGACACTTGACCAAACTGTTGCTCTAGCAGATTAATAGCAATAAAATGAGACTCAATTTCCTGATTTAAGCTGGAGATGTCAGATTTCATCCCCCTCAAGGTCTCATCCCGTGTCTCATCTTTCTTCAATAGAAGGTCAAACATCTTCTCAACTTTAGAACTACTAGCACCGGTATCACGATTGTGTGGTGGCATAGAAGGACCATTTCTGTAGCCATCTTTGCGACCTTAATCTTGAACTATGTCATGGCCCCGATTCCTGTCGTAGTAACCTCCACGGTTGTCTCTGAACGTGCCATCTCTGTTATAGTTCTGACCTTGGTTTCCTTGACCTTGGTACTAATAGTCCTGATTGGACCCTTGGGTATGGTCCAGAAACCCCTCATCTGATCAACAATGAAGCAAGTGTCCTCCTCATAGTAGGGATCCTCGTACATGGGTGCTCGGAGAGACTGATGAATAACTGCATTAACTTATTCCTAATTCTGTTTCATTAACACCTCCATACCTGTATGGATTCAGGCAAGCTCCTACATAGTCTCCTCATTTATTTTAGCTTGCTCCTCAACACTGATAATGCACGAAGCTCCTATATAATCTTCTCATTTATTTTAGCTTGCTCCTCAATATTGATAATGCACAAACTTTTAGTAGATGACCTGTCTCTTTGCCCCCATGCACGATTTTTCTTGACTACCCTTTCTATCCTCTCAGCAATCCTTGGAAATGGTTGATCCAAAAACATGCCCTTATGATGGTATCAGCACATGCATGACTATTCTCGTCCATGGCATGGTAGAAGATCTCCACTAAGGAATTATCAACAATTTTATGGTCAAGGACACTCCTTAAGCACTTTGTGAATAGCTCCCATGTAGTACTGATTGAGTCACCAGGAAATTTTTCAAAGTTTTTTATTTGATCTTTCAACTTAAGCTTCATTAATTTTGGGAAGTACCTCTCAAAAAGACCTTCTACAACTCAACCCAATTGGTGATCAAACTCTGCGAGAGCTCGAATAGCCATAGCCCGCTTTGCCTATTATAGAAAATAGGAAGACACGAAGTCTCACAGCATCCATAAATAGATTCTATGTTCCCATTGCACTCTTGTTGACAAACGCAACGTTATATAGATACTACCCGATCCTTTGATGGTATGCCCGCGAATAATCAATGGGTTTTACAGTATCTAAAGCAACTCACTCAAAACCATGAACTTTGTCTCAGTTGGTAGTGGCGGTAACACAATAGCTCCAGTAACCTACATAGCCATAGAATTTAGCCAATATTGGTTCCACTGATAAGCTTCGGCATTGAATTCTTGTGGTTGTGGAGCAATTTCCTCAAGAGGAGGTGGGTTGTTATAATTTGTATTCTTATTCTCATTCCTGTTCAGAGCTGCATTTGTCATGTTGTTTACATAATCTTAGGCCATCCTTCTTAGTCTTCTCTAGATCTCTGGGTTAAACGGAGTCAAGGGAATGCCTCGACTTCGCGTATTGGGCATACACTACACTTGTACCCTGAAATAAAACAAAAACAACAAAAAACAAAAAAATGAAGGAAATAAGGATTAATTACCAAACTGCTTGAGTTAAAGAAGTCTAGCCGTATTCCCCAGCAATGGCGCCAAAATCTTGATATTGCCCAAGCTACACCTCCTTTTTTAGGCTAAAGCATTCGTTGTCAAGATATATGACCTAACTAAGGTTAGGGTCGAAGCCTACAGAGAATATGGTAGACTTAAAAGAATTTAATGCAATTCAGGTAGATTAACCAACTTATCTCCCCAAAGGGGGGATTTTGTCACAACTATGAAAAGTAATCCTAAACTAAGACAAGTGTTAAACTAGTATGAAGAGTAACTAGGGTATTGTGTTCTCCATGATTCCCTAACTCTGTATTACCAGATAATCAAATTCTTTTCCAGTGTGTAGCATGCAAAACAGTAAGTTAAGTTCATCAAACCCTTTGGCCTAGGTGAGAGAAGAATTTCACTATGTGATTCGGTCCATCCCCATAGTGTGACATTACTAATTCTTATTTATTGTTCTAGTAAAACCTCCTCTTGGCCCAATTCCGTTTATTAGACGAGAAACATCAATCGAATTCTATACACTAATCTCTTTTCCTATTCATTACTACCTTGATCCAGTCAGCAACACTAGGCGAGTTCTTACATTGTCCACCATTAGAAAGCATTCAATACAAAGAGAATTAGTTAATACATGCATGCACACTTTTCAAGAATTACGGATTATGTGGTTTTACCTTATTAGTTCTTGATGGTTCCCACAATCCTAGTTGTGGATTTAGCTACTCATGATCAGTGTAAATGCAAGACTTATGAATTTGAATAACATAATTGAGCACTTACACAAGAGAATTAAGCACAAGAAATCCAAACTCTTCACCAAGAATCACAAGATTGAAATTAAAAGATGAAATAAAATTTTACAAGTGTCTCTCTCAACCTCTTTGTTGTTCTACCACGTTCCTCTACCGTTCCTTTTGAAAAATAACCTAAAAACCTATTTATGATTTTTAAAATACAAAACAAAAATAGAATAGGATAACTGGGTCGGCAGACTCTATGCCAGCTTCTATGGGCCGTATAACATTTTACGGCCCCTAGTCGAGCTCTCGTGGATTACTTCTTCAAAACTGAGGCTGACTTCTACAACACCCCTCTATAGCCCGTATAAAGTTCTACGACCCGTAGGGGGTTTCGTCTAATGACTTTTCGCAACCTCCCCACTTTTTGATCCTCAGGGCACGACACCAAGTCTACAACTCGTATTAACTTCTATAGCTCATCTGCATGTTTGTAAACTTAACTTCAAAAAATCACCATTCACTAGCATTGTATGAGAAACCATCTTTATGGCCCGTGAAATACTCTACGGCTTGTAAAGGGTCTTGTAGAACCTCTGCTTCAGCAAATTCTGCAGATTTCGCCTAAAAATTGTGCCAACCCTATAATCCTACAAAACAAATATAAGAACATATCAAATCTACTAACATCACATTGAACACACAAAATTCAAAGTCTTAAGAATGAAAAGTGTTGTATTTTGACAGCATAATAAACGTCAATAACTAGCCACGTGCTAGAGGAGGAATAGGACTAGTCTCTACATGGTGACGTCATGTAGGAAAAATATGTGTTAGTACATTGGAATGTACTGAGTATGTAAGGTAAAAATGCAAACATGAAATTATAATGCCATCATTCATAATTTAAAAGACCTTACAAATGGTAAAAATCAACATTTATATAAGCTTAAGCATGCATAAGGAATAATCACAATGTTAATATCTCATCCACTTGCCACCTAACCCGTGGTCAAGGATTTAAAAGGTATTTCAATTTCTTTTTTTTAAAAAAAAGAGGTTCTACAGTTCACAGTTTCTCATGTCTCATGATATGAAATATGTGTACCAAAATGTCAAAGTTCTCAAATCTTGACAATTATTAGTCAACACCCTCTTTTATATACAATAGGAAAAAGAATGCCTGCAGCAGAATCAAATTTCACCAAATCACAAAATAGACACTCGAAATTCATTCAAAACTCAATACGCACAAACCATATATGTTATCTCACTAAATTCATCGTTCCAGACTCAATAGAACCATTGAAAATCCAATGCGAGGTATCCTTGACCCGAAATCCTATAATTAAATTAGTTAGAAAATAAAAAAGATAAAGACACCCTTGGAACTCCCAAAAATATAAAAAAGAGGCTTCCAGGCCTGAGTTACCTCCTCAGGTACGATGGCTCCCAAATCTAGAAAGAGTGAGATTTGTGCCGTGTAGACCTGATTATAGGATGATTCTTCGGATACTCCAGCCTCTCCTAAGGCTAGTGGGTCCATTAGGATCTTGACGTCTAGACAGATGTGGGTGTCGAGCGACCACCAGTACTGGAAATTAGGCCTATGGCAACGCACGAAAAACCGTTGCAATAGATCCAATGACCGTTGCCATATGTCTATGGCAACGGTTGAGAAGGCGTTGCATCAGTTCTCGTGGCTATAGATATACGGCAACGGTTTGTGCAATGGTTATCAATAAGCGTTGGAATAGTCCATCCTATGGCGACGACGGAAATGTGTGGCAATGGCAACGCTTTCATAGCCGTTGCCATAGACGTGCAGTCTATGGCAACGCTTTTTGTAGCCGTTGCCATAGACTCTGCGTCTATGGCAACGATTTATGTGTGTTGCCATTGACGTTTGTAGCCGTTTCCATAGGAATTAATCTCTAAACAGTACGTAATTAGTATTATAATGTAATGCTGATTCTTTTGTCTTCTAAAGATTAACGAAAACACAAATTTATATATATATCCAACATGTACATAACATGCATATATACGCTTAATTAATTAACATTAACTACTTAATTATAATATATACACCGATACATTTTTAATATATATACATATAGCAAAATATTAAAACCCAAAAGATAAGTAGTTTTAGATGCTTCAATAAGTATCAAAGTATTTGATAGGCAAAAACTAGAATTTTCATCAAAAAATGAGAAATCATCTTAAGTTAGATCAAGATCATCATCGTCACTGCCTTCATCCCTTTCTTCATTTTCGACACCTACAAAAGAGAATAAATAATGTCATTCATCATCTCAGAAAATGAAAAAAAAATCATGAAATAGCTTGATTCATCATCTTTAATCAGATTTCTTGAATTCAAATCACGAGTAAAAAGAAGATCTTATTTTATAATGAGTGATTTCAATTTAATCAAAATTTTAATATGAACATCGAACCTCGACGACCAAATAAAAAATTGAATTTCTTTTTGAAGAAAAATTGAAACATTTGCTTCAAATACAAAAATTGTATGCCACCTAACTAAGCCAAAATATGAAAATAAAATTTGTTCATATGGCTACTCAAAGAGGCTATTACTTATACAATTTACTACAGGTACACGATCCATACCAAAAGATGACAAATCACCATTTCCGATCCCCCTTTCCAACCATTTATTAGATTTCTCTCTAATGGACTTTTTTTTCCCCCTTTCTATCATTGTACAGATTCTCAGCTCAAAAACAAGAAACCCCATCTCAAACAAACATCAACAACAGCAAACAAAAATCAGCATCAACAAAAAACAAATAGCAGCAGCAAAAAACAAACAGAGTCCACGCAAATTAACAAACAACATCAGCAACAACAAACAAACATCAACAGCAGCAAAAAACAGAGTCCACACAAATTAACAAACAACAGCAGCAGCAGCAAAAAATAGCAAACGAACCTAATGAATTTTTCAATAGCAAAAAATAGCAACTTATATGACAATGCAAACAGCAGCAACATGGTATGACCTTTGTCATTAAGAAGAAGAAGAAAGAAGAAAGAAGAAGCAGAAGATGAAGATGAAGAATAAAAAGGAGATTAGATTAAGTATGACCTTTATCATGTCATATCACCTTTGTGCTTGCATTAGAGTATTGCATGAACCAGAGAAAATAAAGAGCTTGCAATGTAGCTAGTTATAAATGCACCTCAATCAAACCTTTAATAACACTAAATACCACAATAGTATAAAAGAAGGACGAGATGAACCCTCAAGAGAAGAACACTCAAAATATGGATCTGGATTAGCCCGGCCATTAAGTACTGAATATTGGATGGTTAAACTGAGTAAAAATCCTCCTGTTTATCATTAGATAGCAGGCTCCGCATTGGAATAATATTGAGCAAATTCTACATTTAAAATGCAGACAACTCATCTTATGATGCTTTGCCAGTTTGGACAGACAATCGATATATCTGGGCTTCATTGTTCAAAGAGGATAATTAAATAATAGATAAAATTGGAACACATACAAGAGTACTATCTGATAGGAAAATACCTATAAAAGTCAAAGGACAATTCAATTAATGAGACCACTAATATTATAGTGGAGATATCCACAAAAGTGTTCCATATGTGGATATTAAGTTGGTGTATAACAAGATTAAAAATTGAAAATCAGATAAAAGATACAATAGCAGCCATAGAGGACAAAATGAGGGAAAACAGCCTATGATTTTTGACCATGCTACTAAAAGGTAGAAGAAGAAGAAGAAAGAAAAAAAATTCATAAAGGAGATGAAGCAGGAGATGAAGAAAGAAGAAAGAAGAAGCAGGAGATGAAGATGAAGAATAAAAAGGAGATTAGATTAAGTATGACCTTTATCATTACTGCCAGCAGATGGACGATTGATAAGTTGATTAGCAGCCTCTTCTCTCAACGAATGAACATTAAATCTTAGCATATTCGGATCAATTGTTAATCCTGGGTTAAGATTCTGAAGTTGAGCAATAATGTTCATTGTAATATCTCGTTCCATGTTATCTTTTTGCGCTTCGAACTTTTCTTGCATTTTTTGTTGAATCCTCTCTTCTAGCTCCTCCATTTTTTTCTGCATCCTTTCATCATCAGCAGCACTTGACAAAGTTCCAGAATCTGCTGCTTTGAGTTTCAAAAGAGTCTTGGTAACTCCACGTCCATACAACCTTACTCGACTAGGATGTTCAGGTGCCATAACTTTTGAATATGCATCAACTAATTGGCTACCATCTTCAGTACTTTCTTGAGTTTCTATCATTTCCATTTCAGCCTACAAATAAGATTTAAGACCAAAGACAAAGATTTAAAGTACATAAAAATTGATATAATATTTAAGAACAAATAAATGATCAAGAGAAACTTTGAACAAGAAAAGTTCATACTATTACGTTGGTTGTATCCTCATATGAGTCCTTGTATACTCGGCCAGGTTTTCTTCTTCTAGTAGCCACAAGAAATTCTCTACTGGAAACACCATCCGGACTTTCCTTTTTTTTATTCTAGTTATACAAAAGTAGACATCAATATCTTCACAAGAAAGCATAAGTTTATAGTTAGATTACGACAAAATATCAAACCTCGCGGATTATGGCAAAACTTGTTTTGCCAATAGTGTGCAGATACCTCAACTTTTTGCGATTGTTTTTGTTAGTGTTTGAGATATTCTGCAAAAAAATAAAGTTGGTGTTTGAACCATACTCACAAACACCTAATAACTGTCACTTAAAGTAATTATATAGAGAATAAAATATATATGCTGAAAAATATTCACAAGATCAGATATACAAAATTGTCTTACCTTAGCTTCATCAGAATTCCAATATCGAACGAGATCCTTAAATACAGATTCTGGAACATTTTTAGGTCTATTTGCCATTCGAATTTCATCATTGCCATAGGGATAAAAGTATTTTTTCTTAATCCTACTCTTATACCATCTCCAAGCAAGTTCAATTGCTTCCAAAGCCCATTCCTTTCCAACATTAGGAATGTCATATTTCTCCTACAAATTGTGCAATTGGGTTAGTGCAAAAAATAAGAAATAGTTTTAACTAACATTAAAAATATTGAGAACTTCTAACCTGGACATAGTTCCACATATCATCGTGCGTCTTTAACATTTTCCAACTAAGTACATTAAGAGGACAAAATGTCCCATTCCTTGCCAATGTGCCAAGGAAGCTACCCAACTCCTTTACCACCGCTTCAGTAGGACCAATAGGATGGTGCAACTCATTTAGCACGATTAGTTTGGGCTCGGTACGTGCATGTACAGCTGGCATTTGTGTACCACCTCTTTTTCTTTTATTTGTGGAATGACCTACAATAATATGATCAAAATAATTTATAGTTATGTAGAAAATTTCTTGAATAATATGAAGTTAATTTTAAATACACTTGCCTTGCTCCTCTGATTGGCCATTTTCATCAAGATTGGTAGAATTCTGTACATGATCTTGTTGTATTTGTTCCTGAATTACTTGCGATGCAGGAGTGGTGGGATGTACCGACTCTTGTTGCACTTGTTCATGTACTGCTTGTGATGGAGGAGTGGTGCGATGCAGGAGTGGTGGGATGCAGGAGTTGTGGGATGTGCCGACTAAGTTCTGCTTGAGCTTGTGAACATCGGCAACGCTGTTTGAGGTATGTTTTTGCTGGTGACTTGATATCTTTTTGTTTCGCAAAGATACAAGTGATCCAGAAGACAAATACCTTTTGTTGTTGATTCTCATGCTTCTTCTTGAACACTCTTCTTGACTCATAATGATTAACTCACTGTCTGTAGAAATGAAATAAGAATTAAACCTCATATGAAACTATAAACTGAAAAAATAGTTAACTCCTAGCAAGTAAACTACCATAGAAAATACAAAGTCAAGCAGAATGAACTCTGTACCTAGTCAACTTTGATACACCAACACAGTACAAGAATAAGTGCTTATTCACAAATTTTCAAATAGATTTTGAACCTCAAATCCAGTGGTACTTCAATCATTTACAACTTTCCAGTGGCTATCAACTTTCCACTTTCTAGTTGTAAGTTAAGCCTACAATGCCAAAAGCCTAGTGGCTATCAATCCTTTAAGAGATTTTGGTTTTTTTGATTTAATGCATGCAAATGATAGATCTTAAGACTCGGATTTGCTTTGATATTTCCTAATCATTTTCTGTTATGCAATTATGAGAACATGACTAACAAAAGGTTGTAGGCATGAACCACCAGTGATGTCATGGGATGTCGAAATACTATGTGAAGAACCAGATGTGCTGACAGTCTGGAAGCCTGCTTTTGTTCCTGTAAGCTAAATAGTTATTCTATCGTTAATCTTTGTTTCTTGAGAAAGTAATATGTTAAAATTCTTTGGAATATGTTAAGGCTTAAGCATATTTGAAACCTTGAAAAGAATTAACACTTAATGGTGTTCAGCAAATTTGTGTACATTAGGTGAAATTTAGGACAAAACTACTGGACTCAGCCGAACCCATAGCTGACACTGTAGCTCAACCTCTGTGTGATTGGACTGATAGTATAGTACAGCCACTGGACCCATGATGGATTACCACTTTTGTCTAACTTCACCAGTGTCAGTTATCTGCAAATTCTACGTGGTAAAATAACAACTTTAATGGATTACCACTTCTGTCAAGTTGAGCATTGAAGGCATTGGCATTTTTCAAGTAGAAGTTACTGATTAGTGAAACGAAAAAGAAATCTCATAGCATTGTGACTGAGGGGGAACTGATTCAAGAAAAAAATATTACAATGTTCTTGGTCGTACTAATTTTCAAATTGTTTCTGTCTCAACAGCCACTCAGTTGAAGAGCTTGTTTAATGTTTTACCATTCAAATATGCAGGCAATCAATCTTGGAGGGTTGTTGAAACGGATGATTTTGAAGATGGCTTTGCAGTTGAACAATCTACCATTCAACCTTCTTATTCATACTTCCCCATTTCAAGATGACCCCTCATATGCACCTTCCACACACTGGTTTTTACAAATAGCTCCCAATTTTAGTGGAGTTGGTGGATTCGAGATAGTAACGGGATGTTACATAAATCCTGTTTTCCCAGAGGATGCTGCCAAAATTCTAAGGGATGTGAGAATCTCTAATTAATAGTATTACTAAATCTGATAACTTTAGATACGGTAGCAAAGGAGATAATGAGGATGTGAATCCATCATATGTTGTTTAGATGGCACCTATTTTAAACATAGTTATTATTTCCGCTTCATTTATTTTCACTCTCCATTTCTTCCTTCTTCCGTTTGACAATCTCTATTTCTTTTTTCCTTGTTCTTACTTTGCATCGTTCCTCATTCTCTTTCTCAATTCTAAACCATATATTTTCCTCTTTTTCCACATGTATATGGAGAACAACAGAAGACAAGTATAATTGGGGAGTAATTTTACTAGCTCAAGATCATTAACAGAGATTGGAAGATTTAAAAAGAGAAGGATGATTTTAAAGGGAAAACTTGGTTACAAATCAAGACTTCTTCAATTGGGTTGAATTGCTTTGTATTGGATTGATTTGGATTTAAAACTGATATACATGATGGGTCCAGTGGTTGTACTATACTATCAGTCCAATCACACAGAGGCTGAGCTACAGTGTCAGCTATGGGTTCGGCCGAGTCCAGTAGTTTTGTCCTAAATTTCACCTAATGTACACAAATTTGCTGAGCACCATTAAGTGTTAATTCTTTTCCAGGTTTCAAATATGCTTAAGCCTTAACATATTCCAAAGAATTTTAACATATTACTTTCGCAAGAAACAAAGATATAACGATAGAATAACTATTTAGCTTACAGGAACAGAGGCAGGCTTGCAGACTGTCAGCACATCTGGTTCTTCACATAATTCAACCACAACACAACAAAGTAATCATTAACAACAATTTAGCCACAACACAGCAATTCAGCAAACTATGTACTGACAAAAACTAGTGCACACGATTATAAGCTGCACCATTATAGTCTTAAACAAAATAAATAACAATTCAGCAGCCACAAAAAAGCAATTAAGTCCAAACCCCAAACAAAGACAGGCTTGGAGCACCTTTATAGCATTTCAGAACTCACGTTTAGCATCTCAGAAATGAGTTGCTGCCAACTTCTCATTTTTCTCTTTCAATAATAGCATTAACACCTATCATTAATGCTATTTCAGCCTCTAAATACCCTCTACTATAACAATAACTCCTTTCATCTTATTCACCTATTCTACCTTTTTTTCCCTTCTACAAAACCCCTTAAATTCCCTTCACTACGAAACTTCATTTTCTTTCTTCACCATGTAAACACAGTGTTTCTTTTTCACATATTGAAAAAACAAATAAAACACAGTGTAATATGCCTTTAAGTTTCAATTTCCACATATTGAATCATTACACGTACAAATATATTATCTTAGGATACATACACAAAGCCAGACAGGATGGCAGAAGAGCAAACTCACAAGATCAAAGAAGAAGCAAAAAGAGGAATCATTAGGCATATTGAATTAACTCAGAAATACAACCCAAATCCTTGAAAATGTCACTTAGAAGAAAGTCAGAATTTACCTGTGAAGTTGTGATGCTCTTTAATTTAGTGATTCACTGTCTTTCTTCAATTTTGTTTTAAAAATCCAGCAAAAAAAATGTAGAATTTTAGATTAAAAATACAAAATGAAATGATTGCTAAGATATGAACAAGCATGAGTATAAAATATGTGTTAACAGGCTATCCTCACTCACAAAATTGAAACTAAAAAGGACAATGTGCATATATTTAAAAGAACTTCAGAACATCCTTGACTAATCGTCTTCCTCCATCCAATCCCAATCAGTACCATCAAGCGTATCCTCCTCTTTCGATGTTTCTACAAGTATGTCTTCTGAATGTTGTTCATTACATGGAAGATTATCAACATCAATGGCCACATCTTCTCTTGAGCATCTAAAGTCACCCTCATAAAATCTAGCTGAAGGACCAATGTCATCATTAGACTCCCTCCAAAATGTTTCTCTTATATTAGGACAATTCTCTTCCTCAAGATCATACAAATCAATTGGCACTTTATTCCTTGCATAATAAACATCTTCCTCAATTGGATCCGCGACATAAAAAACTTAATAAACTTGTGATGCCAACACAAACGGATCATCTTTACTACATAACTTTTTGAAGTATACCTGGGTCAACCCATACTCATCAACTTCATTCTGAAACCAATCACATCTAAATAATACAACACTAAAACAACCATAATAATCAATCTCTATGATATCTTGAATAACTCCATAATAAACAACCTCTCCATCGATGGGATTTTGGTCCCTAACACTCGCAAAACTATCAGTTGTCGCTGATAAAGTCACTCCACAATTTTGAGTCTTAAGTGGAGCATCACGACTTTTTGTATGAAAACGATATCCATTAATAAAGTATGCAGTATATCTCTTGGCTACCACATTAGGCCCTTTAGATAACCATCTTATATGATGAGGTACTTCAACATTTTGAACTTTCTCTTCAAACCATATGCTGAATTCACGACTGTGGCTCCTTGCTCTTGCCCATGCATTAGATCGAATATGATTACCCACCAAAGTCTTATGTTCCCTACAATGACGCATATGACAAAATTTAATTATTAGACATTTATAAATGAACAATGCTTAAACTATATATAATTATTGTATAATTTATCTTACTCAATAAATTTTTCCACTTGGGCATCTCCCGTATTGAAAAGAGCATATCGATGTGCCTCATAACGTAATTGTGAATCCATCAAAAAAGTACAATCCTTTCTCTTCTCACGTCTAATTGGATGACCTATCCTAGGAAATATAGGTGAATGATTATGATCAGATTCCTCATCATTAATTTGATATCTACTAAATCTTGTCTTCACACCATCATGTAAGTATCTCGAAGAAAAAGTCAACTACTCTCCACTTACAAAACCTTCTACCATTGATGCTTCTGGACAATAGCGATTACGAACAAGCCCCTTCAACTCACATAGCTCTCTCTCAATGGAATACATACTACGAAAATAAGTCGGGCCTCCTAGCCTAATCTCATTCACCAAATGAACACTTAAATATATCATTACATCAAAAAAAGATGGATGAAAAATCATCTCAAGGTTGGATAATATTTCACCAATTTCAGACTCAAGTTTTACAAGATCTCTTTGCCTTATTACCTTACTACATATGGCTTTAAAGAAATTTCCTAACCTAATTAATGTCAATGCAACATTTTTAGGTAGGACTTTCCTAACAGCAATCTGAAGTAGGTGATGCATCATAAAATGAGCATCATGACTCTTGTACCCACATATCTTCATCTCCTTCACATGCACACGATTTGAAATATTTGAGGCACATCCTTTAGGTAATTTGGCCTTTTTGAAGACGCTACAAAATAACTCTTTCTTTTTCGAATTCATAAAGAAAGAAGATTGACCAAAACTTACATTTCCATCATCATCTTCTATTGGATGTAGCTCCGTACGTATTCCCATTTCTTGTAAGTCATATCGAGAAGAAATATGGTCCTTTGATTTTCCATCTATCTCCAATAAAGTTCCAAGAAAACTATCACATATATTCTTCTCTATGTGCATCACATCAAGATTATGCCTCAATTTGTTATGTACCCAGTATGGCAATTCAAAAAAGATAGATCTTTTTTTCCACGGACCATTATTCTCTCGAGGCCTTTTTTTTCACCCCTTTCCAAAAGTATTATTGAATCCACTAAGCTCTTCAAGCACTTCGATACGTGACAAAATAGTAGGTGCAAGTCTATGTTCCTCTTTACCATCAAATGACTTCTTATCTTTTCGCAATGGATGATCATAAGGTAAAAATCTTCGATGACCCAAGTAACACATTTTACGACTATGTTTGAGATACTGAGAGCATGTGTCATAATTACAACTAGGACATGCCAATTTTCCCTTAGTGCTCCATCCCGAAAGCATTGCTAATGCAGGAAAGTCACTAACAGTCCACATTAAGGCTGCCCGCATTTGGAATGTTTGCTTGGTCACAGCATCATATGTTATCACCCCAGGTTCCCATAATTCCTTCAATTCTTCGATCAGTGGTTGTAGGTACACATCTATATCATTTCCCGGAGATGTTGGACCTGGAATAATCATAGACAACATGATATACTCTGGCTTCATACAAATCCATGGGGATAAATTATAATTCATCAACATGACAGGCCACGTGCTATGAGAAATACTCATGGTTCGAAATGGATTGAAACCGTCACTTGAGAGTCCCAATCGAACATTATGAGGATCGTTAGAGAAGAGTGGGTGCAAACAATCAAAACTCTTCCATGCTTCCCCATCAGCAGGATGCCTTAAATTTCCATCATTGGGTCGTTCATTAGCATGCCATCTCATTGCAACAGCAGTTTCGCGACACATGAATAATCTCTGAAGCCTAGGCTTTAAAGGAAAGTACCTTAAAACCTTTGCAGGAATTTTAGAGCTTTTATTTGTTAGGGCACCATCAACAATCTTCCATCTAGAACACCCACAAATAGAGCAATTATCAACTTTTTCATTATCCTTCCAGAATAGCATGCAATCATTAGGGCATGCATGTATTTTTTCATAATGAAGACCCAATTTTCTAATCATATTTCTAGCCTTATTGAAAGACTCTGGTAATCTGCGCAAAGGGAAATGCCTCTTTTATCAACACTAGCAAGTCTGAAAATGCTATATTGCCCAACCCATGCAAGGATTTAAGCAAGTATAACCGAATGGTGAAACTCAATTTACTGAAATTTTCACAACCCGAATATAGTTGTTGTTTTCCTTCCTCCAACAATTTAAAAAAATTCTTTGCATCTTCTGATAGTCCCTCTCTTACTCCTTCCGTATCCCCTAATTCCGCCTCTACATTTATGAATGTATCATGAAGTAGTCCATCAATATCATCATGCAAATTAGATTCTTCATCATTATTGATCTGTTGAGGTGTATTTCTCGATGAAGACCCTTCACCGTGAAAAACCCATTTAGTGTAACCAGCAACAAATCCATCAGCAACTAAGTGATCCTCGACCACATTTCTATAATGCCAATAACGATTCATGAAATTTTTGCAAGGGCATAATATCTCATTTCCTTGAGAAGCTCGTTCAAATGCCTTATCGAGAAAATTGTTCACTCCATGAATATACTCATCGGTCCATCTTAGATAGTTCATCCAATTTTTATCCTCGTTGTCCATTAAAATCCTATATATAACAACCACATCATCAACCAAATTACACATAATAAAAATAAGGTACCATATAAGATAGAGTTATCCTTTTTGAGTTAATTAATTCAAAATTCACAAATAACGTATTAAGGTTATCCATAATTCTAAACAACTACAGTATTGTTCGATTTAGACGTAAAAAGTTCACTTTGTCAATAATAAAATGATCTCTAACGGAAATAACAGACAATGAAGAGCACCTTAAATGTAAGTGCAGCCACATTGCACATAGATATGATTAACCAAACTAGTAGACAATAACATTTTTTCCTGGGCTCAAGCCTCCAAGTTCATAGACTCCTAGTCAAAGAATCATCATCATACTAAATCCGAGACCCTCTTTTTCATTGCCCTATTATGACTACTCATCTCGCTTCCCGCGTTTAATTTAATAATCCGTTACAGTTCTCCTATCCTAAATAGCTTCAATCAACTCTTTTTTAGAAAATTTTACATGTTTCTCTAATTATTCATCTGTTAGAAGAACCTAATCATTAATATATAAACCACATTTTATGTAATGTACAATTTTATATAAGAAGCTTCTAGTATAGACTTTCTAATGAAGTAGATTCAATAAAAGGCATCAAGAAGATGCAAGGGTTACAAGGATAGAACTTTAAGCTCTCTCACACACACAAAAAAAAGGGACTAGTATCTTCTTTTAAGAATTTAAGAACTTTTATCTGTTGTCCTACTTCTCCAGTGTAATAATTTAGTTCATTTCTTCCTTAGTATACATCATTTTCAGCACATAGGTTTATCCAAGAAATCAGAATAAACTATCTTTCTTTTTCAGAATAAACTATTTTCAGCACACAGGTTTGTGGCTTCATTAACAGCAACATTAGCAGCAAAAAGCCTCAACTTCTTCACCTATAACGATATCACCGAAGAACCATTTATGCAAAAGATTAGCAAATTTGAAGAGTATGGTTCTTGACATTTTTCAAGCACATGTCTGTGACCAAAAAGTAGTTTCTTACATTTACAGTTTCATACGAGGGAGCAGAAAAATAGTAAGCACAAAATGATACCAATCACTTTGAGTCATCAAGTGTCAAATGTGAATCAAGAAACCAAAAAGAACTAACTGATCAAGTCTGATTTCACATTCAAAAAGTGCAATGTCTAACATCACAATCATTGGAAACAGATAGCTTCGAGATATCTATATGTAAAGGTTGGCAACCTAGCCAGCCTTTACAGATAGTATCGCTTAAGACTCATAACAATCACAAGAAATTCAAGTATCCATCTTTATCTTCCATCTTGAGGAGATCTTTGAAAGATAAATCTGGATGACATTTCTTTTGTGAAAGCCTCCAAAATAAAGAAATCCAAATAACCCAGATATTTTTCCATAAACTCAGTAATCGATCACACTAGTGTTTTTCCCCTTTTCAGAGAAACATGGGAAAACCATGAAGAACATGACCAAGTAACCAAAAACTTAAGTTTTGACAACAGGTTTGTGGCTTCATTAACAGCAACATTAGCAGCAAAAAGCCCCAACTTCTTCACCTATAACAATATCACCAAAGAACCATTTAGGCAAAAGATTAGGACATTTGAAAAGCATGCTTCTTGACATTTTCCAAGCATACGTCTGTGACCAAAAAGTAGTTTCTTACATTTACAGTTTCATACGAGGGAGCAGCAAAATAGTAAGCACAAAAAGATACCAAACACTTTGAGTCATCAAGTGTCAAAGGTGTATCAAGAAACCAAAAAAAACTAACTGATAAGTCTGATTTCACATTCAAAAAGTGCAATGTCTAACATCACAATCATTGGAAACAGATAGCTTCGTAAATATCTACAGATTCATAAGGATTAAAATCTAGGATAAAGCACTCCTATTTCTCAAATTAAATTAACACAAAACGTAATTCCAAACCCTGTTTAACCCAAAGAAATCGAATAAAAAATTAACACAAAATCATCATTCCAAACCCAAAATCGGGTAAAAGCCTAAACCCATCAAAAAATCTTTACCAGATGAACATCCACTTACCTGATTGAAACAAATCAGAGAAATTTAGGGTTTTTGGGTTTTAAGTGAAGAGAGAAGAGACTGAAAATGAAATCTTACAGGAATTTCGAGAATGGGTTTGAAGAAGACAACTATTTGAGTAAGCGGACAGCTACTTTGAAGAAAAAAATGATTTAAGAGTACCTTCTAGCAACTTCTGGCAATTTCTTTGAAGAAGAACACGATTTAGCAGTAGCTTCGACCAATTTTGAAGAAGAAACCTCAATGCATGCGCAGTGAAGAACGGAAGTGAGCTTTCGCACTGGAGAAGAAGAAGAAAAGTGAGGGACCTTGAGCACTGGAGCAGCTTTCGCACTGGAGATCTGGTGAGTGTTTGGATATGCTCGAGCGCGAGTGAGGGAAGCAGGGGCGGAAATGAGAAGGAAATCGTGAGGGAGAAGAAGAGCGCAAGTGAGGGAATCGTGAGTGTTTAATTTGTTTCTTTTTTTTAATTAAAAAAGAAATATAATAAAGGGAGTGTATATTAATTGGTGGAGGGAGTCTAAATTAATTGGCGGAATAATGAAAATTGTGGAGGGAATTAAATAGCCGTAGCCATAGAAAGAGAACCGTTGCCATAAACATTTATGGCAACGGTTCTAAAAACCCGTTGTAATAAGTCCCCTATGGCAACGGTTATCTGAATAATTGCAACGGTTGTTTGGTACTAACCAATATACTTTATGCAACGCCTATAACCGTTGCCATAGGGTTCTATAGCAATGGTTTTTCAACCGTCGTCATAAATACCGTTGCCATAGACCTAATTTCTAGTAGTGCACATACATGGGCGGAAGCTAGATAGACAATACTACCCCAGACTCAGGCCATAGTGATCCAACCTCCCTAGTCCTACGATGAAGGTGATAGGCAGAACAGCTCCATCCAAATAACTTTCTCTAGAGAGTGTTCCGGATTCGGATTAGGAGAGGAGTTAGAGTTTGAGTCTACCTTAGCACCACTAACACCACCCTTTACCGCCAGATGCATCGACGAGTAGGTGGTGTGTGTGGGTTTTAAAACAGATATACAAAGATGACCTTTAGCATGACAAGTGAGGCCGGCAGGCTCATACAATATTTCAAGAGCCCCAGATCATCACGTTTGGGCTGGACAGTGTCCTTGGACCCCGGGACACCATAGTCTGCTATAGCTCGGAGTGATTGGCATCTCCATTGCTGAAGTACTCTCTAGTGATGGTTTGAAAGTTCTATGCATCATATGCTGCCACTATTATGGAGCCGACCCCAAAGGGGAAGAGATACCTTTCTTAACCCTACATTACACAGGCGATGGTGAGGGGAGTTCCAATCGACATATCTGAGACCACTATTTGTCATTTTCTTTTTGGTACCAAGTATCAGGCACCCAGGACCACAACTGAGTATGATCACTGATTGAGGCAGCCTAGAGACAGAGTTTTGATTAGAGATCTAGCCCGAAAGGTTGTACTTATGATATAGATTGTCGACCACATTGTAGAGCAGGGCTTGGACCCTGACTAGGTTTCTACATCAGCGACGATAGTGAAGGCATCACTCAGCTTCACCAAAAAGTTTTGGTGGGTTGTAGTTTGATCGCAAATCTAGCCAACCATGCTGATAATACCTTGACACCAGATCGTACAGTGTTAGTTGCCGGCATCATTGTTGGCTATGATATTGATTGGGCCTCCTGATAGCTGATTGGATACATGAGGCGGCCCTGAAGAGGTCCACATCCATCTCTTTTCTGTGCTTAATTTATCGCTTATGTATAGTGGCGGGGGTGGAAATTCTACATTAGTTGAACTCTCTAATCGAGGTTTAAAGGACACTAGATGCCAACCTGATAAAGGCTAATGAGAATATTGTTGCCCTCCGATGAGCACCGTAGCCTCTAGTCCACTTTTGAGAGATGTTCGCCGCGGCACCACAGTCTGACCTTCCTTATTCTTCTATTGTTGCTGCTCCAGATAATGAGAGGCCCCCATAGATCAAGGTTAAGAGTGAGAGGGGGCCCACTACTACTTCTATTCTTACACCATGCCCACACAGCCTTCCCCTGCAGGCATGGTATATATGTCTGTGGCATCGATCCAGACCCTAGGGAAACGACAGGCTCACACTGAGTCCTAGTTGGCTCAGTTGCTATAGAAGATCAGGCCTTGGGTTCGCCAGGCCATTTCACAGGCTAAGGCACAAGTAGAGTCACACTTGCATAGAGACTTGCAATAATACATGGCCATATAGATGCATTTGAAAGGCGAGCAGCCCAGCCTGCTGACTTGATAGCCATTTCGGAGGAGATCCAACAACTCCATACCGAGATGATGGCAACAAGATCAACACCCCTTGTGCTTCCTCCACCTAACACCACTGAGGCAATTGTTGATTTGTTTGCCCCTAAGGAGATACTCCCTGCCCTCGGGAAAAGGACTTGTCTCGAGAGTGATGATCCGGATGCTTTGAGGTGAGAGACGGAGTTGACAGAGATGAAGAAGTTTGAGATTGTGAGATTACACTTTATTGCAGATGAGAGAGATCAACAAGCACGTGAGCTTGAGAGGATGAGGGGTGCTGGACCTTCCAAACATGTTGCCAACATGGAGGAGACAACCAAGCAGGTAGAGGGTCGTCATACACAACTAGAGATTGGAACTTATGCGCCTAGATACGTTCTTTTTTACCCTTATGCTTTGCTTCAGTTATATTTTGTTGCATTGAGGAAATGCAAAACCTTTTTGATGGGGTGTGGGTAGTTATAGGCCTTGATGAAGTCTGAGTACTCATGGCCTATAACTATCCCAAAGTTTGAGTCCAATGGATTTTCTTGCCTATGTTCTTTCCCCACGGACATTTATTTTTTGTTGAACCGGCACGTTTAGGATGTATAAGTAGTATTAGAAGCATATTGTACTAAATTCTATAACATATTTAGTTTTGTGAAAAAATGATACCCATAAAATTTTTTGTGTTAGGTAGTTTTGATAACAACCATGTGAAATCAGTGATTGACAGTGCTTGTTTTGATAAGTTGAGGGATAATTGTGATGAAATGACATGATCTAATAGTTTGTGTTGATAGTGTATTCAGTGCCAAATGTGTATGAGCTTCTTTGCAAAATTCTTATAATGTGTTTCAATTCATAACTTTGCCTATTACTCTGACTAAGATTGTAGGTTAATTGGTTAGGAAAAAAATCTTAGTTCATTGTTCATATTAGCCAACTTAGCCTAAATAACCAACCAAATGTTTGATGTATCCTTTGGTCCTAATATTTGAGCTTTACATATACCCTTTTATTTGTAAACACCTAAGTAACCAAGCCCTTTTAAATGTGAAATTCTGAAATTGCCCTGGCCCTTCCTTGAATATTATGCACCTTGACTCAGGCAAAAAGCCTAAGTTGAGGGTGGCTACCAAAAATGGCCCTGGTTCATGGGTTGGATATTGTGCATCTCAACTCAAGCCAAAAGCCTAAGTTGAGGGTGGAAGGTGTAAGGAAAATCATATTAATTGGAGTGGAAGCTAGTGTTACATGAAAAATGATAAAATGTGTTATAGGTGCAAGAAAAATGAATAGATGCCTAAATAATGAGCTAAAAAGAAAAAGAATGTGAAAATACAAAGGCAATGAGCTTAGGAGTTTGAGTAAGGCACCCAAAAAGGTTCAAAATAGGAGAAGGGGAGAATTCTTTGAGAATGACAGTGTTGGTAGGGGAAAAGTATAAAAAAACGTAGTGTCAAGGAAGGTCATTAGTCACTGTGTTCCTAAAGCATCATATCAAAGCCCCCTAAGCCTATGTTACAAGCGAAAAAGGTCCTATAGTGATCCTAGTCCAAGTGATCGAAGATCATAGTCATAAGTATATGGGCAAGCATATGGTATTAAATGCAGTGTTTGAATATTTGTTGTGGGTGTGAGTGATTTGGTTAGTCCTAAGCATCGAATTTGAAAATACTATCATGAGTGAGATATGGTAATTCTTTTTGTGAGGGAACTTGAATTACACTGTTGCTTCTAGGCTATTTCAGTCATTGTAGTTTATTTGTGGTTACCTTACTTGTCATAGTTGCACTGTCACATATATTGATCTGCATTGGTTTGTTTGATGACTGTGATTGATTTAGAGATGATATATGCCATTAGATTAAGGTCTATGTGTTGCTATACTACTTATGTAGATTGAGTTTGTCGATTGAGGACAAG
The DNA here is from genome assembly GCA_029948455.1 of Solanum rostratum. Lineage (NCBI taxonomy): Eukaryota > Viridiplantae > Streptophyta > Magnoliopsida > Solanales > Solanaceae > Solanum > Solanum rostratum. The sequence goes on from CM057056.1 coordinate 42,973,076, forward strand.
AATTTTTTTTAAGTTGAGGTGTTAATATACTGCTAAAATACGACACTTTTGATGCTTAAAACTTGGATTGTTGTATGTTCTCAAAGTGATGTTAGTGGATTTGATGTGTTTTTATGTTTATTTTGTAGGATTACACGATTTGATATGATTTTGGGCAAAGTTCTATAGAATTGAAGTTTTTGAGGATTTACGGACAACTCTACGGGCCGTGGTATAATCCATGAGCCGTAAAGAGGTTTCGTGAGTCAGATCCATTGAAGGGCCAAGTTTCAGATGTTGCATCCATGAATTGTCAGACGAGCCATAAATTTATTCATGAGTCGTGGATAGGGTTGTGCCTGGAGGATCAAATTTTGAAGAGTTTCAGGGAAGTTAGCAGACGAAACCCTCCATGGGCTGTAAGTCAGAAGATCGCCCGTAAGAAGGTCTCATGAAATTGAAGTTCGATTTTGGAAGTTGTAGAGTACGAAGCCTAAGTACGGGCCGTGGTTTCTTATATAGCTCGTAACCTCATCCATAGAAGCTGTTGAATCTAATTTTCTTATTTTATTTTGGATTTGTATTTTACTTATTATAAATAGGGTTTTTAGGTCTTTTTAGTAAGGAGACACACGAGAGAGGACAGAAACACTTGGAGAACTCACATTTTGTGATTTTTACATTAAGATTATTACATTGTGATTTCTTGTGGGGAACTTTGAATTTCATGTTCTTAAATTCATCATTGAAAGTGTTAAATTATGCGATTCCATACCATGATTCTTTCATCTACCATGAATATGCATAGCTAAATCCACAACTAGGGTTGTGGGAACCATGAAAAACTAATAAGGTAAAATTAGATTATATGTAATTCTTAGAAAGTGTGCATGCATGTATTAATTAATTCTCTTTGTTATGAATGCTTTTTAACAGTGGCCTATGTTAGAACCTACCTAATTCTAACTAACTAGATCAAGGTAGTAATGAATAGGAAAAAAGATTAATTAAGAGGATTCAATGTGATCTCTCTCGTCTAATCAACCTAACCGGATCAAGGGGCAATTGTACTGGAACAAAAGGTAAGGGTTAGTAACATCACATTGTGGGGATGGATCAAATCATGTTGTGAAAAATTCACCTCTCACCTGGATCAAAGGGTTTGGTAAACATAACATATAAATTCTGCATGCTACACACTAGAAAAGATTATGATTATCCAGTGATACTATGTTAGGAAATTATAGGAAACACAATATCCTAGTTACGTCTCTCACTGATTTCATAATACTTGCTTCTAGTTTAGGTTTACTTACTACAATTACACAATCACCCCCTTTTGGGAGATAAGTAGGTTAATTCTTTTGAATTTCTCGTATTTACTCTAGGTCTAGACCATATTCTTTGTGGGTTCGACCCTAACCTTTGTTAGGTTATATATTTTGACAACGAGAACTTATACCTTCAAAAGGAGGTGTAGTTTGGGAGACATCAATCACCGACCCACATCTATGTTGTTTGATCCTGGATCTACTTATTTATATGTATTTACCTGCTTCTTTGCTAGATTTGACTTCCTATGTGATCATATGCATGTGTGTACATGTTTCTACCTCAATGGGAGATCCCTTAGTGGTGAATCGAGTATACTGATCCTATCTCATATCTTTAGTGGGTTATGATACTTGGGTGGACATTATTATTCTTGATATGGTAGACTTTGATGTTCTTTTGGGTATGGATTGGTTTTCTCCGTATCGTGCTACTCTTGATTGTTATGCCAAGACAGTGACCCTAGCTATGCCTAATAGGCTAAGGATAGAGTGTTAGGGTTTATGTGGTTCATGTCCTAGTAAAGTTATCTCCTACATAAGGGCTTAAAAGTTGATTGATAGAGGTTTCTTATCTTAGTTAGCTTTTATTCAAGATGCCAGTGTTGAATCACCTCTGATAGATTCTATTCTTGTGGTTTGAGAGTTTACGAATGTATTTCCTACCAATCTTCTAGGAGTCCCTCCTAATTGAGATAATGACTTTTCTATTGATGTTGAGTTGGGAAATAAGCCCATCTTGATTCTTTCTTCTCATATGGCTCTAGTAGCATTGAAGGAGTTAAACAATCAACTTCAGTATTTGATTAGTAATGGGGTTTATTCGCCTAGTATATCACCTTGGGGTGCTCCATTGCTATTTGTAAAGAACAAGGATGGGTATATGAGTATGTGCAATGACTATAGATAGTTGAAAAAGGTGACTTTAAAGAACAAATACCCTCTTCCCAGAATTGATAATTAATTTGATCAACTCCAAAGGGAGGATTTATTCTTTAAGATTGATTTGAGATTTGAGTACATCAATAGAAGATCAGGGTGTTTGACTTCCCAAGATTGCTTTTCGTACTAGATATGGCCAATATGGGTTCCTTTGTGATGTCATTTGGGATAACCAATGCCCTTGAAGCATTTAGGGAGTTGATAAATTGAGTGTTCTATCCATACTTGGATTCATTCATGACAACTTGATTTACTCCAAGACTGGGGCCAACCGCAACAAGCATTTGAGAATTGTGCTTCAACAAATTAAAGAGGAGAGATTATATGATAAGTTCTCTAGATGTGAATCTGGCTCTATTCAGTAGCATTTTTAGGGCATGTGTTATCCAAGAAGGGTATCTAGGTTGATTCAGCCAAGATTGAGGTTGTTCGACGGTGGACTAGACCTACCTCAACTATAGACATGCACAATTTTATAGGTTTGGCTGGATACTCTCGACATTTTATTTAGGGCTTCTCCATCATAGCAACTCCTTTGATCAGACTCACCCAGAAGAATGAGTATTTTATTAGTTGGATGATTATGAGGACAGCTTCCAAAGGCTCAAGGTACTATTAACTACCACACCTATTTTGACCTTGCTTGAGATGGGTGTTAATTTCAATGTGTATTGTGATGTGTTGGAGTTCAGGTTAGGAGGGGTCTTTATACAAAAAGGGAAGGTGATTGCCTATGCCTCTAGGTAGTTGAAGACACACGAGAAGAATTATCCCACCTAAGACTTGGAGTTGACAATAATTTTTTTAATTGAAGTTATGGTGGCATTATCTTTGTGGGGTTCATTGTGAGATTTTCACCAATTAATGGAGTTGGAAATACATTTACAGCCAGAGGGACTTGAATTTAACACAAATGGGGTGGATCAAACTTCTAAAGGATTTTGACTTGACTATTTTATACCATCCGAGAAAGGTCGATGTGGTTGTCGATGCATTGAGTATGAAGCTACTAGTATAGGGAATCTTGTAGCAATTCGAGTTGAGGAGCGACTCTTGGTGAGGGATGATGAGGGCAGGGTTCTTTCTTTCATGGAGGCCCATTCTTCTATGATGGATAATATCTGTGAGTGGCAGTTTGAGGATGAGAAGTTGTGTGTCATTCGAGACAAGATGTCTAGGGGTGAGGCTAAGGAGGTTATGCTTGATTCTAATAATGTTTTTAGGATTGGGGGTCTGTTTTGTGTACCTAAGGTGGCTGACTTGATCATATTGATACTTGAGAAGGCTCATTGTACCTTTTACTCCCATAAAACGACAGAAGAAATGGTGTAGCATGACCTGAATTAGCATTATTGGTGATTTGCCATGAAAAGGGACATCTTAGAATTTATGTCTAAGTGTTTGACGTGCCAATAGGTGAAGTGTGAGCATCATGGGACTGATGGAGAGTTTTAACAGATGTCCATTCCTACTTGGAAGTAGGAGCAGCTTACTATGAGTTTTGTGGTGGGTTTGCCCACTACTGTGGGTGGTTATGACTCCATTTGGGTTATTGTTGATTAATTGACTAGGACTACTCATTTCATTCCGGTCAAGATTAAGTACACGATAGATAAGTTGGCTCATCTCTACATCAGTCAAATTGCTAGACTTCATGGGGTGCTAGTTTCAATTGTTTCTAACTAAGGTTTTCTGTTTAATTACCACTTTTGGAAGGCCTAGACATGCGTTTGGTACTCGGTTGGACATGAGTATAGGATTTCACCCCCAAATGGATTGTTAGTCTGAAAAGACTATTCAGGTGCTAGAGGATATGCTCCGAGCATGCGTGATTGACTTTGGAGCCTGGTTGGACTAGTTGCCCTTGGCAGAGTTCGCATATAACAACAATTACCATTGCAGTATCTAAATGGCTCCTTTTGAGTCCTCATACAGCCAGATATGTAGATTTCTCATCGGTTAGGTTGATTCAAATGCAGTATATAGCTTAGATATTAATTTGCTTAGAGAGGCCAAGGAGCAAGTTTGGTTGATTTAGAGTTCGATGTTGATAGCCCAGAGTCATTAGAAAGTTATGCTGATAGACGGGTTGACCTTTAGAGTTCAAGGAGGGTGACCATGATTGGTTGACGATTTTGCCCATGAATATTTTCATGAGGTTTGGGAAGAAGGGCAAGCTCAGCCTTAGGTATATTAGTCCATTTGAGATCCTAAGTCAAGTGTGAGAGATAGCCTATAGACTTTCTTTGCCACCTAGCCTATCTTTTGTGCATCCAGTGTTCCATGTTTTGATGCTACGGTGTTACATCCTTGATGAGTCTCATGTGATTTTCCTTGACTCGGTAGAATTAAGTCCATATTTGACCTATGCGGAAGAGTTTGTGGCCATTCTAGACAGACAACTCTAAAAGTTGAGGACCAAGGAGATAACATCAGTGAAAGTTCTGTCACGACCCAAGCCTAGGGCCTAGGCGTAACACGGCGAATGGAGAACCCAAAGGAATCCCAAACAATCCTCTTGAGCATGCATAACACATCCTTGATTGCGGAAGCAAAAATTAAAGCAAATAACACAAATTTTAGGGGATATGGGACTTTGGACTCAAGTTATGGGGATGTTGTAAGGGAGAGTATTAGCATGGATCGCATAGAAGATAAAGTTTAAGGGGTGGGTAAGTATGACTCACGATATGGGGCAATTAGGGACTTAGGACTTCCATCTCAACCATACAACAAGCATTCAACACATAAGAGGGAATAAGGGACTAAGGGAGACTTTCATAATGCATAGCATAGTAAGAGTCGATCTTGTAACATACATATCCAAATATCCAATGACACCTCTAATACGAATGTAACGGGGTCCAAGACATCTCCCAATCTCACCCTCAAAAGATAATATCTATAAATATTAAAGTCTTAATAAGGCAAGAAAGTAAATGTCTATTTTTCCCGAAGTGGAGGACTCACCAAAAGTGATCTTCAACCGAATTGTCTAGCCACGTGGAGGAGGAGGATGGATAGGAGCTCTAGTCCCTATATGGTTAAATCATGTAGGCAAAAAGAATGTGTAAGTAATTGGAATGTACTAAGTATGCGGGGTGCAACGCAACAAGGAACATAAGCCATAATTAAGCAATATGCATAATCATAAACTACAGATAGCAGCTCAATATGTCATGAATGCTCCCCAATGCCTTAGTTAAAATATGCATGAGAAATCATCAAGTCACATAATATATCATACATAGACGGGAAGGGACCATAACAGACATATAAGACCAAGCAAGCTATTACTTGGAATTCCAATGTTCAGTCAACATCGAACTAGGAGTGGTCTACATTGCCAAGGTAAACCAAGCACTCACCTTACGAGAACTCCCCAATTTCATAAGGTGCTTCATAAACACCTTACGAGAACACCACCCTTTTCGGTTAACTTATGATAATAACCTTACAGGAACACCACCTTTTTTGGTATTTAATTGACATGTACCGTACGGGAACACTACCTTTTTTTGTCAATCATGTAACATAAGCTATATGGATTCATCAGATAATTCAGAAACCTATGGTGCAACATAGTTAAGGGACAATGGTTATCTACCAAAGTCCTCTCGGTGCTAGGTAACAATCCCAAGGAATGTTCAAATCATACTTATAGCCGTAACATGTAAAGCATCATAATATCTTAATATTTTCATAGAGTAGATCATCAAAACTAATGCTTCATAATATCAAAGATAGAACTTCATAACTTTCATAACTTTCACAGTATTTTCATATCTTATAGCATGCATAATAGCCTTTTCAAAAAATCATATTATTCATAGTTTGCATAATTTACCATAAGGCCCTCAACATCATAGAAGATTGGCATACATTTTTAATCAAATCATGGTGGGTACATGTACATAGGTTTAAAACCATGCAACTCAAAAGTAAATGACTTGAGAAGCGTAAAATGGAACCACTTGAACATTATTCAGAATAACCCACCTAAAGCATAACAAGACTTAGCTAGGGTATCATCAAAGCCCTAAAAAAATCCATAAATTTCATATGTCTTTTCAATGCTTAATCATGTATAAAGGTAAAACATCATAAATCTCTTCGTAATATTATCATATAAAAGAGTTCATAAGTTCGTGTGTAAATATTCATAAATTTCATATAGATGAGGAAAAAGAATGGTTAAACTTGTGGAGGAAAAGTTTTCACAATCAAACCCATATACCTTGTGTGATTTTATGGGAGGAAACCTGATTTGGAGATGGAAGAACCGAAACCCTAGCTTGCACCACACACTTGAATACCTTGAATGAGCTTGAGAGTATTTTGGGAGAATTTAGACTTAGGATATTTTTAGAATAGGGTGGGATGGAGCTGTTTAGGTTGTATAAGTGGGATGAAGTTGTTTAGGGTTGTATAAGGCTGGAAGGGACTCATTTGAGGCTTAAACGACCTGGTATAGGCTTAGGAAAATTAGGAAAGGTCAAATTTATCCTTTTTAAAAGTCTGCCAATGGCCGTGGTCCAGTCTACAGGCCGTAGGAAAGGGGTTTCGTTTGATAAGATTTTGGACCCTCAGAATTCTTCTCTGATCCTCAACTCACAACAGGATTTATGACTCGTAAGTTAATCTACGAGTTGTATGATATCTCGTATACTCAA